>JAPVLO010000519.1:0-1241417 GCA_027257055.1 Cephalopachus bancanus | reverse complement strand
AGTTTGCTTAATAATTTTACAAATTTTGTTCCGGTGTCCTATCTCTTTTTCCCCTCAGAAGCCCTATTACTCTTGGGTTTGGGTCTCTTAAAGTAATCCTCATCTCTAAAGGGTTTTGTTCTATCTTTTTAAGCTTCTTTTCTATGTTTTTGAAAGTTTGGGTTAGTTCCATATTTTGTTCCTTAAGCTCTGAGAATCTGTCTTCTGCTTGGCTAGTTCTGCTTTCCATGCTTATCAGGTTGTTATTTATTTCAGTCAAAGTATTCTTTACTGCTGTTATCTCAGTTATCAACTCCTTCCTATTTTCCTCTTGTCTCTCTTCAATTCATTTTATTCTCTCTATTACTGTCTTGATATCTGGGCTTGTAGTTTGAGACCAGTCATTCTTGAGGCTCTTCATTGTTTGCATACCAAAGACTATTTTCTCAGTATCTGATCTCCCAGGAGTCTGTGTGAGAACCATATTCTTCTTTTGGTTTTTGCTCATTTTTGTAGATTTCCTTCCCTCCAACTTTTTATCTCCCTCTTCTTTAATTTTGTTGTTCAGGGATGGTGGGGTTGCTTTTACTTCTGTTTGTTCAGTCCTCTATTCTTCCTTATGTGGATCCTCTGGCTTTGTTTGATTCTGAAGCTGGACTGTGGGTTGGGGGCTGAACTTTTTGCAGTTCTGAGATTTAATTGAGCAGGGAGCTATGATTCAATATCTATCTGCAGATCTCAGTATCCACTGACAGGTGTATGGGCACCCTGAAAACCACTTCCCTCTGCCTTACAATCTGTTCATGCAGTGGGTGTATAGGTTTACTCCCTGGAAGAAAAATTAGTTAATAAAAAGGAAAATAATGGAAAAAGGAAGGAGGGAGGGGCAAGAGGAAGGTGGAGAGAGAGAAGAGTAAGAGGGAAAAAAGACAGATATACCAACTAACAAATGAAAAGAGACACAAGCTGGGCTCGGTGGCTCAGCCTGTAATCCCGCACCTTTGGGAGGCTGAGGTGAGTGGATTGCCTGAGTCCGTGGGTTCGAGACCCGCCTGGGCAGCGAGACCTCATCTCTACAATAAATCAAAAAATCAGCTGGACGTGGTAGCGCACACCTGTAATTCCAGCTACTTGGAAGGCTGAGGCGGAAGGATCGCTGGAGCCCAGCAGGTCGAGGCTGTGGTGGCAGGAAGCGGTCACTGCACTCTAGTCTGGGTAATAGAGTGAGACTCCAACTCAAAAAAAAAAAAAAAAGAGACACAAAGATAGAAAAGAGTTTTAAAAAAAACTAAAACATACAGATAATCATACAAACATGCAGTCCAACAGAAACCTGCTTATTAATGTACTCTTCTCATACACAAACAGGAAGTCTAAAGAGTAGGAAAAAAAGGAGTAAAATAACAGAAACAAAGCAAGTACAAAAATGTTATCAAAACAGGAATAAAGAGAAAAAACTAAATAAAAAAACAAACAAAAATGAATAAAACAAACAGATAAAAAATAAAAATAAAAAAATAAAAACAAGGAACTAAACTTGCTTTGAGTTTATTTCTGTAAGTCTAACATCTTTTCACTTCTGATCTCTGGTCCCTCCGCTCTGCTCTCAGCACAGACAGATAGGGTTGCTCACAGTTTGGGCCAGATGCCCCAGGCCTACTTTGGGAGGAGGGTGGATCAAATCTGGATTCATCCACCTTGCTTCCTATCAGTTCTGCCACTCAGATCTGACCTGTCTGTGTCCAATCCAGCATGGGGAAGGGACTTCTGTCTTTCCCAGTTTGATGAGATTTCCTTAGGTCCCAAGTTGGAGGTGGAGTAGAACTGGGCCAATCTGGCTGGGGCAAGGCAGATCTCTGCCTGGTCCTGGGACAAAGAAAATGGCTGCAGTTGGCATCTCCTCACCAGTCATGGGCCTCCTCTCCAGCTGTTCCCAATCCTCTCTCTCCACTGATCAGATCAGGGCTCCAGCTGATCCATTCTTATAGGTGATGGTGCGGGTCAGGCTCTAGGTGATGAGAATCAGCTGGATTCATTAGGATCTTCTCAGGAGTGTCCCACAAACAACAGCAGATGATATTGTGGTTCCCCCGCTCCAATCTCAGGGTGGTGGGGACTTGCAGTCACTCTCAGAGGGAGTCTCCGGGTGCATGAACACGAGTCTCCCCTCAGATGGACTTTCACTCTCCCACCAGGGCATATCTACTCACACAGAGAGTCTTTATGGACACTTGCTTTTGTGGAGACTCTCACAGTCCAACCTGTCCAGTTGCCATCTTAAGCTCCACCCCCCTGAGTGATAATGTTAAAGATGGTCTTCATATTTTTTTCTTGTTTGTTTTTATATAATATCTTGTCCCAAACTTGTTCTTATTCCATTTATAATCAGAAAAGAACCTCGGGAAATTTATTTGTTAGAATTCAGTGGGATCTCTACCTGGGGGTAGAGCCTCTATTTCCCTTATGTACTGAGATTTTCCACATTTAAAACACACATTTTGCCATGGAACATTTATCAAATGACACTGATCACAATCCCAATCCATCACTCGGCACTTGATAATATGTCTTGCCAAGTCAGAGAAGCCAGGCTCTGCCTTAAACCTTTCTGGCAGGAACTGCCTTGTGTGGAGATGCTTACCCTTCCAGCTAGCTTCAGAATTCCTTATGAGAGGTACTGCTGCAGCTTCTACTGCTGCTCCTGAGAAAGGGGATGCAGATAGGAAAAAGCAAGAAGATTCAGGTAGACTAAAGGATAGCAGTAGGCCAGCTCGTGTCCAGACGCTCAGGAATTCAGGGGAAAAAATGACTATTCCTTGGTTATTACCCACTCCAGAAGTTGCTTTCTTCTCCTTTGTCTCTCTCCCTACAGCAGCAGCAGGAGAAGTAGCAACAGTATTCTAGGCTAATTTTTTCACCATTTCCTCTCATCTGGTAACTCTGTAGCATGAGCAAATGCAAACTTGCTTAATGTCTGTGTTTTCTTTCCCTTCCCCTCCTCTTTTTAGTTTTTTGCTGTTTCTGAGACTCAGTGCTTAACATGCTAAGAAGCTCACTTCTAGGTAAATCTTGCTCCTTCTCTTTTGTATAAAGGATTGTGACATTTTATTGGAGTTGGAACTGGACCTTCTCCTTTTCCCTTTTCTGCATATCCCTGAGTGTATTCACTATCCCTACACAGACATTAGTGAACAGCTTCTACTCATGCAGCTGATCCTGCAGCTTCCTTACCTTTTCTGTATTCTCCTGCTTCTGCCTCTTAGTGAAGGGCATTTCCAGGGCCAGGGTGCTCCAAACACAAGACTTCCTAATGGATCCTGGTGGTACATCCATTTGGATGCCTGGCAACTTCTCCAAATCATGGCAGGAGTTGCATACCTGCATCTTGCATAAGTCTAGACTAACTCCATGTGAAACTATTTGCTTATTTGTGAAATCTATAACCTTTCTTTGATAGAAGCCAAAGGATGGGTCATTAAAATTCACAGCCATTCCTTTTTTAAAAAAAATTAATTTTAAGCCGGGTTCAGTGGCTCAGCCTGTAATCCCGCGCCCTTGGGAGGCTGAGGTGAGTGGATTGCCTGAGCCCACGGGTTTGAGACCCGCCTGGGCAGTGAGACCTCATTTCTACAATAAGTCAAAAAATCAGCCGGGCATGGTAGCACATGCCTGTAATTCCGGCTACTTGGAAGGCTGAGGCGGAAGGATCACCGGAGCCTAGCAGGTCGAGGCTGCGGTGGCCGGGAGTGGCCACTGCACTCCAGTCTGGGCGACAGAGTGAGACTCCAACTCAAAAAAAAAATTAATTTTAAATATGTGGGGTACAATTCAGAGTTAGGCATACAAATGTCCATTATGCAAGTACCCTTGTTGATGAGGTGTGACCCACCCCTGCAGTTTCCCACTACTACCACCTGCCCCTGCCCTCTCCTGGTAGTTTCCCACTACTGTCAATCCCTTTCTTATAGTATTATTATAGCTGTTCAAGGTTCACTTATGAGTGAGAACATGTGATATTTGGTTCTTTGTTTCTGTGATAGATCACTCAGTATTATAGCCTCTAAGTCCATCCAAGTTGCTGTGAAGTTCATGATTTTGTCCTTTATGGCTGTGTAATATTTCATCATGTATATGATCCACATTTTTTATACAGTTCTCTTTCGATGGGCAGCATGGTTGGTTCCATGTTTTTGATATTGTGAATGATGCTACAATAAATGCGTGTGCAGGTAGCTAACTCCAGTCATGATAGCCACTATCAGTAACTCAAAAACAGCAGATGGTGGAGAAGATGCGGCAAAAAAGGAACACTTCTACATTGTTGGTGGGAGTGTAAACTAGTACAGCACTGCGGAAAACAGTGTGGTGATTCCTAGAAGATCTAAAAATTGACCTCCCATATGACCTTGCAATACCCCTAATGAAAATATATCCAGAGGAACTTAAATCACTCTATGCAAAAAATTTACAATCAAAGCACTCTCTTACCTATTTTACCTCAGAAAACATACAGTAACAGGAAGTGACATTTGAAATTTGACCTTTTGATATTTCCACTCAACTGTCACCAACTTTTTATGGAAAGTTAAACCCTTCCTAGTGCTATGAGGGTTTAGCCCATAGTATTCAAAAGAGTCAATTGCTTTGGAGCTATATTAAAATAAAGGTTGAGAAAGTCAGTAAATTTGGCCATTAGGAAGTAGATACAAAGATTAATAATAGAAGAATACAAAACAAAAAACCCAAGGAACTCAGGCTGCTCAACCTGGTAGTGAATATAAACACATACTTAATAAATATTTACTAAATCAAACTGGACAATATTAATTTGATAAGTATATTATGTTTCATCATGCTGAAACTAACTTATAAGATATTTGAGAGTAGGAACAATCTTTTACCACCAGCACCTTTTACGCACCACATATATACATTAACTATGTTTGATTGGTTAATTCATTTCACAGTTTGTGTAGATTTGCTCAGATTGTATAAACCTATATTTTAGCAATTGATATTTTATTAATGTAGAATAAAATTTTCACCTTCTAATGTGTAATATAATAAACATTTATTAACTATCATTTTAAAAGTCAGCTGTTGTGTTATGTGCTAAAGAGATAATAAAGAAGAGTAAGACATAACTCCCAAACTACAGAGATCTATCTTCTAGTGTCATTTTGAATGGTAGCTTTTAGGGAGGCCTGTTTTAAATCAAGTTCAAAATTCAGAAAATAGCTTCTAGGCATTGTTATTATTACTAGCAATGAGGTTCTTTTTTAAAAAAATTCTTGACAGTCCTGTTTCATATGAGATACACAGATCGCTTATTCTGTGGTTACATAAATACAATGGGGAATTCCCTATATCAATGAGGCATTTTAAATCAAGTGGAGAGCATAACCATACTCCAAAACAAAAAAAATATTTTCTAACAGACAAGTTTCTCCTGAGAAAAACAGCAACTTACATATAAACCCAGTTTTTAGATATATAAATTTTACTTCAACTTTCTTTTTCCTACATTAAGAACTCTAAAATGCTAAACAGCATAGATAACAATAAAGATGTGAATATTTTAAATGTGTTGTTCCTGGAGAACGAGTTCAGAAAATGGTATTTAAACTTATCTTTGGTCTTTGGTTATCTGAAACCTTTTTTTGTTAAATCCATTTAGTTTTTCAGTACTTCTTACTATTTTTGAAGTTTTTTTTCTTTTAACTTGATTGCAATTACTTTTTCTCATTTTTCATTTCATTTTAAAAGAGACACTTCGCCGGGCTCAGTGGCTCAGCCTGTAATCCTGCGCCTTTGGGAGGCCGAGGTGAGTGGATTGCTTGAGCCCGCGGGTTTGAGACCCGCCTGGGCAGCAAGACCTTATCTCTACAATAAATCAAAAAATCAGTCGTGTGTGGTAGTGCATGCCTGTAATTCCGTCTATTCGGAAGGCTGAGGCGGAAGGATCGCCGGAGCCCAGCATGTCGAGCCTGCGGTGGCCGGGAGCGGCCACTGCACTCCAGTCTGGGTGACAGAGTGAGACTCCAACTCAAAAAAAAAAAGAGAGACACTTCTCCTTGAGCCCAAAAATAAATGTAGGAAGAAAAATCTAATGGAAGCAATAGAGAGTGGCTGAGTCAACAAGAGCCTGAAAAGCTAAGACTTAAGAAGAAAGAAAAGTTCAAAGTAATAAGTTGACTTCTGAAATCATTTTATTCAGTGGCATTGACCATTTCTGGAAGCAGGGAGAAGGCTGTAGATCTGGGCTTTGCACTCACAGAAAGCATCATTGGGAGAGAAAAAAACCATCAAAGTTTTTGGTGAAGAAAAGATGGAAGTGCTCAAGTACATGACCAATTTTCTTTTCATATAATTTGCTAAATTCTGAATGTGCCATGGATGAAAACCTAGAAGTCCTTTGTAGTGGGTGGGGTTATGTAGAAGCAGATGCTAAGATGGAGTTGGGGGTGCAAGATGTTTCTTTTAGGTCAACACCTTTGAAGGAAAAGAACCAAGACTGAGCAGAGGGGAAAAAATCAAACTTCAATGCAGGTCCATAAAACTCATAGTCAGTGCAACTCAGCATTATGGAGAGAGTATTATTTGTCAGAATCATTACCCAGGAGGCTAAAATAGTCAGGCCTTTATACCTCTACCTTGCACAGTCATTGAATGTGAGCAGCATTGGAAATGGTGTACATCAGACAAGGTGAATCTCAGAAGCTGGGGAGGGAACAGTTATAAGCTGACTGTTGACTTTATTCTCCACAGCTGAGCAGCAAGTCAGGTCTTAAATAAGGAACTGATCAATGCATTTGTATGTTTATTGGAAATTGCACTTCTTAGATCCACTGGTCCACGTATATTCAGGAAACAGCTCCAGGATTTTGGTGGGCCTTTTTTCCTGAGCAGATACTCAGAAAAGATAGCAGGATGCATTGCAGCTTCTGCCATAATCAAGTCTAGTCCCCTCCCTCTTACTTAGATTCCCCTCACCTTCAGCTACCTCCTCTGGTGGAACTGGTGGTTTATCTGAGAGTAGGGCCCAGGCAATCTGAATTCCATACATATCCTTCCGTGACCCAGTCTGTAGGAACAACACCACTTCACTCTGATGATCAGAGTCAATTACTGCAAGATGCTGGCCTGTCCCCTTTTGCAATCAAGACCTCTAGCCCTGCAGATCCCAGCATAGTAAAAACCGGGAGCACAAAGTCCTCCAGTGGATTTCTGAAAGTGATGGGAAGTGGAATCACTCCTGCTTCCATACTTTGGTTCCCAGACCCATGTACAAAAGTTGGGGACAAGGTACCAAGGAATTTCTCTTTAAAAATTTAATACAAACACTGAGTCCTGAAGGTATCTGCCCTTATCTTGCAGAATATTGCCTTAGAGCTAGTGCCTGAACTGCATCTTTAATGAGCCATCAAAACGCACTTTAAGGCTAGCAGCTTCTGTGTAAGGCATTATGTGATATGACTAATGGATTCTGTGTCACGGATAATTCCCACATTCTTGTTGCTGTGAAATGGATCTCCTGGTATGATGCAATATTATGTGATATCCCCTAATGGATCAAACATTCTGCAAGTTCCTGAACAGTGATGCTAAATGAAGTCTTGCAGATAGGAAAGACAAAACATGCCTGGAATAAAAACTGATGACCTTTTCAGGATGGAAAAAAACACAATGTAGCCATTTTGTTACAAAGTAGCCTGTTGATTTTTTCAAGGAATGGTGTTATATCAGGGACTCAGTTTTTATTTCCATTACCAAGAAGTTGGACATTTGCCAGTCATGGTAGATCAATCATAGTAAGTGTGAATCAAGCTGTAGGGCTTATGTATACTCCATCTCTGCTACCATGGCTATTTTTCTCATGTGACCACTGTGACAGCACTAGATGGTTTATGGAAGAGGCTGACTGAAGTCAACTGGTCAAATTTTTTGTCTACTTGGTTGTTTAGTGCTTCTTTCTTGGCAGATGCTTTCTGATGAGTATTAGCATGTGATACCAAGATTTTCATACGTCTTGCACATCCATATGCATATCCACATACAGCTATGTCAGATCATCTTGTCCCATCTTCCACCTTCTTCCTTTCAGGCTAATGATTATCCAAATATATTTTAAATTCAGACCACTTCTATTTTCACACATGAATGATCAGGTGTAATTCCAAAAGCTCTGCCAATTGGAAGATTTTTTTCTTACTACTGACTTTTCAGGTTACCCTGATTGAGATTATGATATAGCTGCCATTCTTTTTGTTTTGAACCCACATTTGGGACTTTCATATCTGCAAATAAATTTCAAGCTTCTCTTATTCCTCCTGTAGCTGGTCATATGGGAATCCCTCTCAGTTATAAATGTGAGTTGAGGGAGAAGCATTACACAATGGTGAATATGTGCTATGGGGATCTGAGCTACCTGTTGGGCAGTTTTTTGTGTACTCTGGTATTCCTCGTGCTCTGCCCGAGATATACTTTATAACTTTCATCTTATAATGGATTGTTTCTGGACCTACACCAACATTTCATTTGGAAGGTCTAAAAATAAGAAAAACCCATCTCATCATGAGCCAGTTTTGTCTACATGGTAAATTATTCTATCTTTCAGTAGAACACCAGTGCCCGGTAGAACACTAGGAGTTGTTTTGCAAAAAGTTCTGCCCTTGCTTCAGGACCTCATAGTCCTAGGTTGTAATTTTACCTCTGGAGTTTACCACAATTGTCACATGGCATCTGTTCAATAATACTTCAACTATCATAGAATGTACTGGATATGGCCCAAGTAGACAGGCTGTTGACCCCACAGCCTAGACCTACTTTAGAATCTTTCCCTACTCTGGGTCCTCTCAAAGCTGGCAGCACTTTACACCACTCAGCATAGGCCCAGAGTAATATTCCGAGGTACAGAATGCCCTATTTTTTGTGTTAGAAAATACAAACTGCAGGAGTATGTCTTTAACTTTGAAGGGGATTTTTGGCACACTCCTGAACATTAAACCTCTGAAAAATTGTATGAATGTGACAGGTCCCTAAATTTACCTCCCATTATTGGGAGTGCATATGTCTTATTAAAGCCTCTGGCATGTTAGTAACCTCTTGTTGATCTAGGCTGAACAACATAATCAATGTAATGTATTATATTGTGTTCTTTTTTTTTTTTTTTTTTTTTGAGTTGGAGTCTCACTCTGTCGCCCAGACTGGAGTGCAGTGGCCGCTTCCGGCCACCGCAGCCTCAACCTGCTGGGCTCCGGCGATCCTTTCGCCTCAGCCTTCCAAGTAGCTGGAATTACAGGCATGCATTACCATGCCCGGCTGATTTTTTGATTTATTGTAGAGATAAGGTCTCGCTGCCCAGGTGGGTCTTGAACCAGCTGGTTCAGGCAATCCACTCACCTCGGCCTCCCAAAGGCACAGGATTACAGGCTGAACCACCGAGCCTGGTTTATATTGTGTTCTTGTGGGATATCCACATTGTCCAAAATTCTTTAAAAACTACTTACATACATACATGTAGATGTACTATTGTGTGTGTGTGTGTGTGTGTGTGTGTGTGTGTGTATTTTCCATTCAAGGAGAAAGTGAATGTGATTAAGATGGAAAAGAAGGCATTTTCCCAACTATACTGTGTAATCTGTTCTAGCAAAGTACTATACACTGTCTAACAGCTATGATTGGAACTACTTGAACTGAGCTTATAATTTATTGCCACTGTTAAGGATTTGGTCCTGAGAGGAAATGGGGAAAAAAGTAAGCTGAAGACATCTAATTGCACCAAACCAGGGAAGCTTTCAAAGTCTAATATGGTCATTTGGGGCCCATTAAAAGAGATACCGTTAGCTAAAGGTAGAAAATGTGAGTATCAGAAGTTCCTGAAATTGACTAAAACACATCTTCCTTTTTTTTGGTTGTTGTTGTTTTTTGTTTTGTTTTGTTTTGTTTTTGAGACAAGATCTTGCTCTGTTGCCCAGGTTGCAGTGCAGTGGTAGGATCATAGCTCACTGTAACCACAAACTCCTGGGCTCAAGTGATCCTCCAATCTTAACCTCCCAAGTAGCTGCCACCACAGTTGACTTTTCTTTTTTTCTGGTAAAGACAGCATCTCAGTATGTTGCCCGAATGGGTCTTGAAGTTTTGGATTCAAGTGATCCTCCAATCTTGGCCTCACAAAGTTTTAGGATTACAGGTATAAGCCTCAACTTTTTCAACTGTTCTTATAGTGGTATTTGAAAAGCAAGCACCTCATTGATCAACATTGGATGTTGGTACAATATCAAGTCTCTAATCTAAATATTGATAAGTAAAGTTTTAAAAACCTATCACTTATTATGTCTTTCCTGTATAAACTGTATTCAGAGTAATCAAATAGTCAAAGAGAAGAAACTCTCTACATAAAATTCCAGGTAATAAATGAAAAAGGAATAAGAGGATTAGAACATCACCAGTTTGCAATCTCTAATGAAATAATGGATGCAGCAACCCTTATCAATAGGTGCTAGAACCATCAGTTGAAAGTTGGATGAGGAAAGTTTATATTGGAGAGATCAGATTGACACCATCTGAACTTACTGATCAAACTCCACGTCACTAAAAATGACACATATGGACATGATGTGTCTCATAATATAATTTAATACCAGTACACATCAGTACCTCTGAAGTGTTGCACCAAAAAATTGAAATGGATCTAATCTACCTTTTAGATCTCACAAACAGTTCAAAGAAAGCAGAAAAGGATCAAGTTGCACACTAAGATGAGGGAGTAATCAGACAAATGCTGAATGTAAGGCATTCCACAGGTAAACTACCCAGTTTTTCTAACAAATCAGTGACATAAAAATAAAATAGGAAGTGACTGAAAAATTATAAGACCAATGCAATATTTTGACCTTGACCTTCAATTTTGATACTAATAAATAAAAATATTTATGAGTATTGAATAAATAAAAATTAATAAATAAAAAGTAAGAGGAAATATTGAGACAATATTGAATAAATAAAGAGTAAGAAGAAATATTGAGACAATATAGAAATTTGAAGATAGATTCAGTCTTGGATGATATTAAATATATATATATATATTTTTTGAGTTGGAGTCTTACTCTGTCGCCCAGACTGGAGTGCAGTGGCCGCTGCCGTCCACCGCAGCCTCCACCTGCCAGGCTCCGGCGATCCTTCCGCCTCAGCCTTCCGAGTAGCCGGAATTACAGGCATGCGCTACCACGCCTGGCTAATTTTTTTTTGATTTATTGTAGAGGTGAGGTCTCGCTGCCCAGGCGAGTCTCGAACCCGCGGGCTCAGGCAATCCACTCACCTCAGCCTCCCAAAGGCGCGGGATTACAGGCTGAGCCTCCGAGCCCGGCTTTAAATATATTTTTTAACATTACTGCCATGCAAAAAAGTGTATTCAGGTAGACATGCATGAAATGCCATGATAATTGGGATTTTCCTTAAAATATTTTAGCCTTCTCTTCCAAATTTTGGGAGTATGAATGAAAGCAGGTTGGCCAAGAATTGATAATCATAGATTCTATGTGATGAGCATATGTGTGTTAATTTAGGCTCACTGACATTTTAAAAATTAGGTCCCTATCTTATACCTGTCACAAAGACAAGTGTCAAAAACAAAACATTGGAAGACATAGAAGAAGACAGATGATAATATAATTGTGACGCTGGGTAAAATTCCTTAAACAAACACAATAAGTATGATCTATGAAAGAAAAGTTTTATAAATTTGACTATATTTAAAAATCTGTATGAACCCCCCTCAAAAGTAAGCCACAAAAATTTGGGAGATGATGTTTTCAATCAATACAGCTTACAATAGGCTAATATCTCAACTATATAATATGTTCTTACAAATCTATAAGGAAAACATCCAATAACACAGCAATAGCAAATAAAGGGATCTTTATAAATGACCATTTGAGAAAATGCTTAACCTCAGTAATATTCAGGGAGAGATAAATTAAAACATTAATATGATACATTTTAAAGCCAGTAGATTGACAATAATAAAAAAAAGTCTGACTACATGAAATATGGGTGAAGATCAGGGGAAAGGAAAACATTCTAGCAGGGCTTGGTTTCTGGTGAGGGTTCTCTTCCTGAATTGCACATGGCTGCTTTCTCACTGTGTCTTTCTTTACATGGTGGAGGGAGACAGAGATCTATTTTCCTCTTCTTGTAAGGCCACAGTCTTATTGGTTTAGGGCCCAACTCTTATGACCTTATTTAGCCGTAATTACCTTCAAAAGATGCTATCTCCACGGGGGTTAGGGTGGGGGAGAGGAGGGTACAATTCCATTCAAAGTGTCAATTACTGAAGAGAGTTGGAGAAACAGAAACTCTCATCCACTGCTTGTGGAAAAACAGTTTGTTAGTTTTCCGAAAGTTAAACATACACTTACCAAATTATCCAGACATTTTAGTCCTAGGTATTTATGCAATAGCTAGGAAAGCATATGCCCACAGACTTGTTTGCAAGTATTCATAACAGCTTTATTTGTAATAGCCCAAATTTGAAAACTAAACAAGTATTTATCAACTTGGTGAACAGATAAATTCTAGTGCACCCATACATTAACAAGGAATACTACTAAGCAATAAAAGGGGAACGAATACATACTATAGCATGATACACACAGCATGGATGAATCTCAAAATAATTGTGCTGAATTAAAGATGGCAGACAAAAAAAGTTAATATTATGCTATTCCATTTACATAAAATTCTAGAAAATTAAAACTAATTTATAGTGACAGAAGACAGAGCAATGGTTGCCTGGGGAGGAAAGAGGAGGAAATTATTGGAGGAAGGGATTATAAAAAGTTACATGGAGGATTTGGGGGTAATGGATATGTTAATTTTCTTGATTGCAGTGATGATTTCATGGGTGTCATAAGTTTTTATTAGATAAATATTATTTAGGGATACATATACTGGTAACAGAACTATAAAGAAAAACATGAAAATTTTTACAAAAGTCAGAAGAGTTTATTTCTGTCAGGGGACCAGACGGAGCACTGATAAGATCAAGATGTGAAAGGGCCACAGTCCCATTGGGTTAAAGCCCAACTCTTATGACCTTAGTCTTAATTACCTTCGAAAGACATTATCTCCAGATACAGTCCCATTGGAAGGTAAGGATTCAACATAGTCCTGGAAATACATTATATCTTGACCTTTGCAATGCTTTCTTTAAAAAATTACTCATTAAGAAATGTTCTGTACTTTTCTGTACTTATGTTTTTTTCACAATAAAAAAGGAAAATAGCTGAGTGTGTGGCTCAAGCCTGTAATCCCAGTATTTTGGGAGACTGAGGTGGGAGGAATGATTGAGCCCAGGTTTTTGAGATCAAACTGAACAACATAGCCAGATCTTGTCTCTACCAAAAAATAGCTAGGCCTGGTGGTGCACACCTGTAATTTCAGCTGCCTGGGAAGCTGAGGAGGAAGGATCGCCTAAGCCTAGGAGGGCAAGGCTGTGGTGAGCCAGTGATCCTGCCATTGCACTCCAGCCTTAGTGACAAAACAAGACTGACTCGGGGGGGAAGGCAATTAAGCTGTGATTAATGAAAAACTAATGCATATTATGACAAATCTAAATAAGTATTGAAAGTATAAAGTTAATCTGTGAAGGTTTAAAAACAAATGAGTAAAAATAGTTAACATTTTTCACATTTAAACCTTGGAATGCTTCAATATTTATTTTCTTCTGTATTTGTACATTTCTCCCAGGAAATCTCACCACATCTCATAGCTTAACATGCTGACAGTTCTCAAAATTTTATCTCTAATTTCTCCATTTATTTCCAGACACCTAAATCCAAATGCTCACTCATATTTTTACTTGAAAGTTAAGAACACATCTAAAACTAATGTCCTAACTTCTTATTTTTAAAATTTTAGAAGAGTTCCTATTAAATCAGGAATAATATAAATGTATCTAATTTCAGTGCTGGAATTTAACATTATCCTGGGTCATCTAGAATGACAAGAAGAAAAAAGGGCAGGAAATGGGAAGAAAGGGAGAGAGGCATAAAGGAATGAAAAAGAGGAATTTATTATTATTTGATAATGATAATATTTTATATAAAAATCTAAGACAACCTGCAATGTATTAGAACTCATAAGTTTAGGAGGTTGCTAGGCACAAAATATCCATAAACCAAAAAAATCAATAAAAGCCTCATTCACTAAAATGTACCAATCAGATAACATGAAAGGAAGCTTTAATTCAAAGTAGTGTCATAAAATTAGTATAAATTTATACCTAAGTATAAATCTAGAAAAAGGTGTTCATACTCTTTAATGATAAAATATATAGGATTATTGACATAAAAGAAGAATAAATGGAAATATATTATAATTATAGAAGTGAAGATTAAGGATGGCAATCAAAAGAATTCCAGTGGTCTCTGAAACAATTTTTGAATAAAACATAATTCCAATGAAATTCACAATGGAATTTTTTTTTTATGAGTCTACACCAACTGATTTCAAAATTTACATGAAACAGTTAATATCAAGAGTAGCCAAGAAAATTCTGAAAAATAAGAACAGGAAGGGAAGACTCACAGAATTAGATTTCAAGGCTATTATAAGCTGTAATAATCTTAATATCAGGGTATTTTCGCAGACATAAATGAAGCAGATTAATAAAACAAAAGAAGAAACAGAATTCACTGTGTACAGAAACTTGCCATTCCAGCCTGAGCAACATAGTGAGACACCGTCTCTATAAAAAATAATAATAATAAAAAAGCCAGGCATGGTGGCATGCACCTGTAGTACCAGCTCTTTGAAAGACTGAGATAAAACGTTCACTTGAATCCAGGAGATTAAGGTTGCAGTGAACCCCTATCAAGGCTTTTACACCAGCCTAGGTTACAGAATAAGACCTCAACTCAGATAATAATAGTAATACTTGCTATAAAAGATGCAACCCTAATGAACATTTGTATACCTAACCCTGAATTGTACCCCACATCATTAAAATAAAAAACTAAAAGTTAAAAATAAATAAATAAAATAAAAGATGCATTCCTACCAATCAGGTTGGAAATTATTCAATATTAATTCAATGAGTTGATGCTTAAAAATTGACTCTCTAGATAAGAAATTTTAAAATTAGACTTATACTTCACACCATCTGCAAATATTAATTTTATATAGATTATTAGCCTAAATTGGAAAAACAAACATTTCAATAATTATAGAAGAAATTATAAGAAAATATTTTGACTACAGAATAATAAACCATTCTTTAAACAATAAAAGTAAAACTTGTAAAGAAAAACATTGATACTCTGAGATATTAATATCTAGAACATGTAAGTAAATCTATAAGTGTAGAAAAACAACAACAACAACAAAGATACATACAGGCATGTTTTTACAATTATTAGGACATAAGAATAGCTAATAAATCTATGAAAGAATACTCAGCCTCACTAGTGTTTCAAAAATGTAAATTGAAACATCAATGCCGTATGATTTTGCATTCACAATACAAAATAAACGTTTGAAAATATCAAGAACACTCGTGAAAAAAATGAGAACTTCTATACACTATTGGTGGGACTATAAATTGGAACAAACCTTTTGAAGACCAAATAGAAATATCTAGTAAATCAGAAAAAGTGAATACCATATGACCTAATAATGTCAGTTCTTGCTATACTCCCTGGAAACATTCCTGTATGTGTGCACAAGGAGACATGTACAAGAGCATTCATTGTTATGCTGTTTGCAATAGAAATAAATAATATTGTAACCTATTACTGCAATGCATTATCTCACAGCAGTTAAAAATAGTATGATTTTGATAGATTTTTATGGGTAGGTCACAAAAATTTAATATCCAATAAAATAAAACGTAAAGTTCACAGTTACATATATATACTGTAATCGTTTTGTGTAAAATTTCAAAGCATGGAAAATAATGGCTTTTTTACACATAACAAAAGTATAATAACATCACATTGGTTATTAGGTTTCTATATATGAATTTTGGGGGGACACATTCAACCTATAGTATTATTTACAGAGGATTGGTCGAAGGCAGTTTGTAATATTGTCATGTATTTATGTCTGTATGTTTGTATAAAATATAGCCTAAACATGGAGAACAATAAGAAGGAAATATTAACTCATCCAACTGGAACAGATCCCCACTGTCTACTTAAGGAGTTTAGGATATCTCCAATTTTTAATTTAGCCACATTTAAAATTAAATATTTTAAGTTGATCTCATTTAATAATCTTTCCTTTCACACTATCAATTGGGTATTTCATCATTGTTTTGTGAGGAAGGAAGCTGAGATTAAGTTATTTCTCCAAAGTGAAGCTTATATTTGAACCCATACCTGTTAGATGCTTTTAACTACTACTTACATTGACTCCAAGGGGTAAAAAATAAACAGACAATGCAACATTTTTAGTCTTAATATGTATCTCTAACACATTATGTGTTTGAATTGAAGTTAGATACAAACTAATAATAAGCAACTTTTTAACTTCTGTGTTTGCTTTACTCTATTTGGCCACATAATTTCATTTATTCAGAGAGTGTTCATTTGCTTCATAAAAGAACCCAGAGAAACAAGTCAACTGAGATTTTTTTTTCTTATTTTTAATACCTTTCAGGTCAGGTGCACTGACTCCTGCTGTAATCCCAGTTCTTTGAGAGATCCAGATGTGAGAATTGCTTGAGCTCGGAGTTTGAGACCATCCTGGGCAACATAGCAAGATTTAGTCTCTAAAAAAAAAATTAAAAAATTAGCCAAGCATGGTGGTGCACACTTGCAGTCCCAGCTAACCCTGATCCCAGAAGGTCAAGGTTGTGGTGAGCCATGAGCTTGCCACTGCACTGCACTCCAGCCTGGATGACAGAGTGAGATCCCTGACATACATACATGCATGCATGCAAGCATACATACATACATACATAAAACTTTTCTTTTGGTGAGTTTTAAAATTTTAATTTATTTATTTTTAATTGAAAATAAATGTTTTCATATATATGCAATATGTAATGATTAAATCAAAGTAATTAACATCCATTACCTCTTGTAATTATTGTTATTTTGAGATGAGAATATCTAAAATCTACTTTCTTGGCAATTTTCAATTATATAATACATCATTATTAAATATAGTCACCAAACTGTACAATAGATCTTGAGAAATTGTTACTCCTATTTAACTGAAATCCTGTACCCTTGACCAACATGTTCCCATTACCCAATCATCCCAACCCCTGGTAAGCATCTTTCTATTCTATGCTTCTAAGAGTATAACTTCATTTAAATTCTACATGTAATTGTATCATATTTATTGATTTGCATATGTTGAGCTGTCTTTGCATTTCATGAGTAAATCTCACTTGATCAAGGTGATTGATCCTTTGAATGTACTGTCAAGTTCTGTTTTGCTAATATTTTGTTGGGGATCTTTGCATCTATGTTCATCAGGAATATTGACCTGTAGTTTTCTTTTCTTCTAGTGTTCATATCTGGCTTTGATATTAGATTAACAGTGGCCTCATGAAATGAGTTGGAAGTGTCCCCTCTACTTCTATATTTTGGAAGAAATTGAGATGGAGTAATATCAGTCCTTTAAATTACTGGTAGAATTCAGCCATCCAATCCTGAGATTTTCTTTGATTGGAGATTGTTCTTACATATTCTATTTCCTTACTCACTATTCGTTTGTCTAGATTTTTTATTTATTCATGAAATATGTCTTGGTAGGTTGTATATGCCTAGGAATTTGTCTATGTTTTCTTTTTCCTTTTATTTTGGTTATTTATTTACTTAATCTACTTTTTCTAGGTTTTCCAATATGTTGGCAAATTTGGTTCATAGCAGTCTCTTGTGATCCTTTTATTTCTCTGACATCAGTTGTAATGTCTCCTCTTTCATTTCTAATTTTTCTTAATCTCACTAATATTTGTCAATTTTTCCATCTTTTCAAAAATACATCTTACTTTTATTGATATTTTCTATGTTTTTCTCATCTCTATTTCATTTAGTTCTGCTTTTATCTTTATTATTTCTTTTCATCTACTAACTTTGATTAGCTTTTCTATTCCTTGAGATGTCAAGTTGTGCATTTTAAATCTTTGTTTTTATTGTTTGCATTTACCTCTAGAAACTCTGCAGTTAGAACTGCTCTTTCGCATCTCATTGATTTCATATGCTGTGATTTCATTTTTATGTTTCTCAAGAAACTTTTAATTTCCCTTTTGATTTCTTCGTTGACCAATACATTGCTCAGTAGTATGTTAAGTTCCATATGTTTGTGAATTTTCCAATTTTTGTTCTGTTATCGATTTCAAGTTTCATATCACTGTGGTCAGAAGATACTAGAGGTGATTTAAATCTTTTAAATTTGCTAAAACTTGTTATGTGACAAAACATAACATCTATCCTGGAGAATGTTCTACATGTACCTGAAAAGAATGTGTATTCTGCTGCTGTTTGAAGACATGCTCATCTATGTCTTTCAGGTCCTTTTGTTTTAATATGTTGTTTAAGTATAATGTTTCCTTATTGAGTTTCTGCTTGGATGATCTATCCATTGTTGAAAATAAGGTTTGAAATTCTCTACTATTATTGTTTTGTATTTTTCCCTTCAGATATATTAATATTTATTTTATATATTTAGAAACTCCACCGTTGGTTGCATACGTATTTACAGTTGCTCTATTCTTTTGATGAATTGATCCCTTTACCATTATATAATGACCTTTGTTTTTGTCATAGTTTTTTATTTAAATTATATTTTGTATGATAGAATTATAACTACCCTTGCTCTCTTTTGGTTTACATTAGTGTGGAATATCTTTTCTTTCCTTCACTTTGTAGTCTGTATGTGATCTTACAGCTAAAACGAGTCACTAATAGGCAGGATATAGTTAGGTCTTGTTTGTTTATCCATTTATCCACCTTTTGTTTTTTGATTAAATAATTTAATCCACTTACATTCAATAATTATTTATAGGTAAGGACTTTCTACTGCCATTTTGTTAATTGTTTTATGGCTATTTTTGTAGATCCTTTGTTTCTTTCTTATTCCCTCATTGTATTTTTTGTGATTTGATGATTTCTTGTAGTAGTATATTTTATTACTTTTTTGTTATCTTTTGTGTATCTGATATATGCTACTACTAACTGGTAAAGGTAAGAATGTAGTCAAATTTTCAATACTTGTAATTGCAGTATGTAAATCACTTATAACACTACTATAAATATAAAACAATAAAATATTTAGAAAGCCATATTACAATCATTTGTTAATGGATACACAGTATAAAGATATGTAAATTGTGATATCAAAAAATGAGTGTGAGATGAATAAAAGTTCAGAGTTTTGTTTGCATTCAAAGTTAAGTTGTCGTTAGCTTGAAGTATTCTGTTATAAGAAATCTCTTGGTAACCACAAAGCGAAAACCTATGGCAGACACACAATTGCATGTCACAGAGCCAGAGTCTGGAGCATGGGCACATGAGGAATTACAGTTCTTCTGGGGTTTAGGTGGCGATTAGCTTGCTATGACTGTAGCTCTGATGTCATAGGTGCAGCTGAGTAGGGATTTGTAGTGCATTTGTGCACAGGGTTAACAAGGCCCAAGGGACTGAGGCAGGGCTAGACCATAGCTGCAGTAGCACTGGTATTTGAGGCTTTGGTGTGTGGTTTGGGCACAAAGCCAGAATATAAAGCAATGACAAGTGAGGAGTGCCATGGAGCTGGTCTTTGAAGTGTGGGGACATGCAGATCAGTTGCAGGTTCAGGGTCAGGGATGTGCACAGAGTTAAAAGGGGGTAGTGGTTCCTCCTTGGGAAGGTGGGGCCCACTTGTGTCTCCCTCTCTGGGGTTTCTTGGAGGGGACTGCTGTTGGTTATCTCAGTGTCAAAAAATGATAGTGTCCTATACAGAGTAGGCTGCTGGGGACCAAAATGTAGTCTGCCACCTGGGCGATAGTGAGAGCTCCTGAACTACTTATTTGTTCTTACCATCTCCAGATGTCTCATTTATGCGAATTTCCCCAGCAATCCTTTCTGTGACTTTATTCCCCATTTATTTTTGTTGTTACCATTTGTCAGTTTGTTTTGTTTTGCTCCACTGTGGTGCTGCAGGTTCTTAACTGAACTGTTGAGCACTCCCAAGGCTATTATTGCTTAAGGATAATTATTTATTGCTTTTTGTGGGTACTGTAGTTTATCCCTTCTAAAACACATGGTGAAGTTTAATCCCCAATGTGGTAGTATTGAGTAGTGGGACTTTACTAGGTGATTGACTCATGAGGGCTTTGCCCTTACAGATGGATTAATCCATTAATAAAATAAAATATTAATAGATTAATAGATTACTGAGTCCTCATAGGAAGGGAACTGTTGACTTTATAAGAAGAGAAAGAGACACCTGAGCTAGTATTTGCACACTGAGCCCCTTTGCCATGTGATGTCCTGCACTGCACTGTGCCACCTTGGGACTCTGTAGACAGTCCCAACTAACAAGAAGGCTGTCACCAAATACAGCCCCTCAACCTTGGCCCCCCCAGCCTCCATTCCTTTAAGAGATCAATTCATTTTTAAATATAAACATCCTAGTTTCAGGTATTTTGTTATAAGCAACACAAAACAGACTAAGACAATGGGAGTCAAAAGGCTTCTGTCTACTACTACACCACCTTGCTGATGACATCCTTTCAAATGAGTTTTAACTAAATTTGAAAGATCTGGGAAAATGATCAATAGTATTAAATGTCAAGTAGGTTTTCTGATTTTCTAGAATCTATAGTAAGACTTTGGGGATTGAAAATGTTTTATGGTTACAGCAGCCTAAATATAAAACATTAGAAAGCTTAGAAGACTCTGTGCATAACACTTATGTTATAAAGATGAGTTAGGGAAGAATTTATGATTATACTACACTATTTTGCTTCCTCCAAAAGAGATGACTTTGAAGCAGGACAGAAGGAGGAGAGAACAATGAGGAAAGAAGACACGGAATATCTCTAATAAGGAATCCTATGTTATTCACACTCATTCCAAGTAGAGAGATAATGTGAGAGAAACTCTAGATAACTTGGGGGAGGTGTTCTATAAACAGAGAGAATTTTTGTCTAACTGTACAGTTGTTAACTGAGGATATTGCCGGGCATGAAATCAGCATGGTGCTAGAACACTCAAATCACAATGGTTAAGTGAAAGTCAAAGCAGATGAACCTGGAAGTACTGAGGTACTAAATTCTATGTATCTCACTGTAGAGCTATGTAAAATCCTGTGCCTCAGATGGGTGTAGAAGAAGTTGAGATAAGGCAGGACAAGTATATGTAGATTAGTGGCAGGGATAAGAAGGGCACATAGTGCACCGACTATTAACAAGAGGTCACGTGGGACCAGGATCATCACAGCAAATGCCAGCGGAATGGGTGTCTAAGCAATGGCAATTAGCTACAGCTAAACTTAATGCTAGCAGAGGATATAGTACAAACATAAAGTCAGGGTCCATACCACCTATTTCCTTACTAAGACAACATGAAATCCTCTCAACTATACCCTATTCTTTTATATTGGAGACAGAAAAAAAACAATAGATGCTTCAAAGTTTGTGCAGTTTAAACAGCAATGAAAGTACAAACAACTTTGAAGTCATATTGCCATGTAGATCAGTTGATGAAAGTTCAGTTGTTTTGTGTTATGTATTTGATTCTTTTAAAATGTATTTTGAGTAGTTTTAGACTTATAAAAAATTTGTAAAAATAGTACTGGGAGTTCTCATATATCTTCCATCCAGTGTATCCTAATGGTAACTGCTTAAATAACCATAGTAAATTTATAAAACTAAGAAATTAACACTTTTATAATACTATTAAATAAATAAACTACAGATTTCATCAGTTTTCCACTAATGTCTTTCTTTTATGTTCCAGAATTCAATCCTGGATACGATGCTGTATTAAGTTGTTGTGTTTTCTTAGTCTGCTCAAAGCTGTGAAATTCTACAATCTTTACTTGTTTTTTATGTCCTGATATTTTTGAAAAGTACTGGTCAGATTATTTCTAGAGTGTCCTACAACAAGGGTTTCTGTACTGTTTTATGAATATTAGATTGAGATTATGCATTTTTTGGAAGAAAACCAATGAAGTGATGCTGTGCCCTTCTCAGTGCTTCATTTCAGGGGTTACCACTATGTCTCTATGTATTATTACTGGCAATATTAAGCTTTGATCATTCAGTTAAGATTGTGTCTGACAGCTTATTCCACTGTCAATTTATTACTGGTTTTTGTTAGTTATAAATGTCTTGGATAGAGTATTTTGATACTATACAAACATGCTATTTCTAAAAAAAAAAAAAATTGCCCATTAATGTTAGTTTTCTTCTGTAGATTGTACAAGCAACAATTATTTCTGTGGTTTTCTAATGGTGATTTTCTCTTACCCCCTTTTCATCTATGTTTATTAATTATATTTTCTCTAAGGAAGAGTTTTTTAATTCAGTTTTTTTATTTATAACATTATGAGCTCATAGATATTTTATTTTATCCTGTGGATAACAATTACATTGTTATTTATTTTATTATGAAATAATGTATTTGGGGCATAAGACTTAAAATTAAAAATTAATTTTATCTGATGCTTTGACATCTAATGAAATCAAGAGTTTCTCAAATGGTCCAACTGCGAGTTCTGCTCCTAATTCTGTTCCCACAGATATATTCCTAGATGAACAATCCTCCTCATTATGGGAACAAGGGAGCATTGCTATTTTTATTCTTTTTTTTATAATCAATATTTTTTATTATGATATTGTGAGGTACAATTAAGGGTTAGGTATACACATATGTTTCGTTCGGGCACCCTTGTTGATAAGAGGTGTTTTACCGTCCCCAGACAGATATTTACTACCGTTAATCCCATCTCCCTCCCCCCCATAGTTTCCCACTACTGTCAGTCATTTTCTTATAGTATTACATCGGATGTTCAAGGTCCACTATATGAGAACATGTGATACTGGGATCTTTGTTTCTGTGAGAGGTTACTCAGTATTATCGACACTAGTTCCATCCAGGTTGCTGCAAAATTCATCATTTTGTTCTTTTTTATGGCTACGTAGTATTCCATCATGTATATGTACCACATTTTATTAATCCAGTCCTCTTTTGCTGGGCAGCATGGTTGCTTCCAGGTTCTTGCTATTGTGAACAATGCTGCGATAAACATACGTGTGCGGATATCTTTTTTATAGAGTGATTTGAGTTCTTCAGGATATATTCCCAGTAGGGGCATTGCGGGGTCATATGGGAGGTCAATTTTTAGAGCTTTTAGGAATCGCCACACTGCTTTCCATAGAGGTTGCACTAGTTTACACTCCCACTAACAGTGTAGAAGTGTTCCCTTTTCGCCACACCCTCTCCAGCAGCTGTTATTTTTTGAGTTGTTGATAATTTCCATTCTGACTGGAGTTAGGTGGTATCTCAGTGTGGTTTTGATTTGCATCTCCCTGATGATTAGTGAGGTTGAACATATTTTCCTGTGTCTGTTGGCTGCTCAGATGTCTTCCTTTGAGAAGTGTCTGTTCATATCTTTTGCCCATTTTATAATGGGGTTGGTTGTTTTTTTCTTTTCAGCGCATTTGAGTTCCTTGTAGATCCAAGATGTTAAGCCTTTGTCAGACCTAGTGTTGGCAAATACTTTTTCCCAGTCTGTAGGCTGTCTCCCTGCTCTCTTGATGGTTTCTTTGGCTTTGCAGAAGCTTGTCAGTTTAATAAGGTCCCACTTTCTCTCATATGACCTGTGGGTTTCAGGTTGTGTTCAGGAATTGGATGCCAGTTCTGATTTCCATGAGGGTATGTCCTTCATTTTCTAAGGTTCTTATTCTTTGAGGTTTTACATTTAGGTCTCTGATCCATATGGAGTTAATTTTTGTGTATGGGGATAGATATGGGTCCTGTTTCAATCTTCTGCATGTCGTCAGCCAGTATTCCCAGCACCATTTACTGAATAGGTTCTCCTCTCCCCAGTGGTAGGTGGTGGGGCTTTGTCAAAGATGAGTTGGTTGAGAAATTGAGATTTTGCTTCTGGAATCTCAATTCTATTCCATTGATCTATATATCTGTTTCTATGCCAATACCAATGATGATTGTAGCTTTATAGTAAAGTTTGAAGTCTGGTAATGTGATACCACCTGCTTTATTTTTTTTTTGCTGAGGATTGTTCTGGCTATTCTTGGACGTTTGTGTTTCCATATGAATTCCTGTGTTGTTTTTTCTAGGTCTGAGAAGAATGTTTTTGGTAATTTGATGGTATTGCATTGAATTTGTAGATTGCCTTAGGTAAGATGGACATCTTCACAATGTTGATTCTTCCAATTCATGAGCATGGGATATTTTTCCACTTGTTTGTGTCATCTTTGATTTCTTTGAGCAGTGTTTTGTAGTTATCATTGTAAAGGTCTTTCACATCTCTGGTTAGGAAGATGCCAAAGTATTTCTTTTTTTGTGGCTATTGTGAATGGAATTGTGGTTTTTATTTGGGTTTCTGTGTGTTTATTATTGGTGCAAAGAAATGCGATTGTCTTTTTTACACTTATTTTATATCCTGAGACTTTACCAAAGTCCTTTATCAGTGTAAGGATGTCTTTGACAGATTATCTTGGGTTTTCAAGGTATACGATCATGTCATCTGCCAAGAGAGATAGCTTGACTTCCTCTTTTCCTATTTGGATACCACTGATTGCCTTCTCTTCTCTGATTGCTCTAGCCAGGACTTCCAATACTATGTTGAACAGGAGGGGTGAGAGTGGCATCCTTGTCTTGTTCCAGTTTTCAGGGGAAGTGGTTCCAAATTTGTCCATTTAGGAGTATGCTGACGGTGGGTTTCTTGTAGATGGCTTTTACTATTTTGAAGTATGTTCCCTGTATGCCTAGATGATCGAGAGTTTTTATCAAAAAGGGGTGCTAGATTTTATCAAAAGCTTTTTCTACATCTAATGATATAATTATGTGGTTTTTGTTTTGACATCTGTTGATGTATTTAATTACATTTATGGTTTTATGAATGTTGAACCAGCCTTGCATCCCAGGTATGAAGCCTATTTGGTCATGATGGATGATTTTTGAGATGTATTGATGAATCTGGTTTGCTAGGATCTTGTTGAGAATTTTAGCATCTATGTTCATCAAAGATATTGGCCTGTAGTTCTCTTTCTTTGTTGGATCTTTACCTGGCTTGGGTATCAATGTGATGTTGACTTCGTAAAGTGATTTGTGGAGAGTTCCATCTTTTACAATCACCTAGAATACCTTCAGTAGGATTGATATCAGCTCCTCCTTAAATGTCTTGTAGAATTCTGCTGGAAAGCCATCTGGACCAGGGCTTTTTTTTTGTAGGTAGTTTTCTTATTACGTAGTCGATTTCCTTGATTGTTATTGGTCTATTTAGGGTCTCAATTTCTTCTTGTTCCAACCTTGGTAGGTTGTGTGATGTCAGAAAGTTCTCCATTTCATTAAGGTTGTCAAGTTTGTTTCCATACAAGTGTACATAGTAGTCTCTAATGATTTTTTGTATTTCTTCAGGATCAGATGTGACTTCATCTTTTGTGCTTCTGATTGTGTTTATTTGGGTTTTTTCTCTTTTTTTCTTGGTCAGTCTAGCTAGAGGAGCATTGATCTTGTTTATCCTTTCGAAGAACCAGCTTTTTGTTTCATTGATTTTTTTGTATTATCTTTTTGTCTTCTATGTCCTGGTTTGGGCTTTTATTTTGGTAATCTGGATTCTTTTGCTGAAATTGGGGTTTTTTGTGGTCTTGCTTTTCCAGCTTCCTTAGGTGGCTTGTTAGGCTGTCAACTTGTGTTCCTTCCATTTTTTTCATGTGTGTTTACAGGGATATAAATTCCCTCTTACTACAGGTTTCATGGCAATACAGAGATATTGTAAGATATTCCTTCATTTTCATTTGTTTCCAGGTATCTTTTGCTCTCTGTTTTATTTCATCATTGACCCAGGAGTTGTTTAGCATCATGCTGTTTAGTGTCCTTGTCTTTGTGGGTATTGGGGGGACCTTTTTGGTGTTAATGTTTATTTTTAATCCACTGTGGTCGGAGAAGATGCATGGTAGAATTTTGGTCCTTTTAAATTTACTTATGCTTGATTTATGGCCAAGTATGTGGTCGATCTTAGAATACGTTCCATGAGGTGATGAGTAGAATGTGTATTCTGTGGTCTTTGGATGGAGTGTTCTGTAGGTATCAATTAAGTTCATTTGGTCCAGAGTCACATTGAGGTTCCAGATTTCCTTCCTGATTTTTTGTCCTGATGATCTGTCTAGGGTTGTGAGTGGGGTATTGAAATCCCCGGTTATGATGGTACTAGAGTCAATATCTTTCTTTAGTTTTCCTAGAAGTTGCTTTATGAAAGTTGGTGCACCTATGTTGGGTGCATATATGTTTCGGATAAATATTTCTTGTTGATGGAGTGAACCTTTTTTCATTATGTAGTGGCCCTCTGTATCTTTTTAAATTTTTGATAGCTTAAATGGTATTTTGTCTGAAATTAGGATCACGACTCCTCCTTTCTTTTGTATTCGATTTGCCTGAAAATTTGTTTCCCATCCTCCTAATTTGAGTCTGTGTATGTCCTTTCTAGTGAGATTGGTCTCTTGAAGGCAGTATATTGTTGCCTGGTGATATTTTATCCATTTGCCATTCTATATCTTTTCAGTGGTGTGTTTAGTCCATTCACATTCAGGCTAATTATTGAAATGTGAGAATTTATCCCTATCACAGAATTCTTATAGAGTTCTTGTTCTTTCACTTGGTTTTTTTTTTCTTTCTTTTGGTTTGGAGATTGGTTCATGTATATTTTATTCTTTTTCCATACTCTTGTGAAGAACATTGTTCTTTTTTCCTTTTCTTCTGTGTTTAGTACTTTCTTAAGTGTTTCATGTAGAGGTGGTTTGGTGGCAGCATAAGTTCTTAGGGATTGGATATCTGGGAAAGATTTTAATTCTCCCTTGCTGATGAAGCTTAGCTTGGCTGGGTAGGTTATTCTTGGTTGAAATTGTTTATCTTTTAGGACTTTGAAGATAGGGCTCCAAGCTCTACTAGCCTTCAGGGTTTCTGTAGAGAAATCTCCTGCTATTCTAATTGGTCTTTCATGGTAGGTGATCTGGCCTTTTCTCTTGCTGCCTTTAGGATTTTTTCTTTTATGCCTACTTTGTTTAGGGAATTATTATGTGTCTAGGAATTGGTCTTCTCATTTGTTTTCTTGCAAGGGTTCTCTGAATCTCTTGTGTTTGAATTTTTGCATCACTGATTAGATAAGGGAAGTTTTCTTGAATGATCTCATGGAAAGTTTGTTCCAGTGTGGTCTGTCTCTCTTTCTGCCTCAGGAAGGCCAATTACTCTTAGGTTCAGTCCCCGAAGTAATCGCTCATCTCTTGAAGGTTTTGTTCTATCTTTTTGAGCTTATTTTCTGTGTTTTCAAGAGTTTGGGCTATTTCTATATTTTGGTCCTCAAGCTCTGAGATTCTTTCTTCTGCTTGGGTAATTCTGCTTTCCATGCTTATAAGTTTGTTATTTATTTCATTCACAGTATTCTTTATTACTGTTGTCTCAGATATCAGCTCCTTCCTAGTTTCTTCTTGTGTCTCCTCAATTCTTTTTAATCTCTCCATTAATGTCTTGATATCTAGGTTTGTAGTTTGAGACCCTTCCTTCTGGGGGCTCTTCATTGTTTGCATTCCAAAGTCAGTTTTCTCAGTGTCTGCCCTCCCAGGGGTCTGGGTGAGACCCATACTCTTCTTTTGGTTTTTCTTCATTTGTGTAGATTTTTCTCTCTTTCTCGCTCTCCCTCCCCTTCTTTAATTCTGTTTTTGAGGGAAGGTGGGTCGCTTTTGCTTCACTTCTGCAATATCCTGTTCTTCCTTATAAGGGTCTTCTGCCTTTGTTCACTTTTGAGGTTGGAGTGCGGGCTGCAGACTGTACTTTTTGCAGTTTTGAGGTTTAATTGAGGGGGAAGCTGTGGTTCAGAATGTATATGCTGATTCTAGCATCCACGAACAGGTGTATGAGCACACTGGAACCTATTTCCCTCTGCCTTACAATCTGTCCGTGCAGCAGTATGTAGGCTTGGTCCCTAGATTAAAAAGGGGATATAAAAGAGGAAAATAATGGAGGAAGGGGGGGATCAATAGGAAGTTAGAAAGAGAAGCGTGAGAGGGAAAACAGATATACACACCAACTATCAGGTGAGAAATCGACACAAGGCCGGAGAGAAGTGAAAAAAGACACATAAGAAAGATTCCCTAAAGAATACTGATAGCTACACAGAGACAGACCAATAAAATCATGAAACAGTGTAAGTTAGAAGGCAAACAACAAAAGTGATCAGAACAAACAGTCAAAATGATAAAATCCTAAGTCAAAATAGGAGATCAGACTAAAGTCAATCCTGCTCTGATATCCAGCCTCTCCCCTTTGTTTTTCATTGCAGGCAGCTAGATTTACTCACAGTTTGGGTTTGTTTTTGGTTTTGCTTTTGTTTTTTTGATTTAGAGTCTCACTCTGTCGCCCAGACTGGAGTGCAGTGGCTGCTCCCGGTCACTGCAGCCTTGCCTGCGGGGCTCCGGTGATCCTTCTGCCTCAGCCTTCCAAGTAGCTGGAACTACAGGTGCTGGTTTTTTTTTTTTTTTAGCCTGCTGCCTGGGAGTTGCTTTAGTCTGATTCAGCATAGGGGTGGGACTTTGTCTCCTGTTTAGTGATATTACCTTAGGAACCAAGGTGGGAATTGTTGATAGGTGGGCAGGACAATGGAAATCTCTGCCTGGAGAATGGCTGAGGCAGATTCACTTATGCAGATCCGTTTCTCTCCACTTGTCTGTGTCCCCAAGCTTGGGGTCATGTGCTGAGTGCCTCAGCCAGGGTGGGCCCAGAGCTCCAGAGCTCCAAAGCTCCAAAGAGCAGGCAGTGAGTGGTGAGAGTGGCCCTGGGCCCCCCACAGGGTACTTCAGCCCAGAATGGGACTGGTGCCTCTGAGGGGTGGGTGCCCAGAGCCTCCCTGAGTGACCGGTGGCTTGATGCTGTGTGCTGGGGGAGAGACGATGTAGCCAGGGAGGGAGCTGAGACCCGAGACTCCCACATAGACTGGAGTCATGTATGGTGGAACAGCAGCAGCAGGGAGCCGCAATATCTGGCCCTGCGTGGGACCAAAGGTCCCCGGGCCTTGGACCAGTGCGACTGGTGGTGGGCTGGGGGAAGGGGGAAGAAAAGTAAGAGTCTCTTTGGGAACTCATGTTCAGAGATTCTCACAAGTCCACCTATGCCGTCGCCATCTTACTGGAACCCCGCATTGCTATTTTTCAATCCAATAACATCTTCGTGCATAAACCAGGGTCCCGTTTAATACTACAAAGCTTGTCTTACCCCTTGGTTCTTCACTATGGTCTCAAGTGCAACAAGCCTGTGTCCTTGCATGGCATGCAGTGCTCTACTCCCCAGGGCTGTGAGTATATGTCACTAATAAACTGTTTTTAAATTTCATTTGTCCAATGCAGTGTGCCATGTGTTCAACTATTGCAATAACCCTGGGGCAAGAATCTGTCTGTCATAAAAGTAGGAGATAAAACCAGAAGCTTAAGTCATTGAGAGTTGCCATGGTTGAATTCTTACATCCTTTCAAAATTCATGTTGAAACCTAATTTCCATTTTGGTGGTAATAATAGGTAAAATCTTTAGGAGGTGATTAGGCCATGAGGGTTTTGCTTTCATGAATGAAAGTAACACACTTTTAAAAGAGGCTTGAGTGCATCTTCCACTCTGTTACACTATGGGAGGATGTAGCAACAAGACAGTATCTTTGAAGCAGAGAACAAGCACTTATCAGACATTGAATCAGCTGCTGTCTTGATCTTGGACTTCCTAACCTCCAGAACTGTGAGTAATAAATTTTTGTTTATAAGTTATCTAAGTATTTCTATTTGTAGGTATCCAGGTATTTTGTTACAGAAGACTGAACAGACTAAGACAGAAGTTATTTTAGGTTGGCTTCTTTATCCTCTTGACATGGAGATTGACGTGAATCTCTCATTTAACCAGCTACAGACTCCAAGAAACATCACTGTTGGAAAGCTGAAATTCACATCAGGAAATAAGAAAGACTAAACATTCCTACTTCAAAAATGTATGTCTAAATTTTCAAACAAAAGAAAGAAGTTACACAGAAGACTTTGTGTAATTTGGCATTGAATAATTGCATTTGAAAGGGCAGTAAATCAGCCGGGCTCAGTGCCTCAGCCTGTAACCCCACGCTTTGGGAGGCTGAGTTGAGTGGATTGCCTGAGCCTGTGGGTTCAAGACCCACCTGGGCAACTTGGCAAGACCTCATCTCCACAATAAATCAAAAAATTAACTGGGCGTGGTAGTGCATGCCTGTAGTTCCAGCTACTTGGAAGGCTGAGGTGGAAGGATCGCCAGAGCCCAGCAGGTCGAGGCTGTGGTGGCTGGGAGCGGCCACTGCACTCCAGTCTCAGTGACAGTGTGAGACTCCAACTCAAAAAAAAAAAAAAGGGTGGTAAATCATTGATAGTCTTTCCAGTCTTAAACAAGTGCATTTTTATTTTGATTGATTTATTTATTTATATTTGCTGGTGCTTCAGATGGCTGAGATATATACCTAAAAATGGAATTCCATTATGTAAATGAATAATAATACATTATAAGAAGTGACTACTATATAAAAAAAACATAAAAACATTGTGTTTAGGTTGTAGGTTTACAGGCATTATTTCTCTCTATTTAACTAGATTTAATAATGGGTTTCTAGTTTGTTAAATAAATTGTGTTTGAAAAACACAAACATAAAAAAGCATGCATCAAGTAAATTTTTTCCTTTAAAGCTGTCACCTTAGAAAAATACACATTTTTTATTTTTAAAAAATTATGCTATAGTTTCAAGATTCTTTTTGTGTTTTGTTAAAAAAATGCCTTTAGAGTAAGCTTACAAGCCTCATAAGAAAAATTTGTTCATTATTTTAATAGTCACAATCTTTTTTTATTGTAAAGAAGTAGTCTATATACACGTGAAGATTAAGCCTTCCATTGGACTGCACTTTGCCTGAATTGTGATCATGCATCCTTATTGATGTTGTGTCCCCACCCTCCCCTGGTAGTGTCCTGCTATTGTCAATCCCTTTCTTGTAGTATTATGATGGTGTTCAGGGTCCACTTATGAGTGAGAGCATATGATACTCAGTTCTTTGTTTCTGTGATAGATCACTGAGTATGATAGACTATAAATTCACCCAAGTGTCCTTCTGTATACCTGCATAATATTCCATCATGTATATGTACCACATTTTTTTTATCCAGCCCACTAGAAATTGACCTTTTGTATGACTCAATCCCCCTTCAGGGAATATACCTTGAGGAACTCAAATCATTCTACAAAATAGATACCTGTTTATGCATGTTTATTGCAGCACAACCTATTTTTAAAATCAAAATTGCATTTCCAGGATTAATCACCCTGTTTATTCACACCTTTGTCACCAAATTTTGGCTGCTTCCCAAAATAAAATTGAAGTGCCCTCCCCCCAGGAAGTGGTACTACTTAGTCTATTCAAATAACCTAGGACAGACATCATAAGTAATTTCAGTTAGTTCTTTGTTTTTGTGATAGAGCACAGAGTATGACAGACTATAAATTCCAAGCTTTCTTTACCATCAGGTATCTAAAAATTTGCATGCTGTTGTCCTCTCAGTAACATTTTTTAAAACAATTTTTACATTGAAAAGAAGAGATTAGACCAGGGGTCCCCAACCCTTGGTCCATGGGCCCTTACTGGTCCCTGACCTGTTAGAAATGGGGCCACACAGCGACAGGTGAGAGAACAGTCAGCACGAAAATCTTCATCTGTATTTACAGTCACTCCTCATTGCTCGCATTACTGCCTGAGCTTCACCTTCAGATCAGCGTTGGCATTAGAGTCTGTGAATCCAAATAACAGTTAGAATCCCTTCCTACTAGTTTTCCTTAAAAACTAATCTTCAGGGCAAAGGGATACCTTTATTTTAGGCCTTCTCTTTCCTTTCTACATGTTTCCTATAAGGCACTGTAAGGACACAATTCATATCAATAGTATACACAAACTCATTTTTGGCCTTTTTCTGGTTTACATAAAGATTTAAAAAAAACCCAAAGGGATGCACTACTGAGTATCTTCTAAAATGACTGACCATCTGTTTTTTGTAGAGCTGGTGAGTTTTTTAGGATATGGAATTTTCAGTGCTACAAGTGGGACAGTTCAGGGATAACCTGATAGTTGGTAACCACTATTATAAACTAAAACAGAAATATAAGACAATTTCAATAAAGTGATCACAGGAAAATAAGAAAGTAATTTCATTAACTCCTGAACCAGGTGGCAAACTTCTCAAAGGCTGCAACTATGCCATATAGGACTACTTAAGCACTCAATAATTCCTATTTCATCAACAGGTTGAAGAGCTCAACAGGTGTTGGAAAACAAGCTATCTACAGATTCTCAAAAGACAATTCTTGCAATTTAAGTGATTACTTGGGAGGATAGGTCTGAAAATAACCAGGCTATAGATGCTGCCCAAATGCTATTTTTTAAAAAAATTTCATTTTGTTGAGTTACAAATGACAAATAAAATTGTATATATTTAAAATGGTTTTTTTTGAGAAAGTAGGATTTATTGAGAGAACAGAAAAGATTCCAGAGCAACAGGAGACTGAAGAGGTTGCCCAAAATGTACAACATGAAGATTTGATACACATTAAATGAGTACCACAATCAAGTTAATTGACACAACGATTAAACTCACCTTTTTTTGTGAGAATGCTTACGATCTACTCTAAGCAAATTTCAAGTTAATACATTATTAATAACTATAATTGCCATGTTGTATATGTATTTTTCACAAATTGTTTATCAAATAACTGAAAAATTGTACACATTGACCAACATCTCCCCATTTACACCCTACCCAGTTTCTGGAAACCTCCATTCTATTCTCTGTTTCTATGAATTAAATTTGTTTTTTTAGATCCCACATATTAGTGACACCATACAGTATTTGTCTTTGTCTTATTTTACTTAGCATAATGCCCTTCAAGTTGATCTATGTTGTCACAAATGACAGGATATCTTTTTTATGGCTGAATGATATTCTAATGTGTTCTCTCTCTCTCTCTCTCTCTCTCTCTCTCTCTCTCTGTGTGTGTGTGTGTGTGTATCACAATTATTTCTGTATCCATCCACACATCTATGGACATAGTTTATTTTCATTTTTTTGGCTATTGTGAATAATCCTGCAATGAACATGAGAGTACAGATATCTCTTTGAGATACTTATTTCATTCCGTTTGAATGTATTCCTAGAAACAGGATTGTTGGATTATGTAATAGTTCTTCTTTAAGTTTTTTGAAGAAACTCCATACTGTTTTTCATAAGTGTTATACCCATTTACATTTGCACAATGAACTATAAAGAATCTTTTTCTCCATATCCTGACCAAGAATTGTTACCTTTTGACTTTTTGATAAAAATTATTCTAACAGTTATGAGGTAATAGTTTATTGTTCTTTTGATTTGAATTTCCCTAGCAATTAGTGATGTTGAAAAACTTTTCATAAACCTGTTGACTATTTAAATGTTTTCCTGGAAAAAATGTCTATTCTGGTTGTTTGCTCATTTTTGGCAAGGATTTTTTAAATTTAGTTTTTAAACGTGTAATTAACACATAATATTTATACATATTAATGAGGTACAATGTGATGTTTCAATATATGTGTATGTAGTATAATAATCAGGTCAGGGTAATTGCCATGTCAATTACTTTGAATATTTATCATTTCTTTGTGATGACAACATTCAAAAATCTTCCCTTCTAGCTATCTTGAAACATACACTACTTAGTCATTTGCTATAGTCATCCTACTGTGACCATTTTACTATGATTGTTAGTTGCTATTTCTATTGTGCTGTATGAGTTCCTTACAAAGTTTAAATGCTAACTCATTGTCAGATATGTGGTTTAAGATTATTTTCTTCTCATGTCATAGTTTTTCTTCTCACTTTATCTGTTGATTTATTTGCTGTGAAGACATTTTTAGTTTGATGTAGTCCCATTTGTTTATTTTTCCCTTTATTGTCCATGCTTTTGGGGTCATATTAAAAAAATTATTGCCAAGAGTAATGTCTTGGAGATTTTTCCTTATTTATTTTCCAGGAGGTTTATGGTTTTCAGTTTTATGTTTAAGTCTTTCATCCATTTTAAATTGATTTTTTAATATAGCATAAGCTAAAGATCCAATATAATTCTTTCACATGTGGATATCTAGTATTCCCAACAACATTTATTGAAGAGACTGTTCTTTCTTCATTCTGTATGTATGTGGGTTTATTTTGAGTTTCTCTATTCTGTTTTATTGGTCTATGTGTTCGTTTTCATGCCAGCACCATATTGTTTTGATTGCTATAGCTCTCGATTGCAATTTTAAATAAGAAGTGTGACTCTTCCAGTTTTGTTCTTCTTGCTCAAGTATCACTTTAGCTTTTGGGGATCTTCTATGGTTTCATAAAAAATTATAATCATATTTTTCTATTTCTGTGTAAAATTCCATTGGAATTATGATAGAGATTACATTGAAACTGTAGATAATTTGGGGTAGCATGAATGTTTTAACAATATTGATTCTACAATTCATGGACATGGGGCATCTTATCATTTATTTATGTCTTTAATTTCTTTCAATGTTTTGTAGATTATAGTGTTCACATCTTTCGCCTCCTTGCTTAAGTTTATTCCTAAGTATTTAATTATTTGATGCTATTTGAAATGGAATTGTTGTCTTAATTTATGTTTCCCATAGTTTATTGTTAAGTATATAAGAATACAACTGACTGTATTTTGATTTTGTATTTTGTAACTTTACTGAATTCATTTATTAGCTGTAATAGTTTTTTGGTGGAGTCTTTAGGGTTTCTTATATATAATATCATGTCATTTGCAAACAGAAACCTTTCTTATTTGGATGCCTTTTATTTATTTCTCTTGTTTATTGCTTGGCTAGGACTTCCATTACTGTGATAAATAGCTGTGGTGAAAGTGAGTATTCTTGTATTTTTCCTGATCTTCAGGGAAAATATTTCAGCTTTTCACCATTGCATATAATGTTAGCTGTGGCTTTGTCACATATGGCTTATAATATGTTGAGATAATTTCTTCTATTTCCAATTTGTTGAGAGTTTGTATCATGAAAGCATGTTGAATTTTGTCAAATGTTTTTAATCTGTCTATTGAGATGACCATGTGGTTTTTATTTTTCATTCTCTAAATGTGGTGTAGCACATGGGTTTATTTGTGTATGTTAAAATAATCTAGCATCCCAGTGATACATCTCATTTGATTTTGTTGTATAATTCAGTTTTATTACTTTTTCTGAGGATTTTTGTATGTATGTTCATCAGAAATATTGGCATGCCGTTTTTATTTGGGATATCTTTGTCTGATTTTGGTATAAGGGTGATGCTGGCCTCATAACATGAGTTTGGAAGTATTCCCTCTATTTCTATTTTTTTGGAACAGTTTGAAAAGGATTGGGCTCATTTCTTATTTTGTTGCTTGATATAATTTAGCTACAAAGTCATTCAGTCTTGGGCTTCTTGTTGTTTTTGTTGTTGTTGAGAGGTTTTTATTACTTTTTCAATCTCCTAACCTGTTATTGGTCTGTTCAAATTTTCTGTTTCTTCATGACTCAGTTATGGTAGGTTGTATATATCTAGGAGTTTATCTGTCTATTTTAGGTTATCCAACTTGTTGGCATATAGTGGCTTATAGCAGTCTCTTATAACCTTTTTGTAATATTTCTTTAGTGTTAGTTGTAATGTTACCTCATTCATTTTTAATGTTACTTAAGTCTTTCTTTAGTCTAGCTAAAATTTTGTCAATTCTGTTTATTTTTCAGAAAACTAGCTCCTTTTTGTTACTAGACAATCAAACTTTTATTGAAGCTTAAATTGTGATACAGAAATACATTTCAACTAATTTTTAGTCCAACACCAATGAAGGGAAAAATTATGGCACCAAAACATCCCTCTTTTATCATACTAGGATGAAACTAGATCACTAGTCACCCTACAGTCTTCATTCTTCTAGGTTTTGTTCCATACAAATCTGTGTAGGTGAATATTAGAATTCTTAGACCTATTAGAAAAATACCCAACAAGCCAGACCTCAAGCCCACAAATATCAACTCTACTGGGATACTGTTCAGGAACAAAATTCACCTTGAGCATTGGTCCTCATAACAGTGCACCTCAGATGTGCTGTGCTGTATGTGCTGTGCTCAGTACAAAATCTAAGTGATCACACTGATTGGAAATTTCTTCAATGAAAGTTTCAATCAACAACATGCTCAAAAAAGTCAAAACAGTGTTCCAACCACTCGATTTCAAACCAAGTAGATTTTATGTTTAGAAACACTTCTTTAAAAGGTGTTTCATTTATAAGTACAGAAGGAGCAAAACATCACCTCATCAATCCAGAAATTATCAAATATTGTGAGGACAAAAAATATAAAACCAGTCGTCTTTGCTGTTTTTGGTTGCTTAAATCCCACAGTATTTGCAAATACAGATAAAAGATGTCAACTTGTGAAAGCCTTATTTCTAGTAGCTTCCCATTGAGTATTTTGAAATTTTGTTTTATTTATGCATTGACTCACATATTCTGATTCATGGTGTTTATCTGAATAACCTGGACACTTGTCATTCTGGGCAGTCATTTATTGGATTCTTGTAAATGTTATAGTGAAAGGAACACCATAGTTAGAAGAGCAGATGAACCCACATGTCATCACAGTTACAGAACTTTAAAGTCACAAGATGAAAAAGACATAAATTCTGCTTTGAACCAAAGTTTGCAGTATATTATTAATGGAAATTAGTGGAAATGGCAGCTAATGTAAAAGTTAAGGTGAATGAATGGTCCAAGCTGATTTGATTTATGGAAGGCAGTACAACCTTTATGCTAAATCCCCCTGTAATCAGTTAAATAAAAATTCTTTCATACCTCTACTTCATAAGTTAGTAAAGGTGTGGCACTTATTAGAAGCTGATCTCATTATTCAGGAACAAAGAATTGCCTGTGGTTTCCACAGTTCAGCCAGTACACCCTAATCTCAACCTGCAACTCTCTATGGACCTTCCTGCGAATCAACTCAGAATCTTCCAAAAAAGCTTATGCCAATACTGAGGAGGCCAAATTCCTGTGCCCCGAAAAGAAAATAAACCCAGGGACATCTCTCGTGTCCCCATCTAGAGTCTAAGATGAGTGTATAAACTCACAGTGTTAACAATGTATTGCTTCATATGGGGCTTAGGAGAGACACAATGTGAGGAAAGAAATCCATTAGCAGACAATGTAGTGATATAAGTGATCACACTGACTGAAAATTTCTTCAATGAAAGTTTCAATCAACAACATGCTCAAAAAAGTCAAAACAGTGTTCCAACCACTCGATTTCAAACCAAGTAGATTTTATGTTTAGAAACACTTTTTTAAAGGGTGTTTCATTTATAAGTACAGAAGGAGCAAAACATCACCTCATTAATCCAGAAGTTATCAAATATTGTGAGGACAAAAAATATGAAAAGATATAGAGGCTGAGAATAGGAACACAGAGAAAGGGGAACTGGAATAATTTTCTTAAGAGGACTCCACTCGTCAAAGAAAAATTTTAATTGCTACTGCAAAAAACATCTATATGAAGTAGAAACTGGTTTCAATAACATTAGTAAAGAATATGTTCTAGAAAGTAGAGGCAACTGAATGTAAAATTCTGGCAGCAATTTAATAGAGCAGTCCCAGATAGACTGAGGCCAACACAGTAAGGACGAAAGCCTTGTGTGTGGGGAATTTTGGATGATATCTGGATAAATATCACAATCTGCATAAGCCAATTTGAGTTTTTACAGATATTGTACAATTTCATATAGTAAAAGGTTTCTTTCTATATGCACTTCAATTTCACAGCAAGAGTGGCAGAGAATACCAAAACAAGGAAGAGAGCATTCATGCAAGATCTCTAACTCCTTGATATAATAATGCATACAATTCAAAATGATTACACTATCATTACATCTAAGGCTTTCTGCAACTACAAAGTGGTGGCTTTGGAAAGTGTGACCCCCGGTATCAACATATAGAAAGCAGCCAACACATTCTACATGTATTCTCTTTTTGCCTTTTTTCTTCATTTTTCTTAATCAATTCTGCTGTTGTTGCTGCTTCTTAGCAAAACTGGTAAAAACAAAATTGTAATCATTGAACAAGGTGGCCACGAATTTTCTCGGTTTGAAGACTTCTACAATTATCCTGATCAGGCCATCATAGGAGGTCCGATTTAAGTTTGTTTCAAAGCAAATAGAAAATTCTGGTTATGGAGTGATGTGAATAGTCCAATATGTTCCATCTGATTTCATTCCATTCATCGAATACCCACAGGAATTGAGCAGTGTGGCATCAATGACAGAACCTGGTATCAGGTCACGAATTCCACTCTTAGGAGTGACGTCCTTTGCAGTAACACCATCTTTCATGTAGAACTGGTCTATGACTGCTGGGTCAAGCTCACTCATCAGAATCTCCAGGGTTTGATCTGGCTGACTTATTACCCAGCTCTCTGAGAAATCCAGAGTATATAAGTACCAACAGTCAGAATTGATACCTTCCAGGCAGTATGCTGCTCCATTTGAGAAAATTGCATTAAGAACTTCTATTTCTTCCTGGAAACTCCAGTATGGGTACCCTTGGTGAGAAAGTTTCATGAAATTCATATGAGAATAAAAGAAGCTTTGAATTGAGTCAAAGCCACTGTCATCCCTAGCAAGCTTCAACAGGGGAACCAGCACTTTCAGCAAGAGGGTGATATCACATGTTTTAAAAACAAAACATCTCTTGGAGACAAAATGCTACTCTCTTGGAGTAAATAAACTTCCTACTTGTCAGTGTTTGTCACACTTATGATTGAGCACTGCACATCCTTCAGAAGTACTTCCCACTTGGACCCCTGGTTCGCATTGTGCTGTTGCTGGGAGAACCAAACCTCCAGCAGCTTCTTGGTCCCTTCGAAAAAATGTGCACCTTCCATCACTGTAAGACTAGTGAGCAACCAACAACCACAGAAAATCAACTAAATTAAACCTCTTCTCCCACTGCCTCCACTGCCGATTGTTCCAGCTGTGTTACTAAAGTTCTGGTTCCTTATTTTAGTTTTAATTTTATATTAACATTAAAAAGAAAAACTAGTAAAATTTCCCCGGCTTTTTATGAATGAAAGTTGAATGTGAGAACCTGTTTGGAAATAGAGGCAGATTCAATTCAGTCTCTTGTAGTCTGCTGCTTCTCCATTAGAGAAAGTAGAGCAAGTGTTAGCTAATGTCGCCAGTCATGCTGTGTAAAACAAAAACTAGCTCTTAATGTCATTTATATTTTTCACTTTTTTTGCCTTTAATTTACTTCTGCTGTGATCCTTTTTGTTTCCTTTCTTCTGCAAATTTTGAACTTGGTTTGTTCTTCCTTTTCTAGTTTCTTGAGGTATAAAGTTAGGTTGCTTATTTGAGACTTTTAAATTTTTAATTTAATTTTAAAGTTGTAGGGTACAAGTTAGAATTGCATACATAAGTGGTTTAGGTATAGGTGAAATTTTGGGCCTCCCACTGTACCTCACTTCAGCTGGATTAGGATCAGGCACCCTTATTGATGTTATGTGCCTCCCCTCCCCTGGCAGTGTCTCACTACTGCCAATCTCTTTTTTGTAGTATTATGATAGGTGTTCAGGGCCCACTTATGATTGAGAATGTGTGGTACTCAGTTCTTTGTTTATGTGATAGATCACTGAATATGATAGACTCCAAATCCATCCAAGTTGCTGCAAATTCCATAATTTTGCCAGTCTTTATGACTGTGTAATATCCCGTCATGTATATGTACCACATTTTAAAAAATCCAATCCAGTTTGATGGGCGGCATAGTTGGTTCCATGTTTTTGTTATTGTGAATAGTGCTACAATAAACGTTTGTGTAGGTAACTTTTTTGTAGAATGATTTGAATTCCTCTGAGTAATATTCCCAGAAATGGGATTGCTGGGTCATATGGAAGGTCAATTTCAACAGTGTGGTGATTACTAAGAGATTTTTTTAAGTGTAGATGTTTCTCTCTATAAACTTCTCTCTTATTACTGCTTTTGATGCATCTCCTAAGATTTCATATGTTGTGTTTCCATTTTCATTTGTCTGAGATATATTTCAATCTTCCTTTTGATTTCATATTTGACTCATGTGTAGTTTGGAAGCATGCTATTTAATCTTCATATGTTTATGTATTTTCCAATATTTATCCTGTTATTTATTTCTAGTTTCATATCATTGTGGTCACAAAAGATACTTGATACTATTTTGATATTCTCAAATTTCTTAAGACTTGTTTTTTTTATCTAACATGAGACTAATACTGGACAATATTCTGGGTGTGCTTGAGAAGAATGTGTATTCTGATGCTGTTGAGTGGAATGCTTTCTATAGGTCTGTTAGGTCCATTTGAACTAAGGTGTAGTCCAAGTCCAATATTTTCTTGTTGATTTTCTTTCCAGATAATCTATCCATTGTTGAAAGGCTGGTATTGGAGTTCTGGTAAGATGGTGACAGCACAGATGGAACTGTGAGATTCTCCGAAAGTGAGTTCCCATAAAGACTCTTGCTTTCCTCCCGCGACCCACCCCCACTGCCAGCCGCACTGGTCCAAGACCTGGAGAGGCTCCGTCCCATGCACAGCTGGCTACCATGGCCCCTCTGCCACTGCTGCTCCACCCCAGGCAGCCCAGGTCCTGGTGGCATGGAGCTCCCAGCTCCCTCCCTGGCTACACTGTCTCACCCAGCCCCAAGCCTTCTGCCACTGCCTGTGGAGGCCCTTGGATACTGCCTTGTGGAGATCTGGGTTCCCTTGCTGGCTACACTGATCTGCCCAGCACCCAGCCACTACCAGCTCCCTCCCTGGCTGGGTGCCCAGCCCAGTCTCAGGCCATGGCAGCTCGTGGAGGCCCTCCACGCCTGCACCTCGGAACTACAGGTTCCATCCCTTCCTGGGGCACCCCACCAGGCCCAAAACCACCCCTGCCCATGCAGGCCCCCAATGCCTGCTCCTCGAAGCTCTGTGATGCCCAGGCTGAAGTGCCCAAAGCTGCGGCCAGTGCTCACCCCTCGGAGTTCCGGGTCCTGCCCTGAGTTCCAGGTGTGCCCAGCCCCAACTCAAACCACCCTTGCCCAGGGAGGCTCTAGGCACCCACACCTCAGAGATACCAGCTCCATTCCTGGCTGAAGTGCCCTGCGCACAGCCCAAAGTTGCTTCTGCCACTTACGGCCTGCCCTTCAGAACTCCAGGTCCCCGCTCTGGCTGAGGCGCCCAGTCCCATCTCAAGCCACCATTGCCCAGGGTGGCCATGGCACCTTTCCCTTGGAGCTGCAGGTTCCATCCCTTCCTGGGGTGCCCCACCAGGCCCAAAGCTGCTGCTGCCCACACAGGCCCCCAGCACATGCACCTCAGAACTCTGCACCCTCGCCCGGGCTGAAGCACCCATCCCCACCTTGAGCTGCCACCCCCGCAGAGGCCCCAATGTTGGTGCCTGGGTGCCTCAGAACTCCAGGACCCTATCCAGGCACTTCAGCGCTCCAGGTCCCCACCCTGGCTGAAGCGCCTAACCCTGCCTTGAGCTGCCACTGCCTGCAGAGTCCCTACACACCTACCCCTGAGAGCTACAGACTTGCCCCCCTGACTGAAGCACCCCACCAGGCCCCAAGCCTCCACCTCCCAGTGAGGTCCCTGGCTCCTTCCCCATGGAGCTCTGGGCTCCCTTGGTGGCCACACTGCCCTGCCCCCTAGCCACCCTGACCACTGCACTGACCAGCAACGCTCAGCAGTCTCGCACTTCACCTCCCTCAAATTGCTCCTGACTACAGCAGGACCAGAGAACAGCTGGAGCCCTGTAACCAGGCAGATACCTTCAGTGACTCACCCACCAAGCTCTGCCTAACCTCCAACTTGGGAGCTAAGACCTCATGGTTGTGTAAGGGAACAGTACATTTCTTAAGGAGGTTGGTCAGCTTGTGTGTCTGTATGATTATATGTCCTAGTCTGTTGTTGTCACCGTTTTTTGTTTGATTGTTTGTTTTTACTTTTGTTTTATCTTACTCTTACCTGTCTTCAGGTCTATTTCCATTTATTAGTGGATACCTCTGTCTGTTCTCCCTTTTACTCTCCTGTCTCCACCTTCTGCTCCCCCCTCTCCCTGTTCCATTTCTTTCCCTTTTCTTACATCATTTTACTTCCTGGGAGCAAACCAATACCCTCACTTCATGAACCAATTACAAGGCAGTGGGAAGAAGGATTCAGCATATCCATACACCTATCAGTGGATATTGGGATCTACAGATAAATTTTGAATCGTAGCTTCCTCCTCAAATAAATCTCAAAGCTGCAAAAGGTATAACCCTCAACCTACAGTCCAGCCTCAGAATAGAACAAAGCCAGAAGACTCACATAAGGAAAAATAGGAGATTGAGTAAATAGAAGCAAAAACCAACTCCACCACCCCTGAACAACAGATTTAAAGAAGACAGAAGGAGAAAAAAGAAAAAGAAAAAAGTAGGGAGGCAAATCCACACAGATAAAGAAAAATCAAAACAAGAATACAGGTCTCACACAGACCCCTGGGAGATCAGATATTGAGAAAAGAGACTTCAGAATGCAAACAATGAAGAGTCCCCAGAATGACTGGTCACATACTACAAACCCAGACATCAAGACATTAATAGAGAGAATAAAAAGAATTGAGGAGAGACAAGAGGAAAATAAGAAGGAGTTGATAAGTGAGATAACAGCAGTAAAGAATAATGTGATTGAAATAAATAATCTAATAAGCATGGAAAGGAGACTTAGTCATGCAGAAGAAAGAATCTCAGAACCTGAAGACCAAAACATAGAACTAAACCAAACTGTCAAAAACATAGAAAAGAAACTTAAAAAGACAGAACAAAACCTTCAAGAGATGAGTGATTAGTTCAAGAGAATGAACCTAAGAGTAATTGGCCTTCCTGAGGCAGAAAGAGAGACAGAGACCACACTAGAACAAACTTTCCATGAGATCATTCAAGAAAACTTCCCTTATCTAATCAGTGATGCAAAAATTCAAACACAAGAGATTCAGAGAACCCCTGCAAGACAACAAATGAGAAGACCAACTCCCAGACATATAATAATTCTCCTAAACAAAGTAGGTATAAAAGAAAAAATCCTAAAGGCAGCAAGAGAAAAAGGTCAGACTACCTACCAGGGAAGACCAATCAGAATAGCAGCAGATTTATCTACAGAAACCCTTCAGACTAGGAGAGCTTGAAGTCCAATATTCAAAGTTCTTAAAGATAAACAATTTCAACCAAGAATGACCTACTCAGCCAAGCTAAGCTTCATCAGTGAGGAGAATTAAAATCTTTCCCAGACATCCAATCCCTATGAACTTATGCTGCCTCCAGACCAACACTATAAGAAACTCTTAAGAAAGTATTAAACACAGAAGAAAAGGGAAAAAGAACAACAATATTCTTCACAAGAGCACAGGAAAATGATTGAAAACACACATGAACCAACCCAACAAACCAAAAGAAAGACAACAAACAAACAAGTACATCAACAACTCTATAAGAACATCATGACAAAAATAAACCCTCAGAATTCAGTAATTAGCCTGAATGTGAACAGACTAAATGCACCACTGAAAAGACACAGAATGGCAAAATGGATAAAATATCATGAGGAAACAATATATTGTCTCCAAGAAACTCATCTTACCAGAAAGGACACTCACACACTCAAAGTAGGAGGATGGGAAACAAATTTCCAGGTGAACGGAACACAAAAGAAAGCTGGAGTTGCAATCTTAATCTCAGACAAAATACCCTTTAGGCTATCAAAAATCAAAAAAGATGAAGAAGGTCACTATGTAATGAGAAAAGGTTCAATCCATCAACAAGAAATATCCATCCTAAACATATATGCAACTAATATAGGCGCAACAAAGTTTGTAAAGCAGTTTCTAGGAAAACTTAAAAAAGAGACTGGCTCTAACACTATCATAGCAGGGGACTTTAATACCCCGCTCACAACCCTGGACAGATCATCAAGACAAAAAACCAGCAAGGACACCCAGAACCTCAATGAGACTCTTGAACAAATTGACTTAATTTATACTTACAGAACACTCCACCCAAAGACCACAGAATATACATTCTACTCACCAGCACATAGAACATACTCCAAGATTGACCACATCATTGGCCATAAATCAAACATAAACAGATTTCATAAGATTGAAATCTTGCCATGCAACTTTTAAGACCACAGTGGAATAAAAATAAATATCAACACCAACAAAATTTCCCCCAAACCCGCAAAGACATGGTCACTAAGCAGCATGATGCTGAACAACAACTGGGTCAACACTGAAGTCAAAGAAGAAATTGAAAGATTTCTGGAAACAAATGAAAATGAAGAAACATCTTACCAAAATCTCTGGGATGCAGTGAAATCAGTTTTAAGAGGAGAATTTACATCTCTATGAACAAACATCAAGAAAATGGAACGATTACAAGTGGAGAACCTAACAAACCACCCAAGGGAGCTGGAAAGAGAGGACCACCAAAACCCCAACTTTAGCAGAAGAACCCAAATCACAAAAATAAGAGCACAAATACAGGACATAAAAGATAAAAATATCATAGAAAATATCAACAAATCAAAAAGCTGGTTCTTTGAAAGAATTAATAAGATTGATGGGCCCCTAGCCAGATTGACCAAGAAAAAGCCAAAATAAACACAATTAGAAATACAAAAGATCAAATCACAACTGACCCTGAAGAAATACAAAAGATTATCAGAGACTACTATATACACCTATATGGAAATAAACTTGATAACCTAGATGAAATGGAAGACTTTCTGACATCACACAACCTACCCAAGTTGAAACAAGAAGAAATCGAGACATTGAATAGGTCAATAACAATCCAGGAAATTCACTCTGTCATATGAAAACTACCTACAAAAAAAAACAACAACAACAAAAAAAACAAAACCCTGGACCAGATGGCTTTCCAGCAGAATTCTACAAAACATACAAGGAAGAGCTGATACCAATCCTATTGAAAGTATTCCAGGCAATTGAAAAATATGAAATTCTCCCCAAATCATTTTACGTAGCTAACATTACATTGATACCCAAACCGGGTAAAGATGCAACAAAGAAAGAGAACTACAGGGCAATATCTCTTATGAACATAGACGCAAAAATCCACAACAAAATTCTAGCAAATTGGATCCAAAAGCACATCTCAAAAATCATCCACCATAACCAAGTAGGCTTCATCCCCAGGACGCAGGGCTGGTTCAACATACACAAGACCGTAAATGTAATTAAATACATCAACAGATGTAAAAACAAGAACCACGTGATTATGTCATTAGATGCAGAAAAAAACTTTTCATAAAATTCAGCATCCCTTCTTGATAAAAACCCTCAAACACCTAGGCATAGAAGGAACATACCTCAAAATAGTGCCATCTATGACAAACCCAAAGCTAACATATTGCTAAATGGACAGAAACTAGAAACATTTCCCCTGAAAACTGAAATAAGACAAGGCTGCCCACTCTTACCCCTCTTGTTCAATATTGTGTTGGAAGTCCTAGCCCAGGCAATTAGACAAGAGAAGGAAATCACGGGTATTCAAATAGGAAAAGAGGAAATCAAGTTATCCCTCTTTGCTGATGATATGATACTATACCTTGAAAATCCAAGAGAATCTGTCAAAAATCTGCTGACACTGATAAAGTACTTTGACAAAGTCTCAGGGTACAAAATAAAGTGCAAAAGTCAATTGCATTCCTATATAACAACAACAAGCAGGCAGAGACCCAAATAAAAAGCACAATCCCATTCATAATAGCCACACACACACAAAATGAAATACCTTGGCATATTCCTAACCAGAAAAGTGAAAGACCTTTACAATGAGAATTACAAAACACTGCTCAAATAAATCCAAAAAGACACAATTAAATGGAAAAACATACCATGCTCATGGATAGGAAGAATTCACATTTAGATGTCCATCCTACCAAAGACAATCTACAGATTCAACGCAACACCCATTAAGTTACCAACATCATTCTTCTCAGAACTGGAAATGACAATACAGAAATTCATATGGAAACATAAATGAACATGAATAGCCAAAACAATCCTTAGCAAGAGAAATAAAGCAGGAGGTATCACACTTCCAGACTTCAAATTCTACTATAAAGCTACAGTAATCAAAACAGTTTGGTATTGGTATAAAAACAGCCACATAAGCCAATGGAATAGGATAGAGATTCCGGAAGCAAAGTCTCAATTCCTCAACCAACTCATCTTTGACAAAGCTTCTAACAAAAACTACTAGGGAGAGGAAAACCTATTTGGTAAATGGTGCTGGGAAAACTGGCTGACCACATGCAGAAGACTGAAACAGGACCCCCACCTATCACCATATACAAAAATTAACTCTAAATGGATCAAAGCTCTAAATGTAAAACCTCAAACTATAAGAACCTTAGAAAATGCAGAAGACACCCTTATGGAAATTGGAACTGGCAACAAATTCCTATCCAAAACCCTAAAGGCCAATACCTTAAGAAATAAGACAGATAAGTGGGACCTCATCAAATTAATGAACTTCTGCAAAGCAAAAGAAACCATCAAGACAGCAGGAAGACAGGCCACAGAATGGAAAAAAATATTTGTCAATTGTATATCTGACAAAGGCCTAACATCTAGGATCTATAAGGAACTCAAATGCACTGAAGGGAAAAAAAAAACAAAAACAAAGAGCCCCTTTGAAAAGTGGGCAAAAGACATGAATACACAATTCTCAAAAGAAGATATACGAGCAGCCAGCAGACACATGGAAAAGTGCTCAGCCTCGCTCATCATCAGAGAAATGCAAATCAAAACCACATTGAGATACCACCTAACCCCTGTAAGAATGGCAGTCATTAATAAAACAAACAACAACAGATGCTGGTGAGGATGTGGAGAAGAAGGAATGCATCTACACTGCTGGTGGAATTGCAAACGTGTACAATGTCTCTGAAAAACCGTCTGGATCATTTCTGAAAGAACTAGAAATTGATCTTCCATATGACCCAGCAATTCCCCTATTGGGAATATACCCAGAGGAACTCAAATTATTCTATGAAAAAGATGCCTGCACACGTATGTTTGTTGCAGCTCTATTCACAATAGCAACAGCATGGAACCAACCGTGTTGCCCATCAAAGTTGGACTGGAGAAAGAAAATGTGGTACATATACACAATGGAATATTATGCAGCCATAAACAAGGACAAATATATGGACTTTGCAGTAACGTGGATGGATTTGGAGTCGATTACACTCAGTGATTTATCACAGAAACAAAGAACTGAGTTCCATATGTTATCACTCATAAGGTGACCTTGAACAATTATAATGCTATAAGAAAGCATTTGGCAGTAGTGGAAAACTGTCAGGGGGTGGGACTGGCAGTCAAGGGAAACTGCTATGGGAGGGGGGAGGGGTATACCTCTTCAACAAGGGTACCTGCATGATCAATGTTTGTATATCTAACCCTGGATTGTACCCCACATCTTTATAATAAATAAATAAATTTAAAAAAAAGTCTGGTATTTAACTCCTCTTCCATTATTTTATTGCTGTCTATTTCTGATGTAAGATCTATTAATATTCATTTGCTTAATATATTTAGATGTTCCAATGTTTGTGCATACATATATTCACAAATATTATATCTACTTGATAAATTGACACCTTTATTATCATGTAATGACTTTTTAATATTTTGTTATAGTTTTTGACTTGATGTATATTTTTTATGTAAGTATAATTCCCTCTACTCTCTTTTGATTTCCATTGGCATGGAGTATCTTTTTACATCTCTTCAGTTTCAACTTATGTATGTCCCTAAAGTTGAAGTGAATTTTCTGTAGACATTGTACAGTTATATCTTTTTGTTTTTGATTTTTATGTGTGCATCCACTCTATATCTGTTGATTAAGCATTTATATTTAAAGTAATTTTTTAAAATTATTTTTTCTTTTTTATCTTCAAGATGCGGGGTACAATTCAGAGTTAGGTATACAAATGTTTATTATGCAGGTACCCTTGTTGATGAGGTGTATCCCCCATCCTGGAAGTTTCCCACTACTGTCAATCCCTTTCTTATAGTATTATGATAATTGTTCAAGGTCTGCTTATGAGTGAGAACATATGGTACTTTGTTCTTTGTTTTGTTTAAAGTAATTATAGATAGGTAAGGACTTACTATTGCCATCTTGTTAATTGTTTACTAGCTGTCTTGTAGTTCCTTGGTCTCTTTTTTCTTCCTTTTTTGCTGTCTTTGTGATTGGATGGATTTTTTATGGTGGTATGTTTTGATTTCTTTTTGCTCCTTTTCTGTGTATATATAATAGGTTTTTGCCTTATAGTTACCATGAGTCTTAAAAGCCATCTTATGGTTATAAGACTCTATATTTGTTCAATTTTGCTGAAATACACATAACATAAAATTTACCAATTTTATCATATTTAAGACCACAGTTCAGTGATATTAAATGCATTCATAGTGTTTTTGACTATCTCCAACATCCATCTTTATAATTCTTTTTATCTTGTAAAACTGAAACTCTATACTCACTAAAGAATAACTTCCCACATTTCTCTTCCTCCAGACTCTCACTATCACCATGCTACTATCCATCTTTTATGATTTGGCTACTTCAATTATTTCATATAAGTGCAACCATATGGTATTTGTATTTTTGTGACTGACTTATTTCGCTTAGTATAATACCGTCAAAGTTCACCTCTGTTGTAGTAATGTCAAAGTTTCTTTCCTTTTTAAAGCTGAATTGTATTCCATTGTAAGTTTATACCAAATTTTGCTTATCTATTTATGCATCAGTGGACACTTGGGTCACTTCCACATCTTAGCTATGGTGAATAATGCATGAGTGTGAATCTAAACATAAGTGTACAGATATTTCTTTGAAACTCTGTTTTCAATTATTTTGGGTAAATATCCAAGAGTAGAATTGCAGAATTATATGGCAATTTTATTTTATTTTTTATTTTTTTATATTAATCAATATTTTTATTATGGTTTTGTGGGGTACAGTTAAGGGTTAGGTGTACAATTACGTTTCATTCAGGCACCCTTTTGATAAGTGGTGTTTTCCCATCCCCAGACAGATTATTTTTTTAACTATTTGAAGAACCACTGCACTGTTTGCTGCAGTAACTGTAGCATTTTACATTCCCACTAGCTTTGCAAAATCATTTCTGATTTTTTATATTGTCACCATTTATCATGATCGATTTATTATTATTATTATTTTTATTATTTTGGAAATCAATAGTGAGAATTTCCTTTTCTTCTTTAACTATTTATTTACTTATTTATTTGCCTTTAAAGATGTGGGGTACAATTCAGGGTTTGGTATACAAATGTTCATTATGCAGGTACCCTTGTTGATGAGGTGCGCCCCCCCGGCAGTTTCCCACTACTGTCAATCCCTTTCTTATAGCATTATGATAATTGTTCAAGGTCCACTTATGAATGAGAACATGTGGTACTCAGTTCTTTGTTTCTGTGATAGACCACTGAGTATGATAGACTCTAAATCCATCCAAGTTTCTGTGAAGTCCATATGTTTGTCTTTCTTCATGGCTGCATAATATTCCATTGTGTATGTGTACCCTCCCCTTTTTTTAACCAGTCCAGCTTCGATGGGCAATCTAGGATCTACAAGGAACTCAAACATGCTGAAAAGAAAAACAAACAAAACAGACCCATTAAAAAGTGGGCAAAAGACATGAATAAACACTTCTCAAAAGAAGATATACGGGCAGACAACAGACACATATTTGTTATATTTATGGAAGCCATTCCACTGAGTGTGAGTTAGCATGTTATTGCAATTTTGATTTGCATGTCTCTAATGATTAGCAATGTTGAACTCTTTTTTTTGAGTCGGGGTCTTGCTCTGTCACCCAGGCTGGAAGGCAGTGGCACAATCATCCCACATCTCAGCCACAACCTCCTGGGCTCAGGTGATACTTCTGCCTCAGCCTCTCGAGTAGCTAGGATTGCAAGCACGTGCCACCACACCTAGGTAAACTTTGATTTTTTTTTTCTTTGTAGAGTCAAGGTATGTTGCCTAGGTCTCAAACTCCTGGGCTCAAGTGTCTGTCCCCCTCAGCCTCTCAAAATACTAGGATTACAGGCATGAGCAACTGCACCTGATTGAACATATTTTCATGTGCATATTGGTCATTTATTTCTATTTCTTTGGAAAAATATCCTTTCAGGTCCTTTGACCATTTTTGAATCAGGTTGTTCTTTTTTTTCTTCTTGAGTTTTACAAATTCTCCATATATTCTGGATATTAATTTGTTATCAGGTATGTAACTTACAGATATTTTTCCAATTCTGTAAGTTATCTTTATACTCTGTTGATATCATCTTTTTGATGCACAAATGTTTTACTTTTTATGAAGTTCACTTCATCTTTTTTTTGTCTGTACCTTTGATGTCATATTAAAAAAAAAAAGCATTGACAAATTCAGTGCCATTAATATTTTGACCTGTGTTGTCTTCTAAGTGTTTTATAGTTTTAGGTCTTACATTTAGGTATTTGAGTCATTTTGAGTTAATTTTTGCATATGATGTTAGATAAGGGTTTCACTTCTTCCTTTTTTTGGCAAGTGAATATTCAGTTTCTCCAGCATCATTTGTTTAAAAGACCATCCTTTTTTTCCTATTGATTAGTCACTTGTCAAAAACCATTCAGTCATGTATAGAAAGTTTATATCTGGAATCTTTATTCTATCCCATGGATCTATATGTCTGTCTTTATGTGAGTACCACACTGTTTTGGCTACTGTCACTTTGTAGTAAGTTTTGAATAAGGAAGTTTTTGCTCTTCTTTTCCAAAGTGTTTTTGTATTTGGGATCCCTTGAGAGTCTACAATTTTAGGATGGCTTTTTCCATGTCTGTAAAAAAATGCCATTGAGATTTTAATAGAGATTACATTAAATCTGTAGGTAACTTTGAATATTAGTGACATCTTAACAATACTAACTCTTCTAATCCATGAACATAAAATATGTCTCCATTTATTTGTCTTTTAAAAAATCTTGCAGCAATGTTTTGTAATCTTTAATGTACAGATGTTTCATCTTCTAGGTTAAGTTTATTTCTAAATATTTTGCTATTTTTATTGCTATTATAAATGAAATTGCTTTTGTAATTTCTTTTGTAGATTATTAATTGGAAGTGTATGAAAATACAACTGATTTTTAGGTGTTAATTTTGTATCATGCTACTTTTCAGAATTCCTTTAGTAATTACAACAGGTGTTTTTGTATAGAATTTGTAGCGTTTTCTACATATAAGACTATAGCATCTGTAAATAGAGATAACTTTACTTCTTCCTTTCTAATCAGGATAATTTTTTTTCCTTACCTAATTGCTCTTGTTAAAACACATAGTGGTATTTTGAATAGAAGTGGTGAAATGAGGCATCCATGTCTTTTTAATGATCTTGAAGAAAAGGCTTTCAGTTTTCATCATTGAATATGATGTTTGCTGTGTATTTTCATATGTCGCTTTTGCTATTTTAAGATAGTTTTCTTCTTTTTTTAATCATGAGAGTGTGCTGACTTTTGTCAAATGATTTTATGGTACCTTCTTATGAATCTTTTTGTAGTTTTGCCTTCTTATAAATCTTTTTTTTTTTCTGTAGAGTCAGTAGAAATATCCTCAGTTTCATTGTGATTGTTATACTTAGTCTTCTGTCTTTTTTCTTAGTCCTTCTAGATGAATGTTTCTCAAGTTTGTCGATCTTTTAAATATTGATATTTAAATATTTAAAATATTAACTGGTTTTCATTTATTTATTTTTTCTTTTTTATTATCTATTCTTCTCATCTCTACTCTAATTTGTATTATTTGTTTTCTTCTGCTAGGTTTGGGTTTAGTTTGTTCTTTTTCTAGTTTCTTAAGTTGCAAAACTGGGCTTTTTGTTTGTTTGTTTGTTTTGTTTTGTTTTTTTGAGTTGGAGTCTCACTCTCTCGTTCAGACTGGAGTGCAGTGGCCACTCCCTGCCACTGCAGCCTCGACCTGCTCCGGCGATCCTTCCACCTCAGCCTTTCAAGTAGCTGGAACTACAGGCACGCGCTACCACGCCTGGCTAATTTTTTGATTTATTGTAGAAATGAGGTCTCGCCAAGTTGCCCAGGCGTGTCTTGAACCTGTGGACTCAGGCAATCCACTCACCTCAGCCTCCCAAAGCACGAGATTACAGGCTGAGCCACCGAGCCTGGCACAAAAATGGGATTTTTTAATAGAGGTCTTTCTTGTTTAAAAAATTTAATTAGGTATAGTGAGAAATTTCTCTTAAAGCTCTGCTTTCGCTGCACCTCATGTTTTAATATGCTGTATTTCATTTACATTTTTCTGTATTTTCTAATTCCCTTTGAACCTTTTTATTTGATGCATTTGTAGTTTATTTTACAGTCTATTTTAAGCTGATAACAATTTAAATTTAATTGCATACAAATACTCAATGTTTTTATTTTCCCCTTCAATTTTTTGTTTTGATGTTACCATTCACAATTTTTATATTGTATATATATTAATGAATTATTTTTTCTACTATTTTATTTTATTTTAAAGATGTGGGGTAGCCGGGCTCGGTGGCTCAGCCTGTAATCCCGTGCCTTTGGGAGGCTGAGGTGAGTGGATTGCCTGAGTCCGCGAGTTCGAGACCCTCCTGGGCAGCAAGACCTCATCTCTACAATAAATCAAAAAATCCGCCGGGCGTGGTAGCGCGGGCCTGTAATTCCGGCTACTCAGAAGGCTGAGGCGGAAGGGTCGCGGGAGCCCAGCAGTTCGAGGTTGCGGTGGCCGGGAATGGCCGCTGCACTCCAGTCTGGCCGGCAGAGTGAGACTCCAACTCAAAAAAAAAAAAAAAAGATGTGGGGTACAATTCAGGATTAGGTAGCTAAGTGGTCATCATACAAGAAAAGTTTGGGTGTCCCTTAGGTCTCTACTTCCTCTGGTTTGAGATCTGATACTCTTATTAATGTTATGTGTCCCACATCTCCCCTGGCAGTATTCCACTACTGGTATTTTCGCTCTTAGAGTATTATGATTAATGTTCAGGATCCACTTATGAGTGAGAACATGTGGTACTCAGTTTTTTGTTTCTATGATAGATCATTGTGTATGATAGACTCTCAATCCATCCAAGTTGCTGTGAAGTTCATGATTTTGTTCTGCATAATACTCCATCATGTATATGTATCACATTTTAAAAATCCAGTCTACTTTTCTTGGGCAGCACCGTTGGTTCTATGTTTTTGCTATTGTAAATAATGCTGCGATAAACATGTGTGTGCAGGTATCTTCTTTGTAGACTGATTTGAGTTCCTCCAGGTATATTTCCAAAAGAGGAATTGCTGAGTTGTATGGAAGGTCAATTTTTAGATCTTTTAGGAATCACCACACTGTTTTCCACAGAGGTTGTACCAGTTTACACTCCCACCAACAGTATAGAAGCGTTCCCTTTTCTCCACATTCTCATCAGCACCTCTCCTGCTTTTTGAGCCATTGATGATTGTCATCCTGACTGGAGTTAAGTGGTATCTCAGTGTGGTTTCGATTTGCATTTCTTTGATCACTAGTAAGGCTGAGCACTTTCGTGTATCTGTTGACTGTTCGTATGTCTTTTTTTGAGAAGTGTCTATCCATATCTTTTGCCCACTTTTTAATGGGGCTGTGTGTGTGTGTGTGTGTGTGTGTGTGTGTGTGTGTGTGTGTGTGTGTGTGTGTTTCTTTTGGCACATTTGACTGTGTGTGTGTGTGTGTGTGTGTGTGTGTGTGTGTGTGTGTGTGTGTGTGTGTTTTCCTTTTGGCACATTTGACTTCCTTGTAGATTGTGGATGTTAGGCCTTTCTAAGGTATACAGTGGCAAAATGTTTTTTCCCATTCTGAGTGCTGTCTCCCTGCTCTCTTGATGGTTTCTTTTGTTTTGCAGAAGCTTTTCAGTTTGATGAGGTCCTATTTGTTTATTTTACTGCTTATGGCAGCTTATGGCATCTGGGGTTTTGATCAGGAATTAGTTACCTTTTACAATTTCCACAAGGATATTTCCTGCATTTTCTAAGATTCTTATAGTTTGATGTTAATAACTTATTGTAGATATGGTCGTTTAAAAATAATTTTGTCTTTTAACCTTAACTAGAGTTAAATTGTTTATACGCCATCATTACAGTATTAGAATATTCTGAATTTGAGTATATATTTACCTTCCCCAGTGAATGTCATACTTTCACATGTTTTCATGTAGTTTGTTTGCATTATTTCATTTTAGCCTGAGGAACTTGCTTTAACATTTCTTGTAAAGTGAGACTACTATTAACAAATTCCTTCAGTTTTTGTTTGGGAAAATAAACTTCTGTTTTTATTGATTTAACTTTAATTTTTCAATGGTTTTTAAAAAATTATTTACTCTAATCTGTATTATTTTCTTCCTTCTACTAGCTTTGGGTTTAGTTTATTTAGAGACCAAAAAAAATGAGACAAATTTTTTTGTCATTGATTTTTGACAGTTTGTTTTCTAATGTGCCCCTGTAAAGTTTTCTTTGGGTTGAATCTGTATAAGAATCTCTGAGCTTCAAGTACCTGGATGTCTATGTCTTCAGAATTTGGACATTTTTAGTCATTGTTTTTTTAATAGACATTTTGCTCTTTTCGTCTCTTTTCCTCTTAAATTCCCATAACTCAAGTATTGCTTCACTTGAGGTTGTTCCATAATTTACATAATTTACTCTTTTTCATTCTTCTTGTAAATTTCTCCTCTAACTGGATAATTTCTTTTCTTTTTTGGGTGTGGTGTTTCAGAACAAATACTTCTTTTTTATTTAAGTTTTTTATATTAAAGGTGTGTGGTACAATTCAGGGTTAGGTATACAAATGTTCATTATGCAGTTCCCCTTGTTGATGAGGTGTGCCCCCTCCCTTGGCAGATTCCCACTACTCTCAATCCTGCCCCCCCCATACCCTAGCAGTTTCCTAATACTGCCAATCCTTTTCTTACAGTATTACAACAATTGTTCAAGGTCCACTTATGAGTTAGAATGTGTGATACTCAGTTCTTTGTTTCTGTGATATATAACTCAGTATTATAAACTCTAAGTCCATTCAAGTTGCTGTGAAGTTCATAATTGTGTCCTTCTTTATGGCTGCATAATATTCCATCATGTATATGTACCACAATTTTTTATCCAATCCTTTTTCAATGGGCAGTATGGTTGGTTCCATGTTTTTGTTATTGTGAACAAAGCTGCAATAAACATACATGTGCAGGTATCATTTTCACAGTGATTTAAGTTTCTCTGGTTATATTCCCAGTAGAGGGATTATGGAGTCATAAGGAAGGTAAATTTTTTGAATTAATAAATGAGGGAACATAATGTTCAACATTTTTTACAATGTAATATTAGTATTTTCAATTTCACGTGAATTTGAGAAATAACTTTGTCCCAGTCTCATTTTTTTTTTTTTTCCGCAAGTGCGCATCAGAATGAAATCCAACTTTCTTCTCTATTCCCGGGCATCTAATTTGCTGTCTTGTGCTCCTTGGCATTGTGTCATCACACCAGCTCAATTTCCATTTGTCTCCTAAGCTCTGAAGGCAGAAACCAAGCAAACCAAGTCTCCATTTGGTTAGTCAAGATTGCAATATGGTGATTTTAATACAAAAAGTGATATTTTATTTTATTGAATCCATTACATATTTTGCATTGTCTTAATTTTTAAAGCTTTACATTTAGAGATTCTTCTTATTTCTTCATTCAGGTCTCATCCCACAGAGGAAGGCTCACCATAGGGTGCTTGCTAACAGCTTGCAGATAGAAAAAAGGCACAGCTGGAGTCCTTAAATGCAGCAGTTCCCTGAAGATCTGATGAGGCTTAACATCGTTTTAGGGACCAAATATAAGGATATGAGAAAATGTGAAGATTTCTATGAATTTAATCCCAAATGTCTTCAGTCCTATGTGAACTACAGCACTCACATTGACTTTTTTTTAGGTTCAAAAAGGCTTAATTACCTAACAGGAGTTGGTTATCTTCCTTTACTCCTGCCTGAATCCAATTACCCCCTAACATCGGGTTTAAATAGCATCAAGACTAATTTTCTTGGATACAGATTCCACTGCTGCATCCATTTGAGTTAGCAAACAGGAAACCTCACTTTTTGTTTTTACAAGCTAGAAATCCTTAGCCTTTTTTTAATAAACAGAGAAATTAGGAAAACACTAATTTGACTTCTATCATTTTGCCACGATATTAATTGTGTTTATGTGTGAGAGAGTGTGTGTGTGTGTGTGTGTGTGTGTGTGTGTGTGTGTGTACCACTCATTCTATGGTTTTTTTTTCCCCTCTGTGTTTTCTTGCTCTGGGTATAATTGATCATTTTTTATGACTCCATTTTATTTTCACTAACCATTTACTATTCTTACTTCTTTTGCTAATCCTTTTTGTAGTAAGGTAGGAAATGCTATACTATATGCATGTTTAAGTAAGTCCTGTCTCTTCCTACAAGCACCTCTTCTTTCTAGATTTTTAGTTAGTTGTTTAGCCTACAAACTTAGTTTTGTACAAGGTTCAAGACATTTTATCAATTAGCAGTTTGTCTAATTTTCTTTCTTATTCATAGGGTGGGAGCCGTGCTTATTCAAGTTCTTTACATCTCTAAGCTGAAAGTGGAAGTCACAATGCATTTTTTAAAAATTGTTTTGGTTGGTGGAAAAAGAAAAACATTTCATCTTTAAATATACCCTTGGAAATCACATAATCAAAATTATTTGACAAATGTGAAGTATGATTTTTAAAAATTGGTTTCTTTTAATTAAACTAGTAAGATGTATACATTTCATGCTTATTGCATAAATTGTATACATCTCATGCTTACTGCTAAAGTATCTAGTTTATGAAGATATTTAAAAGTGCCTATATGACTTTGACCACATTTTTATTTTGAATCATATTTTGAAAAATTATAACTTACCAAATTATTATTAAACATGTACTTCATTATGTATATACACATAATAGATACAAAATATATACAATAAATAAATGCAATTCTATTGATATGTTGCCTATCCTGATACAGTGGAAAACTCACCAAGTTAATTGTCAACCTATGGGAACTATCTAGAGAGTCAAGTAGCCTCTCCCTGTTGACTCATCGCTCACATTTCCAAACATTATAAACTTTCTTCATGTCCTTTCTCTTTCCTCCTATAAGGACCAGTGCAAATATTAATTTCTCCTTTAAGTTATCTTCATAGTTCCATTGTAAATTGCTCCTTCCTTTTTACTCTCAAAACACTTTTTCTAGATTCTAATAAAATGAATCCTTACATTACCTGAAATAAAGTAACAAAATAACTTCAATTAGCAATTAATATGTGTGTGTGTGTGTGTGTGTGTATGTGTGTGTGTGTATGTGTATTTATTTCTAAAGAATGCTATGAGATACATAAAATAGTTTGTCTACAAGTTGGAGAGATTCTGTTTAAGAAATTAAAACAAATGTTAACAAATAATTGGGAATCAACTGTGCAAATAAATCATAAAACTTCAATACTATAGTATACTCTTCATTCTCTACATATGATGTATGTATGATAATATAATATACATCTCTACTAATTGGCATAGAAACTTCTCTACTATTTAGTGTTTGTTTAAAAGTTTGGTTACAAAATAGCGGTATAATGTTTTTAAATAGGCAATTTATTATGTTCATTAAAATATATAACTAATTCATATGTATAATTGTGGAGGGATAAACACCAAAATGTAACAGTGATTTCGTTCAGCATAACAGGTTTATAGAGGATGTTTACTTTTTTTATACTTTCCCATATTATCTAAATGTTTTCTAATGATTTATATTGTTTTATAACCAAGAAGCACCAAAAAAGTTATTTTAATATTAGCCAAAATATTTTAGAAAATAGTATTGGGCAACTTAAATCTTAGGTGAACTGATGAAAGCTCTTACAGTATATAAACAACAAAAGCAACATGCTAAACAAACAGCACACCAATTATATTTTACATATTTTACATTAGTAATAGTGGTATTTGTACAAATAATTTCTATTTACCATTCCTTGCTTGCTAGAAACTTTTAAAGAACACTCCTCCCCTGCTGTTTCAAGGAGACCTTTATAATTTTTAAAAAAAATTTAGATAATGAACACATTAAGAGGAATGTATTCTCTCTGGTTCTCAATTCGAATGTCACATGATTTTCTGCCTTCCGGCTTGCCTGCCTGGTTCACCCTTTCCTTCCTTCCTTCCTTCCTTCCTTCCTTCCTTCCTTCCCTCCCTCATTCTTTCCCTCCCTCCTTTTCTCTCTCTCTGAGTCTTTTAATTAACAACATTTTTCTATTGAAAAAGTAACAATACGCATAAGTGAAATTTTTCATGTGACAAAAAGATATGCAAAATAAATATATTTCACTCTCCCCAGACACCCAGGTCCTTTCTCTAGAGGCACCCACTATGAGCATATGCATCCTTTCACATAAAAGTTGCATCTGTCTGTTTAGTTTTCTTTTACACAAATGAGCGCACAGTATTCACACTGTTTCGCATCTTGCTTTTGTACAGTTAACTGTACATTTCAGAAACGTTTTTATAGGTACATAAACATCTGTCACATTATCTAAACAGCTTAACATTAAACAGAATTTATTTAAACATTTACCCCCCAATGAATGACATGCATGATGTTTCTACTCTTTTTCTATTAAAAACAGAGCTGCAATAAATATTCCTATGTGTGGATAGCTATATATTTTGGCATGTAATATTTGCAGGATAAAATCCTACTGATATAACTAATAGATAAAAAGATAGGTGCATTTTTATTCTGATAAATGTTTTTAATTGCCTTCTAAACAAGTTTCATCAACATATACTTCAATCAGCAATATATGGGTGCTTATTTTTAAACAGCTTCCCCTTACTTTGTATAAATGTTTATTCTTGTGTATGATAAGATATGTGGATCTTTAACAATCTGATGAGATAATGTGCATTTTTAATACAGATTTTAAAAAATATGAGTATTTGCCAACTCCAGGTCCGACAAAGGCTTATCATCTTGGATCTACAAGGAACTCAAATGTGCTGAAAAGAAAAAAAAAACCATTATAAAGTGGGCAAAAGATATGAACAGACACTTCTCAAACGAAGACATCCAAGCAGCCAACAGACACATGAAGAAATGTTCAACCTCACTAATCATCAAGGAGATGTAAATCAAAACCACACTGAGATACCACCTAACTCCAGTCACAATGGCAATTATCAGTAACTCAAAAAATAACAGTTGCTGGAGAGGGTGTGACGAAAAGGGAACACTTCTACACTATTGGTGGGAGTGTAAACCAGTGTAACCTCTGTGGAAAGCACTGTGGCGATTCCTAAAATCTCTAAATATCAACCTCCCATATGACCCCTACTGGTAATATACCCTGAAGAACTCAAATCACTCTCTAAAAAAGATACCTGCACACATATGTTTATTGCAGCATTATTTACAATAGCAAGAACCTGGAATCAACCATACTGTCCATCAAAAGAAAACTGTATTAAAAAAATGTGGTGCATATACACAATGGAATACTACACAGCCATAAAAAAGGACAAAATCATGAACTTTGCAGCAACCTGGATGGAACTAGAGTCAATAATACTGAGTGACTGCTCACAGAAACAAAGATCTGAGTATCACATGTTCTCACTCATATAGTGGACCTTGAACATCCATCGTAATACTATAAGAAAAGGACTAACAGAGGTGGGAAACTATGGGGGGGAGGGGAAGGGAGATGGGATTAATGATATTCAATATCTGTCTGGGGATGGGGAGACACCCCTTATCAACAAGGGTGCCTGAACGAAGCATATTTGTATACCTAACCCTTAACTGTACCCCACAATATCAAAATAAAAAATTTTTTTTAAAAATGAGTGAGATTAAGCATCTTTTTTACTTGTAAGACATTTATATGTTTTACAGTGATTCATTTGTTTGTGCACTTTGCTCCTTCTTAGATTAATTTGTCTTTTTCTTATTGATTTGGAAAGATATGTTATATCTTACAAAATCTAGTTCTTGATCATATGTGTTGTGAACGTATTTTCCAGTTCCAATTTATCTTTTTTTTTTTTTTCCAGGTATCAGTATTTTTCTTTAAAACTTCTGGGTTCTGTCTCTTGCTTTAGGAAAGCATTCTCCATTTTATTAATACAAATAGTTTCCTTATGTTTTTTTCTATGATATTCCAAATCTACTTTTTAGGTTTATATAGTTGAGTCATCTTGCATTTATTTTTAAGTAAAAAATGAGATAAGAATATAAGTTTATCTCTTTTTCCCTTAAAATTGATTGTTAGTTGTACCAAAATTACTTATTTAAAAATTTGTTTATTTTTATTCTTTAGAAATACTATATCATATTTACTAAATTCCCATGTTTACTTAGGTTTATTGATGAACTCTTCTGTTCCATTGTTCTGTCTATTCATGTGTGTGTCAAGCTGTTTTAGTTATTGTGCATATATATATGATAATGGTGGTATCAGCTGTAAAGTATATAAACTCTCATTGTTATTTACTTAGTTGATCCCAAGGGGCTTAACAAGTAGCCAAAGGATTTGGGAGAGGGGTGACTTCCTTCAGCACCTTGATATTCGTCAAGGAACTGAGGACAAGAGAAGCCGCTTCTTCCTTCATGTGATATGTTCCAAATGACCCCGGTGTGGCTTGATCTTGGGCAACAGGGTCTTGGTAGCTGTGCTGAGTTTGTGGGGTGCTTCTTCCATGACTCAAGAAATAGTAGGAGCTGGGTAAATAGAGTCATAGGTTTAGGGTCTGTAAGAGTCTTTATTTCCAAGAAAGCCCAGTATGTGGCCTTCAATTGCTACTTTTGTGCCAAATAGCACAGGGTTTAGAAGAGTAAATTCTTGCATCAGATGCCTGTGGGCAATTTATGACCACCATAGATGATCCAGAGACCTCAGGAGGTATAAATAGAAGTTTCTAAAACCACCACATTGAAGGATTATCAGGGATACTAACAGGAGTGCCTATTTATTTCCATTTAGACAGATTCTAGAGTTTTTTGTTGAAATAGGCCTCATTTACGACAGGCCCATATAACAGAATCAGAAAGATTAAGTCAAATTATAAATGTGGAATATGTTGCTTCCAGATTCCAAAAAGGGTTATAAGATGTTGTACTTATGCTAACTTTCTGGGTGCTAATAGGGTCAATCGCTGTTTCACGATGTTTTCAGGGATTGAACAGCTTTTGGTTTACTGAATAATTTTCAATAATTTAACAGATGTGGTCAGCGGTATATCTCCTTTGTGTAAGGCCCTTTGTAGGTATTTATATGTCCTTAGTGACTATGTGAAATAGATTTCCTTGGAGGAGGATGTGAAAGTGAATTGTGTCCTTTCAAAGGTGAAAGAATACTGTGGTAGAGAGGTTATTGAAATAGGGAATAAACATTATTAGCTAAATCTACAGTAGAAAAATATTTACTGATTGCTAATTGGATGAAGTTAGTAATTACAATAATATTGGATATTGGGCATAGAGGCTTAATGGATGGGACCACAAAATAAAATTTGCAGTAATTCACTGTAAGACACCATTCATTCTGTCCAGGTTTAAAACAGGTTAATTTGGACTGTTCGGTGGAAAAACAGTGGAAATAATTACCCCTTCACTAATTAGGTTACATATAATAAGTTTCCATCCTTGGGGTCTTTTAAAAAAAAATTTATATTGGGCCATATGATTTATTTTAGACTGAGAAAGAACATCCATGGAGACCCATTTTGTCAAGCCAATTTGTAAGTTCTAACTACATTATTTAATTTTAATTTATTATTCATTGAGTCAGAGTGTCCATGCCACTATGGAATATTTTGGGTCAATGAGTATGAAGATCATGGGGAATTTAGGCAATAATTTTGATGGTTATGGTAAAGCATATTTATTTGCCCTTTAGTTTATATTCTGTAACTATCCTACTGGGGCACCAGGATTAACTTCAGTGTATTCCCACATATACCTTGAACTTGAGCTCCAGCATTGATTAAGTCTATGAACGCTGACAAATTGGTGCAAATTAGCAAGTGTTAAAAGTTGATTCAGAACCTAAGTTTTAGAGGCATAAAAGAAAATCAGCATCTTTTTTTATCATTGCTGTATACATTATTTTATTACAATTGGGATTGGATAAAATTGTGGATATTTGTTTAATTTTTTGTTTGTTTTCTCTTCCAGTATCGAAGTTCCTTGATTTTACCTCACTCTTTTTGTTGTTGTTTGTTTGTCACTGAACATACTTCAAGTATGAGGATTTCTCTTCATCTTGCTCATATTTACAAATTTTTTCCTACAAATCAATGTCTTCAAAGTTAAGGCCCTCCACCATGGCAATGGTTCTATATTTTAAGGGCTCAGGGCTCTCGTTGGGCTTAAAACAACCCCTTCAGTGTGCCACAATGTTACTATGGGTGTTTTTCCCTATAACTATGATTCAGGATTTTGTGTTACAACCGAGGTACAGATAGCAAAATGGTGCAGCAGTAGAGCAGGAACCGTATTCCTGAGTTCAATGGATCAAAGCCATCTTCTACTAAGGCCCTGAAAAAGCAGGGCCTTAGTAGAAGATGGCTTTGATCCATTGAACTCAGGAATATGGTTCCAGTGCTCTACTGGTTGTCCTTCCTTCCTTCTTTCCTTCCTTCCCTCTCTCCCTCCCTCCCTCTCTCCCTCCCTTCCTATCTTCCTTCCCTCTTTCCTTCCTTTGTCCCTCCCTACCTCTTTCTCTCTCTTACTCTTTCCCTTTTTTTCTTCTTTCATTTTTTTTTCTGGACAAATTCCTTGAAATTATTTTGGATTTCTAGCCATGTGAAGTTAACCTTTCAACTCCTGTTTGTCTGTATATAATGTGGCTATAGTGGGCAGTGTTAGTGAAAGGTACAAAAACCAGAAAAAGATGGCTCACCCAGTAGACAGTTTCCTCTTCCTCCAGTCAATCTCCACTAGTTGGGGTCCATATCTAGTGAGGTTATTTTGTCTGTGTCCAGTTGGAAGCCATCAAGCACCATAATCCCAAGATTAGCCCTTTGGTATGCTGGTAACCAGCCACACTAAGAAAAGCTCAGGCACATGGACTAGGGGTTTCACATTGGGAGAGCAGTAGAGTTACCTCCAGTGGTGTTTTGGGAGAAGTTTAGATCAAATTTTCCTTCTTTTCTTTTCTCATTAGTGTCTGATCCACAGGTTGCCATGAGTTTTCTCCTTGACAACAGCAAGGGAGCAGCACAGGAGAAGAGCAAGATTGCTATTTTTACCTAAACATCAATGACTACCAATTGGGCAATCAAGGTGTCATATTTAATTCTCTCATTTCTTTCCCCAAGCCCCACAAAGGGCTTTTCCTGGGTCAATCCCAGGGTGCACAATCACAAACAATGTATCGCTGCCCTAAAACACCAGTGATGGTCACTAACCCAACCCTTGGTAAGTAAGACTCAAGCACAAACTGAGTAAAGCAAAGTGCTGTCATAGCCACTACCTGCAGGAGCCTTAGAAACCACCTGCTGATCACAATTCAAATTCAGTGGCATGTTAATCAGGGGTATAGCTAATTTACAAGTCTTGTCTTGGGAATGAGAATATTTTAGGATAGGTAGGAAGAGATGGCAACACATTAGAGGGAAACAATAAAGCCATAGAATGAGCCTGAAAGCAATTGGCAGTTTCATCCCGGGCAATCTTTGCCATATCACAAAAGGTTACTTAGCCAAGAGCAGTTAATTAACGTTGACTCGGTGCCATTGGTTGCTGTTGGGTCACTTTGTTCATGATACCAATTGCTTTATTCATTTCCTCTTAGCCCTATTAGTAAGGAAAAGATCCCCATCACGGGTTAATTGGGATAGCTGAACATGTGACACTGACACTCAATAGATGAGGTCAACAGCAGTTTATTAGTCACATATACCATCATGTACCACATAATGACATTTATGTCAACAAGAGACCACATATATGACAGTGGTCCCAAAGATTATATAATATTGTATTTGTACTAAACCTTTTCTGTGTTTAGATATACAAATACTTACCATTGTGTTACAACTACCTACTGTATTCACTACAGTCACATGCTGTACAGGTTTGTAACCTATGAGCAATAGGCTATATCATGTAGCCTAGGTGTGTACTAGGCTATATCATCAATGTTTTTGTAAGTGCACTCTATGATGTTCTCACAATGACAAAATTGCCCAATGATACATTTCTCAGAATGTATCCTTATTGCTAAGCAATGCATTACTGCATTCACAGCCCAGGGCAAGAGGCAATATACCATAATGGGCCACACAGGGATTGTACTCAGGAACAGAGTGAAAATCATGGGCTGTAGGAGGCAGATTTTATAAAAAGAAGGTAGGATGACCCCTGGTTCCCACAGGAGAATATGATTGGCTTGTTTGAACAATTATGCTGGCTAGCTGGAAATTGAAACCTGTGACTCAGGGTTAAATAGGTACTTTGCCTGATCTGATTATAGGAAGTGTTTGACTAGGTGACTTTATCTGCAGGAGCGCAATGGGAAAAGGTATTGTAGTTAGGTTATTCAAGGGCCGCTCAATTTTCCCTAGATATCAGGGTACATATTATATTGAACCTCGATTTTAGATCTTATACCATGGTCAGAGAGACACCTAGATATATATTTTTTTAATTTTTATTTTGAAATCGTGGGGTACAATTCAGGGTTAGGTATACAAATGTTCATTGTGCAAGTTCCCTTATTGATGAGGTGTGCCTCCCTTTTCCCAGGTGGATATAGACTACCGTCAATCCCAGCTATCCTCCCCATCCCCCTCCCCACTGTTTCCTGCTACTTTCAATCCCTTTCCTACAGTAATATGGTAGTTGTTCAAGATCCACTTATGAGTGAGAACATGGGATACTCAGATCTTTGTTTCTGGGAGAGATCACTCAGTATTATAAGCTCCAATTCCATTCATGTTGCTGCGAAATTCATGATTTTGTTTTTCTTTATGGGTTCGTAATATTCCATTGTGTAGATGTACATTTTTTTTTTTTGTCCAGTCCTCTTTTGATGGGCAGCACCGTTGGTTCCATGTTCTTGCTATTGTGAACAATTCTGCGATAAACATACGTGTGCAGGTATCTTTTTATAGAGTGGCCTGAGTTCTTCCTGGTATATTCCCAGTAGGGGGATTGCGGGATCATATGGAAGGTCAATTTTTAGGAGTTTTAGGAATCGCCACACTGATTTCTACAGAGGCTGTACTAGTTTACATTCCCACCAACAGTGTAGAAGTGTTCCCTTTTCGCCACATCTTCTCCAGAATCTGTTATTTTTTGTTATTAATGATGGCCATTCTGACTGGAGTTAGGTGGTATCTCAGGGGTAGTTTTAATTTGCATCTCCTTGATGATTAGTGAGGCTAAACATTTTTTCATGTGTCTGTTGGCTGCTCATATGTATTCTTTTGAGAAGTATCTATTTATATCTTTTACCCACTTTGTAATGGGGCTTTTTTTTTCTTTCCAGCATGTTTGAGTTCCTTGTAGATCCTTGATGTTAGACCTTTGTCAGACACAGAGTTGGCAAATATTTTTCCCCAGTCTGTGGGCTGTCTCCCTGCTCTCTTGATGGTTTCTTTGGCTTTGCAGAAGCTTGTCAGTTTAATGGGGTCCCGACACCTAGATATTTGAGATATTGTATTAAATTTTTATTTCTCATCCCCCTCCAGTGTAGTTATGGCTAGTTCTTCTTAAGATAACTTAAAATTAAAGCATCTACTGTTAGCTCTTTTTATACAAGTTTCACATCCAGTGGTGGTTTTAAATTTCTGTATAGAAGAAATTTAAAAGAATAATCTCGTTGTAAAAATGTTGTAGGGCACTCATCTTGAGGTGGCACCTGCATAGGCAGCACATTGTTTTGGTTTTAAAAGTATTTCTGCCGGGCTCGGTGGCTCAGCCTGTAATCCCGTGCCTTTGGGAGGCTGAGGTGAGTGGATTGCCTGAACCCGCGGGTTCGAGACCCATCTGGGCAGCGAGACCTCATCTCTATGATAAATCAAAAAATCAGCCGGGTGTGGTAGCGTATGCCTGTAATTCTGGCTACTCGGAAGGCTGAGGCGGAAGGATCGCCAGAGCCCAGCAGGTTGAGGCTGCAGTGACCAGGAGCGGCCACCGCACTCCAGTCTGGGTGACAGAGTGAGACTCCAACTCAAAAAAAAAAAAAAGAAAAGTATTTCTATTTGAGGGGGCAAAGTGGCATAGCTGAAGGGCTACTGGAGACTATGTAGGGGCAAAAGCTTCTCTTTGGTGCTACTGTTACTTAGCTTTCTCATGTCTAATAGATAGAGAAAGAGACTACTAGAGCTGGCTTTATTTTCATTATTTTTAAAAATATTGCTTAAATTTTCAGTACAAAATTCCTCTGTTCTTACTCTTTTATTTGCTTTACTTGTCATTTTCATGTCTATTTCCCTCTGTTTATAATTATTTTAATCAGGTATGACTTAAAATTGAACTAGGTACTAAAACTAAATTTTTTTTATGGCTAACTGTCCTATTCTGGGCTCTCAGGTGGTCTTAGTTGATCAGCTTCCTCAGGGACAACTTATCTCCTTCAGTCTGATTTGTGTCAAAGATGAGTATTAGTCATAGTCTGATGTTCATGCAGTTTATTCTGGCAGTGATCCTACAAGAAGGATAATGAAAGCAGGCCAGTGGCATGGGTTAGATACAGCTAGGGGTCAGACGATCACTTAACTAGAGGGTTTTCATTTGGAGACTATTATCAGAGTTAGGGGAACTCTTCTTTCTTTTTTATACCTATATGAGGTCTGGGCCAGTTACCAGATACTCTTTCATAAAAGAAGTTTAAGCTACTCTTATAAATGTAAGTTTTGTTGTAAGTTTATGAAAGTTGTCTCTGTGTTAAGGTGACCTTATCTCTAGGACAACCAGGGTTTTTAGGTCCCAGTGTCATAGAGATCAGTTAATCCCCAGACCAGAGTGGGACATCCTCAGGCTGGGTTGCATCGTATTGCTAAGTGTTGTATAGTACATAGTGTAGGCCCTGTAAGATGTTTGAGTGGGCCTTATGACTTTCATTAATCTTTTTTTTTTGAGTTGGAGTCTCACTCTTTGTTGCCCAGGCTGGAGTTCAGTGGCACGCTCACGGCCACTGCAGCCTTGACTTGCTGGGCTTAGGCGATCCTTCCACCTCAGCCTTCCAAGTAGCTGGAATTAAAGATGCACACCACCATGCATGGCTAGTTTTTGTGATTTATTGTAGAGACAAGTTCTCACCAAGTTACCCAGGCTGGTCTCGAACCCCCAGGCTCAGGCAATCCTCTCACCTCGGCCTCCCAAAGTGCTGGGATTACAGGCTGAGCCACTGCGCCCAGCCAACTTTCACTAATTTTATAGCCACCATATGTCTCTTATAGTATACTACACCAAGGAAAATGGAACAAAAGTCCCTGTACACTAGAATTCCACACAAGGTAAACTGATTATGTGGAGAAAATTATATACTCACATTTATTTTACCAATGAAACAAACACTGAGTAGAAACAACAACAACCTAAGCAACTTGCCCAAGATCACACAGTGGTGGAGATGAAATTTGTCTATTTCTAAAGTTCACATTTTTTTGGCCACATGACACTGACTCCACATAGTAGGTACACTGTGGGAAAAAAAGGCTAAATTTGACACAGTTCTTTGAGACAAAAAGACTAGTCACAAAAAATAAAAGTGATTGAAATCATGGGTTATTTTTTATTGTCTTCTTATAATGCCTTTTTTGTGTGCCTTGCATGAAGGGTAAGTTCCAGAAAATCCATTTGACTGTTCATTAATTTATTACCATCAATAGAAATCTTTTTGACCATGACTAGTCATTCTGTTTTTTACTTCTCTGTTGTGTTAAACAGTAGCAGATACTGGAAGTGAGAGAGAGAGAGAGAGAGAGAGAGAGAAGCTGACTCAATAGGAGACTTTTTTCCTAGAATTAATTGTCATAAGTTTTTTATTACTGATAATAACATCAACTTCTTTGTCAACTCCCAGCACACACACACATTCACAGACACTTCCATACAGACTCTACTGTGTCTTGTATTATACAATGCCCTTCCAAAAACCAGAGAATTTCAGTAAATGCTTGTTGGTACACTGAGTGAGGTCAGCTTGGGAGAAAGCACATTGAAAGGAGGGACCCAGCCGGGCTCGGTGGCTCAGCCTGTAATCCCGTGCCTTTGGGAGGCTGAGGTGAGTGGATTGCCTGAGCCCGCGGGTTCAAGACCCGCCTGGGCAGCGAGACCTCATCTCTACAATAAATCAAAATTCAGCTGGGCGTGGTAGCGCATGCCTGTAATTCCAGCTACTCGGAAGGCTGAGGTGGAAGGATCGCCGGAGCCCAGCAGGTCGAGGCTGCGGTGGCCGGGAGCAGTCACTGCACCCCAGTCTGGACGACAGAGTGAGACTCCAACTCAAAAAAAAAGAAAAAAAAAAAAAAGAAAGGAGGGACCCCAAGAAACTTAGAATAAACTTAGTTCACATGTTGCCTCAGCATAACCATTTTTGCTTATACTTGCAAGCTTTGAATCTAGCACAGGTTAGACATAGATAGGTAAATTTCCAATAGGCAGGTTTTAGGAAGTGTTCAGATATTTTAATGCAGATCAAGCTGGCAACCTACCCCAACCCCTTGGCAAATCTCCATCAGATGCAAGACAAGGACTGCTCAACCATTCAATTCATGGTTTAGCATAATAATCTCTAAGAAACTTTCAGGTCCCCTAGCTGGTTGAAGCCATAGAAATAATAATAAGATTATCTTTTTTGCTAATGAGCTTGTGGATTGGAAACATCTGACAAATGTCTTGCAGGAAAAACCCCTCTGCTTGTCACCTGGCATCTAGTCCACCACCATGGCAGTAATCATGTGACTAACCCACCCATCCGCCTATTGTTCATCACCTGATGTTAGTACCTGTGCTTACCTTCCCCTTCATGATGCCATGGAGCAAACCATCACCCAATCACCTTAATGACCTTCCCTCATCAAAGGGAATCTTTAAAAGGACTCAGCCACAGCATCCAGCTGCCATTGCCACAGCCATTGCTGTTGCCATTGCCTTGCTAAGCTATGGATGGCCATGTGCTCTCTTTAATCTATGGTGAGGACATATTTTCTTTTCTTTTCTTTCTTTTTTTTTTGAGTTGGAGTCTCACTCTGCCACCCAGACTGGAGTGCAGTGGCATGCTCCCGGCCACTGCAGCCTCGACTTGCTGGGCTCCAGTGATTCTTCCGCCCCAGCCTTCCAAGTAGCTGGAACTACAGGCATGGCTATTGTAGAGATGAGGTCTCACCAAGTTGCCCAGGTGGGTCTCGAAACAGCGGGCTCAGGCAATCCATTCACCTCGGCCTCCCGAAGTGCAGAATTACAGGCTGAGCCACCGAGCCCAGCCTTGGCCATATTTTCTTAAGCTTTGGCCTCCTCCCCTACTTTGGGAAGATAAATATCCTCTTCCTCTCTCTCTCTCTCTCTCTCTCTCTCTCTCTCTCTCCCTTTCTAATTCAGTTTTTAAATAAACTATATTTTCTAGTCTAAGTTCTGTGCAATTCTTTGCATTTTTCACATGGCATCAGATCGCACAACACATACCCACACTCCTAGCGGGCATGACCTAACATTTTGGAGGCCCCACTGAGTGACCCTAACACACATATTTTGAATTATATAAATTCCCCCTTTCTAAGATCAGAACTTATTTTAAATTACCAGTTCATCATTTTCATATAGATTAACAAATCATCAAACATGCCTTAAAATCACACTGAAGGATCTGATTAGCTGAAGATAGTTAGTTAGGTTATGTGCAATTTGATTTCCCCCAAAAAAGATTTTTAATGTAAACCACTAATTTGAATCATTGAATACCACAACTCTCTGAAAATTAAATCAGATGCTTTCCCAAATCACTATTTTGTCTGATCACTGTGTTTAGTGGTACATACTTAGCATTTCTCGAGAAGGAGTGAGACATGCATACTTGTCAGAGACACTGTGTAAAAATGACTACATAAAATATAAACTTTTCTCAGAGGCCTCCTACTTTTTTCTTATTATCTTAGCTAATATAATCAAATATTTACAAAAAGAAATCTGATCTAGCATTTTATATTACTTCTTATCTGAAGTCTAATTTTACTAAATTCTGGGATTTATAGGTAGTGAAATCCCCTAAAGTTTTGAAACAAATTACATATTTATTCAATTAAATATTGGGTAATATGGTAGTAGTTTTCAAGAAAGAAATATAAGTAATAAATTTATAAAAGTTGAAAATTTATTCTATGCATCTGGTTTAAAAATAGATGATGGACAGAAAAATGCAAATCAAAACCACATTGAGATACCACCTAACCCCAGCAAGAATGGCCATCATTAATAAAACAAACAACAACAGATGCTGGCAAGGATGCGGAGAAAAAGAAATGCTTCTACACTGCTGGTGGGAATGCAAACCAGTGCAGCCTCTTTGGAAGATGGTGTAGCGATTTCTGAAAGAACTAGAAATTGACCTTCCATATGACCCAACAATCCTCCTATTGGGAATATACTCAGAGAAACTGAAATCATTCTACAAAAATGATACCTGCACATGCATGTTTGTTGCAGCTCTATTCACAATAGCAAAAACATGGAACCAACCATGCTGCCCATTGAAGCTGGACTGGATTTTTAAAATGTGGTACGTATACACAATGGAATATTATGCAGCCATAAGGAAGGACAAACATATGGACTTCACAGCAACTTGGATAGACTTAGAGTCTATTGTACTCAGTGATCTATCACAGAAACAAAGCACAGAGTACCATATGTTCTCACTCATAAGCAAACCTTGAACAATTATCATAATACTGTAAGAAAGGGATTGGCAGGAGTGGGAAACTGTCAGGGGAGGGGGGTGGGATTGTCAGTTGAGGGAAACTGCCAGGGGAGGGAGGGGCACACCTCGTCAACAAGGGTACCTGCATAATGAACATTTGTATACCTAACCCTGAATTGTACCGCACATCTTAAAAAAAAAAAAAAAGTAGATGATGGAAAGGATAGCTTCTTACTCCAGGTTAGTATGTACCCTAGAGTGAAGATAAAACAATATACTGCCCTGCAGATATACCTATTTTGTGCTAGACAATAATGACAGAGAAATCTGTTCAGGCAACACAGCTACTACTCTGGCCAGTGACATAGCGTATAATAACCTACCTGCCCAATATCTCCAAATGCTATCAAGTGTTTTAAAGCCGAATAAGGCCTTCATTACATGTCTCAAGGCAGATTCATTCCTGAGTATTTTTAGAAACTATTTTTACCAGAATGGGAATGAGTAATCTTTCTTTATTTGATATGTTATTTTCTGAATTTAATTACATATTAAAATATACAATATTCTTCCTTATTATGAGTAATCAGGGCATGCAAATATGCAGGCTTCAGTCTTACATTTTAAGATGTTTATTGAAAAACAGGCAATGTAGGCAATGAATTTCTGGCCATGTTCATAAAAGCAAATGCAACAAAATCTAAAATTTGCAGGTGGGAACTTATCAAGCTGAAAAGTTTTTGCACAGCAAGACACTATCAAGAGAGTAAAGAGACAAGCCACAGAATGGGAAAAAATATTTTCAAGGTATGCATCTGATAAAGCACTAACATCCAAGATCTTCAAGGAACTCGAATCAATGGGGAAAAAAAATAACTCCATTAAAAAGTAGACAATGAGCCGGGCTCGGTGGCTCAGCCTGTAATCCTGTGCTTTGGGAGGCTGAGGTGAATGGATTGCCTGAGCCCGTGGGTTTGAGACCCGCCTGGGCAACTTGGCGAGACCTCATCTCTACAATAAATCAAAAAATTAGCCGGGCGTGGTAGCGCGTGTCTGTAGTTCCAGCTACTTGGAAGGCTGAGGCGGAAGGATCGCCGGAGCTCACCAGGTCGAGGCTGCAGTGGCCGGGAGCGGCCACTGTACTCCAGTCTGGGGGACAGAGTGAGACTCCAACTCAAAAATAAAAAATAAAAAAATAAAACAAAATGTAGGCAATGGACATGAACATACACATCTCAAAGAAAGACATCCAAGTAGTCAACAAAGATGAAAAAATGCTCAGCTTCACTATTCAGCAGAGACATGTAAATAAAAATTACGATATACCACCTCATACCAGTCAAGATGGCTATCATTACAAAGTCAGAAATACAACAGGTGTTGACGAGGCTGGGGAGAAAAAAGAATGATTCTACATTGTTGGTAGGAAGGTACACTAGTTCAACCTTTGTGAAAAGCAGTTTGGCGATTTATCAGCGAACTGAACAATTGAGTTACCATATGATCTAGCAATTCCACTTCTGGGAATATACATAGAAGAACATAAATTACTCTACCAAAAAGACACCAGCACACGTATGTTTATTGCAGCATTATTCACAATAGCAAAAACGTGCAACTAACTCAGATGTCCATCGATAGTGGACTGGATTTTTTTTAAAAGTGGTACATAGACACAGTGGAATTCTATGCAGCTATAAAGAATAAAATGTCCTTTGCAGCAATATTGATGCAGCTGGAGATGATCATTCTAAGTGAACTATCACACAAACAAACAAAAACTGAATACCGCATGTTCTCAGTTATAAGTTGGTACTAAATATTGGGCATGTGGGCACAAAGGTGGATACAGTGGGTACTTGGCATTGCTAAAGGAGGGAGGGTGGGAAGGGGGATAAGGGGCACACAACCACCCATCGGATATGTTCACTACTTGAGATGAAAGGGCTCACTAGAAGCTCAAACCTCATCTTCATGCAATTTAATTCTGTAGCAAATCTTCACATGTAACCCACAACTCTAAAATAAATAGAAAAAAAGAAATAAGAATTCCAAAAATTAAAATAAAATAAAATTCAGTGTGTAACCACCCCCCATCCTCCCCTCAAAAGACAAGCAATTATATTTCATCTGTCTGGGTAAAATTATTTGATCTTTGATGATTAAAGGCCTCAGAATTTAGTTATTATATCATTAGATAAAGACAGTTTTTAAAAACTTATCCAAAATATCAAGAAAAATTGAGATCATACTAGTCTATTTTACAAAGAAATCTAGAACATATATTGCCTCTGCATAATTATCTAGTCCCTCACCCACCTTGGAGTCAATCTCTAAACAACTATGGATTCAGAAAATAATTCTAAAGCAAAAATGGACCTTTCTCACTTCAAACTAGATCATATTCTCTTTATTTTCTGCATGTTTTTGTGAGATCTCGGGCAATATATGATAATGACTCTTATTGAGTATTTATATATGTGCAAAGGACTTTACACTTTTATCTTATTTAATGTAAACAACATTACCAAGAGTTTGTACTGCCTCTTATTTAATATCAACCCACAATTCTGTTGTGTGAACAGCAAGCTAATAGATTTCTTTCAAGTTATCTGCCCCAGAATTTATTTAGCTTATGTTTATTTCCGTCATAGTTTGAGTGTGAAACACTCAAACTGAACTAGGATGGTCCAGTTCTTTTTTAATGGTAAAGGAAAAGGTGTCATATTAATTGTTAAATGTCCTTGGGCAAATGGAACAATGTTTGGAAGAAATAAATACAGTAAGACTTTATCAGTGCTACATAGCGTAAAAATCATGTTATTTTCCTCTAAATGAACACTAAGCTTAATTACTTAAGCAATAAAGAGTTTAAATTGAGGAGAATTGTAGTAAAAGTAATCCAATAGATAAATGAAGGGGAAAGCATTAAAAAAAGGTAATTTTATAGGTATTATTTAAGGAACCCAGGCTCAAAAGTATATGAAGAACAGCCTGATTGGAGTTGTATGCCTAAGAATAGACAGGATTGATGAAATGTAGAAGACCATGACAAAATAAAATAAAGAATTGCTCAACATAAGTTCCCCAATGTTGACTCAGGTCAGGGCTTCTGATAAATCTGGTTGGACCAGAAAAAATTTTCAAGGTGGTAGTTACACTGGCACCAGAGAATATGGTCTAGTGGAAAGAAGATAAGTATGGGGGTCGGACAGACTGGAATGTGAACCTGAACTCTATCACCTCTAGCAGTGTGACTTTGAGTAAGTTATTTACATTTTTCTCACCCTGTTTCTATATCTATTGAATAGTTTATAATGCCTCTTCAGAATTGTGCAAAAACTACATGAAACAGCATATACACAGCCTTTAGCACTGTGCAAAGCACACAGTAGTTCCCCCATTCACCCACAAATACTAGTTACTTTTTTGAGTTTGCCTTACTACAGTGTTTTTCTATTCTGTCACTCTTTTCTAGAAATGATAGATTAAGAGATGGTAATGCATACAAAAGGACTGGAATTAAGAGTCAAGAAACCTGGATTCAAGCACTAACTTTCTTAGTAACTTGTTACTGGACTAGTTAGTCCACTCTTATAGGTTCTTATGTTCTCATATTAAGAGGTAGAATCACATTATTTCTAAGTAATTTCCCAAATGTTATACTCTATGATTATTCCAAAAGGAAAATTCTAATAGATAAACTATTGATTAGACATAATTCACTTGTAACAGCAAAAACCAAGCTCTAAATTACACCATATCAGAGAATATGTCCAACTGGATTAAAGTAATTTTTAAGAGGTAAAACTATCACAACCCATAAGTACTTTGCAGAAATTAAAATTGAATCTCATTCAAATATTCAACCTTTTTTCAAAAGAACAGACTTCTCTGCCTAGTTTGAAACATTCACATATGACTGTTCTTATATCTATTAATTTTCCATTGACTTTTCATTTCAAGATCTCTGTGCAAGTTTCAAATATCATGAAGACACAAACATTATTACATCTTTCTCATTTTATAAGTAAGTAACTAAATTGGAATGCAAAAATAAGTTAAATAAATTACCCAATGCCCACTCATGAGACACAAAGCTAGGATAGAGCAGTTATTCTGATGCCCCAAATGCCATTTCCCTGCTGCCTTTCCTCACCATCATTACTTGCATCCAGATTCCTGAAGGACTAGTTTACTTTTGATAAGTTCAGACATGCAGTTCTCTCTCTTAAAGTACTGCTTCAATCTTTGGAGGGGAAATGATATTTCTAGTTCAAATTTGGCCCAAATAGCACCATCTCAAATGAGAAGATCACTTCCACCCACCCAACATGTGCACTACTTTGTTTCTAGTTGATGGTTTGGCACTTTGGGAAGAAAATTGATCTTTTACAGTCACTTAGTAGCATATCTAAAAATCCTACAAAAGTACTCTGCTAAATAGCATCCAGCTCATCTGGATGTGTTGAGTTTCCAGATCATAAACTTCTAAAGGACAGAGTCTACGATTATTTGGCTAACTTTATATCACTTGTGACTGTGGATGCTTAATAAATACTATTTCATGGTAATGATGATGATGACAAGTTAATGCTCCTCAAAGTACCAACCAACCAGTCAATTCAGTGAAAGTCAAACTGGTCATTTGATGTCATAAAAAAGCTAGTTACTTGATTGAATGAATTATTCAAATTGCAGCTGGTTGCTTTTATGCTTGTGTAGATATATGTTAAAGTTTCTTTCATATTGAGGTGAGTTAAGAGAATGGTATTATATAAATATTTATTAGTAGTCACTTTCATCACATCAATCAGAAACTATGAAACAGTTGAGTAAAACTACCATTGAAATTAACAAAATATAATCATACAGTGGCATGTATCCTCAGGAATTTTCTTTGGGTAGCCCTCCCAAGCCCTGAATTTATGTCACCATATTCTTGGCAGATGAGTGTCCTGACTTAACTTCATTAATCATGGCTTGGTGCAATTAAAATTGAGCATCACAAATGCCAGGCTTCCACGTGTCATTTTTTGACCTAAATAACATTTACATCCATGTCTACATTAGGAAAACAAGAAGGAATTAAGTCCATTGAAGACACTAAGTAATATGTATTGCCGGTAACAGAATATTAAGGATCATCAGAATTATCTTGATCATTACATTAGTCTGCCTCTTCATTTACATGTTAATATATACAAACTTAAAAAAAAAGTTGAAAGAGTTAGCTTCTAATTTCATGATTTATTTTAAAGATACAGTAACATAAATTTGGTGTTTGTGAAAGTATAGAAGTATAGATCAATGGAATAGAACAGAACAGATTCTAGACATAGACTCACGCATTTATAGTCAATTGATTTTTGACAAATTTGTCAAGATAATTCATGTGGAAAAGATGATCTTTTGAACAAATATGATGGAAAATTTGGATAGACATATGTAAAAAAATGAGCCTCAATTATGTATCATGCCATTGGAGTCTCGGGGGGAGTGGGGAGGATGGGAGGGGACTGACAGATGAAACACAACCTATTGAGTTGAGTACAATGTGCACTAGTGGGAGTGATGAGTACACTTAAAGCCCAGGCTTCTTTACCACTATGCAATGTATTCATGTAGCCAGAAACCACTTATACCTCTAAGGATATTGAAATTAAAAAAAAACAAAAACAAAAACAGAAAGTGTGTCACAGATACAAATATAATAATGACAATTTAAAACTTTTAAAGGAAAAAATAGGAGATAATCTTTGAAAACTTGGATCTGACAAATTTCTTAAATACAACAAAAAGCAATAATTAATAAAGAAATCAGTAAATCACAGTTCATCCAGATTTAAAACTTTTGTTATTAAAAAGTTACTGATACAAATATGGAAAGGTAAACCATAGGCTGAAAGAAAATGTGTGACAAAGAACTTCTAGATAGAATACCTACATAACATTTGCACCTCAATTGCTAGAATACAAATAACCAAATTAAAAATGGCTAAATATTTGATTAGTTAACCAAAGAAGAAACAGAGATTGTAAATAAGCACATTAAATGACGCTAAATATCATTGGCCATTAGAAAATATTATTTGAAAACACAATAAAGCACCACTGCATACAAATTAGAAAGGCTAAAATTTAAATTAATGAAAATATCAAGGATTAATGAGGATGTAGCAATAAGACATACTGCTGGTGAAAATGTCAAAATCACATAACCACTTAAAAAGTTAGCTATGTCTTATAACATTAAGTATACACTTGCCATGCAAACCAGTCATTTCACTCCTAGGTATTTACTAATAGAAATGAAAGTATATGCATACACAAAGATTTGTACATGAATGTTCATATAAGCTTTATACATAATAATCTCAAACTGGAGACTACACAGATGTCTATCAATAAGTTAAGAATGAACAAATTTTTATATATCCATGCAATGGAATACTATTAAGTAATAAAAATAAATAAACTATTGATACATGCAACAATTTAGATGAATCTTAATTATGTCTAGTGAAAAGAGCCATAAAAATGAGTATGTAATGTAGGATCACATTTATATAAAACTTTATAAAATGCAAATTAATCTATAGTGGCAAGAAGCAGATCAGTAGTTGCTTGGGAAGTAGTAGTTAAATTGTCTAGGGAGGGAAAAATTACAAAGTGAACACCAGGAAATTTGGGGAGGAAAAATGATATGCTCATTATCTTGATTTTGGTTCTAGTTTGCATATGTAAAACTCACCAAATTTTGTACTGTAATTATTTAGGATACACGCACACACACATATAATATAAGACATATATATATATTTGGGGATATATATGAGCCTACTATTTGGGGACATATATAATATATATGACACACACACACAAATATATATAAAATCAAATACTTAAGGTGTAAAATTTGATGAGTTTTACAAATGTAAACTATCACCAAAATCCTGGAGCTCATTTTGTAATCTTTCCCTCCCTAGTCAATTCAACCTCTATTTCCCAAGTAGCCATTGATCTAACCTGTTTCTGTTTCTTCTCTCTCTCTCTCTCAATATAGATAGATAGATAGATAGATAGATAGATAGATAGATAGATAGATAGACAGATAGATAGATAGATAGATATGTCCTCTGGTTACATGTGGCAATTGAAGCTATTGAAAGGATTACTAAATTAGACAGTGGGGTCTAAGAACAAATCTTGGTTAAGTATAATACATAACAACTAACTAGAGGAAGATGAGCTCACAAAGGAGCAGAGAAGAAACTGGCAGAGGGCCAGAAAAATAGAATCACAGCTAAGAATTGTATTTTAGAATAGAAGAGTATTTCTAGAAGAGTTGCGTAGTTTGTCAACAGTAAACATTGCAATTAAGAAGTCAAATTAGTGGAAACTGTAGCGTTTATTTTGTTTAGTGACACTAGTGACCTTAACCAGATGTTTTTATAGAAGGATGGGACAGGAAGCTAAATTGGTATGGGTTAATGGGAAACAAGGAAATAGAGACAATAAATAAAGGTATCTTTTCAAGATTTTTGCCTCATGAGTCCAGAATATTGGGATACAGAAGAAAGTTACCAGAGAGAAAGGAAGAGTTATGAGAGGCTGTATTTTTAATTGAGGAAAAATATTAGAACATTTATAAGAGCGTTGTGCTGTAGCTTGATCATGAGAGACAATTGCTAAAATTTCAGGAATTTTGCAAGACATTGTTAAACAACCATTATAAAAAGTAAGTTATATAAACACAGAATTAAGTAAATTATATTAAAACCAAGATCATAAATATTCAAAACCCATTGTTTCTTGGGTATTTAACTATGTTATACTATTATCAATATGTTTGAGGTTATTTATGTCAGCAGTATTTGCATGGTGGGAATATTTTTAATGGTTTTCTTCTGCACACCTCTTTTCAAATCTGTGTTCGGTGACATAATGCTGGTAGCTTGAAATTGGCAGTAGAGTATTTATACTAAAAAATAGGAAGATATTTCAAATAAGAGCTTGACTTTTAAAATGTTTGTTGTTGTGAATTGTCTAGCTAGAAATAAAGAAAATCTCAATAATGCTAATTAAACTTAAAAATTGTTTTGTCTGTGGTCATTAATACATTGTGAATAGCACAAAAATTAAGGAGGCTATTTTTCCAGTATTCAAAAACTATTGTGCAATTCAGCAAAATGGTCACTCACATCAATGAAGAACATATTGAGTTCTGACATACCTATTTAAAAAAAAAAAAAAACCTTACTCTTTGAGGAAATAAAAAATATTCATCAACATTCATGTCAAAACCATATTCATTTGCCAATTACAACCACAGGTTAGCCATGAATATATGAGTTTGTTAAAAACAATGAAAGCATTCAGTGAGTATCATTAATTATATGGAATTTATTATAAAGAACCTAATATATTTTATTTTTAGTTATAAATTGTTTTCTTTACAACCTTTATGTTAGTAAAATATATAATAAATTATGTACCTATATGCATACTTTTTTTTAATCAATATTTTTAATATGATATTGTGGGGTACAGTTAAGGGTTAGGTATACAAATGTGCTTCGTTCAGGCACCCTTGTTAATAAGAGGTTTCTCCCCATCCCCAGGCAGATATTTACTACCGTTAATCCCATCTCCCGTCCCCTCCCCCCCATAGTTTCCGACCACTATCAGTCATTTTCTTATAGTATTACATTGGATGTTCAAGGTCCATTATATGAGTGAGAACATGTGATACTCAGATATTTGTTTCTGTGAGAGGTCACTCAGTATTGTAGACTCTAGTTCCATCCAGGTTGCTGCAAAATTCATGATTTTGTTCTTTTTTATGGCTGTGTAGTATTCCATCATGTATATGTACCACATTTTTTTAATCCAGTCCTCTTTTGATGGACAGCATGGTTGCTTACAGGTTCTTGCTATTGTGAAAAATGCTGCGATAAACATATGTGTGCATGTATCTTTTTTATAGAGTGATTTGAGTTCTTCAGGGTATATTCCCAGTAGGGGGATTGCGGGGTCATATGGGAAGTCAATATTTAGAGCTTTTAGGAATCGCCATACTGTTTTCCACAGAGGTTGCACTAGTTTGCACTCCCACAAACAGTGTAGAAGTGTTCCCTTTTTGCCATACCCTCTCCTGCAACTGTTATTTTTTGAGTTCTTGATAATTGCCATTCTGACTGAAGTTAGGTGGTATCTCAGTATGGTTTCGATTTGCATCTCCCTGATGATTAGTGAGGTTGAACATTTTTTCATGTGTCTGTTGGCTGCTCAGATGTCTTCCTTTGAGAAGTGTCTGTTCATATCTTTTGCCCATTTTAAAATGGGGTTGTTTGTTTTTTTTCTTTTCAGCACTTTGAGCTCCCTGTAGATCCAAGATGTTAAGCCTTTGTCAGACCTGGAGTTGGCAAATACTTTTTCCCAGTCTGTAGGCTCTCTCCCTGCTCTCTTGATGGTTTCTTTGGCTTTGCAGAAGCTTGTCAGTTTAATGAGGTCCCACTGGTCTATCTTCTCTCTTATGACCTGTGGGTTTCGGATTTTGTTCAGGAATTGGATGCCAGTTCCAATTTCCATGAGGGTATGTCCTTCATTTTCAAAGGTTCTTATGGTTTGAGGTTTTACATTTAGGTCTCTGATCCATTTGGAGTTAATTTTTGTGTATGGGGATAGATAGGGGTCCTGTTTCAGTCTTCTGCATGTGGTCAGCCAGTTTTCCCAGCACCATTTACTGAATAGGTTCTCCTCTCCCCAGTGGTATGTGGTGGAGGCTTTGTCAAAGATGAGTTGGTTGAGAAATTGAGGTTTTGCTTCTGGAATCTCAGTTATATTCCATTGGTCTATATGCCTGTTCCTGTAACAATACCAAGCTGTTTTGATTATTGTAGTTTTATAGAAAAGTTTGAAGTTTGGTAATATGATACAACCTGCTTTGTTTTTTTTTTGCTGAGGATGGTTCTGGCTATTCTTGGTCGTTTGTGTTTCCATATGAATTTCTGTGTTGTTTTTTCTTGGTCTGAGAAGAATGTTGCTGGTAATTTGATGGGTATTACATTAAATCTATAGATTGTCTTAGGTAAGATAGACATCTTCACAATTTTGATTCTTCCAATCCATGAGTGTGGGATATTTTTCCACTTGTTTGTGTCATCTTTGATTTCTTTGAGCAGTGTTTTGTAGTTTTCATTGTAAAGGTCTTTCACGTTTCTGGATAGGAAGATGGCAAGGTATTTCATTTTTTTGTGGCTATTGTGAATGAAATTGTGCTTTTTATTGGGGTTTCTGTTTGTTTATTATTGGTGTAAAGAAATGTGATTGTCTTTTGCACATTTATTTTGTATCCCGAGATTTGCCAAAGGCCTTTATCAGTGTAAGGAGGTTTTTGACAGATTCTCTTGGGTTTTCAAGGTACACGATCATGTCATCTGCAAAGAGAGATAGCTTGACTTCCTCTTTTCCTATCTGAATACCCTTGATTGCCTTCTCTTTGCTGATTGCTCTAGCCAGGACTTCCAATACTATATTGAACAGGAGGGGTGAGAGTGAGCTCCCTTGTCTTCTTCCAGTTTTCAGGGGAAATGGTTCCAGTTTTTGTCCGCTTAGGAGTATGTTTCTTGTAGATGGCTTTTACTATTTTGAGGTATGTTCCCCATATGCCTAGCTGTTCGAGGGTTTTTATTAAGAAGGAGTGCGGGATTTTATCAAAAGCTTTCTCTGTATCTAATGATATAATCATGTGGTTTTTGTTTTGACATCTGTTGATGTATCTAATTACATTTATGGTTTTATGAATGTTGAACCAGTCTTGCATCCCAGAGATGAAGCCTACTTGGTCATGATGGATGATTTTTGAGATATGTTGCTGAATCCAGTTCACTATGATCTTGTTGAGAATTTTAGCATCTATGTTCATCAAAGATATTGGCCTGTAGTTCTCTTTCTTTGTTGGGTCTTTACCTGGCTTGGGTATAATGTGATGTCAGCTTCGTAAAATGATTTGGGGAGAGTTCCAGCTTTCTCAATCGCCTGGAATACCTTCAGTAGGATTGGTATAAGCTCCTCCTTAAATGTCTTGTAGAATTCTGCTGGAAAGTCATCTGGTCCAGCACTTTTTTTTTGTAGGTAGTTTTCTTATTACATAGTCAATTTCCTTGATTGTTATTGGTCTATTTAGTGTCTCAATTTCTTCTTGTTTCATCCTAGGTAGGTTGCGTGATGACAGAAAGTCCTCCATTTCTGAAAAGTTTTCAAGTTTGTTTCCACACAAGTGTACATGATAGTCTCTCATGATCTTTTGTATTCTTCAGGATCAGATGAGACTTTATCTGCTGTGTTTCTGATTGTGTTTCTTTGGGCGTTTTCTCTCTTTTTTTGGTCCGTCTAGCTAGGAGACCATTGATCTTGTTAATCCTTTCAAAGAACCAGCTTTTTGTTTCATTAATTTTTTTGTATTATCTTTTTGTCTTCTATGTCCTGGATTTGGGCTTTTATTTTGGTGATCTGGATTCTTCTGCTGAAATTAGGGTTTTTGTGGTCTTGCTTTTCCAGCTTCCTTAGGTGGCTTGTTAGGCTGTTAATTTGTGATCCTTCCATTTTCTTCATGTGCGTTTGTAAGGATACAAACTCCCCTCTTACTACAGCTTTCATGGCATCCCAGAGATTTTGGTAAGATGCTTCTTAATTTTCATTTGTTTCCAAGTATCTTTTAATCTCTGTTTTGATCTCATCATTGACCTAGGAGTTTTTTAGCATCATGCTGTCTAGTGTCCATATCTTTGTGGGTTTTGGGGCAAACTTGTTGGTGTTAATGATTATTTTTATTCCACTGTGGTCTGAGAAGGTGCATGGTATAATTTCAGTCCTTTTAAATTTGCTTATGCTTGATTTATGGCCACGTATGTGGGCAATCTTAGAGTACGTTCCCTGTGGGGATGAGTAGAATGTGTATTCTGTGGTCTTTGGATGGAGTGCTCTGTAGGTATCAATTAAGTCCATTTGATCAAGAGTCACATTGAGGTTTCAGATCTCGTTGCTGATTTTTTGTCCTGATGATCTGTCTAGGGTTGTGAGTGGGGTATTAAAGTCCCCAGCTATGATGGTATTGGAGTCGATATCTTTTTTTAGTTTACCTAGGAGCTGCTTTATGAAAGTTGGTGCTCCTATGTTCAGTGCATATATATTTAGGATGGATATTTCTTGTTGATTGATTGAACCTTTTATCATTATGTAGTGGCCTTCTGTATCTTTTTAAATTTTTGATAGCTTAAATAGTATTTTGTCTGAGATTAAGATCACGACTCTGCCTTTCTTTTATGTTCCATTCGCCTGAAAATTTGTTTCCCATCCTCTTACTTTGAGTCTGTGAGTGTCCTTTCTAATGAGGTGAATCTCTTGAAGGCACTAGATTTTTGCCTGGTGATATTTTATCCATTTTGCCATTTATCTCTTTTCAGTGGTGCATTTAATACGTTCACATTCAAACTAATTATTGAAATGTGAGAGTTGATCCCAAACATAATGTTCTTACAAAGTTGTTTTCTTCCTGTTTGTGTGTTTTCTTTCTTTTGGTTTTAGAGTTGGATCATGTGTGTTTTTAATCTTTTGCCTGTACTCTTGTGAAGAACCTTGTTGTTCTTTTTTCCTTTTCTTCTTTGTTCAATACTTTTTTGTTTGGTTTTGTTTTGTTTTTTGAGTTGGAGTCTCACTCCGTCGCCCAGACTGGAGTGCAGTGGCCACTCCTGGCCACCACAGCCTCGACCTGCTGGGCTCCAGTGATCCTTCTGACTCAGCCTTCCATCATTACTTTCTTAAGTGTTTCTTGTAAAGGTGGTCTTGTGGCAGTGTAGGTTCTTTGGGATTGGATATCTGGGAAAGCTTTCAATTCTCCCTCACTGATGAAGCTTAGCTTGGCTGGGTAGGTTATTCTCAGTTCAAATTGTTTATCTTTTAGAACTTTGAAGATAGGACTCCAAGCTGTCCTCGCCTGGAGGGTTTCTGTAGATAAATTTGCTGCTATTCTAATTGGTCTTCCCTGGTACATAGCCTGACCTTTTTCTCTTGCAGCCTTTAGGATTTTTTCTTTTATACCTACTTTGTTTAGGTGAATTATTATATGTCTGGGAGTTGGTCTTCTCATTTGTTGCCTTGCAGGCGTTCTCTGAATCTCTTGTGTTTGAATTTTTTTATCCTTGATGAGATGAAGGAAATTTTCTTTAATGATTTCATGAAATGTTTGTTCCAGTGTAGTCTCTGTTTCTCTCTCTGCCTCAGGAAGGCCAATTACTTTTAAGTTCGGTTTCTTGAAGTGATCATTCATCTCTTGAAGGTTTTGTTCTGTCTTTTTGAGCTTCCATTCTATGCTTTTGATAGTTTGAGTTAGTTCTGTGTTTGATCTTCGAACTCTGAGATTCTTTCTTCTGTTTGGCTAATTCTGCTTTCCATGCTTATTAGTTTGTTATTTATTTCCATCACAGTATTCTTTACTGCTGTTATTTCTGACATCAGCTCCTTCCTATTTTCCTCTTGTCTCTCCTCAATTTTTTTGATTCTGTCTATTAGTGGCTTGATGTCTGGTTTGTTGCATGTGACCAGTCTTTCTGGGGGCTCTTCATTGTTTGTGTTCTGCAATCTGTTTTCTCAGTGTCTGGTCTCCCAGGAGTCTGTGTGAGACTTATATTCTTCTTTTATTTTTTCTTCATTTGTGCGTTTTTTCCCCCTCCCTACTTTTTCCTTCCCTCCACATCACCGTCTTCTTTAATTCTGTTATTCAGGATTAGAGGGATTGCTTTTACTTCTGTTTGTTCAATCTCCTATTTTTTATGTGTGCCCTCTTACTTTGTTCAATTCTGGAGTTGCACTGTAGGTTGGGTTTGGCCCTTTTTTTTAGTTTTTAGATTTACTTAAGGGGAGAGCTGTGATTCAAAATCTATCTGCAGGTCCTGGTATTCGCCGACATGTGTGTGGATAATCTGAAACACACTTCCCACTGCCTTGGAATCTGTCCATGCAGTGGGCTATAAGTTTACACCCTGAAAGAAAATGTGCTCATAAGAGGGAAGAGGATGGAGCAGACAATGGGGGGGGAAGAGGGGAGTGGAGAGAGAGTGGAGTAAGGGGGGAAGCAGATAAGTGTACCAACAAATGGAGAGAGAGACCTAAACTGAAACATATAAAAACAATAGACCATGGCTACAGACCACCCACCTCCCATATAAAAACTAATAAAACATACAATTATGCTAATATACAAGCTAACCAACCACCTTTTTAGTGTGCTGTTCCTCTATACAAAGATATGGTTTACAGAGAGGAGAAAAGAGAAGAAAAGGAAGAAGAAAAGAGAAAAAAAGAAAAGAAAAAGGAACAAAACAGTAGGAATAGAATTAAGTCATTAAACTAACAGAACCAATAGAGCACACTCTGTGACTTTTCGTTTAAGTCCAATGTCCTTTCAGCTCTGATTTCTAGCTATCTTTTCAAGCTGGTAAATTAGTTCACAGTTAGGTTCAGTTGCCCCTGGCCTGTTGTGAAGGACAGTTCAGATCACCCTCAGTTCACCACTCAAATCTGGCCTGTGTCTGTTTTTCAAGCTTGTTTCTCCAGTTTTGGTGTTGTTACCTTGAATCGCCAGCAGGTGGTGCTATCTCAGCTGCTCGCCCCAGAGGGGGTGGAGCCAGATAGGAGCCATGCAGAGGCTGGAGATGGAATCCTGCCTCAGGGTACACAGGGGGAGACCCATGGCCGGCAGGATGTCAGGGCAGCAGTGATCCCAGCAGATCTTGCCTGCAGGGGCTTCAAGGACTGAAGTTGTGGATCACCTCACGCACGGGTGGCGGGATGCACTATGGCTGCCATGGAGGCTGCAGCGTCACCAGCGGCTGCTGTGTCTGCGGCTGCAGTGCCTGTCCAGACCACTGCGATGCCCCAGCAGTGGTGATGGCCGAGCTCCGTGTGAAGAGCAGGCTGCCAATTGGGATCCGCAGCCCCCGGGGAGAGAGCCAGAGACCCTCTGCATTCTCCTTTGCAGAGGGTATCATAGTCTAGGCTGCCCTGTCACCATCTTGCCAGAAGTCCATACATACATTTTTAAAGACTGACAATTACTAAATATTTATCTCCACACTTATACCTCAATAAAGTCATACTAAAACAGAACAGCTAAAGAAAAAAATCTATATATTTGAATAACTGTAATGTGAAAATGTGAAATTGACCTTAAAGCATGGACAAGAGACTGTGGCACTGGGCAAGTGTTAGAATACAGATATACGATACATTTGTGAGAGGTATCCAGATACAGACACAGTCAGGTTCATAAAATATTGAATTTACAAATGTGGATCAATAAAGTAGATCTATGTGAAATCATGATTAAAACTCAAGTAGTTCAATTCGTCATTCAGTTAAGGCCCTATAATAAAAGTAATAAATACTTAATGTGTACCAGACACTGTGCTCAATGTTTTAAATATATTAATTCTTTTAAATATTTTTAAAGTCATTATGCAGTCATTATTATTATTGCTACCATCATTATATAAGACAAGGAGGAGGGAGGTTTATTAACTTGCCTAAGTTTACAGATTTAGTAGTAGAGAAGAAAACATTTGAACATAGTTTTGTCTCACTTAGGTGGTAAAGTTGCTGATGCAACTTTATACACTACTGCCTCCATCCAACCTAATTTTATGTTGTTCACTTTTTCTAATAGTAAGTCAAGCTTTCCCAATAGAACATTATATCTTTACAAAGAAAATAATTCTCAATACTAGCCACACAGTTTAATGGTATAATTTGAGCTTAACAACTCCTTGAAATATTAAATTATTTAAAAGGAAAGAACAGAATTAATCTGCTGGATATCAAAGTAGGGCCAAAACTGATATAAATTTACTTAAAGCTGACTAAAAATTCGAATTCAGAATAAAGACAAACAAGGAATGCATCAGATATGCGTTCTCAAGATTATTCAGACAAGTTATTGTTCAACTCTGGGAAATGTCTGCCCTTCCTTCATATAAACTCACTAAGTAGTGCATGCAATTGTGAAAATTCTACACAATGAATTTACACATTTATAAATCAATGCCAATATTTTAGAGGGAAGTTTGTTAGTCTTCATCAGAATTTATAAAGCAATGTATCCTTTGATGAAAAATATTTGTCATGTGAAATCCTACAAGTAGGCAAAATTTTATATATATATATATATATAAAATTTTCAATAGCATTGTTTGAGTAGGGAAAAGTTGGTGAAAATAAAAATGTCCATTAGTATCAGAAAGGTTAAATTAACCATGGTTCAATTATATAATGCAACATTGTACAGCTATTAAAGTGGGTTATAACATTATATCTACATATACTGCCTTGAAAAGTTGTTGAAGTTATACTATGAAGAAAATAATGCAATTTACAGCACAAAAGGCATGTTATTATCTCAGTTGGGCAGATAATAGGCTTGGAGATATCACAAGTTAGTCAAATGATATAGGTGCTAGTAGATGTATTGAGCCATCCTAAAAGTATAAACACATGCGAAAGTGGGGACTTCTGGAAAAAAGACTGAACTGGGATTTTTTTTTAAAGCAGGATTTGTTGAGAGGACAGAAGAGTCCCCACAGTGGGAAGGGACTCGAAGGGGTTGCCCCAGTGGACTGGGATTTGAGACTACACTTACTTTTCACTTTGTTGTTTCTATGATGCTCTTTTAAAACTAAGAAACAAATTTATAGGCATTTAGTTATTTTAAAAAATACTATGTTCAGCATAGCATTTTTTCCAATGCCAGCATCAATGACTAGGGAATCAATGATCTATGATTTTGGTGGGTTTAGTACACAAGGTAGTAATGAAGCAACCCTTAGGTTTACTCTTTCTCTACATAGGTAGGTAAAGATACAAGGTCAGGTTAGTTAAATACATATATAGCCAGTCCCAGAATGTTCTTGACATTTCCAGATGCCACTGAGAAGCTGTACTTGAACACTGCAATAGAAATGTAGACAATATGACATATTGTCACTAAATCATCCTATTTCCATAATGGATTAGCAAATGTTTGCCACAGAAGCATGTGGAAAGGTGAGGAAAAATCATAAATAGCTTCTTTTACTTACAGAAATGTATATTAATGTTCAAACTCTGGCAGCTTCCAACTTTACCACTTTTAGTGTGCAAAACTGAGAATAAGTATAAATGTTTCTGACACATTTTGACAATTTTTTTCAACGCATATAAGCAGACAGAAAAATAGCATTCTAGTAGAAGAGCTTCAAGTATAATATACGCTATTCAGCTGACATCCATAAAGACATTTCTGAATGTGATTTCTCTTGTTCTAATCTAGAGTCTCATAGGGATGGAAAAATTGACCCTTATCCTAATACTGATTTCATGGTCTTTTAATTAAATCCAGTTCGAAGAAATGACTTGGTTCCCTAGCCTTATGCATCACATCTCAGAAAATAAAAATAATTATACTCTTGATTTAATACAGCCTGGCTAGTTGATTGGTTCTTTTTTTCCAAACATCTTTGACAGAAAATTAATACAGGTGAGGAAAATATTGGTCCAGGGAAAGTGATATTAAAGATTGAAAAAAAAAGATTTTAAAAGCAATATACTGGTGAAAGTCATACTAAAGTCTGGGAAAAACTAGCATTTTAAAACTGATCCTTAACCAATAATTTGAATTTGCAAAAATGAATGAGTAGGTATTTCTTGTTTTTCTCCATTTAGCTATGGTAGGCAGTGTCAAAAATGGCCCCAAATATCCCTGCTTTCTGAAATTAACACCCTTGTGTAATCCCTTTCTCTTGAGTGTGGAGTAGACCTAGTGATTTGATTTTAACAAATAGAATACAGCAAAAATGATAAAAATGATGAAAAGTTATTTCTCCACATTTGGTAACAAAAAGACTCTGGTTTCCATCTTGCTTACCCTCTTCACCTTTCTCATTTTCTTTCACACTCTCTTAGAGTCATTGCTCTGGGGGAAGCCTGCTGCCACGTTGCTAGCAGCTCTGTGGAAAAGTCCAAGTGGCAAGGAACTGTTATCGCTGGTCAACGACCACACAAGTGAGCTTGAGAGTCAGTCTTTTAAAGTTTGTCAAACTCTACCTGAGTGAGCTTAAAGCAAACCCTTCCTCACTGGAGCCATGTTAGAGTCAGAGGCAATCAGCTAAGCCAGGACCAGATCCCTGACCCAAAGATACTGTGAAATAAATGATTTTTTAAAAAACCACTAAGCTTTAGTGCAATGTGTTATGCAGCAATAAATAAATAATACAGCAGTACTTTTTTCCTGAAAAATTACTTTTAGTTTGAAATTTTACAAAGCATCCCATTTTATGTGTATGGTAAGAGTGAACTCCCTCTAATATAAAGCCTGTGACTTTATCATATTCTTGAAGTTTGCTAAGAAGAAAGTAGATCTTTTATCTTCTCAGAACAAACACACAAAAATTAACTATGTAAGGTGATGGATATGTTAATTAGCTTGATTGTGGGGAAAATTTCACAAATATAGACATATCAGAACATCATGTTGTGCACCTTAAATATACACAATTTTTATTTTTAAATTACGCTTCAATAATGCTGGAAAATTTCTAAAAAACACCGAGGTGATTTTTTTCTCAAAGTAAAGGGTAACTTAGTAGAATGTAATCACTGCCAATTATTAGTTTTATTAAATTCATTTTTTGTAACAAACATTCCTAAAGTTTAGCAACTGTAGGGTACATTGTAACTTAAAATACAGCAATTATGTCATAAATGAAAATATGCAAGCTATTATATAAATTGTACTGGGTTCTTATTGCATGCCATTGCTTGTTTTTTACATGTGCTACCATATTTAATCCCTACAACAAAACTAATTAGGATGTTTCTCTCCCATTTTATACAAGAAAATACTGAAATAGGGAGGAAAAGGGTTTAAACAACTTGCCCAAAATCACATAGCAAGAAAATTCAAACTCAGTCACTCAAAATCTATAGCCCACCATCTTGACCACAATAACATACCAGTATTCTAATGAATCCGTCTTCAATCTGTAGACTGAATTCTTTGTATGTAGTGTTATGTTCTGTTCTACTGAATCTCAAAGCAGATACATTTTAGACACTATATATACATGTTAAAAATACATGAACATTAACATTGGTAAACCAGAGGTGCCCTAGTAGGCAACATAATTTGAGCGAGAATGATGACTCTGGAGTAGAAGTGCCCAAATTCAAATCCCAACTCAAGCAATAGTTTTTTGTATAAATGGGGGAGAGTTAGTTAATTTCTCAGATTAATTTCCCCAAATGTAAAATGGTGACCATATGAATCCCTACCACATAAAACTGTTAGCTTTAAATGAGATAATACATGGAGGGAAGGGCTTAGGATAGTATCTGAAATACAGTAAGTGATTAATAAACATTGACTATCATTTTGATTTTTATTACCTGACAGGAAAAAAAATTTAACAGAAAGATTTAGGCTCTATTCTTTCCAGAGAAAAACAGTTATTCAAATAAATGGAGAAAATAAAAGCTAAAGCAGAGATACAGTGAAGAAAATAAGGTAATATGTATTGATAACATATAACAATCAAATGCTCTTTTAGTTGCTTTTTATACATAATTTTCATTAACCTTCACAGCAGACTGAGTAAAGAGTATTCCTGTTTTACAAATGAAGAAATTTTTATTGAAGAACATATCTAAGGTTTAAAAACTGCCAAGTAATGTAGCACAGTTATCAGGTACCAACGATGATTAAAATCAAGGCATATCTGACTTTCACCAAGATATATTTCTGAGTTTAAAGACTAAAAGAAAGGGAGAATTACCCTGAAGTATGAAGTCATGACCTGGACTTTAGTAAAACATAGGTGTCCTTTTTATTCTTATTTTATTTTATTTTATTTTATTGAGTTGTAGTCTCACTCTGTTGCCCAATCTGGAGTGCAGTAGCATGTTCTCAGTCACCACAGCCTCAACCTGCTGGGCTTAGGCAATCCTTCCGCCTCAGACTTCCAAGTAGCTGGAACTTCAGGCGCACCACCAGCCTGGCTAATTTTTTGATTTATTGTAGATATGAGGTCTCGCCAAAGTGCCTAGGCTGGTCTCCAACTCGTGGGCTCAGGCAATTCTCTCACCTCGACCTCCCAAAGTGCTGGGATTATAGGCGTGAGCCATCGTACCTGGCCCATCCTTTTTATTCTATCTATACTTGTGTATCCAGTGCCTGCCTCCTGCAAACCTCTGTACAAGCTATACACAGGTGCAGACATGGATGTAAAAGTTGTGCCCTGCATAGGGTGCCTAGCCAAAAGAAAAAAAGGTGAGCTAAAATAGAGCCCATTATTTATTCACAAAACTTGAATCTAAAGGCATACCTTTACCACAGAAAAAGCACTTATTACCCATTTTACACAAATGTAAAATATGGGCAAATAGTGGCCCAGAAAGTATGGAAATGAGTACCACCCAGACCCCGCAATCTACTAAAAATTAGATTATGCTCAATGGTTAGATAGAAAGGACCATAATTCTTTAGTATCTGTAAGAGCCAAGTAAACGGGACCTACCTGGCCCAGAGGGTAAAAAAGCAAGGCAGAATTAAGAAGTAAAATCCCGAAGAGGAGGTAAGAAGTCAACTACATCTAAATGGGTCTTAAATGAAGTAACTGAGCTGTGACCTGGAAATTTAGCTTACTGTAGTCCGATATTGTTCAGTCTATGAAATTAATTTCTTGCACTCTTAACTGTTGGTATTGAATAAGTACAGACATACCTTGGAGATAATGCAGGTGTGGTTTCAGACCATGACAAGAAAATGGATAGCACAATAAAGTCACGCAAAGTTTGGGGTTTCCAAGTGCATACAAAAGTTATGTTTATACTTTACTGTAATCAGTTGAGTGTACAATAACAATATGACTAAAAAATGTATAAAACCTAATTAAAAATACCTTATGGCTAAAAAATGTTAACAACTATCTCAGCCTTCAGCAAGTCATAATGTGTTTATTGGTGGAGGGTCTTGCCTCATTGTTGTTGGCTGCTGACTGATTAGGGCAATGGTTGCTGAAAGTTTGGGTAGTTTTGGCAATGTTTAAGAATAAGACAACAATAAAGTGTGCTGCATCAATGGACTCTTCCTTTCATGAAAGATTTCTCTGAGCATATGTTGCTATTTGATAGCATTTGACACACGGTAAAACTTATTTCAAAATTGGAGTCAATCCTCTCAAATCCTGCTGTTGCTTTTATCAACTAAGTTTATGTGATATCTTAAAATACTGCATTTTCATTTAAACAATGCTCAGAGCATATTCACCAGAAATAAATTCCATTTCAATAAACCATTTTGCTCATTCATAATAATCAACTCTTCATCTATTTAAGATTTATCATGAAATTGTAGTATTCCAGTCACATTTTCAGACTCCTAATTCTAGTTACTTTCTTATTTCCAACATGTCTGTATTCCACTGAAGTCTTGAACTCCTCTCAAAGTCATCAATGAAGGTTGCAATCAATTTCTTCCAATCTCCTGTTAATGTTGATATTTGACCTCCTCCCATGAATCACAAATGTTTTTAATGGCATCTATAATAGTGAAGCTTTGGAGGTTTTCAATTTACCTTGCCCAGATCCATCATAGAAGTCACTATCTATGGTAGATATAGCCTTACAAAATGTATTTCTTAATAATACTTGAAAGTTAAAATTACTTCTTGATCTATGGACTGCAGAATGGATGTTGTGCTAGAAAGTATGAAAATAACATTGATTTTCTTCTTTTTTTTTTTTGAGTTGGAGTCTCACTCTGTCGCCCAGACTGGAGTGCAGTGGCATGCTCCCGGTCACCGCAACCTCCACCTGTTGGGCTCCGGCAATCCTTCCAACTCAGCCTTACAAATAGCCGGAATTACAGGCATGCACTACCATGCCCAGCTAATTTTTGATTTTTTGTAGAGATGAAGTCTCACCAAGTTCCCCGGGTGGGTCTTGAACCCGTGGGCTCAGGCAATCCACTAGCCTCGGCCTCCCAAAGTGCTAAGATTACAGGCTGGGCCACCGAGCCTGCCCAACATTAATTTTCTTGTACATCTCCATCAGACCTCTTGGGTGACCAGTTGAATTGTCAGTGAACAGTAGTATTTTGAAAGGAATCTTTTTGTTTTGAGCATGGTTCTCAACTATTTGTGGGCTTCAAATAGTATTCAGTAAAATAAGCTGTTAACAGATGTGTTGTCATCCAGGCTTTCTTGCTCCATTTATAGTGCACAGGCAGAGTAGATTGAACATTATTCTTAAGGAACTTAGAATTTTTGGAAGGGTAAGTGAGCACTGACTTCAACTTAAAGTCACCAGCTGCATTAGCTCCTATCGAAAGAGTCATCTTTTCCTTTGAAGATTTGAAGTCAAGCACTGACTTTTCTTTAGCTGTGAAATTCCTATATGCCGTCTTCTTCCAATAGAAGGCTATTTAATCTACAATGATAATCTGCTGTTTAATGTAGCTACTTTCATCAATTATCTTAGCTAGCTCTTCTAGATAATTTCTTGCACTTGTTACATCAATAGTTGCTGCTTTGTTTTTTATTTTTATGTTATCAACACTTCTTTCCTTGAACGTCTTGAACCATCCTCTACTAGCTTCAGCAACTTCCTTGTCTCTCAGCTTTCACAGAATTGAAGAGAGTTAGGCCCTCATTCTGGGTTGTGCTTTGGCTGAAGGAAATGTCGTGGCTGGTTTGATTTTCTAACCAGATCACTAAAACACTCTCCCTATCAACAATGAGACTTCTCTCTCTCTCTCAGTGGTGTGTTCACTGGCGTACCATTTTAAATTTATTTATTTATTTATTTATTTATTTATTTATTTATTTATTTATTTTTGAGTCAGAGTCTCACTCTGTCACCCAGACTGGAGTGCAGTGGCCGTTCCCGGCCACCGCAGCCTTGCCTGCTGGGCTCCAGCGATCCTTCTGCCTCAGGCTTCCAAGTAGCCAGAATTACAGGCATGCGCTACCATGCCCGGCTGATTTTTTGATTTATTGTAGAGATGAGGTCTCGCTGCCCAGGCAGGTCTCGAACCCGCTGGCTCAGGCAATCCACTCACCTCAGCCTCCCAAATTAAATTTATTTTAAGAACTTTTTCTTTACATTCATAAATTGGCTGTTTGGTGCAAATGGCCTAGCTTTCAGTCATTCTTGGATTTTGATATGCCTTCCTCACTCTGCTTAATCACTTTGAACTTTTAGAGGCTATTGTAAAGTTACTAGTTTTCCTAATTTCAATGTTGTTGTGTCTCAGGGAATAGCAAGGGCCAAGGAAAAGGAGAGAAATGGGGGAATGACTGGTCAGTGGAGCAGTCAGAACACAAAACATTTGTCAATTAACTTCACTGTCTTATATAGGCTTGGTTCCTGATGCCCCAAAGCAATTACAATTGTAACATTAAAGATAACCAATTCACAAATCACCATAACAGATATAACAATAATGTACAAGTTTGCAATATTTCAAGAATTACCAATAAGTGACACAGAAATATGAAGTGAACATATGTGTTTGGAAAAATGGTGCCAATAGACTTGCTTAATGCAAGGCTGACGAAAAACTTCAATTTGTTTAAAAAAAAACAACATCTGGGATACAAAATAAAGCAAAGCACAATAAAATAAAGTGTGCCTATACTTATGGTGGGACATGGCAGAACATTATGACATAGCGTTGGAGGTTGGTTAGTTTATAAGACTATATAACCTCAAGAGGAGACTTTGGATTGGCTAAATCCTTGAGTGGCAGAAGCCAAGTAATGCAAGGTGACCTCTGTTGTTTCATCACAACGTATTTCTTATTCCTTATTGAATAATTTGCAGCACTGTTTTGCTCATCTTTTGCTTTAAAATTCAACTGTCTAAATAAAATTATATCAACATCAGGCTAGCCATGACTATAATATTATACTTTTTCATATCATGAAACGTTGACACATAACTCTATGGGAAGCATTTCTCATAAAACAACCAAGGACTTCATTGCATGTTTTAGAGAAAACATTTGATCAGAAGCAAGTACTTTAATTCTGGATTTTGAATGATCAATATCAATGTCACTTCAGTTGTAAAATATCCTTTTACTGTCTGAGAACCTTTCAAATCATTTAAGAGAATATCATGTATAAACATATTAATACTTAAGGTAGAAAATATATTTCTTTTTATTAGCTTTAATATATAATTCACAGTAAGAAGATATTGCTTTCTAATATTTAGGGCAATGTAGTACTCTGATTTACTCAAAGGCATTCCCTAACTGTTAACTATAGCATATTCAAAATAATTAGAAGCCATCCCTGTGTGGGAGAAGGTTTGGAGCAGAGGTTCAGGTGCAAAAAGAAAAAGAAATTTAATGCTAGAAGATTAGTGATTGGTATGCAGTGGAAACTCACACTAACATAAGCAGTGTGGATGGTGGTAGGTTTATTGTAATGATATACTTTCTTATTTCAGACTCCAGGGGCATGAAACAGTCAGGCCTCATGAGGTACTGAAAGCATGAACTGAGGAGCCATTTGAAAACTACTCATTCTATGTGTCTGTCTCTTTTTTTGTGGTTTCATGGTCTCTTATCTTTGCTTGTGTCTGCTTTACTTTTTCATGTTTCTCTCTCTACCACTGACTCTCATTTCTTGTTTCTACACACACAGCTTAAGAGGGCTACGCTACACCTCTCAAGGCTTCTTTATATTCCTTAAGGAGATTTAATTCGCTTTAGACCAAACAGATTTGCTACTAAACCATAACAGCAAACAAAAGACCTGAAAATAGTAAAAAGAAAAGAATGATTCTTGGTATGTAGGTTTATAATAACTTACTATTGGGACCACATCGATGCGTTCCTCCTCCTACAATTTATCCTATACCAAAGGCATAAACTGAGACCTTACTTAGAGTATTTTAATGAAGGTTTTTATCTACTTCTAACTAGATTATGATGAAATCAAGAGGTGGGTATTTAAATGTTTCAGTGTCTTAAATTACCAATTTCATTTGAAATAAAGGAAAAGATCTAAGGGATGGTATAGTAAAATAAAGATAATATTCTACTGAAAGAGATGAAGTAACAATGTTCTTTAATAATATCCACTAGTCCAGTTGTACTAAAAATTTAGCATAATCTGGTAGAATTTTTAAAACACAGATATCTGGGCCCTATCCCCAAGGTTTCTGATTTCATGGGTAAGGTGTAGTTTATGATAATTTGCATTTCCGAAAAGTTTCCTGGGGATCACACAGTAAAAACTACTGTTTGGCATATTTGTCATTAGTAGGCTTGACTAAGTACAAATTGGCTTTTAGGTTTATCTCATATTTAACTTAGTCAAAGACACTCTGCTGTGCTAGAATCAGGCAGGCTGGTATTAATGCAGAAAGACAGAAGGTGGGAAGGAAAAACTAAAACAAAAACAAAAAACACCCAGAACGTGGCTGAGTTTTTACAGTATTGACTTATAATTCATTAAATAACTGTCAACATTAAGCTATTTCATGGTTACTTTGTGAACCTATTATTATGTATTCCTGTTGCAAAAAAAGGGAACTGAAAACAAAAACGAAGCAAACAAAATCTGATTTGACAAGATATGATGGTGCAAAGTAGATTGCTATGTACCATATAACAGTGTACCACATAGGAGTATTAAAATGGAAAGCAAAACAAACATTTAGGAGATGAAAAATTAAAATGCTTAAAGTCTCATGAGTCACTATTTTACAAAACTATTAAGAATAAAACTAATTTACTATGTTTTTAAAAGAAAAATATCATGTGCAAAATAATAAAGAATTTGAAATAGCGACAGGAAAATAAATTCTATCAAAAATGTTTCCAAGCCATTTTAATAAATGTGTTCAGAAAAAGTATACGTTTTGAAAAATCTCTTCTACATACAGTATGTCCTGGTCTCACATGTGTTAATATGATCATGTTCAAAACAGCTGTGGATACATGACATTATACATTTGTCAAAATCCATGAAATATAGCAAATAGAGTTAGCTTTAATGTATGTAAATTAAAAATAAATTACATAGGAGGTCACTGGTGCCCAGGATAAAATGTAGACTGTGACTAAAGAATCTAACTCTATTTCAAATGGATGTGCAATAACCTCATTAAAAGGATGAGGTTGGAAGGGGGAAGATACTGACAGAAGTAATTTTGGAAATGAGTGGAGACAGTAAGATTAGCGGCAAAAGGAACTATATATAAGCACTGTACACTAGTTGATAAAATTGTCTCGATAAGGATACTGGTTAACAATTCTAAAAACACCACATGTGTACATTGAAATTGAACAGTTGAGTAAATGATGGCAAATGGTGGGCACTAAGTTTCTTGCTATTGGACTAGGAAGTTACAGATGAGCAGTGGGAACTGGTTAGAATAATCCATGTGGCAATGGATTAAAGTTGAAAACATTGATTTGAACTCATGTTTAGCTTAATATTTGTATGTCTATGGGTTAGTATACACACATGTATTTCTTTGCTCAGTCACTTGAGAGAGTCTAGAAGCAATGACACCCTAGTAACAATGAGCATTTCCAATACCAAGATCCTGATTTCTTTCTTTTTTCCTCTTATTTTTATTTTAAAGATGTGGGATACAATTCAGGGTTAGGTAGATAAGTGGTCATCATACAGGTAAAGTGGTTCACTTATTGATTTTTTTTTTTTTGAGTTGGTGTCTCACTCTGTCACCCAGACTGGAGTGCAGTGGCTGCTCCCGGCCACCGCAGCCTCGACCTGCTGGGCTTCGGCGATCCTTCCGCCTCAGCCTTCTGAGTAGCCAGAATTACAGGCTTGCGCTACCACGCCCGGCTGATTTTTTGATTTATTGTAGAGATGAGGTCTCGCTGCCCAGGCGGGTCTCGAACCTGCGGGCTCAGGCAATCCGCTCACCTCAGCCTCCCAAAGGCTCGGGATTACAGGCTGAGCCACCGAGCCCGGCTCACTTGTTGATTTCTAATATCATTTTCAATAAAAAGAATCACAGTTCCTTGGATAAATTGTTGATTCTAGAAATGGGATAGGTAATATGTAAAATAAACCTGGAGCATCTTGTAGTACCACAAATTAAGAAAATGCTAAAAAAAATCATACTGACTTTAGTAACCAACTCAAGCAGCTCCCAATGACTAATGCTGAAAAATTTTAATAGCAAAATAAATAAACAATATAAAATGATAGCCCGAAATATAAAATAGATAAGCATAAGTCCATACTAACATAAGTAAATTATTGATTAAAAGATGTATAGGAAAGAAGAAACAAATTTCTCATGAGAAAGAATTCTAATTAATTTATGTAGAAACTTTGTCCTCAAGATAGTGTAGCACAACTCCCAATCCTTAGGTGTGGGCTGCACAAAGCATGGAAAGAGGAAAAATAATAAATTTAGAGTGGAGAAAACTGCCTCAGACAGATGATCAAATTTAACATCATCAGTGTGGGAAGTATGCACCTTTGATATGAAGTAATAAGAATGCCACTACATCTTTGGTCTTCTTCTCCAAAATCCAGTCTAATAATGAGAAAAATCCCAAGATCAAAAATCTAAATGCAAAACCTCAAACTACAAAAATCCTAGAAGAAGACAAAGGAAACACTCTTATGCACATTGGAGTAGGCAACCAATTATTGATAAACTCCCCAAAAGCGAATGCCATAAAAGATAAGATAGACAAGTGGGACCTGAACAAACTGAAAATCTTTTGCACTGCCAGGGAAGGAAGGGGCATACCTCATTAATAGGTGTACCTGCATGATCAATGTTTTTATACCTAACCCTGAATTGTACCCCACATCTTTATAATGAAAATAAAAAAAAAATTAGGTTGAATTCAGAATGATCTTAAAGAAAAAAAAAAAGAAGATAGTGGGGAGACAACCCACAGAATGGGAAAAAATATATTTGCTAATTATGTATCTGACAAAGACCTAACCTCCAAGATCTACAAGGAACCAAACGGAAAGGTAAACAAGACAAAAGAAAACAAATAATCCCACCAAAAAGTGGTCAAAGGACATGAAAAGACACTTCTCAAAAGAAGATATAAAAACCTTTTTTCATATTATCTTTCGGCTATTTGAATGTCTTCTTTTGAGAAGTGTTTATTCATGTCTTTGCCCACTTTTTAACAGGGCTGTTTGTTTTTTCCTTTCAGCTCATTTTTGCTTTTTATAGATCCTGGAGGTTAGGCCTTTGTCAGATATACAGTTGGTAAATATAGTTTTCCCATTCTGTGGGCTGTCTCCCTACTTTCTTGATGGTTTCTTTTGCTTTGCAAAAACCTTTCAGTTTGATGAGGTCCCACTTGTCTATCTTTTATGGTATATGTTCTAGGGATTATGATCAATAATTGGTTGCCTATTCCAGTGTGCAGAATGGTGTCCCTTGCATTTTCTTCTAAAATTCTTACAGTTTGAGGTTTTATGTTTAGGTCTTTGATCCATTTAGAGCTGATTTTTGTGTATGGTGATAGGCAGGGGTCTTGTTTTATTCTTCTGCATACAGTCATCCAGTTTTCCCTGCACCGTTTACTGAATAGGATCTCCTCTTCCCAGTTGTTGTTGTTGATGGCTTTGTCAAAGATGAATTGGTTGAAAAATCCAGGTTTTGCTTCTGGAATCTCTGTCCTGTTCCATTGCTCTATATGTCTGCTCTTGTACCAGTACCAGGCAGCTTTGATTATTGTAGCCTTAAATAAAATTTAAAGTCTGAAAGTGTGACACCTCCTGCTTTATTTCTTTTGCTGAGGATTGTTTTGACAATTTGTACTCTGTAGCTATAGCTATGGAGGAGTATCCAGAGGCTTGGGGGTCAAGCGTTTCTGTATGAGGGGTTTTGTTGTTAGGATTATTTATAGAGGTATCTGTTGTTTTATGAATATTATATCATGATAATGTTGGGCTTAAGAGTTTAGAGGATTGGGTTATTTTTGGGGGCGATATATTTAGTTTGTTCTGTGAAGATTCTATAGGGGCGGCATCTTTATATGGTGATGGTAGTTGGTTGATAGGGATTGCGGGTTGGTCTTTATTTGTTACTATTTTTATTGTGATTGAAATTACTCGGGGTTTTAGAGAATAAGAAGTGTTCCAAGTGTTATGGTAATAAGGAAGGATATGAAATATAATTTAATTATGCCTGATTGGTTAGAGGTGATTGTGGAGGTATGTATGTGGGTTGTAGTTATGTTTTTTGGTATTTTTTTTTCTAGTCAAAGGAGGTCTAGGAGAGAGGACGCTGTATTTTGGCTAATATATAATTTTGTTAGGGGGGATAGGCGGTGAACAGTGGTTGGGAAAAAGCCTAATAAATTGGAAAATAGAAGGGGTTGGGTATAATGTTTTAGTTTTAGGAAGTATGTGAGATTGTTGAGTTCTATTGCTAGTGTAAATCCTAGGATGGTGATAAGAAGTGCGGAAAATTTTAGGTACAGTGGTATGGTTATTTGGGGAATTGTTATGGGGGGAATAGAATTTGAGATAAGGAATCCGGCGAAGATGCTGCCTAGGGCTAAGCGTTTGATAGGTTTAATTAGGAGGGGATTGTTCTCGTTGATATTTATTGTGGTTGGGAAGCGGGGTTGTCCTAGAAGTGCGAAGAAGATAATACGAGTGCTATATACGGTGGTTAAGGATGTAGCAAGTAGTGTAATAGAGAGGGCTCAGGCGTTGGTGTATGAAATGTTGGCGGCTTCGATAATGAGGTCTTTGGAATAAAATCCTGTAAGAAATGGCATGCCTGTGAGAGCAAGGCTTCCAATAAGTAATGAGGAGGAGGTAAAGGGTAAAGTTATGAGTAGTCCTCCTATTTTGCGAATATCTTGTTCGTCGTTTAGATTGTGAATAATAGATCCCGAGCATATGAATAGCATGGCTTTGAAGAAAGCGTGAGTACAAATGTGAAGAAATGCTAGGTAAGGTTGGTTAATACCGATAGTTACTATTATAAGGCCTAATTGGCTGGAGGTGGAGAATGCAACAATTTTTTTTAATATCATTTTGTGTTAAAGCGCAGATTGCCGTAAATAGGGTGGTAACGGCTCCTAAGCATAGTGTGATGGTTTGAATTGTTTTGTTAATTTCTTTTTTTTTTTTTTTTTTTTTGAGTTGGAGTCTCACTCGGTCGCCCAGACTGGAGTGCAGTGGCCGCTCCCGGCCACCGCAGCCTCGACCTGCTGGGCTCCGGCGATCCTTCCGCCTCAGCCTTCCGAGTAGCCGGAATTACAGGCATGTGCTACCACGCCCGGCTGATTTTTTGATTTATTGTAGAGATGAGGTCTCGCTGCCCAGGCGGGTCTCGAACCCGCGGGCTCAGGCAATCCACTCACCTCAGCCTCCCAAAGGCGCGGGATTACAGGCTGAGCCACCGAGCCCGGCTTTGTTAATTTCTAAAAGGGGATAAAATCGGATTAGTAGAAAGACTCCGGCAACGACTATAGTGCTTGAGTGGAGTAGGGCAGAGACGGGGGTTGGTCCTTCTATAGCGGAGGGAAGTCATGGGTGAAGTCCAAATTGTGAGGATTTTCCTGCAGCTGCTGGAATAAGACCTAATAGGGGAAGTGTGTTGGAGTTAGTGGTAGTTATAAATATTTGTTGGAATTCTCATGAGTTGGAGTAAGTTAGAAATCATGCTATGGTTAGGATAAAGTCAATGTCTCCAATTCGATTATAGAGAATTGCTTGTAGTGCTGCTGTGTTTGCGTTTGTTCATCCGTACCATCATCCAATGAGGAGAAAGGATATAATGCCTACTCCTTCTCATCCAATGAAAAGTTGGAATAGATTGTTAGCGGTAACTAAAATTAGTAAAGTAATGAGAAATAGTAGTAAATATTTGAAGAAACGGTTAATATTATAATCTGAGTGTATATATCACATTGAGAATTCTATGATGGATCATGTAACAAATAGGGCTACAGGTATAAAAATTATAGGGAAATAGTCTATTTTGAAGCTTAGGGAGAGTTTTATAGTTTGGATAGTTACTCAGTGTCAGTTAGAAATAATTGTCTCTTGATCTGTATATAAGAATATAGTTATTGGAATTAGACTTGTTATGAATGCGCAGGCAATGGAGTTTTTTACATAATGGGGATATAAATGGTTGTTATATTTTTTTGTTGTTGTAATAACAAAACAAATTTCCATAGGAATTTCTGTATTGTCATTTTCAGGTCTGAGAACAATGATGTTGGTAATTTGATGGGTGTTGCATTGAATCTGTAGATTGTCTTGGGTAGAATAGATGTCTTAACAATGTTGATTCTTCCAATCCGTGAGCATGGGACATTTTTTCATTTGCCGGTGTCTTCTTTGATTTATTTGGGCAGTGTCTTGCAGCTCAGCCTCACTAATTATCAGAAATATGTAAATCAAAACTATGTTGAGATACCATCTAACTCCAGTAAGATCCAGTAAGAATGGCCATCATTAATGAATCAAAAAACAACAGATGCTGGCAAGGATGCGAAGAAAAGGGAACACTACTAAACTGTTGGTGGGAATGTAAGCTAGTCCAATCTCTGTGGAAAACAGTGTGACAATTTTTAAAAGAACTAGAAATCGACCTTCCATATGACTCAACAGTTCCCCTTCTGAGAGTATACCAGGAGAAACTCAAATCATTCTACAAAAAAGGTACTTGCATATGCATGTTTATTGCGGCACTATTCACAATAGAAAAAACATGGAACCAACCATGCAACACATTGAGAGTGGACTGAATAAAAAAATAGGGTACACATACATAATGGAATATTATGCAGTCATAAAGAAGGACACAATTATGGACTTCACAACAACTTTGATGGATTTAGGGTCTGTTATACTCAGTGATCTATCACAGAAACAAAGAACTGAATATCACATGTTATCACTCATAAGTGGATCATGAACATTTTTTTTTCTGAACTATTCTTTTTTTTAATTAATCAGTATTTTTTATTATGGTTTTGTGGGGTACAGTTAAGGGTTAGGTGTACAATTACGTTTCATTAAGGCACCCTGTTGATAAGAAGTGTTTTCCCATCCCCCGACAGATATTTGCTACTGTTAATCCCATCCCCCTCCCCCCCATAGTTTCCCAGTACCGTCAGTCATTTTCTTATAGTATTGCATTGGATGTTCAAGGTCCATTATATGAGAGAGAACATGTGATATTCGGATCTTTGTTTCTGTGAGAGGTCACTCAGTATTATAGACTCTAGTTCCATCCAGGTTGCTGCAAAATTCATGATTTTGTTCTTTTTTATGGCTGCGTAGTATTCCATCATGTATATGTACCACATTTTTTTAATCCAGTCCTCTTTTGATGGGCAGCATGGTTGTTTCCAGGTTCTTGCTATTGTGAACAATGCTGCGATAAACATACGTGTGCAGGTATCTTTTTTATAGAGTGATTTGTGTTCTTCAGGGTATATTCCCAGTAGGGGGATTGCAGGGTCATATGGAAGGTCAATTTTTAGAGCTTTTAGGAATCGCCACACTGCTTTCCACAGAGGTTGCACTAGTTTACACTCCCACCAAAGGGTAGAAGTGTTCCCTTTTCACCACACCCTCTCCAGCAGCTGTTATTTTTTGAGTTGTTGATAATTGCCATTCTGACTGGAGTTAGGTGGTATCTCAGTGTGGTTTTGATTTGCATCTCCCTGATGATTAGTGAGGTTGAGCATTTCTTCATGTGTTTGTTGGCTGCTCGAATGACTTCTTTTGTGAAGTGTCTGTTCATATCTTTTGCCCATTTTATAATGGGGTTGTTTGTTTTCTTCTTTTCAATACGTTTCAGTTCCTTGTAGATCCAGGATGTTAAGCCTTTGTCAAACCTAGAGTTGGCAAATACTTTTTCCCAGTCTGTAGGCTGTCTCCCTGCTCTCTTGATGCTTTCTTTGGCTTTGCAGAAGCTTGTCAGTTTAATAAGGTCCCATTTGTCTATCTTCTCTCTTAAGTCCTGTGGGTTTCGGGTTTTGTACAGGAATTGGATGCCAGTTCTGATTTCCATGAGAGTATTTCCTTCCTTTTCTAAGGTTCTTATGATTTGAGGTTTTACATTTAGGTCTCTGATCCATTTGGAGTTAACCTTTGTGCATGGGGATAGATAGGGGTCCTGTTTCAATCTTCTGCATGTGGTCAGCCAATTTTCCCAGAACCATTTACTGAATAGGTTCTCCTCTCCCCATTGGTAGGTGGTGGGGGCTTTGTCGAAGATGAGTTGGTTGAGGAATTGAGGTTTTGCTTCTGGAATCTCAATTCTGTTCCATTGATCTATATGCCTGTTCCTGTACCAATACCAGGCTGTTTTGATGATTGTAGCTTTATAGTAAAGTTTGAAGTCTGGTATTGTGATACCACCTGCTTTTTTTTTTTTGCTGAGGATTGTTCTGGCTATTCTTGGACGTTTGTGTTTCCATATGAATTTCTGTGTTGTTTTTTCTAGGTCTGAGAAGAATGTTGTTGGTAATTTAATGGGTATTGCATTGAATTTGTGGATTGCCTTAGGTAAGATGGACATCTTCACAATGTTGATTCTTCCGATCCATGAGCATGGGATATTTTTCCACTTGTTCGTGTCAGCTTTGACTTCTTTGAGCAGTGTTTTGTAATCTCCATTGTAAAGCTCTTTCACGTCTCTGGTTAGGAAGATGGTAAGGTATTTCATTTTTTTTTGTGGCTATTGTGAATGGAATTGTGTTTTTTATTTGGGTTTCTGTTTGTTTATTATTGGTGTAGAGAAATGCGATTGTCTTTTGTACATTTATTTTGTATCCTGAGACTTTGCCAAAGGTTTTTATCAATGTAAGGAGGCCTTTGACAGATTCTCTTGGGTTTTCAAGGTACACCATCATATCATCTGCATAGAGAGATAACTTGACTTCCTTTTTTCCTATTTGAATACCTCTGATTGCCTTCTCTTCTCTGATTGCTCTAGCCAGGACTTCCAATACTATGTTGAACAAGAGGGGAGAGAGTGGGCATCCTTGTCTAGTTCCAGTTTTCAGGGGAATTGGTTCCAATTTTTGTCCATTTAGGAGTATGCTGGCTGTGGGTTTCTCGTAGATGGCTTTTACTATTTTGAGGTATGTTCCCCGTATGCCTAGATGTTCAAGGGTTTTTATCAAGAAGGGGTGCTGGATTTTATCAAAAGCTTTTTCTGCATCTAATGATATGAATATGTGGTTTTTGTTTTGACATCTGTTGATGTATTTAATTACATTTATGGTTTTACGAATGTTGAACCAGCCTTGCATGCCAGGAATGAAGCCTACTTGGTCACGGTGGATGATTTTTGAGATGTATTGCTGAATCCTGTTTGCTAGGATTTTGTTGAGAATTTTAGCATCTATGTTCATCAAAGATATTGGCCTGTAGTTCTCTTTCTTTGTTGGATCATTACCTGGCTTGGGTATCAATGTGATGTTGGCTTCGTAAAATGATTTGGGGAGAGTTCCATCTTTTTCAATCACCTGGAATACCTTCAGTAGGATTGGTATAAGCTCCTCCTTGAATGTCTTGTAGAATTCTGCTGGAAAGCCATCTGGACCAGGGCTTTTTTTTGTAGGAAGTTTTCTTATTATGTAGTCGATTTCCTTGATTGTTATTGGTCTATTTAGGGTCTCAATTTCTTCTTGTTCCAACCTAAGTAGGTTGTGTGATGTCAGAAAGTCCTCCATTTCCTTATGGTTTTCAAGTTTGTTTCCATACAAGTGTACGTAGTAGTCTCTAATGATCTTTTGTATTTCTTCAGGGTCAGATGTGACTTCATCTTTTGTGTTTCAGATTATGCTTATTTGGTTATTTTCTCATTTTTTCTTGGTCAGTCTAGCTAGGGACCATCAATCTTGTTTACCCTTTCGAAGAACCAGCTTTTTGTTTCATTGATTTTTTGTATTATCTTTTTGTCTTCTATGTTCTGGATTTGGGCTTTTATTTTGGTGATCTGGATTCTTCTGCTGAAATTAGGGTTTTGTGGTCTTGCTTTTCCAGCTTCTTTTTTTTTTTTTGAGTTGGAGTCTCACTCGGTCGCCCAGACTGGAGTGCAGTGGCTGCTCCCGGCCACCGCAGCCTCACCTGCTGGGCTCCAGCGATCCTTCCGCCTCAGCCTTCCAAGTAGCTGGAATTACAGGCATGCACTACCACACCCGGCTGATTTTTTTTTTTTGATTTATTGTAGAGATGAGGTCTCGCTGCCCAGGGTCTCGAACCTGCGGGCTCAGGCAATCCACTCACCTCAGCCTCCCAAAGGCGCGGGATTACAGGCTGAGCCACCGAGCCCGGCTTCTTTTCCAGCTTCTTTAGGTGGCTTGTTAGGTTGTGAATTTCTGTTCCTTCCATTTTCTTCATGTGTGTTTGCAGGTATATAAATTCCCCTCTTACTACAGCTTTCAGGGCATCCCAGAGATTTTGGTAAGATGTGTCTTCATTTTCATTTGTTTCCAGGTATCTTTTGATCCCTGTTTTGATTTTGTCATTGACCCAGGAGTTGTTTAGCATCATGCTGTTTAGTGTCTATGTCTTTGTGGGTTTTGGGGGGACTTTGTTGGATCATGAACATTTATCACAACATTACAAGAGATGGATCGGCAGTAGCAGGACACTGCTGGGTGCGGGGAGGGGAGAAAGGCACATACCATTACTAAGAGTACCTTATCTTAAACCAGGGGATGTGAGGATCAATGGGAGCCTGAAACTTCACCTGCACATGGACCAGGTGAAGTTAGGTGATTGTACCTAATCCTGACTTTTACCCCACATCTTTAACATAAAATAAAGATAAAAATAAATAAATAAAAGCAACCAACAGATATATGAAAAAAGACTCAACCTCACTAATCATCAGAGATATTCAAGTCAAAACCACAATGAGATACGACCTAACTTCAGTAAGGATGACCCTCATCAATAAATCCAAAAACAATAGATTCTTTTGAGGGTACAGAGAAAAGGGAAAATTTCTACACTGTGGTTGGATTGCAGGCTAGTTCAACCTCTACAGAAAGCAGTGTGACGATTCCTAAAAGAACTAAAAATTGAAGTTCCATATGATACAACAATACCTCTCCTGGGTACATACCCTGATGACCATATATCATTTTACAAAAAGACACCTGCACATGCATGTTTATAGTTACACTATTCACAATAGCAACAACATAGAACTAACCCCGCTGCCCATCAAAAGAGGACTGGGTAAAGAAAATGTGATACATATACACGATGGAGTACTAATCATTCAAAAAGAAGAACAAAATCAAGAAATTCACAGCAAATTGGATGCAGTTGGAGACCATTATACTTAGTGATCTTTCACAGAAACAAAGAACTGAATACCAAATATTCTCACTCATAAGTGGAACCTGAACATTAATCACATTAACACAAGGGAGGGATTGGCAGTCCCTGGATACTGCCAGAGGAGGGAGTAAGAGTGGGGGACAAGGAACAACACAAAGAGTACCTGGTCCAAAACCAGGGGAAGTGAGGACCAGTTGGAGCTCCAAACTTCACTTGCACAAAGCCTGCTTGTGTAAGTAATCCTGACTTGTATCCCAGATAGCTATAATTTTTTTAAAAAGTGAGGGGTGGGGGTGATATTCTAAGCAGCTGGAGAGGTGTTGGAGCCTACTAATCTTCTGGTTGAAGAGAAGGACGAGGACCTTCTGTTTGAATAATATTCCGTATTCCTGTTCTGGTTCTTTCAGAAATGCTAACATTGGTTACATTGTACTTCACAGTGTATAGGTTTGATTTGTGTGGCTATTTATTTTTGTCCCAAGAATTGCAATGATTGTAAAATTTAAAAAAGAAAGATATCCTGCAAAATATTTAATTAGTACTCCTCAAAACTGTCAAGGTCATTAAAAACAAAGAATGTTTCAGAAACTGTCCCAGTTTAGAGGAGCCTAAGAAGACATGACAACTAAATGTAATATGGCATCCTGGATAGGATCCTAGAACATAAAAATGAAAGTAGATGAAAACTAAAAACCGTGAATCACATATAGACTTTAGTTAGTAATGATGTACCAATATTGGTTCATTAACTGTGACAAATGTACCATCCTAATGTAAGATATTAATTATAAAGGAGACTGGACATGGAATATACAGATACTTTCTAGAGTATTGCAAATGTTCTGTATAAAGCTATTCTTAAATTAAAAGTTCATTTTAAATGCTGCATGCCAGTGATAGACTGGATTATCAGAAATATCATTACCAAAATCAACAGTAATAATAATAATAAAGAGCAAAATATTTTCTTCTAGGATTTGTATTTCTTCCACATTGTGCATCAGGATAACATTTATTCGTTTTGCCTCTCTCTGGAAGAGACTGACTACAGTTCTCAATTCTTTTATTTTTTTCCTCACCTCAGAGATCAAGGTACTACACATGATAGTGATATGTGTAAGGAAATCAGATCATATTTTCAAAGCAGCACTCAGATTAGTTTTGTCCAAGTTTGAGTCTACCTTGAGAGATCAACCTGCATCTGAAGAATAAGAATTGTCTTCTGTTTAGCTTCCTACCACCATGGCCACCAAACGCAATAACACATAAACAAAAAAGCTATAGAAAAAAAATTATTAAAAATTGGCTTTCAACTGTAAATCTGACAAAAGTCTAACATCTAGGATTTATAAGAAACTCAAAAGTTCCAAAAGGAAAAACACAAACAACACTATTAAAAAGTGGACAAAAGATATGAATAGACACTTCTCAGAAGAAGACATACAAGCAGCTGACAGATACATGAAAAAATGTTCAGATTCACTAATCATCAAATAAATGCAAATTAAAAGTATACTGAGATACCACCTAACTCCAGTCAGGATGGCCATCATCAATAACTCAGAAAATAGCAGGTTCTGGAGAGGATACGGGGAAAAGGAAACACTTCTACACTGTTGGTGGGAGTGTAAACTAGTACAACCTCTGCAGAAAACAGTGTGGCAATTTCTAAAAGATCTAAAAATTTACTTTTCATATGACCCAGCAATCCCTTCTGGCACTATACCTGGAGAAACTCAAATAATTCCATAAAAAAAGATAACTGCACACAAATGTTTATTGAAGTATTATTCACAATAGCAAAAACGTGGAACCAACTGTGCTGCCCAATGAAAGTGGATTGGATAAAGAAAATGTGGTACATATACACGATGGAATATTACACACCCATAAAGAAAAATAAAAGTATGGACTTCACAACAACTTAGATGGATTTAGAGTCTATACTACTCAGTGATTTATCACAGAAACAAAGATCTGCATACTACATGTACTTACTCAGAAGCGGACCCTGAACATTTATCATAATACTATAAGGGATTGGTAGTAGTGGGACACTGCCGCGGGGGGGGCACATAACATCAACAAGGGTACCCAAACTTTATCTGTACGATGATCACTTATGTATCTAACCCTGAATTGTAACCCACATCTTTAAAATAAAATACAATGTGACTCTTACTTGTACTTCCCCAATGAATAATGATGTTGAGCATCTTCACACATTATAGGTCAATTATATATATATGTAATAGATAATGCATTCAGAGAAGATCACTTAAAGAGGTAACGATTTGAATTGTGACCTAAATAGAGTTGGCCATGTGTTGACCAAGGGAGGAGCCATTAGGACAAAGAAACCACAAGAGCAAAACAACAAAAAGGGAAGGGACTTGGTAATGAAAGGAAGATGGAGATCATTCCTGTGGTGGTATAAAAAAGGATGCTAGATGAGATTAAAGAAGTAGACAGTCAGGTCAAGTGATACATGATAGGTCAGGGTTCATTGTTTGGATTTGTCCTTAGTGCAGTTATAGCCATTTGGAGTTTTTAAGTATTAGAATGATGTGACATGAAAAACTTGTTTTTTCTTTTCAACTATTTTTTCTGAGTCCATGTCTCACTCTGTTGCCCAGGTTGGAGTACACTGGCATGATCCCAACTCACTACAGCCTCGACCTCTTGGGCTCAGGGATCCTTCTGCCTCAACCTCTCTAGTAACTGGAAATACAGATGTGCACCGCCACACCCAGCTATTCTTTTTTGGGGAGGGTGGGGTCCTGCTATGTTGCCCAGGCAGTTCTCAAACTCCTGGGCTCAAACAATCCGCTTGCTTTGGCCTGCCAAAGTGCTGAGATTATAGATATGAGCCACCATGCCTAGCCTTTTTCTTTGTTTTTAGTGAAGTAAAACATGCAAGCATATATATCACAGTGAATAGGTTTTATATATATATATATATATATATATAGTAATTCAGGGATGACTCTTTAAGTGTTTAAGGGTTACTTGTCCTTTAACATCAATATCTAAACTTTGAAAATTATCTCCTCTCCCTTTGCCTACAAAATAAAAAAATATTTTAATTAAAATCTGTAAAAATTCCCATTATCAATGTGTGGTCTATTGGCACAGATTCCTATCTTTGTACTTGAACTTCCTTTTGGTACACTCAAAAGATTAAACAGTAGGGTCAAATGCAATACAACTTTCTCTTAATGATGCTTTGCTGCTCAGATATTTTATCTCCATTTTATAAGTAGGTTATTGAGTGCCACTACTTGTAGAGAATTCTTAAAGGGGGAGAAACATTTTCTCTACAGATTTTTTTTGTGGTGGTGGTGTGTATATTTTGATATATTTTCATTAACTTCTTATTATACTTTGGTTCTTTACTTCATACATTTTTAATTGAGATGTAATTAACTTATAACAAAATTAACCCTTTTAAAATATACAATTCTGTGGTTTTTAGTAAAAGGATAAAATTTGCAACTATCATTGCAATCAAATTCAAGATCATTTTATCACACCCTAAAACCCCTGTACCCATTAGCAGTTCCATTGCCCATTCATACGGATCCCTGGTGGCCACTAATCTATTTTACATCTCTATGGAAATGCCTATCATGGGCATTTAATATCAGTGGAATCAACATTTCTCTGATGATTAGCGAGGCTGAACGTTTTTTCTTCATATGTGTGTTGGCTTTTTGGGTCAACTACAAGCTCAAACTTCACCTATATGCAACTTCCTTATGTAGTAAAGGCTCACTTGTACCTCACAACTCTAAAATAAAATAAAATATTAAAAAATAAATTAAAATAATCAGATAACAACCAGTAAAATGCATGGAGTAGTATCTTACATATCACTTACATACGTTATTAACTGTATTTAAATGGCCTCAATGCCCCACTAAATAGACTGGTAAAATGGGTTAAAAAGAACCCAAAATATCTGCTGCCTTCAAGAGACCCACTTAACTCACAAAGACTCCTATAGACTCAAGGAAAAGGGGTGGGAAAAAATATTCCACACAAATGGGAACCAAGAACAAGCAAGAATAGCTATTCTCATATCAAATGAATCAGATTTTAAATTAACAATAGTAAAAAAAGACAAAGATGTTATTATATAACGATAAAGGGATCAAACCAACAAGAAGTCCTAACGATCTTATATATGTGCCTAAATCAGAGCCCCCTGCTTTATAAAACAACTTCTACTTGACCTAAAAAAAAGAGATAGACTGCAATACATTAGTAGTGGGAGACGTCAACACTCTGCTGACAGCAATAGACAGATCATCAAGGTAGAAAGTCTCCAAAAAAATAGGAGTTAAACTGGACTCTAGAGCAAATGGAACTAACAGTTGTCTATAGACCATTCTATCCCCAAACTACAGAATATACATTTTTCTCATCAGCACATGGAATGTTCTCCAAGATAGACCATATGATAGGCCACAAATCAAATCTCAATAAATTCAAAAAATCAAAATATCATGTACCTTCTTGGACCACAGTGGAATAAAACTAGAAATCAACTCCAAGAAGAACTTGCAAAACCAAATAAAAATATGGAAGTTAAACAATCTGCTTTTTTTTTTTTTTTTTGAGTTGGAGTTTCACTCCATCGCCCAGACTGGAGTGCAGTGGTCGCTCCCAGCCACCGCAGCCTCGACCCACTGGGCTCTGGTGATCCTTCCGCCTCAGCCTTCCGAGTAGCTGGAATTACAGGCGCATGCTACCACGCCCAGCTGATTTTTGATTTATTGTAGAGATGAGGTCTCGCCAAGTTGCCCAGGCGGGTCTCGAACCCGCGGCGGGTTCAGGCAATCCACTCACTTTAGCCTCCCAAAGGCGCGGGATTACAGGCTGAGCCACCGAGCCCAGCTAACAATCTGCTCTTTAATGATTCTTTGGTCAACAGTGAAAACAAGATGTAAATTTAAAAATTCTTCAAAATAAATGATAGCAATGAACAAGTCATCAAAATCACTGGGACACAAAGCTATGCTCAGAGGAAAATTTATAGCACTTAAGACCTGTATTAGCCGGGCTCGGTGGCTCAGCCTGTAATCCTGTGCTTTGGGAGGCTGAGGTGACTGGATTGCCTGAACCCGTGGGTTCGAGACCCGCCTGGGCAACTTGGCGATACCTCATCTCTACAATAAATTAAAAAATCAGCCAGGCATGCTAGCGTGTGCCTGTAATTCTAGCTACTCGGAAGGCTGAGGCAGAAGGATCGCTGGAGCCCAGCAGGTGAGGCTGCGGTGGCCAGGAGCAGCCACTGCACTCCAGTCTGGGTGACAGAGTGAGACTCCAACTTAAAAAAAAAAAAAGACCTACATTACTAAGAGTGAAAGACTGGCTATCAACAACCTTACATCACACCTCAAGGAACTAGAAAAACATGGACAAATTAGACTGAAAGATAATAGAAGAAAAAAAATAATGAAGGTCAGAGAAGAATTAATTGAAATTTTTACAAAAGTACAAAAGATCGATGAAACAAAAAAATTGGCTCTTTGATATGATAAACAAAATTGATAGACTGCTAGTTAGATTAAATAGGAAATGAAGAGAGAAGATTCAAATTAGCTCAATCAGAAATGAAAATGAAGACATTGCAACTGATATGACAGAAATTCAAAAGATCACCCAAGACTATTATGAACACCTTTATACAAACAAACTGTATAATCAAGAGAGAATTTATCTAGGATAAATTCTTGGAAGCATACAACTCCTTGAATCAAGAAAAAGAAAAAAAAAACATAAATAGACCAATAATGGTTAGTGACATTTAAACAGTTATTAGAAGTCTCCCAACAAAAAAAGTCCAGGATCTGACTTTGTGAATTCTACTAGACCTTCAATAAAAGAACTGGCACTAGTTTTACTGAAGCTATTCCACATGATTGAAAAGGAAGGAATCCTCCTTAACTCATTCTATGAAGCCAGTACCATTCTGAGATCAAAGCCAGGAAAAGACTCAATAAAAAATGATAACTACAAGGTGATATCCCTTATGAACATAGATGTGAAAATCCTCAACAAAATATTGTCAAACCGAATTCAACAGCACATTAAAAATAATATTAATATACCACGACCAAGAGGGTTTAATCCCAAGGATGCAAGAGTGGTTCAACATACACAAGGCAGTAAATGTGATCCACTACATAAACAGAATTAAAAACAAAAATCATATGATAATTCCAGTAGATGCAGAAAAAGCATTTGATAAAATCCACCATCCCTTTATGATAAAAAAAAAAACCTCACCAAAATAAGCGTAGAGGTAACGTTACTCAAATTAATAAAAGCCATATATGACAAACCCACAACCAATGTCAATCTGAATGGAGAAAAGTTTAATGCATTTCTCCTCAGAACTGGACCAAGACGAGGATCCCAAGTTCACCACTCCTTTTCAACATAGTAGTGGAAGTCCTAGTCAGAGAAATCAGGCATGAAAAAAAAAAAAATAAAGGGGATCAGTATTGGAAAAGAAATAATCAAATTATTTCTGTATGCTAACGATATGATCTTAAACCTAGAGAATACTAAAGACTCCTCCAAAAGACTGCTGAGCTTGATAAATGAATTTGGTAAAGTTTCAGGATACAAAATCAAGACACAAAAATTAGTAGCACTGCTATGCACCAATAGCAACCAAACTGAGAATCAAGCCAACAACTCAGTTTCATTTACAATAGCAGCCAAAAAACTAAAATATGTAGGAATATATTTAACCCAGGAGGTGAAAGATCTCTACAAGAGAACTACAAAACTCTGATGAAAGAAATTTCAGAGGACAGAAAAAAATGGAGAAGCAGCCCATGTTCATGGATTGGAAGAATCAACATTGTTAAAATGGTCATATTACCCCAAATAATCTACAGATTCAGCACAATCCCTATTAAACCATCAACATCATTTTTCACAGAATTGGGAAAAATTATCCTAAAATTCATATGAAACAAACAAATAAAATAGCCAGAGTAGCCAAAGTAATTCTAAACAAGAAGAACAAACCTGGAGACATCACATTATCTGACTTCAAATTTTACTACAAGGTGTAGTGGTTACAGCATGGCACTTGTACCAGAGCAGACACATGGACCAATGGAACATAATAGAGAATCCAGGAATAAACCAAAATACGTACAACCAATTTATCTTTGACACAACAGACAAAAACAAAAATTGATGCTAGCACAGATGTAGAGAAAAGAGAATGCTTATACACTGTTGTGGTAATATAAATTAGTATATCCTATATGGAAACCTATATGGAAAGCAGTATGGAGATTTCTCAAACAACTAAAAGTAGATCTACCATTTGATCCAGTAATCCCACGACTAGGTGTCTACCAAAAAGAACAGAGATTGTTCTATAAAGAGATACCTGCGCCCACATGTTCATTACAGCACAATTTTCAACTGAAAATATGTGGAATCAGTCTAAATGTCCATCAACTGATCCATGAATAATGAAAATGTGGCATATATATACTATGGAATACTACTCAACTAGCAAAAAGAATAAAATAATTTTTTTGCAGCAACTTGAATGGAATTGGAGAATATTATTCTAGTGAACTAACTCAGGAACAGAAAACCAAACACCACATGTTCTCAGTTAAAACTGAGAGCTAAACCAAGGGTACGCAATGACACACAGAATGGTAAAATGGACACTAGAGACTCAGAAGGGAGAGAGGAGAAAGAGATAGAGATACAAAAAAAAAAAATTACTTATTGGGTACAATGTGCATTGGTGGAGGTACACTTAAAGCCCAAGCCAAAACTATCTTTACCCCACAAAGCTTTGAAATGTTTAAAAATTAATTAAAAAGTAAAATATAACAAATAAATACATAAATCAAATCATACAATATATGGATTTTTGTCTGGCTTCTTTGATTTAGCGTATTTTTTAAAGTTTTATTCATGTTCTAACATGCATCAATACTCAATTTTTTTTGACTGAATACTATTTTCTTGTATAGATACCATTTTGCTTATTCATTTCTCAACTGACAGACATTTTAGTTGTTTCTACTTTATGGCTATTGTGAATGATGCCACTATAAACATTTATATACAAGTTTTTATGTGGACATATGCTTAACATTAGCTTGGGTATATATTTAGGTGTGAAATTGCTGGGTTATATGGTAACTCTATTCTTAACTTTTTGAGGAACTTCTAAACTGTTTCCCAAGTAGCTGTACCTTTTTACATTCTCATTTTCAATGTATGAGTTTTCCATTTTATCCATATCCCTAGAAAATATTGTTATTATTTGTGTTTACTATTATAGCCATACTAGTAGGTATGAAGTGGTGTCTCATTGCAGTTTTGATTGGCATTTCCTTAATGAGTAATGATGTAGAACATCTTTATACAATGTAGGCCTATCAGTACAAATTTTTGTTATTGCTTTATATAATTGTTTTAAAAAATAGATAGGAAATAGTTATAATAATGCATTTATATTGTCTTTAATATTTTCTATGGCATTACCTTTTGTGTATTCTTTATTTCTTCATATAGACTTGAGTTATTCTCTGGTGTTCTTTTATTTTAGCCTGAGGGACTCCCTTTAATTCTTGTACGTCAGATCTGCTAGCAGTAAATTATCTTAACTGTTGTTAGCCTATTTTGTACTCCAACTATTATCCACCCTTTCAGGTAGCCACACTGTCCTATAATTCCCTCTGATTGCTTTGGACAAATGTCCCCAAGGAAAATGCTGTTCATATTGGACAACTCTTTCTTGTGGTCTTCCTACTTAGCCTATATTTTTTCTCTAAGAAAAATGGCAAGAATTATTTTTTCAATGAATATTGTGCCCACTGGGTTGAAACAGCATTAGGGAAAATGGAACAAGATGATATGTATAGCATATCACTGAAGTCCAAGACGCCTAAATATTGGCCACGTGTCACATAAAAAAATACATTTTTTCGTAATAAGAATTAAAAATTCCCCAAGACATACCAAAATCTTTGCTTACATTGAAATGAAGAGTGTGTATTCCAGCCATTCATTAATGATAATATTACATGTATTTTAAAGTCCCTACACCTCAATATGTATAATTATCTTGTATAACTCAGAAAAGAAATAGTTGCCTGGAAGTCGTTTGCTGTATCTCCAAGTTTAATTTAAAATAGAAATTTGTAAGTTTCCAGAAGGAACAACCTGAGGATCATTAAGAATATGCAATTTTACTGAATATATAAGAATATGTACTGATATTTATATAAAAGTTTGGCATCAGAGTTAATCCAAAGAAAACGAATGACAGCTGTAACAGGCTACTAAAGTTCTGTAGCTACATCTGCCAAGCATTGAAATATAAAGATATTGGCAAAATCTCTGAGTTTATGGCAGGTTAGCACTTTCTCATTTCCAGAGCATGAAAGCAGCTCTTTTATCCATATGCTATGATGACAAGGCCGGCCTACTGTCTCTATTGTCAGTATCTTCAGCAGAAGCTACTTAGCTCTTGTCTTATGATTCAGCCTGGTTCACAGCTGTAGGCAAAACCTAGTCCTTAGGTAAGTGAAGTATAAGAACCACACTCACAAATCCAAAGATCTGAGATTCAGTATTAAGTCACAGATATTGCCATTCACACTGACCTGCCTCTTAGTTTCAGTAAGTACCAGGACACTGTCTTTATCCCTTAAGTTCAAAGTCTTGCCTGAATTGTTATTCGTATAATAGCATTATACCATTAGGTAACACTCAATTCATGAGGACATAAAAGGAGAGTCAAACAAAGCAGAGGAAATGCAAGTTTCAGAGACAAGTTTTTACTATATTACATTTTCCCCCATCTGGTTCTAATAGTGCAAGAGCATGCATTGTTATATTAAGTCAGTGTGCTCAGTAGATCAGATATTCTTACAGATTTTAGAACAATGAACTAGTCATTAGAAGGCTTATGTTCTAATTATGGCCCATCATATATTAATTGTATGACATTTCACTCCCCTATACTCAGTTTTCTACATCTGTTGAATAAGGATAGTCATAAGGTCATTTATATCTGTTAAATTAAGAAAGTCATAAGGGCTTTGTATTGTTACATTTTTAAAAAACGTATGTAAAGCACTTAGCATCATTCCTGGCACCTAGTAAGCTTAACAAATCCTCTTGGAGGATGAGAATGGAAAGGAGAATGAGGAAAAGATACTGGAGAAAGAATAAAATGATCGGGGAGAAGGAAATGAAGGAGAAAAAGTGGTAAAAGTAAGTAGTAAGAAGTAATGGTGATTTTGATGGTGCTGGCATAGTGGTTAAGAACATGAGCTTCCCACTTCAAGTAAATTAGTTCATCTATTTGAGCCTCAATTTTTTTTTATTTTCTTTTTTGAATTGACAAATAATAGCTGTGCCTATTAATTGAGTACAGAGTGATATATATATATCATAATGATGTATATATTTTATATATATTTATATATATATAAAATAAAATCAGGGTAATTACTATATCCATCATCTACGGATAGGGAGAGATTTGTTAAAGAATACAAAATTACAGCTAGATAGGAGGAATACATTCTAGTATTCTATACCACTGTAGAATGACTATAGTGAACAATAATATATAGCTTCAAATAGCTGTGATATAAGGAAGATACTGAATGTTTCATACACAAAGAAATGATAAATGTTTGAGCCTCAACTTTCTAATGCGTAAAATCAAGAATCTGATTATAATAATTGCTCTGCATACTCAGAAAGCTGTTGTAAAGATGCAAGTGAGATAATAGATGTGAAAGCATTTTGCTACCTACTAAAATCAAAAGAAGTCTAAAAGATTGTTACTACAAAAAAAGTCTGTGTATCTTGTATTAGGCAAGTCTGCAATAAAGATAAGTGGTGTTTGACATAGAGCTTCTTCTTAATTTCTTCCTTAGCATTTATATGGACCTGAATTGGGCTTATATAAGAGGCCAAAACTTTCTAGAAGGTTTTTCTATAGGAAAAATAGAGTATTTTATTTGAAGCTGAGTTGCAGAGTAAAATTGGGCTCCATTGTATTAAACGAACACCCTTACTATATTTGCAATTGACCCCTTACAAAACTATATGAATACTGTGGGTGATAATACAGTTTGGATGAGTATATGAAACTAGATTAAAAGCTCGGGAAGCCAGTTTAGTTAAAATAAAATCTATCAAACTGTTTTACATTTTTTAATGAATTGCCAAACTTTCAGCACCCAAACATACGGCCCATGAATGAATTGGGGCAATTGCCTTTAAAATTTTAATGATAAAATTTTTTTTTAAATAAATTGTTTCATCCTTTTGATAAAAGATAATAGTGGCACGACACACCCCTCATCACTCCTTGGCCTGTTCCTAAATAATTTTTCTTACAAATAGAGGCAGGCTTTCCTTTCCATGCTCAAACCACTTAAATTCTAGGATCTTGTCTTCAGAATAACCTGCCACAGTTCCTGTAACTTCATAATTCTGGTAGGCATTTAGATAGTTGAATTAAGGTATCAGAATCTCATACATGCTCTCTTGGTCAGCCAGTGACTCTTTGAAAGAGAGTTAGAGATAGGTAGGAAGCTGACAGATAGATTTTCAAGAAGTTCTCAGTAAGAAGGGGAAGCCAGTATAAAATCATCTCAATCAGATGCTTTGGCTCATTCTTGTAATCCCAGTAATCTGGGAAGCAGAGGCAAGAGGATTGCTTTAGCCCACGAGATTGAGACCAACCTCAGCAACATAGTGAGACCTTGTCTCAAAAAAAAAAAAAAAAAAAGAAAGAAAATAAAAGGAAAAAAAAAAAGAAAAGAAAAGCTGGGCATGGTGGCATGTGCCTATAGTCTCAACTACTTGAATGAGGCAGAAGGATATCCTGAGCCCAGGAGCTGGAAGCTGTGATGAGCTGTGATAGCACCACTGAATTCTAGCCTGGGCAAAAGAGTAAGACCTCAACTGAAAAAAAAAAATCATCTTAATCGTATAAAAACATGTTTCTACTATATTCTTTTTTTTTTTTTTTTTGACATATTAAGTAGCACTGAGTGGTTAGGAACACAGTATAGTTTTCTTTGTTATAAAATAAATACTTTAGGTCTTTAAGCATTTGAAAGTTATTTGATACTGCAGTTATATTTTTATGAGTATATATTTGTCAAAAAAAAGAGAAAGCCTTCAGTAGAGTGAAAGTCAATGACTTATAGCAAAAGTAGAAACTAAAGGAATCCCAGGGACAGCACAGCATTGTAGAATGTCCTTTCCCATGTTTGGACCTCAATTTATTTATTATAGGTTGCCGGATAAAATAAAGAACTCTCAGTTAAATGTGAATTTTTGATAAACAATGAATAATTTTTAGAATAAATATACTCCGGCCAAGTGCAGTGGCTCAAGCCTGTATGCCCACCAATCTGAGAGGCCGAGGTGAGAGGATTGCCTGAGCCCAGGGGTTTGAGACCAGCCTGGGCAATTTGGTGAGACCTTGTCTCTACAACAAATAAATAAAAAATTAGCCAGGCATGAAAGTGTGCTCCTGTAGTTCCAGCTACTTGGAAGACTGAGGCAGAAGGATCGCCTGAGCTCAGTAGGTCGAGGCTGCGGTGGCCGGTAGCCTGGGCTACAGAGTGAGACTCCGACATAATAAATTGAATACATGAATAAATAAATAAATAAATAAATAAATAAATAAATAAATAAATAAATAAATAAACTCCAAATATTGCACAAGATATAGGTATACAAACAAAACTATTCATTGTTTTTCTGAAAGAAAATTTAACTGAATTTCTGCATTTTTAATTTGTTGAATCTAGCACCCATATGGTCAAATGGTAAGTTCAGAAAGGATTAACCTAGATAACTTCTAAGGGCTTGTCCAGCTGGAAACATTCATATTTTTGTTGCAGGACCAACCAGGCAAGCTATATACATATGTGGAATGGATATAAATATATGTTTGTAAGACAACGGTTCTCAAACTTCACTCCCCTTAAGAATTACTTGGACAACTTTTTATAAATGTTAAATCTTACACTACACCCTGTGAAATTCTGATTCACTAGTTCTGGAGTGAGGCCAGGAAAAATACATGTAATAGGCAACCGAAGTAATTCCGATGCTGGTATGCAAGGATCACACTTTGAAAAACAGTGACTTTCATGACTAACTGGATAACAGAATTGTCCTATCCATCATTCATTTATGATCATACTAAAAACTGAATACTGCTATTCTAACCACACAAAAGACCCACGTCAGACTACTATGTTAACATTTCCTTGACTAACACAAATTTAATGCCAACTTGGTCATAAAATTGTTTTTCATTAGTTTTTGTAAACATGGGAGGAAACTTATTTATATTCATATATGAATAAAAGCATGCTAGAAAAAATAAAGTGCAATTTCCCTTCAATAAAGGAAAATTATTTGTTGAATATTATGCATGGAAATTATAGAGCAAATTTTAGGACGGGGAAGAGGAATATGGAGTATTTTTTCTGACAAGAAAAGGTTAATTATTTTAATTCAAATCAATCTACTATTCAGCTGGAACTTTAAAATGTCAAAGAGCGCTATATAAAAAGCCCTGAACTAAACTCTCGCAAGCGAAGATTTAATATTCTGTAAGCTATTTCAGCTAGTTCCGTGGGAAGCAGTTTGGAGGTTTCTCAAAGAATTAAAAATAGATTTACCATTCGACCCGGCAATTCTACTACTGGGCATATACCCAAAGGAGAACAAATCACTCTATCAAAGAGACACCTGTGCTCATTTGTTTATCACAGCACTATCCACAATAGCAAAAACACGAGAATATCCTAGATGCCCATCAACAGTTGCCCTAATAAAGAAAATGAGGTACATATTTACCATCATTCTAGGCAAATTATCACAGAAACAGAAAACTGAATACCACATGTCCTGTCTTATAGATAAGACCTAAACATCGAATATGCATGGACATAAGGAGGGGATCAACTGACATTGGGGGGGTCCTAAAGGGGAAGTGAGAGAGGGGGTAAACATTGAAAAACTACCAACTGGGTATCATGCTCGCTATTTGGATGATGGGTTCAGTAGAAGCCCAAACTTCACCATCACACAATTTACCCATGTAACAAATCTTTACATGTACCCCTTGAATCTAAAAATTAAAAATAAATAACAAAATAATTTGAAAAAATAAAAAACAATATTTTGTAATAGTTCTTTTCTCCCTAATTTAACATTTAAATATTTCTTCCTATAATAGCAATTTTAAAAAAGGAGTGTGCCTAAAAGTTAACATTTAACTAACACCTTTACCAGAGGATGTTCCTTTAAGCACAACTAGTTTAACTTTAGTTGTTCATCAGACTAAAAGTCTGATTGACTCTTTGGGGACAAAGAACTAGTTTTTGATTGACCTGATCACTAATGGTTTAAAAATCTCGGTATACAAATATTGCAGTATATGGATACAGTCACACATTCAGAGATAACTAGGAGAAAAAAAGTACCTTAATTGTTTGTGAGATTGAGGCAAAAACATGCTTTTGTAAGGAATTATCTCATTATAACAAGTATCTTTGATTGTCCACTCTTAGTTAACTCTTAGAGATCTGAATTTCAATACTGTCAAAGCTAACTAAGATGAATTGATTACAAAATGATATGGCAGCATTTCCTCGGTAACTTTTGTTTCTATCATGTGAGAATGAAATCAGTTAATTTAACAAAGTTGTTAGGAGTCTGACTCTGGAGCCAGAATTCTTGCTTTTAAGTTTCAAATCTGCAACCTCCTAGTCATATTTCTCTGGAAACATACTCAGCTTTTCTCTTCCTCAGTTTCTCTCTCTCTAAAATGGGGCTAGAGTCTTCCACATGGATTGTTATAAGGATTAAATGGGGTTATGTGGGTAATGTTCGTAGACTAGTGACTCATGCCTGAGAACTAAGTTGGGAGATTGTGAAGTTGTTATTATTACTTCTGTTTTATGGCCTTTCCATACATTCTGGGCTGGTAGCAACTTTTTCCTACCATTTTGCTTAGAGTTCATTCTTGGGGATCAGATAATCTCTGCTATAGCATGTTACATTTTCGGGTGAAAATAATATGAGATAAAACTACAAAGCAGTCAGATCTCTCACCGACTGATTATGCATAGTCATGCATCACTTAATGATAGGGATAGTTCTGAGAAATGCGTCATTAGGTGATTTCAGCATTGTGCATACATCAAAGGGTATACTTATACAAACCTAGATGATATATGATATTAATTATATATTTTTTCATATGGAAAACCAAATGTCCCATCATCATTTGCTTTTTATTTGGTTCTCTGCCTGTTTGTTGTTGATCTGCTATGCCAATATCAAGAACCATATATCAGGTTTCTATATATGATCAATTATAATCTTATGGGATCACTGTTCATTACTGATGGTCTGTTATTGATGGAAACATCATTACATGATATAGCTGTAATTAGTTTCCTAGCCTTATCAGTATATTTTGTGCATGTTAAAGATAACTCTGAAGCATATGATATCACCACGCTGAAGATGGCGCATTTTTGGAAGACAGAGCCATTTTCTTCCCAGTACCACTTCTAAGACTGCAAGATCTTTTTTGGAGCCCCAACCCTTGAGACAACTTGTTTTATTTGTTCTTCCAGTCTAAGCCTGTGAATTCATCTTGTCTTTATCTCTTCATTTCTCAGACTCACTGACTTCCATTGTTACCTAAAGTCTTAGAAAATCTGGCTTCTATTTTGATTCAGTTCTGTGAGCTTTAAGTTCAAACAGTTTCACACACACACACTTTATTCTGTTCCTCCATCAATTCTTACTCAAATGGTGTGACTTATACTCTCTATCAGAAAATTAGTCAGGTGTGTAGGCCCAACTACAGGGGAGGCTGACACAGGAGGATCACTTGAGCCCAGGAGTTGGAGGCTGCAGTGAGTCATGATTGTGCCACTGCACTTCAGTTTGGGCAAGAGTGAGACCCTGACAAAGGAAGGAAGGAAGGAAGGAAGGAAGGAAGGAAGGAAGGAAGGAAGGAAGGGAGAGAGGGAAGGAGGGAAAGAGGGAGGAAGGGAGGGAGGAAGAGAGGGAGAGAGAAAGAGAGAGAAAGAAAGAGAGAGAGAGAAAGAAAGAAAGAAAGAAAGAAAGAAAGAAAGAAAGAAAGAAAGAAAGAAAGAAAGAAAGAAAGGAAAGGAATCTTTATCAGAACTTTCGGTTCTGCACATACATCCACTCTCAGTTTCTTGGAGTGAGTATGGAAGTTTCCTAAGATGTATTTTTCATAACTGTGTATGCAAGATTAAGGACAGTGCCTGGAACAAAATAAATAAGAAATATTTGCTGAATAAATGAATGAATAGAAAATAGTAGTTTATCTCCACCAACACATATATTTTCTTTCATTCATGTTCTCTTTCTTGTAGCCTAATTTTGTGTTTTTTAAAAATTTTAGTGAACTTATTGCCAGTTACTTCCTCCACTGAAAGTAGTTTGCCCAATGTTTTCTTTAATTCTGAAACTCTTTGTTCCTGATTGTTATTAGATCAATTGTTCATGCCCAGAAATGTTTTTCTACTAGGAAGATTCCTTCCACATCTTTAAAACTTGGTTGGCTTATAATAGACAATTAACATACTAAGAGAAACTCTCAATCAATATACAAGATCTTAATTCCAGGTCAAATCCTTTATTTCCAGCCAAGTCTATCACAGTCCTTAGGAAAAGAATATTATTATAGAAGGCAATTCATGATAAACAATTCCTACCTTTGATTGAATCTATATTTGCCTATCAACCCATAATGCAAGTAAGAGGTTAATAATTTATTAATGATCTCAGGTACTGACGGAAAAATGCCAATACAAAAAGCATAAAGTATAAACAAAGGCCGATATGGGATACACTATATGACATCTAATAAGAGAGCAATTGGTACCTGCAGAGTAGTTAATGACATGACAGTTTAGACAAGAGCCTGTTTTTATCCTGGGTATAAAGAGCACCTATTAAATGTCACATGAGTCAAGAGAGTCATCCCATTCCAATACTGATTAGCTGAAGTATTGTTGAAGATGACCTTCAATGAGTAGAGGAAGCATTGGACACAGTCTCAACTTGATCCACTAGAATATACTGCATTGGTCTTCGGAAAAAGGGTATTTACATGTGGTCAGCCAGTTTTCCCAGCACCATTTAATGAAAATGTTCTCCTGTCTCCAGTGGTCATTAGTGGAGGCTTTGTTGAAGATGAGTTGGTTGAGAAATTGAGGTTTTGCTTCCAGACTCTGTCTTTTTCCACTGGTCTATAACCCTGTCCTGTTCTTGTATCAATACCAGGCTGTTTTGATTATTGTAGCCTTATAATAAAGTTTAAAGTCTGGGAGTGTGATACCTCCTGATTTTTTCTTCTTTTGCTGAGGATTGTTTTGGCTATTTGTGGTCATTTTTATTTCTGTATGAATTTCTGAATTGTCCATTTCCAGGTTTGAGAAGAAAGATGATGGTAATTTAAGGAGTACTGCATTGAATCAGTAGATCGCCTTAGGTAGGATAGACATCTTAGCAATTTTGTTTCTTTCGATCCATGAGCATAGACTATTTTTCCATTAGTTTGTGTCTTCTTTGATTTCTTTGAGCAGTGTTTTGTAGTTTTCATTGCAAAATCTTTCACTTCTCTGGTTAGGAAGATGCCAAGGTGTTTCAATTTTTTTTTTTTTTGTTGCTGTTGTGAATGGGATTTTGCTTTTTATTTGGTTCTCTGCCTGTTTATTGTTGATGTATAGAAATGTGACTGATTTTTGTATGCTGATTTTGTACCCTGGGAATTTGCCAAAGTCTTTTATCAGTGCAAGGAGGTTTTTGACAGTTTCCCTTGGGTTTTCCAGGTATTGGATCATATTGTCCACAAAGAGGGATAGTTTAACTTCCTCTTTTCCTATTTGGATACCCTTGATTTCCTTCTCTTATCTGATTCCTCTAGTTAAGATTTCTAATACTATTTTGAACAGGAGGGCTGAGAGTGGGCAGCCTTGTCTTGTTCCAGTTTTCAGGGGAAATGCTTCCAATTTCTGTCCATTTAGCAATATGTTGACTGTGGGTTTATTGTAAATGGCTCTTAACTAACTTTTATCAAGAATGGATGCTGAATTTTTTGGGGTGTGTGTCTAATGATATAATCATGTGGTTCTTGTTTTTACATTTATGGTCTTGTGGATGTTGAACCAACCCTGCATCCTGGGGAATGAAGCCTACTTGATCATAATGGATAATTTTGAGACATGCAGAAGAATGAAACAGGACCCCTGCCTATCACCATACACAAAAATGAATTCTAAATGAATCAAAGACCTAAATGTAAAACCTCAAACTGTAAGAATATTAGAAAACACAGGAAACACCCTTGCAGAAATTAGAATAAGCAACAAATTCCAGATCAAAACCCCAAACGCTCATGCCATAAGAGATAAGAAAGAAAAGTGGGACCTCATCAAACTGAAAAGCTTCTACAAAGCAGAAGAAACCATCAAGAAATGGGGGAGACATTCCACAGAATGGGGAAAAAAAGTTTGTCAACTGTATATCTGACAAAGTCCTAACATCCAGAATCTACAAGGAACTCAAACATGACAAAAAGGGAAAAATAATTCAATTAAAAAGTGGGCAAAAGACATGAATAGACACTTCTCAAAAGAAGAGATATGAACTGAACATCTAACAGACACATGAAAAAAAGTTCAGCCTCACTAATCATCAGAGAAATGCAAATCAAAACCCCATCTAACTCCAGTAAAAATGGCCATCATTACTAAAACAAAAACCAACAGATGCTGGTAAGGATGAGGAGAAAATGGAGCAATTCTACACTGTTGATGGGAGTGCAAACTAGTACGACCTCTATGTGAAACAGTGTGGCGATTTCTAAAAGAAGTAGGCATTGACTATTGACCTTCTATTTGGCCCAGCAATCCCCCTTCTGGGAATATACTCAGAAGAACTCAAATCACTCTATAAAAAAATATACCTGCACACACATGTTTATTGCAGCCCTATTCACAATAGCATAAATATGAACCCAACCATGCTGCCCATTGTAAATAGACTAGATTTAAAAAATTGGTACCTATACATGATGGAATATTATGAATCCATAAAGAAGGAAAAATTATGGATGTTGCAGCAACTTGGATGGATTTAGAGTCTATCATACTCAGTGATCTATCACAGAAGCAAAGAACTGAGTATCACATGTTCTCACTGATAAGTGGACCCTGAACATCTAGCATAATACTACAAGAAAGGGATTATCAGTAGTAGGATACTGCCAGGGGAGAGAGGCAGGACACATAACATCAGTAAGGATGACTGATCCTAATCCAGGTGAAGTGAAGTTCCATGGGAGGCCCAAACTTCACCTGTATGTAAACCACTTATGTACCCAATCCTGACTTATACCCCACATCTTAAAGAAAAAAAGAAAAAGAACAAGAAAGAGGGTATTCAGCTTACATGGCAGGTTTGGCCTGATGGAAGAGATTTCCATTGACTATTCATAAGGCAAAGTTGACCAGTTTTACTTATGTTTCTAACATTTCTGTGTGCATTACCTGTATTTGCCAAATCCTTTTTTCTTTCAAAAAGTTCTTGCTTTTTTTAGAATATAAATAGTTTAAAACATCTTCTGTAACTTTGATGAAGCATTACATTCCTTTTTTAGAAAGTGAAAATTGCTGTTCTCAAATGGAAACAAATTTTACATCAAAGAGCTTGAATTCAATGCAGAGGGGGAAAAAGCCAAATATGTAAAGCATTCTAGCAGCTGGCGCTGATATTGGCAAAGACTGCCTCTAAACATGCAAAATGAAGAGATATGTGGTGATTTTTAAATAATTCCAGAAGTTTCACACCTTTACTGTAATTATCTGAACATTCAAATTAAAGTATATCTTAGTCTGAATGACGTGAAGAGCTATAATAATTCAAACCTCCTTTTAATTTTATATAGAGAATGGCAAACCTTATCTATGGTACTTACACTCAAATATTTAGAAAAGTCTGGTTAATTGACAACATTTTTTCATTCTTCATCCAGATGCTTAGCAATATGGAATCAAATCTGAGGCCAAAAAGAGACTACTTGAAACTTTTTACAAAGGGCAAAGCAAATTGTTTTCAATATTTCATAATAGAGTGAGAGAGGAATGAGATTGTTCTAGTCTAATACACTTACAGTATTAGGGTACTAATAGAAAGCTGCCTGGATACCCAGAGTCTAGACAAACTCTTAAAGATTTAGCTCAGATTCTCTTCCTATGATCTGTAATCACTATTGGTTTCTTCTTTGTCTGTAAATATTAGTTCAGTTGGAAGACAACATTTTGCCGAAAAGATGGCTAGATAAATGAAAAAGGTATTTAAAATGTCTCTTGAAAAATTTTCTTTAAAAAAGCAAAATAGAATTAATCTATAGCTGTTTAGCAGCAAACTGTGACCTGATAATTGAAAGAAAAAAACAGACTCCATGGCAGTGTTGATGCAGTAGACAATGAGATTCTCAAACCATTCAATTTCAACATTTCTTTTGACTAGCTCTACTTATATTGTGCCTATGTGTGAGCATAGAGGAAAGAGAGGAAGAGGGGCATGGGTCAAAAAGGTGAAGGGAGAGAAGGAGATAAGAGGGAAGAGGAAAAAGAAAGATCAGAGGGGAGAAAGGGAAAGAGAGGTTGATTTAATTCAAACAAAAGGACTTTAGCTTCAATATGACATTGAAGCCAAAGCTAGTTTAGACATTTTCACATATTTCAGGCTTTTGTTATTTGTCTTTCTGTTTGTGGTTGGGTCTAATTGATAGGTACGTCTGGTTCTCAGGCCCACACTGACAGGGTTGATACGGGGAACGAAGGCCTAGAAGTCTTCATCCTTCTTCAAATATGTGCTGGCTAGCCAGCCATTTTCAGCAAGTTGATAACAATACCCAAGTTTACAGTCCACTGAATCAACCATTCCCATTGTACAAACAGGGCCATCCACTAAATACTAATTTGGTCCCCAATATCTTTTTGTTTCCAAACAAATGAGTGCCACAGAATAACTGAAACCTAAGCATAAATGAGATTTCCATGGCTGAGCTGAAATGGGGATAGCAAAAATGTAGCTCTCCATTTTTCTTGGGGGCAATAATTAGATCTTATTGATAAAAATGAAACAGAACTCTTTACCAGTGATGTAACAGCCAACGTAGTTGATAAAGGGTACCTGATAGTAGAGAAGAAAATAAAAAAATTGAAGAAAATGAGGCTACTATCACAGAATTTGAGTAAGAGTTTATATTAATGTTGTAGAATGGAAAAAAAAAATAACAGAAACCTGTGTGACAAACCACATTTATGACAGTGTTCCAACAGTATTTTATTTGAGAATGTTTGGATACATAATTCCCCTGTCTAGCCACCTCTTCAAAATTCTAAACCAATATTTTTCTGGTGTGTGAATATAGTTTTCTATTTCATTTGTGACTATATATATTTGACAGGGGGACAAATTCCATGAGACAATCTATTTGGGTATTTTATTCTGTGTTTGTGTGTTGTGTGTGCCTGTTTGCCCTTACTAATAGCAACATACAGGTTAGGGAGTCAAAAGTTATTGTGACCTCAGTATTCATTATTTAAAAATATGATCCATGTGATTTCTTTCTGATTCCATAAGTTAGTAGAAAGGAAACCAGCTGTTTTTTTTTAAAATGTAGTTGTTAGTTTGAAGAAATTTCTTAAATATAACACCTATATTTTACAGTGTTTAAAAACACTCAATCATGAGCTCTTTAGTCCAACCACCCCAAATAAACATTGGGTTAGATTATTTCTATGCCAAGCACACGAGCCTGTTGAATTTATTTTCTTTGATCTGTCAGTCTCAAAGTCTATCTCACTTAGAAGTCTTCAAGGTGAGATTTTTTGATCTCATATGACCATGAAGAGTTGGGTTCTCTTTATCTCTGGAAAAATCTTGCAAACATACATTTTATAAGACTGTGTCTACAGAACACTTTCAGAAATAAAGGGCTGTTGAGATCAATCCAATGTTCTTTCACATTCATATATTCAATTATACTTACTGAAGCAAATAAACAAGTTGTACTAAATGATAAATGCTAATGAGTTTGGCCTAATTCCCCCCCAACACACACATTGCATCTTGAAAGTTCTAAGCAGTGAATTAAGAATGAGATAGAGGATGGTTGTTTTACTTGTGCACAAAATGGTCAATCCTCAGAAATAATAATACATTACCACACCACATGTAGGTATTATACAATGAAGCCTTTTATAAAAAGAATTAAGAAAGAAAATGCCTATCATAGATCTTTGATAGAGAAACACATTTTGTGATTTGATTTGAGATCATCAGTTTATTTAAATCCAAGTCAGTTGACTCCCTTAAACATATTTGTATAATCCCTATAATTTCAAAGACTTAATACTGTCTGCTAAAAAAAAAAGCTGATATTGCTTTCTTTGAAATCATCAAGAGAAATATTACCTTCATTTGGGAATGTAAAATAGCTTTGAAATTGCTGTGTTTGGTCATTAAGCACAAATACTTGACAAACTCCTTAGATTTCATAGATTGTAAATCCCTGCAACACTGCGAGAAGCCATGTATGAAATTGAACTATTGATTGTTCTAATCTATACAGTAATTACTAGAGGCAGTCTATTGAGTAGGTGCTGCCTCTACAGTGTGCTTAAGAGGCACCATATAGGGCTGCACTCAAAAAGTTAGTTGCTTTGGGCCTGATCATTCTGATCTGCCCAAGTTCCTTTTAAAAATAACAATATTTGGCAAGACATGATGGTTCACACCTGTAATCCCAGCATTTTGGGAGACTAAGGCAAGAGGATTACTTGAGACCAAAAGTTTGAGACCAACCATACTATTAGCGAATATATTACATTTTTTTACTATGTATAATGTCCTTTGAGAAGATTCAAAAATGAATATTATCTGATTTCTACTTTCAAAAACCTTATCAACCTAGGAGAGAAAATATGATATGTACACACATAAATATTAATTAATTAGAATGAAGAAATATTAGCTGGTAATTAGAAGGATGAATTAAAATCAGACAAGGCATCTGATTTAAAAAAAAAAAAAAAACAGGGTTAGAAGGAGGCATCTCCAAAAAAGGAGTAAGAGGAAATGAGGAAATTGGTATGACAAGAAATTATACACATCTTAATTTTGTACTTAGTAATTATATTCTTTCATTTTGCCATCCTTCTGTTAGGCAGTATGATACATGAAGGTTAAAGAGCAGCTTGGCCTTAAGCATAACCAGCTACTTCCAAGCAAGGATGTCAAAGTAGGGGAAGTAAAGAGCTTAATTATGCAATTTAACTAACAAACACATCAGCCTCAAGGGATCAAATTACAAACACAAAAACAAGCAGTTCAGGACTAGAACTTTTACTCTAATCTTTGCTTATTCCATAATAGTATTAAAAAATAAACAAAAAATAAATCAATGTGCCAAAGACAATGTAACCTGCAAGAAATGTAAATTATACCTCAGTGCCACAATGAGTTTAGAATTCAGTTCGCAATTGAAACTATATTAGGAATTTACTATTTTTCATTTCATTCTTGACTAGACTTTCAATATTGCAGATATTTGTTATTCAAAATTCTTATTACATAAAATTTTAACATCCACAGAACTTGACTAAAAGAAGAAACTTAGGACTTCTTAGAAACATTGATACCACAACCCAATACCACTCCAAAGGAAAATCTTTTGATAAATACCAGGAGAATAATAACCACCAACATCCTTACACAGATTGATTATAATGATGATGGTGATGATGATTTATAATTTCAGAAGAGGTAACCATTGGCTGCTAAATAAAATGATGTATACTCAAATTTATGTACTTCATCTTTAAAATGTATACACTCTAAAGTGTTGAAATATAATCTATACTTGAAAGTTTCTTACAAACAAAAATATTTATTGGTCCTCAGGTAAATTAGCTTCATTGAGAATGGTATTATATAGTGTATCTCTATATATTTATGTATGTGTATATACTTTATAACCAGTGTCTAGAACTCTCTGTATTAAAAATAGAGGTGCTATATAATAATAATAATTTATTATTACTGCAGGCAACTTTTCATTTACTTCACTCTTAAGAATTAAATACTTTCCACAAGATCTCTTGACTTTTGGCCTTCTAATATTTAGTCAACACTAGTTGCTCCCAGTCACATGGACTATTGTGAATAGCTTTTTATTCACAAATTACCAAATAGGACAAGGAAAGCATTATGTTACGTATCATTTAAAAGAAAACATTTGCTTTTGTTTTTATAAAAATATATTGAAAATGAACTTCTAGAAGTGGAAAAGGCAACATCCCAGTGAGAAACTATTTTTTTTTCTAACAAGAAATCATCAATAAATAAATAAGCAAACTGTTATACTGAAGCTGTCACTTTTAGTGCCAGCGTGGTTTCTATAGAATAGTAATTATCAGCTGAATGTGACTTTGTCTGCAAAAGTTTATAGAAGGATGTTAGGTAGTCCTAAACATCTGCATCAATTTTTTTAAAATATAAATTTATGGAGTAAAAGTGTAATTTTGTTACATGGATAGATTGTGTAGTGATGAAGTCAGAGTTTTTAGGGAATTCATTGTAGCTCAAACCTGCTAAATTTTCAGTAAGCATTGTCTATTCACTGCCTGGGTGTTTTCTATCTAAGTCACTTCACTGAGTGCTAACTGCCCCTTACTCATTGTACATGTACAATTGTCTAATGTGTAGCCATTTGATTTCTTTCATGTACTCCCATAAATTGGCTGCAAAACTTCCTCCTTAGACAACATAATTATGTGGTTGAATATCACTGCTCTATTCAAGCAGAAGCTGAATGATTGTTGTTATTGTTTGATCCAGATTATAACCCTTATAACAACCTCGACTTCATTGCACAATCTTAGGTACAAAGTTTTAGAATAAAGTACTCCAGATCCATCCAATCTAGTTCATCCCAATATCCAACTCTCCTCTGTGTACTCATGATCACCCCACTCCCACCCTTTTACTTCTTTTCCCCAATTCTTCATTCTATACCATCACAAAGGTGGAGATTATAGTTTTGTGCCTGGAGGACAGGATTCGTGGGACGCCTCATAGAAAAGTCTGCATTTAAGCTGATCCTGAAAAGTAGGCTACAATATGAGTTGTGGGGGTGGGGGGTAAGTTCTGTGCTCGGTATTTTATGAATATCACTTTATCTTTCCTTGAAATATTGTGGTGTTTAAATATGCATATCTCCCAGCTCAACCATAGCCTTAGTGGAAAAGATTTCCTGAGAGTGGCATCCAGAATCTGCATGTTTAGACATCCTTAAATGATTCTGATATATCCCAGGAGTTTATATTATAGACTCTATAAAGTCAACCTTACAAAATTTGCCATAACATTTAGCATGCGCTCAGACACATGACTCATAATTTCAGCTACGGTGAAAACATACCAATTGACTCATCATTTATAAGAAAAAGTTGCCTTTTCTAATGTTTTCCCCCTTTTTTTGATATGTTCTTGAGAAAGGCAACTTGATATGCATTTGGAGAAAAAAAGGAGTTTGGAAGACAACTGCAGAAGGAGATGAAAATAAATAGTCTTTCAAAGTCGTATAATGGAATGGTGAAAACATTCTGTTTAGTTTTGGATGGAGAATTTGTTGTAACTTAACCTAATGCTCAGGCTTAAATCTGAGTATGAATATCTATATTGTGTTTTCCCAATTTGTTTTGGAAGGACCTCTAGTAAAATAGCATTAAATAGAAATGCATTATATTTACATAGCATTTGAGATAAATGAAAAGTAATTGCCCTTTCAACTAATTCATAGTGGACTCATAAAAATGAGTTTTTATTCTGTAAGGCCTGTCGATTTTCAAACTCCTCCAGCATACCATCTGTTCAGTCTTTTGGTGCATCTGCAAGTTCTATCTCAGTAACAGAAAAATCGGAGAGCTGTACAGCTTTAGAATATTTTAAAAACATTGAGACATTGAAGTATTTGAAAAGTATACTACTGCCAAAAAGTCTCATGATGCTGGTTCTCTAAAATATGGGTACTTTAATTGATGAAATAAGTAATATTTGGCAGCCACTACAAGCTTTGCTGAAGTTATGTGTCCTAATTCCAAAATCATGACTGTTACTTTTCTTCATTGAAAGTATTGAAAGTACAGACAGCACTGTGACTCTTATCAAAGTTTATAATCTATTAGTCAAAAAACTCCAAATGTGGTTTCATTGCATACTTTGAATGGGAGCTGATTTCTTTTCTAACTTTTACATGCCAGTAGAATTAATTTGACAGGAAGATTTAATATTTCAGTTTTACATGTCCAAGTTAGTATTTAGAATAACATTTTTGCCCCTTAAAAAAAAGAGAGAGTACATTTGTTTCAGGAGTTAAAAAAATTTCCCCCCAAAGGTTTGAAATTAATCCGAATCAAAGAAAAGTTCAGATTCTTAAGAAAATCTATTCTCACAAGCTATCTTATTAAATTAAGAATTGCAAGTGGTTAAATTTCTATGACATTTTTCCATAGTATGACAACCACGAAATAATTTAATGACTAACTCATTAAAATATATTTTACTTTTGAATGTTCAATGTTTCAGAATTGATTTGTTATCTATTTATTTATTTACTGATCCATGATACTAAAACAAAGATAACATCAAAATTGTGATATAGATATTTTTCCTCCTTGGTGATAATAAATGCAACGCTAAGGGGTAAACTTAGAAATTTTACTGCTGCTGTTATTAATTGTTCACCTAATTTAACAGCTAGTGAAATGATTTAGACGTCAATCTTTTTGAATCAATGTGATGAATAGAACTTGTATGTTTTTGAGAACACCTTCCTGCAGGAAGGTCAGCAAATTCTTAAGGGAAAAGGTTTGATAGATGCTAGTAAATGTACAAGGTCTGGATGTATTGCTTATTGACATGTTCTTAAACTAAATGATTTTTACTCATGCGTGAAGGTCAATCCAGCTACCCTTTGATAAAGCATCAATGACAAGATCATTCTTGATAAAATGCTGGGATTTTGGTCAGAAGATTAAGATTTTTTTCATAAGCCTAAAATAGGTTTGAGGGCAAAAGAGGAAGAGAAAATATATTGGTTGTTAAGAAACTAGATGGTAAAGCAGTTTCTATATACAGTTGTTTTTCTTGTGGACAATAAAACAGAAAATGTCTCTTCTGATCACCTAATGAGGGTATGATAGACTCTAGACTTTCTAATTTGCATACTCAGACATCATGGCATTAGCACAGAGCATCACAGTGCTCAAACATCTCTCTGGTAGCTGAATGCTGATTTTTAAAGTGCCCTTGGCTTCCAAATAGCTAAAAAGGCATTGGTGAGCAGATGTCCACTGTGTGATGAAAAGTTTAATTATATTTGCCTTCTCTAATGAAGAGAGAGCCTGGACTGTAAGGCAAGTCAAGGCATGTGGGCAGGACTAACATATTGTATGTGAAGAGAAAACTTGGAAAGCTCAGTTGGATCGCTAATGAGACTTAGGGGCCCCAGGCTGGGTCTGTGTCTGCAAAATGATGAAGAAAAGGCAAGAACTGAAGCCCTAACTTAGAAACTGCAGGCCCACAAGCCTTCTGAACACTATCATAGAACACAGGAGCACTGAAACCACACAGAACCGTGTTTTTGAATTCCAGCTACACCATCTAAAAACTGTGTGATGTAAGACAAATTAATTCAACTCTCTAATCCTTAGTTCTCTCAACTAAAAATGATAATAATAACTGTATTATAGGTTGCTGTGATAATTACGTAAAATATGCACATATAAATAGCACTTAGTATAGTGATTGGTTCATAGTAAGAGCTCACTAAATATTAAAATTAGTTTTTAGCAATATCTAAACAATGAAGGCAAAAAGTGTTTGAGAGGCTCTCTTATGTTTGGTTCCCTTGAAGCAGAGCCTGATATAGGAATTATTTGGAATGGATACCAATGACAACTTCAGGGTCACCGGTCACCTCCTACTGTATTTAACAGAATCAACAGAATTTCAAAAGTTGATTGTGCATGTCTCTTCCCAACTCTGAATTCAGGGATATTATATTGGTAGCTTGAAATCAGCTATGGTGGGCTATATTCAGCCTCCTTCACCCTATCCCTCCAGTCATGTGTTAAACATTTACAAGCACAGTATTTATTGCCATGTGTGAAATAAGGAAAGAAGATATTTTGAAGCCCGATCTCTACATATGATTTTTAAGGTGAGGTAAAGGTAAAGGTCCCAAATGTCTGGACCTAAGGGTCCAGCTAAGGAACTCACTGACTTTCTTAGTACACACAGATATTTTCCTAAGTACCTAATTTCATCAGTGTTAGCACAGTCCACCATTTTTTCTTTGCTCACTCTTTCCCAGTCCTCTGCTGATCATGCTCATAATCTGGCTCTAGCAATGGATTGGACTGCTACAATAATATGCCTCTTTTTTTTTTTTTTTGGGTTGGAGTCTCACTTTGTCGCCCAGACTGGAGTGCAGTGGCCGCTCCCGGCCACCACAGCCTCGACCTGCTGGGCTCCGGTGATCCTTTCACCTCAGCCTTCCAAGTAGCCGGAACTACAGGCGCGCGCTACCACGCCCGGCTCATTTTGATTTATTGTAGAGATGAGGTCTCACCAAGTTGCCCAGGCGGGTCTGGAACCCACGGGCTCAGGCAATCCACTCACCTCAACCTCCCAAAGGCGCGGGATTACAGGCTGAGCCACTGAGCCCGGCAATATGACTCTTAATAATACCCTGGGAAGATTTAGCAGGACAGAAATACAGAACTGAGTCACTTAGCAACCTGAAGTCACTCAGAGAGTCAATGGAATCATTTATACCACAGTTGAATTACTCCCAAAGGATGTTATTTACTGACCCAAATAGACAGTTCAAAGTTTGTGGCACTACTTCCCAAACAAAGTAATCAAATTCACTAGAATTTTTTTCTAAACCATGCCTAGAGTCCTCACAAATCAATCTAATTCACTGTCTTGCAGACAGCAACTTTACAGGAACAATTGCAAACAGGATCAGACTGAGAATGCAGCAAAAATCAGCCCAAGGATTCTTTTCAGTGCTTAGACACAATAATTTAGAATAAGAAGTTTTGTCTCTCAAATCCTCAACCATCACCTCACCCTTCGGGGAAAACAAAAACAAAACAAAACAAAAAGCACTGAAACTTATTTTCCAAATTCACTAAGACTCCTCAGGGAGTTAAGAGGCGTTTAGAATAAAAGCTTTGATTATACCCTGAAGGTGCTGCCCCTCCCCAATGACATGCCAGGCATTGAAAGAATAAGTTGCTCAGCTTCATCAAACATCACATGCTATTGATGGATTGCACTGCCAGGTATCCTAAATCTAATATAAAAAGTCATGAGAAGCAGTTTTTCAAGTTCTCCTGAAACTCTTGGAATAACACGTTCTGAACTACAAGCAATCTGACATTTGGGTGGGTCTTTATGTTTATCCATGACATTAGACAAAAATGACATCATTATTACAACTTAAGATAATAAATGTTGAATATAAAACTAAAAGTGTGCTGGGGTCATTTTTAATAGCTTGTTGGTCAACTATATCTTTAACTATGTAAACAATATATGTCCAAGTTTAAAAGAAGGAACATTATTGTACTCTTTGATTATTCTTATGATCAGCACTTTCCAATTCTTTAGGACTCAGTTTATACGTGACTTCCCCAGAGAAGCTGTCTTTCTCTAAAGCAGTCCTTCCTGTTTTATTGTTTACCATTTTGTTCCTTTCTCCCATTTTTTATTATTTTGTTCTCATTACAATTTATGATTATTTCATTTATCTAATATCTCATAAAACCTAAAAGAATATTGATTGTTATTAACACTATTATTTTATTAATCACTAAGAAAGGAAAGAGCTTTTAATTACATTGAGAGAGTACTTTCTTAGCATATGAATTTTATAAAGGCTCCTTCATAATGTAAACTTCATGGGGGCAGCGATCATGTTTGTTTTCATCCCTGTTGGATTGTTAATGCCTAGCCTAGTGAGAGACTCAATAAATTTGCTGAATGAGTAGATCAGATCATGTTAACCATACTGCTCTATATCTTCCTATGACAGTACATAAGAGTTATTGTTTTCTTTTTAACACTTGTATAGTATTTAATGATATTTATAAAATTATTCCTTTTGATAGCTGTTAACAGTATTTACAATTTTTCTGCTATTAAACAATGTTCAATGAGCATTTGTGTACATACAACTTGTGGTTGCTGAGAAAAGGGAATGCTCATCCACTGTTGCTGGGATTGTGTAAGAACCTCTCTAAGATAAACTCTTAGAAGTGGAATTTTGGGGTCAGAAAGCATATGAATTTTTAATTTGGATGTATTGTTAAATACATTGAAGGAACCCCCTCAAAACAGAAATTATCTTTCAAGGGTGAGTCCCATGTTGTGCAGGTTTCCCCTGCTAGATAAGTGTTTTAGGAACCCATTGGCATCAGTGTATCAACTAGTGTTGTAGTGAGAGGCTGCATTTAGCTTCAGTTAATTTTTTTAACATCCTTTCAACGTGTTTGCCCATTTCATGGTGGGTGATTTATGAGCACACCTGCCCACACTTCACTAAGTGTTTAGTTTTTGACCAATGACAGCATGACACCCGTGTCCCACCCTTCCTATTCGCCCAATAAAATAACATATTTTTCTTTCTCTGGCTGAAAAAAGTCATCAAAGGGAAACGCTTTGCCAATGTGGAAGAAGGGAAACAAAAAACAGCAGAAACACTAAAAGGCATCAGAACTGATGGGTTCAAGCATTATTTTGAGCAGTGGAAAAAGCATCTTGCATCTCGATAGGTGTATTGCATCAAACGGAGAGTACTTAGAACGTGGTTGGAGTTTTAAAATGTAAGATTAAATATGTAATGTTCTATAAATAAGTTCTCTTTGTTGACAACTTGTGTGTCTTCTATTGAGAAGTGTCTATTCATGTCTTTTGCTCGCTTTTTGATGTGGTTGTGTGTGTGTGTGTGTGTGTGTGTGTGTGTGTGTGTGTGTGCGCGCGTGCGCTGAGTTGTTTGAGTTCCTCGTAAATTCTGGTTATTAGCCCTTTATCTGAGGAATAATTTGCAAATGTCTTCTCCCATTGAGTGGGTTTTCTGTTCACTCTGTTGAATATTTATTTTGCTGTGCAGAAGCTTTTTAGTTTAATTAAGTTCCATTTGTCTATTTTAGTTGTTGTTGCAACTGCTTTTGGGGTCTTTTTCATAAATTATTTGCCTAGGCCGATGTGCAACAGAGTGTTCTCTTCTAGGATTTTTATGGTTTCAGGTATTATGTTTAAGCCTTTCATTCATCTTGAGTTAATTTTTGTATATGGTGAGAAATAGGGGTCCAATTTTATTCTTTTGCATATAGCTAACTAATTTTCCCTGAGCTATTTATTGAATAGGGTGTCCTTTCTCTATTGTTTATTTTTGTTGCCTCGTGAAAGATTGGTTGGCTGTGGAAATGTGGTTTTATTTCTACGTTCTCTATTCTGTTCCATTGGTCAATCTGTCTGTCCTTTTACCAGTATCATGCTGGTGTTCAACATCACTAATCATCAGAGAAATGAAAATTAAAGCCACGATGAGATATCACCACACATCAATCAGAATGGCCATTATTAGAAAGTCAAAGAACAACAAAATTATCTTTCATAAGTTTACCCTGAAAGCTTTTTTTGTCATGTGAGATAACACTGAATTACTTTAATAAATGAAACACTTGAATTATCAGTATAATTATTAATCATTGATTACGTTACTTCTGTTTTGGAGATGAGGAACTTGAAACTCAGAAAGATCATGCAATGTGTCTAAAGTCATCTAGCAAATAATTGACAGACCTGAAGTTTTAACCACATTCATGTGGCTCCAGAATCCATATCTTTTCCACTATTCTATATTCTGAACATCAGGGACTAGCTCTTGATAGTATATTCTAATTTAGTGACTGGGGTCATATAACCAGACATGATCTGTTATATAGTCATGTAGCAGACACCCTTATTCCTATTATCTGCCTCAATTGTTGCCTCTTTTCTTATTTGGAGTTGTTCATTGCTGTCCTTGGCCTGCCCATTTTCATTGTTTCCTGAAAGATTACTTGATGTTGACTATGGTAGTAATCTAATTGCCTGTGATCTGAATATCATGTTTTGTTTGTTGGTTGGACTTCTTCCTAGGACCTCCGTTTGAATCTGCCTCACCGGAGCCTACTTTAAGCTAAAGGAGGCATCTAGTTCTCTGCTTCTAATCCCTCTCAATTATTTCAATCTTAATGCCATTAAATAAATCAAGTCTGAACTAAATATGACACTACTTGGCACAGAACCACACACATAGGAGGGATAAGTACATATTTGTGGTGGTTATTCAGTAGTGAATTGTTAATATGAGGCGTTAAATATGAGCATGTAATAAATCTTAACTGCTCAAATAGTTTTAGGTGTGGATGTGCACAATGTGGTCCAAATATCACTGGAAGCAAAAAATGAAATATCAAGAAGTAACATAGAGCCAGGAAGAAGGGCATCTCTTGAGTCAAGCTAAACAACTTAATCAAAAGAAAGATTATTATTGTTTTATATTACTAGTATAAAAAGGACAACAAATACTTTTCCTCCTTGGAAACTTTTCCAAATTCTCATAGTTTGTCTTATTTGATAGTTGCCTTGAGAAGTGACACTATTGATAAGCATTTTGGTCAGTTATCAGGAAAGAAACTTAGCAGCTATCTCATTTAGTGTTATTACTTGAAAAAGTGATAGTAAGCTACCATTTTTGAGTGGTGAATATATTTCAAACATTATGATAAATTCTCTACATTTATTTATTTATTTATTTATTTATTTATTTATTTATTTATTGATTGAGTTGGAGTCTCACTCTGTCGCCCAGACAGGAGTGCAATGGCCACTCCCGGCCACCACACCTCGACCTGCTGGGCTCCGGCTATCCTTCCGCCTCAGTCTTCCGATTAGCCGGAATTACAGGCGCGCGCTACCATGCCCGGCTATTTTTTTTTTTTACTGTAGAGATGAGGTCTCGCCTGCCCAGGCGGGTCTCGAACCCCCAGGCTCAGGAAATCCACTCACCTTAGCCTCCCAAAGGCGCGAGATTACAGGCTGAGCCATTGAGCCCGGCTTACATTTATTATTTAATTGAATCTCCCCACATTAAAATGTAGATTAATAAGTAATATATTTTTCTTAATAAAAGAAAAAATGCTTTGATCAGGTCAAAAAAGTAACTCCAGAATTTCTGTTTAAAATGAATTTAGGAGTAGTAAACAAAGGAAAAAGTAGAGAAACTTGCCTTGGAGTTTTGTTGGCGGAGTAAATACATTATCTTAGATTATGGGGGTGGCTTCTATTGTTGGCTAATGAGAATTATGGGCAGGGGAAGATAGAGATAAAGGCATTGTCACTGCTAATCTAGTAAACTATGTGCTGAGATTTGAATATAGATTGTCTAAATTTAAACTGAACTATAGCACCACTATACCCCCACTCAAATTACATTTTAGCAAGGATTTCAACACTTTACCCTGGGAGGTCAGCCCTGTGATATGGTCAGGGTTTTATCTTTAAGGAACAGATTATTTCAGGGGGAATTTCTACCTGGACCTTTTGTGTTTTAATAAAGTGGTGGTATTTTTTGCAAAACAATTGACAAAGTCCTTCAGATTTATGTTTGCAGGGATTCTAGGTCATTGTATCCAATGGTTTTTCTTGGCTGCCCACAGGCAGTGAGTGATGTTTGAGGAGGTCTTTCTTGAATCATCCATCAGTATGACTTCTTATTTCCTGTCGCCCAAGAACATCCAGCTGACAGATAACCTCCACAATGCAGATGATTTCTGAATCTGCCAAGAGAACTCTGCCAAAGGAGAATGAGATAGCTGCTAAGTTTCTTTCCTGATAACTGACCAAATTGCTTATCAATAGTGTCACTTCTCAAGGCAACTATCAAATAAGACAAACTATGAGAATTTGGAAAAGTTTCCAAGGAGGAAAAGTATTTGTTGTCCTTAGCTATAGAGATTGTCTCACTTACGTATCTCAACTTGCAGAACCTGGTGCTCTGTGAGAATTGAAAATGTCCTTAGTGAGCATGTTATTGTGCAAGGTCTGCCCATTAGCTGATTGCTGAATAAGTGACAACACAGAATCCCTGTGGGTTTTGGAACTGTGCTGATTTCAGTCTGCCTTTGCGCTACAGTACTCAACCTAAAAAAGGCACATGATGACTCAGGTTATATATTAATTTTTATTTTTATATTAGCTGCTTACCCAAACAAAGAAAAAACAAATACTGCAGACTCATGTCTTCTCCTTATTTGCCACGTTGGAAAGTCCAATCAGAACCTACAAAAGAGGTGTTAATGCTTAAAGTAGAAGTACAGAAGGTTCAAAGAAAGATTGATGCCAATGAATGTTCTAATACATAATTCGAAATCTCTCCCTGAAACCTCTGTGGAGCTTAGTGATTCACAGTAAGTAAAAGTTAAATCCGCCTTCAACAGCTGCTCCTGTTTGGTGAAAGCTAGATGACCTCAAATCTGCTATAGGGGAGTGATTCACTCAGATAGAGGAGGTTATCCTTCCCTGTAGTGTCTAAGTGGTATTCACTTTCAAAATGAATGTTTAGACTTTCAGTCCATAAAGGGTCCAACTGAACAAATTCTATGACATTTATTGAAATGTAGCATGATGAGCTAAAAGATGTAGTTACTATCAAGCAGGAATGTTTATATCCAAAAGAAAATAATGCAAAGCAAATGACAAATATAGAGATCAGAACTTCCAGGAAAAAGAAAATGCAGTAAACCCTTCTGTCCTTCAAGCTTGACACTATTTCAGTCCTCCTTCAGGTGTGAAAAGAACTTGTACTAGGCTGGGGAAGCAAGGTTTTTTGCCCCATAATGTTTCTTTTGTCCTCAAAACTGAATTTTATGGGGTTTTCCATCAGGCAAATGTATGTCACAACCCCTGATTGAAACAGACTGTTTATCTGTAATTTTAGTCATAATAATCAGCGGGGCTTAGAATTTCAGATAAACAACTATTTTTTTTTAGTGAAAGTATATCCAAAATATGACATGGGATATACATATACTAAAGCACTGTTATGAATAATACTGCAATAAATATGGGTGTGCAGGTATGTTTTTCGTAGAATGATTTGTGTTCTTCCAGGTATGTTTCCCAGAAGGGGGATTTCTGGGTCATATGGGAGGTCAATTTTTAGTTCTTTTAGGAATCGCCACATTGTTTTCCACAGAGGCTGTACTAATTTACACTCCCACCAACAGTGTAGAAGTGTTCCCTTTTCTCCACATCCTCGCCAGCATCTGTTGTTTTTTGAGTTATTGGTGATGGCCATCCCGGTTGAAGTTAGGTGGAATCTCAGTGTGGTTTTGATTTGCATTTCCTTGATGAGGTTGAAGATTTTTTTCATATATATCTATTGACTGCTCGTATGTTTTCTTTTCAGAAGTGTTGATTCATATCTTTTTAATGGGGCTGATTTTTTTTTCCTTTCAGCACATTTGAGTTTCTTGTAGATCCTGAATATTAGACCTGTAAGATGTACAGTTAGCCATTTTTTTTACCATTCTGTGGGCTGTCTCCCTGCTCTCTTGGTGGTTTCTTTTGCTTTGCAGAAGCTTTTCAGTTTGTTTAATGAGGTCCCACTTGTTTGTCTTATATTTTATGGCATGGGTATCTGGGTTTTGATCAGGAATTGGTTGTCTATTCTAACTTCTGTCAGGGCGTCTTCTGCATTTTCTAAGGTTCTTATAGTTTGGAGTTTTGTGTTTAAGTCTTTGATCCATTTAGAGTTGAATTTTGTGTATGGTGACAGGTAGGGATCCTGTTTCAATATTCTTCAAGTGGTCTGCCAGTTTTCCCAGCACCATTTACTGACTAGGTTCTCCTTTCCCCAGTGGAGGCTTTGAAGATGAGTTGGTTGAGAAATTGAGATTCTGCTTTTGGAATCTCTATCCTGTTCCATTGGTCTATATCCCTGTTCTTATACCCATACAAGGCTGTTTGGATGATTGTAGCCTTATAGTAAAGTTTAAAATCTGGAAGTGTGATACTTCCTCCTTTGTTTCTTCCTCTGAGGATTATTTTGCCTATTTGTGGTCTTTTATGTTTCCATATGAATTTCTGTATTGTTTCCAGGTCTGAGAAGTATGATGTTGGTAATTTAACGGGTATTGCATTGAATCTGTAAATTGCCTTGGTTAGTATAGACATCTTAACTAACCACGCTGCTCATCGAAAGGAGACTGGATTAAAAAAATGTGGTACATATACACAATGGAGTATTGCACAGCCATAAAGAAAGACAAAATTAAGAACTTCATAGCAACGTAGATGAATTTAGAGTCTATAATATTCAGTGATCTATCACAGAAACAAACGAGTACCACATGTTCTCATTCATAAGCAGACCCTGAACATTAATCATAATACTATAAGAAAGGGAGTAGCAGTAGTGGGAAACTGCCAGAGGAGGGAGTGGGGGGAGCACATAACATCAGTAAGGGTACCTGATCTCAAACCAGGTGAAGTGGGGACCCAAGAGAAGCCCAGACTTTACCTGTATGATGACCACTTGTCTACCTAATCCTGAATTGTACCCCACATTTTAAAAATAAAATGAAAAATTAAAAAAATAAAGTACTATTATTTTCTATGTGAAATCGAAATTTAATTGGACTTTAAAAAAATTATTATTTTCTTAATGAGTTTGCCATTTTATTATTCGAATAACCCTTTGTATATGTGATTATATAATTTTTGATAAAATCTATTTTGTCTACTATTAATATGTTTTGTTCAATGATTTATTATACCTTGCATGGTATAGTATTTCCATCTTTTATTTTTAACCTATTTGTGTCTTTATAATTAAAAAATTTCTTTTGTAGACAACATAGAGTTTTATCTTGTTTATATATCTAGTCAGACAATCTCTGACTCTTTATAATTACTTATAATTATAAAGAGTTTATAATTTCATTTGCTAAATCTGGCAACCCTGAATGTACATTCATATTTTTTCTGAGACCAAGATTTCATGACTATGGCTTCTTGATTTTGAAGCTTGTGCTTAACTGATAATACTTGGAATTATGAAATGTAATAATACAAAGTTCCAGGATGGATAAAAATTTTTTTTTTTTTTTTTTGAGTTGGAGTCTCACTCTGTCGCCCAGACTGGAGTGCAATGGCCGCTCCCGGCCACTGCAGCCTCGACCTGCTGGGCTCCGGCGATCCTTCCGCCTCAGCCTTCCGAGTAGCTGGAATTACAGGCATGCACTACCACGCCCGGCTGATTTTTTGATTTATTGTAGAGATGAGGTCTCGCTGCCCAGGCGGGTCTCGAACCCGCGGGCTCAGGCAATCCACTCACCTCAGCCTCCCAAAGGCGCGGGATTACAGGCTGAGCCACCGAGCCCGGCTTGGATAAGAATTTTTAAAAGACCATTATCAGTCACACATATGATATATAAATGTTCTATATAATATGTTCCACAAGCTGTCATCCATCTTATTGCTGGACACTTTCAATGGCAGAAAATTGCCACTACCTAAAGGACAGCTCATTTGATGTTTGCACTGATAATTTAGTAAACCATTTGTGAAATTAAACAAATGATATATTCTTGAAAGTTCTTCCTATTCATCTTAGTCTTAGTGGCCACTAAGAACAAGTGAAATCCCTTTTCCATATGTTAGTCCTCCAAATATCTGACTACAGTGGGCCGATCTTAATATTATTTTTTCTCTTTGATAAATATGTTCAGTTCTTTAAACTTTCTTTTATAAAATATTGTTTTAAGTCCTCTTATACACTAGCAAATACTGATTTTGTATTTTCTGTGCATCCTACACTGATTTAGGTGAAATTACACTGTAATGAACAGTATAAAATTCTCCATCACTCAGGACACTCTTAGCCAAATGAAGAAAAATGGATACAAAGTCAAAGATATACAAACCTTTGTGACAAGTACTATAATAAAATTATGAAAGACATCTTTTAAGGACATGGAGGAAGAATAATCTAAATCTACTGGAAGATAGAAAGGAGAACTGGTGGCAGGGGAAAGGTTTAAAGAAAGCTTAGTGTATGATGATTTAACAGTGTCTTAAGTATTCCATAAGTGATTCTCATTTGAACAAAGGTACAGGAAGCAGACATGGCCAAATTCAATTGATATTTTAATGTCCTTATGGTATGAGACCTCTTTGCTACATCAGACAATGAGTTGATCACTGCCCTCTTGAAAGACTAGGCTTCTATTACATCAACTCTGCTCTAACCAGTCTTTTGTTTTCCTTTTACAGGCTCCTTCTGGTTCTGCTTCTTTCTCTTTATTGTTTTTCTTCTTGAAGGCTTTGTTCCCTGTACACTGTTTTTCTCATTCTATATATAGTCCCCTTTAGCAACTCCACTTACTTTTGTGGCACCCATTGCCAAGTTAAATGTTGATACTTTCCAAACATGTACTTCCATCCCAGACCTCTCTCTAGACTTCATCCCTATGTGTGAACTGTATGCTTCACATTTGAAACTAGTGCTACTTATACAATCACCTATATTAGAAACTCAGACGCATTTCTTACTTCTCGTCCTTATTTCACACATACAACAGCCAAGTCCTACACTCTCAATCTCCTCCTTCTCTCTCTCAAATCTCTCTTAAATCACTGTTTTATGGTTCATACTCTCATTATCCATACTTTGGACTTATATAACAACACCCTAACTGAACTTCATCACCCATCAACTCTACTAACCCCTACCAAAATGATCTATATCAAATATCAATGAGGAAGATTGATTTCTGGCACCATAGCATTAGATACTCCACTGATCCAGTCCCCAGTGAAACTGGTAAAAACTAAAAAACAAACAAAAACATCTAAAGCCTCTGGAAATGGTCCTGAAGGCAAATAGCAAATAAAGAAAAATGTATTAAAGATTATATATAAAAATTCAGTGAGGACACAGACTATGGTGTTTGAAATAAGCCCACTTCTCTCATCCTCTTCCCAGCTAGTCAAGACAGAGGACTCCCTCTCCCCACAATGCCCAGACAGAAGGCTTCTTCCTAGGAGGAGTGTGATAATAGCATTTCTCACCCTGACCCCAGCTACTTAACGATGAGGTTAAGTCTCAGGCTAGTGTTGTTAAGATGTTGGAGTTCCTTTCTATCATCCATGGAACAGAGGCTCTACTTTAGTTAGCACACTGAGAATACTGGGGACCTGACCTTTCTCGCCCTGGTTTGTGATGTGTGGTACTTTTATGCCAGGATAGGTAAGTTGAGGTCATCTAAGTCTGTTGTCCACCTTTGCCATTGAGTGCTCTCAACAACTAGAGCAGGAATGTTACTCATAAAGAAGCTTGTTATTGTCCCAAGTTCTAGATCTAGAGCCCTAACTCAACAATTTAACCTGGCGGGAGCAATAGGTCATAAAATAGATAGTTCCCAAAAATCTATTTTCAAAGAAACTGACTTCATTTACAAGAGAGGATAAAGTTCAAGACTAAAGACACTTTAAAAATAGAGGAGTTCATGGTAAAAAGCAACTAGGTGAAGACTGAAGATACAGGCTAAATTGTAAGCCTGATAGTTTGAAGAACAGAACTAGGGAATAAGACAGCTAGGGGAAGCCCTTCTGGGTTCAGAACAAAAATCAAATGATGACTGCATAAACTAACCCTTCAAGGTAGCCTAAAACTGATTGAATTAGTTTGTAGAGAGATTTTTGCCCATAAGACAAAAATAAAAACAACAACAACAACAGAGTAGTGTCTTTAATTACTGGAGTGTAATAGTAGAGTTTGGTCAAAGAAAAAGAAAGACTCCAATGACATTGCAAGATAAATATGGGTATTCTTAATGATATGCCTTCCTGAGGAACAACATCAGAGACTGAAAATTATAAGAGGAGGAGGATAAGACTTCACTAAAATAATTTAGTCAGTCACTAAACAAACAAACAAATAAAAATAACAGCAAAAAAGGAGGCATGCACAAAAGCTGGAAAGTATGAACCATACACTGGAATAAAAACAGGCAATAGAAATTGCTTTTTAAATTTTTTTTTTTTTGAGTTGGAGTCTCACTCTGTCACCCTGACTGGAGTGCAGTGGCCGCTCCCGGCCACTGCATCCTTGACCTGCTGGGCTTCGGCGATCCTTCCGCCTCAGCCTTCCAAGTAGCTAAAACTACAGGTGCACGCTACCATACTTGGCTAATTTTTCTGATTTATTGTAGAGATGAGGTCTCACCAAGTTGCCCAGGCGGGTCTCGAACCCACAGGCTCAGGCAATCCACTAACCTTAGACTCCCAAAGCGCAAGATTTCAGGCTGAGCCACCGAGCCCAGCTGTTTATTTAAAATTTTAAAGTTGTGGGGTACATTTCAGGGTTAGATATACAAATGGTCACTCTGCAGGCAAAGTTTGGGCCTCTCTTTGGTCCCCACTTCACCTGATTTGAGATCAGGTACCCTTATTGATGAGGTGTGCCCCCCTCCCTCCCCAGACATTTCTTATGAGTGAGACTAGATGTCATTTATCAGAAAATATTAAAGTAGCCATTACAAACATTGACATAACTAAAGTAAACCGTGGTTAAAAAAATAAAGGCAGGCATGAAGGCAATGTTGGATCAAATACAGAATACCTATAAAGAAATACAAATAACAAAAGAAACAATAGAAAGTATGGAGTAGAAAAATAAAATTTTGAAATGAAAAATGTACTACAGGGAATCAACAGTAGATTTGAATGGGCAGAATAAATAATAAATGAACTTGAAGATAGAGATTATGCAAACCAAAGAACAGAGAGAAAACAAAATGAGGGGGAAAAAAAGAACATCAGAAAAATAGGAACCACCATAAAGTACACCAACACATGCATAGTGAAAATACCTGAAGGAATGAAGAGAAAAAAAAAATCACAAAATATTTATTAAAATGGCTAAAACTTCCCAAATTTATAGAAAAACAACAATCTACAAATTCAGGTAGTGCAACAAACTTTACATATGATAAGTACAAAGAGATCCACAAACAGAAACTTCACAGTATAAATGCTGAAAATCAAAGACAAGGAGAAAATCTTAAAAACAGAAAGGGAAAAAAGACTCATTACTTACAAGACAGTACTAACAAGATTAACAGCTGAATACTCAGTAGAAACAAAAAAGTTTGGAAAGGAATAGGGTAATATATTCAAAGTGCTCAAAGAAGAAAACAAAACTTGTACATGGATTGTTTTTTAGCAGTTATATTCATAATAACCAAAATGGTGAAACAACTCACATGCCCATCAACTGAGGAACAGATAAACAAAATGTGGTATATCAGTACAATGAAATAATATTTGCCCGTATAAAGGAATGAAGTGCTGATACATTGTACAACATGGATGAACCTTGAAAACATCATGCTAAGAAAGAAAACAGTCACAAAAGACCACATATTATATAATTAAATTCATATGAAATGTCCAGAACAAGGAAATCTGTAGAGACAGAAAATATATTAATATTTGTTTAGGGCAGTTGGGTGGGGCAAGAAGGGACAATAGGTATGTAATAACTAAAGGTTAAGGGGTTTTTTTTGATATGATGAAAATGTTGCAAAATTAGCCATGATGATGACTGCACATATCTGTGAATATGCTAAAAACCATTGAATTGCACACTTCATTATGCATTTATTTTTAACTTTAATATAAAGATGTGGGTTACTCTTTTGCTGTTATGTGACTCCCCCCGCATCGTTCCTTCCTAGGCAGTGTCCCACAACTGCGGATCCCTCCCTTGTGCTATTGTTACTAATATTCAGGTCCCACTTATGAGTGAGAACACGTGGTATTCGGTTCTTTGTTTCTGTGATAGATCGCTAAGAATGATTGTCTCCAATTCCACTCAATTTGCTGAGAAGTCCATGAATTTTTCTTTCTTTATGGTTGTGTAATATTGCATCATATATATTCACCACATTTTCTTATCTAGTTTACTTTCAATGGGCAATAAGATTAGTTCCATATTTTTGCTATTGTGAATAGTGCAGCAATAAACATGCGTGTGCAGGTGTCTTTTTGGTAGAACGATTTGTGTTCTTCCGGGTATGTTCCCAGGAGGGGAATTGCTGGATTGTATAGAAGGTTGATTTCTGGTTCCTTTAGATATTGCCCACAGTATTTTTCAAAGCGATTGAACTAGTTAATCTGACTGAGAAATCATAAACTAAAGTCTCAAATGCAGGCAGTGTCAAGTGAAGATGAAGAGAATAGAAGGACTGAAGAGAGATTCAAAGGTAGAAATGATAGGATATGGTGACTAACATTGAGTAAATGTAGTAAGGTTAAATGATTCAAGGATGGTTCCCAGGTATCAGGTCGAGGCATGTAGGTGCCAATATCAGAGCATAAAAATACTCATGGAAGAATAGGTGTTATTGTGTGAGCATTCATGTGGTAACAGATTATAGCATAAGTAATGGGGGTGATGACTTTAATTTCTGTTTTCTTGAATTTGAGACAACAAAAGCACAACCAACTAGAGACATCTGGTAAGCAGATGAAAATATATAAAGGTAGATGTGAGAACCAGAGAAATATTTTGATTAGGAACATAGATTTGGGAATTATTGATCTCCAGGTAGAATTAAAACTGTTGTCTTAAGGTGTAGAATTAAAGAAAAAGTCTCACCTAAAAGGGAAAGGCGAGAATTCAACACAATACTCAGGGTGTTGTCTGTTACACATGAAAGTCTATGAGATAATGAACTTATCACAACACTCCATCCAGATACTGTATTTTTATTCATAATTTAGGTTTGCAATAGCTTTCTTAGCAACCACTGATACTGACTGATATTTATCAGTGAAAATATTGAAGTCTCTTATTCATAAAGGCTGTTGCATTTTCCAAACTGATATACATAGAGTTGGTCTTCTAGATATAAGTATATAACTTGGGTTATATCCATTTTAAATTGTATCTTGTTAGATTTGGTCATCACATTAGCATATTTAGATCACATATCTTAATTCTGTCATTTAATGTATTTACTATCCTTTTCAATTTCTGCAAACATATAGATTTTATAAGTAAGCCTTTTGTACAATATACAAACTTTTATAAATTGCTGTAAGAATCAGGCTGAGCAACATAAAACCAGCCCAGAGGTCCATCGAAAATGGACTGGTTAAAGAAAATGTGGTATATATACACAGTGGAATATTAGGCAGCCATAAAGAAGAACAAAATCATGTCTTTCACAGCAACATGAATACAGCTGGAGACCATTATACTAAGTGACCTACTACGTAAACAAAGAATTGAATACTGCACGCTCTTATTCGTAAGTGACTCTGATAACTGTTCACAAGAGCACAAGGGAGGGAACGGCAGGCATTGGACACTGCAGAGGAAGGGAGAAAGCAGGGATAAAAAGCACATGGCAACACACTAGGTACCAACTCCACTATCAGGGGAAGAGAAAGCCCACTAGAAGTCCAAATCTCACCTGCATGTAACTTATGTAGTCAGTTCTCACATGTGCCACATAAGTACAATTAAATTAAATTAAATTAAATTAAATTAAATTAAATTAAAAAGTAAAGTAAGCAGGGATCGGTGGCTCAGCCTGTAATCCCACGCCTTGGGAGGCTGAGGTGAGTGGATTGCCTGAGCCCGCGGCTTCGAGACCTGCCTGGGCCACCTGGCGAGACCTCATCTCTACAATACATAAAAAATTAGACGGGCATGGTAGCGCACGCCTGTAGTTCCAGTTACTTGGAAGGCTGAGGCGAAAGGATCACCGGAGCCCAGCAGGTCGAGGCTGCGGTGGCCGGGAGCGGCCACTGCACTCCAGTCTGGGCGACAGAGTGAGACTCCAACTCAAAAAAAAAAGGTAAAGTAAAATAAAACCAAGCTGAGCACAGATTCCTCACTGGAATTTTCTTTTTAGAATAGTAATATATTAACCAGTTCCTTTGAGTGAAATCATTTGAGCAGTTAATAATTCTCCTAATTATGATAAGAATTAGCCACATTTCTCCATTTTCCACATATATCTCATTACATATCTAATCAAAATCAAATCAAATTTCATTGATAATGTTCAGATTCACTTGTTTAATGAATTTTCCTTATATCCAAACCCATTAAGCTTGACTAGACAAAGTAACACGTTATTTTGTCAAAAAATAATATTAGGTGATGCTGATAAGACTTTTTTTTAAAGTAAGCCCAAGTTGGACTCTGGTGATAATTGCATCTTGTGTCTCACAAACTATACTTTTAATATAGTACCTGGCCATAGCCTTGCTAAGCTATGGTGTGGCCATGTGCTCTTCAAGCTATGGCCTGGCCATATTTTCCTAAGCTTTGGCCCCCCTCCCTTACCTTGGGCAGCTGAATCCCCCCCCCTCTCCAGTTTACCTTCTAAATAAACTATATTTTTTAATCTAAAAAAATTTAGGTGGTGGAGGCTTTGTCGAAGATGAGTTGATTGAGAAATTGAGGTTTTGCTTCTGGAATCTCAATTCTATTCCATTGATCTATATGCCTGTTCCTATACCAATACCAAGCTGTTTTGATGATTGTAGCTTTATAGTAAAGTTTGACGTCTGGTAATGTGATACCACCTGCTTTTTTTTTTTTTTTTTTTTGCTGAGGATTGTTCTGGCTATTCTTGGTCATTTGTGTTTCCATATGAATTCCTGTGTTGTTTGACAGTGGTGGGGGAAACTATGGGGGGAGGGGGAGGGGGTTGGGACTAATGGTAGTAAACATCTGTCTGGGGACAGGGAGACACCTGTTATCAACAAGGGGGCCTAAATGAAGCATATTTGTATATTTAACCCTTAACTGTACCCCACAACATCATAATAAAAAAATAATGATTTTTTAAAAAAATATATATATATAGTATCTGATTCTAGAATTTGACTCAAGATCACTGTGAGACTCATTGTTTTTTGTTAAAAACTAAGATGCTTTTAACCCATGTTTAATTTTCCATCATCCAATTTATAATAAAAGGGATACTGAAACATTTAATTATATTAAACTTGTTTATAAAAACTTTTACAGCATACATAAAAGATTAAGCCTTCAATATGACACAGCTAATAAAAAGTAGATAGCTATGTTGTCCTTCAGTGTTAAGTAATGTGATATCTGTCAATGCCCTGAAGATGTCATTCTTTTGAGCCTGGAGGCTGGAAATAAGCCACGTAAAGTGGTCTTAGGATCAGTCCTGCATAGCAAAGTAGTTTCAGGTAAACACATTTTAATAAGTTCAAGAGATTGGACTCCATGAATTAGCCAGTTACTTATAAGACAGTGTACAGGACAGGATGCTAGCCCTCATCCTTGCTGCACTGTGATAGAGATTATGCATTCTACCTATTCTCTTGGGAGGGAGTAAAGAAGAACATGTACAAAGTAAAACTCAAGTGAGCAGAGATGATCGTTCTGCCTTCTGGCAAGCCCATAGTGTGGTTCCTGCCAGATACATAATCTTGAACAACCTATACTGGTGGACATCATATAGGTCATGGACCAGAAACACAATTACTATAATAATTGTAGTAGTTTCAGTTAATATTTAGTAAGGTATCTAGGAACTTGGGGGCATAAAATAACGAGTGATTAGAGTAGAGTGAGTTCAATCAAGAAAAATTTCTTGGAGAGGGTGAGTTCTGAGTAGGTTTCAAAAGAAAGGAGGGACTCATACAAACACCATGATGCAGGTGGGGGCTCTGATTAAGGGAAAGAAATCCAGAGGAGGGAGAAGCTGGTTGTATGTGGAAGAGTGGAGACAAAATAACTTGTCCCTTATAGAGATGAGCATCCTGAGAGGATGAAATCATTGCAGAGTAGTGGGACTACAGAGAATCTGGAGAGTGACTTGAGGAAAAAACGAGGACAGACAATGTCAATAACGGTTTTGGGATTCATCCATCACCGTTGGCTGCAGGGTTGCCAAGTAGACAGTGAGAAACACTGCTTACTGTGAATCCCCGGTACTTAAAAATTATTTATTGCATTGACACTGAATTCGTGAACTTATTTAATGCAGTTATGTGCTTGTTAGCTTTACACCAAGTGTAAGATGCTTGCAGCCATGTTTGTCCTTTTCATTTCTATGTAAAATAACTCTCCTTGAGAGAGAACACAGGAGTCAAGTATGAGTTAAATAATTTTGATTTCTCGCTGTCATTTACAAACATTATCTGATCTACTCCAAGAAGCAAGCAAATCTCTTTCTTGTCCATCTTATTGCTTTGAGCATAGCTTCAGTATAGTGATCAACTCATCTCAGTTTGTCTGGGACTGTCCAGTTTTAGGACCAAATATCTCATACAATGGAAAATCCACCAGTCCTGGGCAAATTGGAATGGTTGGGTATCTTAGCTTTAAAAATTTTATTTATGTTCCCAGTATTTGTTGCAGGCCTCAGATGAGTTGGGACATTAACCTCCCAGACAATATTGTTATGTGTCCTGTATGTATGTTTATGCCACTCCCTTCATGCAGCATACACATTACACATTTCATTCTTTTAGTTTAGTTTTTTCCATTTTCCATTACTGCAATAAACATTTTATTTTATTTTATTTTATTTTTGAGTTGGAGTCTCAATCTTTGTTGCCCAGACTGGAGTGCAGTGGCACGCTCACGGCCACTGCAGCCTCAGTCTGCTGGACTCAGGCCATCCTTTCGCCTCAGCTTTCCAGGGATAAACATTTTTAAGAGTTGTTTTAAATTTTTTGTTGTTTTTTGTGGGAACTCTGTTTTACAAAATTAATTCTCTAGTACTTTGATATCACATTGCAACCAGAATTTAAGGAACATAACTATATTTGTTTCCTATAGCTACCATAGCAAAGTACCACAAACTGAATGGCTTAAAACAGCAGAAATTTATTCTCTCACAGTTCTGGATGCTACAAATTTGAAATAAAGGTGTAAGCATAGCCATGCTCCCTCTGAAGTCTCTAGGGAATAATTCCTCCTTTACTTTGTTAGCTTTTGGCAGTTGCTGGCAATCCTTGGCATTTCTTGAAATATGGTAGCATAGTTCCAATCTCTGCATTCAACTTAACAAGATTATCTCTCTTCTGTGTGTATCTGTGTCCCATTTTTTTTCTTCTTACAAGGACACCAGTCATTAGTTTAGGGCCCGCCCTAATCCAGAGTGACCTCATTACCTTGATTACATCTGCAAAGACCCTATTTCAAAATAAGGTCACATTTGCAGGTTACATATGAACATGAATTTTAGAGAAGCACTTTTCAGCCCAGTATAATAACCTGCAGTAATTAACACAATAACTCTAACATTAACAAAAGAATGTTAAATTATTTCTTCATGACTTTCATTCAATAGTTTTGCATTTGTTCTTAACTATACCACTTAATAATAGTCATGATTACATTTCTTGGCTGTCTCTGTTATTATAGCCAACCTATTCTTGTGTCTCTGGAAATTCTATTTAAGATCTATGATTATCAGTCAACCCATGTGCTCTGTCTTTAAGCCCTCTCTTTAAGCTCCATCTCTAAGTGTTTCTTAAGATTTTTGGCCAGGCTCGGTGGCTCAGTCTGTAATCCCAGCACTTTGGCAGGCCAAGGCGGGTGGACTGCCTGAGTGTCGGGTGCCAGCCCCGACCAAGGGTGGGTTAGGACCGCAACGGTGAGTCAAGACGGAGAGAAGAAACAACTCAGAGGCAGTTCTTCTGAGAACAGTCTGGCCAAGACTGAAGCCAAATTTTATTCGGACTCCTTCCAACTTATATACCTTTTTCTATACCCTCCATCAGTGTGATAATCACTTGCTGGGGGCGTACAAATTCCATGCAAATTACGTATCACAAGACCATCACGAGACTTGCAAGCTCCAAGCAAACAATTACAATTCCATGATGTATGACGTGCTTCACAAAACTTACATTAAATTCACAGGTGTACAATTTCAATACAGATTGTTCAAAGTTTTTTCCATAATGTTCAATAAATCATTCATATTATACTCTTTGTTTCAAACCCTGGTTAATACAAAAAACTTTTCCAAGTTAAATCCAAGTTCACTGACTCCCAATATTCTCAACGATTAATACCATCAGCCCAACACTATACAATAATCCATAAGTTGACCTAGTTATTCCATTAACCTACCATGATCCAACATAGTGTCCTGCAACTCCACAACCATCAAAACTCATCCCCAAACTATAAAACCTTACCATAACTTAAATGAATTTTCTATGTCTAAACTTTAATTTTTCTAATGATTGACTATGCTATATCCTATTAAGCTAATACCTTATCATTAATTCTTTTATAAATCGTATAGTAACTATTATATTTGAATAATGTAGCAAAAGGAAACAAAACAGCAAGCATAAATTTACTCAAATATACTCTAAAATGTAAATGCAACTATAAGTGTATATGTATATATTTTATCCTAACAAGTCAACTCTAGAAATCAAATAGTAGCTGTCACACTCTTGAATAAGGAAATGCATGGCCACCATGGCCTCGGGCTGAAGCAAACAGAGTTTCGGTATGTAACGAAACAAAAGCAAGGAAATGCATGGCCGCCATGATGATGGTCTCGGGCTGAAGCAAACAGAGTTTCGGTATGTAACGAAACAAAAGCAATCGTTCTGCCTGGCTAGGGGGAGGGCAATAAAACTATTATGGTAACTTAGTTTCTAATCCTAGCTCTAGGGGAAACTGCTTTCGGGAACAAGAGCTGACTCACCAGTCTACCAGGAAATAGAAGTTTGAAAATATCCAGAAAGAAATACAACTTAGAAGGGACAAGGTCATATAATTCTGCTGTGCAACTTTCCATCAGGTGTATAGAGATTTACTTATAAGTTTTACTGCCATGTATGCACACTGGTCACTAATCACATGCCAATATTATAGGTATTGCTTGTTAGAGGCAATTTTTCAGATGGGCCTTTATAGGCCTCAGTCATGTAGCTATAGATGTTGGCTCCCAACACCTGAGACCACGAGTTCGAGGCCAGTCTGGGCAACTTGGTGAGACCACATCTCTACAATATAAAAAAAAAAGATTTTGTATAAATCTGACTGCTGCAGGGTTGTACCTCAGACTCTGAATATATGAATCTCAAATTGTCTGGATGCATAGGGTTTGATTGATTCCACTGGACTCTGCATTATAAATATCTTCCATCATACATAAAATATATAAGCAAAGAAAAAACTTCTTGGTATTTCAGCTTCACTCCCTCCAGGTCCACTTTCACAATGATATCCCATTTCTATATGAATCAATGTGTCATAAAAATATTAGATTGCCTTCTTTCCCAAGGTTAAAGTCAAGGAGTGATTTTGTGGTCTCCTTAGTCATGTTCTCATATTCAAAATATTAGACAACTTCTGATATTTCTAATTTTACAATTTATTCATTTTTATGTTTCTTTATACCAGTACCACTCAGTCAAATAATACACCAAGGTAGATTGTACTGATTCGAAGCATGCATCTTCATAGCAAAAGGTTCCTTATATTAGTTCAATTCAATTTTGTCTCCTACAAAATACAGTTTTTTTTAAATTTAATCAGTATTTTTTTTTAATTATCGTTTTGTGGGGTACAGTTAAGGGTTAGGTGTACAATTAAGTTTCATTCAGGCACCCTGTTGATAAGAGGTGTTTTCCCAGTCCCAGATAGATATTAGCTACTGTTAATCCCATCCCCCTCCCCCCAATAATTTCCCAGTACCGTCAGTCATTTTCTTATAGTATTACATTGGATGTTAAAGGTCCATTATATGAGTGAGAACATGTGATATTCTGATCTTTGTTTCTGTGAGAAGTCACTCAGTATTATAGACTCTAGTTCCATCCAGGTTGCTGCGAAATTCACGATTTTGTTCTTTTTTATGGCTGCGTAGTATTCCATCATGTATATGTACCACATTTTTTTAATCCAGTCCTCTTTTGATGGGCAGCATGGTTGTTTCCAGGTTCTTGCTATTGTGAACAACGCTGCGATAAACATACATGTGCAGGTATCTTTTTTATAGAGTGATTTGTGTTCTTCAGGGTATATTCCCAGTAGGGGGATTGCAGAGTCATATGGAAGGTAAATTTTTAGAGCTTTCAGGAATCGCCACACTGCTTTCCACAGAGGTTGCACTAGCTTACACTCCCACCAACAGTGTAGAAGTGTTCCCTTTTCACCACAGTCTCTCCAGCAGCTGTTATTTTTTGAGTTGTTGATAATTGCCATTCTGACTGGAGTTAGGTGGTATCTCAGTGTGGTTTTGATTTGCATCTCCCTGATGATTAGTGAGGTTGAGCATTTCTTCATGTGTTTGTTGGCTGCTCGAATGTCTTCTTTTGTGAAGTGTCTGTTCATATCTTTTGCCCATTTTATAATGGGGTTGTTTGTTTTCTTCTTTTCAATACGTTTCAGTTCCTTGTAGATCCAGGATGTTAAGCCTTTGTCAAACCTAGAGTTGGCAAATACTTTTTCCCAGTCTGTAGGCTGTCTCCCTGCTCTCTTGATGCTTTCTTTGGCTTTGCAGAAGCTTGTCAGTTTAATAAGGTCCCATTTGTCTATCTTCTCTCTTAAGTCCTGTGGGTTTCGGGTTTTGTACAGGAATTGGATGCCAGTTCTGATTTCCATGAGAGTATTTCCTTCCTTTTCTAAGGTTCTTATGATTTGAGGTTTTACATTTAGGTCTCTGATCCATTTGGAGTTAACCTTTGTGCATGGGGATAGATAGGGGTCCTGTTTCAATCTTCTGCATGTGGTCAGCCAATTTTCCCAGAACCATTTACTGAATAGGTTCTCCTCTCCCCATTGGTAGGTGGTGGGGGCTTTGTCGAAGATGAGTTGGTTGAGGAATTGAGGTTTTGCTTCTGGAATCTCAATTCTGTTCCATTGATCTATATGCCTGTTCCTGTACCAATACCAGGCTGTTTTGATGATTGTAGCTTTATAGTAAAGTTTGAAGTCTGGTATTGTGATACCACCTGCTTTGTTTTTTTTGCTGAGGATTGTTCTGGCTATTCTTGGACGTTTGTGTTTCCATATGAATTCCTGTGTTGTTTTTTCTAGGTCTGAGAAGAATGTTGTTGGTAATTTAATGGGTATTGCATTGAATTTGTGGATTGCCTTAGGTAAGATGGACATCTTCACAATGTTGATTCTTCCGATCCATGAGCATGGGATATTTTTCCACTTGTTCGTGTCAGCTTTGATTTCTTTGAGCAGTGTTTTGTAATTTTCATTGTAAAGGTCTTTCACGTCTCTGGTTAGGAAGATGCCAAGGTATTTCATTTTTTTTGTGGCTATTGTGAATGGAATTGTGTTTTTTATTTGGGTTTCTGTTTGTTTATAATTGGTGTAGAGAAATGCGATTGTCTTTTGTACATTTATTTTGTATCCTGAGACTTTGCCAAAGGCTTTTATCAATGTAAGGAGGCCTTTGACAGATTCTCTTGGGTTTTCAAGGTACACCATCATATCATCTGCATAGAGAGATAACTTGACTTCCTCTTTTCCTATTTGAATACCTCTGATTGCCTCCTCTTCTCTGATTGCTCTAGCCAGGACTTCCAATACTATGTTGAACAGGAGGGGAGAGAGTGGGCATCCTTATCTAGTTCCAGTTTTCAGGGGAATTGGTTCCAATTTTTGTCCATTTAGGAGTATGCTGGCTGTAGGTTTCCCGTAGATGGCTTTTAATATTTTGAGGTATGTTCCCCGTATGCCTAGATGTTCAAGGGTTTTTATCAAGAAGGGGTGCTGGATTTTATCAAAAGCTTTTTCTGCATCTAATGATATGATCATGTGGTTTCTGTTTTGACATCTGTTGATGTATTTAATTACATTTATGGTTTTACGAATGTTGAACCAGGTTTGCATGCCAGGAATGAAGCCTACTTGGTCATGGTGGATGATTTTTGAGATGTATTGCTGAATCCTGTTTGCTAGGATTTTGTTGAGAATTTTAGCATCTATGTTCATCAAACATATTGGCCTGCAGTTCTCTTTCTTTGTTGGATCATTATCTGGCTTGGGTATCAATGTGATGTTTGCTTCATAAAATGATTTGGGGAGAGTTCCATCTTTTTCAATCGCCTGGAATACCTTCAGTAGGATTGGTATCAGCTCCTCCTTGAATGTCTTGTAGAATTCTGCTGGAAAGCCATCTGGACCAGGGCTTTTTTTTTTTGTAGGAAGTTTTCTTATTACATAGTCGATTTCCTTGATTGTAATTGGTCTATTTAGGGTCTCAATTTCTTCTTGTTCCAACCTAGGTAGGTTGTGCGATGTCAGAAAGTCCTCCATTTCCTTGTGGTTTTCAAGTTTGTTTCCATACAAGTGTACATAGTAGTCTCTAATGATCTTTTGTATTTCTTCAGGGTCAGATGTGACTTCATCTTTTGTGTTTCTGATTATGCTTATTTGGTTTTTTTCTCGTTTTTTCTTGGTCAGTCTAGCTAGGTCCATCTATCTTGTTTACCCTTTCGAAGAACCAGCTTTTTGTTTCATTGATTTTTTTGTATTATCTTTTTGTCTTCTATGTCCTGGATTTGGGCTTTTATTTTGCTGATCTGGATTCTTCTGCTGAAATTAGGGTTTTTGTGGTCTTGCTTTTCCAGTTTCTTTAGGTGGCTTGTTAGGTTGTGAATTTCTGTACCTTCCATAAAATACAGTTTTATGACAGTTCAAGGCTCCCAAACCTGGCTATTTCCATCATTTTCATTTTGTTTTGAAAATAAGCATGAATTTTTATTTCCTACTGGTCTCCTTACCTTTTTATCCTTTCTCCCCAATTTTTATTTTGATTAATCGACTTGGAGGCAACATAAGTCACAATCTGACAAGATAAAAACAACGCTCAATACAACATTTTATGAATTTCATCTTCAGAGGTCGTCAATGTCTTTAACACTTTACACAATAGATAAAATTAAAAGTTCACAATAGATAAAGGAAGTTAATTTCTGTTGAAACCTAAATTTTTATTGTGATATATTTGTGTCTGCTGAATAACTAGAAAAAATATATTCCCATGGAATAGGCCTCTTATTTCTTCTAACCTCTAGTGCTATTGCAGCAGTGGTATGCTGAAGGTTTGGCCTCTAGTCTGGTTTTGGTCTGGTTCTGGTCCTGGCTTTGGCAAGACTAACATTTGGATTAATTTCTTCAAGCCTCAGTTTTCAAAATGTAAAAATGTTAAGTGTAAACTAGTACAACCTCTATGGAAAACAGTGTGGCAATTTTCAGAAAGTTTACAAATTGACTTTCCATATGACCCAGCAATCCCCCTTCTGGGAATATACTTAGAGGAACTCAAATCACTCTACAAAAATACCTACACACTCATGTTTATTGCAACACTATTCACAACAGCAAAAACGTGGAACCAACCATGCTACCCACTGAAAGTAGACTTTAAAAATATGGTACATATACATGCTGGAATATTACACAGCCATAAAGAAGGACAAAATTATGGACTTCACAATAACTTGGATGGATTTAGAGTCTATCAAATTCAGTGATCTGTCACAGAAACAAAGAACTAAATATCACATGTTTCCACTCATAAGTGGGTCCTGAACACGTATCACAGTACCACAAGAGAGGGATTGGCAGCATCAGGACACTGCCAGGGGAGGGGAGACGCATAACATCAGTAAGGGTACCTGATCCTAAATCAGGTGAAGTGAGGACCAGTGGGAGGTCCAGGCTTCACCTGTACATAGACCACTTATGTACCTAACCCTGACTTGTACCCCACACCTTTAAAATAAAATTAAATTCAAGAAAATAAGAAAAAAAATTGGTCAAAAATTTCATCTTGTTTTCTTTACCAAGAAAAAGTATAGCCAAGAACTGACAAAACAATAAATAATGCAAAACTTCCCAGTTCTTAAGAGATATCATGGAGAAAAGGTATCAGGAACCATATCCTCTAAACAGCTATATGCAGGAGCTAGGAATACTTATAGTGGAAAAAGATTTTCCTCTTGATAGAAGATTAGATTAACTGAGAATAAAAATCCATGCTAACTTCCTTGATTCTAAAACCAGTTCTACTACTTACAAGATGTATGAATTTTGACAAGCAATTTAATTTGTCTATATTTCAATTTCCTCATCTTTAAAAAAGTGTTAATAATCATAAGGTCTAACATAGTATTTCTGTTAGAATTAAAAGTACTATAGGTAAAGGACTTGAAATACCACCAGCATAATGTAAGCACTCAATGAAGTTAATGGTAATATTAGTAATAGCAGTGATAGTATAGTATCTTTAGAATTATTGTCGTAAGTTTGCTTCAGTCATGGATAAAAAATTTAGTGACATTATCTAGTAATTCTGGGTTAATAATGAGGAACTTTGTCTGAACCCAAACACCTTCCTGAGAAGAAACCAGGTGTATGTCATGGGAGAGATTCAGGTCACTATCTGTTGTATTGTTGGTTATTGTTTTTATTCTTATTTTTGTGTAGAAAAGTAAAAAATAAATAAATAAAAAGTTTCAACTCTTGGAGGGATATCAAGGGTGATGGCCAGCAATATTGTCTATGGTGGCAATAATGAAAAAAAGAAGAAATAAAGCCGTGGGGGTGCCCTACAGATAGTGGTGGGTCTACATTGCTGTCTAAACTGTGACTCAACAAGATTCGGCCAAAATACCTTCTGGAGAAGGCACTGAATAGACAAGTAGCCCAAACTATGGGAGAGATGGTAAGCAGAGAGTAAAGTGACTAAACAAAATCTGAGGTGTTTTTGGAGGGAGGCGAGTGAGGTACAGTCTTCAATGAAATTAATGGTCAAATTGAGATGTCTATCTCTAGGTTTATAACTGAGAAGAAATTATCCACATGGAATTGGGACTTTCCCAAATACAAAGTGAACAGAATGTTCTATTGTGATTTCCCATGGCACATTCTCTTCCCACCACAGTCTACATTGGAGCAAAGAACTCTGCAAAATAATCATTATTCTTGCTGTACTGATTACAGTTAGAGACAATTACTTACGATGTCCAAGATTCTAGACTGGCCTTTCCTGCAGGCAGAGTATACAGCTGAATTGTTCAATGGTTCTCATATCTTAGTGCAGCAGAATCCACCTGGAATGCTTGTTGAAAATACATAACCTGCCGGGCTCGGTGGCTCAGCCTGTAATCCCGTGCCTTTGGGAGGCTGAGGTGAGTGGATTGCCTGAGCCCGCGGGTTTGAGACCCACCTGGGCAGCAAGACTTCATCTCTACAATAAATCCAAAAATCAGCCAGGCATGGTAGCGTGCACCTGTAATTCCGGCTACTTGGAAGGCTGAGGCGGAAGGATCGCCGGAGCCCAGCAGGTCGAGGCTGCGGTGGCCGGGAGCGGCCACTGCACTCCAGTCTGGGCGACAGAGTGAGACTCCAACCCCCCCAAAAAAGAAAAAAAAAAGAAAATATATAACCCTGGATCCTACCTGCAAGATCTTGTTACAGCAGTACATTTGGAGTCTTAGAAATCTGCATTTTTAACCTGTTACCTAGGCAAATCTGAAGAAGATGACCCACAGACCACATTTCAAGAAATAATGATATATCCATGATCTCAGGGGTACTTTGAAGTTCCCTACCTGATCCAGAGTTTTCAAATAATCTGTTACAATGTCTGAAATTTCAAAATATCCTTCCCCCTGTAGTGGAACACTTCTTTGGAGGAACATTTCAGAGTCTCCTGTTTTTGTTTGCAAATTGTCTCACCCTGTGATTTTCTCTCATTCTCCTTTATTATGAATCACTGCCACTAATTGAGTCACTGTTATTTATGAGTATATGCTGTATCCTTGAATGTGTTGGAGAGGAAAATGTTTACAATAATAGTACCTAGCAATTTTTGAGCACTTACTGCTTACTAAGCACTATGATAAACACTTAACATCACATGGGTTAGAAAACCCTTATCTCTATTTGATAGATAAGGAAATTAAGGATTTAGGAGATTAAAAATGTGTGCAAAATACACATTTGTTAGTGATATAGCAGAGATTAGAACACACAACTCTATGACAACAAATTCTGTGCTCTTAACCACATTGCATAAGTGCTTTGGAGATACATTCCAGTGGGATAAGCAATCTCTCTCCAAGAGCCTCATAAAAAGGGCAATGAACCCTGAGAAGATTACCACAATGCATCACCTCAGGGACCTGAGATAGCAAGCAAGTTGGCTCTGCCAGGTTATTATCTTTTGTAAATACTGAATCTTTTCTGCTTGTCTGGGCAGGATGAACAAGTGAAGGGCAAAACTTGATAGGGAAAAAATATATGTGTTAATTTAACTTCTCTGAAGTTTATATCAAAATTAAAGTTTCAACTTCAAAGCAATTTATGTACGTGCCTGAGAATTTATTAGACATACCCTAATGTCTTACACAGCTATAAGAGTAATAAAATGCAAATTTGAGCAAAAATCCCTTTCTGGAGCAACTGAAGTTTGATTGTGTCCTCCTCTGTTCATATGCTGGAAAGTTAATTTCCAATGCAACAGTGTTTGAGAGGTGGGGTTCTTACTTTAAGAGGTGATTAGGTCATGAAAGATCTGCTTTCATGAGTGGTTTAATGTTGTTATCACAGAAATGGGTTAGTTATCACAAGAGTGTGCTTGTTATAAAAGTGAGTACAGTCCTTTCTTGTTCTCTTGTTCTTTTTTGGTTGTTTCTTTGTTTTATTTATTATAAAGTTGTGGGTACAATTCACAGTTAGGTCCACAAACATTAATCATGCAGGTACCCTTGTTGACGAGGTATGCCCCTCCCTCCCCTAGCAGTTTCCCTCAACTGCCAATTCAACCCCCCTCCCGCCCGACAATTTTCCACTACTGCCAATCGCTTTCTTATAGCATTATAATTGTTCAAGGTCAACTTATGAGTGAGAACATATGGAGCTCAGTTCTTTGTTTCTGTGATAAATCACTGAGTATGATCAACTCCAAATCCATCCAAGTTGCTGCAAAGTCCATACATTTGTCCTTGTTTATGGCTGCATAATATTCCATTGTGAATATGTGCCACATTTTTTTTTAATTAGTGCATCTTTGATGGGCAACACGGTTGGTTCCATGTTTTTGCTATTGTGAATAGAGCTGCAACAAACATACGTGTGCAGGTATCTTATAATTTGAGTTCCTCCAGGTATATTCCCAATAGGGGAATTGCTAGATCATATGGAAGGTCAATTTCTAGTTCTTTCAGAAATCACCTCACTGTCTTCCAAAGAGGTTGTACTAGTCTGCATTCCCACCAGCAGTGTAGAAGTGTTCCTTTTTCTCCACATCCTCACCAGCATCTGTCGTTGTGTGTTTTATTAATGATGGCCATTCTTACAGGGGTTAGGTGGTATCTTTTTTTTTTAATTTATCAATATTTTTTATTATGGTGTTGTGGAGTACAGTTAAGGGTTAGGTATACAAGTACGTTTCATTCAGGCACCCTGTTGATAAGAGGTGTTTCCCCATACCCAGACAGATATTTGCTGCCATTGATCCCGTCTCCCTCCCCCCGCCATAGTTTCCCACCACTGTCATTTTCTTTTTTTTTTTTTTAATTGGAGTCTCACTCTGTCGCCCAGACTGGAGTGCAGTGGCCGCTCCCGGCCACCATAGCCTCGCCTGCTGGGATCCGGCAATCCTTCCGCCTCAGCCTTCCAAGTAGCCGGAATTACAGACACGCGCTACCATGCCCGGCTGATATTTTTGATTTATTGTAGAGATGAGGTCTCGCTGCCCAGGTGAGTCTCTAACCCGCGGGCTCAGGCAATCCACTCATCTCGGCCTCCCAAAGGCGTGGGATTATAGGCTGAGCCACCGAGCCCGGCCACTGTCATTTTCTTATAGTATTACATTGGATGTTGAAGATCCATTATATGAGTGAGAACATGTGATACTCTGTATCTTAATGTGGTTTTGATTTGCATTTCTCCGATGATGAGTGAGGCTGAGCACCTCTTCGTGTGTCTGCTGGCTGCCTGTATATCTTCTTTTGAGAAGTGTCTATTTATGTCTTTTGCCCACTTTTTAAAGGGGCTGTTTGTTTTTTTTCCTTTTGGTGCGTTTTAGTTCCTTGTAGATCCTAGATGTTAGGCCTTTGTCAGATATACAGTTGGCAAATATGTTTTCCTATTCTGTGGGCTGTCTCCCTGCTCTCTAGATGGTTTCTTCTTGTTCTCTTGTTCTTGTGCACCCTCTGTTGCCCTTCTGTCATTGAATGACATAGCATAAAGGCCTTCACCAAATCCAGAGCCCTCAACCTTGGACCATCCAGCCTCCGAAACTGTAAGAAATAAATGTATGTTTTTAACTAAATAACCCAGTCTCGGGTACTTTGTCATAGCAGCACGAATATGGATTAGGACATAGGCCCTGTTTTAAAAGACGATCTGGACCTGGAGATGCTCTCTGCACTGACGCGTATGGTGTATGACTAACAACAGAAATCTTTGGAGCATCTACTGAAGAATAGGGGCTTCCAGGACTCTCAGCTCTATGGCATACTTGTCCTTTCAGTTCTACTACAGTCAAGGGGTATTAAAATAAAACCTCGTTTAAGTGGAATGAGATTGTTCTTATCCATGAAGTCTTCTCCAATAACTGAAGGCTGGTCAGAAATCCTGGTTGGCTTCAGTTTTTAGTATAGCACTAATTCAACAATATGCTTTGGATTTGCTTGCAAACTTACTAAAGACAATTCAGTAAATATAACATTGTCTTCTGCATATGAATATTATAGGTTACACACATGCTGATTCTAAAAACATGGTCAATGTTTGTAGATATTTTACTGGAAAGATGTTCAATCTATGAAGAGATTGGGATAGTGCCAGGGACTGCCATGTAGCTTCCCAGACAGGTTCTAACCAAGAGGCATTTTCTTTTCTAAGTTTATCACAGCCCATAGTTTATTCTCACACTAATAGGCTTAGAAAAATAATCTTATTAAATTGCAAATATAAGTACAACTTTTACAGTTGGAATATTAAACCAATATCATGAACATTGATTGATAAAATTAGAACATCAAAGTATCAACTACTATTTTAAAATAAAACGGACACAGACCTGAGTCTTTGCATTAAGTTAGCTGGTGCTATCAAATCCTGGCTAACTAGATGTGTTTCTTGAGGCATGTCATGTAGCCTCACTAAAACCTCAGTTTCATCATATTTAAAGTAGGGACAATAACAGTAACTACGTCTTACAAGGCCATTGAGAGGACTAAAGAGAGGAGTAAATTTGAAGCTCTTAGCACAATATCTGGCATACATTAAGTACTCAATACGTTCTATCTATTGTTATTACTACTATTATAAAAACATTGCTTAGCGGGGTTCGAGGTTTCTTGTTTGAGATAACAAATAAATACATTTAAAAATAAATAATCATGCAAAAATGTTCAGTCTTGTTTATGTTGAACATAAATTAAATCAAGAAAATATTTTTAACCTATGAAATTTATAAATATATAATAAAACGTTGGTATCTAGTGTTTGTGTAAATAGGGGGAAAAATAGACCATCTCATATGCTAGTAAGAGTACTTACGAGCATATGAGATGGTCTATTGCTGGGCTCGGTGCCTCAGCCTGTAATCTCGCGCCTTTGGGAGGCTGAGGTGAGTGGATTGCCTGAGCCCGCGGGTTCGAGACCCGCCTGGGCAGGCGAGACCTCATCTCTATAATAAATCAAAAAATCAGCCGGGCATGGTAGCGCATGCCTGTAATTCCGGCTACTCGGAATGCTGAGGCGGAAGGATCGCCAGAGCCCAGCAGGTCGAGGCTGCGGTGGCTGGGAGCGGCCACTGCACTCCAGTCTGGACGACAGAGTGAGACTCCAACTGAAAAAAAAAAAAAGAAAAATAGTACAAACTGTTAAAATCTTTCTAGAGGGCGATCTGTAACTATTAATCAAAAGTCTTAAAATCTACATAATCTCTGTTCTAAAACCCCTACTTCTGAGAATTTATCCTTCAAGGCAGTCTGGCAATATTTATCAAAAGCTTTAACAATGTACATAAACTTTGACTTAAGAGTTCTACTTCTGCAAATATAAACTAAGATTTATGTGCAAATATGTTAATCAAGAATTTCTAAATGTGAAAAACTGGAAGTAAGCCAGTTGTCCAACAAAAAGGAATTGATTAAATAAATTATGTTTCCACATTATGTGCTCTAAAGGAACCTGTAAAAATCACATTATCAAAAGGTATTTAAAATTTTTGGAGAAAAGGTTTTTGTATAATGTGAAGTAAAAATATCACAATATAGTTATTTATATGATATTGTTCCAATTTCTTTTTCTTTTTCTTTTTTTTTTTTGAGTTGGAGTCTCACTCTGTCGCCCAGACTGGAGTGCAGTGACCGCTCCCGGCCACCGCAGCCTCGACCTGCTGGGCTCCGGCGATCCTTCCGCCTCAGTCTTCCCAGTAGCCGGAATTGCAGGCATGCGCTACCACGCCCGGCTGATTTTTTGATTTATTGTAGAATTGAGGTCTCGCCTGCCCAGGCAGGTCTCGAACCCGCGGGCTTAGGTAATCCACTCACCTCAGCCTCCCAAAGGCGCGGGATTACAGGCTGAGCCACCGAGCCCGGCTTGTTCCAATTTCTTAATAGTTGTACATTCATTAAACAGGTATATATGTGTATCTGGGCAGATATAGCTCTATATCAAACTATATCAAGCCCTAAAAGCATAAAATGAGTAGTGAATACACCAACATGTTACAATACTCATTTCTGGATGGTAGCATTATAGTCCATTTTTATTTATTCGTTATACTTTTTGTATATTACATTTACAATGTACAAGCAATTAAATGGTAGAACATTAACCCAAAAGTTGATATGATGAACATGGATTTAGAATGAAGATTTTTTTTATGGAATTCAAATTACTGTGACTTCCTTGGACAATTACCTCTGTGGCTTTTTGTTTCTATTCTGATATGGCTGACTAACACATTTTTTTCTTAAACTATATTAATGTCTTGAGTTTACAATCTGTTCCTTTTGGTCTTCAAAAACTCCTGTTTCAAGGACATGGAGAGACGGGAGTCAGGGCCTGACTATAAGAACATGTTCCATAAACCCTTACATTATCTGGTACTAGAAAGAGAAGAAACATAAGGAATTTAGCTGCCTTTGCATAGACCCCAACTGCTATCTGGTATAAATCCCAGTATTAGTAATCTTCTTTTCTCTTGATTTCTTCTTACAACAATTTTTTTAAAGCCCTATAATTTGAATTATTTGCATTAACTGTTTCCAGTTAGCAAAAGTATTTTTTTTTAGTTGCGCCCTTTCCTCTAGTGCTTCTCCACTTAGTTGTTGTATCTGATGTTAAAGTGCAGGCATTGGCTCTGCTCTAATTATCCTTGGACTTAATGACCCAGTCCTATTGCCTCCTTCACATCTGTGAGTTTGCTCTTATCTATCACTGCTCCTTGTCTGCTGTGGCCTCATATCATCTTCTCTGCTTGACTCTGAGCATTCAAAATTTCTGCTTCTTTGTTAAAAAGATAATGCCTCAACCACCTATGCCCTGCATTTGTATATGTGAATACCATGATTGTGTTTTTCCCAAGCAAAAGGTTTCCCTTCGCTTAACAGTCTATTTTTTTTTTCTTTTTCTTTTTCCTTAAGCGAAATAGCTTGAATCTCTCTACCTCCCACTTGATCAATAGCTTAGCTGGGTGTTATATAAAATAAAGTTTGCATTCAATTGTTTCCATGGCGACCATTACACGTAGGATTAGATATAAAACTACTTTCTGATATGACTGTTTTCTGCTAAGGGCTTAGAGATGCCAAACTAAGATTTCTAGAACAAAACTTTAAAAACACATTTTAGACCATTCCCTTGCTAAGCGATGATATGGCCATGTGCTTTTTGAGCTATGGCCAGGCCATGTTTTCTTAAGCTTTGACCCCCTCCTCTCCCTTGGAGAGGTGACTCCCCTCTTTCTGTCTCTAGCTCTCCAATTACTTTCTAAATAAACTATTTTCTAATGTAAAAAAATAACAAATAAAAACACATTTTAACAGAATTTTGTAAGGTTGTAAAATAAGTACAGGGAAAGTTCCCCACACACTGTCAAAATGCAAATTACCTTAGGAGTATTTGTATTTTAATACCTTAAACCTTTTAATCTAAGAAGGAGTCCATAGCTAACAGATGGAATTGCCCCCTACTTTACAGAGAAGATTGAGGCCATCAACCATGAACTCCTGAAAATTGCCTTGTCTCCATTTTATATTTTCTATCTCTACCTATCCTTTCCTCTTCCCTCCTATCTTGAAAGAATTGTCCTTCCTACATTCCAAGGCTAACCTTTTTGCTTTCTCTTGTTCCCATCTCTTTCTGTCTTTCTGGCGCCTTGTTTCATCAATCATCTCCATCTTCAGCATTTCCCTTTCTACTGATTTCTCTCCCTTTGTCAACAGAAATATGCAAATCTTCCACTATCCTATAAAACTTTTTCTTATCCCTGCTTCTTTTTTCAAGTTACAGTTTCATCATTCAACTTTCTTTAACTTATTATTTTAAATCTGCATTTATTATCTTCATTTCTTCATTTTCTCATCTCACATTTACTCTTCAATAATTTGCAATCTAGCTTTTAGTTTCACTGGTCTATTGGATTTACTTTATACAAAAATGACCTTCTAATTAATAAATCCAGTGACTTCTCAGTTCTCACTTTTTTGACCTCTTGACAACTGTCAGCACAGGTTGTTACTTAATGTCTTTTCTGGCTTCTGTGATGCTTAGGTTTTATTATTCTTCTGCATTCTTAACCATATCTTCCCAATGTCCTTGTATGTTTACTTTTACTGTCCACTCCATCATAAGTATTTCTTAAGGTGCTGCTTTTTGCTGCCCCTCTTATTCTACATATTCTCCACATTTTGACTCCTCCCATGGCTTCAAAATCTCCATAATCTATCTTTTTATTACCAGCCTCTCTGTTGAGTTTCAGATCAGTTTATCCAAATGCCAGTACCTATACAGGTCTACACATGTATCTGTCCTCAAACTCAACATGTCCACCTCTGAATTAATCACCCATTTATACCATTCATCAAATCTGTTCTTCTTTATTTTCATTTTCTAAGTTAGTGTCATTATCATCTTCACAGATATTCAGGTTAAAGATCCTTGAGTTATCTTTAACTTTTCTTTACCTGTTATCCCCTCATATCCAAGAAATGCCCAAACACATTAATTCTACCATGGACGCATGTCTTGCCTTTATTCTCTTTTTTTCTACTTCCAGTGAGGTAGTTCAAATCATTATCTCTTGATTAGACTACTTAAAAATTGTCCTAACACTCTCTTTTCCCTGATTCTCTCCTTCCTTCTAGACAGTCTTATAAACTCCATTCAGACGCATCCTAAATAAAATTAGTCATTCATTCATTCAAAAATATTTATTGAGTGCCTATGGTTATCAAACCACACAATTCCAGGGGATTTTATTTTCATTGTAGTATATGTGAATGGTGAACAATGATATTACATAGATTTGTAAACTGCATGCCTGTAAGCTACAACCCTAATTATGTTGTAGGCACTACACAGAGGTGACCCAAACAGAAAAAAAACATTCTGCTGTCTTGGAATTCTCAGTCTAGTAGTGGAAGAAAACAATAAATAAGCAAAAACAGATTGATTATATCAATTCTAAGCTCAAAAACCTCTATATTTCCTCATTAAAAACAGAAAAAAAAATTACTTTTTCTGATATTGTAGTTATTCCCCTGTCTGGCTACTTTTCCTACCTTCTGCTTGAGATTTTTTGCAATCTAACCATGCCAAACCATATGTTGAAACCCTTTGCTCAAAGCATGCCTTGCACTATACTGCTATGTCCCTGTGTTTGCCCTTCCACCTTAAAGAGTCTTCTGCTCCATCTGTTAAAGTTCTAACTATTTTAAAAACCTATCTCAATGTTACCGATTCCAAAAGCAACCACCAAAGGTCTGAATAATTAATATCTTCTCTCCCTCCAATGAGCAGTTGCATTATGAAAAAATGGGCCTTAAAACTTAGATAGACCTGGATTTGAGTTCTAACTGTTCAAATAATAGCTGAGATCTTAGGAAAGTTAGTGAACTTCCCTGAGACTCTGTTTTCTGATCTATATCATGGTGATTATAATACATACCTTGAAAAATATTTAAAAATATAAACATATTGCATATCAAGTGTTTAACAGTATGAAGCACATGCAGAGACTCAATAAGTGATAACTCTTAAGAAGTTGTTGACCTTGGGTTTAAATTGCTTTCTTTGCTATGTACTAACTATATAACCTTTGTCAACATTCTTAATCTTGTTGAAACTCAGTTTCTTCATCTGTAAAGTAGAAACATTCACAACTAATGCTCAGGGTCGTTTTGATCACAGATAGAGTACCAGTCACAGAGTCAAGTTCCAAAGGAGCAACTTGAACCTATGTGTTTGTATTTTATATTTTATTCTATATACTTCAATTTCCACACTCTGAATTAAATCATAATGGGGAGTATGTGCATGCACATGTACATGTATCATGCTCCAGTCTAGTTTTCCTTGTAGATTATAGACTCCTTAAGTCAGGTATTGTGTTTTCACTCATTCTTCTCTTGCCCTTAATCTTTTTAATAGTGCCTCAAACTTGGCTAGCATTGAACTGCTATTTGCTGCATTTCCCTTCTTGTCCTCATGTTCTCCCTTCCTTCTTTCCTCTTCTGAAAAAGTTCATATGTATTTATTTTATGACATTAATCACAATCTTCCTCACTGCATTCTTGTCTTGTCATATCTGCCACCACCAACCTTTTCTCCTACACTGCTGCCAGGTAGGTTATAAGACACTTGAGTGATAGCATGGTTACATTTCCCTCCGTGTCACCCCTTTGAGAATCTTTGGACTGGGATTTTTATGTAGTAAGAACTGAATTTAATGATTAATTTGAATTAAAACCTAATTACCTGGAGCATAAAACCTCCAACAGGGGCATTAGCTGGGGTTAATTATGAGATGTATAAGCTTATCAAACATTATAAAAAACATAGTTGGATGAAACTGATCTGTTGTTTGGACCCAGATATCCTAAGCATCTGTGTCACAAGCTGATCCTTTTGATGTTCTGTCCATCAGATCTACAGTTTGATAAAGTGGCATATTATTTGTTAAACCTTCATGAAGAAATCCTAAGAACGAATTATTCTAACCAAGATATCAACTTTAAGATAAGGAGTCACAGATAGAATTTGATTATGCTACAGTTTTTCTCTGCTTTCTCCCCCATGATCTTTGATCACAGTATTTTATATTAGCTTCACATCAAAAAGTCACAAAGGTGACAACTTCTCATTTGGGTTTTACACCTAATATACAGTCATAAACTGCTTTGCTAAGTCACTCTGCACAGATCCATTTAAGGTGCTACCTCTGCACTGACAGATCTGCTGACTTGTGTTAAAAACTGCCCGATGTATTTTGCTTCATGTTACTGTAAATTTTGTGTTGGATGATGAAAGTGCACCACTAATGATTCTGCTTTTGTCAGCAATCAAGTTTTTTTACATTCATTTTATTCTGTCATAATAAAAATCTAGGAGTCATTGTGATGAAAACAAAAATGGTCACACTAATGATTTGCAAGAATATAAAGTGTATTAGAAGGTAGAAAGTGGCTATGAAAGTCCTATATCCAGCCGGGCTTGGTGGCTCAGCCTGTAATCTCGTGCCTTTGGGAGGCTGAGGTGAGTGGATTGCCTGAGCCCACAGGTTCGAGACCCGCCTGGGCAACTTGGCGAGACCGCATCTCTACAATAAATCAAAATGAGCCGGGCGTGGTAGTGCACGCCTGTAGTTCCAGCTACTTGGAAGGCTGAGGTGGAAAGATCGTCGGAGCCCCCAGCAGGTCGAGGCTGTGGTGGCCGGGAGAGGCCACTGCACTCCAGTCTGGGTGACAGAGTGAGACTCCAACTCAAAAAAAAAAAAAAAAAAAAAAAAGAAAGAAAAAGAAAGAAAGTCCCATATCCATTTTTTTTACGTCTTTACTGAACCTGTGCAGAAGGTTGAAAGTCTAAGCCCCAAACAATTGGAAAGCAGTTATATAAGTTGTAATGTGTGTACAAAATACTATGAAAACATTAAAAATGTCATATATTGTTATGGAAAAACATCGAAACCACATTACATTTAAAAACAGGAAATAAAACAGCATATTTATATAAAACACACCTCCTGAATTCCCTATTTTTGAAAATTGTGTGTGTGTGGCAAGATTGATTTTCTCTTCACAATTGTCTTCCTGGAGATTATGAAAACTTGAGACTATGAAAGAGAATTTTTGTAACATAAATTGAGGCTGAGTAAACATACTTTTTTGACTTAGAACATGAGAGATAATGCTAGGAGGAAACTACTCTTTCTAGTATAAAAGTCTTGACTTAGTTTTGTTTTCTTTTTTCAAAAATGTACCTGAAGCATAAAACTCATGAAGGCTTATTTTTGTCTCTTCCTCTGTCTCCAAGATCCAAAACCCCCTATTTTCCATCAAATAGGTAAACTGAACAAAACATACATACTCACTGACAATTTCAATGATATGGCCAGACACAAACTGGCCTTCCTTTATTTAACTTTAAGTGACCAAGAAACTGTGAGGGTTGGAAGAAAATGAGTGTAACTAAAGTGCTAGCTACATGATGTACCTCATAGACTTAAAGTTAAGGCCCCACATTCATGAAGCTTAGGGACTAGTTGGGTGTAATGAGAAAGTTGCACCTGAATTTCCACTATCGTGTAGACTCTGTGAGATAGTTCATATAATATATAACTTAAGATTTAAAAAATTTTCGTCTTTAATTTTATTTTTATTTTTTTATTTTAAAGATGTGGGCTACAATTCAGGGTTAGGTATACAAATGTTCATCATGCAGGTACCCTTGTTGATGAGGTGTGCCCTCACTCCCCCGGGCAGATTCCCACTACTGCCAATTCCAACTCCGCTCCCCATCCCTGTAGTTTTCTGCTACTGCCAATCCTTTTCTTATAGTATTGCAATAATTGTTCAAGATCCGCTTATGAGTGAGAACATATGATACTCAGTTCTTTCTGTCATTGATCATTCAGTATTATAGACTCTAAGTCCATTGTAAGTTGCTATAAATTTCATAATTTTGTCCTTCTTTATGGTTGCATAATATTCCATCATGTATATGTACCACATTTTTAAAATCCAGTCCTCTTTCGATGGGCAGTACGGTTGGTTCCATGTATTTGCTATTGTGAACAATGCTGCAATAAACATGCGTGTGCAGGTATCTTTTTTCATAGAGTGATTTGAGTTCCTCCAGGTATATTCCCAGTAGGGGGATTGCAGGGTCATATGGAAAGTCAATTTTTAGATCTTTTGGGAATTGCCACACTGTTTTCCATAAAAGTTTTTATTACTTTTCATTCCTACCAACAGTGTAGAAGTGTTCCCTTTTCCCCGCATCCTCTCTAGCATGTTATTTTTTGAGTTATTGATGATGGCCATGCTGACTGGAGGTAGGTAGTATCTCAGTGTGGTTTTAACTTGCATAACTTTGATGACTAGTGAGGCTGAGCACTTTTTCATATATCTGTTGGCTGCTCGTATATCTTCGAGAAGTGTCTACTCATATCTTTTGCCCACTTTGTAATAGGGCTGTTTGTTTTTTTCTTTTCGGCACGTTTGAGTTCCTTGTAGATCCTAGATGTTTAGGCCTTTGTCAGACATACAGTTGGCAATTTTTTCCCAGTCTGTAGACTATCTCCCTGCTCTCTTGATGACTTCTTTGACTTTACAGAAGCTTGTCAGTTTGATGGGGTCCCACTTGTCTATCTTATCTCTTATGGCATGGACACTTAGGGGTTTGATCAGGAATTGGTTTCCAGTTCCAATTTCTCATGCACTTTCAATGTTTTGCTCACTATTTTAACATAGACTATATCGACCCCATCCTTCCCTCATAAAGGGTATAGAATCAGAGTTAATTACATCTGTAATTACATCTTCCTAGCCTCGAGCATTTCTGGAAATTACTTCATGTTATTCTACCGGATGGATTAATTTGTATATTATTGGACTGCCAGGATATAGAGTGTGATAGCAGCATCTTGACTTACAAGCACAGATCATAAGGGGCTCTAAGTCACTGCTATAAGAATATGTTTAAACTAACAAAACTCTAAATGTTCCAGATTAATAATTAGTGAGGGATACACATAGGAACGGTTTCCATTTATTACCGAGAACAAGTTTAACCTTATACTTACTCAATGAGTACTAAATGCCCTTTTAGAAATAAAAAGTGAAGTTTAGAGAAATTAAATGTTCCCCTTAAGTTATCGCAGTAATGTAGAGAGCCGGACATCAAGCACAGCTCTTATTCCAACGTCAGTGTTCTTTCCACTATGCTTGGGTGCCACACAAAAAGAATGGTGATATCTGTGGGGAAGAGTTAAATGAGTAATCCTGCTATCCGAAAGACTGGAAAGATATAAGAAATTGGAAATTGGAAGGGAATATAGATGGGAGTGTGGAAGGAGGTGCCATGTAATTCTCACTCACCCATCAACTAATTTTGACATAACTTCCCATACTGATTCTGTGCATCAAAACAAATCACCTCTTTCTACTTTATAAAATGCCATGGAACTTTGGAGTCTATGAGTACAAGGAAATTATCTAACAACAGTTTACATGACATTCTTAGGTAGCTGCTATTTCTGTCCTGCCAAAAGTAATTAATCCAATTCTTTCAGGAGTTGCGCCAAAGTGATATTTTGAGGGGGGGAGGGTAAAAATCAAAGAAAAAATCTACAAGTAAGGTCATTGACCACACTGTTATAAAATTCATTTAAAACTCAGGCCGCAAAATTTGGTTATTATTTGGAATAGTGTTTTGATTTCAGTTTGAGGCTTGTTTTTGCAAAGAAAATTTTTTGCTTCAAAACAGCTTTATTGAGATGCAATTTACATACCAACAAATTCACCCATTTAAAATGCACAATTCAATAGCTTTTAGTATCATCACAGAATTGTGTATCCATCACCAAAATCAATTTTAAAATGTTTCATTTCTCCAAAAAGATTTTAAACAAACCCTGAACCTTTTAGCTGTCATCTGCTAACCCTACAGCCTAGCCTTAGGTTACCACTAGTCTACTTTCTGTCTCTATAAAGCAACTTTCTTTTGAATCAAATCTTAAATGTGGCTGGGCACCAAGGCTCACCCCCGTAATCCTGGCACTTTGGGAGGCAGAGGCAGGAGGACCCCTTAAGACTAGGAGTTCAAGATCAGCCTGGAAACATAGTGAGATTGCATCTCTCAAAAAAATTATTAAGTATTTCCTGGTTTTGAGGAGATTGATCCTACCTGATAGTCATCTGAAGAGACTAACTGAAGTAGCCAACATTTGCCAATATATATATATATATTTAATATAAACATAAATATATACATATATACATATGTGTGTGTATATATATATATGGGGGGGTTGGAGAAAAAAGCAGCACTACATTTTATTTATGTGAAGCCTGCTGCCACTACTTAGTTGGTAACAATTTTATCTTCATTTTGGCATCCAAGAGTTTAAATACACTCAGCAAATATACCATCTTTCCCCTCATCATCAGGCAAGGTATCCTAAGCCTACTTTCTCAGAGTATTGACGGCATACTCAGGAAATAATCTTCTTTCACAAAATGTCAGTGAATGCAACAGGGGCTACTCAAACAGAGCTGTGCTCTGTACTGGCTATATTTCCACTTAATGGTTTCTTGAAAGCTTCAAGGAATTCAAGTATTTTCACTTCATTTCAAGGGACAGAGGAAGAAAGGCATCTTTAACACCCTGATATACTGAGTTTGCCAAAATTTTGAAGCAAGTGAGTTGTGTCTTTAGAGGCTATGTGCCTTCTCTTTGGGCAGCACTTTTCTCTCACTTTGGAGAAGCATAATGTAGTAGAAAGATCATTGTCAGCTGTTGAAGTCATGTGTACTTACTTTGTGTCCTGGATCCACCTACTAGGAATTCAATCTTACTTAATCCCTTTAATCCTTAGTTTTTTCTTTAGTAAAATTGTCATGCTATCATTCAATTGGTTGAATTAGTATAATAATTAAATGTAATAACATATATGGAAATGCCAAGCAGAGTGTATTTACATAGTAATGCTCAATAAATATTAGCTTCCTCTCTTTTATGGTGTCTTCCCATAGACTCTAGATCTCCAAAGAACTTATTTTTCTCTCTAATCATTTGGAGCCTGACCAACATGGAACATACCTTATGTTCATCGCTACCTAAAAACCTGGGTTTAAGTGGTTTTATTACTAACAAACTATGACATTAATGTAAATTACTCAACCTGTGGCTACTTTTGTTTTCTCATATTTCAAAAGGTAACAGGTCAAAATGCTTCAAAATTTAATATGCATATGAATCACTTGGGTATCTTGTTGAAATGAAAATTCTGATTCAATAGCTATAGTAGACAGAATTCTAAGATGGATCCCAGGATTCTACATGGCCAGTATAATCCTCTTGAGTATGGGAGGGATCTGTGTATATGATGGGATATTACTCTCATGATTAGGTCATGTTATATGGCAAAAATGAAGGGATGTTGTTAATGTAACTAAGGTCCCAAATCAGTTGATTTTGAATTAATGGAAAAGAGATTGTCCTATGTAGGCCTGACCTAATCAGATGAACCCATAAAAAGAGGGTCTAGGGGTCAGGGATGGAAGAAGTTGAAGACTCTCAAAAGTCATGAAAAAGCAAGTTGCCATGAGTACTACAGCTATAAGTAAATGAATCTTTCTAACAACCATGGGAGCATGAAAGAGGACTGCTTGCTTCAGATTAGACCTTAGCCCTGGTTGACATTTTGATTGTAGCCTTGCAGAAGACCCAGTTAAGTTGTGCTCGGACTTCTGACCTATGAAAATTATGAAATAATAAATGTGTTATCTTAAGTTGCTAAATGTGTGGCAATTTGTTATACAGCAATAAATTATAAATACAGTAGTTCTGGGTGAGGCATTTCTAACAAGATCCCAGGTGACTGTTGATAATACTGGTTCATGTCTACACTCTAAATAGCGACATCATATAACACAATCATTCCAAGATTGAGAGTGAAAGAGGACATTAGCAATGTACACCTGGACATGTTTTATGATGATTTGTTCATCCTTAAACATAAAATTTACTAATTCCTAGGCCCTGGTTATGACCTCTATTTTATAAGTTGACTTTCATGTGACATTCGTGAAAAACTTGCACTTAAACTTTTAGACATCTATTCCCAATTAGAATTTCAACCCTTTCATTTTCTACTCTTGCAAGAAAGTTAAGTATATTCTTGATCAGATGCAAATGTGCAACACAAAGAGGTATCATTTTATCAATTGAACTCAATTCATTATAACCATATTAGGTATTATAGGTAACAAGGTCTTAATGATTACATTTGAGAATATTAAAATAAGACTGAACAAAAAGGAATTGTTTCTTAGTTTTGCTAAATTCAAATTATTACTCAAAAAATCTTCAGCATACTATCTTTTAAAATTCATTTTACTGAGGTATGATTGATGTGTAAAAACCTGCATATATTTAATGTATACAACTCAATGAGTCTGAGGAGTAATGTACAACTGTGAAATTATTACCACCAAATCAAGGTCATGGACATATCCATCATCTTCTACCTCCTTTCCCATCCTATTTATTATAATTCTTTGAGTGGTAAGGTACTTAACCTTCTTAACATTTATCCTCTTAGAAAAGTTTTACTATATTATACAATATTGTTAGCTACAAACACTATGCTGTATACTAGATCTCCTGAAATTATTTATCTCGTATAACTAAAACTTTATATCCTGTCACTATCATCTCTCTATTGCCCACTCCAAGCCCAGCTCCTGGCAACCACCATTCTACACAATTCTATGAGTTTGAAAACTTTAGATTCCACATCTACTGAGATCATACAGTAGTTATCTTTTTGTGCTTGGCTTACTTCACTAACCATAATATCCTCCAGGTTCATCCATGTTGTCACAAATGGCAGATTTTCATTCTTTTTAAAGGCTGAATAATATTTCATTGTGTGTATATATTGCAATTTCTTTATCCATTTATCCATCAATAAATGTATAGGTTGATTCAACATCTTGGCTATTGTTAATAGCAGGATAATGAACACACATGTACAGATATCTCTTTGAAATGGTTATTTTATTTCCATTGAATATATACCCAGAAGCAGGATTGCTAGATTATATGATAGTTCTATTTTCAATTTTTTAAAGTAACTATCATACTGTTTTCTGTAATGGTTATAACAAGTTAAATCCCTACCAACACTGCATCAGGGTGCCCTATTTCTCACATTCCAGGCAACTCTGTTGTCTTTTTTTTTTTTTTAATAACAGCCATCCAAACAGATGTGAGGTGGTTTAAATTAGTATTTTCCTGATGATGAGTGCTGTGTGTTTTTTTAAAAAATATACCTAGTGGCCATTTGTATGGCTTTAAAAATACGTCTGTACAGGTCTTTTGCTCATTTCTGAAATGAGCTTATATGTTATTTTTGCTATTGAGCTATAAGAGTTCCTTATATATTTTAGATATGAATCCCTTATCAGCTATATGGCTTGAAAATATTTTCTTCCATTTAACAAGTTGCCATTTTATTTTGTTGACTGTTTCATTTTGTTGACCTTTGTTGTGCAGAGGATTTTTAGTTTAATGTAATTCTACTTGTTCATTTTCCATGTTTTTGGTGTTATATGGGCATACAAAAAGTCACTACACAGAACAATGTCAAGGGGATTTTCCCTATGTTCTCTTCTGGGAGTTTTACAGTTTCAGGCGTTATGCTTAGTATTTAATCCATTTGTCCTTGATTTTTGTGAATAATATAAGGGTCCAATTTTATTGTTTTGCCGGGGATATTTAATTGTACCAATGCCATTTGTTAAAGAGGTTATGCTTTCCCCATTGTGTTTTCTTGGTGTCCTTGTCAAAAATTGTTTGTGCATATATGCATGGGCTTGTTTTAGGGTTTTCTATTTTGCTCTATGTGTATGTTTTTATGCCAGTATCATACTGTTTTTATTTGAATAGTTTTGCAATATAATATGAAATCAGAAAGCATGTTGCCTCCAGCTTTGCCATTCTTGCTTAAGGTTTCTTTGGTTATTCAGGATCTTTAGTGCTTCTATATTAATTTTAGAATTCTTTTTTCTATTTCTTTGAAAAATACCATTGAAATGAGATGATATATTCAAAGTATGGAAAGAAAAATACTGCCAACCAAAGATACTTTACCCAGAAAAATCTGTCCTTGAAAAACGAAGGAGAGGTAAAAACTTTCCCAGATAATTACCAAGAAACTTAGAGAGTTCATTCTTAGTAGACCTGTCGTAAAAAATGCTAAAGGGAGTTCTTCAAACTGAAATGAAAGGATGCTAATTAGTAAAATGAAAAGGCATGAGAGTATAAAGTTCACTGATAAAGGTCAATATATTGTCAAATTCAGAATGCTCTAATATTGTAATAGTGGTATATAAAACATTTAATTCCAGTATAAAAGTTAAAAGACAAAATTATTAAAAATATTGCTACAAAATCTTGTTAATGGATACACATATTTAAAACATGTGAATTAGGAAATCAAACATAAAATTTTGAAGAGATAAGAGTAAAAAGGTAGATATTTTGCATATGATCAAAGTTAAGTTATCAACTTAAAATAGACTGCTATAACTAAAAAGATATTTTATTTAAGCCTCATGGTAATCACAAAGCAAGAATTATGTGAGAAGATAGATATGTTAATTAATTTTATTATGGCAATCATTGTGCAATGTATATGTATATCCAGTCATCACATTGCATGCTTTAATTTTTTCCTTTTTTAAGTAGATTTTTTTAAATTTTAAAGATCTGGAGTACAATTCAGGACTAGGTATACAAATGTTCATTATACAGTTACCCTTGTTGATGAGGTGTGTCCCTCCCTCCTCTGGCAGTTTCCCTCAACTGCTAATCTCATCCCCTCTGGCAGTTTCCCACTACAGCCAAGCCCTTTCTTATAGTATTATGATAATTGTTCAAGGTCTGCTTATGAGTGAGAACATATGGTACTCTGTTCTTTGTTTATGTGATAGATCACTGAGTAATGATAGACTCTAAATCCATCCAAGTTGCTGTGAAATCATATGTTTGTTCTCCTTTATGGCTGCATAATATTCCATTGGGTATATGTGCCACGTTTTTTAAATCCAGTCCAGCTTTGATGGGCAGCATGGTTGGTTCCATGTTTTTGCTATTGTGACTAGAGCTTAAAAGTAAATGAGAGAGAGAGAGAGAGAGAGAGAGAGAGAGAGAGAGAGAGAGAGAAATGATTCACCTCTCCAAGGTGGGGACAAGTGTACATCCTTACCAAAAGATACTTACCTACAAGTTTTAAAAGCAAATTTTGAGAAATTTAATGCTCAAAAATCTTTCTCCCAAAATGAGATAAATAAAACTGTATTATTTCCTGGGCACCAGGAGTCAACAGAAGCAATCTCCTCACATTTACTGTTGCTTCCTCTGACTCTGTCCACCCTGCAGAACTTGGCCCCCACAATGCACCAGTGTATACCTGCAGAGGGAAGTGTGAGTAGTATGCTCCTTTCACCTTCTCTGGAAACTGGCTTATAGTTTTAGGAAATCTGAATAAAATTGAACCACTGGCCTATCTAGTTATGTTCATTAGAGTAGAATTCTATTCAATAAGAGTCAAGACAGAGCTTGATTTTTTATATAATCTAGACTGAATTCTTCATCCTTGTTACTTACTAGGCACTCAACAGCTCTGTGACTTCAGAAATTAAACCAGCTCTCTGAGTGTCAGTTTCCACATATGAGTAATAAGACTAACACATTCTTAGACTGGGAGCGGTGGCTCATGCCTGTAATCCTGACACTTTGGGAGGTCGAGACAAAGATTGCCTGAGCCTAGGGGTTCCAGACCAGCCTGGCCAACTTGGTGAGATCTAGTCTCTACAATAAATCAAGAAAAATTAGTTGGGCATAGTGGCACACGCCTGTAGTTCCAGCTACTTGGAAGGATGAGGAAGAAGAATCACTTGAGCCTGGTAGATCAAGTCTGAGGTAGCCAGGAGTGTGCCACTGCACTCCAGCCTGAATGACAAAGTGAGACTCCAACTCAAAAAAAAAATATTATGTCTTAAGTGTTTCTTGTAGAAGTGGTCTGGAGGCAGAATAAGTTCTTAAGGATTGGATGTCTGGGAAAGATTTTTAATTCCCTTCACTGATGAAGCTTAGCTTGGCTGGGTAGTTTATTCTTGGTTGAAATTATTTATCTTTGAGAACTTTGAAGATTGGGTTCCAAGCTCTCCTAGCCTGAAGGGTTTCTGTAGATAAATCTGCTACTATTCTAATTGGTCTTCCATGGTAGGTAGTCTGACCTTTTTCTCTTGCTGCCTTTAGGATGTTTTCTTTTATACCTACTTTGTTTAGGTGAATTATTATGTGTCCAGGAGTTGGTCTTCTCATTTATTGTCTTGCAGGGGTTCTCTGAATCACTTGTGTTTTTATTTTTGCATCACTGATGAGATGAGGGAAGTTTTCTTGAATAATTTAATGGAATGTTTGTTCCAGGATGGTCTCTGTCTCTCTTTCTGCCTCAGGAAGTCCAATTACTCTTAGGTTCAGTCTCTTGAAGTATCACTCCATAAAAAAGAACAAAATCATGAATTTTGCAGCTACCTAGATGGAATTAGAGTTTATAATACTGAGTGATCTTTCACAGAAACAATGATCTGAGTATCATATGTTCTCATTAAGTGGACCTTGAACAACTACCATAATAGTATAAGAAAAGGATTGACAGTGGTGGGAAACTATGGGGGAGGGGAGGGAGGAGCAGGAAGGTGGGACTAATGGTAGTTAATATCTACCTGGGGAAGGAGGGGGGCACACCTCATCAACAAGGGTAGCTGCACAATGAATATTTGTACACCTAACCCTTAATTGTACCCCAAAATTTTAAAACAAAAAAATTAATACATTCTTGCAGGTTTTAAAAATATTAAAAGAGAGTGGCACATATACATGATGAACTATTACACAGCCTTAAAGAAGTACAAATTATGGACTTTGTAGCAACTTGAATGGATTTAGAGTCTATCATATTCAGTCATCTATCACAGGAACAAAGAACCGAGTGCCACATGTTCTCATTCATAAGTGGATCCTGAGCATTTACCATAATATTATAAAAAGTGATTGGCAGTATCGGGACACTGCCAGGGTGAGGAGGCACATAACATCAATAAGAATACCTGATCTCAAACCAGGCAAAGTGGGGAACGAAAGGAAGCACAAACTTTACAATGACCACTTGTATACCTAATCCAGACTTGTACCCCATTGTACCCCACATCTCCAAAATAAAAAATATATATTAAAGGAGATAAACTACAATAAATCTTCTACACAGAAGTCCCCATTTTGTTTTCTTCTTCTTAGGGGTGGTTATACCATCCCTAAGCACAGATTAAGATAAAGTATTTGCCAGTGGACCATCAAGTAGAGAAAGAAGAGATTATTTACACAGCACCATTACAATATTACTTACACGTTTCAGAACATCTTTTAAGAAATCTAATTCTTCAGGTCAGAATGAGAAGTAGAAAAGTATATTTGAATAAATAATTTTAAAATATTTTTTACAACTTCTTTTCCCTACCCAGATAAAATATCCAGAAAACTTAAGATATTATTCTTTTTTCATAAGGATGCATCCTAGGAAGTCTTGATACTCTTAATAATGGACTGTCTCCATTCCACATGGCACTATCATGGTAACCTCAATTCTAAAGTTCTGCACACATTTGTCATTATATCTAATTCTGCAAATGTTTTCAGAAATATATCTGGAGTTTCCAACCTAGTTCTAGAGACCTAGATAATATTCTTCTCTAATTCCCAAACCTAGGATGCATATGCATTTATTTGGATTAGTGAAGAATCTTTCAGTTTTTTTTTTTCTACTAGCATACATCTTTACCAAAAGCAACCACTTCTACTAAACAGGTGTTGAAAAGCACATGAATACAAAGGGTGTGGGGTATTAAACAGGATTCCAGTTCCTAGAACTTTTTATTGGATTACTTTGATAAATGCTTTCACAAAGTCTTGCTTTTGACTTTCTGATCTCCTGTGGTCTTGGATTTCACACACAGAAGATTAAGGGCTAATAGTAACATTACAAGAAGAAACATGATCGGGGGAGATAGTGAGAGAGTCTGAGCTTATGTCTCCATTTGGGATACAAAGAGAAAATATAGGCCTAAGAACTCCTTGGAAGGTGAGATGAGAAAAACTATAAATGAGGGACTTCTCTATTACATTGTAGAATGATATCTGGCCATATTCATGATCTAAAAATACTCCAACATTGTGCATGTACTTTCTCAGGGAGATCTTTTTCAAACAGGGAAAGACCCAGAAGGTATAATCAGTCCCCATCAGGGATCTTGTGAGTAAGAATTTGTATCCAAAGCCTTGGGCACATTGCCCTTTCTGTTTGCAGAATCTTGGTATATGCCCAGTTGCCACTGAGTTGCCTTTTCCACATCCACCTCCCAATAGTGTCTTCCTGAGGTGAAGCTCTCCACACCCACCCAGCACCATGGTACTAAAGTCAAATCTTCCTAGGTTGCCAGACATATTCTGCTGAATATTTCCACATTTCACACTTCTCAGGTCCTCAGACAAGACTAGAAAGGGATGAGCTGTTTGAGGATCCAAAGTTATATGCTTCTGGTAAACTATCAGCATTCTGCTCATTCCTCTCACATGGCACGAACTCAGGTCTGCGGTATGAGTGGGCTGCAGGCCCTGAAGCATCAGTGACTCACTCCTTTCCAAGGAGTATCTCGCATTCTTGAGCAGCACTGTGGCAGATTCCCCACACTTCTTCTCGAGCTCTGCAGCGGCCTGCTGGAGGCTGCAGATCTGCTCAGAAACCTTGACTTCACTCTCCTTCAGTTTATTCATGTTCTCTGTCCCCAGGTGGTCCAGTCTGTGAAGCATTTCTTGGGAATTCTCCTCTAGTTCTGTGGTAAACCGATTCAGACTGGCTTCTCTCAAGTTCAAGTTAAATGTGCATCTTTGCATTTTCTGGAAGTTCAGCTCATTCTCTTCATTCAACAGCAGGAGGTTTATCCTATATTCAGACCCAATCATCTCTTTAAATTTCTGTTCCTCTTCCTGAATCATCACCATTCTTTCTTGCTCACCAGCCAATTGATTTTAGCTGCTTCAAGTTTCTCCCTGAATGTATTCAATATTTCCTGGAATAACTTCCTATAATTCTCGGCAGCCTCTTGTATCCCGTATACTATGTGATGCTTGTGCTCCTGGTACTGGAAGCATTTGCAGCAGAGTATGGTTTGGTCCATATCACAGAACAGCTGTGTAGGTTCCAGGTGTGTCTCACAATAGACATCTTCGGTGATGCTTTGTGGTAACCAGGGGCTGAGCCTTTGGGACATCCTGTAGGTGTCCCTTTTGTAGTAATCCTGGCTATTTTCCTTTAAAGAAAGTGATATTGTATTCTTTAAATACATACATATTACTTGCCAACTATACCTCAATGAAGTAAAAAATAAACATTGTTTATGGGCCTATAGTTTCTCATATGTAGGGGTGTACAAATACATGTATAAGTTCCCTGACAGTTTAGGTTTTCATGGTATCAAGTCAGTTTAAAAATCCCAATCTCCTTCTCACTGTACTGACACAATGGGGGCCTTGTAAAAATAATCAGTAAACTGTCCTTTCAAATAAGGGGGTAGTTACAGTCCAAAAGAAAACCAACCAGATAAAGGGCTAATTTTTTGATACAATGGAGTGAATATTTTGATATGTTCTAAAAAGAGCCTTTGCCAAGCTTAGGGTAATGTTTTAAGAACTTAAAGTTTAAGTAGAATTGAATTACTAGATGTTAAGCAATTATAATAAACATCTTACCTTTAACATTGGAAAAAATTTAATTAATTTTATTTACAGCAAAACTTTTTTTATTTTAAGACACACCTATCCACATAGTTTTAAAAGGTTCTTTCTTTTAATTTCCTAAACATGCACACACATGCACATGCATACAAACACTTCTTGGCTGCATGTTAAATTTTTATTATTAATTTTGGTTAAAGACAAAATCTGGCATTTCAGGATTGAATCAGAATCCTTTTTTCCTATAGAAAGGATGATAAACATGTTTCTCAGTTCTGCACTGGCAATGCAGGCTTAGTTGAGAGAATTGTTATTTCTGAGGGCTGCTTTTTTAAGACTGGGAGTAAGTGCAACTTTTGAAAATAAACAAGCTAGTTAGAATCATTGATATACAAAAATTCAGTTTCTGATTCTAAAAGAAACTCCCAAAGGCATTTAAAACAAGATAAAAAAAAGAAAAGAAGAAAAGTAGTCCAAATATTGGCCTGAAAATCCAAAAGAAAACAAACAAACATTTCCATTTTACATGCACTTTTGTTTTTTGATGGTCAATCTCAGTATAACTGTCTGGTAAGAGGTTAGAGGACACTGTGGCTAAGGGAAGCAGGATTAAGGCAGCGCAGAGGATAAAAGGTGAGCTTGTGTTGGACTTACAAATTTGTCCACTGGGACATGTTCTCTTCACATGTATATGTAATATCAAAGAATCATAAAATAAATGCAAATATTATCCTCTGAATGGAATCTTACAGCTGGAATCTTACAGCTGGAATGGGACTGAAGGATTATCTAGCTCAGTTTCCACATTAAGTGCCTTCCCACAGATCATATACTTCATGACATTTAGGACCAGAATTCAGTGTTCTCCTTAATTTGTCATAAAACTTAAGTAAGTAGAGTTCTTTTACAATATTCTTATTTAAAAATTAAATGTTTTTATAGTGTACTTATTAAACTGAGATAACACCCAAATCAATTCCTAGTAGACAGAATTCACTGGCTGGTAAATCTATAGAGTGCCAAAGAAACAAACCAAAACCACCATGCCTTTCATGACGCATTATAAAAAGAAAAGCTTTCTAATTTTTAATTTATTTATCTATTTTATTTAAAAGATGTGGGGTAGAATTCAGGGTTAGGTATATAAACGTTGATTATGCAGATACTCTTGTTGATGAGGAATGCTCATCCCTCCCCCAGAAGTTTCCCTCAACTGCCAATCCCACCCCCTCCCCTGACAGTTTCCCAGTACTGCCAATCCCTTTCTTATGGTATTATGATAATTGTTCAAGGTTCGCTTATGAGTGAGAAAATATGGTACTCTGTTGTTTGCTTCTGTAATAGATCACTGAGTATGATCGACTCCAAATTCATGCAAGTTGCTGCAAAGTCTATATGCTTGTCTTTCTTTATGGCTGCATAATATTCTATTGTGTATATGTACCACATTTTTAAATCCGGTCCAGCTTCGATGGGCAACATGGTTGGTTCCATGTTTTTGCTATTGTGAATAGAGCTGCAGCAAACATACGTGTGCAGGTATCTTTTTTGTAGAATGATTTGAGTTCCTCTGGGTATATTCCCAATAGGAGAATTGCTAGGTCATATGGAAGGTCAATTTCTAGTTCTTTCAGAAATCGCCACACTGTCTCCCAAAAAGTTTGCACTAGTTTGCATTCCCACCAGCAGTGTAGAAGCATTCCAAAAAGAAAAGCTTTCTAAAAAACATTAAGAAGAAAATAGAAGTACTTAGAAGTAGAAAGAGGAAAATAAAAGTTTGCTCAGCACTGTATTAAGTCATAAAGACTATGAAAGTCAGCTTTGAATGTGGGAGATATATTTACAAATGCCTGATCTCTTCCTACTTTGTCGCTTCTTGAATTCAGTTCTTATGTTGAAATTCTCAACTCTTAAAATCCTTAGCTTTCTCCTTTGCCTGGCCGCTGCTGCTTCCTCCTTCTCCTCCCCCCTCTTCTTCTTGAGTCAGGATCTCACTCTGTTGTCCAGGCAGGAGTGTAGCGGCACAATCCATGGCTCACCACAGCCTCTAACTCCTGGGATTAGGTGATCCTTCCACCTCAGCCTCCCGAGTTGCTGGAAATACAGATGAGCACCATCACGCCCAACTAATTAAAAACAAATTTTTTGTGTATGAAGATGAGGTCTCTCTCTATTGCTCAGGCTAGTTTCAAATTGGTCTCAAGCAATTCTCCCCCCCTTGGCCTCCCAAAGTACTGGAATTATAGGCTTGAGGCACTATGCCTGGACCTTGGCTTTCTTCTTTTAGTCCACAAAAGATTTGTGCTGGAAGTTCTAGGTATACTCTCACCATCAGATTCCTTCTTATTTCTATGGTCTTTGTAATAAAAGTAGGGGAAGTAGATAGCAAGGTATTGGGTAGCATTCTGATGGATACTATCAAAACCGTTACTACACAGGAACTATCCAATAAGTATCTGTTACATGTATGCATTTCACTACCAGAAACGAAGTCTAATGAATCTTAGAAGCTGTGGCATCTTCTAGAATATCATTAATCATAAATATGGCTCAGAAAAATATCACACTATCAACTTTTATCAGATGAAGTCTTAATAAAACTATTTTTTCAAAGTTTTAAGGAGTAAGACTCTGGAATCAGAATATCTGTGATGAGGATAAAAAGAGAAAGAAGTCCATGAAACAGAAAAAGGGCCTAAAGAGATTAAATGAATCCACAAAGCAAACCTCAGAATTTTATTTCCAGTCATGTTAAAATAAATGGTAGCAGCTTTGTCCTTTTGCTGCAAACAGTTATGAAACCGAAAAAGTATATGAAGCAATTGTTTTCAAGTATTGGACAAAAGGCCACAGAATGCAATAATTTTTAAAAAGAGCAACAGATAATATGAGCACCATGTTCATCCTAGGCTCTCTATCAGTATATAATTTCTGACACCAACACAGAAAGGTGCAGTCTAAGCAAAGCATGACAAAGATAATAGAGAAATTTATATTTTCTAATAAATCATAATTGTTTAACCCGCCAGAAAGCAAGTAAAGAGGAATTGATGAATTAAAAATACATAAAATAAGATATAATCAACAAATGATAGGTTTAATGATACTTAACATAAATACATTAAATATACATAGAAGAAATACACTAAATGTCATTTATTATCAAAACAGATGAAAGAAATGAGACCCAAATATGTGTTATCTTCCTATAGATGTTTCCTTTATGTATAGAGACACAGATAGATTGAAAATAAAACAGTAAAGAAGCCAGATTGGCTATATTAATGTCAGACAAAGCATATTATGAAACAAGAAAAGCAACCAGAGCTAAATACAATTGTTGGAAATGATGAACGGTGACTTCAAGTAGAAGATATAATAATCTTACAAGTGTATAGTTCAAATAACAAATTTTCAAAATTTGTATTTCAAAATACATGAAATAACTGACAGAACTAAAAGAAGAAATTGAGCAATCTTTAATAGTTGAATATTTTGTACCCCTTTACCAGGAACTGATGAAAGTTGAAAAGAAACTGCTAACATGAAAATAATATGAACGCTATCAACAAATTGTACCAGACTGGCACTAATAGAGCACTACACTCAGTAACATTAGAATACAACTTTTTAAATCTCATATAGAACATTCATCAAGATAGACCATGTTGACTGAAAATGTCTCATTAAATAAAAAAGTTTGAAATCTTACAGAGTATATTATCTGATGGCAATGGAATTAAATTGAAGTTAATAACAAAAAGGCCAGAAAATTTTCAAATGTTTAGAAATAAATTATCACACATCTAAAATAACCCACAGACCAAAGGGAAATAAAAGGAACATGAAAACACTTCACTGAAAGATAATGAAAACACAATATATCAAAATCTGGGGGAAGCAACTAAAGCAGTTATTAAAGAAAAATTTATAGCATTAAATGCCTAAATTAGTAGAAACAAAAGTTTTGAAATAAATTATTGATGTTTTAGCCTCAAAAATATAAAGATAAAGTAATTATCAACAAAATAAGTAGAAGCAAAAAAATTTTAAGTTCAAAATGTTATGAAATAGATAAATAATCAAAGAGAAAAATTAACTTTTCTTGGAAAAAATAAAACAGATGCATCCTTAGTATGATCAGAAAAAAACATTGATAGTAGGATTTAATAAGGGAATGTCATTACAGATCTTACAGACATTAAAGGATATTATCAGGAAAAACTTTAGACCAATAAATGTATCAATTTGGAAGAAATGAGCTAATTTCCTGCAAAATACCACTTAGCCCGACACAGAAAACCTAGGAAATCTACAGATCATTATGCTTCGTGAATGTATATGTAAACATTATTATTTTTTAAAATTTAAGACAAGGTCTCACTCTGTTTCCTAAGCTGGAGTACAGTGGTGCAATTTTAGCTCACTGTAGCTTTGACCTCCTGGGCTCAAGTGATCTTCCCCCCTCAATCTCCTGGGTAGCTAGGACTACATATGTGTGCCACCACACCCAGCTATTTTTTAATTTTTTTGTAGAGATGAGATCTTGTTATGATGCCCAGGCTGGTTTCAAACTCATGGGCTCAAGCAATCTTCCCACGTTTACCTCCCAAAGTGCTGAGATTACAAGCATGACCCACCACATTTAGCAGAAATATAAAAATCCTCAACAAAATATTAACAAATAAAATTCAGCAAAAAAGAAAGATTTAATGCATCAAGGACAAGTGCAATTTTTATCCACAGATGTAAGATTTGTTTAATATTTATTATCAACTCATGTAAAATACCACAATAAGCTAAAAAATAAGTAAAATATAGAATAATCTCAATAAATATAGTGAAGGCATTTGATGAAATTCAATGCACATTCATAATAAAAATAGTGAGCAAATTACGAAGAGAACCTTATCAAGCTGACAAACTATGGAGATGTAAGATTATACAACACCCTGAAAAGTCTTTATCATTTCTTTTAAATTAAACGTTCATTTATGTGACCTAAAACTTTCACTCTTATTACCTAATATAAATGAAAATGTGTATACATAAATGTTCATAGCAACATTACTCAAAATAATTAACAACTCAACTATCCATCAACGGATGATGAATACAAAGTTGTGGTATGTTCACACAACAGATTGCTATTCAGCAATAAAAAGGAAGAGGAAAATCAACCCAATTCCTGATGTATTCATCAACATGAATATGTCTCGTAGACATTTTGCTAAGCAAAGAAGCCAGATACAAAAGAGCATATATTGTATGATTCCTTTTATATAAAAGTCCAGGAAAAACCAATCTAATTACCTATAATGCCAGAAAGTAGATGGATGGTTAACTTGGGACACAGTTGAAGGTGAAGATTGGCTGGCAAAATGCACAAGAGTACATTTTGAGGCAGTGGTGCATTGCAACCAGCTCATATGAGTTTGAGAAAGCCATTTGTGTACATCTTTTCCCACCATTCCAATTCAGTGATGTCATTGCTAGCTTGAAATTTGCCATACTGGAGTATTTCAACCATAGATCTGGTGAAAAGCTAAAAATCAGGGATTTGTTTTCCATGAAGAGTCAGCTGTTAAACAGTTCACATCATATCACTGTTTTAGGGTAAAAGCAAAGTTTGGTATCTTAATTTACGTCATGATCACAGAGATGTAAATAACCGTCAAAACTTATAAATGTGTGCATTTCACTATGTAAATTATAACTAAAGATGATAGGTTTATAAAGGGCAAAAGACTGATAGATGCTTACAAAATAAAATATATGAGTGTGCAATAAACACATGAAAAAAGTCAGTACTGTTAGTTGTGAGGAGTATGAAAATTAAACCCAAAATCTAATAGCATGTCACACCTACAAGAAATTTAAATTTTGTCTCTAATACCAAATGCTGGCAAGAATATCGAGAACTAGAATTCTCATACATCACTGTGGGGAATATAAAATGATGCAATTACTTTGAGAAACAATTTGGTCATTTCATCTAAAGGTAAGCATACACCTACTCAAATTTTAGGTATTTATCCTAGAGAAATGAAAACATATGTTTAGCAAAATACTTGAACAAAACTTTCATAAAAATTCATATTTTTTAAAAAGCCAAAAAAATGCAGATGTCCATCAACAGGAACATGAATAAACAGATTATGATATAATCATACAAAGGAATATTACCAAAAAAGGAACAAACTATATGTAAAACAACATGCATGATTCTCACCAACATTATGGTGAATGACAGAAGCCAGACACAAAAGACTATGGGCTGTATGATTGCATTTATGTGAAATGCTAGAACAAGCAAATCTAATTTATGATAAGAAAAAAATCAGATCAGAATTTGCTTGGGGAAGAGTGTTCATACAGATATTAAATTTGTCAATATTAATTGAGCTTTACAATTAAATCAGCACACTCTCTTGTATAGAAACTATACCAAACAAAGGAAATCTCATATAATTTAAAATTTTGTCAAACATCACTACTGTGGTCTTGGGGTGTTTTGCAACCCTATTTGCACATGAAAAGCAGGAATTTTTTAAATATTCGATCCTGTGACCCAGTACTAAATGTTGAGAATGACTGGCCTGCTATGAAGACCATTCTTATATTAACTGGGAAATTGCTACCGTAATTGAGTAGTTTAATTTTCAAGGCATCATTTAGTACAGAAATTATGCCCAAATTAACTATCTCATGCCTGCTTGGAACTGTCAAGTCTTGACACATAGACATGACTACTGTATTAACAATTATGCCATATATTCCAGAAATAGATTTAACCTGCAACAATTAGTTATGAAATTCTGTCAAAAAGGGTTTTAATTTGTTTTATTTTTCATCTAAGTGCACATAAAAAAATAAAATAAAAACACCTACAAAAACAGGAACCATGCCTTTATATGTTATGGAATTACAAATGGTTCTGTAAAACTAGTCTCCTCTTCAGATACTGAACACTATCCTGTACATCTATCATTAGCTGGATTGTTTTTCTACAGTGGCAATGGAACTTTTTCAAATGATATGTAGTCTAGTGGTAGATATTAGCAACAAAATGTAAATATGAATTTAAAAAAATACAATAGACCCCAGAGAACAGAAAATGAGACCAGCACTAGAGGAGGAAACAGAAACAATAGGAAACTAGCTTGGAAGGCAACGTGAAACCAATAATGTCCTTTTCCACTTTAGAAAGACAGCCAGCTCTAGGAAGGATATTCAGAGCTCATTTCTAAACAAACCAAATTGCACTGCCAAAAGCTATGCAATCTAAATAAATGGTGTGAACAAAAAATCGCTGACTAATCCTTTGGTAACCAAAATCAGAGACTAATTCTATTCACTTCTGGAAAGCTCCTTTCTCTCTCTAGGCAGTTTCACCTTTTATAAAGTGAAAGGTTAGTATAACATGACTTCCAAGCCTAGTCTACTTCAGACATTTTTATTAAGCTTCAACTTCAGTACATACTACCTTTTAGGATGGGGGTACACTTTCAGGATAAGGATGACTTTCTTGGATTCAGTAGCAGAGGGCAAACCATGAGCTTCACTTTGATATCATGTACAAGAGAGGTTAGACTACAACTGAGGAAATCAATACCAACTACCGTTCAGTTTGTTTTGTTCTGCATCTTGCACCTCTAAATCTCCCAACATGAAAACAGTAGCCTTAATTTCTGTTCTGTGTTAAAGTAGTGCCCAATTTATAACTTCTATCTGTGTCTTCCTCTTAGAGGATAATTATTGTTTGAGAAGAAATGACACTGCATTTTCATTAGAGATAAGAATTTCCAGCAATGCATTTGAGTGTGGGTTTAGAGTTGTGGTATCATTTTGTGAATCTTATTCTCAGGCATGTACTTAGGCTTGAAATATCAAACAGCGTGGTGAGAAATTTTAGGAAGGGAAAGTCTATGTAGCCAAATGACACTAACTAAAAATATTATATTGTTTTAAAATTATATAGGGGACACATGTTTTAGGTTCTAGACAGAAGTCTCGCATCAAAAGACCAGAGTTGTTTGCAGTCAAATCACTAACCATTGTGCCCTTTAAGTCCTCTGAAATGAGTTATTGCCTAGAGATAACAGCAGGCTAATTAGCTTCTCCACTGGTAATCTTAGTTCAAAAGAGAAGACATGCTTATTCAGAAACATAGAATAGAGAGGAAAAGCCAGTCATTTAAAAATAAATCAATCTCTATCCCCTCTCTACTTCTCTATCATATATAAATCTCTTACAAGTCAATAATATCCCCACACAAAGTAAAAAATCCCATGCAAATCAATAACACAAACAACATTCCCTAACATTGGTCAGAGAAACTAAACAGACAACTCACAAAACTATATGTACAAATAGACAATAAACACACATGAAAACATATAAAGCATTATAATTCATCATTATTCTTTCACACACACAAAGCAAAAAAAACTCACAATAATTAAAATATTGAAAGAGGGACTATTTAATTTAATTTAATTTTTTAAATTTTATTTTATTTTAAAGATGTGGGGTACAATTCAGGATTTGGTGTACAAGTAATCATCTTACAGGTAAAGTTTGGGTCTACCTTTGGTCCCCACTTTGCCTGGTTTGAGATCAGGTACACTTATTAATGTTGTGTGTCCCACCACCCCCGGCAGTTTCCAGCTATAGCCAATCCCTTTCTTATGGTATTATGGAAAATGTTCAGAGTCCGCTTATGAGTGAGAACATATGGTACTCAGTTATTTGTTTCTGTGATAAATCACTTGAGTATTATAGACTCTAAATCCATACAAATTGCTGCTCTTCTATAAGGCTATGTAATAGTCCATCATGTATATATACCAGTTTTTTTTTTAATCCCGTCCAGTTTGGATGGGCAGAAAGCCTACAACAACAACCACTGGGGAGAGGAGAATCTATTCAGCAAATGGTGCAAGGAAAACTGGCTGACTACGTGCAGAAGAATGAAAGAGGACCCCTACCTATCACCATACACAAAAATCGACTTCAAATGGATCAAAGACCTAAATGTGAAACGTCAAACTTTAAGAATCTTAGAAAATGCAGGAGACACTTTTTACGTAAATTGAAATAAGTAACCAATCCCTGATCAAAACTCCGAAGGTTCATGCCATAAGAGATAAGATAGACAAGTGGGACCTCATCAAACAAGCTGAAGAGCTTCTGCAAAGCAAAAGAAACCACCAAGAAAGCAGGGAGACAGTCCACAGAATGGGAAAAAGTGTTTGCCAACTGAATGTCTGAGAAAGGTCTAGTATCCAGGATCTATAAGGAACTCAAATGTGCTGAAAGGAAAAAAAAAAAACAAAAACAAAAACAAACAAACAGCCCCATTAAAAAGTGAGCAAAAGACATGAATAGACACTTATCAAAATAAGACATACGAACAGCCAACAGACACATGAAAAAATGCTTAGCCTCGCTTATCAACAGAGAAATGCAAATCAAAACCACATTGAGATACCATCCACCTCCAGTACCATGGCCATCATTAATAAAACAAAAAATAACAGATGCTGGTGAGGATGTGGAGAAATGGGAACACTTCTACACTGTTGGTGGGAATGCAAACTAGTTCATCCTCTATGGAAAACAGTGTTGCGATTTCTAAAAGAACTAGAAATTGATCTTCCATACAATCCAGCAATTCCCCTTCTGGGAATATACCTGGAGAAACTTAAATCACTCTACAAAAAAGATACCTGCACACACGTTTACTACAGCACTATTCACAATAGCAAAAACATGGAAAAAAGAGACTCAACTGAGCACATGCAGGAGCTAGAGGGAAAATTTGAAGGCTAGATCGTTGGTACCGAGAAGGAAACTCGGCAATTGTGCAGATGACTAGTGGAGAAAATTCTGGGCAGTGAGCATGCAGAGAACTTTTAATTCCCAGTCAGGCAAGAGAGGAAATCTCTTGGCTAGCCAGTTCCCACAACTGATAACACTCACCGTATGCTAGCCAACATGATTCCTTCACACTAGGATTAACGAGGTCCGCATTGTCAGGAGTTTGTTTGTAGACAAGAGGATTGCTTTGGAACTGATACGTAGCTCAGACCCTGCTTCAATGGAAAACGTATTGCCCCAACTGCTGGGAGTGCCTTAGAGGTAGCTTCTTGCTGCAAAGAGCTGCCTCACCCAAGGCCACACCCATTCTTCAGTGACCCACATCTTATGACTCATTCATGTGGGAATATAAAGATACTGCCGTCTCTACCAAATATGGGTCAATTCTGAAGGACCATTCTAGTTCCAGAACTCCATGTCTTGTTGGGTGTGCATCACAATTTGACTTCTTTTACCCGGACCTGCTTCCTTCCGTTACCGTTCGTGTGTTGCTACTAATAACGCTCCTTAGTAAATAACCTGCCCGCTAAGGTCAACTAGGTCTTATAATCTATTTAAGGAGAACCTAACCTACTATGGGGATTGAGCAAATAAGTAAATATTGATGATAATGGAAAAAATTAAAACATATTAGATGTGAGATGCTCATTAAATACTAAAATGGAGATATTAAGTAGATAATGGATTATACAACAATGAAGCTTATATAGAAACCTGGAAATTCACAGATGTATAGAGTCCTCTCCCCCCCCCCAGAGACAATGAGTGGGTGGAGCTTGTGAAAGGAGATATAATCCCAATAAGAACCCAGACAGAGCTGGGCTCGGTGGCTCAGCCTGTAATCCCGCGCCTTTGGGAGGCTGAGGTGAGTGGATTGCCTGAGCTCGCGAGTTCGAGACCCGCCTGGGCAGGCGAGACCTCATCACTACAATAAATAAAAAAATTAGCCGGGCATGGTAGCGTGCGCCTGTAGTTCCAGCTACTTGGAAGGCTGAGGTGGAAGGATCGCCGGAGCCCAGCAGGTCGAGGCTGCGGTGGCCAGGAGCGGCCACTGCACTCCAGTCTGGGTGACAGAGTGAGACTCCAACTCAAAAAAAAAAAAAAAAAGAACCCAGACAGAATATGACCTGAGGCTCCCCTCACCCACCCGCAGTAACCTTACATCCTTACTAAAGCATAACACTTGGAAAAATGAAATGAAGTATTTATACACACAATAATCTGGATAAATCTCCAGGGAAATCTCAAAAGATTATATCATGCATAATTCCATTTATATGACATTCTTGAAATGACAAAATTATAGAAATGGAGACTAGATTAGCAGTTCCCGGGGGTTAAAAAGAGAGTAGGTACAGGAGGCAAGTGGGTATGGTTAGTGAAGGTCAACATGAAATCCCTGTTATGATGAAAATGTTCTGCATCTTGACTACATCAATGTCAATACCCTGGTTATTGTATTATACTATGATTTTGCAAGATGCTACCATTGAGGAGATCTAGGTAAATCGTATAGATGCCCTGCCTGTATTACTTCTTACAATTGTATGTGAATCTAAAATTTTATTTTAAAAAAACAAAGCAGGCTTTAAAAATAACTGGGTGTGTGTTTTATGGGAAAGTGTTTTCTTACGGGTTAAGCCTAGAGGCAAGGAGACGTATTAGGACACTATTGCAGTAACCAAGGTGCACCAAGATGATAGGCAGAAGTAAGTTGGTAGTTGCAGAGGTGAAGAAAAGTGTATGAATTTGTGTTATGTTTGGGAGGTAGAACTAACAAGACTTGTTAATGGAGGGAAAGAAAGGAGAAAACTTGGGAAGGTTCTTTGGTTTTTAAAATTATTATTATTTGAATTACTGGAAAGAGGGAGTGGATGCCATATTTTGGGCTAAGATCGACCTGGAGAAGACCAGGTTTGAGGAGGAAATCAAGACATGTTAGATTTGAAATGTCCATTAGACAGTAAAAATGAGATATTGGTGAAAAATAGAATATATAAGTATGGAGCTCAGATAAGAGGCACAGATGGAGCTAGAAATTTGGAAATTTGTTGGTACGTTTAGATGGCAGTTAACACCAGGAACTAGATGAGATCACTTGGAAAAAGAGGACTGACAGAGAAAAAAAGGAAACAGACCTTGAACCAAAACAGTAATTCATATAGATTTTGAAAAAAGAAAGCATATCTAGCAAAGGAGCCTGAAAAACAACAAAAAGAGTCAGTGAAATAGAAGGTCTTAGAAGAGAGACAAAGTGCTGCAAGAATAAAGCTGTTAATTTTATCAAATATGCTGACAGGCAAAAACAGATGAAAATAGAAAAGAATTTGGCATCCGAGAGGTCATTGGTGAACTTGACTACTGTAACTTTTGTGGAGATTAGGAGGTGGATTAAAGAAATAATAAGGAAAGAAGTAGGTACATTAATTTATACTTTGGTTTGAAGACAAACAGGATGATTGATAGCGGGGGTGTGGAGATTAATGAAAAATGTTTGTTTTCTTTAGTATCTGAGACACTGAAACATACTTGGATACTAATGGGTAAAGTAAAGGACAGGAAATTGATGGTTCAGGGGAGAGAGAGGAGAGATTGCAGGAGTAACATCTTTTAAAATATAAGAGATCTGGGAGCTAAAACCCATATGGAGAAGTTAGTCCTTTAAATGGAGAAGGAACTTTGTTTTAAAAGATACTGATGCAGGCTGGAGGGAAGATTTGGTGACAAGAGGATGAGAGAATTTCTAGTTGGTAGCTTCTATTTTCTGAAATATAGCAGAAAACAATGTTAGCTTTAGAGTCAGAAAGTTCTTTATTAAATCCTGATTCTCTCACTTTCTCTAGCTGTTGACTTGCAGGATTTGAACTTTACCTTTGTAACCTTGTCTCCTATGACTCCTTTCTTCCTCCCTCCACTCCAGGTACACTACCTGACAAAGCAAACACACCACCACCCCTCTACTTCAGATCTTCAGACTTTCTGTTCCCTTTTCTTGGAATACATTTTGAATACTTATGTGACGGCTTGCATTACAGAAATAAAAGTTACATACTCATCAAATAAAATTGTTATTAACTACTACTCTCTCTCAAAGGAGAAAGAAACAGGAACACACAGTCTATAGGAAGACAACTCCATACATTCAGCTTTTTAGTACCTTGAAGTTACAAATATGTAATAAAATAAGGAACAAATATGTAGAATTCGCCCAATAACTTGAGTAAGCTCTCAGAGATTTCTCTCTGAAAATTGTCTTTCTCTGTGATTAGGGGATCTTTCACTCTAATAACTGTGTTTGTTCCTTTCTTGTGACACAGGGGTGCATTGTGGCGAAAAAGAACTTTGGGCAGTACTATCTTGTGGTGCTGAAAGGGAAAGAGACTGCAGATTACTCTGGCAGTGGCACTGTGCAGTCTTCATCACTCCTTCACTTCACTCAGGCAAAAATACCACTTTATTATAGTCTTCCCTGACTGGCCTTTCAAAAACAGCATTCCTGCTCTCTATCTCCCTTATCCTATCTATTATCTTTTAATGACTTAAAACAATTTTTTAGCACTAATCATCACTTACAAATATTTGGTGATTTTGTGTTGATCCACATTCCTCTATTATCAAATAAACTCCCTGAAGGAAGATATTTTGTTTTGTTCATTGCTGTTTCCCCAGCACCTAGAGCAGTGCCTACCACATAATCCATGTTCAATGCATAATGGTCAAATGGATAAATGGATGCATGAATTAGAGATCTTCTAACAGCTTCTGCTTTCTTTTTTATAAGATGGGGTTAATCATCTCTACATCTAGGAGTTGTTTTAAGAACTAAACAAAATAACATACAGAAATATTCTACCATCATCAATGACTCAAAAAACAACACACACTGGAGAGGGTGCAGGGAAAGGGGAACAATTCTACACTTTTAGTGGGAGTGTGTAAACTGGTACAACCTCTGTGGAAAACAGTGTGGTGATTCCTAAAAGCTCTAAAAATCGACCTTCTATACGACCCAACAATACCCCTACTGGTACTATACCTGGAGAAACTCAAATCACTCTATGACAAGGATACCTGCTACACATGTTTATTGCAGCACTATTCACAATAGCAAAAACATGGAACTAACCATGTTGCCCATAGAAAGTGGACTGGATAAAAAAAGTGTTACATATACACAATGGAATATTATGCAGCCATAAAGAAGGGAAAAATTATGACCTTCACAGCAACTTGGATTGATTTAGAGGCTATAATACTGAGTCATCTATCACAGAAACAAGTATCTGAGTAGCATATGTTCTCACTCATAAGTGGACCTTGAACAATTATCATAATATTACAAGAAAGAGATTGGCAGTAGTGGGAAATTGCCAGAGGAGGGGGGGCGCACTTCATCAATAAGGGTGCCTGATCTCAAACCAGGTGAAGTGGGGATCAAAGTGAGGCCCAAACTTAACCTGTGCAATGGCCATTTGTGTACCTAGCCCTGAGTTGTACACCACATATTTAAAATAATTTTTTTAATCTAAAAATGTAAAAAGTCTACTGCTGCATCAAGCATGCATAGGAACCTCCAAAACCACAGTAAGAGTAATTATTATCATTGTTATTTTTTCAAAGAAATGCAATTTCTATTTACAAATACAGACATCGTGGGGAAAAACTTACTGAAATTGTATCAAAGGCCAATAAGAATTTCTCCCCAATTCTCACAATAGACATTAATTGAGCTCACTAATTTTATTATCCATATTAACCTTTTAAATCCTAGAGCATCATGTCTGGTTCCACATTTAAAATGGGTTAAAACGTGGGACTAAAATATTTATCACACACATACAAGTGCCGTCAGTGCACTGGAAGTATCTGAAGATATATATTAAATTGCTTTCTCTGGGTCATCAGCTATGTTGTGTCTGAATATCTATGACATTCAAATTAACCAAGTCCATCAGAGTCATCAGAGGAATTTTCAAAGCACATCTAGATTGCTAAATAAGTCATAGTCATTTTTGGGCACTCAACTGATTCTGACAATTGAAGTAATGCCTGATGATATGTCGTTTATTATCATTTAAGTTAATGTAGGTCAGGATTTCACTTCCACACTCTCGTCTTTTTAGCAAATTTGCCATTGAGTGTGTAGGAGCAAAACATGTTTACACATTCCCTTCAACCATATCTAACTTCAAAACAGCAAGGTAGTAAAAATCAAGGGAACTTGCAGCATGTGGCATGTCACTTCTAATTTTTCCTGGACAAAATGTTTTTTTGAATTGGAGTCTCACTCTTGTCACCCAGGCTGGAGTGTAGTGGCACTCTTATGGCCACCGCAGCCTTGACCTGCTGGGCTCAGGTCATCCTTCTGCCACAGCCTTTCAAGTAGATGGAACTACAGATGTATGCCACCACGCCTGGCTACTTTTTGTGGTTTATTGTAGAGACAAGGTCTCACCAAGTTGCCCATGGTGGTCTCGAACCCACCAAGCTCAGGCAATCCTCTTGCCTCAGCCTCCCAAAGTGCTGGGATTACAGGCTGAGCCACCACGCCTGGCTGACAATGACTTTTTAAAGATTCAAGTCTAGCCAGAATCCTTTACTTCTTTTCATCCAGGTGTCTGTACATTAGTCCAATCTGATTATATGCCATAATTGAGGAGTTTGATCAAAAGGCAGAATCCAGGGCTCCATTTCCTACTTACTTAAATATGCCTGATTTTTAATATGCTCCTGAAATAAATTTTATTAACTATCCAGGTAATTCTGATGATAATGTAGGTTTTAGAAACATTAGAATAAACTATGAGTGTTGATGCCTTTTGTTAGAATACATTTCCCTCCATCTCTGTATGTTGAAATCTATCTCACACTTTAGGGCACAGTTCAGATTCAACAATCAATGTGGTACATTTCTGAATGGGATATTTTTCATTGTGACAGGAAAAGGAGGTGTCAGTTCTAAGGTTCAGGAGATTACTTGACTATGACATCCAGGACAGAGGTGGAGGAAGAGCTTTTAAGTTTTACATTGATACTGTGCACTTGAATAGCTCAAGGGCTGTAGGCTAGGTAAATAAAAACCAAAGTAAAATGTATCAAGCCTCTGACTTATACAAAGACATGGATTCCAAACACCTAGCAACCTTATTTTGGGAGGCATATTAGAAGCTACTTCATAATTTGGAATTGATGGAGAAAGGAGAAAATAGTGGATATCAAGTAGACTACTGCACAGGTGCAATAAATGGGAGTGGTGATAACAAATACTGAAAGGGACTTAATCACGGTAGAGTAAAAGAATAGTAAAGGGGTGGAATGGTAGGGAAAGAGAGGGCTGTCTTAATTTATCCCAGACCAGAGTTTTGCAATGTATAGTCCCTGTATCATCTGTATGAACACCATTAGGATTCTGGGTACAAACCCAGATCTACTAAATTAGATTCTTTGGGAGTGAAGCCTAAGAACCTGTTGTTTAAGGTATTTGGGATGATCACCATGGTTAAGAAACATTGGGCTAGAGTTCCTAAGTATATTCTTTTCTCTAGTAGTAATTGTTTTATTTTTTATGTCTTAGCTTCCAAAATAATGTGTCTCAAGACTCTGTGAGAGCAGAGACAGTGTTTATGTAGTAGTCCAATTTCACAAATCTCATTCTTGGTTATTACCCAGTTCAGCAACATTCCTTTTCGAAGGAAAAGAGAGAATACCCAAATAAGGGATCCCATGCAGAATAAAGTCTTTTGAATGGATGCTGCTTTATGGTCGTTTAGTGGCATCCCGGAAAACAGAAGGAATCAGCTATATCCACTGATTCGCTCAAGCCTCAATGAGTTCAGGCTGTACAGAAAATTGCTTTGTTCAGGCCTAACATCTTGGATCTACAAGGAACTCAAACGTGCTGAAAAGAATAAAAACAAACAACCCCATTACAAAGTAGGCAAAGGATATGAACAAACAGACACTTCACAAAAGAAGACATACGTGCAGCCAACAGACACATGAAGAAATGTTCAACTTCACTAGTCATCAAAGAGATGCAAATTAAAACTACACTGAGATACCACCTAACTTCAGTCAGAATGGCCATTATCAATAACTCAAAAAATAACAGATGCTGGAGAGGATGCGGTGAAAAGGGAACACTTGTACACTGTTGGTGGGAGTGTAAACTAGTGCAACCTCTGTGGAAAGCAGTGTGGTGATTCCTAAAAGCTCTAAATGTTGACCTCCCATATGACCCCACAATCTCCCTACTGGGAATATACCCTGAAGAACTCAAATCACTCTATAAAAAAGATACCTGCACACGTATGTTTATCGCAGCATTGTTCACAATAGCAAGAACCTGGAACCAACCATGCTGTCCAACAAAAGAGGACTGGATTAAAAAAATGTGGTACATATACACGATGGAATACTACGCAGCCATAAAAAAGAACAAAATCCCTTTGGGAGGCTGAGGTGAGTGGATTGCCTGAGCCCGCGGGTTCAAGACCTGCCTGGGCAACTTGGCAAGGCCTCATCTCTACAATAAATAAAAAATTAGCCAGGCGTGGTAGCGCGTGCCTGTAGCTCCAGCTACTTGGAAGGCTGAGGTGGAAGGATCGCCGGAGCCCAGCAGGTCGAGGCTGCGGTGGCCGGGAGTGGCCACTGCACTCTAGTCTGGGCAACCAAGTGAGACTCCAACTCAAAAACAAACAAACAAAAAGAACAAAATCATGAATTTCGCAGCAACCTGGATGGAACTAGAGTCTATAATACTGAGTGATCTTTCACAGCAACAAAGATCTGAGTATCACATATTCTCACTCATAAGTGGACCTTAAACATCTATCGTAATACTATAAGACAAGGATCGACAGTGGTGGGAATCTATGGGGGGGACAGAGAGGGCAAGGGTGGTGGGATTAATGGTAGTCAATATCTGTCTGGGGATGGGGGACACCCCTTATCAACAAGGATGCCTGAAAGATGCATATTTGTATACCTAACCCTTAACTGTACCCCACAATTTTAGAATAAAAAATATGTTTTAAAAAAAAGAAAATAGCTTTGTTCATTCTCTACTTCATTTATTGGCATGGGTAATAATGAAAAGCCCGGCATTAGAGTAGGAATGAAATATGTGTTGAACGTAGGCTTGCCAGATATATTACAAGATGCAATAATTTTTAAATTTCAGATAAATAAAAAATAAATTTTAGCATAACTATACCTAATGCAATATTTGGGACATGCTTACATTTAAAAAAATTGTTGTCTATTTGTCAAACCTGGCAATCCTAGTTGACAAAGCAAGTGTCAAATTTGTCCCTTAATTAATTTCACCTTCAGCAAGAAAAGTAGCATGGTTTAATAGAAAGGTTTAAAGTGAGGAGAGATGAAGACCTATATTAACTTAATAAGTAGGAGCCAAACTAAGTAACTGCAAAGGCATATAGAATGGTTTGAAGACACAGATGGGCTATGGTGGAGAGGAGATGAAAACTCACCTATCAGGTGTCCAGGCGAGGGTGGTGGGTACACTTAAAGCCCAGACTTCTTCACCACTATACAATGTATCCATGTAACAAAAAAAAAGTAGTCCCTGAATCTATTGAAATAAAAAAATATAAATAAGTGAACTTGGAAGAGTCCCTTTCCTCAACTGGTCTCAGTTTCTCCATCTTTGAAATGAGGGAATTAAACTAAACTATATACTTTCTCTGCACCCTTTCTGCTCTGAGAGTCTGGTGTCTTACCACCTTTAGAAAGTGGTCCATCTACTGTGCTCCCTGGATATGTTTGAGAGTCTTTGTGTTTGATATTGGATCTCCATCTGGGGACACAGCCTATAGGACTGTCTCTACAAAGTATTTGACTATATTGTCATTTTGTCAATATTCCTCATGGTGATAGGTAAGAAAAAACTCTACACACCAAAAATTCCTCTCAAGGCCTCAGGGTATATGTGGCTTGAGAGAGCATTTAATACAGGGTTTTTACCTTTTCTTTCTTTCTTTCTTTCTTTTTTTTTTTTTGTTAACTTCCACTATTGCAGTCCTTATCTTGTAAAAACATGTGCCTTGAGCCAAATCATTAAATTGTGCATTTTTTTCTCCTCACTCTTGCTGAACAAGTTTTAACCTAAGCCTCCTATTATCATTTGGGCATAAAAATTACATATCTGCCCCCATCCTAGGAGGAAGCTAAATTAACGAGGAAAGAAAGGTTTCATTTTGCCAGTATTCATTTTTACACCATCCCAGAGAAGGATAATAGTGTTATCATCCTTGGCCCCAGATTCGTTTGCATTTTCTTCTCCAAAAACAATTTCATTATCTAATAAACCACATGATTTTCAATTCTAGTCTGTGCTAATTGATTTTTTCCTATTTATATCGTCAGCAGCTGGGAGAGCGTTTCTTCAGATAAGGTAGATTTCATTTTCAAGTCTTCATTATATTCTGAACTCCATTCTGTCGGCAAGCTCCTCCATTACAGCTGAAGATCACTGTTCCCTACCTCCTTTCTATTAATTAATCACTACCTTTATACATGTAATAAATAGTATGACAGCCAGCAAAAAGAAAAGTTTAGTCTTAAAACAAGGTTGTCCCCCCACTGAAAATTACTCCAGATGGCAAAAATATCAGCCTCAGTATGATGCTTTGCCATATAAATCACAGAAGTTTTCTTAACTTGTTATTTTCTTTTTTAAATATCTTACTTCAGTATAGCTATGTGGGGTACAAGTCAGGATTAGCTACCAAGCAGTCTGCTTGCAGGTGAAGTTTGGACCTCCTACTGACCCTCACTTCTGCTGGCTTAGGACCAGGTACCCTTTGTGATGCTATGTGCCCCCACCCCTCTTCCAGCAGTGTCCAGCTATTGCTGATCCCTCCCTTGTGCTAATGTGATTAATGTTCAGGTCACTTATGAGTGAGAATATTCAGTATTCAGTTCTTCATTCCTGTGATAGAACACTAAATATGATGGTCTCCAACTCCATACAATTTTCTGCAGAGTCCATAATTTTGTTCTTTGTGGCTGTATAATACTCCATCGTGTTTTTGTACCACATTTTCTTTATCCAGTCCACGTTTGATGGGCAATAGGGCTGGGTCCATGTTTTTTCTATTGTGAATAGTGCAGCAATAAACATGTGTGTGCAGGTATCTTTTTGATAGAATGATTTATGTTCATCCAGGTATATTCCCAGGAGAGGTATTTCTGGATCATATGGAAGGTCAATTTTCAGGTTTTTTTTTTTTTTTTTTTTAAGGAATTCCCACACTGCTTCCCATACAGGCTGAACTAGCCTGCACTTCCACCAACAGTGTAGAAGTGTTCCCTTTTCTCTGCACCCTCGTCAGCATCTGTTGTTTTATGATTTATTGATGAGGGCTATCCTTATTGGAGTTAAGTGGTTTATCATTGTGGTCTTGATTTGCATTTCTCTGATGATTAGTAAGGCTGAGCGTTTTTACATGTTTCTGTTGGCCGCTTGTATATATTCTTTTAAAAAGCATTTAATCATATCATTTGTCCACTTTTTAATAGAATTGTTTGTTTGTTTGGTTTTCCTTTCAGCTTATTTGAGTTCCTTGTAGATCCTGGATGTTAAGTCTTTGTCAGATACACAATTAGCAAATATCTTATCCCATTCTGTGGGTTGTCTCTCCATTCTCTTGATGGTTTATTTTGCTGTGCAGTTTAGTGAGGTTCCACTTAACTGTCTTATATTTTACACCATTCACTTTTGGAGATTTGATCAAGAATTCGTTGCCTACTCCAATGTGCGTAAGAGTGTTTCCTTCTAAGATTCTTGTAGTTTGAGGTTTTAAGCTTAGGTCTTTGATTCATTTAGAGTTGATTTTTGTATATGTCAATAGGTATGTGTTCTGTTTCATTCTTCTGTATGCTGTCTCTCATTCACTTGTTATTTTCACACACTGGTTGAAGAAAGACAGGGATACTATTGCAAATTGAAACCTGATGGAAGTTAAGGCTGGATTCAACTCAAAATGGCACAGTTGTGAACACCTTTGTTAATTAGCATCCTATTTACATTTGTCATGAATTGTGATCTTTCTTTCCAATGGCAGTGATTTTTCTATATCTGAGAGGTGGTAATGTTTAATAATAGACAAATTTGACAAGCTGTGAAATGCATACCTTGCATTACCTAGATAATCCATTGTGTTTCATTCACGTGCATTACTATGTCATAAGCATAAGTTCTCATAAAGGCTCAAGTCTTAACTTAAGTCAATAAATAATCATGAGCCACAACATTATACGAGCCTCCCTCACATATTTTCTATTCGTCATTTATAACATAGCAGATTATCTTTAAGTCAACATTGACCTCAAGTGGAAAAAGGGTCATAATACTGATAGAAAGGTCTTGTATGTATGTGTGGATTCACAATCTTTCAGTATCTTCAAATTGATTTGCTCTGCAAAAGGTACTCTGATGCAGGGGGGTAGTGTGAGGAGGGAGAAATATAAAAATGAAAATCTTGTGCTTCATCTCTTAAACAAGAGCTTCCAAATGGTATTACCTGAATGAAATACTAATGTGCCCTAGCTTTCAGGGTAGCTGTGTGGGATCTGGAGCATCCTTCTCAGCACTTTCATGTACTGTACTTTTATGATACCTTTCCACATAGGCTGTGATGTGAAAAAATATTGGAAAAACTTTTTCTATGTTCTAGAGTTCAGATCAAAATTCATGTTTCGGTACTACATAATCATTGGCATTCTGAGATACTGGTACTAGTGGGAGTTTATCATATTCCTCAAATGTGTTGAGCTGGATAAAGCCTTGAGAACAACCTTACCAAACTCCTTGTGTGTGTGTGTGTGTGTGTGTGTGTGTGTGTGTGTGTGTGTGTGTGAGAGAGAGAGAGAGAGAGAGAGAGAGAGAGAGAGAGAGAGAGAGAGAGAAGGAGGATGCACAAGGAAAACTATAAGGAAATATACACTGAGAAATGCAAATAATATGAACATATAAATATCTATTTTGCCTATAAAACTGTGCCTTATAATTATCTGGTCTCTTTTCACTATCCTAGGTCTGGATATATACCAGGAATCCAAAGAATCTTTGTTACTGAAATGATTAGCTTAAAAATGAGAACCCAATGCCCTATAAAGAAGTTTCATTGATCACTGGCCTGGGCAATTCCACAGAGACAAATGCACAGAAAATGCTGCTTAGGTTGCGAAAGGTAAGTTCCCAAAAGAAGCCTTTTGTCTAGACAAGCTGAGGTTGATATTAAAGTCCATAACTCCATAACTCTCCTATGTCTTATGTTTCTCTTTACTTTTTCCCTTTCTCCAGGCTTTCATTCCTCTCACTCACCTCTGTCCTACCTTCCCTTCTAGTTCTCCCTTCCATCATCTCTACTTTCCCTCCTAACCCTCATAGAAGGTCCACACTGGTACTGATAAGGTGATAAGTTCATTAGCTACCTTCCATTATTAAGTAATAGGTCTTCCCCTGGCTTGTGACAGGGAGGAAAAGCAGTGTTCACTAATGAGTGAATTTTATGCTTGTTCAATAAACAATATTAATGAAGTCACTTGTTGTCTCTTCTGCATAGAATGTTCTTCCCCTAGATATTTGCATGATTCATTCCTCCACTTTCTTCAGGTCTCTGCACAACAGAGACACCTTCCCTAACCACCCTATACTAACATAGCAGCACCTTTCCCTCAACCCACTCTCTGCTCTCTAGCTTTTTATCTCACTTTATTTTTCTTCAAAAGGCATACCATGTTAATGAAATACAAAATGGTTGTCCAGGTATTTGCTTACTATCTTTCTAGCTTTACTAGATTGTAAGTTATATGAGAGCAAACACAGTGTTTTATTCATTATTTTTAATTTACAAAAAAAGTATATACCTATTTTATGTTCAACATGCTACTTTAAAGTTGTGTATGCACTGTGGATGGCTAAATCCAGCTAATTAATATATGCATCACCTAACATATTGATTTTTTGTAGTGAGAACAGTTAAAATCTAATCTGTTAGCAAATTTAAAAAAATACAATATGTTATTGTTAACTATAGTCACCATGTTTTAAAATAGATCCCTTAATCTTATTATCCTTGTTAAGATGAAATTTGAGATACTTTGACCAAGATTAACTCAACCCCTAACAATAGAATGATAATCATCATTGAGGCTATTAAAGCTATTTAATTATTTCTACATAGGACTATCTGAAGTGAGAGCTTGTATCCCTCATTTAGTTATGTAAAATTTAATGTGGAAAAATAAATTTTCATCGTAATTTAACCTGACATATCTATGTCCTAAGCATGTGTGAAAAGGTCAGAGAAAATGAAGTTTCTCTCTCCCTAGGCTTTCCTTTGGTTTCTTCAAATAAAACACACCAAACACACAAAAATAACAATAAATTTTTAGCATATAATTTGCTTCCTTTGTTAAATTGGTATTTATTGGTTACTTTATTTACAGGGTTCCACTCATAAGAATAATTTGGTTACTGATTCTGGAAATAAGTGGCTTCTGTGTGTGTGCGTGCGTGTGTGTGTGTGTGTGTGTGTGTATGCATGTGCATGCACATGCACACGTGCAAGCATGTGCGCACGTGTGTGTGTTTTATACTCTGCAAATGAATTAAAGGAAGACATTTGAATGGCATAAAGTCTGTCTCAGCATGTCACAGTAGCATAAGCTAATGGTTAATAGCTGTAGTTCAATACTTTATTTTTTTGAAAAAAATCTGTATTGACTTAATAGCATCTTTTTTCATGATTACATCATTAATGGTGACTACTACAGAAAATAAAATGAATGTTCTCCTGTGAAACTAAAGTTTAGACTAGTTTAGGTAAGTCAGGATATAGCTATAAAGTACAACACTGTCTGGCTTGACATTAAATATCCTTATTATATTAAACTTCATTAAAACAAATGATAGGAAGGATCGCCGGAGCCCAGCAGGTCGAGGCTGCGATGGCAGGGAGCAGCCACTGCACTACAGTCTGGGCGACAGAGTGAGACTCCATCTCAAAAAAAAAAAAAAAAAAAAAAAAGATAGGATATTTCCTATTATACTGAGTGAGCTTTGGTAATAGGAATACAAACTCTCTATTGACAAAGGAATATTGAACTATTTTTTCACCAGAAAATATCTGTGGCGATATCTGATAATAAAGTATAGCAATCCAGTGAAGATGAGCATATTCAAAGTAGAAACATAATTCACTCTCAACTTGGACAAGAAAGGAATTAAAATTACTCTGAAATTTTAAGTATAGCATCTGGTTGACTGCATTTATCTTGGATGATGATAGCATTAATTTGAGTACATATCTAATAATAATCATTGTTAATCACTGGATTCTTTTAGGTCAATGTTCCTAAAGCTGGTTGAACATCAGATTTACCTAGAATGCCTGTTAAAAGCACAGACTCCTGGCCCATCCCAATGACCTGTATCAGAATTGCCAAAATTTAACCCCAAGCATTGCCTAGGAGCCAAATGAGTAGAGAATGAAATAGAGTGAAGACACACAAACACCAAGATGACATAACTGAAGAGAACACAGATACATTTTAGTAAAATTATACTTCAGCATCTGAGATGGAGCTCTAGCAGAGCGAGGGTAAACCACGCTCAAACTCTGAGAGTAATAAAATCTAAATAAGTTTAAAAAGTCAAAATTATGTTTTTGTTATGGGTTTGTAATTGAGTATAGGTCTAATCGAACAAGGTAGAAATATTACCAGTTATATGGTAGGGATATTTTTAGCATGGTCCATTTTTATGGAAGTCACTTTTTGTCTCATTCTAAATTATATGTGTTAAAAGGATGCATGAATTCATTAAATTATTTTTAACTCAGCTCATTATTACATTCAGCTTGACATCTCAGACAGTTGCTAATTTTTAACCAATTTAACAAAGTGTTCTTTGTTAAGAATTAAATAGCAATGCTTCCAACTTATTATGGTTGAAGTAAAAGAACGCCTTTTAAAAAAGAGATACATATTTTGAAGATTTATTGCATATGAAACCATAGAGAATCAGAATCAGAAAGACAGTAGAAATAGTTTAGTTCAACTTTCATTGGACAAATGAAGAAACAGAATTATTCCCTGATTCCAATACTAGGCTGATAAATAGTGAATAAGCAATGGACCTAGCACATATTTACAGATCACCTAATATATTCAAGGCATTGTGCCATAGGGTGTAAGATAAGGAACTGACTAGGACATTTTCTATGTCCCTAAAAGGCTTATGATCTAGTTGAAGGATTAGACATGTGCTTCTGCAGCAATGATATGAAGTAGTTCATTATAAGTGGTACACACTACTATAAAAATTAAGTTGGAAAGGTCTCCTTGGAAAATTTTATATCAAAAATCTTATTGAACAGTGTTACATTTTAGTTCATTTTCTGATTTTGCCCTTACTATGATTGTATATTAGTTTATTTATTAATAATGCTTATGCAACTGAAAATGCACAGTTCAAATTAGTCATAGGGACTAAGGGAGTGCTTTCTTAGAATATGGTCTTGATGCACATATTGCTGTGCTTATAAATGTGGATGTTCATTCACTCATTCAACCAATATTTACTGAATGCTAACTATGGGTTAGGGGCTGTGGATAAATAGTGCATGAAACAAGTCAACAAGATTGCAGAACGAAACTCTTTAGTGCTTGTTCCCCTGCAGAAATATCAACTATCCACACATAAAAATATCTTTACAAGAGCCAACAAAACCAAATATAGCACCTGGGTATGGTACAGAAATAGGAAGAAAGCATTGAAGAGGGTAGAAAGGACAGTTTTAGATTTCTCATGTCAGTCCTCTTTCAACCTTTGGCAGCTCAGCATAGAAAGACTCAAACTCTGGACCTGTTTCAGCGTCAAGCTGACCCAAGCAGTCACAGGCATTGGGTCAGCCCCAGCATAAGTCCAATATCCACAGAACTAGGTTTCAATTCTGCCCCAGGGTTAGGCCAGCCCCACTGGATTTAGGTTACAAACTATCCTCAACACTGGACTGACTTCCACAGCCCCAGGCTCTAGGCCTACTTCAGTACCAGGCTAGGCCCCACAGCCTTAGACGTCAGGCCAGCACCCACGAACCCAGTCTCCAGACTTGTCCCTGCAGGTAAAGAACCTAAGCCTACCCAGTGTCAACCCAGCCATGCAGCCTTAAGTTTCAGGCGTATTCCAGTGCCAGACTGGCATTTTTAACTTCAAACACCAGGCGGGTATCTGAACACCTAAGTTTCATGCCTGACCAGTGTCAGTCCAATTCCCGAAGTGCCAGATTCCAGGTTGGTCCTTGAAGCCACATGCTCCAAAAGATCCAGGTTCCAGACCTACTGTAGCAGGCCCAGAGCCCACACATGTCCCAGTAGACCCCAGAAGTGGTCAGCCCTCATAGACCAAAGCTCCGGGACTTCTCCCTTTGTATCTAGGTCCTAGGGCAGCTCTCAAGGCCCCAAGGAACCAGGCCATCCCTTGTAGATCTAGCCTCTAGGCCAAGCTGACACCAGAAGATAAAGGCTTTAACCTGGTCCTCATGACCTCAGGCACCAGGCTAGTGCTCAAGATCCTAGAATCCAGACCAGTTCATCATGAACCCAGGCTCCTTGCTGGCCCCAATGTGAGGCTATCCCCCACCTCCAGACCTGTTCTTATGGAACCAGGTTTCAGAAAATCCAGGAACTAGGCCCATCCCGTAACTCTTGGCTGGTGTATATATGGAGAGTGACGTAAAAATGCAGAATTTTTGTATGGGATCAAAGTAAAGTTGTTGCTAGCTTAAAATAGCCTGTTAAAACTATAAGATGTTTTTTGCAAACCTCATGTTAACCACAAGACAATAAAACCTTTCGTCGATCCACATAATAAAAAAGAAAGGAGTCAAAGCATTCCACTGGAGAATAGTACCTAGTTATAGAGGAAGGCAGCAAAAGAGGAAGAAAAGGAGTAAAAGATCTACAAAATAACCAGAAACCAATGAGCAAAATGGCTGTAGTAAGTCCTTACTTAACAATAATTACCTTAATGTAATAGATTGAATTATACAAAAAAAATGATGTTGAGCAATTTTCCATATACTTGTTGGCCATTTGTATGTCTTCTTTTGAGAAATGTCCAGATCATAGGCCTATTTTTAAAAAAGAATGTTTTTTAAGGTTGATCTGTTTGATTTTCTTATGTATTTTGGATTACCAACCCCTTGTCAGATGCAGAGTTTGCCATATTTTCTGACACTCTGTACTTTGTCTTTATTCTGTTAATTGTATTTTTTTGCCACACAGAAGCTTTTAGCTTGATATAATCTTATCTGTCTATTTTTGCTTTTGTTGCTTGTGTTTTTGAGGTGTTATCCAAAAATTCTTTGTCCAAACTAATGTTCTGAAGAGTTTAATTTTTTTCCTAGTAATTTCATATTTTAAAATCTTACCTTTAAGTATTTCATCCATTTTTATTTCATTTTTATATATAGTGAGAGATAAGACTCTAGTTTCATTTTTCTGCATATGTATCTCCAGTTTTTATTTACTGAAGAGAAAAAGAACTAAGACCAAAGTTACAAAAAGAAAGAAAACAGCAAAGATAAGAGCAGAGATACATATGTAAAAAGTAGAAAAATAATTTTAACAACTCAATGAAACTAACAGTTGGTCCTTTGAAAAGATAAACTGTTAAAACATTTTGCTAAGGTAAAAAAAGAGAGAAGACTCAGATAAATAAAATCCTAAGTGAAAGAGGAGACATAAAAGTGATACTACAGGATTACAAATAATCATAAGACACTACTATGAATAATCATATGCCAACAAATTAGATAAACTAGAAACAAGGAAAAATTCCTAAACACATATAACCTACCAAGCCTTAATCACAAAGAAATAGAAAATTCAAACAGACCAATGGGTAAAGAGATTGAATCAGTGATTTTAAAAAATCTCCCATTAAAAAAATCTGAGATCTGATGGCTTCACTGCTGAATTCTATCAAACACTTAAAGAACTAAAACAAGTTGTCCTTAAACTCATCCAAAAAAATGAAGAAAAGTGAACACTTTCCTTGTATCATTAGGGCAACACTACCCTAGTACCAAAGCCAGATGAGAACACTACAAGAAAAGAAAATTATAGGCCAATATCCCTGATGAAAACAGATTTTAAAATCCGCAATAAAATACTAGCAAATATAATTCAACTGCACATTGAAACACAACCAAATATATAAATGTGACATACCACATTAACTTCATAAAGGGTACAATCAATATGATCATTTCAACAGATACAGGAAAAGCATTTGACAAAATCAACACCTTTTTATGATAAAAACTCCCAACAAATTAGATATAGTAGGAATGTACCTGTATAGAATAATGGTCATATATGATAAACCTGTATACAGGTTTGTCAACTAACACCATACTCAATAATGAAAAGTTGAAAGGTTTTTCTCTAAGATCAGGAGCAAGACAAGGATGCCCACTCTCACTGCTTGTGTGAAAATAGTACTGGAAGTCCCAACCAGAGCAATTAAGCAAGAAAAAGAAAAGACATCCAAACAGGAAAAGGTGGTTTTATTTATTTATTTATTTATTTATTTATTTATTTTTATTTATTTTTTTGAGTTGGGGTCTCACTCTGTCGCCCAGACTGGAGTGCAGTGGCCGCTTCCGGCCACCGCAGCCTCGACCTGCTGGGCTCTGGCGATCCTTCCGCCTCAGCCTTCCAAGTAGTCGGAATTACAGGCATGCACTACCATGCCCGGCTGATTTTTTGATTTATTGTAGAGATGAGGTCTCGCTGCCCAGGCGGGTCTCGAACCCGCGGTCTCAGGCAATCCACTCACCTCAGCCTCCCAAAGGCGCGGGATTACAGGCTGAGCCACCGAGCCCGGCTCAAAAGGTGGTTTTAAATTGTCTCTGTTTGCAGATTACATTATTTTACATGTAGAAAATCCTAAAGATTACATTAAAAAAAGTTAGAACTAATAAAATAATTCAGTACTGTTACAATATACAGAATAAACATACAAAACTCAGTAGCATTTTTATACACTAACAACAAAATATCTCATTTTAAGAAATCAAGAAAACAATCTGATTTTCTCCTAAGAAATACTTAGGAATAAATTTAGCCAACAAAGTGAAACTCCTGTACTTTGGAAACTATAAAACACTGATGAAATAAATTAAAGAAAAATAAATAAATGAAAACATATCTTGTGTTCATGAGGTGGAAGAATTAATAGTTTTAATATATCTATGCTGTATAAATTAATCTACAGATTCAATGCAGACCCTATCAAAATTCAAACGACATTTTCACATAACTAGGAAAAAGCAGTTCTAATTCATATGGAACCACAGAAAGACTCCAGTTAACTAAAACGACCTTGAAGAAAAAAATTAGAGACATCACACTATGTGATTTCAAGATCTACTACAAAGTCATGATATTAAAACAGCATGGTACTCACATAAAAACAGATACATAGAACCGTGGAACAGAATAGAAAGCCCAGAAATCTACCCAGGCATTTAATATCAATTGATTTTCAACAAAAGTATCAAGAACACATAATGGAGAAAGGACAGTCTTTTAAAATATATTCTGTTTCAAAATAGAATATTTACATGCAAGAGAATGAAATTAAACCATTATCTCAAATCAAATACAAAATTCAACTCAAAATGCATTACATACTTCATGCAAGACCTGAAACTCTAAAACTATTAGAAGAAAACATAGAGGAAAAACCCCGTGACACGGGTCAGGCAAAGATTCTTTAAACGTGACCCAAAAACATAGGCAACAGAAGCAAAAATAGACAAATGAGATTACATCACACTAAAAACCTCTGCACAGTCAAGTAAACTATCATCAGAGTGAAGAGACAATCTAGGGAATAGAAGAAAACATTTTCAAACTAAATATCTGATAAGAGGTTAATATCCAAAACATTTAAGGAACTTAACTCCATAGCAGTAATCAGTAAATATTCATGATGTATGAAAAAACATAATACATACTGTTTGATCTCAATCCCATAAAGTTGAATATTGTAGCTATGCACACATCTAGAAGGCTCTAGAAGGACATGTCAAAATGTAAACTGCTTGCAATTGTGGACGACATTGTTCTTTGGTTTTTGTGCTTTTCAGTTTCCTGTAGTGCACATATTAATTTTTAAGAATAAAAGTTAGTTTTAGATCCTGAAAAAAAAATTGGTTAAAAGGAGCCAGACCTGATGGTGTGTGTCTATAGTCCCAGCTACTTAGGAGGCTTAGGCAGGAGAATTGCTTGAGTCTGGGAGTTCAATTCCAGCTTGAGAAACATAGAGAGACCCCCATCTTTATAACAAATGGTTAAAGGATCTGAATAGACATTTCTCAAGAGAAGATATATAAATGGCCAACAGATACACTGAAAACGGTTCAACGTTACCAATCTTCAGGGAAATGCAAATGGAAACCACAATATCATCTCATATTTGTTAGAATGGCTATTATTAAGAAAAATAAAAGATAAGTGTTGGTGAGGATGTGCAGAAAGGAAACCATTGCACACTGTCAGTGGGAATGTAAATTGGTATCGCCATTATAAAAAAACAGTATGGAAATTCCTCAAAACATTAAAAATAGAACTACTATGTAACCCAGCGATTTCAGCACTGGGTATATATCCAAAGGAAATGAAATCAGTATATGAGAGATATCTGCACTTTAATGTTCATTGCAGCGTTATTCACCATAGCCAAAATATGGAATCAACGTGTGTTCATCAATGAATGAATAGATAAAGAAAATGTGGTATAAACACACAATGGAATACTACTCAGTTAAAAAAAAAAAAAAAGGATTCCTTTCTTTTGCAACAACATGGATGAACCCAGAGGACATTATGTTAAATAAACTAAGCCAGGCACAGAGAGACAAATACTGTGTGATCTTTCTCATATGTGTGATCTAAAAACATTGCAGTCATAAAAGCAGAGAATAGAATGGTAGTTACCAGGAACTGGGGCAATGTTGGTCAAAGGATACAAAATTTCAGTTAGATAGAGGAATTATCTTCGAGTGCTATTTTGCAATATGGTTACAATAGGTCATAGCAATGTATTATGTTCTCAAAAATTGTGTAGAGTAGATTTTAAGTGTTCTCACCATAATGGTTTTCAGTATTAAAAGAATAGTTGTTGGCCAGTAAATACATATGTTCTATTTTAAAAAAAAGTATCTGAGGCAATGTATATGTTAATTAGCTCAATTCAGTCATTCATTCCACAACGCATTCCTATTTCAAAACCTGTTGTACAAAGAAATACATACAATTTTTAATTAATTAATTAAAATACATCATAGCTATACTAAAGATTTTATAGACACAGATATGTGTGTGTACATATATAAAACAAAATGTATGTTTTCAGTAAAACTTATCTTAGGAAATACATTAAAGAAAATTAGATTCCAAAACCCTATAGACACGTGGATCACACTTTGATCTTTCTTCCTAGCAGTTCTTGAACTTGAATATGCATCAGAATCACCAGAACTTGTTAAAAAAAATGTAGCCCTAGCCGGACTTGGTGGCTCAGTCTGTAATCCCGTGCCTTTGGGAAGCTGAGGTGTGTGGATTGCCTGAGCCCGCGGGTTCGAGACCCGCCTGGGCAGCGAGACCTCATCTCTACAATAAATCAAAAAAATCAGCCGGGCGTGGTAGCGCATGCCTGTAATTCCAGCTACTTGGAAGGCTGAGGCGGAAGGATCGCCGGAGCCCAGCAGGTCGAGGCTGCGGTGGCCGGGAGTGGCCACTGCACTCCAGTCTGGGCGACAGAGTGAGACTCCAACTCAAAAAAAAAAAAAAAATGTAGCCCTATCAAAATTCAAATGACATTTTCACATAATTAGAAAAAAATAATTCTAAAATTCATATGGAACCACAGAAGACTCCAATGAGCTAAAACAACTCCAAAGTTTATGATTCTATTAGTCGGGGAAAGTGGAACCCCAAAATTTACATTTTTAATTTTCAAGTGATGTTGATGCTGCTGAACCCAAGACCATACTTTGACAACCACTGCTTTATAATATGTTCAGCTTAGAAAGAAGCTACCATAACCTCAACAACTCTGGTGAGAGTTTGATCTCCATAGATTAAAGTCTGTATATATGAAACACTTCTATCCCTACTTGTCTCTCTCACGTAGAACTTCAGACAGTCAGGCTTCTTTTGCTCATATCAAAACTTAAAGTGTTCTGCCCCCAGAAAATAAGTAAATAAAAGTAAATAATAAAATTGCACAGAACCCAGAGCAAAGTCCTCTGAATTTTGTAATTTAGTGATCTCCTGGGAAAGAAAGAAAGAAAGAAAGAAAGAAAGAAAGGAAGGAAGGAAGGAAGGAAGGAAGGAAGGAAGGAAGGAAGGAAGGAAGGAAGGAAGGAAGGAAGGAAGGAAGAGAATAAAAAGAAAACAGTTCTCAACCAATGATCCTAACCATTCCCAAATTAAATTATTTTCTGATAAACTGCATGATACATGAAACTATTGCAAGGAAGCAGTTTTGTATCTTACCCTGGGAGAATGTTGCTTGTTAAGGTTGAGAAATAGTGATTTCATGCACTTATGTCTGCTTAACCCAACCCAATTCAACTGTAGGTACTGATATGTATCAGAATCACATGGTGAGCTTAAAAATATTTAAAAAAACAGGAACAAAAAAACTTATAGAAGCTCTTGAAAAAGTGCTAGTGATAAGGAATGAATCCATTCGAGTATAGACTTGAGACTAAATAAATGTAGGAATTATGACTTTAGAAACTATATATTGTTGTAAACCTTGACAAAGTAAAAATAAAAATCTTGAGGTAAGAAGACTGAGAAAGAAGTGTTGGTGTGTTAATTTCTTCATCTTTCATAGCAGAGAGTTAATACAGTTTAGAATAAGAAGGTGGAATTAAAAAAATACATTGACTCCATCAACTTCTTATTTTTAAAATAATCTTTTTTATAATCATAGAGAGATCTTTTAGAAATGCAATACCTTTTGTGCCAAGAAAGCATTTATCTGAACTCTGTGTGTTTTTGCTTTAGTTTCACTTCATTTTCTTTTTCTTATTTTAAATTCAAGTTAGGAATATAGTAGTTTGGCTGTCATTTTTTCACTCTCCATCAGATATATCACTATAAATGATGCCAAGACCCCTCTGATGTATCAGACATACATTCGATAACACAAGAGATTAGAGGGCTGATGGCCTCTGAAGAAGCCTGGAGAGGGATGTACAGTTAATAACTTTCCGCTTCACGAGGTAGGGCTTGGGATTAAGACACAAGATGCTTTGAGAACTTTAGACCAAGTCTTATGCTTCCAACTTTCAAGGTAGTCAGGACCAGGAAGAAGGGCCCTAACAGCAGATGGAAAAATAAAATAAAATAAATCAATAAACAGACAAACACTAGGAAGTCGAAGAAGGTGGTGGTGCCAGTGATGGTAGGGCTGTTGGAACACAAAGGGCTCTGTTATGCAGGGTCAACAAAGGTCACTGTCCCTAGAAAATACTGTAATCACTTGGCTCCTGCTCCAGCATGCAGAATTCTACAGATTTTCAGGGAATTGTAAGAAGGAGAGAGAGATCCTTAATGAAGGACTAAACACACAACCCAGGCCTGAAGACCTGGAGCACCAATGCAGAAATTCACAACTGAAGAAATTAATAACTACTCACAGGGTGAGGGAGACAACCCAGAGTCAAAGAGTCAAGACTGTCCCTAGATAGAGTAATCAGAATTCTCAGGACATAGACAACCTGGATGTGGGAACCAAAGGAGCTAAATCTGGGTTGAAATGGGAAGCAAGCCACCAGAAGCAGCAAAGAAAAACGTCCCTGTGCACAGGGACTCTGCTATAGTCATGTGCATTATGACTACCTCTTTTTTAAATTCAAGTCCACTATGTTCACGTTTCCTACGCTTCCTCTCTCTACTTCCCTGATAGTCAGTCTCATAAATACCTAATGCATTTTGGATATTGCTTAAAATATCAAAACATTCTACGTATCCATTCCCAAATTAAATTATTTTCTGATAAACTGCATGATACATGAAACTATTGCAAGGAAGCAGTTTTGTATCTTACCCTGGGAGAATGTTGCTTGTTAAGGTTGAGAAATATTGACTTCATGCACTTGTGTCTGCTTAACCCAACCCAATTCAACTGTAGGTAATGATATTTACAACTACACATTCAGTTCTGCCTCTTACCCTTAGTCTTAGTACCCCTCAAAGCAGTTTCCCTCCTTGTCCCCATTTCAGAAGTTCCAGAGTGCCTTACAACTGAGTCCATTCAGACTTTTATACTTTATTTAATGTAACGGTTACCAGAGCCTTTAAAATATACATTGTTTTGCTATAGTTAAGTTTAAAACAATCATAAGGTGTATGCAACGGTGTAATTACACCACCAAATCAGAGTTTCTTTATACTTTGGCTTAAGCCTTAAGTAAAGGAAAATGTAAAAAGTCAGAGAGCAAAAATTAGCTACCTTCAAGCTGATTAGAAATACTAAAATAATACATATAGCAATCCTCAGTCTAATGATATTTGCAGTCACAGCTTAGATCACAGTTTGCAAAGTTTTCCTTTTAAGGATCATTTGTCTTTTTCTGGCCTCACTGTTTGCAACTCATAGAAGACACTAGCTGATAAATAGTAATATCACATCATGCTCATATGGCTAAAACTATGGCTCCCTACAGGCATAAAAAAACAGAGTGAAAAATGCATAAGTAATAATACTCTTCTCCACAAGTAAGTTTTGTAAAGCAAACACTATTTTAATCATATAACTTGCTTTAAATTTATAAAATTCAGAGACATATTTATAGAAATAGACTGTAAGACAAAATAATCTTCCTTATCCAACTTAAATTTTTAGACCTGTTTCATCTCATCTCACTGTCTTTGTCAGCTCAAGTTGCTATAACAAAACCACACAGACTGAACGTCTGAACCAGCAGACATTTATTGTTCCTAGTTCTGGAGGCTGGAAAGTCCAAGATCAAAAAGGAGAGAAAAACTCTCTGTCCCTGGTATATTGTTGTAAACCTTGAAAAAGTAAAAATAAAAATCTTGAGGTGGGAAGATTGGTAAGGAAGTGTTGGTGTGTTAATTTCTTTATCTTTAATAACAGATAGCTAATACAGTTTAGAATAAGAAGGTAAAATTAAAAGAACATATTGACTCCATCAACTTCTTATTTTTTAAATAAACATTTTAAAACATGTGCACATATGGATGCCCAAGACTCTGACCTCCAACTCTAAGTTCAAGTGCTGCTCTAACTCTAAGATGATCTTTTGTTTACAAATGCTCTTACTTTGACCACCAGAGATTAACTTCTTCTCTTGTGGCCTAAAGAAAAGATTGATATTCTATTCTATGTTTTACCCTTTATAAGATAAGAAGAATAAAAAATCACTAACATCAAAATAAATATCATAAATAAATGCAAATGTATACCATTCCCACCATAATTGTATATTCCAATAATAATTTTTTGTTATAAGACTTACTTTTCTGTCCCGAAGCCCTGATTTTATTTGAAATTGTAAATTCCATCAAACACTTAAGGTTGTTGATTTACGACTTGAAATTTTCCCTCAATTTTTAATAATAGACTTTTATTTTGTTGTTGTTTGTTTGAATAGGCTGTGACTTTTGGGGGGCTTAACTTCAAAAATCTATAAGTAATGTAGAAAAGACTGGTGGTCTTAAAATTTTTGCAACTGTACATAGAAAGTTACACTAACCACATGCTATTTCAATATGCCATACCACTCTAAAGATTAACATTCATTATATATATAATTTGTGTGCATTAAGTTATGTAGATATATATTAATTGTTAGTATATAAAATTTTTTAAATAGCATATTTTGGACAAAGTAATACTATGTTAATTTTAGAAAAAAATTGTTTAGTTTCTGTATACTTGAATCTGTGGCACTTTTTCATTTTATATTTTTCCTATAAATCTATATAACAGATTTGTTTCACTTTTATCAATAATTCTTGGCTACTTCTTATGCCTTCAATAAATTGAGATAAATCTACCTATTACCTGATTTTTTGCTTCATGGTCCCTATCTAGACTCCTAGAGTCTCTGAGAAATTACTCCTTTATATTTTAAAAACTGATACATTACAGATTCACAGTTAAGTAACAAGTAGAAGTGAGTAACATTGCTGGTAGTTCGATAAAATAGGAAAAATACAAAAGAAATCTTTGGCTTTACTAATTCACTTCCTTAGAAAAGAAAACGCTAGTACCTATTTGTTTTGAGAAAGTCATCCATTGTCACTAATCCTATTACTTGTGACATAACCCAAGACAATTTTTAGGCTTAAGTAAGAATGTCAGGGAAGAAGATGCATGCTTGCCACATGTAGCGTAGGGATTATTAAAATGAAGGTGACAATTTTGCTGAGCAAGCACATCATTATGTACTAATTTCTACTGAGCTCACAGCTTATTTTTATTGCAGAATTACATGGATACAGTCATTACTTGAAAATTATTTTTTCTCACTAGCATTATCTATAAAATAATAATTAAATATAGCAGATTAGTTCTATTTGCTCCAGCTGCATGTGCTATTTTAGCAATCCATGGAAGGTTTCTATATGCAATGACTTCAGTGAGAAATTACTGAATATAGACAAGATAGCTTAATGAATGTTTCCTTACAATACCCTGCAAAAGGCATCAGGGGTCTCTTAGTCAACTAAGGCAGCATTCATCCATGCCTCAAAGCCTTCAATATAGTCCGAAATTCAGTTTTAAAGCAATTTTTGCATCATGTATATTAAAACAGCCACATGAGTACCTACTTTATCCCCTTTCCTAATGGCATATAGGGCTAGACTTCAGCATACATAGCAGAACCAAGTATCTATAATAAATCAGCACATTAATTAAATAAGTAAAAAGTCTGCTCTGTATATTAGAATTGCGAGGGCCTAGCTTTGCCTTTGAGCTGTTCCAAAGTTAGTTGGCATCCACTGATACAATTCAAGCTCCTGAAATACAGAGACTCGGTTATCCATTCTAGACATATGCTAACCATCTTGGAACTGTGCTCAGTGAGAGAGCTTGCTGAGCAAGTCTGGAAGCCATCACAGTCTGTCTTACATCAGATAATTTCCAGATGTTTGCCTGATGCGGGCTTCCCTGGCAGGTGTCACTAGAAGAAGGAGGTTCCAGCCAGGGTGCTGTCAGCACTGAAAAGGCATGTCATATACCTCTTCACAGTGGTGGAGAAATCAGCCTTTCCTTCCAGATTAGAAACAAGGACCATATGGCACTTATTTTTATAGGGTGTCACTAAGGTATCTTTCAAGGTTATCAAATAACTCTCCCACCTCCCTTTTTTAATAATAGACAGTTGTTAATTTTATTATCTGGGAAGTTTAAAGGTAAGAGTTTTCTTTCTGTGGTTCACATTTATTGAACCCCATTATCTATAACAAAGCTCAATACTTGTGGATCCTTACATGCAAGATTTATTGAGGCTTTGGTCAAAGTATAGAGGAAGAAAGTAATTTTTAAGGCAAAGAAAACACAGATGAAAAGAAAAAAAAGATTTATTCTCTGACATTGGACTTTTCATTTCATTTTCAAATACCCAATTTCATTTCAAGCCTCCTGCCCAGTAGCAACATTTGAACGATTCTAAAGAGCATGTTGGAGCAGAAGTACATCTCAAAGAGATAGCAAACCTCTTGGTGTTTGTTTACTACACACAAATACACATGTACACAAACACACACACACACCCCAACGGACTACAAACTCAAACCTTGTGCCTTGATAAATATTTTAAACATTCAACCCTAAAGAAAAGATTAAGCTGAGGAATCTGAAGTAAGTCTAAGGCAGCATATCTCCCTGAACCTTGGGCTATGTGCATCAGAATATCCTGGGGTGTTTGTGAAAAAGTGGATATCCAAGGCTATATATCTACATACTGATATCTACATTACTGCTATTCTGAATCAATTAGTATGGGGTGAGGCTTATGAATCCTAGGTGATTTCCAGACCCATTTTTAACATGAAAGCCATTGCCATGTTATCATTAAGGTAACCTAACTGCTATTTCACGCAAGTGAAATTGGGAGCCCAGTTTGGTCATGAAATTCACCTCTTAATCTTCTCTATCTTGTCAAAATAACCTAAGAGGTTTCCTATAAATTGCCTCACTAAGGGTGCCCCAAGGACTCAAAAGCAGCTATAGTTTAGTAAAAACTCTCCAGGACAGTTTTATTGTGAAATTGAACCCAGAGTTACTTTGAGGAAATTTGAAAGCAAACTTTGAGACTGCAGGGGCTGAAAGGAGTCTGCTTTTTAATTAATTAGCCCCTAAAGCATGAAGTCCTAGTGCTTTTAAATATGCTTACCATTTTTAGCTGGAGGAAAAATTTCTGCTCCCAAATATTCAAGCTGGAAAATCTCAAAGATATTTCTTCTTCTTTAAGCCATTAGGTATTATATTCCAAGGGCACAAAAAAACTTGCTTTATCTATTTTTTTAAAAAATATTTTTCACATGTCTTTCTTTTGAGCATCATTTCTAAAAACCGTAGTTTTCATGTAAATCATGTTATACCTGTATTATTATAATATCTCCTAACTGACCCCCTTATTATTATCTCTCTCCTTTTCAGTGATCCTTACACACTTGCTAAAACACAAACCTGCCCAAAGACTTCTGATGATTCCCAATTTCCTAAAAGAGCAGTCTAGACACACTTGTATCTCATAGTCATGAAGTGTAACACAAGGTTTCTCTTTTCTTTCTGCCAGTATAAATCTTTCCCATTTTTTAATTTGGCTCCTAGTCTATCCATGTGAAAAGGCAAATAATCATATCAAGCAATACATATCTTTTCTCCTTAATTGGATTCTAAACTTCTCGAAGGCTGGGAGCAAATGTTTGCAATTTTCTCAAAGCCAAATATATTGCTTAAGTATTTGTTAAATAAATCAAACATTCACTGACTCTGGATTAAGCCACCAACATCATTTTCACCTCCCAATTTGAAATACCACAGAACTGTTTGTGAATTTTCTATGGGTTAAGTGTAGGAGTCCAATCCTCACAACTTACTCTTCAACTAGAAGCAATCAATCTTAGAAGGTTGGTACCTTTTCCTCACGTATGAAAAACAAACAAACAATTCTGCAAGAAAGATTTATGTTGGAAAAGCCATACAAATTCTGTCTAGTTGGAGTCTCTTAATAGTTCCAAATTCCAGTGTATGAAAAGGATTCCAATCTTTACCACAATGGAAAGTCTGTGATATGAGAACTACTTGAAAATATTTTTCTTTTTAGATGAAGGACAGAGTAGGCCATACAAAGCTTTTAGTAGCTACAGATGCTACAGATTTAAGGCATTGTAATAATTCCTTCAAAGACAGTAAAACCAACCATGTCAAGCAATATTTTAGTGCTTGCATAAATGAAATTAATTCAAATGCCAAGTTTGTCTGAGTAGCAGAATTGAGTGTGTTGCTTAAAGATAATGTTGCATTTGATAGGAAATATATGTTAAATAAAATATATTTTGTGGCCAAGCATGTCATTGCATTCTTGTAGTAATTATTGCTATTATCATTATTATTATAAATTGCTATCAAGGGACCTAAAAATAGCATGCATAAAATTTTGTCTAAATATCTATCATTAAAAATCAAATTTTGTCTCCCTATTTATACTTATTAGAATATCTCTAACACATGCATACGAACACATGCACACACACAGAGAGAAGCTGCTTACACTTAAAATTTTTAAATTTTAATTAAAATTAAAACTAAATTGAAATTATATTTTTAAAGTCGAAGATTACAAATGAACTATAAATGAGGATAGTGCTGCTACAAATCAAATATTACGATTTCCAGGAACAGACTGGGTTTTAAAATGTGATGCTTAGAATGATAAACTTTAAATAAAATTATATATATTCTTATTTGACTGTCATACATCTAAATTTATCCTTTGAGTATTTTTATCAAGGAAAATTATTCCTCCCATGAAGTTGTAAGCAGATTAAAATAGCATTTAAGAAAAATACAGTTATTTTGAAAATATTTTCAAAATAAAATCTTATGTTTGAATTTCACAAATTATTCAAGAAGAATCAGGACAAACCTATTTTAGTTTTTGAAATTAATTAATTGCTCAATTTAGCTATATTTTTATTTAAAGTCAATCAAGTAATAGTGACTGGATTTGGCAGCTGCACCAATGAGCATCCAGATGCTGCCATTTCCTGAATTTAATTTTACATGGCAGTTCTATTATTAAACGTCTATTCAGTGTTTTGTTGCCTTAACTTTAATTAGGATAAGCTTAAGGGGGGAAAAGTATTTTTAGACAGGGACTGTTTCCACTGAATACTTGAGAAGCATGAGGGAGATGGTTGCGCTTTGGAAAACAGCTTCCTTCAAAAAACGAAACAATGGAATAAAACATAATAAAAGATCTGCAAGAGTCATTGGGGATCCCTAGTTTAACCCCTTCATCTGTACATATGAAAACTAAGTCCAGAGAACTGAAGTTAGTTATCTCTGGTTAGCCTCCAAGGCAGGGTTAGCTATCCCTTCCATTACCTCATGAGGGTAAGTTTCTAATTACAGGTTTGGTTTTCTGGGTGAACTCAGGTTCTTGCTAAGCTACTCTGTACTTTATGTATATATAACATATTAGACTATTAGGCTTAGAAGAACACCATAGAGAACAGTTTCTCAACTGTAAAATAGGGAGAACATTTTAAATGAATTTTATTAAAGATATATATATATATAGAGAGAGAGAGAATTTAAAAGCCCTTGTTGTAGCTTAAAACTAAAATTCTCAGACTTACCTCTCTGAATATCTTTAATACCAATATCCTATATGCACCTTTTCCCTGTTAGAACCATGTCTCCATATTATAAGTTCATAACTGTCACATCCTTGGTGCTGCCCTCAAATTATAGGTTCATAACTGTCACATCCTTAGTGCTGCTGCATCCAAACGTTATCTCCCAGACCTTTTGCTCTGCCTTCCCTGACTTTTTTATTTTACCAACTGGCCTGCTATAATAAATAAAGTTGATGAAGAGTAAGATGTGACTACTTGCATCACCAGGTCTGGATGGTTTCAACCCTAGTACCTGTGTCACTGCTAAATGCTGAAAGGATTCATGACTAAGAAAAAAACAGAACAAAGCAAAACACAAAAAGAAAATGACAATGGTCTGAAAGATGGCCAGGATAACCAAATTGTAGGTAGAAAGCAGAATGAGGTTGCCATTCACCTCTGGTACATACCACACGAATGGTTACTGTTTCACTAGAGGATTGTTTTCATTGAGGAAACATTTTTGCATCATGTAAAATTAATCATTGTAAACTGTACAATTCAGTGGAACTTAGCATATTTAAAATGTTGTAAAATCATAACCTCCATCCTGCTCCATAATAATGCATCACCTTAATAGAAAACCTCACTTTAATTAGGCAGTCACACCCCATTATCCTTTACTCCTAACCCCTCACAATTTTCTTTCTTTCTTTTCTTTTCTTTTCTCTTTTTTTTTTTTTTGAGTCAGAGTCTTACTCTGTTGCCCAGGCTGGAGTGTGGTGGCACGTTCACAGCCACCGCAGCAGCCACCACCTGCTGGGCTCAGGTGATCCTTCCACCTTAGCCTTTCATGTAGCTGAAACTACAGGTGTGTGCCATTATGCCCGGCTAATTTTTTATTGTTGTTGTAGAGATGAGGTCCCACCAAGTTACTCAGGCTGGTCTCGAACCCGTGGACTCAGGCAATCCTCTCACTTTGGCCTCCCAAAGTGCTAGGATTATAGGCGTGAGCCACTACTCCTGGCCCCCTCACAACTTTCAATCTACTTTCTGTCTCTATGTATCTATATATCCTAGACATTCCAAATACATGGATTATGCAATACATGCCCATTTGTATCTCGCTCCTTTGACTTAGTGTAATGTTTTGAGGTACATCCATATTTTTGGTAGCAATACTTCATTCCTTTTTATGGCTGAATAATATTTTATTGCAGGGATAGACTACATTTTGTTTATTTATTAGTTGATGGACATTTGGGTTATTTCCACAGTTGAGAATATTTTGAATAATGATGCTAAGAATATTCACATACAAGTTTCTGTTTGAATACCTGTTTTAAATTATTTTGAGTGTTGACCTAGGAGGGAAGTTGCTGAGTCATAAGGTAATTCTATGTTTAACTTTTTAACCAACATATTTTACACAGTTTTACATCTCACAAACAATGTACAAGGGTTCAGATTTCTCCACATCTTCTCCAACACTTGTTACATTTACATTTCATTTTTGGTTGTTTGTTATAGTCAACTAATTGTGAAGTGGTATCTTATTGTGGTTTCTAATCTTCATTTTCTTAATTACTAATGATGTTGACCATCCTTGGATATTTGTAAATCTTTAAAAAATGACGGTTCAGTAATTTGCTTATTTTTTTTGTTATTTTTGTGAATCTAACAATTTAATTTAATCATCATTATTACTGAGAACATACACTTTGACATACCAGAATTATTGGTATTTGATACATATAGTAATAATACATAGAAACATAACCCAAAGAAAGTTAAACACCATTTCATCTTTGAAAATATTTTTTGTATGACCTTAAGCTACAAAGAAGTCAAACAAATCTCTTTTGGTCATCAGGGAAACTAATATCAAAAAGTTAGTGGGGTCAAAAAGATTGTAGTTAGTACTTGAAAGTTTGGTTTTGGAAAGTTTGTTAAATATCAAAAGTTTTAAACATTCCATATCATAAGATAGGGTCATAGATCATTATAAAATAGTCATTCATTTATTACAAATGATAATGTGAAGATTTTAAAAGTAAAAACCTTTATTCTCTTGCAGAGAGGTGACTTAGTTTGTTAAACAATAAGTTCTAATGAGATGGCACGAGTCCAACAAATCTCTCTCCTCTTCTTGCCCTGTACTTTACTCAAAAAAGTGAGTGAAAGACTTCTATTATCACTTATTAATTATATAAAGATTTTCTAGAGAAGAAAACTAAATGCTACCTTTGTATAGCATTTGTGGTTGTTTTTTTTTTAGTTATTTTTGAGTCAGGATTTTACTCCATCACCTAGGCTGGAGTGCAGTAGCATGATCACAGCTCATTGCAGCCTCAACCTCCTGGGTTTAGGTGATCCTGATCCTTCTACCTCAGTCTCATGAGTAACTGGGACTACAGGCATGTGCCACCATGTCTGCCTTTAAAAAATTTTTTTTGTAGAGATGAGATCTCACTATGTTGCCTAGGCTGGCTTTGAACTCCTGGGGTCAAACAATCCTGCCTTAACCTCCCAAAGTGTTTGGATTACAGGCTTGAGACATCATGTCTAGTCTTGTATAGTGTACTTTTAATGTTAAAGTTGATCTTATTAAGACTGTGTAAACAAGTCAACGTACTTTTTTTTTTTTTTTAGAAAGCAGGATTTATTGAGGGCAGAAAAGCCCCCACGGTGGGAGGGGACCCAAAGGAGTTGCCCAATTTAATCTTAATAATTGGACATTGATAAACCTTTTATCATTTTTTTCCATTAGAGAACAGACCAATGTTCTAAGAAAGCTCTGTTATTCCTACGATGGATTCAGACTTTGGTCTTGTATCAAAGTGTGTTTTTTAAAAATAAATTGTTTATTTGAAATATGTGAGGTACAATTCACAATTCAGGGTTAGGTATACAAATGGTCATTATGCAGGTACCCTTGTAGATGAGGTGTGCCCCAGCTTCCCCTGGCAGTTTCCTACTACTGTCACTCCTGTCCTCACACCCCCCTGGCAGTTTCCACTACTGCCAATCTCTTTCCTATAGTATTACGATAGTTGTTCAAGGTCTGCTTATGAGTGAGAACATGTGAGACTTGGTTCTTTGTTTCTGTGATAGATCACTCAGTATAATAGCCTCTAAGTTCGTCCAAGTTGCTACTAAGTTCATAATTTTGTCCTTCTTTATGGCTGCATAATATTTCATCATGCATATGTACCATTTTATTTTTATCCAGTCCTCTTTTGATGGGCAGCACGGTTGGTTCCATGGTTTTGCTATTGCGAATAATGTCACAATAAGCATGCGTGTGCAGGTATCTTTTTCATAGAGTGATTTGAGTTCCTCCAGGTATATTCCCAGTAGGAGGATTGCAAGGTCATATGGGAGGTCAGTTTTTAGATCTTTTAGGAATTGCCAAACTGTTTTCCATAGAGTTTGTACTAGTTTACACTCCCACTAACAGTGTAGAAAGTATTCCCTTTTTCCCACATCCTTTCTATCATCTGTTTTATTTAGTTATTGATGGTGGCCATACTGACTGGAATTAGGTGGTATCTCAGCGTGGTTTTAATTTGCATTTCTTTGATGACTAGTGAGGCTGAGCATGTTTTCATGTGTCTGTTGGCTGCCCCCATGTCTTCTTTTAAGAAGTGTCTATCCTTATCTTTGTAATGAGGCTGTTGTTGTTGTTGTTGTTGTCTTTGTTGTTGTATTTTCAGCACATTTGAGTTCCTTGTAGATCCTAGATGTTAGTCTTTGTCAGATATACTGTTGGCAAATATTTTTTCCCAGTCTGTGGGCTGTTTCCTGCTCTCTTGATAGTTTCTTTGGCTTTGCAGGAGCTTGTCAGTTTGACAAGGTCCCACTTGTCTATCTTGTCTCTTATGGCATGGTCACTTGGGTTTTTGATCAGGAATTGGTTGCCAGTTTCAATTTCCATAAGGGTGTCTCCTGCATTTTCTAAGGTTCTTATAGTTTGGGGTTTTATGTTTATGTCTTTGATCCATTTAGAGTTAATTTTTGTGTATGAGATAGGGATCTTGTTTTAGTCTTCTGCATGTGGTCAGCCAGTTTTCTCAGCACCATTTACTGAATTGGTTCTTCTCTCCCCAGTGGTTGGTGGCAGATGCTTTATGGAAGATGAGTTGTTTGGGAAATTGAGACTTTGCTTCTGGAGTCTCAATTTGATTCCATTGGTCTATATGCCTGTTCTTGTACCGATATCAGGCTGTTTTGATTATTGTAGCTTTATAATAAAGTTTAAAGTCTGGGAGAGTAATGTCTTCCACATTGTTTTCAGGATTGTTTTGACTATTCTGGGTCATTTATGTTTCCTTGTGAATTCCTGTTTTATCGTTTCCAGGTATAAGAAGAATGCTCCTGGCAATTTAATGGTTACTGCATTAATCTGTAAATTGTCTTGGGTAGGATGCACATCTTAACAATGTTGATTCTTCCAATCCATGCGCATGGAATATTTTTTCCATTTGTTTGTGCCATCTTTGATTTCTTTGAGCAGTGTTTTATAGTTTTTGTTGTAAAGGTCATTGAATTCTCTGGTTAGGAAGATACCAGGTTGTTTCTTCCCCCCCCCACACCTTTGGCTATTGTGAATGGGATTGTGCTTTTTATTTGGGTTTCTGTACATTTATGTTTGTTAATTGTTGGTGTATAGGAATGCGACTGACTTTTGCACATGTATCTGAGATGTTCCCAAAGTCCTTTATCAGTGCAAGGAGGTTTTTGACAGATTCTCTTGGGATTTCAAGGTATAGAACTGTGTTGTCTGCCAAGAGGGATAGTTAGCTTTCTCTTTTCCTATTTGTATACACCTGATTTCCTCCTATTGTCTGATTTCTCTAGCTAGAACTTCCAATACTATGTTGAACAGGAGGGGTGAGAGTGGGCATTCTTGTCTTGTACCGGTTTTCAGAAGAAATGGTTCCAATTTCTGTCTATTTAGCAGAATGTTAACTATGAGTTTCTCATAGATGGCTCTTACTGTTTTAGCTATGTTCCATCTATGCTTAGATGTTCAGGGGTTTTTATCAAGAAGGGGTGCTGGATTTTATCAAAAGCTCTTTCTGTCTAATAATATAATCATGTGTTTTTTGTCTTTACATCTATTGATATATTTAATTACGTTTATGGTCTTGAGAATGTTGAACCAGACATGCATCCAGGAGATGAAGCCTACTTGATCATAGTGAATAATTTTTGAGATGTATTGTTCGATCTGGTTTGCTAGGATATTTGTTGAGAGTTTTAGCCTCTATGTTCATCAAGGATTTGGGCCTGTAATTCTCTTTCTTTGTTGAATCTTTACCCAGTTGGGGTATCAATGTGATGTTAGCTTCATAAAATGATTTGGGGAGCGTTCCATCCTTCTCAATTGCTTGGAATACTTTCCATAGGATTGGTATCAGCTCATCCTTGTATGTTTTGTAGAATTCTGCTGGAAAGTCATCTGGTTCAGGGCTTTTCTTTGTAGATGGTTTTCTTATGACACAGTTGATTTCCTGGGTTGTTATCGGTCTATTTAGGATCTTGATTTCTTCTTGCTTCAACCTGGGGATGTTGTGTGATATCAGAAATTCCTCCATTTCATTTACATTTTTGAGTTTGTTTCCATACAGGTATATATAGTAATCTCTGATAAACTTTTGTATTTCTTTGGTGTCAGTTGTAACTTCATCTTTTGCATTTCTGATTGTATTTATTTGGGTTTTTTCTCTCTTTTTCTTGGTCAGTCTAGCCAGGGGTCAATCAATCTTGTTTATTCTTTCAAAGAACCAGCTTTTTGTATGGTTGAATTTTTGTATTATATTTTTGTCTTCTATGTCCTGAATTTGGGCTTTTATTTTGGTGATCTGGATTCTTCTGATGAAGGTAGAGTTTTGGTGGTCTTTCTTTTCCAGCTTCCTTAGGTGATTCGTTAGTCTGTTACCTTGTGATCTTTCCATTTTCTTCATGTGTGTTCATAGAGATATGAACTCCTCTCTTAGTACTGTTTTCATGGCATCCCGGAGATTTTGGTAAAATATTTCTTTGTTTTCATTTGTTTCCGGTATCTTTTAATCACTGTTTTGATTTCCATGTTGACCCAGGAGTTGTTTAGCGTGATGGTGTTTAGGGTTCATGTCTTTGTGGTTTTTGGGGAAACTTTGTTGCTCTTAATATTTATTTTTATTCTACTGTGATCTGAGAAGGTGCATGACAGAATTTCAATCTTATGGAATTTGTTTATGCTTGATTTATGGCTGAGGATGTGGTCCATCTTAGAGTATGTTCCCTTTGGTGATGAATAGAATGAACATTCCGTGATTGCTGGAGGGAGTGTTCTGTAGGTATCAGTTAAGTCCATTTGGTCAAGCATCACATTGAGGTTCCAGATCTCTTTGCTGACTTGTTGTCTTGTTGATCTGTCTAGGGTTGTTAGTGGGGTGTTTAAGTCCCTAGCTATGATAGTGTCAGAGTCAATATCTTTTTAAAGTTTACCTACGAGCTGTTTTATGAATGTTGGTGCTCCTATGTTGACAGCACATATGTTTAAGATGGATAGTTATTGTTGATGGATTGAACCTTTTATCATTATGTAGTGACCTTCTATATCTTTTTAAATTTTTGATAAAGAGTATTTTGTCTGATATTACAATCATGACTTATGCTTCTTTTGTGTTCCATTTGCCTGAAATTTTGTTTTCCATCCTCTTACTTTGAGTCTATTAGTGTCCTTTCTGGTGAGATGAGTCTCTTGGGACAATATATTGTTGCCTCATGATATTTTATCCATTCTATATCTTTTCAATGGTGCATTTAGTCCACTCATATTCAGGTTAATTATAGAGATGTGAGAGTTTGTCCCTGTCATAAGGTTCTTATAGAGCTGGTTGTTGTTGCTGCTCTTTGTTTGTTTATTTGTTTGTTGTCTTTCTTTAGATTTGGGGGTTGATTCACCTGTGTTTTCAATCTTTTCCCCACATTCTTAGGAAGGGTGTTGTTCTTTCTTTCCTTTCTTCTGTGTTTAATACTTTCTTAAGTGTTTCTTGTAGAGCTGATCTGGAGGCAGCCTAAATTCTTAGGTATTGAATGTCTGGGAAAGATTTTAATTCTCCATCACTGATGAAAGTTAGCTTAGCTGGGTAGGTAATTCTTGGTTGAAATTGTTTACCTTTGAGAACTTTGAAGATTGTTCAAAGCTCCAAGCTGTCCTAGCCTGAAGTGTTTCTGTAGATATGTCTGCTGCTATTCTAATTGGTCTACCCAGTAGGTAATCTGACCTTTTTCTCTTGCTGCCTTTAGGATGTTTTCTTTTATACCTACTTTGTTTAGGCAAATTACTATGTGTCTAGGAGTTGGTCTTCACATTTGTTGTCTTACAGGGGTTCTCTGAATCTCTTGTGTTTGAATGGTCATGCCACTGATGAGATGAGGGAAGTATTCTTGAATAATTTTATGGAATGTTTGTTCCAGGGTGTTCTCTGTCTCTCTATCTGCCTCAGGGATTCCAATTAATCTTAGGTTTGACCTCTTGAAATAATTGATCATCTCTTGGAGAGTTTGTTCTGTCTTTGTACGTTTCTTTTCTATGTTTTTATCTTTTGGGGTTAGTTCCATATTTTGGTCCTCAAGCTCTGAGATTCTTTCTTCTGCTTGGCTAATTCTACTTTCCATGCTTATTAGTTTGTTACTTATTTCACTCACTGTTTATTGTTGTTCTTTATTGCTGTTATCTCAGTTATCAACTCCTTCATTCTTTCCTCGTGTCTCTCCTCATTTCTATTTATTCTCTCTATTAATAACTTGATATCTGGGTTTGTGGTTTGAGATCAGTCATTCTGGGGCTGTTCATTGTTTGAGTTCCAAAGCCTGTATTCTCAGTGGCTGACCTCCTAGGGGTCTATGTGGATTCATATCCTTCCTTTGGTTTTTCTTCATTTGTGTAGGTTCGCCCTCCCCTTTTTAAACCTCTTCTTTAATCTTTGTTCAGTGATTGGGGTAGCTTTTATTTCTGTTTGCTCAATCTCCTATTCTTCTTGATGTAGATATTCTCATTTTATTCAATTCTGTAGCTGAATTGGGGGGGAGTGCCTGTGCTTTTTGAAGTTTTGAGATTCAATTAATGGGAAACTGTGATTCAAAAGCCATCTGCAGATCCCTGTATCCTCTGACAGGTGTGTGGGCCCCCTGGAACACATTTCCCACTGCCTTACAATCCGTTCATGCAGTGGGGGTGTCTATTTGCCCCTTGTAAACAAAATGAGATAAGAAAAGGGAGAAGAGTGGAAAATGGAAAATTAAAGGGAGGTGGAGAGAGAGAAAAAGAAGAGGGAAAATAGGTGTACCAACGAACAGATAAACAGGAGACAAACAAGAACAGAAAAAACAAAAAAGACAAAAATATACATACAATTATACAAACAAACAAAAACTCCCTTGTTGGTGTATTCTCCCTCAAAAATACCCACACACAAATAGAAAAAATTTAAAAAACCCATTAAAATAACAGAAACAAAGCAAGTACAAAATGTAACAAAAAACAGAAACAGAGAAGAGAAAAAAGCTAAAACTAAATCTAAAAACAAACAAGAAGAAAACAGCTCCTCCCCATTGCATCTGGCACAGGCTGATAGGGTTGCTCTCAGTGTGGGTCAAACACCCCACAGACTACTGTGGGAGGAGAATGGATCAGATCTGGACTCATCCTACTTGTTGTCAAGCCTTCCACTCAGTTCTGATGTGTCTGTTCCAGTGTGGGGGTGGGGTGTCTGTCTCTCCAAGTCTGATGAGAAGAATGCCTCTGGGTCCCAAGATAGAGGCTGGGCAGAGCTTGGCAAAGTAACACAGGTCTCTGCCCGGTTCAGAACTGAGAAGATAGTGCCCATCAGCATCCTGTCACTGGCATTGGAGTCTTATTCCAGATTTCCACAACCTGCCTCCTCCTGTTTGTGCCCAGTCTACTACTGCAGGCGATAGTGTGGGCTGGGTGGCAGGTGGTGAGGGGCGACTGCTCTCTGCTGCCTCCTCTCAAGAGAGTCCCGAGAACCATAGATGATCTTGTGCACCTGGGTCTCTAAACTCAGGGTGATGGTGGGTTGCAGTCAATCCCAAAGGAGAGCCCCAAATGCATGAACCTGAGTCTTCCCTCAGATATATGTTCACTCACCCACCAGCACACATCCACTCATGCAGAGAGTCTTTATGAACACTCACTTTTGTGGAGACTCTCACATTCCAACCTGTTCTGCCGCCATCTTGCCCAGAAACCCCTGCTTATGTTTTAATTGGATTGTTTATCTCTTTATTGCTGAATTGTTTGAGGCCATTATATATTTGGATAATAGACTCATACCAGAAATATCATTTGCAAGTATTTTATCCCATTCTGTAGGTTGTCTTTTCACTTTTGTGATAGTATTTATTTTATTTTATTTTTATTTTAAATATGGTACAATTCAGGGTTAGGTATATAAATGGTCATTGTACAGGTAAAATTTAAGCCTCACTTTGGTCCCCACTTCATCTGGTTTGAGATCAGGTACGCTTATTGATCCCTTCCCCTGGCAGTTTCCTTCTATTGCCAATCCCTTTCTTATAGTATTATGATAATTGTTCAGGGTCCACTTATGAGCGAGAACACGTGGTACTCAGATCTTTGTTTCTGTGACAGAACACTGAGTATTATAGACTCTAAGTCCATCCAAGTTGCTGAAAAGTTCATAATTTTGTTCTTCCTTATGGCTGCATAATATTCTATTGTGTGTATATATATGACATTTTTAAAAGTTCAGCTCACTTTTGATGGGCAGCACGGTTGGTTCCATGTTTTTGCTATTGTGAGTAATGCTGCAATAAATATGCATGTGCAGGTATCTTTTTCATAGAGTGATTTGAGTTTCTCTGGATATATTCCCAGAAGAGGAATTTCTGGGTCATATGGAAGGTTGATTTTGAGATCTTTTAGGAATCGCCAAACTGTTTTCCGCAGAGGCTATACTAGTTTACACTCCCACCAACAGTGTAGAAGTGTTCCCTTTTTGCCGCATCCTCTCCAGCATCTATTGTTTTTTGAGTTATTGATGATGGTCATCCTGATGAGTTAGGGAGTATTTCAGTGTGGTCTTAATTTGCATTTCGTTGACAATTAGTGAGACTGAGCATTTTTTTTATGTATCTGTTGGCTGACTATATGTCTTCTTTTGTCCACTTTTTAATAGAGTTGTTTCTTTTTTTCTTTTCAACATGGTTGAGTTCTTTGTTGATCCTAGATATTAGGTCTTTGTCAAATATATAGCTGGCAAATATTTTTCCCCATTTTGTGGGCTGTCTCCTTTCTCTCACAATGGTTTCTTTTGCTCTGCAGAAGCTTTTCAGTTTGATGAGGTCCCACCTGTCTGTCTTAACCCTTATGGCATGGGCATTTGGGGATTTGATCAGAAATTGATTGCCAATTCCAATTTCCAAAAGGCTGTCTCCTACATTTTCCAAGGTTCTTATAGTTTGAGTTTTACATTTAGGCATTTGATCCATTTAGAATTGATTTTTGTGTTTGATGATAGGTAGGGGTCTTGTTTTAATCTTCTACATGTGGTCAGTCAGTTTTCCCAGCACCATTTACTGAATGAGTTCTTCTCTCACCAATGTTTTAGTGGAGGCTTTGTCAAAAATGAGTTTGTTGAGAAATTGAGGTTTTGCTTCTGGAATCTCTATCCTGTTCCCTTGGTCCATATTCCTGTTTTTGTGCCATTACCAGACTGTTTTGATTATTGTAGCCTTATAATCAAGTTTAAAGTCTGGAAGTTTTATACCTTTTGCTTTGTTTCGTTTGCTGAGGATTGTTTTGGCTATTTGTGTTTATTTATGTTTCCATATGAATATCTGTATTGTTCTTTCCAGGTCTGAGAAGAATGATGCTGGTAATTTAATGGGCATTGCATTAACTCTGTAGACTGCCTTGGGTAGGATGGACATCTTAACAATGTTGATTCTTCCAATACATGAGCAAGGAATATTTTTCTGTTTGTTTGTGTCATCTTTGTTTCTTTTGAGCAGTGTTTGGTAGTTTTCATTGTAAAGGTCTTTCACTTCTCTGGTTAGGAAGATGCCAAGGTATTTCATTGTAAGAGATGGTATTTATTAATTCGCAAAAGTTTTTAATTTTGATGAAGACCAACTTATTTGTTGTTGCTTAAATTTGTGTTGTCATGTCTAAAAATTCATTGCTAAATTCAAGGTAATTAAGATTTACCCCATTTTATCTTCTAGGAGTTTTGTAGTTTAGCTTTACATATAGATTTTTCATCCATTTGGAGTTAATTTCATATGTTATATGTGATAAGGGTCAAATTTATTCTTTGTACTTGGATATTGAGCTGCCTAGCACCTTTTTTTTTTTACATTTTGCCATATTCATTGCCCAGTATTTTCTTTTTATTATTATTATTACTTTTTTATTTTATACTTGTGGAGTACAAGTGAGAATTTACTGCATAAGTAGGTTGCATGCAGGGGAAGTTTGGGCTTCTAGATGGCTCTCTCTCCCCCTGATAGTGGACCTGATACCCAGTGTGTTGCCAGGTGACTTTCTTCCTCCTACCTCCCTCCTTCCCCTGGCAGTGTCCAGTGTCTGCCAATCCCATCCTTGTGCTAGTATGACTAGTGTTCAGGGGCTGCTTAAGAGTGAGAATGTGCAATATTCAATATTCAGTTCTTTGTTTTTGTGATAGTTCACTTAGCATGATGGTCTCCAGCTGCATCCAAGTAGCTGCACAGTCCATGATTTTGTTCTTCTTTATGGCTGTATAAATATTTCATGGTATATATGTACCACATTTCCTTACCCAGTCAACTTTCGATGGGCATCTGGGTTGTCTCCATGTCTTTGCTATTACGTATAATGCTGCAATAAACATACATGTTTAGGTGTCTTTTTTGCTAGAGTGATTTATGTTCCTTAGAGTATATTCCCAGGAAAGAAATTCTTGGATCATATGGAAGCTTAATTTGCAGTTCTTTGTGAAATGGCCACACTGTTTTTCATAGAGGTTGGACCAGTTTATGTTTGCACCAACAGTGTAGAAGCATCCTCTTTTCTTCACAGCAATGCCAGCACCTTTTGTTTTTAGACTTATTAATAATAACTATCATTACCAATGTTAGGTGGTAGCTCATTGTCATTTTGATTTGCATTTCTCTGACGATTAATGAGGCTTACCATTTTTTTAATGTGTTTGTTGGCTACTTGTATGTCATCTTTTGAGAAGTGTCTGTTTATGTCTTTTACATGCTGATTAATGTGGGTCTTTTTTCCCAATTATATTGAGTTCCGTGAAATTGCTAGATATTAGACTTTTGTCAGATGCATAGCTTGCAAATATTTTTTTCCCACACTATGGATTAGCTCCTTACTCTCTTGATGGTTTATTTTGCTATGCAAAACTTTTTCAGTTTGATAAGGTCCCACCTGCTAATTTAGCTTTTATTGTACTTGCTTTTGTGGATTTGGTCATGAATTCATTGACTACTTAGATGTCCAGAAGGATTTTTCCTACATTTTCTTCTAAGATTCTAATAGATTGAGGTTTTACATTTAAGTCCTTGATCCATTTTAGTTGATTTTTGCATATGGTGAGATGTAGGGGTCCAGTTTCATTCTTCTGCATGTGGCTAGCAAGTTTTCCCACCATCATTTGCTAAATATGTTTGCCATTCCTCAATGTTTGTTATTAATGGCTTTGTTGAAGATGAGTTGGTTGAAGGAGTGTGTTTTTATTTCCAGACTCTCTGTCCTGTTCCATTGGTCTGTGTGCCTATTTCTGTACCAAATCCAGGCCATCTTGGTTACTGTAGCCTTGTAATATAATTTAAAGTCTGAACATGTGATACCTCCATCTTGGTTCCTTTTGCTAAGAATTGCTTTGGCTATTTGTGCTCTTTTTTCCTTCCATATAAATTTTGGGTCTTTTTTGGGTCTGTGAAAAATGATGTTGGCAATTTGATGGGTATTGCATTGAATCTGCAGGTTGTCTCGGGTAGGATAAACATCTTGACAATATTGATTCTTCCAATCCATGAGCATGGTATATTTTTTCTGTATGTTTGCATCATCCTTGATTTCTTTGAACAGTGTTTTGTAGTTCTCATTGTAAAGGTCTTTCACTTCTCTGGTTAGGTGGATTCCAAGGTGTTTCATTTTATTGTGGCTTCTGTGAATGAGATTGTGGTTTTTATTTGGTTCTCAGTCTGCTTGTTGTTGGTGTATAGAAATACAATTCTCTTTTGTGCATTGATTTTGTATCCTGAGTCTTTACTAAAGTCAATTCTCAGTGTGCAGGGGTTTTTGACAGACTCTAGGATATTCTAGGTATAGAATCATATAATCTGTAAAGAGGGATAACTTAACTTCCTCTTTTCTTATTTGGATATCCCTGATTTCCTTCTCTTGCCTTACTGCTCTGGCTAGGACTTCTAGTACTATATTGAATAAGAGGGATAAGAGTGAGTATCTTTGTCTTGTTCCAGTTCTTAGGAGGAATGATTCCAGCTTCTGCCCATTAAGCACAATGTTGGCTGCAAATGTGTCGTAGATGGCTCTTGTTTTGAGGAATGTTCCTTCGATGCCTAGGTGTTCAGGGGTTTTTATCAGGAAGGAATGCTGGATTATTGAATGCTTTTTCTGCATCTAACGAGATAATCATGTGGTTCTTGATTTTATACCTTTTAATGTGCTGAATTACATGTATGACCTTGTAAATTTAAACCAACTTTGCATACCGGGATTGAAGCCCATCTAGTTATGGTGGATGATCCTTGAAATGTATTGTTGGATATGATTTGCTAGATTCTTGTTAAAAATGTTTGTGTCTGTGTTCATCAGGGAAATTGGCCTGTAATTCTCTTTCCTTGTTGGGTCTTTGCCAGCTTGGGATATCAGGATAATATTAGCTTTATAAAATGAGCTAGGGAGAATTTCTTCCTTTTTGATTGCCTGGAATACTTTCAGTAAGATTGGTATCAGCTCTTCCTTTTTTGTCTTACAGAATTCACTTGAGAAGATATTTGGTCCAGGGCTTTTTTTGGCAGGGAGGTTTCTTATAACTGAGTCCATTTTCTTATAACTGAGTCAATTTGTTTAGGGTTTAAGTTTCTTCTTGTTTCAACCCTGGGAGGTTGTCTGATGCCAGAAAATCCTCTATTTCCTCTAGATTTTCTCGTTTATCTGTGTACACATGTTCATAGTAATCTCTGGTGATCCTTTTGAATGTCTTCAGGGTCAGTTGTGATGCCAGTTTTTTTGTTTCTGATTGTACTTATCCTCTTCCCCTTCCCCCCTCCTTTTGCCAATCTGACCAAGGGTCTGTCAATCTTATTTATCCTTTCAAAGAACTAGCTTTTTGTATTGTTGATCCTTTCTATGATATTTTTGTCTTCTGCACCATGCGGTTGTGACTTTAGCTTAGTAATCTGTTGTTTTGTTTTGTTTTTACTGAAATTAGGGTTTAATTGTTCTCACTGTCTCTGCTTTCTTTGATATGATGTTAAGCTGTTTGCTTGTGATCTTTCTATTTTCTGATATGAGCATGCAATGCTATGATCTTTCTTCACAACACTGATTTAATAACATCACAAAGGTTTTGATATGGTATGTCTTTGTTTTCATTTGTTTCCAGTAATCTTTTTATTTCTGTCTTGATTTCTCTGTTGACCCAGGAGTGATTCAACAGCATATTGTTTGGCGTCCATGTCTTTGTGTGTCTTTTATTTCCTTGTGACCTGAGAAGATATTTGGTATTATTTCAACCTTTTGAAATTTGTTCACACTTGATTTATATTCAAGAATGTGATCAATTTTGGACAATAATCCATGTGGTGATGAGTAGAATGTATACTCTGTGGTTGTTGGGTGGTGTGTTCTGTAGATGTCTATTAAGTTCTATTGGTCGAGTGTCAAGTTAGCATTCCAGATCTTTGTGTTGGTTTTTTACCTAGGTGATCTGTCTAGGGCTGTCCAGAGGGTATTAAAGTCTCTGAGTATGATTGTGTGAGTGTCTATGTCCTCTCTTAATTTACATAGCAATTGTTTTATAAAACTGTGTTGAATGCACATATATTTAAGATAGATATTTCTTACTGGTGTGTTGAGCCTTTTATCATTATGACATGATCTTCTGTGTCCTTTTTAAAAAAACTTTTATTAGTTTGAAGTCTATTTTGTCTGATTTAAGAACAGCTACTCCTGCTCTTTTTTATTTTCCATTTTCTTGAAAGGTCATTTTTCAGTCCCTTACCTTTAGCTTATGGATGCCCTTTGCAGTGAGGTGGGTTTCCTGGAGGCATCAGAATGTTGGATCATGTTTCTTTATCACATTTGCTACTCTATGCCTTTTTAGTGGCACATTCAGTCCATTTACATTCAAGTTAATTATTAAATATAAAGGTTTATCCCTGTTATAAGACTCTTAAGAAGTTGCTTTGCTTATATATATATGTATATTGGATGATCTGTTTGTTCTGTTAACTTTGTGTTTGCATGCACTTTTGCAATGGGTGTAGCTGTTCTTTTGTTTCTGTGCTCAAAACTTTCTTAATCATCTCCTGGAAAGCTGGTCTGGAAGTGGGATGTTCTTTTAGGGATTGGCTGTATGGAAAGAATTTTAATTCTTCATCACTGTTGAAGCTTAACTTGTCAGGGTAGGAAATTCTTGTCTGGAATTGCTTATCTCTGAAAATCTTAGAGATGAGACTCCAATCCCTTCTTGCTTGTAGGATTTCTGCTGAAACTTCTGCTGCAATTCTGATAGGTCCTCCTCTGTAAGTGGTCTGATTTTTCTCTCTAGCTGCTCTTAGGCATTTTTTTTCTTTCATACTTTCCTTGTGGAGATGTTGTCCTATTTGTCTTAGGGATGGTCTTCTCATAATGCTGTACAGGGGTTCTCTGAATCTCCTGCATTTGGATGGTCATCTCTTTAGCAAGATATGGAACATTTTTTTTTTTTGAATGACCTCATTGAAGGCTTGTTCCAGGGTGTTCTCATTTTCCCCTTCTGTTTTGGGGATTCCAATAAAGCCTAGGTTTGTCATCTTTACAGTCCTACACCTCTTGTAAGTTTTCACATTGTTTTTGAGCCCTTTCTCCTTGTTCTTGTCAGGACGGGTTAGTTCAATAATTTGACCTTCGAGTTTTAAGATTATTTCCTCTGTCTGTTTATGCTCCCTAGGCCTGTTATTGTGCTTTGAAATGCCAGAAGGGAATTCATTTCCAGGATTTCAGAATGAACGTTTCTTATGTTGACCAGGTCAATGTTTACTTCCTGCACAGTTTTTGTTGCCTGGGTGATCTTTGTTTTCAACTTCTCATGGTTTCCTCTAAGTTTTTGCCAACCAATGTCTTAATTCTGTGTCTGTCATCAGGGGCTGCTTGTTCTTGGTGACTTCCATTGTTTGGAGGACAGAAAGCTGCTTTTGTAGGTGATGCTTCTTTAAGAATTTGAGGATTGCTGGCTTTTTCTCTGCTGGTTCTTTTTCATCTTTGAGGAGCAACTTTTCTCTTTCTATTTTTATTTGTTAGTTTTATTGTGTAGTAAGATATGATCTTGCTGCCCTAAAGCCTTTTCTGTCATTCAAAATAGCTCACATAGGGAGAGATAGAGGGGTATTTACTTCTGCTCTGCCATCTATGCTCCAAACTCAAAGTGACTTTCTGTTACAGAGTTTTTTCTGTGGTCAGGCCGACCGGACTGCTTTCTGACCTCTGTTGCAAGCTTTTTGCAAGAATTGGGTGGGAGGATAGACCCTCTGAAACCTGGGAGCACTGCAGGAGTTTAGTTGTCATTTGCCTTTCACAGCCCAGAAACATTCCTTTTGGGAAACAGGGTTTTGAAATGTCTTTTACGTCTCCCCCTTCCTTATCAATGGCCGTACTCAGCACTTAAAATATAGCAGATTCTCTGTGGCAAGTGGATCTCCCCTTTGGGTGCATAAGGTTGGCAGGAAAACCTTCCTGGTATGGCAGGGAAGGCTGGCTACCAGATGCTGGCATCAGTCTCAGTGAGTGCAACCAGCAAGTGAAGTTTCTTGTCCTGAAAGATGGCCATCAGGCACCACCAGCAGGGAATGCCCTCTCCAGGGCTGATTGGTGGTAGGCACATTAAGTGCTGAGTGAGTGGGTTCACAGTTCCATGTGGTCTTCAGCAGTTTGCCACTGTACCCTTACCAGCTGTCTTCCTGAGTGGGACCAATGATCTGCAGGCAATTAGGAGAAAGGGAACCTACCCAGACATGTCAGGAGCATTCACTCACTCTGGCACACAAGGCAGGGATGCAGATCCTATGCAAGCAGGGGGCCCAGCAGGGATGGGGCCCCCTAGCATCAACATCAGTTGCCCAAAATATCCCCTCCTTTGTTTCTACACATTCCAAGAGATGTCTTCAGGATTTAATGCTCTTTCTTCCTCCCGAATTGTTCAAGATGCCTGAGTTAACTAGTGGTTGGGTCCATCCTCTCTGTTCTGCTTGATGAGAGAACCACAGGTTGGCTACCCACTGGTGGCCAATCTTGGATTTCCCCCTCATTTGTTGGGGAGACAGTTTTTGCCTATTGAATAATCTTGGCACCCTTGTTTAAAATCAAATTACCATAGATGTATGGGCTTACTTCTGGACTCTCAATTCCACTTCATTGTATATATGTGTCTATTGTTATACCAGTATCATACATCTTTTTATTGGTGTAGATTTAAAGTAAATTTTGAATCAGAGAAGTGCGAGATCTACAATTTGTTTTTCTTTTTCAACATAGTTTTGTCTATTCTAGCCTCTTGCAATTTTATGACCACTTTTCCACCTCTGGAAAAAAAAAAAAACTAGTGGGATTTTGACAGCGATTGTATAGAATATGTAAATTATTTTGGGTAGTGTTGCCATGTTGACAATATTGCATCTTTGAATTCATAAAACAGATGACTTTCTGTTTTTTAAGTCTCTTTCATTTCATTTGGCCATATGCCATATTTTTTCATAAATAAGTCTTATACTTACCTGATTAAATTTATTCCTAAGTATTTTATTTTTCTGAATGCTTTCATAAATGGATTTTTTTTCCTAAATTTACCTTTTGGAATGTCCCCTGCTAGTGTATACACATACAAATACTTTTTTGTGTGTATGTTGATCTTATATTTTGCAACTTTGCTGCATTAGTTATTAAACTAAAAGGATACTTTCGTTAGATTCTTTTAAAATTCTATAAATAAAATCATGTTGTCTGCAATAGAGATAGTTTTAATTCTTCCTTTCCAATTTGGATACCTTTCATTTATTTTTATTACCTAAATATTTTGGCTAGAACTTCCAGAACAATGTTAAATAGAAATGGCAAAAGTGGATGTCATTGTCTTGTTTCTGATTTTAAGGGAAAATGTTTTGCTTTTTCCATTGAATATGATGTTAGCAATGGTTTTTTTTACAAATGTCCTATAGCATGCTGAGAATGTTCTTTTCTATTCTTAATTTTTTAATGATTTTTATCATGAAATTGTCGTGGATTTTTCAAATGCTTTTTCTGCATCAATTGGGATGATCAAGTGAATTGTTTCCCTTATTTTATTGATGAAGCATATTGCACTAGCACAAGCTATATTGAGCCACCTTTGAATTCTTAGGATAAATCCCACTTGGTACTGGTATATAATCAACTTAATATACTGATAGATAGTTCACTAGTGTTTTGTTAAGGATTTTTTTGTTTTTTTTGGGGGGGTTGAGTTGGGGTCTCACTCTGTCGCCCAAACTGGAGTGCAGTGGCCGCTCCCGGCCACCGCAGCCTCGACCTGCTGGGCTCCGGCGATCCTTCCTCCTCAGCCTTCCAAGTAGACAGAATTACAGGCATGCGCTACCATGCCCGGCTGATTTTTTTATTTATTGTAGAGATGAGGTCTCGCTGCCCAGGCGGGTCTCGAACCCGCGGGCTCAGGCAATCCACTCACCTCAGCCTCCCAAAGGCGGGGGACTACAGACTGAGCTACCGAGCCAGGCTAAGGATGTTTTTTAATCAATATTCACAGGATGTATTGGTTCATATTTTTCTATGATGTTTTTATCTAGATTTCATATCAGTGAGAAACTAAGAAAGAGTTAGGAACTGTTCTCTTCTGTGTTTTGAAATTTTAAAAAAATAATTAGCATTAATTTTTTTTAAATGTTTGGTCTCAATCATACCTAGAAATGTCATGTAACCTTGGACTTTGGGGGGAGGTTTTTGTTCACAGATTTAATTTTTTTACTTATTTATTTCATCAAGGTTATCTAATTTTTTAGTGTATAATTGTTCTTATTATTTTCTCATTATCCTTCTTATTTTTGTATGGTTTGCAGTAAAGTTCCCAATTTCACTGATTTTAGTGATTTGATTTGCCTTTCTTTTTTATGGTAAATATAGCTAAATGGTTGTTCATTTGTTAATCTTTTCAAAGTGTCAATTTTTGCTTTTGTTTATTATTTCTGTTGTATTTCTATTCTTTGTTTTTTTATTTATCTCCACTGTAATTTTCTTCATTTTCTTTCTTCTTCTAGCTTTAAGTTAAGTTTACTCTTCTTTTATTTTCCTCCATAAGGTTTTAAGCTATGTTATTGATTAAGAAACTTTATTCTTTTTAAATGCAAGCCTTTACAGCTATATATTATCCCACTGTCTTTAGGCCTTCATGGTTTCTTGTTAGAAAAATGCTTTGGCTAGAACTTCCAGAACAATATTAACTAGAAATGGTAAAAGTGGATGTCATTGTCTTGATTCTGATTTTAAGGGGAAAACTTTTTGTTTTTTCCATTGAGTATGAGGTTAGCAATGGTTTTTACAAATGTCCTTTAGCATGTTGAGAATGTCTTTTCTATTCTTAATTTTTAAATAATTTTTATCATGAAAGGGTGATACATTTTTCAAATTCTTTTTCTGCATCAATTGGGATGGTCATGTGAATTGTTTCCTTTATTTTATTAAGCAATAATACTTTATTTATTTTATCTTTTAATATTATTGAGAATTCCTTGTACATGATAAGTTACTTCCCTCTTACTACTTTCAAAATTATCTCTTTTTTCTTGACTTTTTAATAGTTTGACTATCTTGTGTCTAAGTGTAGATCTCCTTGAATTTACCACATTTGAAATCTGTTGATTTGCTTGGATGTGCCAATTAATGTTTGTGTTTTTTATTTTTATCAAGTTTGGTAATTTTTTGGTAATTATTTCTTCAAATATTCCTTCTGCCCTCCCATGACTCTCTATGACTCTCTCTCTCTCTCTCTCTCTCTCTCTCTCTCTGTGTGTGTGTGTGTGTGTTTCTCTCTCTCTCTGTCTCTCCCTCTCTCTCTCTCTCTCTGTGTGTGTGTGTGTGTGTGTTTCTCTCTCTCTCTGTCTCTCCCTCCCTCTCCTCTTTCTGGGGACTCCCATTATACATGTGTTAGCATACTTGATGACGTTTTATAGGTCTCTTATGCTGTGCTCATATTTCTTTATTCTTCATGTTTCCCAATCCAAAATATTTAAATTTACCTTTTTTTTAGTTTCGCTGATTATTTTTTCTGCTTGTTCAAATCTGCTATTGAGCCACTCTAGTGAATCTATTTCAGTTATTAAAATTTTCAACTCTAGAATTTCTATTGGATTATTTCTTACTCTCTCTTTTTTTGCTTTTTTTGTTTGTTTGTTTTTTGTTTTGAGTAGCACACTCATGGCCACAGTGTCAACCTGCCGGACTTAGGTCATCCTTCAACCTCGGCCTTCCAAGTAGCTAGAACTACAAGTGCGCACTACCATGCCCAGCTAATTTTTAAAATTATTGTAAAGATGATGTCTCACCAAGTTGCCTAGGCTGTTCTCGAACCCATGGGTTCAGGGAATCCCCTCACCTTGGCCTTCCAAAGTGTTGGGATTACAGGCTTGAGCCTCCGTGCCTGACAATTTCTTACTCTCTTTATTGACATCCTTTCTTTGGTGAAACGTCGATCTTATTTTTCTTATTTGGAAATGATTGTTTCACTTTTTCAATGTATTCATAATAGATGATTTAAAGTATTTGTCTAGAAAGACTAACATCTAGGTCTCCCTAGAAACAGTGTCTGTTAACTGCTTTTTCCCTCTGTTTATGGAACATATTTTCCCACTTCTACATGTTTCTCACAAATTTTTTTTGCAAACTAGAATTTTACATAATATAATGTGACAACTCTCAAATCAGATCTCATTCCCTGAGATTTTAAAATTAATTTTTTTGAGTTGTTTTGCTGCTTGTTTAGTGACTTTTCTGTGTTAATTCTGTAAAGTTTGTATTCTTTATGTGCAGGTGTGAGGTCAATGTAAGTTCTTAGGTTACTGATCAGCTAATGACTGGGCAGATTCCCCTAAATACTTGGAACCAGTAAGTCCTTCTGTCTTTTCCAAGAGTTGTGTGAGTGCCTTCAACATTCAGCAAGGCAGCTTACAGCTCTGAAAAAAAAGGTGATTTTTTCAATTTTTGCCAGTGTTCTTGTTGCTTTTATGTCTTCAAATTCTGCTTGTGCAAGACCTCGAGGTCAGCTAAAGGTAAGAGACTGGTTTTCTCTCAGGTCTTTCCTGAACATACACACAATTCTGCACAAGTGCGTGGCCTTCTATATTGCCTGAAAGGAATTAGAAAGTTTCGAAATAACATCTTACTCCCCACATGGTTCTTTTAAGTTTTTTTTGTCAGCCTCTTGTTTGCCCCAACTGGTATTGCTACCTCAGGCAACTATGATGTTAAACAATTGCCACTGTTTGTTTTTTTATAAATGTCCTGGGAATAGGGTTTTTTTTTGCAGAGTTAGTTCTACTTCTGGTCTACTACAACATATTTGGAGTAGGTTTTTCCAGAGATCTGCAAAACAGGTCAAATAGTGGCAAAGCTTTGAAAATGAGAATGTTCTAGAAATGGAACTATTTGAGGAGCTCTGCCCCCTTCTATAACTGCAAGCCTGCCAATTCTTATAGCAACCATATTTGTGAGGCTTCTGATTTTCAAGTTTACTGCAGAGCTGCCGTTTTCTGACCAGGATTTTGTCATTTATCATAAATAAACGTTCTTCAGATTGCTGTAAATACTTGGTTAAGTTCCAGAACTCTGAAAAAGTTGATGTTTTTTTCAATTTCACCAGTGTTTTTGTTGTTCTTATGGAGGTACACACTTACAAAGGTTCTTACTCTGCCATTGAGAAGTTCTGCAGTTGTTCACACGTGTGACAGTTGTTATTCAGTGTTGTTGTGTGACTTGACTCTTCCAAACTCTGCTAATAAGACTTATTCTTCTGTCTCCATACCATGCCCCAAATGGAAGATATTAAGATATTGATGTAATGAGAATATTACATATAATCCAAGAATGATAGCAGTTACTGATTGAACATCCCTGTGAAAAAGATTCTCTCTCTCTCTCTCTCTCTCTCTCTCTCTCTCTCTCACACACACACACACACACACACACACACACACACACACGGAGACACACACAGACATGCCTGTTAAATACTATCATCTATATACTAAAATTCCGCTCCTAATGCAACACCATCAGAGCTTGAGAGCTTGTTAACATAGTAATGGTGATGTGTCTACTCCTATTCATTCACACTTTCATATCCAGGCTCCTGGCTATACATAGAACATAGTTATCAGGGATAAGTTTACTTTGCCTACTGAGAATGAAAGCCAGAACTTTAGCCTCGATTGCATAGTAGTTCGAATTAATTAATCCAACACTAACTTTGTGTTGTTGGGGTAAATTCTCACACCCTTACTGCTGCAAGGGTGGAGCATAAATGAAAGAAAAATATCTCTAATTGGAAAGGGTTTCAACCTCTACTGTCAAATATTTGACCAAATTATTGAGTTTCTTTTACATGTTTACCTTCTGATAAAAGAGCTAACACGGGGAGAAGCAAACTCTCAAAATAATTGGCTATTGAAAAATGAAGGACTGACATTAGAGAGCTACATACATTTTGGAAGATCACTCACTTGACAGATACCATTTAAAGAAACAAACTAGCATATTATTTTAGTTTCATATAGATAAGAGAGAAAATTGTTTTTGTAATTAGGTATTTATGAAGGCAACTAAATTGCCTTTCAATCTTGTAGTTTTGAAAAAAAATGCATCTTCTTTGGCTTAATGATGAAACAAACAAAAATGGATCAATAAAACTCATTTGCACTTAGCTATAGTTGTTGCAGCAATTTTATTCTTCTTACTTCAGGACTGCAATGGCATTTAAGACATGCTCTACACAAAATGATCCCTTACCTATGCACTACTGTTATATCTCAGATCGACCTACATAATAGGAAATATGAAAATAGTAACACGTATGTGCCACAGAGAAATTTGGAGATATGTTAAGCAACAAACTATGGCATGCAATAATGCAGTGCTTCTCAAACTTTAATATGCATGTAAATCACCTGGAAGAACTTGCCAAAATACAGATTCTTATATAGGAGTTCTGGGATGGGGACTGAGACCCTGCAGACTTTTTGAATAGTGAGAAAGTGAACATACTTACGTTCTGGTTTTGACTCTGCCACAACACATCATGCTCGTTATTTCTATTTTTCTTTTTTATTATATTGTTGTTCCAAGTTACCTTAAATTCTTCCTAGAACTAGGAAAGACGTAAAAAATGGAAAAATATAAAATTACTAAAAGCATAAACAAAAATGATATACCTCAAGAGCGAAATAAGGCATGTTTATACAAAAAGAAGATACATAAAAACATTTGAGATAACACGGACATGTTTAAAAGTAGCAGAGATGCTATTCCAGTTTGCATAGAGTTTTACAAAAGAATAATGAATTTGGTGTCAGGGGTTCTTGAATTATAGCATAGGTTCTATAAATAACTGTCTGTGTGATACCTTAGGCAATCCTTTGGCCTCCTTTTCCTTGGGCCCAAAAGAAAGGATTTGGAATAGTTGACCTCCAAGTTCTCTTGCAGTTCTAACACTTTTTTCTTTGCTCCTCTTGTGAAACGGTTGGGCAATATAGACAATTTTCTCCCCTTTCAAATCTGTGTTTTGGCATTTCTTTAGAAATCTAATGGATGCCATAATCCCTTTAGGTTGAAGGAAAATCTAAAGTTACTTTAAGGAGGATAACTAAACCATGCCAGGTTTCCATACAGGCAGCATTCATTTGTTAGCCCTTTCAAGTCTGGTAAACCCAATGAACTTTATTCCCTTGACAGAGAATTGGCTCACCTGCACTTTGCATAAGGCCCCAATTCCAAGTTGGGGTTCTGCCAAAGGCCAATACCCGAATCTAGAGGAAAATCCACCTCCACCACTTCCCTGGCCTCACAGACTAGATTGTTAATTAATTACAGATAGAGATGTTTGTCTATTATGTTTTTAACAAGCCAACAGAAAGACCAACCAAATTATTCCCAGACTATAACAGTAACCACTACTGCAAGGAGATCACTTGCCAGCTCAGTGATAATGAAACTGACCTTCAGAGAGATACAGAAAACTGTGATACCAGTATAAAGGTATCCTTTTTAAAAAGTGTAATGGAGAAAAAGTAGAGTGTTCTAATTATGAATGTGAGACAGGGTTTGAATATTTATTGACACACAGCTCAGTTTCCTCCTCTCTACAATATGATGGTTTTGATGATTAAATGCGGTGGTGTTTGTTCTTACTACTCAAAATGTGTCCACACACCAACAGCATTGGCATCATCTAATAGTATGTTAGACATGCAGAAACTCAGACTCCATCTCAGACTTACTGAATCAGAATATTCAGCTTAAATAAGATTTTCCTATGTGCATATGTGATGAGTTTGAGAAAAACTGCTTTATGCCAGAGATTCCACACAGTGCATTATTCAAAGCAAGGGTTTTGTTTATCAGAAGCCGTTGTTATTAGGATCTTTTTTCTCACTTGATTCTTATAACTACCCTATGAAGTTGGCATATCAATTGTTTCTAGCATGCCTGGCTCCCTGCATTTCAAACCAGATCATACTACTAGCCTCCTTATACTCACAAGGCCATTTGGCTTTTTTCCTGCTCTATTGTCCCAACTTTCCTCCATCACTCCTAGTTCTTGGAGATTTCCAGGTCAATTTTAAGTGACACCACCTTAGCTGATATATAGAGATTTCTTCTAGAGTTTGCACACTAATCATGAAACTACTCTCTGAACTGAATCATGTTATGTTTTATTTCATATTTTAGTTATTCTTGGTATAGTAATTAAAATGGACTCTAAAGTTAAAATTGTGTCTCTACCACTTTCTAGCATCATAATCTTGGGTGAGTTATTTAGCTTCTCTGAGCTTCCTATGTGAAATGCAACTTATATGTGGTAATATTATCATTACTCTGTTTATTGCTATTTTCATGATCATATTATTTCTGTCACTCTATCCTCACAAAACCAGTAGTATTGCATCTGCTTTCAGAAAAAGAAATGAAATCTTAAAATGTGAAGTACTAATTTGCCCAAAGTCATATATTCAGTTGGTACAGAACCAATTTTAGAACATAGTCTGTCTTCCCAGTATATTACACTACTTCATAGGGTAAGTAACATAGAACAATAGAAAGGACTCTAGGTCTGGGCATGAGGACAAAATGTAGAATGCCAAAGACAATTGAGGCATAACCAATTGTCAGTCTGGGAAATTGCCTCTGGTTTCATACAACTGTATCAAAATCAATCAAGTTAGGGTCCAGGTTATAAGCCTTAAATTAGACGCCAGAACAAGAGTTTAAATCAAACAACCATCTCTACATGGTCAGTTTCAGGAGTAGTCCAGAGTCTACAGATTAAGCCAGCAATAATTCTTTCTTCTTTGCTTCCCATAGAGGACTACACACCCATGTCTGAGCCTTGCAAGTATGGTCAACCCCAAGAAGCAAGATAAGTTAATGAAGAAGCAGTTATTAGCAAGCTGAAAGTCTCTAACCCCTTTTCTGGGAATGGTTTTTAAAAAGTTAATGTGAATTGAAAAGCTAATGTGAAGGAAAGAACACATGAGCACACGTGGAGCCAGGATTAGTTCTGAACAGAAGAATGTTCACTTGGTTAATGAGAGACAGGAGGGAAAGAGAGGAGGTGTGTTTGGAAAAGTGTTGATAGTTGAGGAAGTGTCTCTCTGATAGTCTTATTATTGCTAATGGCAGTGAAAATTGATACAGCTCCTTTGGTGAACAATTTTGCAATATGAATTAAGAGCCTTAAAATGTTCTTGCTCTTTGAATCTGTAATTCTACTTTGGGGAATCTATCCTAGAAAGATAATACTAAATTCAGAAAAAGAAAGGTTATTCTTAGCAAAAGCCCTGTGGCATATCTGGCAATCTTGATAGAATGATCAATAAATGTGAAGCTTGAAAATGTTTTTCCTCTTAAGTCTGACATGATCTTGCTGGAAAGGGGGTCTAATATGGCAAGCACTTTACCACTTATTTATTTTACAGGAGCATGAACCTCCTACATGTGCCTTCACACTAAGAAAAACTGACATCATTGAAGGATTAATTACTTTACAAAAGATTTCATCACAGATTTCTTAAATAGCTAGGGCTCTTTAACTTATTTATCTACTTTTTTACAGATAAACTTTAAGTTGAAATTCTATCTGACTGCATTCAGACTCCTCTTATGGAACAGTGAGAGAATGCACAGCACTGCCAATTGAAAATCAACCAGCAATGGTTTTCCAAAACCTTTTTGTCCTTTAAGGAAAACAGATTTCTATGTAACTTTTCAAGAACATAGCTATTTCATAAAGCTGAGTACATCTGGAGTTCTTTTCCTGACTCCACAAGCAATTTTCCATAGCAAGATTTAATGCAAATTCTCTGCTCATTTTTCTTTGAGCACATATCTGAATACAGAGCTGTTACTAAAAGGCCTGAGATTTTACAAGTCAAAATAGAATGTGTAGGTTAGAAATGCTAGAAAAAGTCACAAATTAAGCCCCTATTATATGAATGGTCAGAAGATATTAAAGATTATTCTGATTTGGTATTCTTACAAATATAGTCTCTTACCTTTGTTTTCTGAGAATATCCTTGGGTTCTAGAAAATTAATTATTAGTTGATCTGTTTATATAATTACTGTAATTATACTTTATTACATAATTAGTGTAGGTACTTGTAATCAGCTATAACATATAATTACCTAATTAAGTCATTGTAAAAAGAATCCTTGTGAAACTGAGTATAGTGCTTTATACATCTGCAGAAGATACATGATATTTATTTATTTATCTATTTATTTATTTATTTATTTATTTGGATTAGTTAAAATGAGTTTTTGTTTGCCTTGGAGTGATTACTTTAAGTGTTAGGAGATTCCACATGGCATTTGAAAGAAATTACTGTAATTTAAGTTCCTCACCTTCAAAATTTCATGGTGAAAATCAGATTGTCCTCCAAACTCATTATTTATTTGGTGCACACTAGATAATTTTTAAAATTGCTCTCTAACAGCAGGTCTTCAAATAACTTTGTTTCTTTCAGCATCTTTTCTGTATAACATTGATGGGAAAATGATAACCGATTTCCAACTGAGGCCACTGTGCGAAGTTTGCATGTATTCCCCATGTCTGTTTGGGTTTTCTCTGGGTAATCCCCTTTCCTCTCACATCCCCAAACTGTGCATCTTAGGTGAAATCGCATGTCTGTATAGTCCCTGTGTTAAGTGAGTGTGGGTGTGGGTGAGTGCGCCTTGCAACTGATGGGCATTCTATCCAGGGTGGTTCCCACCTTATGCCCTGAGGTGTCAGGATAAGTTCCAGCCACCTGCGACTCTGAAAAGGAATAAGTGTGTAAATAATTATCTTGTTTTTATTCCTCTTTCTTAAATGTATGTATAGCTCAGATTTATTTCAATGCTTAATATTAGAACTACCTTGGTCTTTATTTAGAAGTTTGGCAATGCTTTCATGACCAGAAATATGCCTTAGGAGCTTTACTCTTGTTGATGTCAATTATCCTTTGGGGATACTGGTTTTGTTATACATTGTTTCTCTTAAAGTCACGGTGTCCAAGAACCTATCCACCGTGTCAAGTGAGGACTTGCTGTACAAGATTTGGGGCGCAGAGTATGCTCAGGTATAATATAACATGACACCAATGAGAGACAAATGACACATTTCAAATTCCTTTACATATAACTGTGTACGTATGCCTGTGATCGAAAGCTTTCATTATTGCAACACAGAATACCTGAACAGGGTTCTTTTGATTTTTAAAAAACCTAATGGAAAATAAAGCTATTATATTCTTTGCCTATAAGAGACATCAGGAAGTTTTGAGATGGGAAATTTCAACTATATTGACCATATTTTATTACAAGTTGTATACATATAAATTAAATTGGTATTTACAGGCAATTGTCAACTTTTTACAAAAATTAAATAAAACTAATTTAAAGAAGAAACTTTTTTTTAGGAAGTGCATTTCTTTTCACTAAAATTATTAAAGCAAAGATAGCTTTTGAGATGCCTTTTTCAGATTTTTTGAGGTGAAATTGGTTAATAAAGTGAGTTATATTAAGATGTATAATATGATGTTCTGATATATGTAAACATCGTGAAATGATTGTCACCGTCAAACTAACTAACATATCCATCAATTCATATATGTACCTTTTTGTGTACATGTGGCGAGCACATATGGTTTACTCCCTTAATAAATTTTGAGTATACAATACAGTATTATTAACTTTAGTCACCATGCTGTATATTATATCCTTAGAACTTATTCACCCTGCATAGCTGAAACTTTGTACCTTTTGACCAACATTTCCCCATCTCAAATGGAATCCTTGTGTGGAATAATGCATCTCATGAGGTGACCCCTGAAATCTCTTCCAGGTCTTGAATTCTACAATGTCTGTTTTTATAAATCCAGTCAAATGAGAAAACCAGTTCAGTTATACTGAAGAGGAAAGCATTTCAATACTACAAATTTTTCTACAATCAGGGAAAAGATGACTATCCTAAACATATTGGTAAAATTAGTAATGAGCAAAACTGAAAAATGCAAAAAATTATATTTGCTTATTACTACGTTAAGTAAAAAATCACCATGACCCAATGTTGATTTCATACTATACAATGGATCCCTTATTAAATGCTTTTATACATTTTATCTCATTGAATTCTCCCTTTAACCTTATGAGAAAGATATTAGTTTTAACCACATGTAAACTGACACTTTAAAATGTTATTACTAATCTAATGTGAAATAGTTAGAAGCAGTGAAGCCAGGACTTCAACCTCTATATATTTGAGTCCAGTTTGTGAACACATTGTCATGTTGCTCTCCTTTCTGTAGATTTGGGCCCACTCATCTACCATCTAACACCAGGTTCCAATGTTCTCCTGTTACTGTCTACTGCCAGGTAGAAAGAAGGTGATAAACTCATTCACACAGTTCTATTTAAGTCATGCCTCTGATTTACATCTTCTATTGCTCTCACAGTAGTTTTTAATCTTGGCTGCATATTAGGTCACCAGAAGAACTTTTAAAAATGCGAGTTCAGAGTTCCCAAGCCACAGAAATTAAATAAAAATTTTTGTAGGTGAGATCCAGGCATCGTTATTATTGAAAACTAATCGCATACAGAATAAATTTCAAACACTAAGACCCTTTGCAATTTGGACACTGCTTGTATTTCCACTTTTGTCACCACCCAGCACCCAGACCTACGTACCTTCTCTAACTACCATGCAATTGCACAACTCAGTGTCTTCGAAATCGCTCACAGCTTACCCTTTGCTGAAGTGTTCTGGCCCTCTTTATCTAGTCATCTCACTCGTCCTCAAGTGCTTGTTTAAAAGTTATTTTCCTTGCTTGTGAAATTTTCCATAATACCCTATGGTGAGTCATATTCATTCTCTCTCTCTCTCTCTCTCTCTGTCTCTCTCTCTCCTCACAGTAAGTTACACATTTAGTTAAATACTTCCTAATAGTGCTTTCCTGTCATGTTTATTAGAGTTACTTAAGTGTATATATTTGGTATTTATCACTATACCCTAAGTGACTAACTTAGTGTCTGACATACAACAAGCCTCTATTTTATTTTTAAGGAATGAATGTATGGATGCATTAATTAATGTATTAACAAAAAATATTTAGGATTTCATGCATTTCCTTTCACAGAGACAGTTCTTTAATGAAGTCTTCATGAAAAAGATTGTGTTTAAAATAAGGAAATAGAAAATTAATGATGGAATTCCAGGCATCGGTAGGGAAGATTCCTACTTATCATCAGTCTTATCATATTATACCATTAATATACATAATTATTTTTCTTAGTTGTGAATGCAATGCCACAAGAGAAAACAGGCTCATATGTCAGATTACAAAGTTATTCTTAACCAGCAGATAAGATGTGATAAGATTGCATATCCATTTTCAAATGGCTCAATGCCTAATTCTCCCTAATGCTTTCTTGTGTGTTTGCAACAAAGTTCAGGGGATCATGCAAGCCAGATTACACTACTGCAGACTCACCTCTCTCTTTGAAGGGCCATTAAAAGCTGACAAAAGACAGAAGGTCACCAAAATAACAGTGCTAAGTGGTCACTGTCATTTTTCCGCTGCAGTATACACTCCTTTTTAGCATGGATTACTGAGCCTTGTATCACCATTTCATGCGAGGAAAACAAATAGCATTGGCATCATTAGCTTTTATGGTTCTCAGAAATTTTGCAGCTATATTTTCCATAAGGTATTTTTTCTATGGCGATATTATGTTACTATATAGTATGCCTTCCACAGCAACCAGTCTTTATGATTTGGTTTTGTTATATACATATATTTACAAAATCAAAATTAAAAGGGTCAACAGTAAGCACAGAAAAATCCCTGGCACTTCAGTGACAGATTCCGAGGACATCAAATATAAAGCTAAATAAGAAGAAGGACAATGAGAAAATTAAGACAAAGTGGAGTAGAAAACCAAATCTCACAGTTGGGTGAGCTTTATGGCAAATAAAAATGACATCAAGTGCAAAGCAAATCCTCTTCCTATCACTTGTCTTTCAGAAACTAATCAGGCCTGAACTATAATACAAACTAGTACTTCCCTATGACATGCTGGAGCCAGATTCAGGATATACCAAGTCACCACCCAGCCTAAAGACCCAAGAGTGAAGGGGTAGTTCAAATGTAGAATTTACCTAAGGAGAGAGTGTTGAGGTTCATTCTAGAATAGACCTAAACTTACCACAGACTATCTGGATCAATGGAAAACTCAAATGTACCTGCTATTCACATGGAGGAATTTAAAGTCATGACAAAGTTTAAGGAATCAATGATCTTGAGAAATTATCACATACATTTTGAAAGCATCAAAGATGAAACTGTGGTTCAGAATGGAGGAGAAACATCTGAGCCAAATGAAGAAGTTTTCTGTGAGGATACAAATATTTCTGGAAGCCAAAAATAATAACAGCACTTTGATTTGAAGAGAATGGTAAGGCAGATGGAATGGATTCCAAAAGTAGCATTGGGGAATGGCAATGATCAGTCTCTCACTTTTACTTATCATCTATAAGAAAAAAATATCTACTATTTTTCCTCAACACCAGAGAACTGGCAGAGAGAGGGATTTCCACAACATCAGTAGAAGGAGCCTAGAAATAAGGATGTGAGCATGGAAATGATGAGGTAATCGAGATGAAAGAAAAAGACACAACATAGCATTAAGGCTTCTTAGTAAAGCATTAAGAACATGACAGAAAAAAGAGCAGTAAGGTACATGACATGACTATAGGCTACAAATTATAAATCAGATAATTTCTAATAAATGTTTCATGTCAAACCTTACTACTTTGTTTTTCAAATAAAAATAAATTTATCCATTTTTTGAAAATGGAAAGATAATAGATGATAAAGCTAAAAATTGAAGTAACATAGACTAGTATATAAAAGAAAAACCGTTCCTCTTCGAAAAAATCACTCCAAACTCAACTGGCTCTAGATGATCACCGTGAACATTTCAATAAATATACTTTCTAACATCTCATGTATGCATGTACATAAAGTCATTTTTATGTATATAAAGCCACTTAAAAATGTTCCTAATACATATGCTAATTGGGTTGAATTAGTCATTCTTCAATGTATACATATTTCATATTGTATATGATCAATATATAAAATTTTTGTCAAGTTAATTTTTAAAAAAACTTTTCTAAACATGCTGTTTTATAACCTGGTATCTCCTTTAATAATATAGTTGAACATTTTTGTATATTAGTAAATATGGAGCTTTTTAAATTTTTTTATTTTAGAATCATAGGTTACACGTGAGGATTTGCTACCAAAGTAGATTGCATGATGGTGAGGTTTGGGCTTCTCATGAGCCCTTGCCCCCCAGTAATGGACATGATACCCAATGGGTGGTTTTATATCCCTTATTGTCCCTACCTCCCTTCCACTTTTCCAGTGCCCAATGTCTATTGTTCCTGACCTTGTGCCTGTGTATGCCCAATGTTTAGTGTCCACTTATGAGTGAAAAAATAGTGGTATTCGGTTTTTAGTTTGCATGATATTTCACTTAGAAATATGGTCTACAGCTCTACCCATGATGCTGCAAAAAATGAATTTGTTCTTCTTTATGGCTGCATAGTATTCCATAATGTATGTGTACCACATTTTCTTTATCCAGTCCATCTTCAGTGGGCATCTGGGTAAGTTCCATGTTTTTGCCATTGTGACTAGCACTGCAATAAGCATATATGTGGAGATGTTCTTTTGGTAGAGAAGTTTATGTTCCTTTGGATATACTCCCAGAAGTGGGATTACTGGTTTGGATGGTAGCTCTATTTTTAGTTCTTTGAGAAATCTTCGAACTGCTTTCCACAAACAAAGGTTGAACTAGCTTATATTACCACCAACAGTGCACAAGCATTCTCTTTTCTCCAAACCTCACCAACACCTGTTATTTTTTTATTTTTATATGATAGCCATACTGACCAGTGTGATATTTATCTCACTGCAGTTTTGATTTGCATTTATCTGATGACGGTGATACCAAGCATTTTTTCGTATGTTTATTGTTGCTTGAATGTCTTCGTTTGACAAGTGTCTGTTCATATCCTCTGCCCAATTTTTAATGGAGTTATTTAGTTTTTATTTGTTTGTTTTGTCCTGTCAATTTGTTTGAGTTCCTTATAGATTCTGGATGTTATGCCTTTGTTAGATGCATAGTTCGCAAATATTTTCTCCCATTCTTTGGGTTGTCTCTTTACTTTATTGATTTTTTTTTTCTGTGTAGAAGCTTTTTAGCTTGGTAAGATTCTACCTGACAGTTTTAGTTTTTGCTGAACTTGCTGTTGAGGTCATGAATTAACTGCCTAGACTGATGTCCAGGAGGTTGTTTCCTAGGTTTTCTTCCAAGATTATTATAATTTGAGATTTCACAATGAAGTCCTTGATCAATTGTGAGTTATTTTTTGTATATGATGATAAGTAGGGGTTAAGTTTCATTATTTTGCATGGTGAGTCAGATATTCCAGCACCATTTGCTAAATAGGATTTCTTTTCTCCAAATTTTTTTTTTTGCTGAGTTTGTCAAAGATGTGTTGGTTGAAGGTCTGTGGTTATATTTATGGGTTCTCTATCCGCTTCCATTGATCTATTTTTGTACTAGTACCGTGCTGTTTGTGTTGCTGTTGCCTCGTAATACAGTTTGAAATCTGGAAGTGTGATGCCACTAGCTTTTTTCATTTTGCTGAGGATTTCTTTTAGCTATTTGGGCTCTTTTTCTCTTCCATACGAATTGAAGTATTGTCTCTTCTAGATCTGTGAAAAAATGACACTGATAGTTTAATAAAGATTCCATTAGATCTGTAGATCACTTTGGGTAGAATGAACATCTTGTCAATATTGCTTCTTTAATCAATAAGCATGGGATACTTTTCTATTTGTTTTTGTCACTTTGATTTCTTTGAGCAGTATTTTCATTTTAAAGTGCATTACCTCTTTGGTTAGATGAATACTGAGGTATTTTAATTTTTTGTGCCTATTGTGAATGGGATTGTGTTTTTGGTTCTCAGCCTGCTTGTTGTTAGTGTATAGAAATACAACTGATTTTGTGTATTGATTTTGTATCCTGAGACTTTACTGAAATCATTTATCAGTGCTAGGAAGTTTTTGGATGATTTGCTAGGGATTTTTATGTATATAATCATATCATATATGAAGAGAGATAATTTAACTACGTCTTTTCCTATTTGTATACCTCCAGTTTCTTTCTCCTGCCTGATTGCTCTGGCTAGGACTTCCAGTACTGTGTTAAATAGGAGTGAGGAGAATGGACATCCATGTGAATGAACATCCTTATCTTCTTTCAGTTCTTAGGGGAAAAGAATTCAGCTTCTGTCCATTAAATATGATGTTGGCTAAAGATTTGAAACACATGCCTCTCGTCATTTTGAGGAATGTTTCTTTGATGCCTAGGTCTTTGAGGGTTTTTATCCAAAAGGGCACACAATTTTATCAAATGCTTTTTCTATATCTATTGAGATAATCATGTGGCTCTTGGTTTTACATTTGTTTATGTGGTGAATTACATTTATTGGTTTACACATGTTGAAGCAGTGTTGCATACTGGAAATAGAGCACACCTGGTCATGATGAATGATTATTGTAATGTGCTGCAATTTGTTAGAATCTTGTTGAGAATTTTTGCATTTATGTTCATCAGGGACATTGGTCTATAACTGTCTTTCTTTGTTCGATCTTTGCCATTTTTTGAGTGTCAGAATGATATTGACTCCATAGAATGAGCTACGGAGTATTCCTTCCTTCTTGATTGCTTGCAGTATTTTCAGTAGGACTAGTATCAGTTCATTTTGTATGTCTGGTAGAATTCAGCAGAGAAATTAACTGACCCCGGGCTTTTTTTTTTTTTTTTTTGGTGCGGAGATTTCTTATTACTTAGTCAATTTTGTGAATTGTCATTGGTATGTTTAGGGTTTCAATTTCTTCCTGTTTTAATCTCGGGGAGCTCTGTGTTGCCAGGAATTTCTCTAATTCCTCTAGATTTTCTAGCTACTTGTATACAAGTGTTCATCGTAATTTCTGGTAATCTTCTGTTTTTCTTCAGGGTCGGATGAAACATCAGCTTTTTCATTTTTTTCTGATTCCGTTTATTTGAATTTTCTCTCTTTTTGTTAATTTTTCCAGGGTTCTGTCAACTTATTTATCCTTTCAAAGAACTAGCTTTTTGATTCTATACTTTGAATGCTTTGGGGTCTTTATTTATTTTGCTTTGAATTTGCCTCAATAACTTCAATTCTTTGGCTAGTTTGGGGACTGGATTATTCTTGTCTTTTCAGCTTCTTTAGATGTGACATTAGACTGTTTATTTGTGATCTGTTTTCTTGATGTGTGCATACAATGTTATAAAATTCCCTTTTAGCATTGTTTTCATGGAATCACAGTTTTGATATGTTGTGTCTTTTGTGAGTTTGTTTCTAGTAATCTTTTAATTTCTGTCTTGATTTCTCCACTAACCCAATAGCCATTCAGAAGCATGTTTAATTTCCTTATATTTGTGTGTTTAGGGGAGGTTCCTGTTGGTGATAATATTTATTTTTATTCCTCTTTGGTCTGAGAAGTTGCTTGGTATTATTTCTATCATTTAAAATTTGTTCATGCTTGAATTATGGCCAGGTATGTGGTTGATCTTAGAATATGGTCTGCGTGCTGATAAGAAGAATGTGTATTTTGTGAGTTTTGGGTGACATGTTCTGTAGATGTCTATTAGAGCTAATCGGTCCAGTGTTGAGTTAAGGTTCTAGAATTCTTCTGGTAGTTTTCTGCTTCGATGATTTGTCTAAAGCTGTTAGCAGGGTGTTGGAGTCTCCGACTATTATTGTATGACTGTCTATGTATTCTCTTAGATTAATTAGCAATTGTTTTATAAGTTTGGGTGTACTTTTTTGAGTGCATATACACTCAAGGTGGATATTTCCTGCTGGTGAAATAAGCCTTTTGTTCATTATGTAGTGCCTTTTACTGCATTTTTTAACTTCTGTTGGTTTAAAGTCTCTTTTATCTGATATAAGAATAACTATGCTTGCTCTTTTTGTTTTGTTTTTTGTTTGTTTGTTTGTTTGTTTTGCTTTTCACTTGTCTGGAAGATCTTTTTCCAACTCTTTATCTTCAGCCTGTGGTTGTCATTTGTAGTGAGATGGGTTTTCTGAAGGCAGAAGAAGGATGGATCATGTTTCTTTATCTAATTTGCCACTCTGTGCTTTTTGAGAGGCATGTTTCATTCATTTACATTTGACTATTGATATGTGTGCGTTCATTCCTGTCATGTTGTTATTAAGAATCTGCTTTGTGTTCTAGGCTTTATGGTTGATTTGTATGGTCTATAAACTCTGTGCTTACCTATGCTTCTGTTATTAGTGGAACAATTATTTTATTGCTGTGCTCAGTACTTTCTTAAGCATCTCTAGAAGGGCTAGGTTGGAGGTGGCATATTCTCTCAGGAATTGCATGTCTGGGAAGAATTTTAATTCTTCTTCACTAATGAAGTTTAGTTTGGCAGTGTAGGGAATTCTTGGCTGGAATTGCTTTTCTTTAAGAATGTTAAAGTTGAGTCCCCAGTTCCTTCTGCCTTGTAAGGGTTCTGCCGAGAGGTCTGCTGCAATTCTGATTAACCTCCCTTGGTAAGTGGTTTGTCCCTTCTCTCTAGCTACCTTTAGGATTTTTTCTTACATGCTTACTTTGGCAAGTCTGATTATTACATGGCTTGGGGATGGCCTTCTTGTGTAATTCCTCACAAGATTTCTCTGAATTTTTTGGTCTGCATGGCTGCCTGTCTATGTTTTCTGGTTGACATCTTGAAAGTCTTGTTCCAAGGTGTTCTCAGTTTCTTTCTCTCTTTGAGGAATGTCAATCAGTCATAGATTTGGTTTATCTTCGTAATCTTACCTCTTTCATAGGCTTTGCTCGTTTTCCTAATTATTTTCTCCTTGTTTGTGTCAGACTGGGTTAATTCAATAATTTGATTCTCAGGTTCTGAGTTTCTTTTCTCTGTCTGGTTGACTCTGCTGCTAAAGTTTGCTATTGTGTTTTGAAATTCCAGGAAGGAATTATTCATCCACAACTCAGTTTGGATTTTTGTTAGAATGGTTAGGTCAGCTTTCATTTCTTTTTCTGTTTTTGTGGCCTGATTTATTTGGTTGTCCACTTTTTCCCCAATCGTGTTGAGTCTCCTTGCCATCCATAACTGAATTCTATGTCTGTCATCAGAGACAGGTCATTCTGAATAAGTTCCATTGCTTTGGATCTGAGAAGACAATTTGTGGGTGTCAAATTACTATGGCTTTGGAGATTGCTGGAGATTGTTTTTTCATTGGTTCTTCCTCATCTGTGAGGGCAGTCTCTTTTTATTTTGTTTAGTTAATTTTTATTTGTTAAAGTTTCTATTATAGAGGTGTAGTTTTGTGTTGTTTTCTTACTTGGCATTCCTCTTCTGGTCCACCTGTAGAAGAGGAAATAATTGTGGGGAGGGTGGCAAGCTAGGGGGAAACTGTGTGACACTGCTTCACTGGCACATTCTGGAGGAGGCAGGGCAAGTCTTTTCCTCCAGATCATGTGCTTTCCCCTCCTTCTAGCACAAGCACCAGGGGTGCTGGCTGGCCAGGGGATCCAACATCTCCCTCATCAACCCAGGCATCTTGTTAGGACTTGCAGGTGGCTAGGAGGGGTCCCATGGCACAACTGTGGCACAGATTTTCTGGAAGGGCATAAATTGACCTCTTCTCATCTAGGCAAGTCCACTCCTCTCACACAGGGGTAAAAGGCAGGCCACGTTTTTTATCAGAACACACCCAGTGTTTCTCCATTAGGCTGCAAGTGGACAGGGTAGCCACCATTATGCTGCTCAGAAATGTACCATCTCCCAGTTCCTGTTCTACTTAGTGGGAGGGACAATGGCAGTAATGGTGGCTCCCTGAGGGCAAGTCACATTTGCAGCCCTGAACTGGGGCCAGGATGGGTGCTAGAATTACTGGAGAAATGTTCCCATAGTGGGTGTGTTGCCCTGACTGGGGGCTGAAGAGGAAAGTAGGGGGAAGTACCCTCATGTCACAAACCACTCTTGCAGAATATGCCCAGAAGAGTCTCTCCATGGTGGTTGACAGTCACAGGTACCAGAACTTACTGGAAACTGGAGCCCACTGGACCCCACATGGATCCAGCTGGTACCTCTGTCCTGATTCCAGACAACTCTCTGTGCCTGGCTGGTGTGGGGTTGGGTGTGGAGAGGGGTCCCAGGCTGTCTCTCCTTTGCCTAGGACTACAGAGGTCCATGAGAGGTGTGTAAAAACTCTCCTGTTCAATCACTGCTTCCTTCACCAAGAAAGCGCTCCTGATCTAGTGTTGGAGCCACTTGTATGGGTGACTGAAACTTGGAACTATCCATTCTCTGTGTCCCCAGGTACCCATCTCATAAACCTCACCTTGAGTTTCCAGGAAGATCATCAAAGCACCAGGCTTACTTCTGCTTATAGACTCCTTTACTGAGAGCAGCAGCTGTTCAATGTCTCCAGTTGACCATCTCAGAACACTGGATCATTTAAAATAGATGTCCCACTATAACAATATACCATAATTTATTTAACTAATATCCTATTGAAGGCATTTAGGATATTTTCTGTTCCTAGTTTTCTTTATTATAAACAAATATCTGTGAAGCATTTTTTTACATATATCTTCATGTAGCAGATTCCTTCTCTGAAATAAAGCCTAGAAATGAAACTGATGTTTCAAAGTGGATATAAATTAAAATATTTTATTGTACTGTCAAAGCATTTCCTGATTTCACCAGGAAGTTTACACTCATCCTTCTATCTTAATCTATTTGATTCATATTTTGTGATATCTTGTTTTTGTTTGCACTCCTTTTATTTCTAATGAATTGATCGTCTTTCCATGTGTTTATTGATAACATACACTATACTGAGTGGCAGTATAGAATAGAGGACATCCCATAGTCCATAACCAACCAGCAGGCCAAATGTGACTACCCATTTTTTTTTTTATTGAATGCAAGCTGAGAATGTTTTTTATATTTTTAAACAGTTGGTTAAAATAGCCAAAGAAAAATTATATCTTATAACACATGAAAATTATGTAAATTAAGACTTCAGTGTCCATAAGTAAAGTTTTATTGAAACACAGCCATACCTATTTATTTTCAGATACAACAGCAGAATTAAGTAGTTTCAACAGAAAGTACATGGCTGGCAAAACCCCAAATATTTATTATTAGGTCCTTTACAGAAAACGGTTTTGCCAGTTTATGTTATAGAGCAATGATTAAGAGTACAGACTTTGGAGCCGAGACATTTTAGATTCACTTACCTGCTCCATCACCTGCCATTCATTTGACATTGGCCAGTTTACTTAATCCGCTATGCCTTTGCTTTTATTCATTGGTATAATGGAGAAAAATAACAATATTCGACTTAAAATGTTTTGAGAATTTGGTGAATTAGCACTTATAATAGTACTTACTACAAGTACTATATAAATGTTAGGTATTATATATATTCATTTTAGCATAAATTATCCTCCATATCTTTTGCCTAGCTTTTTTATATTGTTCTTTTTCTATTAAATTATGAAAATGTTGCATAGTAGAGATTTTAGTTCTTATATATGATGTGTTATAATATTTTTTCAGTTTGTTAGTGATTTTTCAATCTTATAAGTGACTTCAATTTACTCTGACAAAGTTACTTTAAATTCCTTACATTAATTCTAGTTGTAATTTTATAAAATGTTAGTAAAGGAAGATGGTTAGATTAAATATTTAGTTCAAGTACCCTTTTCAAGCTGGGATATGCCCTTAAAATATTCAGAAGACATAGTTAAAATTTCACTATGAATTGGGACATTTCTCTCAATTGTAGTTCTCAGGGTCACAGATATAATTCATCTTCCTTGTGCAAACCCCCCAAACATTAAAAAAAAACTATCCTCCCACCTTTATATTTACTTTCTTCCACCCTCACTTTCATTTCTTATCTTCACTTTTGCAACCTAAACTTGTCTAAGGCCTTCAAGGTGATCTTTATGTGACATGATTTCACTAATTTCATTCACCTTTGTAGTTTTTATTCTTAAAATAATTCAATTTTCCTGTATGCCTTTGTTGTGTGGCTTATTATGCAATGTGAAGACATTAGGCATAACACATTCTTACAATTAACTTATAATATCTCATCACATACAGTCTATTAGGGCTTGGAAGTTCAAAGTTCCAAATTCTAAAAAGTGTCTATTTTTTATTGATCAAAACCATTTATATTTTAAATTGTTTGTTACAGAAATCTAACCAGAAATCAGCATAGCATACACTGGGTAAAATGGGATAGGGTTGGTAGAGTATATTAAATAAGCATGCTTGTGAGAGTGTTGGCCTTTATTATATTTGGCATTAGAGAGAAAAGTGTGCTTACTGCTGTCACTAATAATTTGGAGCACTGACACTCCTTCTTATGCTCATAATGATGCTTTGGGATTTGATGTACACACGACTCATAATTTAGAACTGGGATTTTCCTATAACATGAGAGCAGGAGATTTAACTCTGCCATCCAAATTACATAGAGTCACATTTATGACTTCATAAAGCAGCATTTAAGGTAGAGCTGGTCTAAAAGTAAGTAACTTTATCAAAAGCAAAGTGTCTTTGAGGAAAAAACTTGTTTTTTCCTTATTGCAATAAAATAAACATTTAACTCTCAAGCAAAAATATACCATCACATATATTACATAAAGCAAAGTCATCTACATAGTAAGAAAATGGTTTAAAGATTAAGAAAAATAGAGATATGAATTCCCCTCTTACAACTGCTTTCATGGCACATTACGCAGCCATAAAGAAGAACAAAACCATGAACTTCGTAGCAATCTGGATGGAATTAGCATTTACAATACTGAGTGATCTTTCACAGAAACAAAGATCTGAGTATCACATGTTCTCACTCATAAGTGGATCTTGAACAACTACCATAATACTATAACAAAAGCATTGACAGTAGTGGGAAACTGCGGGGGGAGGGGCGCAAGGAGGTGGGATTGACAGTAGCCAAGATCTGCCTGGGAAAAGGGGGGCACATCTCATCAACAAGGGTACCTGCACAATTAATATTTGTATACCTAATCCTGAACTGTACCCCACAATTTAAAAAAATAATATGTTTTTTAGTTCGTGAAATTATAAAACTTTTAAGATTCCATACTCTTCCTAAGCACGTGTTATCTTTAATGCTTAACTAATAATGTTACAAGCATTTCCAAAAATAAATAAATAAATGCTGCAACTGAGTCAATCTTATGATGTGTCTTTTATTAGTACAGGGCTCCCATAATGGGTGGCCATTGTCCTTTAGTAGTCTTATGATACTTTAAAAAGACTAGAAACTAATTTGGTTGTCAGGATCAAAAGAGTTTTTAATTATATTTTTTTCTGTCTTGCCATGGGAGTAAGTTAGTATCCTGCCTAGTTCTAAATCTATATTTTTTAAAAAGGGGTATATTTGAGGAATCATAGTTCTATTGCAGCATTGCACAACCTTCTTCAGGGTAACAACTTTCTTACCACCATTACAAACAGAGGAAATTTACCTTTCCATTATGACCTTCAACTCTATCTGGATAGTTAGTCCTAAGTGAGCCCTTTTATCTCCTTGTAAATGCCAAGTGTCCCGTTAACAATCTGCTTAGTATCTTCCCATTTATATTTCTGTAATTTATCAAGAATAAATAGATGGGACAGATACTTCCAGATTAAATAGATTCAATTTTTAAACCGGAAAAATGTGAAAAGCAATTTGAAGTGATAAGAAAGTACAGTCTATTGAAAACAAGTTGGCAGAATATGATGTTCCAGCACTCACTCTCCCTCAGAAATATCAATTTAAACAACTATACATGTACAAAATTACCTTCAAAAAGCTAAGCAAAGCAGATAAGAAAATACAGCATAGAAATGAGAAAATATGCAATGATAAGGATAAGGAAAACAATTTAACATTACCTGTATCACCCTTACAACAACCCCAGGAAGCACAGTGTAAACAGAGATACCCTTTGTTTGTCAGATAAAAAGAGAAATGAGCTCTGGATCTTGTCTTGAACCCCAACACAGATCTGGTCTCAGTAAAACCCAGCTTAGCCCGCCCTACAGCCCCCAAATCTAGGTTGGTTCTTGTAACGATATCACCAGACCCACCCCACTGCCAGGTTGACCTCAGCAGCTTCATGCTTTAGACCAGTCCCAGTGCCGGACTGGTCCCAATGTCTCCAGGCTTCAGGCCTGCCCCAGCCCTAATGCCTCCAGGCTCCAAAATAAACCCAGAGCCCCAGAATCCAAACTGGTAACTGTGAACTGAGCCACAGGTTCCAGGCCTGCCCAATTGCCATGATCTCTGTGCCTTCCCCATTGCCAGGGTGACTCCAGTGGCACCAGGCTCCAGACTGCTTCCAGCACCAGGCTAGGTCTCATGACCCTAAGCTTCAGGCCCACTACAGCAGTAAGCCATCCCCATAACTCTAGTCACCAAGTCAGCAACCAAAGACTCAGCCTCCAGGCTGGCCCCTGCTGATACAGGCTCCATGCACACCCACTGCCAGACTAGCTCCTGTGGCCCCAGGCTGCCTGCCCACCACAGGTTTCAGACCAGCCCACAGTTAGGTCAGCCCACACAGTCTCACGCTTTAGGGCAAACTGAACACCAGTTCTGTACCCCTGGCCTCAGGCAACATGCTGATACCTGCAGATGAAACTCCAAACATACTCAGTTCAAGGCCAATTCTAGCAACCCAACCCTCCAGGCTGATCCCAGAAACCTTACACTCCAGCATACCCAGGAGACCCAGGGACAATGCAAATCCCAGTAGACCCAGGAACATGTTGGTCCCCATGCACCAAGGCTCCAGATTCACATGTGTAGACCCTCAACTAAGGTCTCACATGTGTAGACCTTCAATTAAGCCTGAACTCAGTTCCAGGCTCAAGATCTAGGCCAGCTTCTGTGGATTCAGGCAACAGGACCATCCCAGTGAAATCAAAGTACCAGGCTCATTCTAGCACCTGGCAATCTCCTGCAGACTCAGTCACAAGACCTACTCATGTACCAGGTCAGTCCCTGTGAACTTGGGTTTTAGGCCAACCCCTGCAGACACAGGCTCCAAGGTAATCCTCACAGGCCCAGGGTTCAGACACCACACTGAACTCTATCAACAGTTCTGTTCTTGGATCAAATCTTCAGGCTCAACCTTGAAGACGCAGGCACCAGGCCCACTCACCTGCTGACTCAGGTACCAAGATGAACTGATTGGTGAGAAACATTCCTAGACAAAACCAGTCTGCAAAGGCTGAAGCAAGATCCTACTTTTTAAAATGTTCAGATATCAACATAAGGCAAAAAGGATCATGAAAAGACAAAGAGGGGGGAAGGGAAAGGGGAAAAAGAAAGAAAAGCCAAAGAGACAAAATGCCATGAGAAAAACACAATGATCTGCCTGTAACCGACCCCTCAAAAAAATGGTCATGTAGGGATTGTCCAACAAATAATTCAAAACAACTATTTTTTAAGAAAGCTGAGTAAACTTCAAGAAAATACAGATAAAAAATTCATTAAAATCAGGAAAATAATAAACACCACAAATGAAAATTTAGCACAGAAATTGAAATTATAAGTAAAGAAATACTAAACAGGAATTATAGAGTTGAAAAATACAGTGAATGAAATGAAAAATGCAATGGTAAGCATCAAAAGTAAATTGATTAAAAAATCAATGAACTCAAAAGCAAGTTATTTGAAAATATACAACTATAGAAGAAAAATAGAAAAAAGAAAAAGAATTTTAAAAGCTCATAAGATTTATAATATATCATCAAAACAACAAATCTTCTAGTTATGAGAATTCATGAAGAAGAGAAAGACAAAAAATAGAAAGTCTATTTTAAAAAATAACAGAACACTTTCTTTTCTTTTTTCCTTTTCCTTTTTCTTTTTTTTTTTTTTTGAGTTGGAGTCTCACTCTATCGCCAGACTGGAGTGCAGTGGCCGCTCCTGGCCACCACAGCCTCGACCTGCTGGGCTCCGGCGATCCTTCCACCTCAGCCTTCCAAGTAGCTGGAACAGAGGCACGCGCTACCACTCCCAGCTAATTTTTTTGATTTATTGTAGAGATGAGGTCTCGCCAAGTTGCCCAGGCGGGTCTCGAACCCATGGGCTCAGGAATCCACTCACCTCAGCCTCCCAAAGCGCGGGATTACAGGCTGAGCCACTGAGCCTGGCCAAGAACACTTTCTAAATTTCATGAAATATATATATATTCAAGTACAGGAAGATGAAATTTTCAATCAGATTTAATCCAGACAAGACTACACCAAAATATATCATAATCATATACTATAAAAAAACAAAGAAAGAATACTGAAAGCAACAAGAGAAAAGAAGCAAATCACACATAGGGAGTTCAAATAAAGCTAGCAGCAGGTTTCTCAGCAGAAACCTTAGGGGGAAGAAGAGAGCGGGATAATAGATTCAAAGGGCCGAAGAAGCTGTAAATCAAGAGTACTGTTCTCCAAAAAATTGTTTCTCAAATATGAAAGAGTAATATGGACCCCCCTCCCCCCCAAAAAAGGCTGAGAAAGGTCATCACCACCATACATGTCTTATAAGATATACTGAAAGGAATTTTTAAGCTGAAAGAGAAAGATGCTACTTAATAACATGAAAACTTAAAGTATAAAACTCACTGGTAAAGGCAAGTATACAGTCAAATTCAGAATACTTTATTACTGTAATGGTGGTGTGTAAATCATTTATATCCTTAGTGTGAAGATAAAACTTCAAACTGTTAAAAATAATAATAGTTGCAATAATTTATTAATGAATACATCATATAAAATATGTACATTGTGCTATCAAAAACAAAATGTAGAGAGGTAGTGGAGTAAAAGTAGAGAGTTTATTTTTATGCAGTTAAAGTTGTTATCAGCTTAAAATTGCATCTCATGTTGCAATGATAAGATGTTTCATGTGAGCCTCATGGCAACCACAAAGCAGAAAACTATAGTAGATACACAAAAGATAAAAAAAATAAGCAATCAAAGCATATAACTAAAGAAAACCATCTAATCACAAAGAAAAATATCAAGAGAGGAAGAAAGAACCAAAGATATACAATATGACCAGAAAATAATAGACAAATGACAGTAGTAAATCTTAATCTATCAATAATTACTTTGAATGCAATTGAATTAAATTCTTCAATCAAAAGGTATAGTGTGACTGAATGAATTTAAAAATAAAAATCAGGACCCAACTACATGCTGCCCATAAATGGCTCTCTTCACTTGTAAGGACATGCAAAGACTGAAAGTGAAGGGGTGGAAAAATTATTTCATGCAAATAGAAAACAAAAGAGAGCAGAGATAGCTACCAAAAATAGCATGACATATATGCCCCACTCTTTCTATTCACTCAGCCTCAGCGCAAGCAACTTTTTTGTTTGTTTGTTTCTCCAGTTGAAAAAAATCCTCAAAGGGAAACATTTTGTCAGTGTGTAGGAGGTAAAAGAAAATATCACAGAAACCATTTAGGATATCAAAGTTTACAAGTTCAAAACTGTTTTGAGGGGTGGAAAAAGCATCTCAATAGGTATACTCTCAAATGGATAGTGCCAAATACTCCTTCAATTTAAAATGTCAATTTTCATTATATTTGTAGATTGTATAAAATCCCTAAGTGATTCTAATGATCGGACAGGATTAGAGGCCACTGCTCTAGAATATCAGCCCCCAGAGTTTGGAACTTGGATTTGTAGACTGAATCTTTTTACTGTTTTTCTTCAAAACCACTTATATGAAGCTTTCCTATATCATGTAGCCCAATACTGTTCAAAGTCTAATGTGCATACAAATTGTGTGAATCTTGTTCAACGATAAATAACCTGAAATTCTCTGTTTCTAACAAGCTTCTAAGTGAGGCAAATGCTATTGTTCCATGGACTACACTTTAAGTAGTACCAGTCTGTGGCCTGGTAGGAACCAGACACATTGCAGGAGGTGAGTAGCAGGAGAGTGAGCAAAGCTTCATCTGTATTTACAGCCACACCCCATTGCTTGCATTACTGCCGGTGCTCCTTCCTGCTAGTGGAGGCATTAGATTCTCATAGGAGCACAAACCCTTTTGGGAACTGCACATGCAAGGGATCTAGGTTGTGTGTTCTGTATGAGAATCTAGTGCCTGATGATCTGAGGTGGAGCTGAGGCAGCAGCTACAAATACAGAGTCTCATTTGCAATGAGGTATGACTGCATAGAGACCATAATAAATCAATTGCTTGCAGACTTCTATCAAAATCCTATCAGTGAGTGCCAAGTGAGTTGATGTGCTTCAATTTTACAACTGCATCTGGTAGCAGGCATTAAGTCAGAATCTGACACTTATTTTAGACTGCACATGGGCTGCCCATTATTTTATTTACCATATCTGTCTGCACCTCTTTTTAAACAGGGAATTGTATAATTATTTTATTATATATTACAATATGATTATAACAGAAATAAAACGCATAATACATGTTATGTGCTTGAATCATCCCAAAACCATTCCCCCGGCTCCAGTCTGTGGAAAAAATGTCTGCCAAAAAGCTTGGGGACCACTGTCCTATGGGACTCCTCCAGTCAGAAGCACATCTATTAGCACTTAGATCATATTTTTCAGTGAAGCAATGCTTAAACTTTTTAGTCTCAGGACCCCTCAACACTCTTAAAGTTATAGAGATCCTCTCAAAAGTTTTTGTATATGGAATTAAAACTACAGCTACATCAACCTTCCATATGACTCCACAATCCCACTACTGGGAATATACCCAGAAGAATTAAAATCACTTTATGAAAAAGATACCTGTACGCATATGTTTATTGCAGCATTGTTCACAATAGCAAAAACATGGAACCAACCCTGCTGCTCATCAAAAGAGGACTGGATAGGGTAACACTTTCAGGTCCTCTCATACTGTTGGAGCTTTTCTGTCCTCTCAATAAATCCTGCTTTCTCACAAAAAAGAGGACTAGAGAAAAAATATGTGGTACATATACACGATGGAATATTACGCAGCCATAAAGAAGGATAAAATCATGAACTTCACAGCAACCTGAATGGACTGAGAGTCTATAATACAGAGTGATCTTTCACAGAAACAAAGAGCTGGTATCACATGTTCTCACTCATAAGCAGACCTTGGACAATTATGATACTTTAAGACAAGTATTGGCAGTAGTGGGAAACTGTCGGTTGTGTGGGGGGATGCAGGTTTGGCAGTAGTGGGAATCTGCTGGAGGGGGCATACCTCATCAACAAGGGTACTTCATTTGTATACCTAACCCTGAATTGTACCCTACATCTTTAAAATAAAAATTTAAAATAAATAAAAATAAAATAAAGTAGTCTAGATGTTTTGTTTATTTCACTTCAAATTTTATATGTAATTTCAAAACACATTTGAAAATATATTAACATAAATAATATATTTTTCTGAAAAAAATTTCCAAACAATGTTAATGAGAAGAATGGCATTGTTCTGCATTAAAAATATTTAATGTCTGGCTTAATAGAACACGACAGGATTCCAGTATATGTTTCTGAATGCAATCTGCTATGTGCTGCACAAAACTGTAGCCTCTGCAGATTTTTACTAAATATCCTTGAGAAATGGACAGTAAAAAAAAAAAAAGGAAAGCAAATATCTTAGTATTATAATGAAAATAGCTTTCACCTTGGAGATACCTTAAAAGGGTCTTGTAGGCTCCCACATATCTTGGACTATGCTTTGAGCACCAATGGTTCAGTATATGTTCCTTCTGCCACACCATGGGGACTAGAAACTTCTTTTTAAAAAAAGTTAAATAAATTTTTTATTTTCAAATTGTGGGGTACAGTTAAGGGTTAGGTATACAAATATTAATTGTGCAGGTACCCTTGTTGTTGAGGTATGTCCCCCCTTCCCCAGACAGATATTGACTACCATTAATCCCACCTCTCTCCCCCTCCCTCTCCCCCCAGTAGTTTCCCACCACTGTCAATCCTTTTCTTATAGTATTATGGTAGTTGTTCAAGGTCCATTTATGAGTGAGAATATGTGGTCCTCAGATCTTTGTTTCTGTGAAAGATAACTCAGTATTATAAACTCCGATTCCATTCAGGTTGCTGTGAAATTCATGATTTTGTTCTTTTTTATGGCTGCATAATATTCCATTATGTATATGTATCACATTTTAAAAATCCAGTCCTCTTTTGATGTACAGCATGGCTGGTTCCGTGATCTTGCTATTGTGAACAATGCTGCGATAAACATACATATGCAGGTATCTTTTTCATAGAGTGATTTGAGTTCTTCCGGGTATTTTCCTAGTAGGGGGACTGTGGGGTCATATGGAAGGTCGATTTTTAGAACTTTTAGGAATCGCCACACTGATTTCCACAGAGACTGTACTAGTTTATACTCCCACCAACAGTGTAGAAGCTTCTTAAGGATAGAAACTTATTATCTTATTTCTGTACTTTATTACCATAGGGCTAGCTCAGATTTTGTGTTGAGTCAATACTCTCTGATTTGCTTACTATAAGAATCAGATTTTTCACTGTGTTCTTATTCTATTTCCTTTGCATAAGCAGTTGTGAACTGGAACCTGGAGATTATAATGGAAAGGGGAAATGAGCCTCATTTCATCACCTCCTCCATAAAGAAAGGTTCATAGTCAAAAAATATACTATTCACCCATAAATAAAATAGTTTCATTACAGAATCACAAAGTATTTTAAATTACTTTATTTGATACTGAAAATACCCTCGTCAACTAGTTATTTTACAGAGAATAAAACTGAAACTCAAACTATTTTGTCCAAGTTTTATAGCTAGGGATTTGTGGGCTAGGGTTGAGAAAATAGAACTTAACCGTAGATCATGAATAAGTTGGAGGAATAGTTTAGTGTATTTTATTGTGCACATTTCTATGTGTGGAATATGAATACCACTTAGGATTGAGAATATTTACAATTAGGTATCTTTATGATGTTCATATGTTTCCAGTTCTTTGGGGGCATTTATTCAATCACCTGCTAAAGTTCTTCATTTCTTGATCTGCTTGACAATGAAAATTATCCCTCAAATTTCTTTCCACTATAGTGCTGCGATATGATCTAGGTTTTCCAGGAAGTCTGTCTTGGTGTCATCATAATTTTTATTAGTGTAGTGAGTAATGACAGCTTCTTCTGCTACCAGACTGATGTGATTATTTCTCAATAAACCTGGTACATTTCCTTTATGAAAGAGAAGACCAATTCAGCAATTCAGAACTCAGAGTTCCCGTAGAGAGCAAAGGCAATGTCAATTTCTGTTTGGAAAGAGTAGGAAGGTCAGTCACTGAAGAAATATTAGAAGCATGGTCTAGAGTGCCAATTCCTTCAATTGTGGCTCCAATCCAAAAACTACAAACTGGAGTTAAAATCCTTTTGCATTACTTCAAGGTGAATTCTAGGTTGCTTTGACCAGATTGAAATCTTTGGGCCCTCAAAACTCAAAGAAAAAATGTCCAGAGGCAGAAATTGAGGTGGAGACTAAGATGGTCTTTCAAATATGCCTGAAAGCTCACTCCAGGGGTCTATCAGTTGCAAAGTAAAAATAATACAATGACCTGGCAAATGCAGGTTCTACACAATTCAGTTTTCAATTGATATATGAAAATTTCCATTCAAATCTGGTGGTTAGACAAAATATGCAGACTCAGACTATGTGTGTGTGTGTGTGTGTGTGTGTGTGTGTGTGTGTGTGTGTGTGCATGCATTTAGACATCACCTCTCTAAATTTAGGGCATTGCATACAGTGACAGTTTCAAGGGTGTACACTTATTTTCAAATGCATCAAGATGATATACATTAAAATTGTACAGATTTTTTTGAAAAACAAAATGCACTCACAATGCCTTCAGCAACAACAAAAAAGAAATTGCTATTATTAAATATCAATTAAAAAAACTTTTTGCAATTTTAAATGTAGTATTTTTATTTAGTCCAACCATAGTCAGAAATATAACTAAAAGGAAATACTTGGGAAGAGATCAGCAGGGTTCTTTTCTTGTTACAATTCATCCATAAAACATGGAGCATCACAAGTGATACTTTAGGTTAAGAACTAGTGACAACAAATAGCTTTGAGAACATGTATGTTTTCTTCACTGAAGATAAATCTTCTAGATTATTAAATAGCTCACTTTGCAGTAAAATTGGTTCGTATGATGCTTTTCTAGACACTGCAATTGTCATTATTATTATTGTTATTATTATTATTATTTTGGTGATGGATATTTTCTCACTGACCTTTATCTTAAGCTTCATACATTTACTGTTAGTATTGGTAAATGATAAAATGAGATCTGTAATTTATCCATTAAGTTGTTTTTTAAAATTGTTATTTGCTGGCAGGAATTATATATTCTGCTGAGTGGCAAAACACAGCAGAACTTTGAAAAATAATGCAGTCAAGTATATGAAATAACTACCATTGGGGGATAATCTACTTTTTCATTTAGAATCCACTGCATAAACAAAACTAAGGTCCTTTACTAGCATTATCATGCAGGATACAAAATTCCATGATTGTAGACCAAACTGTAGGCAAGTGATCAATGCAAGATTTATTTAGTCTGAATCCTGCAAAAATCAAAACATATATAATGGTGATAATTCTGCTTAACCATCATTAACAAATACAAATAACTATAAAAATATATTTGTATTTGATACAGTATAATGAGATTAGAAGAAAACTGCCAGTTTACCTACAACACAGACAACTGGGCTTCACAATAAAATCTCTAATATTGTCTTTACTATTTACTTTCGCCATTTACAGAAACCAGGCTATATTGCCTAACAATTTTCAACAAATATTCCTGTCACCATCAACCATCTTGAGGTCACTGTCATTTAGTAAATCAGTATTTATTGGGTGCTGATAATTAGCAGGTAGGGCGCAGTACAGGTGATTATTTATTAAAAATAAGTGAAGGATGGAATCTTTGCCCTGATGGCTTTTTATAATCAATGAGAGAGCCAAATAAAAACAACCATGTAGAAATATAGAAATGCCTACATTACTACCCGTATGAAGAAACTAGTTGACTTCTAAACAAAATGGACTACCTGTAAATTTTTAATCAGTGCCTAGAAAGTTTGATTTGGAGCTTCATAGTACAAAAACTAATTTTTAAGTGCAAAATTTTGATTAATATCACCAGTTGAAACACTGAATAAAGTTTTTATCTGAAATTTTACAAGTTATATTTGATAGCAATTTTTAAATAGACCATTAAAATTATTATTTCCTAACTATATTACTTAAGCATCTACTGTAGACTCCAAAATGAAAGAAGATCTAAAAATATTTGAATAAATTCTTTCCAAGGCAAAGTCAGCTTAATAATAAAATGCCAGGTTTATTTCTCTTAATCAGCTTCATCATACCAGTGGTAGGGTGTTTCTATTCATTGCTTTATATCCCCCTGGTACCAAAACAGAAGTATGCCAAGGGCTTAACCACCACCCTCAAAAGTAAGGTACTAGCATGGTATCTGTTCTTTTCCAGAATTTTCTACAAGATGCTGCTCTTGTGGACGTATCATCATATGGCAGTACCAGATGGCAAAAATAATATCATAATAAAATTATTACTCTAATTATAACTCAAAATGTTCCTTGAATGTTTTGTGTATGTCAAAAGTTATGCCAAAAGTTTTATACGTTTAAATTAATTTAATCATTGCAACAACCTGGTGATGCAGGTACTCCTACTAACTCTATTACATAGGTGAAGAAATTGTGGTTCTCAATTTGTAAATAACAACCCCAACAATGGAAAAACTTCTGTTTGACTCAAGAATCCTTATAGTCTACTGTCATTCATTTGCAGGTTAGGTCCATTTAATGGATTTTTCATATGCATAAAATGTTACCACTCATTAAACAAAATATGACAGAAATTAGATTTTGTAATGAGGGGGGACCCCTACAAAACTGGAATTGTCTTTTGGAGGGTGGGCCCTTTGTAGTTCAGGTTTCCCCACTAGGTAATTGTTCTAGGAACCCATCAGCATCAGTAAACCAGCTAGCATTGTTGTGAGAGGTTGTTTGGCTTCAGTGAATTTTATTTTTTGGAGATTCTTTCAATGAGTTTGCCCATTACACAATGGATGATTTACGAGTGCACCTGCCCACACTGCAGTTTTTGACCAAAAAGCAGCCTGACCCCCATTCCTCACCCTCCCTATTCACTAAATTTCACTCAGAAAACTTTTTTTTTTGTTTTCCCAGATAAAAAATGACCTTGAAGAGAAACTTTTTGCTGATATGAAAGAGGTGAAACAAAAAGCAGCAGAAGCACTAAAAGGCATCAAAATTGATGAGTTCAAAAATTGTTTTGAGCAGTGGAAAATATGTCTTACAGGTGATTTCATCACACGAAGAGTACTTTGAAGGTGATTGAAGTTTAAACATATAAGAAACATGTAAGATTAAATTCTAGTTTTTTTTGAGGGGGTCCTCTCTCATACATGGAAGCTTTACACATATATGAAGCATTCTCTTTTGCATGACATTATAGCCGCCCCTGTGGAAATGGCAACTTTTAAAAAGTATCACAAAAGTTAAAGTTATTCTTTGAATATTCTCCTAATAGAGCATCAGCTCAGAAGGGTTCCACCCTTCAGGGAAACCTTACTGCTCCATCACCTCTGGCTAATACTTTTGTTTAATTTTTGCTGCACGCATCATTCAACTTTCAGAAACAGAACTCTAAACACATTTAAATAAAGTGTAACAAAGCTAGTATTAAGAGTTCTGAAATGGTTTATTCATATGTGTAAAATAGAAATATATATATTCCATTAGACTCTTAGCTATGAAGACTAAAAGGATAACTGTTTGGGAGAGGTATGTCATCTGAACAAAAGTTGGGCTAAAACTCATAGCATAATGGAGCAATCTAGGTCTAGTGAGCCATGAGTTCTGTCCATTCAGTTAAATAGTGTATTAATTTCCTGTAGCTATTGTAACAAATTATCACAAATTTAGTGACTTTGTTTAAAAAAAACCCCAAATTATTTATATTCTCACAGTTCTGGAGACCAAAGGTTCAAAATCACTTTCACTGAGCCCAAATCAAGGTGAGGCAGCGCTTTCCCCTCTCCTGTAGCATTAATTGTGACTCTTTTCCTTGCCTCTACCAACTTCTGGCAGCCACTAGCTTTCCTTGACTTGTGGTTGCATCACTCCAATAGCTGCCTCTGTGGTCACATTGTCTCCTCTTCTTCTGTCTATACCTCTCTCTGCTTCCTTTTTATAAGGATACATGTGATTTTATTTAGGGTCCACCCAGATAATCCAGGATAATCTCCCCATTTCACGATTCATAACTTAATCACATGTTCGATGACCTCTTTTCAATATTAAGTAACATTTGCAGGTTGCAGGTATTAGTATCCCATTATTTTAGGGACTTTTAAATTCAACCTATCATTGATAGAAAAAACAGTGAAAGCAGCTTGTGGTTTTAACCTTGTTTATACTGATGATTTGTTCTATTTGTCCACAGACATCCTACTACAAGAACAGCGACCTCCCTGTCTTCATTAAGTTCTCTCTCCCCATTTCCAACCACATTCCACATTGCCTACAGTGTGGTCTTTCTAAAATACTTATTTCTATAATTCTTTGTTGTCTAAAGGAAAATAGTGTACAATATTGTTATTTTAGCATATGTGTATCAACTCCTCTTTCTCTAGTCCCAACTATTTTCTTTCTGGCACTGAATTTGTCTTTGCTGCCTGAGAAGGTCACACTCTTTCAAGCCTGGTTCTCCCTCTGCCTGCAATGTCCTTTCCCTTCTTCTCTTATTGAACTCCTCATCTTCTTTTAAGACACAGTTAGACATCACCTCCTGTATAAAACATTTCCTCAAGGTAGAGTCTCATGTTCATGTCATCTCCTCTGTGTTCCCATAGTAACTTGCGAAGATTTTGTTTTACAGTTTATGACATTTAATTATAAAGATATGTTTAATGTTTATTATCTGATGCTAGTGTATGAGTGCCTTCTTAAGGACAGGGGTAGTGAAGTAAGTTAAATAATGCCCCTCCAAAAAATGGCTGTGTCCCAATCCCCAGAATCTTTGGATATGTTACATGACAAAAGGAATTTTGAAGATGTGATTAGGTTGTTTTTTTTTTTTTTTTGAGTTGGAGTCTCACTCTGTCACCCAGACTGGAGTGCAGTGGCCGCACCCAGCCACTGCAGCCTTGACCTGCTGGGCTCCAGAGATCCTTCCACCTCAGCCTTCCAAGTAGCTGGAACTACAGGCATACGCTACGACGCCTGGCTAATTTTTGACTTATTGTAGAGATGAGGTCTCGCCAAGTTGCCCAAGTGGGTCTTGAACCCGCGGGCTCAGGCAATTCACTCACCTCGGCCTCCCAAAGCGCTGGGATTACAGGCTGAGCCACCGAGCCTGGCTGTGATTAGGTTTATAGCATTTGAGATGAGGAGATTATTCTAGATTATCCAGGTAGGACCAATGTAGTCACAAGTGTCCTTATAAGAAGGAGGGAAAATGGTCAGATAATACAACAAAAGAAGATGTACAGACAGAAGCAGATGTCAGATAAAAGAAAAGATACTATGCTGATAGTTTTGAAGATGGAAGAAGAGGATACAAGCCAGGGAAAGTATGTGACCCCTGGAAGCCAGGAAAGGCAAGAAAACGGATTCTTAGAGCCTTTGGAAGGGGATACAGTCCTCTTAACACCTTGACTTTTAGTACTTTTGATCCCCTCACCTACAACTATAAGATAAATTCATGTTGTTTGAAATCACTACATTTGTAGTCATTTGTTACAACAACAATAAAAAAAATGAGCATAGGCATCAGCCTACTTTCACACTGAGTCCCACACATAGTGCCTGGCACATAGTTGGTGATCAATTCATTTGCTGAATGAATCGGCAAAGATAGTAATTGTATTCGTGGGGAATATCACTAAATATGTGGCAAACATTGTGACTTCTAATAGCATTGTAATAAGGAGCATAAATTTACCCCTAGTAAGCTATCACTTCAGTGGTTCTCTAGTTAGAAATTTATGTTTTATTGATACATAATATTTGCACATAGTTATTGGGTATGACGTTTTTTATGCATGCATACAATGTGTAATGATCAAATCGAGGTAATTAAGGCATCCATTGCCTCAAGTATTTATCATTTCTTTGTTTGGGGAGACATTCCAGTTCCACTTTTTTTGTTAAAAATATGCAACAAATTGTTAACTGTAGTTGCTCTATTGTATTACCGAATGCTGGGTCTTATTCCTCCTAACTGTATCTTGTACCCATTAACCATCGCCACTTCATCTTTCCTTCCCTTCACAGTCTCTGGCAATTGACATTCTACTCTCCACAAATTCAATTTTTTAGCTCATTTTTAAAGCTCATAACATATGAGTGAGAACATGCAATATTTGTCTTTCTGTACCCGGCTTTTATCACTCAACTCCAACTATGTAGCTGTAAATTACATGATTTAATTCTCTTTTATGACTGAATAACATTCCATTGTGTACATATACTACATTTTCTTTACCCATTTATCTGTTGGTGGACACTTAGGTTGATTCCATATCTTGACTTTGATGTGCAGTGCTGCAATAAACATGGGAGTACAAATCTCTTTGATATACTGATTTATTTTCTTCTTAATATAGACCCAGCTGTAGGATTACTGGATCACATAGTAGTTTCATTTTTAGTTTTTTGAGGAACCTGCATACCACCTCCCATAGTGGCTGTACTACTTTACATTCCCACCAACAGTGTGTGAGCATTTCCCTTTCTTCACAACCTTGGCAGAATCTATCTTCTATCTTTTTGAAAGTAGCCATCTAAACAAGTGTGAGATGATATCTCAATATGGTTTTGGTTTTCATTTCCCTGATGATTAGTGAATAGGCATTTCTCAAAAGAAGGTATACAAATAGCCAACAAGTATATGAAAAAAATGCTCAACAACACTAGTCGGAATTTTAGTGGACACCGAAAACTATTTATGTGCAACAGGCATAATTGATGAGTTAATATTGATACTACTTTCTTCCACCCCAGTCCTAGTAATCAGACCAGAAGTATATAAAAGACAACCAAACCTTTTAGATTTTATCTTTATTCTTATAAATAAAAAGAACATGCAGCAACAAGAGCACCTTTACGATATCTAGTGCAAAGAAAAGAATACAAACAGCACAAAAAAAACATTTCAAAGGCATCATTAGGATTTTTAAAATATTTTTCAGAAAAATTTTATGGATTACTAGTTTCTCTGGCCACCTCTCCCATCCGAGCAAAGAACACACTAATAGCCCTCTCAATATGAAATCAGCAGTTTATTCCACAATCTGGTACCATTTGAGAAATAAAGGAACTATCTTCTGGAATCTACAACCTTCGCCTAATCTGTCTTTTGCTTTCTCAGAGCCTGTCTGCCACCATTAAATCATTAGGTCTTTGTGCATGCACCTCACTGTTGGAAGAACAAAACTATGGCCACAAATATTCTGGTACTATTAGTCTGAAACTGTATTCTCAAGAGGTGTATATAACATAGGAAGTGAGAATTTCTCTTGAAGATATCAGATAAGGATATTCTAGTATAAACACGTCTTAAAGACTTAGTAAATATCAAAATGCCAGAAAATATGGAATATGCATCTGAGAGTCCTAGAGAAGAGGACAAATAAGAGGTATTTGACTTACATACAGATGTTTCCAGGTAGAAGTATACAGAAGTATACAGATACTAAAAAAGGCAGGCAAAGGACAAAAGGCTACCAGCGTCTCTGACATTAGTAACTGCCAGCAAGAGAAAACGTGAGACTGGACTTACAAAAAGTTCATTCACTTCCAGGGGCTATATATTGGAAAGAAATAATAGATTATCCTTTCTGAACTCTTTCCCCTGCACCAGGTCTCTAAGAAGAGAGCCAGCATAAGAGATAGACCTCAGGAGACTGCAGAAGCCCGGATTATCCAAAAATGCATCTCTTGACCTGTTTGCTGAGGTCTGACATTTCCTTAGCATGGAATAAATCTTGTAGACCACAAATGGAGCTGACTGACTTAAAATTTTAATGCCTGATTGAGGCAGCAAAAGAACTAAAATGTGTAATCAGCTGCTAAAATCATCAAGGGTCTGTGCTGTCATTGAAAGCTTCCTTGATCTAAAATTATGGACTTCACTACAACTGTATGGACTTAGAGTCTATAATACTCAGTGATCTATCACAGAAACAAAGAACTGAGTACCACATGTTCTCACTCATAAGTGGACCCTGAATATTTATCACAACACTACATGAAAGGGATTGGCAGTAGTGGATCACTGCCACAGGAGGGGAGGGGCACATAACGCTAATAAGGGTACCTGATGCCAAACCAGGGGACGTGAGGACCAATGGGAAGTCCAAACTTCACCTGTACAATGACCACTTATGTACCTAACCCTGAATTGTACCCCACATCATTAACATAAAAAACCTTCCTTGATCTAATAGAGGAATGGGGAATGTACAAGAAGACATTGGGCAGAGAAAAGGATACAAGAAGAAGCTACAGATGTTAATGACTCGTAATTATTACTATTTACCCCTTATAGGAAAGACAAACAGAAATTGCAAATAATTATTTTGTCATGGCTGGTTGCAAAGACAAATGTACTTTGCTCTGCTTTGCATGTTTCAGAAAGTGTTAAGTGCTTTAGTAAGTGGAAGGAAAATAAAATAATATCCTTAAGGTTTACTCTGGTCTTGAGGTAGAAAGCAATGCCAGAAAAGTTTATTTAGTTTTAGTTGAAGAAAAATCATCATTTCAAACTTCCATTTGCTATTTGAGTTGCTAAAGATATAGCCTGAGATAAATGTCTCTTATTTGGAAATATTTCTTTTTGGGTCATTTTTGTACATGCAAAAGTAGGTCTCTTTGGGAGCAAAACTTGAGAGTTAAAATGGTTCAGCTTAAAAATGGAAGGAGAGGGCCGGGCACGGTGGCTCAAGCCTGTAATCCCAGCATTTTGGGAGGCAGAGGCAAGAGGATTGCCTGAGACCAGGGGTTCGAGACCACCCTGGGCAACATGGCGAAACCTCGTCTCTACAATAAATGAAAAAATTACCTGGGCATGGTAGCATGCGCCTATAGTTCCAGCTACTTGGAAGGCTGAGGCGGAAAGATCGCCTGAGCCCAGCAGGTCGAGGCTGGGGTGACCATGAGGTGCCACTGCACTCCAGCCTGGACAACGGAGTGAGACTCCGACTCAAAAAAACAAAAAAGGAAGGGAATCTTGGAGGGTTGGGGTGGCATCCAGAGGAAAGAGTGAGTGTAAGTGATGGGTATAAGGAAATCACACCCAGAGAAAGAGGTTTGTTTATTATTTGTTTCCATCTTCCCCCCCAAGCAGATCTATTAAATGAAGCATTCCTGTTCTTTCATAGAAGAAGCCAAATAGGCATAATTCAGTGGACCGTGCTTACCATAGTCACAAGGTCCAATTTGATCTCAATGAATGTACAAACTTGATTTTCTTCTCACATTAATCAGACATACATTCTTCCCTCTGTCTTCTCGTCTTTCTTTTCTCTCTTTTCTAATTTAGCTATCCACTTGATCATTCAAGAAATGTGTATTAAGCACCTGATGTGTAACAGGTACCAGGCTAGGTACTGGGTTTACATATTTGAAGTTCAAAGTTTAATGGATGTCAAAGACAAGTAAGCATACTTTCTGGAAGGCATTTGGAAATTTTACATTACATAACCCTAAGGATGAATAATCTTTGATCCAGAAACTATATTTGATAAAAAATAAGACAAGAATATTCAGTAAAACATTTTATTAGTGGTTGAAAAACAGAACAAACTTAAATGATGAATAATAAGCAGTTGGTTTTATTATGCAACTATTAAATCACATACACTAGTAACATTTAACCACATGGAAATATTTTATAACATACTAAGTAGAAAAAACAAGAAGCGATACAATACATGGAATGATCCAAAATGCATATGTAGATATAAAAGAGAAAGCAAAAAATGGAAGACTATATACAAAAATGCTATCAGGGTTATTATCTTTGAGTGCAGAAATTATGGGACAATATTTTTACATTTTCCACTATCTCTGCTTTGATATTTTCTTAAATTTTATATAGTAAATATGTATTACTCTATTTCTTTTTTCTTTTCTTTTTTTTTTTTTTTGAGTCAAAGTCTCACTCTTGTCACCCAGGCTGGAGCGCAGCGGCATGCTCACGGCCACCAAAGCCTCGACCTGCTGGGCTTAGGTGATTCTTCTGCTTCAGCCTTCCAAGTAACTGGAACAACAGGTATGCAGCAACACTCCCGGCTAGTTTTTGTGGTTTATTGTAGAGACAAGGTCTCACCAAGTTGCCCCCCAGGCTGGTCTCGATCCCCCCGGGCTCAGGCAGTCCTCTCGCCTTGGCCTCCCAAAGTGCTGGGATTATAGGCTAAACCACCGTGCCCAGCCTGTACTACTCTTAAAATCACTTTTATAAACAATTCTATGCCAAATAAATTTATTATTTGGTGTTTTAAGATGAGTCTTCCTAGTCATTATTTTTATTTGTAGAATATCCAACAGATACTAACAGGATCTTTAGGTGATTGGCAGTCTCTGTGAAGACCTCAAATCAATAAAGGTAATGTGAATGCAGAGGAAGAATAAGATATTGAGTCGGGGTACTTGGGCTTCACTGCCTAATGAATGATTGTTCTTCTTTTGAGCAATGGGTTATAGGATAATAAAGGTGCCCACCAAGTAGGAGACTTGAGAATATTTATTTAGACAATTATATACAATGTATATGAAAACATAAAATGTTGTATTGATTTTATCAATATTTCTGCTCAATCATTAAAGGACAAATAAAATTAGACAATAAAAAAGAATGTCTCATATTTATCTGATCTTTAGGTTTGAAAGGTTTATGCAAGCATTATGCAAAATCAGAAATTCATGATTTAAAAAATTTGCAACAAATATTATAGAAAGAGGGTTAAAATATTTAATATAAAAGGATTTAAAAAACAATAAAATTTGAACACTTTAATAGAGAACTAGGCAGAGTTTTGTCATTCCTATATTGCTACAATTTGTAAAAGAATAAATACAAATGGGAATGACTTCTCAAAATCACTAGTAATCCAAATAAAGATTTGCCTACTAAATGATAGTATCTGGTGTTGACAGGAATTTGGGGAAACTGGTATTCTTAAAAAGTTATTTCTTTATAGTTTTTAGAATTTACTCAGTAAGTTTTTATTATTTTTATAATCAGAAAATATAAATGCTTTCCTAAAAAATACACTAACATACAATTTAAATATAATGCAGTTATGCATATTTTATATAAAAACTGAAAACGTTTATATATAATACTCTTTTCATGTAACCAATAATAGTAAAAATGAACTGGAAAATATTATTGAAGAAACCTATGGAAAATTGGTATACAAAACCAAATACATCTTTATAAAGCAGATTATAATAATTATCACCTCATCTATCTTTTTACAATAAGCATTATAAAATATATATGTGTGTGTTCTTAGTAATGCAAGTAAATGTCTTGTATGATTGTATTTTCACATATTAACTTTCCCAAAAGTAGAGTTCACTTGTGGTTACACTTATTCACCCAGTCTCCTTTTGCTATTACTGATGCCTGTCCAAGCCATTAAAATATAAAATGGTCTTTCAAAGTATTGATTTAAAAATTCATTTAGTCATGCTCACTGCAAAACGTTTCTTTCCATTTTAAATTCTTTGAAAAATATTATCTCAAGAACTATGGATCACATCACTAGCCATTTTGTGATTACCCATCAATTAGCAGTTCCACTTTAGTCCTTAAATACACTGGATTATTTCACAAGGTCAAAATAAGGGTAGTTTGCTTTTTCTTTTTCCTCTCTCTTTCACATTTAAACAGATGGAAAGCCTACACATCCTACACAGTATTCTTAAAAGTCTCTTCAGGAGAAACCTTCTCGAGAGAGAGTTGGTACCCAAGTTGGTTTCCTAATTTCTTTCTCGTAATGATAGTTATGATTTTCTAAAGATATCAAGTTGGTGTCTATTATGGCTATCTTGTTTCTCCAAACAGCAAACTGAGCAGTAGCATGTAAACACTCCACTCCACCTCCTCCCAACATGCCTCTGCCCTCACCAAAGGTACAACGCTCTCTGCCTGTCAGTCCTTGATCTCCTGGCTGAAACTGCCTACCAGGACGCCAATTAGTGCCAATATGGCTGTAGATAAGCGTGCATACAGAGACTCACAGGGCAGAACAGGAGGAAAAAGCCAATGATTTGTTTTTCAGGAGTATAGCCTAGAAGTACAGCACTGAAGCAGATTTTCTATTTTAAATCAGCTTTTTAGGTTAAAACATCTCTCTCAAATTAAATGAATTATCATCACAATAACACGGAACAAAATACCCCAAAACACATTAATAGATTCTACTGTCAACATTATCATCACAGTCATCGTCATTGGTAGCAGCATTGCTAGTTTTGAAGAGTGGTGGCAGACCTTGAGTTACGTGTTTTTATATAATTCATGTACACACACACACACACACATACACACACACACACACACACACACACGGGCACTACGAAGGCAAATGAAAAATATTTAATCGAATGATCTCATTTAATTCTTACAAATTCTGTATGACATATGTATTCATAAATTCGTATTTCAGTCAAGGAATATGAGGCACAAAAGGATTAACTAATCTATCCAAGATCACAAATTTTTGTATGGCTAAATTCAGTATTAAAATAAAAGCTATACAAAAACTCTTTAGATTTAAATTTTCTTGTGGTCTGTTTGTGTGCCTATTTCATCTGTATACTCCATAATACCTACACACTTTGTGTATAACAAATGCTTAATAAAAGTTAAATGTCATCAAATTTGTATGCACAAATAATGACTAATGTTATTAGTCACCAGAGAAGTGACATCACTTCACACCCACTAGGAAGTGACACCACAAATCTATATAGATAAATAACTGAGTTAAACAATGAGTAAAAGTTTTAATGAGAGAAAATATTTGCAAACTATGCATCTGACAAGAGAATAATAACCAGAATATGTTAGAAACGCAGCTCAATAGCAAAGAAAACCAAATAATCTGATTGAAAGATATTTTTCAAAAGAAGATATACAAATGGACAATAAGTACATTATGTGATGCCCAATAGAATTAGTTATCACAAAAATGTGAATGGACCCATAATGAAATATCTGTTTACTAACACTAGCATGACAATAATAAAAAAGATAGATAAATGTTGAGGATATAGAGAAACTGTATCCCTCATACACTGATGGTGGGAATATAAAATAGGACAGACACTTTCAAAAAGTTTTGTCAGGTCCTCAAAAGGTTAGACACACAGTTACTATATTATCCAGCAATTATACTTGCATGGATATGCCCAAGAGAATTAAATACATATGTCTACAAATAAAACTTGTACAAAAATATTCATATCATTATTTATAATAGACAAAAGGGTAGAAACAACCCAAATACTACCCAAATACTAGTCAATTGATGAATAAACAAATTATGATATATTCATAAAATAGAATATTTTACTCATAAAAAGCAATAAAGTACTGATACAAGCTATAACATAGATAAACCTTAAAAATATTATGCTAACTAAGAGAAGCCAGACACAAAAATGGTACATGCTGTATGATTCAATCTATATGAAATTTCCAGAATAGACAAGTTCAGAATTTGAATGTAACTCGAGGGGGTGGGGAAGGGTAGAAGGGGGATGGAGAGTGACTGGTAATGGGTAAAGGCTTTTTTTGGAGTGATCAAATATGGGATTAGTGTTGAGGGCTTTTCAACTCCAAATATACTAAAAACCACATAATTGTGTCCTTTTATGGTATGTGAAATTGCATCTTAATTTTTAAAGATGACTGGATCACAAGAAGTAATTTCATGAAGTTTTACATCAGTTGCCTAAAACCAAACTTTTAGTTCTTTGAACATAGCAATATCTATTTCAAAATGAAGTCAAGAATCTATTTAGAAGTTAATAGCAAATGTTTTTCTGCCCTCTGAAACATGACAATTAAAATGAATCCGAAGCTTCTGATTTTAAATAATATTTGTTCTCCTTGAAAAAACAACATTTGGGCATTTTCAATCTTACAACTCTTTTTTTAAAATGATAAAGATTTCCTTACTGGATTTTGTGATGAAGTAGAATCCTGGGAACATCTATTAATAAAGATCAACAAAGGGCAAATAGATAATAGACTCACAAAATTATGGTAATTTGTCATGAATGAGCATTTCCCAAAATTATTCCTCAGATATGATGTAAAAATGCTCCTCAATAAAAGGATGTTATTACCAAAAGTATTTGGAAACTACTGCTTATCCTTTTCCTTGAAGATACAGATTTCATAGTAAAGCCTGCACAATAGGCCTCTGCAAAAGTCTTAACTTTAAAATTTTCCTAAATACATTTGATCAAGAAAATCTATTTCAAAGTTTTTAAAACATTTTCTAATACTTAGTTTGCACAACATACACTTTTGAAAACATTGATTGGACAATTATTACATTTAAAAAATAACAGTTCCTTGATAACATGTGGATATGACACTTAGATGGTTTTTAAATTATTGATGCCTTGCTACAAGGATGACTACAATAAACTTAGCTAGAATACTTGTCTCTGGAACTATGAAAGTAGGCAGCAGTAAGCTCATGTGAGGTAAGGGCTAGGGTTGCTTCAGGTTAGGAGAAAACATGTTTGATTTTATCAGTCTTTTTATTCAAGGTCTCATTCCTCTAAGAATTTTCTAGTGGGAAGTAGAGCATTTACTAGAAATTTTGTGAAGAATATGACTGAAAGTAGAAAACACTCATTTCTAAGTCCAGGAATAATACCAAAAATGTAATTTCGGGGGTATGTCAAGAGACTGACAACCTAAATTTGAAAATATTGAAGGAAATAGACTTACAGATCGTATATGTCTCTTTCGTTCCTACTTCCTATCAGTTTTCAGGAAGCAAAGCTCCAACACCAGCATCCAGAGATCTCAAGCACAGCACTAGGAGAAAAAAATTTTACAGGGCAGTGGGCCCCAGTCCATCCTACAAAGTATATAACCACATTTAGCTGAATTTGTGAATAGGCAACTACCATAAATTAGTGGGTAAAAATGTCAATCAGGTGATGTCTATTCTGAGAGATAAAATAAAGAATGACCTGGCTTTCAGAAAGCCAATGAAACCATTCTTGTAAATTCTGATCTCACTGGTCCTCTGTTTCACCAGCTAAACAAAATTTTACTCTGGACCCAACAAAGATTATCTTGTTTGGTGTTTCAAAAGAGTGTTCAGCATATATCACTGGTTACTCTGTTTTGGAATCTGTTGAATGGGATGAGCTTGACTTTGTCTAACTTTTCAGATTATCCTTTTCAAAGAAAATAAAGATACAATGTTAAGAAGCAAATTTTGCTTTAACAAATAATTTAACAGAACACCACCACCAAAAATAAAAAGCACTAAATGCATGCCAGTATTTTATCTACATGTGTGGCAGAAAAATTACATTCCCTAATTTTATTATTTAGAATAGAAGTTAACATATCTGTTACCAATTGCTATATCGTTTAATGAATTTAAGTATATTCCCATGCTTAGAGAGATATTTGACATACTTTTAAACTATTGCTCCCCTTCTTAATGATTCTCATGTTTAAGAGTTAAGAACATTTTTCCTGCTAAAGGAATTTCAGGCCTCTGTGAGTTAAGAGAGGCACATTACAATGACAAAGAGGCCTGTTTTTCTAGTGCTGCATTAATCATAGCAGGTAGGCAACTGCCACTTTGTGTATAAAGCTACCTCTATAAGTGACACAACAATCACCTTTTAAAGTTGAAAGAATGTCTCAATTGAAAAAAAAGTCGTTTTTCATTGCCTGTCATTATTTTTCTCTAGTGGCAGGGAATAGGTAGCAGTGGGTTTATAGGACAAAAGTACAGATGGTTTCCGACTTACAGTGGTTTGACTTAATGATTTTTTTTTTACTTTGTAATAGTGCAAAATCAATATGCATTCAGTAAAAACCATACTTTGAATTTTGAATTTTGATGTGGTACAATACTCTCTTGTGTTGCTGGGCAGTGGCAGCCAACTGCAGCTCCCAGTTCGCCCCAGGATCACGAGAGTAAACAACCGATATGCTACATACTATACATCTGCATAGATCCTAAACTCAAGACATTATTAAGCTATAACTGAACCCACATTGTGGAATAAACTATACACTGAGTATTAAATAGCTTCTATAAGCATAGATGCATAAATGCATGTGTTATATTATTAGCATACAGAGTAATTACAAACATTATACTGATATAACTTTATAAAGCATAACTTGCCTACAAAGACCAGGAAGTTAACAGAAGTAAGTGGATCAGCTGCAAACAAAACAAAACAAAAAAACCCAGAATGGTAGAAACTGAAAAATGGGAACACATGACACATTTGCTCTAAATGGGACAGCTACTACTTACCTAATAAAGACTGAAACTTCTAAACCATTGGACATCTGTAAGTTAAATGTAGCCCATTTAACTTACCAGAGGTTGGCCAGTTTGCAACCTCTGTTGTGAGCTGCCAACTTCTTTGGTATAAGACATTAGTAAAAACACTTGGTCTGAAATGTCTAAAATGGTGTCTGTCCTCGTTTTCATCTGGATTATCTTTTTCCATAGACCTCGTATGGTGTTTCTATGTCCACATCCTGTGCTATTCTAGATCCTGTATGAATTCACATCTCACGTGCCACTTATCACATTAGTCAATATGTATGGCTTAGTATTAATAGATAATACTAATCTTTGAATCTGCTCTTGTTCGAAGTACAGCTTGAAAATTCAAAACTTTGTCTTGTACTATAAAGAAATTAACCTGTGTGTCTGTTGCTTTAGCTATTTTCTGTTGACTACTGTTTGGTATGGTCATTACTGAAATGCTCTGACCTTAGAACAACAGTAATATCTGCTAATGGTTTCTGCAAAATGGCTTTCAAGGGTGCAGTGACATGAACTTTATAACTTTCCTGACTTAAGACAGGAAAGAAGAGTGTCTTACTTGGAAGACTCTGCTCCCAGAGACCCTTACTGCTCTGTTTCCTGTTTTGCACTATCAACAGTTGAAATTAAAAGGAGCTAGATGACCCGATTTTGGTATGTAATTGCACCAGAGATAGAACTATGTAATTCTATCATAGTCCTTAGTATCTATTTCCTTTTTTAGAGTATGCACACTGAGGACGAGGACTGTGTCTCACTCATTTCAATATACCTAATGTCAAGTGCAGTGCCTGGTGCACAGTAGGTGTTCACTAAATATTTGATAAATGATGCTGAGGTGAGTGAATTGCCTGAGCCCGCGGGTTTGAGACCCACCTGAGCAGGTGAGACCTCATCTCTACAATAAATAAAAAAATCAGCTGGGCGTGGTAGCGCATGCCTGTAATTCCGGCTACTTGGAAGGCTGAGGGGGAAGTATCGCCAGAGCCCAGCAGGCCTAGGCTGTGGTGGCCGGGAGCGGCCACTGCACTCCAGTCTGGGCGACAGAGTGAGACTCCAACTCAAAACAAACAAGCAAACAAACAAAAATATTTGATAAATGAATAAATGAATTAAATACATTCATTCTGTACAATTCAATTTATTTCTCCAATAAGTTAAATCAGAACTAGCTGATATTAGTGATGATTAAGTACAAAAAACATTCCAGGCAGGATTCTTATATATAATTCACATATTCACTTTATTATGGAAGAAAGCATCATTGTGTTAATCTGTATTGTTTTAAATTCTTGAGGTTTTGAGATCAGCTATGTATATTTTGGAACAGTCAAATATTTCTAGTGATTTGTTGCTTTTGTCCTTTGACATTAACATTCTTTACCCAACATATCTTTTCTTTGGGTCTGTTTTGCCTGATATCAAATTTATATCTACTTTATTATTTTTAATAAACTTTTTTCTTTTGGATTAAACTTAGATTTACAGAAAAAAATCATTGTGAAGCAAGTATTCTATATTAGAAATTATTCTGCTGAGTATGTTACATAACTTCCCTCAAAGATGTCTGTGTCCAGCTGGGCTCGGTGGCTCAGCCTGTAATCCCACACCTTTGGGAGGCTGAGGTGAGTGGATTGCCTGAGCCCGCGGGTTTGAGACCCGCCTGGGCAGCGAGACCTCATCTCTACAATAAATAAAAAAAAAAATCAGATGGGCGTGGTAGCGCGTGCCTGTAGTTCCAGCTACTCGGAAGACTGAGGCGGAAGGGTCACCGGAGCCCAGCGGGTCGAGGCTGCGGTGGCCGGGAGCAGCCACTGCACTCCAGTCTGGGCGACAGAGTGAGACTCCAACTCAAAAAAAAAAAAAAAAAGTTAGTGTCCTAATCCATGAAGCCTGTGGATATAAACTGCTCCCTTACATGACAAAATGGATTTTGCAGATCTGATTAAGGTTATATACCTTCAGATGAGGAGATTATCCTAGATTATTCAGATGAGACCAATTTAATTACATGAGTCCTTAAAAGCAGAGAACCTTTCCCAGTTATGTTTATACAGAGAATGGTATGATGATTGAAGATGGCTCAAAGAGAAGCAATGTTGCTGGCTTTGAAGATGGAAAAGATTTCCATGAACCAAGAAATGTAGATGGCCTATAGAAGCTTTCTAGAGCCTTCAGAAGAAACACAGACATGCTGACAACTTGATTTAGTCTAGTGAGACCCATGTTGAATTTCCAACCTACCAAACTGTGAGATAATAAATGCATGTTGTTTAAGTCACCAAGTTTGTGGTAATTGTTGACAGAATCAATAGGAAATGAATACAAGAGCAAAGTCAGTTATCATATCAAGGAGCTTCTAGAATACTTGCATCACTAGGTTTAATTTTCCTTTATTAAACATTTGCTGCTCGACAAAAATGATCATTAAGTCTTCATAAGTAGGGACTTCCAGCAAGATGGTGATGGGGCGGCATGGTCTGTGAGACCCTCTGCTCATAAAGACCCTAGCTCTCTCCCAAGGGCTGCAGCTCCCATCTTCTGCAGCCTGCTCTTCGCAGGGAGCTCAGCCGCCACCGTCACCTGCCACCCGCCGACACTACTCAGATATTAGGGCTGTCTAGGCTGCTACTGCAGTCGTGGATGCCACCACTGCGGTCATTCCCAGCTCGTGCCTGAAGTGACCCACGACTTCAGACTGTGAAGTCCCCACAAACAGGATCTTCTGATCGCCACTGCCTGGCTGCTGCTACCACTGCCACACCATGCCCCTAGCCCGGATAAAGACCTGTGGAACTCCCCCTGTGAAGTTGCCATGGCAGGTCACGGATCCCTAACCAGCTCACTCCCATCTGGACTGTAACCACAAGATAGCACCACCCGCTGGGGAACCAAGGTAACAACATCAAAACAGGAATGACAGAGGCTCATCCCTCTTGATAAATAGAAAAAGCCAGATCTCAGTAATAGACTGGGCAAGGGGCCCATATCTGAACCGTTCTTCATAGCAGGCCAGGGGCAACTGACCCTAACTGTGAATAATTCTACCAGCCTGCAAAGACACCTAGAAATCAGAGCTGAAAGGACATTGGACTTAAAGGAAAAGTCTCAGAGTGTGCTTGGTTGGTTCTGTTATTCTACTGACTTTAATCTATCCCTTTTCCCTTTTTTTTCCTTTTTTTCCCCTTTTTTCTTATTTCTCTGTAAACCCTATCTTTGTATAAAGGAATAGCACACCAATAAGGAGGTTGGTGAGCATGTACGTTAGAATCATTGTATGTTTTAGCTTTTTATATGGTTGTTGGTTAGTTTTCAGTCGTGGTTATTGTTTTTCTTTATATTTGTTTTAGTCTTTGTGTCTCTTTTCACTTACCAGTTGGTACACTCAACTGTTTTCCCCTCTCATTCCTCTCTCTCTCCACCCCCCTCCCCCCACTGACTGCTCCATTCTCTTGCCTCTGTTAACCTCATTTTGCTTTCAGGGAGTAAACCTACAACCCCACTGCATGGACAGACTCCAAGGCAGTGGGAAGTGGGTTTCAGACTATCCATATAGCTGTTGGCAGATACCGGGATATGCAGAGAGATTTTAAATCACAGTTCCCCCCTTAATTAAATCCCAAAACTACAAAGAGGAGTGCCCTCAACCCACAGTCCAACTCCAGAACTGAACAAAGTAAGAGGAAATACATTAGGAAGAATAGGAGACCGAACAAACAGAAGTAAAAGAAACCCCTCCATCCATGAATAACAGAATTAAAGAAGATGGGGAAGTGGAGGGAAGGGAAAAGTAAGGAGGAAAAATCTGCACAAATGAAGAAAAACCAAAAGAAGACTATATGGCTCACACAGACCCCTGGGAGGTCAGACACTGAGAAAACAGACTTCAGAACACAAACAATGAAGAGCCCCCAGAGTGACTGGTCACAAGCAACAAACCCAGACATCAAGGCATTAATAGAGAGAATTTAAAAAATTGAGGAGAGACAAGAGGAAAATAGGAAGGAACTGATGACAGAAATAACAGCAGTAAAGAATACTGTGATGGAAATAAATAACAAACTAATTAGCATGGAAAGCAGAATTAGTCAAGCAGAAGAAAGAATCTCAGAACTTGAAGACCAAAATACAGAACTAACTCAAACTGTCAAAAACATAGAAAAGAAGCTTAAAAAGTCAGAAAAAAACCTTCAGGAGATAAATGATTACTTCAAGAGAGCAAACCTAAAGGTAATTGACTTTCCTGAGGCAGAGAGAGAGTCAGATTTCACACTGGAACAAACATTTCATGAAATCATTCAAGAAAACTTCCCTCATCTCATCAATGATGCAAAAATTCAAGTACAAGAGATTCAGAGAACCCCTGAAAGACAACAAATGGGAAGACCAACTCCCAGACACAAAATAATTTGCCTAAACAAAGTAGCTATAAAAGAAAAAATCCTAAAGACAGCAAGAGAAAAAGGCCAGAATACCTACCAGGGAAGACCAATTAGAAAAGCAGGAGATTTATCTACAGAAACCCTCCAGGCTAGGAGAGCTTGGAGCCCTATCTTCAAAGTTCTAAAAGATAAACAATTTCAACTGAAAATTACCTACACAGCCAAGCTAAGCTTCATCAGTGAGGGAGAATTGAAATCTTTCCCAGATATCCAATCCCTAAGAACCTACGCTGCCACCAGACCACTGCTACAAGAAACACTTAAGAAAACATTGAACACAGAAGAAAAGGAAAAAAGACCAACAACGTACTTCACAAGAGTACAGGCAAAAGATTAAAAAACACACATGATCCAACTCCAAAACCAAAAGAAAGACAACAAACAAACAGAAACAACAACTCTGTAAGAACTTTATGCCAGGTATCAACTCTTGCATTTCAATAATTAGCCTAAATGTGAATGGACTAAATGCACCACTGAAAAGACATAGAATGGCAAAATGGATAAAATATCACCAGGCAACAATCTATTGCTTTCAAGAGACTCACCTCACTAGAAAGGACACTCACAGACTCAAAGTAAAGGGATGGGAAACAAACTTTCAGGCTAACGGAATACAAAAGAAAGGAGGAATAGTGATCTTAATTTCAGACAAAATACCCTTCAAGCTATTAAAAATTTAAAAAGATACAGAAGGCCACTAATAATGATAAAAGATTCAATCCATCAACAAGAAATATCCATCTTAAACATATGTACCCAACATAGGAGCACCAACTTTCATAAAGCAGCTACTAGGTAAACTAAAAAAAGATATCGACTCCAACTACCATCATAGCTGGAGACTTCAACACCCCACTCAGAACCCTAGACAGATCATCATCAAGACAAAAAATCAGCAACAAGATCTGAAACCTCGATGTGACTCTTGACCAAATGGACTTAATTGATACCTACAGAACACTCCATCCAAAGACCAGAAAATATACATTCTACTCATCACCGCGTGGTACATACTCTAAGATCGACCACATACTTGGTCATAAATTAAGTATAAGCAAATTTAAAAGAACCGAAATTTTACCATGTACCTTCTTGGACCACAGTGGAATAAAAATAAACATCAGCCGGGCTCGGTGGCTCAGCCTGTAATCCCGCGCCTTTGGGAGGCTGAGGTGAGTGGATTGCCTGAGCCCGTGGGTTCGAGACCCGCCTGGGCAGCGAGACCTCATCTCTACAATAAATCAAAAAATCAGCCGGGCATGGTAGCGCATGCCTGTAATTCCGGCTACTCGGAAGGCGGAGGCGGAAGGATCGCCGAGCCCAGCAGGTGAGGCTGCGGTGGCCGGAAGCGGCCACTGCACTCCAGTCTGGGTTACAGAGTGAGACTCCAACTCAAAAAAAAAAATAAAATAAAAAAAATAAAAATAAACATCAACACCAACAAGGTCCCCCTAAAACCCACAAAGACATGGACACTAACCAGCATGATGCTAAACAGCTCCTGGGTCAATGATGAAATCAAAACAGAGATTACAATTTACCTGGAAACAAATGAAAATGAAGAAACATCTTAACAAAAACTCTGGGATGCCATGAAAGCTTTAGTAAGAGGGGAATTTATATCCCTACAAATGCACATGAAGAAAATGGAAGGATCACAAATTAAAAGCCTAACAAGCCACCTAAGGAAGCTGGAAAAGCAAACCACAAAAACCCTAATTTCAGCAGAAGAATCCAGATCAACAAAATAAAAGCCCAAATCCAGGACATAGAAGACCAAAAGATAATACCAAAAAATCAATGAAACGAAAAGCTGGTTCTTCAAAAGGATAAACAAGACCAATGGTCCCCTAGCCAGACTGACCAAGAGAAAGAGAGAAAAAACCCAAATAAACACAATCAGAAACACAAAAGAGGAAGTCACATCTGATCCTGAAGAAATACAAAAGATTATTAGAGACTACTACGTACACTTGTATGGAAACAAACTTCAAAACCTTAAGGAAATGGAGGACTGTCTGACATCACAAAACCTGCCTAGGTTGAAACAAGAAGAAATTTAGACCCTAAATAAACCAATAACAATCAAGGAAATTGAATACATAATAAGAAAACTACCTACCAAAAGAAGCCCTGGTCCAGATGGCTTTCCAGCAGAATTCTACAAGACATTTAAGGAGGAGCTGATACTAATCCTACTGAAGGTATTCCAGGTAATTGAAAAAGATGGAACTCTCCCCAAATCATTTTAAGAAGCCAACATCACATTGATACCCAAGCCAGGTAAAGACCCAACAAAGAAAGAGAACTACAGGCCAATATGTTTGATGAACATAGATGCTAAAATTCTCAACAAGATCCTAGTGAACCAGATTCAACAACACATCTCAAAAATCATCCATCATGAACAAGTAGGCCTCATCCCTGGGATGTAAGGCTGGTTCAACATTCATAAAACCATAAATGTAATTAAATACATTAACAGATGTCAAAACAAGAACCACATGATTATATCGTTAGATGCAGAAAAAGCTTTTGATAAAATCCAGCACCACTTCTTGATAAAACCCTCAAACATCTAAGCATACAGGGAACATATCTCAAAATAGTAAAAGCCATCTATGAGAAACCCACAGCCAGGATATCCTAAATGGACAAAAATTGGAACCATTTCCCCTGAAAACTGGAACAAGACAAGAATGCCCACTCTCACCCCTCCTATTCAATATAGTATTGGAAGTCCCAGCTAGAGCAATCAGAGAAGAGAAGGCAATCAGGGTATCCAATAGGAAAAGAGGAAGTCAAGCTATCTCTCTTTGCAGATGACATGATCGTGTACCTTGAAAACCCAAGATAATCTGTCAAAAACATCCTTACACTGATAAAGGCCTTTGGCAAAGTCTCAGGATATAAAATAAGTGTACAAAAGACAATCGCATTTCTTTACACCAATAATAAACAAACAGAAGCCCAAATAAAAAGCACAATTCCATTCACAATAGCAACAAAAAAAAATGAAATATCTTGGCATCTTCCTAACCAGAGACGTGAAAGACCTTTACAATGAAAACTACAAAATACTGCTCAAAGAAATCAAAGACAACACCAATAATTGGAAAAATATCCCATGCTCATGGATTGGAAGAATCAACATTGTGAACATTTCCATCCTACCTAAGGCAATCTACAGATTTAATGCAATACCCATCAAATTACCAGCAACATTCCTCACAAACCTAGAAAAAACAATACAGGAATTCATATGGAAACACAAATGACCAAGAATAGCCAGAACAATCCTAAGCAAAAAAAAAACAAAGAAGGTGGTATCATATTACCAGACTTCAAACTTTACTATAAAGCTACAATAATCAAAACAGCTTGGTATTGGTACAAAAAACAGGCATATAGATCAATGGAATAGAATTGAGATTCCGGAAGCAAAATCTCAATTTCTCAACCAACTCCTCTTCGACAAAGCCTCTACCACCTACTACTGGCGAGAGGAGATCTATTCAGTAAATGGTGCTGGGAAAACTGGCTGACCACATGCAGTAGACTCATACAAGACCCCTATCTGTCTCCATACACAAAAATTAACTCTAAATGGATCAGAGACCTAAATGTAAAACCTCAAACCATAAGAACCTTAGAAAATGCAGGACATAACCTTATGGAAATTGGAACTGGCATCGAATTCCTGAACAAAACCCAAAACTCATAGGCCATAAGAGATAAGATAGACAAGTGGGACCTCATTAGACTGACAAGCTTCTGCAAAGCCAAGGAAACCATCAAGAGAGCAGGGAGACAGCCCACAGACTGGGAAAATGTATTTGCCAACTCCAGGTCTGACAAAGGCTTGATATCTTGGTTCTACAAGGAACTCAAACGTGCTGAGAGGAAAAAACCAAACAACCCCATTATAAATTGGGCAAAAGATATGAACAGACACTTCTCAAAGGAAGACAACCGAGCAGCCAACAGACACATGAGGAAATGTTCAATCACACTAATCATCAAGGAGATGCAAATCAAAACCACATTGAGATACCACCTAACTCCAGTCACAATGGCCATTATAAATAACTCAAAAAACAACAGATGCTGGTGAGGATGTGGAGAAAAGTGAACAATTCTACACTGTTGGTGGGAGTGCAAACTAGTACAACCTCTGTGGAAAGCAGTGTGGCAATTCCTAAAAACTCTAAATATCAATCTACCGTATGACCCTGCAATCCCCCTACTGGGAATATACTCTGAAGAATTCAAATCACTATCAAAAAGATATCTGCACACGAATGTTTATCACAGCATTGTTCACAATAGCAAGAACCTGGAACCAACCATGCTGTCCATCAAAAGAGGACTGGATTTAAAAATGTGGTACATATACACAGTGGAATTCTACGCAGCCATAAAAAAGAACAAAATCATGAATTTCGCAGTAACCTGGTTGGAGCTAGAGTCTATGATACTGAGTGGTCTCTCACAGAAACAAAGATCTGAGTATCACATGTTCTCACTCATATAGTGGCGCCCAATGCCTGGGAGCTTGAAGGTAATCTTTTTCTTTTCGGGACAGATAGGACCTCACCTGGGCGCCACGGGCCCCCCTGTAGAGATAAGCAGGGTGAGAATAGGTGGGAAGTGGTAGAGCCCTGATATAATCATGGGCCAGAAACAGTCTACACGCAGGAGACTGTTTATGAATGTCTTACTCGATACGTTATCTAAAAAGGGAATTAAGGTGTCTTCTACTAGATTGGCTTGTTTTTTGTGATTTGTCCAGGCACAATGTCCCTGGTTCCCACAAGAAGGCACCGTTGATTTGGCTATTTGGACCAAAGTTGGGGAAAAACTTAAACTCTGTTATACTTTGCACAGACCTGATGAGGTCCCTGTTGATGCTTTTGCCTTGTGGAATATTATTAGAGATGCTTTGGATCCACGACATGAGTATTCCAAATTCCCTACCAAATTTACTAAAGAGGATGATCCTATATTGGCCTCTAATTCCTCTAAAGCTGTGTCTATAACTCCTCCCTTGGATAACAGCACTCCATTCCCAGCGGATGAGGCTAGTTTGAAAAAGGAGGCAGTTCAGCATCATGAGCAAAAGCATCCTGATAATTTAATTAATTTATCCTTGACCCAACCTTCTCCTCACTATGTACCGAGGAAGTCTGCTTTCACTCCTGGGCACTCCCTCTCGTCCAAGGCACCTTACGTTGGTATTAAGGGAGCTAAAAGGCAGGCTGAGGAGGAAGGTGATTTGGATTTTTCTTTGTGTTTTCCAATTTTGTTTGATAATGAATTTGAAGATGCCCCTCCGGTATGGGAACCATTGCCATACAAACTCTTAAAGGAGCTCAGGGAAGCTTGTTCCCAGTATGGACCTTTGGCCCCCTATACCTCCACACTTATGGAATAGTTCACTAACCATTGGATGACCCCATATGATTGGCAAATTCTTGCTAAATGCTGTTTAACAGGAGGAAATTTTTTGTTGTGGAAAGCAGAGTTTGAGAACCAGGTTAAACAGATGACTGCCCAAAACAGACAGGATGCACAGACCCCAGACATTATTACTGCTGAAATGCTCATGGGGACTGGGGCTTATGAATCTGTGGATGCTCAAATAGCTATACCAAGAGATGCCCTAGTACAACTTAATATCTGTGCAGCCAGAGCTTGGAGAGCACTTCCTGTTAGTACTAACCAGGCTACCCCCCTAGGAGAAATTAAGAAAAAGTCTTATATGGTACATTTTTATTCTATGGTGAATGGCTGGTTGTTTGGAAAAAAAAAAGAAAGGGAAAGGAAGAAAAAAAGGGTATAAAACAAAAATAGAAGGTTCAAGCATTAAAAAAAATGGCTTGAGTATATCAAACATGGTACGTGAAAGTCAAAAAGCTTTTTGGTCATAAGCCTGTTTTAATTGTAATACCTTACACTGCTCCTCAGATAACTTGGCTTTGTAAAACGTGCCCTGTGTGACAGTTAGCTGTAGCCCACTTTACTGTGCAAGTGGACTCCCACTATCCTCCTTCTCCACTTCTCACTTTTGCAAAAAATCATTCTTTTATCTTTCTTCAGGTTACCAGTGCTCAACCTCTACAAAATGCTAGCTTGGTTTTTACAGATGGCTCCTCTTCTGAAACAGCGGTTACTGTTATTTAATGGTGTTACTTCTTGTTTTCAAACAGATTGTAATTCCACTCAATGAGTTAAGCTGTTTGCAGCTTGTCAGGTCTTTGCAGGGAATTTTAATCTCGACACTGGCATTATGTTACAGGTGTACTGTGTCATTTAAAACTGCTAGTCTTCAAGCTATCTCTTCCTTTTCTCCCACTAACATAATTGTTCTTTTATAAACCATTCAATTACATATTTGTGCTAGCACAGAACCTGTTTATGCTACTTATTATTCATACTCATTCTACTCTTCCTTGGTCCATTATCTAAAGGCAATGCTCTTATTAATGAGGCTATGTAATTTTTTGCTTTTCCTTCATTAGCAGCTACCGCTTCCCATGCCTTTTATCATCAGAATGCCTAAAGTTTACTTCACCTATTTGGGTTCCGGACCGCCTCATTAGAAATGTCCAGCTTCCCACCCCCAGCACAGTGCTGCGAGAACCTGCAAACCACCAACTTGGGGACAGCTGAAAGTGCTGATACGTGATGCAAAGGATTTGGTTTGGTTTCAAATTACTTCTCTTACTCTCTCTACTGTTTTTATTGCTATACTGGCTATTATAGCAAGCCAGGTGGGTTGTATTTATTTTAAAAAAAAAGGAAATCTTATTGGGCTTATATCCCAAACCCTCCAATGTTCCAGCCTGTTACATGGGATACTAAGATTATTACTGTTTTTACTAATCTTTCCTCTTTAAAAAAAGGCCCCACTCTTTTTTCATTGTGGGCCAAAACTGTAATCAATCATAATTTTTCCTTTTCAGGTTGTTCTAGTTCTCTTTCAATATGTTTTAGTTTACCTAAAAAATCAAACTACTTGCATAAATTGTAAATTAACTAATTGTCTTACTTTTTCTAATTCATATAGAGAATTTATGATTCTTAAATAGCCTTCTTATTTGATGGTTTCTGTAAAACTTCCATCTCTTTGGTATGATGAATATAGTTTAAGAACATTATATGAGCTTAACTCACTGTTGTCACGACCAAAAAGATTTATAGCAACTTTAATTTTAGGAATTACAGCTTTGATAGCCATTGCTACATCAGTCTCAGTTTCAGCCATAACCTTAGCTAAAGAAGTACATATTGCTACATTTACAGATCAGTTATCCAAAAATGTCTCATCAGCTTTAGCAGCTCAAGAAATTATTGACCAAAAATTAGAAAGTAAAGTTAATGCATTAGAAGAAGCTATTTTGATTATAGGACAGGAACTTGTAGCCTTGAAAATTAAATTGGCTTTGAGATGTCATTAGAATTTAAATGGATTTGTGTCACACCTCTTCAAATGAACAAGTCTATTCATACCTGGGATAGAATTAAAAATCATATCTCTGGAATTTGGAACCATTCCAACATAAGTTTGGATCTCTCCAAGCTTCATCAGGAAGTACAAGACATTAGCTCTGCTGAAAAACAATTTGAATTCACCCAATTGGCTCAGTCAATCTATAACAAATTTCTTCATTTGTCAATCAAAAATCATTATTGTCTATATTAATCAATGTGGGAATTTGTGGAGGAATAATCTTGCTACTATTATGCTTACTTCCAGTACTCTTCAAATCATTGAAAAATAACATCTCTCGACTAAGCACGGAATTTCACAGCTTTGTATTAAAAAACAAAAAAGGGGGATATGTTGGGAGCCAGCCTTGGAGGCCCACCTGATTGACAGGGTCCGGGTGGGCCGAAGACCTCGGGCCGCAGGGCGAGCCCAGGAAGCTGAGGCCCTTCTGTCTTTCACCTTTGCTGTTTGATACCGCCGAAGAATTCTGTGCAGTCGTGGAAGAAGAACTGGCATGTTTATGTGAAGTACTCACAGCTAACCTGGAAATATCATGGTTTATTTTTCCATTTTTCCCACTATGCCACTTGACCTTTTCTAACATATGCAAGGGTTAAACTCTGAAGCACATCAAGAATGCTTTCTTTCACTTGGTTATAAGTTACTAGATATTGCTTAAGTAATAAATGATACAAGTATATCTACTCCTTATTTGATTTTGATTATGCAGTTTAGTGTTTAGACATAAGGATTTTTAGAAGCACAAGTTTATAGTAGTTCATTATAAATTCATTATAAGTTCTAATACTTATCTAGGAGTTTGTAGGTGACTTATAACACTGTTTTCATTAACTTAGGACAAAGATTATGTTAAGGTTTTTACTTAATTCTATAGTTAAAACTCTAAGTTAACATATTGAGTAGGTTTTCACTGAACTCAGAATATAATAATCAGACACTTTTATGACAGAGCAGCTAAAACAGAAAGCAACCTTGAGGGGCCTGGGAAACATTACTAAAAGTTTCTTTTGAGTTCTCTTTAGAAACAAGCACTTCAAGATAAGAGAAAAGTAACGAGGACATCTGGACAAGGGAGGCGATCACAGGACTCTGAAGAACATAAGAGCCTAAGATGAGAATATTCCTGACACATAAAGAAATATACACTTAAAGAAACTTTCTTGAAACATTTGTAATTTGGGACATTGGACTGAGAGTGTCATTGTTGGCTTTATGAACAAGATGTAGTCTGAAGGCCTATGGGAATCTTGGTTTGTTCGCTACTAAGACCACTAGCTGGTAACTTTTAAAAGATATGTATGTGAAATAATTTTCTTTGTCTTGCCCCCTTCACGAATGGTATAAAAGCTCTGTATTAACTAGCATTAAATTGTCATCTGTTCAAAAAGCAGGTGTCCGGTATATGATCTTCGTCGTCGCCTATCTGTCTCTCCTTCAACACTACCCACGACCCTTGTGAGGGCGGGCCCCCGCAATGAATTTCGCAGCAACCTGGTTGGAGCTAGAGTCTATGATACTGAGTGGTCTCTCACAGAAACAAAGATCTGAGTATCACATGTTCTCACTCATATAGTGGACCTTGAACATCTACCATAATACTTTAAATAATAAAAAAAAAGAACTGACAGTGGTGGGAAACTATGGGGGGCATAGGGAGGGGAATGGAGGTAGGACTAACGGTAGTCAATATCTGTCTGGGGATGGGGAGACACCCCTTATAAACAAGGGTGCCTGAACGATGCACATTTGTATACCTAACCCTTACCTGTACCCCACAATTTTTTAATGAAAAATATATTTAATAAAAAAAGAAAAAAAAGTCTTCATAAGTCAACCTAGAATATACCTTAATGGCAGCAGTGTTCAATACAATACTTTATAAGCATCCTGTTCATCTTTAATGACATCCCTCCTTAAAGTATCATTATTAGCATAAAAAAATCTAACTACCATGCACCATTATCCAGCAGCCTGAGAATACAAGCCCTTTAGATGATCCCGTTAATACTGGTATTTACAAACACCTCTGTAGGATCCCCTAGAATAAAGGCTATAACAAGAATTGCTAAGAGGAGAATTCATATTTTTATACAAAAATAAGTATTTTATTATTTTGTTTTATTTCTCAGCTTTGTTGAGGTGTGATAGATACAATTTGTATATATTCAAATGTAGAGAATGTGATATTTTGATATACACACATAGTGAAATGATCACCACAATCAAGCTAGTTAACATACCTATTACCGCACTTAACTTTCTTTGGTAAGAATACTTAAGATCAAATCTCTTAGAAAATTTCAAGTATATAATACATTATCATTAAATTTAGTCACTGTGATATACAATAGGTCCCCATAACCTACTTATCATATAACTGCAAGTTTGTACACTTTAACTAATTTCTCACCACTTCCCTCATCCCCTGATCCCTTGTAACCACCTTTCTAGTCTTCATTTCTATAAGTTTGACTTTTTCGATCCAAATATAAGATCATGCAGTATTTGGACAAATATCCAGGTATATATAAAGTGATAGGAAAAAAATATACCTCACAATGTCCAAAAGAAAGGTAGTGTCTATACAGAGAATGATACGATGATGGAAGCTGGATCAGAGAGAAGCAATGTTGCTTTCTTTGACAGTTGGGACGGTGTGGCTATAGTAGTAGTGAATAAAGTAACCTTTAAGGTAATAATTATTACTAAAGAAAAAGAGGAAATTTCATAATAGTGAATCACTGTAACAGGAAAATATAATATCCCTAAATATATATGTACTAATAATATAGCTTCAAAATATATCAAAGGTGATAGAACTAAAAGAAGAAATACACGAATTCACAACCATAGTTCGAGATTTTAAAAATTAACAAATAATAGTTGGTACATATGTAGCAAGTTCATTTTTAGAAAATATTTTGCATCAGACAAATTTGGGGGTTAAAGAAAGCACTATTGGCCATATATATCAGAGAGGAATCTCTCTGAGCTTGAAAGTAAATGGGCCATCTCCTTTTATCCTGGGGAACTGGATTAGCTATGTGGCCATCCAAGACCAACAATGTCTCAAATGAGATCTTGTATATGAAAGTGTTTTGAAACTATAAATTGCTATATAAATGTATTATTACTGCCAACTTCTCTTCAACCTAGTCACTTTTTTCTTTAAGGTTCTATTTGCATCGAGCATCCTCAATAATAACACTATGAGACATAATAATAGCTCATATTTTCAGAGCAATTTTCAGCTTTCAGTTTTCTTTTACCTGCATCATCTCATTCTATTCTCACAAGAAACTGTGACACTGAGGCTCAAGTTTTATTAACCTCATGGACAGAGGAGGACACTGAGGTTACAATTAGGCGACTATACTAAAAATCATTGGATTGCAATTTAAGTGAGTAGATTGTATGGTGTATGAATCATATTTCAATAAAGCTGTTCTACAAAAAAATTATTCATACCCACAAATTAAAAAAAATCATAAATTACTGACCCAGGGTCTCATAAGTTGTTACTTTCAGAGCTGGATCTTTCTTGCAATGATTGAGACTCAGGAAGTGAAAGAAACTGTGAAGCAGAACAGTTATTATTAAATCACCAAACGTCAAATCACAAGACATAATCATTCCAAGTTCTGCTCAAAACTGAGTTTTCCTCATCTCACCCTCCTTGTAGAAGCTTTTACATTTCTTCATGCCTTGATCAACTCTTCAGGCACTATGTTAAGCCTGAACCTAGAAGTGAAGTCTGTCAACACATGCAGCTCTGCAAAGCAGGTCAAACAGAAGCAGTGGTAATGAAGCAGAATTGCCAATGTGCTTTCCCAATGGACTGTGCTTAATAACATTTGTTCTGTTTGTCTAAAATAAAATAAAATGTCCAAAATAAAGGTGAATATTTAAAGTTAATTTAATTTTCTGTACAAATTAGATACTTGTGTAACACAAAAAAGCTGTATCTGCTGACTGTGCCATATAATACTTTTTATTCCAATTTTTAACTGAAAAAGAGAAAGCTAGCTGTTTCGTCCAAATTTATGAGACAAAAAAACCTTGAGCTTGGAATAACCATCATTCTTCATTTTTTTCATTAGGGAAATAACATGGATCTTGTTATGAAACAAATATTACTAAGAATTTTCTAGGCAAAATTGTGTTACTCTCTATACCCTTAAATGATCTATACAGATTTTACTTCCCACATATTTCCCAGTGTGCACCTGATCTATGAGCTGACATTTCTTTGTGAATATTTAAGCTAATGTCTGGTATGGTCTCCTGTGCCGAATCAAACAAAACTTTTCTATTTGACTTTAGTTAAGTGTTATGTATTTGCTTATGAATATTGCCTAGAAAAAAATGGGCCATCTATCTTAAAGAGATTATTTGGTATCTGTATAAATGAGGGTCCCTAAAAGACTTTTTGGGGATTTTATTCTCAAAGAACACATTTCAAGAAGCTTTACATTTACCCATGCTATAGAAAGCTATCCCAGCCGGAAAATGAAAATACCATCTCACTAATTACGTTCTTTCATTGTCAGAATAAAGTTCTGTTGGATGTACTGAGGCTGTCTCAGTAAATGATACGTTTGCACGTCTTTCTTGAAAGATGAAGGGCATTTGGTAAAATTCACTATACTCACCTATGTCACCCAGAAAAAAGTGCTGCCAGCTACAAAAACCTTTACTAGTGTGAATTTTGTTTCAGAATTTTACCATTACTGAAAATTTGTATTGCATCTGCTCTGCCTATAACAATCTTGTGTTTTGCAACGTGAGTAATTGATCCACAAGAATGCTTACTAACTCCACAGTTTGTTTGCTTTGTTTTGTTTTATTTTTGAGTTGGGTTCTCACTCTGTGGCCCAGGCTTGAGTGTAGTGGCATGATTAAGGCTTGCTACAGTCTTGACTCTTGGGCTCAGGTGATTCTTAAGTCTCAGGCTTATAAGTAGCTGTGACTACAGGCATGCACCACCATGTCTGGCTAATTTTTGTATTTTTTTGTAGAAATGAGGTCTTGCTATGTGGCCCAGGCTGGTTCCATTTCTTAAAAAAAAGATATTCAGTTTTGATTCAGATTTTAACAGATTTTCTACACAACATCCATGTGAGTTCCTATCATATCCTAATCCATTCTGACCACTTTTTAAAATAGTTACCTTTTTTCCAGATCTCTAACGTGTATTCACCTGACCTAGGTTTCACCTACACCATTCTTTCCTGACAACTGAAATACTTACCTGTAGATTAACTAAATTATATTAAAGATTTATTTTAACTTGTCTCTCAATTTGGTGAAGCCAACATGCGGAGAGAAGAAAACAGAAACTTTCATAAACCAGAAATGATGGAGAGGGTCTTAGAAATCATCTGATTCATATCCTCATTTTTTTTACAGTAGAATATTCTTTATTTAAAATGCTTCTAGAGACAAATGCCTGACACAGAAAGATATTCATGACATAGTTAAATAATCATTATAAACAGTATGCAAAATAGAATTCCAAAAACATTAAAAAAGAGAAGAAAGAACACAGTACAACTAAAGGAAGAGGACAGAGACAAAAAGAAAAGGTAAAATAAAGAAAATTGTAGCCACCAATAAACTTTTTTCACTGTGATTCACTTTAATAAGTGCATCATTAAAAATCTTGGTTTACTACAAACACATATATATAAAATATGTAATGGAAACATTTTTTTTTTCAATCAGTATTTTTTATTATGGTTTTGTGGAGTACAGTTAAGGGTTAGGTGTACAATTATGTTTCATTCAGGCACCCTGTTGATAAGAGGTGTTTTCCCATCCCCCGACAGATATTTGCTACTGTTAATCCCATCCCCCTCCCCCCCATAGTTTCCCAGTACCGTCAGTCATTTTCTTATAGTATTACATTGGATGTTCAAGGTCCATTACATGAGTGAGAACATGTGATATTCGGATCTTTGTTTCTGTGAGAGGTCACTCAGTATTATAGACTCTAGTTCCATCCAGGTTGCTGCGAAATTCATGATTTTGTTCTTTTTTATGGCTGCATAGTATTCCATCGTGTATATGTACCACATTTTTTTTAATCCATTCCTCTTTTGATGAGCAGCATGGTTGTTTTCAGGTTCTTGCTATTGTGAACAATGCTGCGATAAACATACGTGTGCAGGTATCTTTTTTATAGAGTGATTTGTGTTCTTCAGGGTATATTCCCAGTAGGGGGATTGCAGGGTCATATGGAAGGTCAATTTTTAGAGCTTTTAGGAATCGCCACACTGCCTTCCACAGAGGTTGCACTAGTTTACACTCCCACCAACAGTGTAGAAGTATTCCCTTTTCACCACACCTTCACCACACCCTCTCCAGCAGCTGTAATAAACAAACAGAAACCCAAATAAAAAACACAATTCCATTCACAATAGTCACAAAAAAAAAAAAAAAAGAAATACCTTGGCATCTTCCTAACCAGAGACGTGAAAGACCTTTACAATGAAAATTACAAAACACTGCTCAAAGAAATCAAAGCTGACGCGAACAAGTGGAAAAATATCTCATGCTCATGGATCGGAAGAATCAACGTTGTGAAGATGTTCATCTTACCTAAGGTAATCTACAAATTCAATGCAATACCCATTAAATTACCAACAACATTCTTCTCAGACCTAGAAAAAACAACACAGGAATTCATATGGAAACACAAGCATCCAAGAATAGCCAGAACAATCCTTAGTAAAAAAAACAAAGGAGGTGGTATCACAATACCAGACTTCAAACTTTACTATAAAGCTACAATCATCAAAACAGCTTGGTATTGGTACAGGAACAGGCATATAGATCAATGGAACAGAATTGAGATTCCAGAAGCAAAACCTCAATTTCTCAACCAACTCATCTTTGACAAAGCCCCCACCACCTACCAATGGGGAGAGGAGAACCTATTCAGTAAATGGTGCTGGGAAAACTGGCTGACCACATGCAGAAGATTGAAACAGGACCCCTATCTATCCCCATGCACAAAGGTTAACTCCAAATGGATCAGAGACCTAAATGTAAAACCTCAAACCATAAGAACCTTAGAAAAGGAAGGAAATACCCTCATGGAAATCAGAACTGGCATCCAATTCCTGTACAAAACCCGAAACCCACAGGACTTAAGAGAGAAGATAGACAAATGGGACCTTATTAAACTGACAAGCTTCTGCAAAGCCAAAGAAATCATCAAGAGAGCAGGGAAACAGCCTACAGACTGGGAAAAAGTATTTGCCAACTCCAGGTCTGACAAAGGCTTAACATCCTGGATCTACAAGGAACTGAAACACACTGAAAAGAAGAAAACAAACAACCCCATTATAAAATGGGCAAAAGATATGAACAGACACTTCACAAAAGAAGACATTCGAGCAGCCAACAAACACATGAAGAAATGCTCAACCTCACTAATCATCAGGGAGATGCAAATCAAAACCACACTGAGATACCACCTAACTCCAGTCAGAATGGCAATTATCAACATATCCTCATTTTATATTTCTATGCAAAAATATTAAATTAAAATTCATTGAAATTCATGAAAAAGAAAATAAATTACTCATCAAAAGTCACAATTAATAGTTATGACAAATGTGCACACCAGATCAGGTTCCCTAGTGCATAATCTGTTTATTACTTTTCTAACTTTACCTTCTTCATAGGTTCACATACATTTGGATATCTCTCTACCTTAGTTTCCTAAAAATTTTTCACCATTCACCTAGCTTGGTTTTTTGCTCTTTTTTAAATATATGGTTTATATTTGCCATAATACTCTGGGTATACTTTTATTATAGCACTCATCATGCTTGTACAATAAGGTTGATTTTATTATATGATTTTCCCACTAGATTATGGATTTCTTGAGAGCAAAAACTGGATCTTGTTCATTTCTTTATGTACAGAATACACATCAAATGTTTATAGAATAAAGCTAGATTTTAAATTTTAGCCTCAGCACTCAAAACTGCACTCAAATACCATTTTCATCTTCTGGATTGAAAAAAAAGCATACTGTTTGTTGGTGAGGCCATAGGGAAACAGATATCTAAACCATTGCTGTAGAAATTCAAAATAATGTAATCTTAGTGGAAAGGATTTTGACAATATCCAGGAAAATTATATGTGTATTTGTCATTTGACCCAGCAATCTCATGTGTAGGAATTGATCCCAAAGATATACTGGCAAAAAAATGTGTGTACAATACCATTTACTACAGTACTATTTGTAACAGAAAAATACTGGAAAATCACCCAAATTTTTACCAATAGGGGACTGAATGACCAGACTGCAGTATTGTATGTCTACAAAATGGAGTACTATGTAGTTTTAAATGGAGATAGAAAATATCCATACATCCTATTAACAAGTAATTGTTAGGATACATTTTTAAATAAAAAGTAGCATGGTGAAAAAAAGTATTAGTATAATATTTTATACTTTGATAACATAATTAGTATAATAATTTATAATATAGTATTCTCTTATTCTACTGTTTATCCAACATATATTTATTTTATTTTTAAAAGTATAAATCATGAAATGACAAAAGAATGGTTACTAATAGGAGAAGAGAGTGAATGGGATGAAAGGGACAGTAATAGATATTAGGTTTCTTGTTTTTTAAAGTAGCTTCACAGAATACACCTTGGTTTTGAATATACCTCATTTAGTAGCTTTGACTTTGAAACCTTTTCAATATTTTATATAATTATAAAACAAGACTGTACTTTAAAAAGTAAAAATTCCTAAAATGGAAAGCAATATGAATCAAATGAACCTAATAATGCATCCAATTGACAACATAATCACAAGAAAAAGAATAATGCCAAGGTACTTCAAAATCATAATAATTTGGTGGTACTGACTTATTAGGATATGCCCTATAAATAAAATGGCTGCAAAAACTATCTTACCTTTTTTTCAATAATTACATTATGATTAGTTGTATTGATATTGTCATTCTGAGGTAAAAGCAAATGAGGATTAAAAAAATGTGGTACATATACACGATGTAATATTACACAGCTATAAAGAAGAAAAAAATTATGAACTTCATAGCAACTTGGATAGACTTAGAGTCTATAATACTGAGTGATTTATCACAGAAACAAAGAACTGAGTATCACACATTCTCGCTCATAAGCAGACCTTGAACAACTACCATAACACTATAAGAAAAGGATTGGCAGTAGTGGGAAGTTGCCAGGGGAGGGGGGTAGGGAGTAGGGTTGGCAGTAGTGAGAAACTGCCAGGGGAGGGAGGACACACCTCATCAACAAGGGTACCTGCATAATGAACATTTGTATACCTAACCCTGAATTGTACTCCCCCATCTTTAAAATAATTTTTTTTTGAAAAAAGCAAATGAGCAATTAGATTGTGGTCATTGTAAATCAGGATTTTCAACATAATTAAAAGGAAATACATATGTAAAATCAATAAGGGTAAGTAGAATAGAAACAAAGCATTGGTATGAACTTGTAATATATTTTGTCCCCAAAATAAACAAAAATAATAAGTGTTCTTCAATTTTCTACACAAAAAAGACCCAGAAACAATGACTAGCCAAGTAGCAGGAAGCATCCCTGGAGTCCAGATCATGGTTTTGAAATATAACCATCTATTAAAAGGAACTGCTGCTTTTTGGAGAAATGGCTGGTTTTAGGAAGGAGGCAGGAAATATACAAAATGAGATTGAAACATGTGTTTGTACCAAAAAGCAAGAAAACCATCAAAAACTCCTAAGACCAGCCGGGCTCGGTGGCTCAGCCTGTAATCCCGCGCCTTTGGGAGGCTGAGGTGAGTGGATTGCCTGAGCCCGCGGGTTCGAGACCCGCCTGGGCAGCGAGACCTCATCTCTACAATAAAAAAAAAAAAAAATCAGCCGGGCGTGGTAGCGCGTGCCTGTAGTTCCAGCTACTCGGAAGACTGAGGCGGAAGGGTCACCGGAGCCCAGCGGGTCGAGGCTGCGGTGGCCGGGAGCGGCCACTGCACTCCAGTCTGGGCGACAGAGTGAGACTCCAACTCAAAAAAAAAAAAAAAACTCCTAAGACCATGTCAAAAGGATGAGTGGATAAAGAAAATGTGGTATATGTGTATAATGGAATTTTATTCAGCCATAAAAAGAAAGAAATCCTGTCAATCGCAACAACTTGGATGAATCCAAAGGACATTATGCTAAGTGAAATAAGCCAGACACAGAAAGAAAAATACTGTGTAATCTCACTTATATGTGGAATTTTAAAAAGTCAAACTCATAGAAGCAGAGTTCATAATAGTGGTTAACAGAATCTGGGGTGTGGGGGTAATGGGGAAATGTTTCTCAAAGAATACAAACTTTCAGTTATAAGATGACTAAGTTCTGTGGATCTAATACATAGTATGATGATTATAGTTAATAATACTGTAATGCATACTCAGAATTTACTAAGAGAATACCATACTCACAAACACACAATAATAGTAACTATAGGTGGTGATAGATGTGTTAATGAATTTGATTTGGTAAAAATTTTCCAATGTATCATGTCATACACCTTGAGAATACACAATTTTTATTTGTCAATTATACTTCAATAAAGCTGGAAAAAAGACAGAAAAAGAACAAATCTGAATAAACTCTAAGTGGCTTAAGATGGGGGTCATATGAATACCAATAATAATAATTAGTTACAATAAATTTCAACATATCAAATATGTTGATATCCATGACTTCATAATTATACAAAAAAGGAGCATGGTTCATTTTTGGAGGATACCAGAGAACAAATCCATTATTCTGAAAATTCGTTAATGAAGAGAAATAATCATTTATTTTGCTTTTCCTATATGATCCACAAGGTAACTAAAGAGTTAGAGTGGGGGAAGTTTCTCCTTGTGGAACTATCACAGCTAACAAATGAAGAAAAAACAATAGAATTAAAATATTTCCCATCTTGTAACCTGTATTGAATTGGTGGTTCTGGGCAACAATCAATGGTTGAGAACATCACTATAAAGGACAAACAGTTATCGTAAACTCATGAGGGAAGCATGCTATGTTTGTACTTTTGCCAAAAAAATGAACGTGTATTTGATTAAACCTGCAGATTTAGGCATCGATTTACAGAAAATACAAGGGCACCACTCCTCCTGTTGATAATAACTGGAAGTAGAATTGAGGACATATCTTCAATCCTCATAAGATGATCTTGAACAATTATAATGCTACAAGAAAGTGATTGGCAGTAATGGGAAACTGTTGGGGGGGTGAATTGGCAGTTGAGGAAAACTACTAGGGGAGGGAAGGACATACTTCATTAACAAGGGTATCTGCATGATCGATGTTTGTATACCTAGCCCTGAATTGTACCCCACATCTTTACAATAAAAATTTTTTAGAAGTAAAAAAGAAAAGAAAAGAAATGGGCTAAGTATTACAGAGCCTTTTATTTTCAATTCCATTGGTTCCCAAGTCTTGTGTCAATTTTATATGGGAGAACTTCTGATTTATCTATTTAACACACATGTGCTTAGTGTGTACTATGCCTTAAATTGTTATAAACACTACAGATATTACCTCATATAATTCATGAAGGACACACTGCACCATCTATGATTCAGTTTTGTTAAAAAATTTGAATATGTATCTGATCAAGTTTGTAGATGTAACCATCAATTTACAGAAAATACAAGGAATATAAAGTCATTTTAGTGGATTATATGGATGCAGGCAGCAAACCAGACTGTGAGATACTCCATAGAAGTTACGAAGATAAAACAGACATGAGAGAACTTAGTGATTTAAAGAGACTTAAAAAAATACTCATCAGTTACAATGTATGAACCTTCTTTAGTTTCCAATTCAAACAAATTATAACTATTGAGAATGAATATTTGATGTTATTCAAGAATAATTATCATTTATTTTTAGGATTTTTCTTTGAGATTGACTTTGCTCTGTCACCCAGCCTGGAGAACAGTCTCTTACATGATAGCTCCATTGTGACCTCAACTTCTTGGGCTCAAGTGATCCTCCTGCTTCAGCCTTCTAAGTAACTGGGACTACAGACACATGCCACCACAACCAGCTAATTTTTGTACTTTTTGTTTTTGTAGCCCGGGGTCTTCTTATGTCCAGGTTGGTCTTAAATTCCTTGACCTCAAGTGATCCTCCAACCTTGGCCTCCCAAAATGCTGGGATTATTGGCATGAGGCACCATGCCCAATCAGGAAAAATTTTTTAAAGGGACCTTAACTTTTAGAGATATTTTCCCAAAAATATTTGCACATGAAATAATGTTATATGTAAAGTGTTCTTTAAAATAATCCTGAGTCTGTCACTGGGGTATAGATGAAGGAATATTGGTCATAAATTGATTGTTGTTGAAACTGGATAATGGTTACATGGGAGTTTGTTTTTACTATTCTCTCTACTTTTGTTTACATTTGAAAACTTCAACCATAAAATATTCATGACATTTTAGCATGAAGTTTATAAATAAGTAAACAAAAATTGGTTTAATATTTCATTATCAAATCTTCCACTGTAACCATTTCAGAATCCCCTTTCCCTGAACCTCATTAAAAATAGGGAATGGCAGATAAATCTGTTCTACGTATTACAGAGTCTTTGGGGGAAAAAAAAAAAAAAATTGATATTTTGCCCTCAATCCACGCGTTAAAAAAAACCCTTTTGATGTTCTCTGTTTTCCTATATTCCATCAAAATAACATCTGTCAGCAAGTTTAAGAAAGGCTGTGATGAAAATAAGAGGATTAGCCTTATTTATGGACTAGCCCCAAAGGGAAAAAAATAAAACAAATGAAATGGTCAGCTGTAAAAAACCCAGTATGAACACTATGTGGTAAAAATTGGGCTTGATAGAGCTGTTAAAACTAGTCAGGGGAATAGACTTGTGGGTTTATCATAGCAGCAGGACTTCATAAGTAATAATGATGCTCAGAGTCAGATGGGTAACATCATCTTAGTTCCATTTTATCCAATAAGTGTTAAGAGAGAAAGGCATTGGGACTTAGACTCAAACAAAAATGGAGCTATCATGGAATAGACAGGAAACCTAGCAACCTTTAAATAGGTCTAGAATTTTCAGAAGTGGTTTTGTGCAAAAATTAAGGAATCAAGATAGAAGTCATGTAATATGGATCTGACATATCCATGTCACAACTGGGGGAAAACTGCAGTTTAGGAAGCCTATAGTGTCATAGTTGTTTATGTCCAATATTATACACCTGGCTTATGGAAAAAAACTCAATGGGATAATGAATGTGATCATAAACACCTGGCTGACTTGTCACATTTGGCTTTAAAAAAAGGTGGGTCTAAGCTTGCAGGCTGAAGATATTTACTGCCTACAGCTAAGCAGGGATAGGAGAGGCAAGGGCTGACACACTCTATTTATTGCCATGCTGTTAGCCCAGCCTGTAATGTGTATTTTCCTGTCGAGGTGCCACTATTCATCTTTTAAAAATCAAGTCAAATGTCACTGCTTCTAAGAAACATTTCCTGATTTCCTAAATGAAACAGATTATTCTTTTAAAGCCCCAGAATATTCCATCTGTAATTCTTTTATGACATTTGTATTACTTTTCCTTTTTACTTTCCCTTGTATATTTATCTTGCCCCTATAATATTATAAATTCCTCAAGAGTAGAGATTATATTCCTGTCTTCTTATATCCTTCACTACAGAGTCGATACTATAAAAGTATGAGTTTGATGGAAAGTTTAACTATCTTCCAAGTTGAAAAGTTGACTCAGAACTTGAGGTTTAAAATGGTGCTGGCTAACAGTTCCTGTTTCACACTCTCCCACTCTCCAACAATAATACCTGTGGAGACAGAAGGAAAAACGACAAAATTTTTATAATAATGCTGAAAAAAAGAGTGATAAGCAAATATTTGTTAGAACCTGGAACAGTTTTTTTCTAATTATATGACATACAGAATGAAATTGGCAATCACAATTTAAAGCTGGCATATGTTTTGCAAGTTAAAATGAAGTACACCTGTTACCCAGGAAAAGCTGGGGAAAGGTGTCATCCCTCCCACACTGCCTAGCTGCAGGGTATATGCCATTCAGAAACACAGACAACCTAACCAGTACAGTGCAGGTATTTTTCAGGTGACCAGAGTGCTATTAGACACTTTTATCAGTTCTTACATGTCTAATTCTTTCAGGGTCCCATAATTTAAGCAAAAACTGCAGCAGAAAGTGTGAAGTTTGACAAGATCAGGCACATTCAGGGTGGTATGGCTGTAGACTGAAGTGAGGTTTGAATTGGCAGCAATATGCTACATTCTGCAAGGAATAGACTTGAGGTCACTAGCTTTGTTTGAATTCGAAAAAAAGAGGCTATATAGTGAATATAGCCCCCCCCCCCACCCTTGGAAAATGAAGTACGTACACACACACACACAAAACACACAAAACACACACACACACACACACCCTTGGAGAATGAAGTACGTACATGCTGGATTACATCCCCCACTAAACTAGATGCCATTGTGTAGAGCATAACCTACATAAGCGTTCATTGTAGCTGTGAACGATCCCAGGAGTAAAATGCTATAGTTGGGGAAAGAGATGGAAAAGTAACTAGCAGTGGTGGATGCTGGAGCTTAGGGTTTTTAATTTTCTTCTTTAGCTCACTGTTGGATAAAGGAACATATAGAGAATACTAACACATAAGCGGTGATCCTACGCCAGTCTAATACGGTTTGCTTAGACAAGTATTTCACAACTGGGAACCAGGGATGATTTTGTTACTCCCCCCCTTCCCATGCAAGACATTAGGCAATGTCTGGAAACATATTTGGTTATCAGAACTAGTGGGAAAGGGAGGTGATACGGGCATCTAGTGGATAGAGGCTAGGGATGCTATTAAACATCCCATAATATACAAAACAGCTCCCCACAAAAAAAATCGTTATCTGGCCCAAAATGTCAATCGTGCTAAAGTTGAGAAATACTGGATTAGACAGATGTCTGCCTGCTACCATTATACACTGAGTTAGGAAATAAGAATATCAATCTAATTTGAGAATAAGATTCTATCTAAATACAAGTTGGAAAAAAATAGGGAAAAGAAGATGTTTCACATACCTTACAACATTGGGACCGATTAGAGTTCTCTTTGCTCCAAAAGAAATAAGGGGAATAAGTGATTAATGTAATGCTAGAATACTGGAGAACAAAGAAAGGGTGATTTTTTTTTTAAAGACATTAGTGGAGGAGCAGACTCACAATTATTTTCTCTAAAAGGCAAAAGAATAACAATTAAAACTTATTAGCATTCTCAGTAGGAATAAACAGGACATGATCTCTATGAAATAAGAATAGAGAAAAATAAATAAAATATAAAACGATGTGATGCAAAGACATCTGCATGAGCTAAAAAGAGCTATGTAGAAAAATTATTCCAAAGAAATGAAAATAGCAAGCCATGAATAATGAAGCACACCCCATAAACAAAAACAACAGAACCATCACTAAGGAAAATCAATGAAATGGAGGGCAAGTTGAGAGGCAATAGTAGAAAGGAAAAAGATAAAAGCAATAAGAAAAATAAAGAACAAAGATTTAACTACAGATAATTGGTGTTTTTAAAGAAAGGACTAAAATAAATGGAACAAATATAAAAACAAAAGCTATAATAATTAAAAACTTATCTGAGCTGAATGAATATCAAGGTACAAAATTTTTCAGGTTCATTGAATATCATTATATATATTTGCTAACCACGTTCTAGCAAATATTTGATTTGAGCATTAAGTATCCTGCAGACTTTGATATGTGTATGGGTAAGGCAAAGTTTTTTACATAAGAATAAAAGTCAGACATTTCAGACTTCACACCTCTTTCGTGGTATACTGAAAACTATATGTTAATAATCATGCAACATATACAGAATTCTGAGAACTATACACCTAAATAAGTTGCCATTTATTCATATCAGATAGGTAAGAGCCTAGAAAATGCACTAACCAAAAACCCTTCTTAAAAAAATACTTAATTTTATATTCTAGCCCAGCTAAATGGATAAGTAAAGCAAAGGCAGTTCCTACCATTGCTCACAGAATTGAATGAAACATGGAATCCCCAAAATGTTATAAATATGATTGTAAAATTGAGTGCAAATGGAAAAAAGTTTTTTGCAACCGAGCTATTATATGATCTCATAAAAGGAGAGCATAGAATAATGGTTACTAAAGGCTGCGAAGGGTAGTGGAAGGAGGAGAGACAGAGGAGGAGAGACAAAGAGACAGATACAAAATGACAGCTAGATGGAAAAAATAAATTCCAGTTTTCTATGCACTGTAGAGTGACTATAAATAACAACATATTTTCAAATAGCTACAAGAGTGAATTTTGAATGTTTCCAACACACACACACAAAAAATGTTTGAGGTGATGGATATGTTAATTACCTTGATTTGATCATTATACATCATATACATTTATTGAAATATCACACTGTACCCCATAAATATGTGCAATGATTATGTGCAAAAAATAATAATGAAAGCAAAAATTTATGTTGAGATTGGAACAACATAAGTGTATATCGAAAAACTAGATCTTAAACTCTAATGGGGAAAACATAGGCAATTGATAAATATTTGAGTACATGAATAAATACATAAATGCACAAAAACACTACAAATGCTATTAATACTATAAATAAATAAATAACATGCTATAAAAAAGAATAATTGAGTGGCCTACTATAAATAAGATAGGGAATAACTTTCTCAGGATGCTTCATTTAAGCAGAGACTTGTAGGGTGAGAAAGAATGTCAAGAGTTAGAATTGAGAGGGGAAGGGTGCACTAGGGGGGGAGGTTGGAACAAATAAGAGTGAGGCACACTGGAAGAAATGATATGCAGTCTCACTGGCTCCTTTCAGAATAAGCCTGGAAAAGCATGGTGAGAAATGATGCAAAAGAGATCAGTAATATTTGGTTTTCTGTTTCTGAAATAAAAATGAGGGAAAAAAGAGGTCAGCAGGAGCAGCCACATCACTCAGGCTCTTATAGGCCATTGCAAGGGTTTGCGGATTTATTCCAAGGGCAACAATAAATTTTAAGTAGAGAAAGGATATAATCTGATTTACTTTTGAAAAGAAAAGTATAACTCTCTTTAAAAAAAATATTGAACCTTTTTTAAATGACCCAGAGACACTTTACAAATTTACATAAACTGCTTCAAAGCACAGAAAAATATGAACAACTTCTCATATAGTTTTCTGAAGAAAGCATAACCCTGATACTAAAGTCTGACAAAGATAGCTCAAAGAAAGAAAGCTAGAGATAAATCTCACTGATAATATAGATATGAGTCCTAATTAAAATAATGATAAAACACATTTATGAGTATATTAAAGGTAAAATATATCATGATGATCCCAGGGAAGCAGATCTCAAGGATGTTTTAGCATTAGGAAATCTATTAATATTATCCATCAAATTAAAAAGTCACATACAGAAACCATATAAATATTTGCAAAGATAAAAGAAGCATTGAATAAAATTAAGGATATATTACTGGTTTTCAAATTTCCAAATAAACTAGGTATAAAGTTATACTTTCTGAAAATAATAAAATCTGTCCATTGTAAACACTCCCAAAACGCGATTCTCACATATTTTCAGTGTTTGTTGCAGGTTCCCCCCAATCCAGTTATACTGATTTAATCATTATACAGTATATGCTTGTATCAAAATATCACATGTACCTCATAATTATGCACAACTATTATTTATCCACAATAATAAAAATGTTAATAAATTTAACAGCAATAAATGGAACAACAATATCAACAATAATAAGAACAGCAATAGCAGCATTTATAGAGAATTTACCAAATGTAAGACAATGGTATGATTTGTTTCATGTATTTTATTCCCTATTTTCACAATTCTAGCTGTAAGTACTATTTTTATCTCCATTTTCCTGATACAACTAATTATTTGAAAAATAACATTATGCTGGAACCCAACTTCATCTTACAACACTAAAATATGTAATAGATGGGCACAAATTGAAATATAAAGCAATGAATACATAATAAAACCAGAAGGGAGCACAGGTAATTATTTCTCACAACTTGAATTATTTTTTAATAATTCAATATTTTATAATGATATTAGCTATCATCATTTTGAGGGAAAAGTACTAAAAAGTGCCACTCTAAATATGAATATCAATACTCCAGTAGAAACAGGGCAAGACATATAGAGAGACAAGTAATTAAAAGGAAAATATAAATGGCAAATAAACATTTAAAAAATCAACCCAAATAAATATACAATCTTGGGCAAGATCATACTTAGCCTCCTTAAGTATCAAATTCATGATTTGTAAATGATAAAATAAGGAGGGGAAGTGGTTTATCTTCACTGTCCATGAATATTTAAGGACAATTGATCATAAAATATCCACTGTGATAACAATAAGGTAGAATCTTTGAATGGGGACTGGCCCCTTATTAAGAATATGCTTCTATTTACCATGCCAAGAAAAGGCAGAAACTGAGTTACAATGTCCTTTTAGTCCTGCTAAAGAGAAATTCAGCCACCAACATTGTATACAAAATCATTTTTCTACTTGTTTTATATAGGTGATCCCAGCCAAGTACATATTTCTGTGTTGCTGTGGAAGATGGAATTTGTTAGATGTTTCTGTCACTTTTAATTACATAAAACACAATTCGACTATTCTTTTCTTTTGGAAATATAAAGTATCTCAGAAACGGTTTCCAATTATGTTGACCCTTTATGCCCTTCATAAAAAAAAAAATAAGTACTTTGATGGAAAGAATTACTCTCATAATAGAAAAACAAATCCACAAATGTAGTTTTGAAATCTGAGAAAAAATAATATAAAAAATACTAAGACAGGAGAGAGATGTCACAAACTATAAACCTTTTGCTTACAATTTTGCTACAAATTTATGAATCAATTTTTAAAGTGGGGAATGAGAAAAAACAAAGTATTTCACTTATCTGGAGTTCAAATCTGTGTTAGCCAGAATTTTTGAACAAAAAATCTTTACTGAATGAGTGGATGCACAAACTCAAAGCTTGAGTATCTGGTATTCTATCTCACAACAGAAAATAAGCAGCAAATTAAAAGAGTGAGCAGATTAAAGAAGCTGTTGGAGAGTGACAGTTTGTAATAAAAGAAATAGCTGACAGTAAAATTACAAAAAACATCTCCACACTCAACGTAGAGCCATTTACTGCAGAGACAAACAGCCCTACAAGTTTAATGGCCCCTGGGGACATTTCCACATTACAAGTCTGCTTAGTAATTATAGACATAACAGCTACTATTGATTGAACATGTATTATGTGGACAGGTACCGTACTAAGGGCTTTATATATACCATTTTCTTTCATCCTCACAACAGTCTTATGAGATCGGTGCTATAATTATCCTAATGTTATAGATGAGAAAACAGAAAGATTAAGCAATTGCCAAAGGTCACACAGATTACAAACAACAGATCTTGGATTGAATTCCTGGACCTTCTGACTCTCAAGTCCCAGGGGCTTTTCCACTCTGCTATGCTGTCTTCTCCAGTAATGTTCACTGACCCTACTATGTTGGGGAGTCTGAACTTTCTTTCCGTGTTCAACTTCACTTGTCAATCTCTCATTTAACGAACATATTGAACACTTAATGAGACCAGCACTGCTCTAGGGATTGTCCTGAAGGAGCTCCCATTCTAATAAGAGAGTATATGTGGTGGGGGGGGAGTTATCAGCAGTGCAACAAAGGAGCTCTAGCGTTTTTCTAGGTTCATGGAAGGGGATGAATTATCATTGCATATTTGCAATTCTTTGCAATGGAATCTAATCCCAGTGCTATTTTTCCTTTCACTTTTATTCATAGTTGTCAGAAATAATGCTGCTTCCTGAAAGCCCAGTGATATTTCCACTAGACCTTAAAGAATAATGGAAAAGGGAGAGGAAATTCTAAGCATAGAGAAGATGCACAAATGCATGAAAGCAAGAAATAATAATAATAAATTCAGAGACTGGAAAGTCTTCTGAATAGCTAACAGTGACTCTCAAACCTGAGCCATTTATAGCATCTTTAAAAAAATCTTAGGACCCATTGCAGTGATTCTGACTCAGGAAGTCTTAGGTGGGACCCAGAAATCTGAATTCTAAGCAAGCCTCCTCACCCCTTCATTCAGATTAATCTGATTGATGCCGGACCCAGGGAGGAAACCCTGGTCTAGAGTTTGCTCAGGGCAGGAAGCAATTAAAGCTCAGACACAGGGCATTTGGTAGCCTTTCTTAACTTTGGCATCAAGCCTGAGACAGTCCCTTGGGATCCAGGTCTGGCTCCTCTTGAGCATTACTTAGCACCCTGGCAGACCATTGAGGTATTTTACCTGTGGGATGCAGGTATATACACAAGCCCAAATGCCTGTAGTCTTTTTTCTTAGCTCAAGCTCTAGAGCAGTCCTCAAAATAAGGCTGAGATGCTGCTTAGTTGGTTTTGTGTGGCCACACAGGCCCCATGGAAGGAACTCACCAACAGCTCTTCATGGATGTTAGTTACTGGTCAAATTCAACCTTAAACAACCCAACATCCTGTGCCATTCTGCTCCTTCCTCATTTGGCAGATGTCAGTTTTCCAAGATTGCTCATGTGCTGCAATTAGTCTACAGGCAAAAGAAAAATATATGTCTTTTAGAAATGATTGATTTGCAGACCTTTGGCCCCAAAGAAATGAAATGGAGCCAGGTTTTATCTATTTTTCTTGAAGCATAAGGCTATGGGCCTGCATTTAAAACATCAGTTTTAAACTCTCCCTCTGCAATATTTCACACAGGAAGATGAGAAATCGGGGCTCCAGTAAAGAGGACAACCACCATGCCACAACAAAATTTAGACCCAATACAATATTTGACCAGTATTCATTAAACAGCTCACTTCTCTTCCCAGGCAGCTTAGAGTCCAGGTATGAAAGAAAAATAAAGTGCATGAAGGTGTTTTAAGTTGGATTGTAGGGGTCAGGTTTACCAGTGTCAGGACACCGCTTTTGCGCCCATTGTCTTTGTATGTGTGAGTGTGTGTGTCAGAGTGTATGTGTAAGAACTAGATCTCTGTGTACACAGTCCCCAGCTAGGAGGAAAAGAAAATACCAGAAAATCGGATACAAAGCCCTTCCTTCTCAAATTTGTTATATACAATAGGGATTCGAAGACAGGACAAAACACTTAAAAATGAATAAAAAATACATTCACAATTAGCAGCAACTGGACAAAGCTATATGCAATAAACCTTAATTAACGAATCATATTATTTAATATTCAAACTTTTCTCATATTCTACATTTAAGGAAAAGGCAATGACAAAAATAACCAATGCAGGAGAATTTAATAATAATAATACCTGTTAGATATACACAAGAGTCAAAAGAGTCATTTATTTCTTTTAACAGTCTTGCATAAGAGTAAATGAAAACAGTAAAGTATTTTTACATATGACTATACAATTGGCAAAGTACTGATCACATATATTATCTCATTTAATCCTCACACCAGCTAGTGATATCTGTATTTTTATGACTCATATTTCAAATGAGAAAACTGAGGTTCTGGTAATCCTGTCAGTGAAAGATCCTCAGTTATCAAAAACATTTTCCACTTTATTTAGTGTATTGTTTTTACTAAGAAGAAAAATTCATCCTAAACACTTAAATGAAATTTTAAATGAGCACAACAAATTAAAACATTTAAAATTTTTAAACATTTTGTGGCTAATTTGAATTTCAATTAACAGAGAGCACCCACACATAGAGTGAGCAAGCATTATGAATAATCAAGGTCTCCTTGTGTGTAATTTCTGGGGAGTACTCCATCCTATGGAGTAAACAGTGGAATGGGGTTAGTCATGGATGCTGATGGGAAGAGATTAGAGTAGATTTCATAGCAAAGTGAGATGGTGACAAGCAATTTCACAGATAGAAAAGGGGAGTGAAATTCAGGAGTAGGTGATGATAACTAGAAAGTCAAACTAAGAAATCAAGGTTAACCTGATCTCAAACCAGGAGAAGTGGGGTCCAAAGGGAGGCCCAAACTTTACCTGCATTATGGCCTCTTGTCTACCTAATCCTGAATTGTACCCCATATCTTTAAAATAAATTTAAAAAATAGAAATAAGAAAAGAATGGACAGACTTGTTTGACTAAAGGAAGAATATATTAGTGATACATACAATAAAGTCAAAGCAATTAATCCTGCTTAAAGTTTCTAGTTAAATGTTGCTGAGGCTATGACTCCTCTTTATTTCAGAGTAAAAAGCTCACAGTTTTTTTCATTTTGAGCTATTCTATAAAGATTTGTGAAATCTGTGCACTTTATAGTGGTGATAATATTGTGCTTGGAACCTGATGTGCAATATACAAAATATAGGTCTGAGACTGGCCAAGTGGTCTGGACCAAGTCAGTACTTCTGTGGGTTTCTACAGTCTAGAAGGGATAGGATCCGGACTCCAGAGTAAGATCTAATTTGGATCTTAGCTTTTCCACTTACTAGCTGTCTGATTTGTAGCAAGAGAATTAATCTATCTGTACCTCAGTTTCCCACCCACAGACTTCACAGGATTGTTATTAGAAATAAATAACATATAAGTGTCCAACAAAATTCTGAACACCTATAGGGGTCCAGTTAACTGCAGTGGTTGTTATTTCTTTCAGTCTGAGAGTCAGTAGGAGTTGGAAACTATTAGGCAAACACAGATTTAAGGTTTGGCTCATTAATTTCACCAACATACATACATTTATTGTGTCACAGATCCCTGACACAAACAGATTCCTATATCATAATGTATGGAAAACCTCACCTCAACCTCAGCAAATAATGTATTTCCTGGAATAGTCTGGATTTGCTAAAAAGAAACACCTATGCCAGCCTAAAAAAGTTGATCTGCCACTCCTCCTTTAAAAGTATGGAACCAATTAAAACACAAAATTAATGAGGTTGACCTCGACCAAGCTAAATAACTAGGGAGAGGTTAACAGCCAACCAACTGCAATTTGGTTAGCCTAGCAAGCCGTACAGTGAAATACATATTTGATTTGAGGCCACAGAGATATGGGTTGGCATCTTGGCTATTGGATTGGATAACGTCTCTGGATTTCAGATCCCTTTATGTAAAATATGGATAGTAATATCTACCATTTAGAGATTTTGATAAAGCACCTAGCTGAGGCAAATAGTAGATGTTCCATAAAGGAATATTTACTACTATGAATTGTATTTACCTTTTCATCTCCATGCTAACTGAGGTAGCTGGTAGTTTTATTTTTAATCACACTTTTAAAATGAACCTCTAATGAGATTTTTTTCTAGCAAACTGAGACTAGTCATACACTATTCAAACACCTTGGTTTAAAGCATAACAATGTGAAATTACCTGTTTTTTTTTTTTTTTTGAGTCGGAGTCTCACTCTGTCGCCCAGACTGGAGTGCAGTGGCCGCTTCCGGCCACCACAGCCTCGACCTGCTGGGCTCCGGCAATCCTTCCGCCTCAGCCTTCCAAGTAGCCGGAATTACAGGCATGCACTACCATGCCCGGCTGATTTTTTTTTTTGATTTATTGTAGACGAGGTCTCGCTGCCCAGGCGGGTCTCGAACCCGCGGGCTCAGGCAATCCACTCACCTCAGCCTCCCAAAGGCGCGGGATTACAGGCTGAGCCACCGAGCCCGGCTCCTGTTTTTTTTTTAATGATATAAGTGCAGGCATATATCATTTTATTGCACGTTGCTTTATTGCCCATCACATTTCTTACAAATTTAAGATTTGTGGCAACCTTGTGTCAAGCTAGTATATTAACATCATTTTTTCCAACAGAATGTGCTCATTTCTTGTCTCTGTATCATATTTTGAAAATTCTTAAAATATTTAAAATTTTATTATTATTATATCTGTTATGGTGATCTGTAATTAGTGATCTTTGATATTACTATTGTAATTATTATGGGGTGCCATAAACCATGCCCATATAAGACAGTGACCTTAATTGATAAATGTTTTGTTTTCTGACTGCTCCACTAAATGGACATGTCACAATCGCTCTCCATCCTCAATATTGAGACAACAGTGTTGAGATTAGTCCAGATAATAACCCTAAAATGACCTCTACATGTTCAAGTGAAAAGAAAAGCTGCACATCTCTTATTTTTAATCAAAAACTAGAAATTATTCAGCTTAGTGAGGAAGGCACATTGAAAGCCAAGCTGGGCTGAAAGCTAGATCTCGTGCACCAAATAGTTAGGCAAGTTTTAAATGCAAAGGAAAAGTTCTTCATGGAAATTAAGAGTGCTACTCCAGTGAAAACATGAATGATAAGAAAGTGGAAAGTGGAAGAGCCTTGCTGCAGATATGGAGAAAGTTTAAGTGGTCTTGATAAAAGATCAGACCAGTTATAATATTCCCTTAAATCAAAGACTACTCCAGAGCAAGGACCTAACTATCTTCAACTCAATGAAATTTGAGAGAGGTGAGGAAGATGCAGAAGAAAACTTTGGAAGTTTAGTTCCTAAGGGTTAAAAAAAGAAGCCTTCTCTGCAACATAAAACTCTGCAAGATGAAGCAGCAGGTGCTGACATGGAAGCTGCAACAAGTTGTCCAGAAGATCTAGCTAAGATCATTTTACGAAGATAACTACACTAAACAACAGATTTTCAATTGAGTCAGAAGAGCCTTATGTTGGAGGAAGATGCCATCTAGGTCTTTTATAGCTAAAGAAGTCAATGCCTGGCTTCAAATCTTCAAAGAATAGGCTAATTCTCTTGTCAGAAGCTAATGCAGATGGTGACTTTAAGTTGAAGCTAATGCTTACTTACCATTTCTGAAAATCTTAGGGCCTTTGAAATTAATGCTAAATCTATTCTGCCTATGCTCTGTCAATGGAATTAAAAAAGCCAGAATGACAGCACAGCTGTTTAGTGAATATTTGAAGCCCACTGTTAAGACCTACTGCTCAGAAAAACAAAGATTCTTTTAAAAATATTATCGCTCATTGACAATGCACTTAGTGGCTCAAGAGCTCTGATGGAAATGTACAGAGATACATGCTATTTTTATGCCTGCTAACACAACATCATTTCTGAAGTCTATGGATCAAGGAGTAATTTTGACTCTCAAGTCTTATTTCCTAAGAAATATACTTGATAAGACTATTGCTGTCAAATCCTCTGATGGATCTGGGCAAAGCAAATTGGAAACTTTCTGGGAAGATTCTCTGTTCTAGTTGCCATTAATAACATTCATGAATCATAAAAGAAGGTCAAGATATGAACATTAATAGGAGCTTGGAAGAAGTTGATTCCAAACCTTAGGGATGACATTGAGGGATTCAAGACTTTAGTGAAGGAAGTCACTGCAGATGTGGTGGAAATAGCAAGAGAACAAGAATTAGAGGTGTAGCTTGAGGATGTGACTGATTTCCTGAAATCTCATGATAAAACTTGAATGAATGAAAGGTTGCTTCTTATGGATGATAAAATAGTGAATTGTTAAGATGGAATTTACATCAGGTGAAGATGCTGTGAATATTGTTGAAATGGCATTAAAGAGTTTAGAATATTACATATACTTAGTTGATAAGCAGTTGACAGAATTGGAGAAGATTGACTTTAGTTTTGAAAGAAATTCTACTGTGGATAAAATGTCACCAAACAGCTTTGCATGGCTCAGAGAAATATATATATATGTATATATATATATACATATTTTAAAGTGTCTATCATACTCAGTGATCTATGACAGAAATAAAGAGCTGAATACCACATGTTCTCACTCATAAATGGACCCTGAACATTTATCATGATATTACAAGAAAGGGATTGGCAGAAGCAGGTCACTGCCAGGGGAGGGAGAGGGAGCACATAACATCAATAAGCGTACTGGATCCTAAATCAGTTGAAGTGAAGACCAATGGGAGGCCCAAACTTCACCTGTATGTTGACCACTTATTTACCTAATCCCAAATTGAACCCCACATCTTTAAAATAAAATAATAATAATAATAACAAAAGAGTCCATCAAATGTGACAGGCTTCCATCGAATTGCCACAGCCACCTCAACCTTCAGCAACCACTACCCTGATCAGAGAGCAGCCAGCAACATCAAAGCAAGACTCTCCATCAGCAAAAAGATTATAACTCACTGGAGATTTATATCATCATTAGCATTTTAGTCATAAAATATTTTAATTAACTTTTATACATTTTTAGATAATGCTATTTCATTATTAAATGACTACAGTATAAATATAACTTTAATATGTACTTGGAAACCAAAAAACTCATATTACTCACTTTATCACAACATTCGCTTTATTGCATGGGTCTGGAATCAAACCTGCAATATCACCAAGGTATGCCTGTATGAATAATGGAATCATTGATAATTATTAAATTTGTTTAGCCAAAGCTTTAAAATTTTTCACCAAGTCACTTAATTTTTGTAACAAGGAAACAAAACAAATGCTGTCAATTTCTATTATTTTGATTTATCTACTAACCAAGGGCAGTGACACTAAGTAAGAATATTGAGAAGCCATGAAAATTAAAGTAAGCATTTATTGCCATCCCATTATGCATCATACACTGTGCTAGGCAATTTACTTGCATTATCTCATTTTAGCAATATAATATCCCTAAAGTAAACAAGTTATTTTTGCCCCCATTTTACAGATGGGGGATTGAGCTTAAATACCCTGCCTAAATCACACAGCCAGTAGTGGCTAAGATAGAAATTGAAACAAATACTCTGCTCGTTTCATTACACGAGCCTGAGTTGAGATTGCTGACCACTCCTAAATTGTCTTCTACATCTGAGATAATCAGCCTCAGGTTAGTGGGGCACTAGAAGTGGAAATTTCACTTCTAGAGCAAGGTGTATTTTGTGCCCAGCCATAGTGTTAGTAGGCCTGACTCCAAAAGATATAGGCCCATTTTCTTTCCTAATTCCTGTTATCTTTTGTAAGTCAGTCAGAGCTATGTTGTCCATTGTTCCTTTCAGCCTATTCATCCCAAGATTGCTAATTCAATTATTTTATTCTTCCAATATTGATCCTCACATCATGCACTAAGCCTTTGCCGGTCCTGTTTCCCCAAGTGCAATGATTTCCCATCAAGTTTTTAATTCTGCAGTGCACTCAACTAGATCAACATTGCCTTCTTCTTGGTTTTCATCTGCCCAGATTTCCTTATTAGACTTTAAGATTAGATTTCCCTGCTGCCTCGAGCAGGGCCTTTTCCTTTTCAGAAATGGCAAAATGATTTCAGTACCTTTTCATGGAAGTTGTATATGGAGCTACAGCTCAATTTTCAAAAAAGCGACTATATGATGCAAGTGTGATGCAGATCAGCGATTTCAAATATAGACCCTCTCCACAAACAAGTCATAGTATAATAAGTATTAATTCAAGAATTCTTGACTTTGTGGAAAATATTTTGAAATACTTATTTTTAAAATTTATTTTCTTGGGAAAGCATAATGTAGATGAAGGGTGATAAGATTGATAAGAGGAGGCAGTGAATGAAAATGATTTGAAATCGGGTCAGAAGCATTGGATTATAGCACTTCAAGAAATGACACCTGAGAAATTAAATGTCACTTTTTCTGTTGAAGATCTTTCTTGTCTTTTCTGATATCCTACCTAATGACAACTGTAAGACCCATCTATTAGATCCAAGATAGATCACGTATAATTGAAAAATCCTGCCAGTAGAATCAGCCAACATATTTGATACAAGGAGTTATGGTATAGGTGACTGAGCACTGGACTAGGAACAGAAAGATTAGGCCTCATCAAGAGAGCAGTGTTAGTCAATCACTAAGAACAGAAATCTGTAGTTAAGTAAAAAGCAGTTGGAAAAGTATAGATAGCCTTCTTCCAACCAGAATTGTGACTAAAGGTAAGTTATCAGAGTTATCAGAGATGAGAGTTGTTTTAGAATCAGGAAAAACTGAGCTTAATTATCTTGTTCAACATATCATTTTTAGCATAATACTTAACAATTTAGTTCTTACCAAATGCCAAGCACTCTGCTAAGCACCTCATGTAGATTAACTAACTTAATCCTTCAAACTATTCTGTTTGTTTACAGATTTAAAAAATAAGGCTTATAAAGGTTTGGTGACTTATTCACAATTATACAGGACTCAAGTGGTGTGATAGGGGTTCACAACTTGGTATTGTCTCCAGAGTCTGTGCCTGTAGACACTATGCTATGTCAAGAGCAAGCAGTGTGTGTTGGGGGAGAACACAACATCAATAAGGGTACAATAAGGGTACCTGATCTCAAACCAGGTAAATGGGGACCAAAGGGAGGCCCAAACTTAACCTGTACGATGACAAAATGTATACCTAATCCTGAATTGTATCTCACATCTTTAAAATAAAACAAATTTTAAAAAGAAATTTAAGCAGTTTATTTCCTGTGACCCTAAGACCCACTCCAAATATTTATTTTAAATTGATATTGTTAGGATTTATTGGTCAGTGCACAACCACCAAAAATAATATATACATTTTTATAAATAATGAAATAAAACAAACTTGATTTTGTTAGACAAAAAAAGTGTAAGCAGAAGGAGAAAAGCCAGGAAAGAAGGGCTCCCAAGTGTGGAAAGAGTTATAATTGGTAAAGAATGATCTTAGAAGAAGAAGGAAGGAAAAGACAGGAAGTATTTGCCTTAGAAATTGAAGGGAAACATTTCTCATTTCTGGAACAAGAAGGGTAGAGAGTAAGCATAAAAGAGGGGAGAGAGAGATTTTGAAATAGAAAGAATGTATCTTAAGGGAACACACAATGTGTAATTTGAATAGGAGGAAACAATCTAAAAAGCATGGAAGGCAATTGGGATAGGGAGTCTATAAGAATACATGAAGCCGGGCTCGGTGGCTCAGCCTGTAATCCCGCGCCTTTGGGAGGCTGAGGTGAGTGGATCGCCTGAGCCCGCGGGTTCGAGACCCGCCTGGGCAGCGAGAACTCATCTCTACAATAAATCAAAAAATCAGCCGGGCGTGGTAGCGCATGCCTGTAATTCCAGCTACTTGGAAGGCTGAGGCGGAAGGATCTTCGAGCCCCAGCAGGCGAGGCTGCGGTGGCCGGGAGCGGCCACTGCACTCCAGTCTGGGCGACAAAGTGAGACTCCAACTCAAAAAAAAAAAAAAAAAAAAGGAATACATGAGTTTTTAAATAAAATAACTGCCCACTAATACTGTTGAAGATGAATTTGCAGTAAACCCCATGAAGATGGTTTGATAATTTTCTTGATGTAAATCTCTATAGCCCATGATATGGTTTATGAAAGGAAACGGGTTAGCCAGGAAAGGCTAAAAAAATACGTAAGGTCAAAATGATGGGAGACTCTAGGAAAGGAATAAATTGCTCATTGGACTGCCTAATAATGGAATTCAGGTTGAAGCTACAGTAAGATGCAAAGTTGGAAGACTAGAATTATTAGAGAGAGGCATAAGGCAAAAATGAAGGCAAAGAACATGCACAGGGAGAATAAAATAATAGAAGAAGGAAAATAACTAAAGTTTGATATCAGACATAGAGATTTTATTACGTGAGGTTTGCAAAATGAAGTGCTCCCAGTAGATGACAAGATCGAAAATGTATGATATGTTATACTATGGTAGAAAGCCTCACACTTTTTAACACTGCTCCTACGGCTTTCCATTATCTGAACGTCACCAGTCTCTCTGGGCTTTTTACCTCACCACTCTTTCTCACATTCACTGCAGTCACAATGGCTTTATTTTAGTATTTTAAATATAGCTCCATCTTCTCAGTAGGATCTAGCACTTTAGTCTACAAATGATTGAGTGCCTTTTATGTGACAGGCATTATTCTAAGTGCCAAGGCTACCACAGTGAGCAAAACAAAAAGGCCCCTGCCCTCTTGGAGCTCACAGTTTAGTAGTGGCAATGTCTTCAATCAAATAAGTCATAGGTATATCATTGCAAATTCACCACTATTCAATATAACCATGTAACAACTGTACTTGGGCCCCTTAAATTTGTACAAATAAAAATATAAGTATTATAAAAGAAACGAGTCAAGTATGATGAGAAAGTGAATGATTCTCTTACCCTCATCCTCCCTTTCCACTACACTCAGCAAAACTCAGCTCATTTTTCAGGTTCAAAGTTAAATATCATTTCTTCATTGAAGTCTTTCTCTGACCCTCCAGACAGGTGAGAGGTTAATGTCATACACTATCATTCAACTTCCAATTCTCCTTCAGATAACTTATCAAATCTGTAAATACTTATTGAATATTTGTACCCCACTATCTCATAAGACTTTAAGCTCTGTAAAGGCAAGGACTGTGTCTGTTTTGTTCACTTCTGTATTTCTTCTTTCTGGTTCTAAACATCTGAGAAAGAAGGGAAGACGCTGAGAGGAGAGGTTTAGAGAGACTCGAAAGGTATTGTGAAGGGAATTTTGAGCTTGTTTCATTTAAGACTATGAGGTGATGAAAGTATTCCATGAATAGATTAAATCGATGAAGATGTTTAGTATTTATTAAAAATGAAATAGATTTTAAAGGACACAGTAGAGGCAATATTAAGATGAGTGAGTTGAATGAGCCAGGAGAAAGGAGAAATTAACTACAAAAAGATGTAAACTGAAGAGAACATTTTGGGAAGTGTTGTTTATTAAGCATGAAAGAAATGAGGGAATATAAAAGATCGTTTATTTGAAAATGCTGAGTTGAATGGATCAGATATAGAGCTAACCAACTTCAGTACTCTGAAAATTTCATGAATAAAGTCTCTATCTCTGCTCTTGGGTAGACATAACATTTGTATTCACAAGCCAATTTCTCAAAATAAAAGAAAAAATCCTGCAACTTAAGCACAGTTGGTATTCACCACCCGTTTCCTGTTGTCAGTTTTTTTCCGTCCCTCTGGGCATCCCCTTGTCAATCAATTGTTAATAATCCTCACTATCAAACCAAGAATGCATAAACCATGACTAATATCCTAGGATATGCCCAGTGCTCTCCAGTGCAGGACTTCTCAATGATTGATGTGCATATGAATCACCTGTAGACCTTGTTAAAATGAAGATTCTGAGTTAGTAAGTCGGGGGTGGGTCTTGACATTCTCCAGTTTTAATAAGCTTCCAGGTGATGCCATTGCTGCTTGTCCACAGATAGCACTTGGAATAGCAAGAATTTAGATCTGCTTTAATCAATATGGTAGCCATTTGCCACATGTGGCTACTGAGCACTTGAAATATGGCTAGTCCAAATTGATATATTCTTAAATGCAAAATATACACTGAATTTCAGAGAATTAGTAAGAAACAAGAAAAGAAAATATCTCAAATATTGAATATTGCTTACATGTTGATTTCAATAATATTCATAAGAATAATTAGTATATTATGTGTTACATTAATATTATCATATTTTATTTAAATATTTATAATATTTAGGATACAGCAAGTGAAACAGAATATTAAAATTAATTTTACCTGTTTTCTTTTTAAAAATGTGCCTAGCAGATTATTTAAAATTCCATACGTCACTTGAATTTTATTTTTATTGAACAGAGCTGGTCAAGACCTTTTCTAAATATTTTTTTCTCCCAAAATAAAACTTCTCTGTCCTTTTCCCCTTTTACTTGGGGTCTTGACAATAAAATCAAGTGTTAAACTTAAAAAACTGAAGTTTTTTTTTCTTTTTCGTCTTTCTTTTTTACTTTGAGTCAGAGTTTCACTCTGTCGCCCAGACTGGAGTGCAGTGGCATGATCTGGACTCATCACAGCCATGAACTCCAGGACTGAAGGGATCCACCCTTCTCAGTCTCCCGAGTAGCTGGGACTACAGGTGTGTGCCGCCATATCTGACTAATTCTTAAAATTTTTTGTAGTGATGAGGTCTCACTTTGTTGCTCAGACTGGTCTCAAACTCCTAGACTCAAGTGATTCTCTTGCCTTGGCCTCACAAAGAGTTGGGATTACAGATGTGAGCCACTATGCCCAATTTTTTTTTTTTTGAGATGGGGTCTCACAATATTACCCAGGCTGGACTCAAGTGATTCTTTTACATCAGCTTCCCAAGTAGCTGGGAGTGCAGGTGAAATTTTAGTGGCTGTTAATGACATAAAGCAACCTTATTCCACTATAATGTACCAGGGGTTCTCACATTTATCCTGCAAAGAATTACATTTACACCTTAATCTATAATAATTTTAGTCAAAACTTAGAAGCTGAGAAGAAGCCACTATGTAATCCATAGTGCCCATGCATTTGCCCCTGTGGCAGATGAATAAAACAAACAAACATAAAACAGAGTGATGTGGCACTACAGGGCCTGATATAGGATGGCCAGATTTAGTAAATAAATAAACATACAGGATGTACAGTTAAATTTGAATTTTAGATAAATGATAAATAATCTTTTAGCATAAATATACTCTATTCGGGACTTATTTATATTACATAAATTATTTCTTGTTTATCCAAAGAGCAGGTTTAACTGAACATCCTGTATTTTATTTGAAAAACTTACCCTGGCAAATAATGGTTTCTACATTTCTTTATTAACCTGTAGTTTAAATAATTGGGGTAATTACTAAATGTATTTGGATGTGAGAACCAATCCATATGAGAAAAGTTACTCTAGTCACTTTCTATTATGTTAATTTTTGAATTAGAAAACTGTTTCCCTAAAAAACATAATATTTTTGGATTTTCTTTAGGGCTTAGGGACATTATCAGTTCATGGTTCAAAAACTAAGCTATTTTAAACCTGTTTTATCCTTAAATTGATGCTTTTGTCACCTGCCACAATTGCCATCTTCAAAACCAAGGAAAAAGAAACATCAATTTAATATTAAAACTATCAAATAAAGCTTGCCTTTAGAATTACCAACTTCCTCTATACCTTGACATGAGAAGCACTTGCTGACAGAATGAGGAGCAAGAAAACCCCAAACCACAACTGGAGTCAATAATCCATCTTTTCCAGAAAGCCTGTGCTCCCAGATGATTTCACTCTGAACCCAGATTATACTTCAGTATTTGTATGGCATTTGAGATGTCATATTATCCAGACTAGTAGTACTTGATCATGACACTGGCCTGATGTACAGGGAAAACTAGTAAAAGTTCAAGGTGTTCTCTTCTGTTTTTTCCCTTAACCCAAACTGGTAGATAGTAAGCACATTCAGTCAGGGTAGGATGAAACAATAAAGCCTCTCTTCTGACAGTCAGCAATGTGAAGCATTTAATGATTTCACTTTCTGCTTCTGACCTGCTGCTTCCATGCCAAAGTATGGCAGAATGTTTAATTATTTTCTCCCTTATTTTGCCCCTGAGAAAGACTGGCATTACACTTTCCCTCACTTTAGTTTTTAAGATGTGTAGGGATATTAACTGTTTACCGATCTAACATACTGAATGAGAAAACTGCCTGCCTCATTTAAATATCAGACTGGACAAAATCCTTTCTTATTTGCTTTTTAAAAATATAGAAGACTTAGTTTTCAAGACTCCAGATGGTAAATTGGGACATGCATTTAATCTCATTATACTAACTGAAATAAAGATACAGAAGTACAAATAGGGAGAAACTTTTAACAACTAAGAGAACAACTCGGTGACGTGCGGGGGGATGAGGACAGGGAGGGATGAAAAATCACCTACGGGGTACAATGTGTACAGGTGGGGTAGTGGGTACACTTAAACCCAGGCTTCTTCACCACTATATGATGCATTCATGTAATCAAAAACCAATTGTACCCCCTAAAGCTATTGAAATTTTAAAAAGAGAGAGAACAGTAAGGAGAGTCACCAACAAATGAGAGATTACAACATATTTTAGGAGAATGAAATGTGGATGGGAGATATTTGTTAAATATGGCACTCTGAAACTGAAATAGAAAATGTCTTTCCTACTCTAAACACATTAAAATGTTTGGCAATTTTTTTAAAAATTACTACACTTTGTAGGATTACTTGATCCTTAAGAACATATATGTCTTTGTGCATGTATATATGTGCATGTATATATAAAACACTTTGATAAAGTCAAGTAGTTTCACAAAATTTATTATGAAAAAAACTTTCCTTTTTTATCTTATTTTATTTTATTATTTTATTTATTTATTTATTTATTTTTTGAGTTGGAGTCTCACTCTGTCGCCCAGACTGGAGTGCAGTGGCCGCTCCCGGCCACCGCAGCCTCGACCTGCTGGGCTCCGGTGATCCTTCCGCCTCAGCCTTCCGAGTAGCCGGAATTACAGGCGCGCGCTACCACGCCCGGCTAATTTTTTTTGATTTATTATAGAGATGAGGTCTCACCAAGTTGCCCAGGAGGGTATCGAACCCGTGGGCCCAGGCAATCCACTCACCTCAGCCTCCCAAAGGCACGGGATTCCAGGCTGAGCCACCTAGCCTGGCTCCTTTTTTATTTATTTATTTTTTTTTAAAGATGTGGGGTACTACTGGGCTCGGTGGCTCAGCCTGGAATCCCAGCGCTTTGGGAGGCTGAGGTGAGTGAATTGCCTAAGCCCGCGGGTTCGAGACCCACCTGGGCAACTTGGCGAGACCTCATCTCCACAATAAATACAAAAAAAAAATTAGTCGGGCATGGTAGTGCATGCCTGTAGTTCCAGCTACTTGGAAGGCTGAGGCGGAAGGATCGCCGGAGCTCGGCAGGTCGAGGCTGCGGTGGCCGGGAGCGGCCACTGCACTCCAGTCTGAGCGACAGAGTAAGACTCCAACTCAAAAATAAAATAAAATAAAGATGTGGGGTACAATTCAGGGTTAGGTATACAAATGTTCATTATGCAGGTACCTTTATTGGTGAGGTGTGCCCCCTCCATCCCCAGGCAGATTCCCACTACTGCCAATCCCGCTTCCCCACTCCCCTCCTGGCAGTTTCCCATACTGCCAATGCTTTTCTTATAGTAGTACGATGATTGTTCAAGGTCCACTTATGAGTGAGAACAAGTGATACTCAGTTCTTTGTTGCTGTGAAAGATCACTCAGTATTATGGGCTCTAGTTCCATCCAGGTTACTGTGAAGTTCATGATTTTTTTCTTCTTTATGGTCACGTAATATGCCATCATGTATATGTACCACATTTTTTAAATCCAGTCCCCTTTGGGCAATGTCCCAGGTTCATCTATGTTAATCCAAATCACAGTTTTAATTTCTCTTAAAGGGTAAACAATGTTTCAGTGTGGGTGTGTGGGTGTGTGTGACTTTTTTTATCCATTCATCTGTTGATGTTCACAAAGGTTAATTCCATAATTTGGCCATTGTTAGTAATACTGAAATAAGCATGGGAGTGAAATATCTCTGAGATTCAAATTTTATTTTGTTCAGATATACACTCAGAAGTGAAATTGCTGGATCATATTGTAGTTTCATTTTTAATTTTTTGAGGGACCACTATTTGGTTTACTATAATGGCTGTACTAATTTACATTGCCACCAACAGTGAACAAGGGTCGCCTTTTCTCCACATCCTCATCAACACTTGTTCTCTTTTTGATTAACAGCCATTCTAACAGTTGTGAGGTGATATCTCATTATGGTTTTGATTTGCATTTCCCTGATGATTAGTGATGTTGAGCATTATTTCATATACCTCTTAGCCATTTTTAAGTTTTCTTTTGAGAAAAGTTTATTCACTCTTTTGCCCATTTTTAAATTATGTTATTTGTTTTCTTGCTATTCAGTTTGAATTTCTTATGTATTTTGGAAATGAACGCTTCATCAGATGTATAATTTGCAAATATTTTCTTCCATTCCATATGTTGTCTTTTCACTCTGTTGATTATTTCCTTGCTTTGCAGAAGTTTTTTTTAGTTTAATGTAATCCCTTCTGCCTACTTTTGCTTTTGGTTTTTTTTGTGCTTTTGAAGTCTTATCCAAAAATCATTGCCCAGGTCAATGTCATGAAGCTTTTCCCCTAGTTTTTTTCCAGTAGTTTTACAGTTTCAGTTCTTACTCTTAAGTCTTTAATACATTCTGAGTTGACTTGTGTATATGGTGTGAGATAAGAATCCAATTTCATTTTTGTGCTTGCAGATATTGGATATCCCATTGTTCCAAAACCATGTTTTGAAGATAACTGTCCTTTCCTCATTATGCGTTGTTGGCACTTTTGTCGAAAATCAAATAACTATCAATGTATGGACTCATTTCTGGGTTATTTATTCTTTTTTAAAATTTTTATTTTAAAGATGTGGGGTACAATTCAGGGTTAGGTATACAAATATTCATTATACAGGTACCCTTGCTGATGAGGTGTGCCCTCCCTCCCCTGGCAGTTTCCACTATATGTATCTGTTTTTATGCCATTGTCACATTTTGTGGCTACTATAGCTTTGAAATAGGTTTGGAAATCAGGTAGTATGATACCTATAGCTTTGTTCTTTTTGCTCCAGACTGCTTTGGTGACTGGGTCTATTGTGGTCCCATATGGATTTTAGAATTGTTTTTTCCTATTTCTGTGAAAAATGACATTGGAATGTTGATAGGAATTGCATTGAATCTGTTGATCACTTTGGGTAGTATGGACATTTTAACAATATTAATTCTTTAAATTCATTAATACAAGATGTTTCCATTTATTTGTGTCTTCTCCTTGTTTCATAAATGTTTTACAGTTTTTAGTGTACAGATTTTTCACTTTTTTGGTTAAATATATTCCTATTTATTTATTTGTTTGCTTGTTTTGCTATTCTAAATGGGATCCTTTTCCTGATTTCCCTTCAAATAATTTATTGTTAGTGTATAGAAATGCTACTGATTTTTGTATGTTGATTTTGTATCCTGCAACTTTACTGATTTTTTTTATTATGGTCAAAAGACATTATTGATATGTTTTCAATCTTCTTAAATTTATTAAGGTTTATCTTGTGGCCTGGCATATGACCTCTCATGTAAAGTATACCATGGGCTCTTGAGAAGAATGTGTATTCTGCTACTGTTGGATGAAATGTTCTGTATATTACTGTAAGGTCCATTTGGTCTAAAGTACAGTTTAAACCTGACATTTCCTTATTGATTATCTGTCTAGATGATTTGCCCATTTCTGAAAGTATGCTATTAAACTTCCCTACTATCATTGTATTAAAGTCTGTTTCTCCCTTTAGGTACTTTGATGCTGGATGCATACACATTTATAGTTCTATCCTTTTGTTAAATTGATTCTTTTATCATTATATAATGACCTTCTTTGCCTTTGTTTACAGTTTTTGACTCAATGTCCATTTTATCCTATATAACTACTCCTGTTCTCTTTTGGTGCCATTTACATAAGATACATTTTTCCATCCTTTCATTTTGTCTATGCGTGTTCTTAAAGCTAAAGTGAGTCTCTTGTAGACAGCATTTTGTTTTCATTCAGCCTGTGTTTTGTACGGAAAAGTTAATTCATTTGGTAATTATTAATCTGTAAAAGCTTATTAGTGTTATTTTGTTGAGTGTTTTCTGACTGTTTTGTAGATTTTTTTTTTCCTTTTTACCTCCCTCCTGTCTTCCTTTGTGATAAGTGATTTTCTCTACTGGTATGCTTTGATTTCTTTTTATCTTTTGTGTATCTACTATAAATCTTTACTTTGTGGGCTTTGCCTTTTTACTATGAGGGTTATGAAAACATAACAGCCTGTTTTAAGCTATTACAACTTAAGTTTGATTGCATAAAAAATTCTACACTTTTATTTTCTCCACATTTAAAATTTTTGATGTCACAATTTACATCTTTTAATGTTGTTTATCACTTAACAAATGATTGTAACTATTTTCATTTTTAAGAGTTTTGTCTTTTGATCTTTTTTTTTTTTTTTTTTTTTTTTGAGTTGGAGTCTCACTCTGTCGCCCAGACTGGAGTGCAGTGGCCGCTTCCGGCCACCGCAGCCTCGACCTGCTGGGCTCCGGCGATCCTTCTGCCTCAGCCTTCCAAGTAGCCAGAATTACAGGCATGCGCTACCACGCCCGGCTGATTTTTTGATTTATTGTAGAGATGAGGTCTCGCTCCCCAGGCGGGTCTCGAACCCGCGGGCTCAGGCAATCCACTCACCTCAGCCTCCCAAAGGCGCGGGATTACAGACTGAGCCACCAAGCCCGGCTTGTCTTTTGATCTTTATACTAAAGATGCAAGTAACTTACAGGCCACCATTAAAGTATTAGAGTATTCTGAACTTAGCTATGTACGTTTACCAGTGTTTTACTTTTTTATTTTTATTTATTTATTTTTTTGAGTTGGAGTCTCACTCTGTCGCCCAGATTGGAGTGCAGTGACCACTCCCGGCCACCGCAGCCTCGATCTGCTGGGCTCCGGCGATCCTTCCGCCTCAGCCTTCCAAGTAGCCGGAATTACAGGCATGCGCTACCACGCCCGGCTGATTTTTTGATTTATTGTAGAGATGAGGTCTCGCTGCCCAGGCAAGTCTCGAACCCGCGGGCTCAGGTAATCCACTCACCTCAGCCTCCCAAAGGCGCGGGATTACAGGCTGAGCCACCGAGCCCAGCTTTACCAGTGTTTTATACTTTTGTATGCTTTTGTATTACTAATTACTATCTTTTTCTGTCAGCTTGAAGAATTCTTTTTAGCATTTCCTGTGACACAGATTTGGTGGTGATGGATTCCCTCAGCTTTTGTTTGTCTGTGGAAGTTATACTCTCTGTGTCTTGTTTGGCATTGGCTTTTCTTCAGCACTTTGAATATAGCAGAACTCACTTGTCCACAGAGGACATATTTCAAGAACCTCAGTGAATGTCTGAAACCATGGATAGTATCAAATCCTATATAGTCTATATATTTTGTCTTATACATACATAGCTATGATCAAGTTTAATTTGTAAATTCAGCTCAGTAAAAAATTAGCAATGATTAATAAAGTAGAACAATTGCACCAATATGCCAGCATCACTACTCTTGCACTTTGACACCATTATTGAAAATAAGAATCCAAAGGGTCCAGTATGATGCTGATGTCTATTTTTAAAGGCCTGGGCCCTGTTTCTGCTGGAGCAGGGGATCTGTCGGAGTGTGGGGCCTCAGGAACCAAACTAGCAATGCAGAGGATTGGCATCTTTGTCTATGGGTTCCTGCGTGGTTTGAGGCCAGGGTGGCAACCTTGCATGGGGACAGACCTAGAACATGGGGCTACCCTGGTGCTGGGTGGAACTAGATCTTGAATGTGGTCAAGCTGGCTTGAGTGTTGGTTCCACATGTGTCAACCTCATGAATAGGACTGTAGGGCCAGCTAGGTGCTGCGGTGGACCTAAAACCTGTGACCATATGGGCCAGCCAGGAGTTGAGGGGAATCCAGGGTCCAGAGTCACTTGGGTCAGTCTGGGTAAAGGATAGTCCTGAAGCTTGATTCCGTGAGGGATATCCTGGCATTGGATCTGGCCTGAAGCCTAGGGCATCTGGAGCCTACCCAGTACTGGGGCTGGTCTGGAGCTTGGGGCCAGTGGGGTTAACGTAATGCTCAGGAAAAGCTGGAGAACATGTTCACCAGGCAGAACTGAAGCTGCAGGATCCTGCCTGGTGCCAAGGCAGGCTTGGTGGTTTAGTCTAAAAGTGCCAGCACTGAGTCCTGAGGCTGGAGGGTCTTGTCTGGCGTTCAGTTTTAATGGGACAGGCCTAGTTTGGGGGGTCTTAAGCAAAGTTTGATGCTTACTTCCTTCCCCTTCTCCCACATGGAGGGAATCTCTCATGATGTTATGCTGTCTGAGGTTGAGGGTGGGTTGACCTGAGTAATGTAAAACTGTTCTTCTCATACTCTTCAATGCTTTTTTTCTTATTTCTGTGCTGTACCCGGATGCTGTGATCTATCATCTGATTCCCTTAGCTTGTATGGGCATCTTTGTGGGCGGATAGTTGTTCAAATTGGTATTTCTGTGGGGGATCGAGCACTGGAGAGTTTCATTTCACCATCTTGCTGACATCTGTCTAGGAACTCTATTACATAGACAATTGTCTGGAAGCTCCTCAAGTCCCGTCGTTTCATATTTTTATGAAGGTTTAATTCATTCTCACAGATTTTTATAAATTGTGTTTTTATTTTCATTTCCAGCTTTCATTGGGATTTTGATTTGACTTTTGGATTATTTAGATTATAGAATATATTACTTAAATCTCAAACATGTATAGGTTGTTTTAGTGTGTGTGTGTATGTGTGTGTGCACACATATGTGTGCACACACACATACACATGCATGTGCACTCGCTTTGATAAATGAAGTATAGCTAGTTCTACTATAGTTGGAGAATTTATGTTGTATGATTTTAGCCTTTTGAAATATTTGAAACTTGCCTTTTGACCCCCACATACGGTTTACTTTGCACTTGGAAAATAGTGGGTATTTTGTAGCTGTTACAAGCAGTGCATGCGTGCGCACGTGTGTGAGGGAGTAAGATGGTATGAAAGGGAGGTAGGGCAGAATTTTCTTGATCATGTTCAGATATTCTATATCTCTATTGTTATTTAGTACTGTCTTATTTGATCAGCTATAGAGAGGATATGTAAAAATCTCCAGCTATGCTTTAGATTTGATTTATTCTTTTAGTGATAGCAATATTTGCACTAATTTTAAGGCTAGATTATTGGGTACATACAAATTTAACATTGTTATATATTCATGCTGATTTGACATCTTATCATTATAATGATAATGGTATAATTATAAAATGCTCCTCTTTGTCACTAGTAATTTTTTACTTAAAGTCTACTTTGTCTAATTATAACTAAATTTAGGAACTATTTATTGCCATATTACAAGAAACTTATTGACTTTTAAAAATAATAATTTATTTAGCTCATGTTTTGTAGTTTATTTGGGCTGGGCTCAGCCGGTTCATCCTTTTGGTCTTCACTGGACTCACTCATTAGACTTTGGTTAGCTATTGGGTTATTAGGAGTACTTGGTGTAGAAGGGCCTCATGAGGGTCAGCATATCTTTGTTTCACATGGTCTATCATATTCTATAAGTTACCCAAGCCTTATTTGATGTTTTGGTCACAGAACTTCAACTGTGAGAACTAAGATGTGGGCTCAAAACAAGCATAGTTTTGTTTCTGCTGTATTTATTTAGTCAACGCATTTTACAAGCTATCCCAGATTCAAAAAGTAAAGAAATGGACTCTACTTCTTTAAAGGAGGGGATAAAAAGTCATATTTTAAGGTTATACACACTGGAAAAATAATTTGTAACCATTGTTGCCATCAATCATTGTGACTTCCTGCCATAATTATTTACGTTCCTCCCAAGTGCAAACATGGTCACTCCATACCAGAATCCTCAAATTCTCATCATTTACAGCATCAGGCAAAATGTAGGGTTTTTGATCTATTTAAGGTTTGTGCCTCTTTAGACTTTGCTTCTCAGGGGCATATCCTCTTAATCTGGAAATCTGTAAACTAAAAAGAACATGCTAACTGCCCCACACCTACTCAGTAAAACATGGTGAGATAGGTAGTACCCTGATGTGATCCTTCTTACCACTTACGAGATATACAATGACCTACAAGACTTTAATTCCATTTACCCCCATTGTCTTTAGTGCCATCATGTATCCTATATTAAGTATCTTTAAAACCTTACAGTACCTTGTTATTGTTACCCAAACTATCAATATTCACTTACATTTGCTTACATCCTGTATTACCATTTTCTTTATCTGGGATCATTTTATTCTTGCTTTGGTTTATATTTTCTTTAGTATGTTCTGCTAATGTGACTACTGTTCAGGTCCCACTTATGAGTGAGAGCATTTGGCATTCAGTTCTTTGCTTCCATGATAGATAACTTGGTGTGATGGTGTCCTACTCCATCCAATTTGCTGCGAAGTCCATAATTTTGTTCTTCTTTATGGCTGTGTAATACTCCATTGTGTATATGTACCACATTTCTTTATTCAGTTCACTTTTGATAGGCAGTAGGGTTGGTTTCATGTTTTAATATTGTGAATAGTGTAGGTATAAACATGCGTGTGCAGGTATCTTTTTGGTAGAATAATTTATGTTCCTCTGGGTATATTCCCACGAAAAGTATTGCTGGATCATATGTGAGGTCAATTTTTTTAGCTCTTTTAGGAATAGCCACACTGCTTTCCATAGAGTTGAACTAGTCTGCACTCCCATCAACAGTGTAGAAGCGTTCCCTTTTCTCTGCACCCTCACCAGCATCTGTTGTCTTTTTTATTTATTAATGATGACCATCCTTACTGGAGTTAGGTGGTATCTCATTGTGGTTTTAATTTATATTTCCCTGATGATTAGCGAGGCTGAGCATTTTTTCAAGTATTTGTTGGCTGCTTGTATATCTTCTTTTGAAAAGTGACTACTTATATCCTTTGCCCACTTTTTAGTAGGGTTGTTTGTCTTTTTCTTTTCAGCTTGTTGGAGTTCCTTGTAGATACTGAATGTTAGACCTTTGTCAGATATATAATTAGCAAATATTTTTTCCCATTCTGTGGGTTGTCTCCCCACTCTCTTGATGGTTTCTTTTGCTGTGCAAAAGCTGTTCAATTTGATGACATCCCACTTATCTATCTTAGCTTTTATGGCATTCACTTTTGGGGATTTGACCAAGAATTTGTTGCCTACTCTACTGTGCATAAGAGTGTTTTCTCTGTTTTCTCCTAGGATTCTTATCGTTTGAGGTTTTATGTTTAGGCCTTTGATCCATTTCGAGTTGATTTTTGCATATGGAAATATATATGGATTAATGCAGTACCCAATCAAATTACCAACATCATTTTTTCTCAGACCTGAAAACAACAATGCAGAAATTCATATAGAAACAAAAAAGAGCACGGATAGTTAAAACTATCCTCAGCAAAAGGAACAAAGTGGGAGGTATCACACTTCCATACTTTAAACTGTACTCCAAAGCTGCAGTAACCAAAATATCCTGAGATTGGTACAAAAGTAGGCACACAGATCAATGGAACAGGACAGAGATTATGGAAGTGAAAACACGATCTCTCAACCAACTTATCTTTGACAAAGCCATCAGTAACAACCACTGGGGAAAGGAGACTATATTTAGCAAATGGTGCTGGGGAAACTAGTTGACCACATGCAGAAGAATGAAACTGGACCCTTACTTATCACCATATACAAAGATGTATTCTTAAGAACTGCTGAGAGCAGACTTTAAGTTTTCTCACCACAAAAATGGTAAGTATGTAAATTAATGTATATGTTAATATGCTCAATTTAGACACTCCACAATGTATACATATTTTAAAACATGTATAAAATATATGCTCATAACACAATTCATTTTTGTCAATTTAAATAAATTTATTAAATAGTATTTTTAAAGCTGTGGGGAAAGGTAAAGCAGTGTTTAGAAGAAATTATAACTTTAAAGATACATTTTAAAACAGAAGCAGGTTGAAAGACAAGTCTATATGATAATTTCAGCAAGCTAGAAAATCAAACAGAGAATGAGCAGAAATCAATGAAAAATTCAACAGAGAAAATTACCACAGCTAAAATTTGGTTCTGTGAAAAGACTATAACATTTGATAAATTGTAGTATAGTCACAAAATTACCCAGATTTGATCATTATACACTGTATGCTCATATCAAAATATCACATTTACCTCATAAATATGTATAACTATTATGTAATCATAAAATTCAAGCAAATATTATAGAGAAATGATTAAAAACAATTTGTGCTATAAACAACAATAAAAAATATTTTTATCACATAATTTTGAGCGAGTTAAACCAGAAAAATAACTATGCTTATGAGTATATTTCAATTTGTAAAGTTCCAAACAGAAAAAAATAATCCAAGGTTATTTGAAATCAGAATATTGGTGTGTTTCTGAGGCAATGAGCAAGAGAGGGCCATCAAACAGGCTTTCGTGGTTTTGGTAATGTTTAATGTCTGGATTTGGGTGGTGGTTTAAGAATTGTGCTCTGTAAAAATTTCTTTGAGCTATACCCTTAAAGATTTATAAATTTTACTCTATATGTTATGCTTTAATCCAAATTTTCCCCTTAAGTCTTACAAAGACTTTGAAGAAGAGTTTGGCAATATGTAGTAATATGGGGAAAAGGAATATACAAACTTAGTCATTTTACATATAGAAATAAACTCTAGATAAGCTTACACATATAGACTAGGAGAAGGAAATATATATTTTTTACTTCCCTCTGTCCTTAAGCAGAATGGAAAACAGAAATCTACTGTACAAAATAAAACAGAAAAACAGTTAAAATTAATGAACAAGAGCTATTTGCCACATGAATAAAACACAAGAACATAATTTTGCTTTATAAGTTTTTAATATGACATGTACAGTAACGTAGCATTTGCAAAATACTAAAAACAATATTCATGGATTCATACAAATATAACTAAATTATGAAAACAGATTATAAAGATATACATTAAATTCATGATGGTGGTCTGGCAATTGTCTCTGGAAGTGGATAGGGTGGGTCCATTTAGAACAATATTTTATGTAGAACCTAATTCTCCCACACAAAAATATCTAAAGAAAAAAAATGTAAATATTTGTTCATTCTTGGTGGTGGGTGTACAGGTGTTTGATACATTATTCTATGTAGTTCTCGGTATTTTAAAAAACTTTTCATAACCATGAAATGGAATAGATAAGAGGAGCAAGTTGAAGTATGAAGCAGGTGGATAAAGCCCCTAGGCTACAACATGTTTACAAGTGGGCTTCAGAGAAGATGGAAACTAATTTACCAGTAGGAAGTCTATAGAGGCTTTTGATTCTGTGAAGACTGTGTACAACTAGTATTTGCTCTCACATAAAAACAAAATAAAATATTTGTGGAAATCTAAGCTTTCTAGTACAGAAGTCGAATCCCTGTAAAAGGGATTTTGAAGCTTTCGCATGCATCAGAACCATCTCAAAATACAGATTGCTGGATGCCACCTGGGAACTTGTGAGAAATGAATGTTATTTGGCCCACCTCTGAAGAGACATTGTTCAATGTGTACAAACATACAGATAGAGAGAAGGTGGATATTCTAATGGTTGATAGCAGAGTAGAGTGACTATAATTAGCAACAATGTTTGTATATTTCAAAATAGCTTGAAGAGAGGACTTGAAATGGTCCCAACACATAGAAATTATAAATAGTCAATGTAATACATACCCTAAATAGCCCTACTTAAACATTGTAAGTCTATGCATGCAACAAGATACCACATAAACCCCATAAATATGTAAAATATTATGTATCAATAAAAATAAAAAATTTTTAAATGACAATCAAAATTCTGGAGATGAGGGCTAGGTGACATTGGTGCTCCTGATCTGGGAACATTAGGTTGAAAATCATTGCTCTAGAAAAAAGCCTTCTTTCTTTATTTGACACATGAGCATAGCAGGAACCTGCCTGCATTTGATTTACCCTGCTCCACCTTACACGATATGCCAGTGAGATTTTTCACTGAAGGGAAAGATCAAGCAGGAAAAGTAGCTTTGCTTCACAGTAACTAAGATAACCCTTACCACCTATTCAGTTGTTCTCTTTTCAGTGGGAACAGGAAAGATGACCAGGGACATAGAGGATTTCAATAGAATAAAAGAGAGAGAAAAAAAAAACCAAATATAACCAAAAAATACTATAAAAAAGAAATGAGATATTTTAGGTGGCAGAACAAAGTTATAAAAAACAAGAAAAATTCTATTACCCTTAGTGGTATGATAAAACTATGTAGTCTAACATGGTAGCCACTAGCTACATTTCACTGCACAAGTTGAAACTTAAGTTGATGTAAATTAAAGAAAAGTAAACATCTCAGTTGTACTTGCCACAATTTGAGATCTCTGTAGCCACATATACCTAGTGGCTGTTTTAAACAGTGCTACTTGTTTCCTTCACAGAGAGTTCAGCTGTTCTAGAAGATATTACAGCTCACTTCTACCACCAAAATATACATATTGAAAGAATATAAGGAAATACACCATGGTCTCAGGACAAATATAACACACATATTTAAGTACTATTTCACATTTTTATATTGAGTAGGAAATGACCACATGCAATAGACAAAATGTTTGTGTCCTCCCAAATTTCATAAGTTGACTTCCTACCCCCATATGATGGTATTAGAAGGTAAGACATTTGGGAGACTATTAGGTCATGAGGGTGGAGTTGTTTAAAGGTGTTTTTTTAAGTGCCCTTGAAAAAAAAGACCCCATGGAGTTTTCTTGCCCTTTATCTGCCATGTGAGAGTAGAATAAGAAATTGGCCTTGTGCGATGCTTGAAGGAAGTCTTCATAAGAATCTGTTCATGATGGCATCTTGTTTTTGCAATAGTGTCCACAACTATGAGAAATAAACTTTTATTTTTTATAATCACCCTGTCTATGGTACTTTGTTGTTGTAACCTAAAATAAGAAGGATATCATACATCCCATATGACTTTAAAATACAATAGTTTAGAAAGAGTGACAACAGCAAGATGGTGAAATGGGAGGTTCCAGCTCTCATCTCACCTCATAAACACTGATTTTGATAATGACTCATCGATGAGAATATACTTGTGAAAGCACAGACGTCTAGCAGAGATTCCAGAGCCCCTGTGGAGCAAAGAATCTGAAAAAGGATGCATTGAAGAAAGTAAAAAGAGCAGTTTCACTATGCCCATGTCATCCCACCTTTAAGATGACACAGATCAGTGCTGAGAGAGGAAATCTGAGGTCACATATTTCCCATGTGAGGAAGTGAAAACAAGTGATCATCAGCTCCCCAAAATTATAGGACACTACCCAGGAGGACAACTTCTGTCTTGTCCCACACAGAACATGCAAGGGATCAGCACAGTTGACTTCTCTGGAAACAGCTAGGAATAAGTAAAAGAGGAGGGAGCACACAGTAAGAATTTTGTGGCTCTCAACAGCTAGCTATGCATCTTCCTAACTGGCTTGTAGATTCAATCAAGAGGTCTATACATGAATTTTGCAGGACAACTCATCTGAGGACGCCCCCAACCAATACATGCCCCCAGCACTCTATGTGGATAGTGCCTTATATATTTCTGTATACAGACCACATGAGCTCCCATAGACAACACACTGATCTCAACAGCAGCTGTGGTTTTTCTCTAAATCTATAAGTTCTGCTTCCCTTTTTATTATAAATTGCATCTGTAATTCATTCCTCTCTTTTCATATCTTACTGTCAAGAGAAACATGCCACACTTTCAATACTTTGCTTAGATATTTAGTCCACCAATTATTTTGTTTATAGCTCTTAAGTTCTGCCTTCTACAAAACGCTAGGACACAAACAAAAATCACCCAAGAATTTTGACATTATATAATAAGGATAGACTTTCCTCTAGTTTCCAGTAAGATGTTCCTCATTTCCATTTAATATCTCATCAGAATGGCCTTTACTGTCCACATTTTACCAATATTTTGTACACGATCACTTAAAAAATGTTTTAAAAGATTGAGGTTCTTTCAATAGCTCTCCTGCTCTTCTGAGTCCTCATCAGAATAACCCTTTACAGTTCAGCCTCTACCCATTACCCAGTTTCAAACCCACTTCCACATTTTTTGGTATTTGTTACAGCAACAATACATTCTCAGGACCAGTTTCTGTCTATCAATTCCTGCTGCTATAGAAAAATGCTTTAGAATGAGTAATTTATAAATAATAGAAATTTATTTCTCACATTTCTGGAAGCTGGGAAGTCCAAGATCAAATTGCCAGCAGATTTGGTGTCTGGTGAGGGCTTGCTCTCTACTTTTAAGATGACACCTCTTGCTGCATCTGCACTTGGTGGAAAGAGCAAAAAAGAGATAAATTCTATGTTCTCACATAGTGGAAGGGTCACAAAAGGCCAGACAGCTCTCCGAAGCCCATTTTATAAGGGCTTTAATGTCATTTACACAAGCAGAGCCCACATGACTTAATTGCCTGACAAAAGGCCTCACATCTTAATATTATCACAGTGGGATTAACTTTTAACATGAATTTTGGAGGGACACATTCAAACCATAGTAATAATATAACAACATATTTTAACTTAATTCTCATTCAGCTTTAACATTACCAACACATGACCTATCATGTTTCATCTATAGCTCTACCCACTTTTCTTTTAAAATATTTTGATGCAAATTTCAGCCAGCATATAATTTCATCTATAAATAATTTTCATGCAAGCCGGGCTCGGTGGCTCAGCCTGTAATCCCGCGCCTTTGGGAGGCTGAGGTGAGTGGATTGCCTGAGCCCGCGGGTTCGAGACCCCCCTGGGCAGCGAGACCTCATCTCTACAAAAAATCAGCCGGGCGTGGTAGCGCGCGCCTGTAATTCCGGCTACTCGGAAGGCAGAGGTGGAAGGATTGCCGGAGCCCAGCAGGCGAGGCTGCGGTGGCCGGAAGCGGCCACTTGCACTCCAGTCTGGGCGACAGAGTGAGACTCCAACTCAAAATAATAATAATAATAATAATAATTTTCATATTGCTGAATACAATTATTAACCTAAATATCAACAATAATTCTTTAATATCAAATATCTCATTAGTTTTTCAATTCTCTTAATCTTCTCTTATTTTTTGTTTTAATACTTAATTTGTTTCATTATATCAATTATAGTTGGATCCATTTATTTCATCAGAGTTACAAATAGCAAGTTTATTATTCTATCATTCCTTATGAACTTATTAAAATACTTCTCTAAAGAGAAACAGGTCCTCATCAACTATTTGCTATCTAAGATATAGTTCATGCAGAAAAGACAGAATAATTGCTTGATTCACTTTTGAGATTCTATCATTCACCAGTTTTCAGAATATTGATTCAGTACTATCACATCTTCAAAGATAACTGGTGGGTTTATAAGAACTCATGATTTTTGTCATGTTATATATTTTAATATACAATAGTTATCATTTTTCTTTCTGCACAAATTGTCACATTATTGGATAGTAGGAGACTTTAGAAATTGGCTCCTGATTTTTTTCAATATGACTTTAGTTGCTTTTTTTATACTTTCCTTTTTTAAAAAGATCTTCCAGTTTATCATATACATTTCATACCAACTATTTCATTTATCTAAATAGTTCTGGTTCTTTAAAATGGGAAAAAAGTATTTAAGGACCATAATATAGGCATTAGGACTGCTCGTTGCTACTGAATAATCATTTTTAGTGGACAGAGCTAAGGAAAGAGAAATGAAATGTCATGAATTCATACTGATATTTTCAGTAAACATCTAGGATTACATTGTTTTTACTTTATTTTGTTGATTTTCTATTTGAGTTCTCCTCTTACACTGAAAACATGAGATCCTAATTATAGTATTATGTTAATATAGTTACTTGTTTGCTTTTTATATACATATACACTAGTTTCAGAATAAGGATATCAATATTATTATTAACAATATTACTAAAAAGAGTTTCAATATAGCAATACCATCATTACTATAACAAGGCTACTAAATGCAGCTTAAGTTTTAATTGCTGTTTTTTTGTCTTTAGATGTATTCCACTGGGGGTATATAAATTATTGTTTTATCCATTTTATTGAGGCAGGATTGACATATAAAAAGTTGGTCATAGTTAATGTATATATCTAGATGAGTTCTGGGATAAGTGTACATCAGTTAAACCATTACCACCATTATTACCTCCCAAAGTTTCCTCCTGTCACTTTGTTATTATGATTTTAAGAACACTTAACATAAGAGCTATCCTTTCAGCAAATTTAAGTATATAATACAGTATTATTTGCTATAGTCACTATGTTGTATATTAGATCACAAACACTTATTTATATTGCATAAGAAAAATGTTGTACCCTTTACTCATCATCATGCCATTTATCTTCCTCCCAGCTGATGGTAATCACCATTCTATTCTCTGCTCCTATAAGTTTGATTATTGTAGATTCTATATATAAGTGAGACCTTACACTACAGTATTTGCATTTCAATGTCTGACTTACCTCAATATAATTTCCTCCGCTTTCATCTATGTTGTCACACATAACCAATTTCCATTTTAAGGCTAAGTAATATTCCACTGTATGTACATACCAAAATTTCTTTATCCTTTCATCTGTGATGAATATTTAGATTATTTTCATATCTTGGCTATTGTGGATAATGCTGCAATGAACATGGGAGTATAGATATCTTTTTGAAATCCTGATTTCAATTTATTTTTAAATATATATCCAGAAGTGGGATTTCTAAATTATAATGAGGTTATATTTTTAATGTTTTTGAAGAGCCTTCATATTGTTTTCTATACCAATTTACATTTCCACTAATGGTGCACAGGTTTCCCTTTTCTCCACATCGTTACCAATACTTTTTATCTTTTGTTTTTAACAACAGTAATCCTAACAGGGGGAACGTGAAATCTAATTGTGGTTTTGAGTTACATTTTCCTGAATGATTAATGATGTTGAGTACCTTATAATTTACCTATTGGTTATTTGTATGTCTTCTTGGGAGAATGTCTATTCAGATCATTTGCCCATTTTAACTTGGGTATTTGGGGGTTTTTTGTTTGCTTTGGCTTTTCAGTGATATGAGTTCCTAGCAAATTAGATTCACCCGTCATCACATATATGGTTTGAGATCTAATATACAACATAGAGGCTACAGCAAATAATACTGTATTGTATACTTAAATTTGCTGAAAGTACCTAATATCATTTAAGAGAATGAGATCTCATGACTTTTAAGTCTTTTTTAAATGCCCTACCTCTTAGGACTATCACATTGGGAATTAAGTTTCAACAAAAATTTTAGAGGAGGCACAAACATTCAAACCATAGTAAAGGTCAGCTAATTCCTTACAAAGGCACCAAGTAGAATGGAAGAAAATATTTGTAAACTACTCAGTCTCAGATACTTTGTTACAGCAGCATGAACTGACTAAAACAAAAGTTGGTACCAAGGAATGTGGTGTTGATGTGACAAATACCAGAAAATGTGGAAGTGGCTTTGGAACTGAATAATGAATAGAGAAGGAAAACGCCTAGGTTGCTCTGAACAGAGCATTAGGGTGACTGGCATGGGTTTAGATGTGGGGCATTGTAGAGAAAGCTTAAATCTTCTTAGAGATTCTCTAAGTGGTCATGATCAAAATGTTGGTAGCAGTAAGAACATTCTGAAATGGAAATAGGGAATATCTTAAACAAAATTAGAGCAAAAGTCATGTTTATTATAAAATCACAAAAAGTTAGCTGAATTGTATCCATGTTCCAATACTTTATGGAATAAAAAAGGTTAAGAGCAATGAAATGCAATATTTGGTGGAAGAAGGGTCTAAACGCAGTGTTTAAGGTCAGTATGGCTTCTCTTGCCCACCTGTAGTAAAATGTAAAAGGGTGAAATGAAACAAAGATAAAATTTATACATAAAAGGAAAGCATAACTTAAAGATTTGAAAAATTCTCATCCTGGCCATGTAAATAATAAATATGTTCTGGAAAGAATACCAAGGGTATGGATAGAAGAAAGCCAGTTGCCAGAACCCTTCAAGACAATGGAAGAATAGCTCTAAAGGCATTGGAAAGATCTTCAAAGCTGCCACTTCCATCAAAGGCCCAGACTTTTAAACTTTGAAGGCAAAACAGTATCAAGGGAAAGGCTAAGGGAACTGGTGGGACCTTGGGGCTCACTTTCCAGGGCTGCCTCATGTTTCTACTCCATGCTCTCTGGTACAATGCTCTTTAGCCACCCTAACTGTGGGATCAAGCAGGCTCGGGTATGGATTGGAATGCCAGTCCAGAAGGCACCAGCTGTAAATTTTGGTGGTGTCCACACGGTGCAAAATCTGTAGGCATACAAAGTATACAAGCTGTGGAAGCATGGCCATCTCCACATAGATTTGGAAGGATACCTTGGAAAGCTTTGGAGTTTGGGCAAATAACTGACACAAAGAGGGGCTGCCTAGAGAATTCCATCTAGGGAAATGCCTAACAGAGCTGTGGGGCTGGGCCACTCCAGAAAGTCCCCACTAAGGCAATGTCCAACAAAACTGCAGGGTTGGGTTCTCTGCAAAGAGTCTTCCACTGAGGAAATTCCCAGTGGCTCTTTGAGGATATAGCCATCCCAGACACTCAAGACGAGTAAATCCACCAAAAGGCAACTTTAGCCTGAGAGGACCACAGTCAGGTGACTCCACACATGAGACCTGGATGCATGGGCTAAACCCAGCAAAGTCATGGGGACAGGGCTGCCCAGGGCCTGGTCTTGGGGCCCCAACCTCATCCCATTGTTTCCAGAAGGAAGGAGTTAAAGTCAAGGATTATTCTCAAGCTTCAAGATTTAATGTTGTTTGCCTCATTAGTTGTGGACTTACTTGGGACCAGTTACTCCTTTCTTCTCGCCTATTTCTTCCTTTTTGGAATGAGAATGTTTATCCTATACATGTTATTTTGGAAATACACACATTTTTTGATTTCACAGGGTCACAGCTGGAAAACAATTTGCATCAGGATGAATCATATAGTGAGTCTCATCCATATTTCATTTACATGATATTTAGATAAGACTCCAGACTTTTGAATTATGAGTTGATGCTGGAACAATTTAGGATTTGGGGGGCTATCAGAATAAAATGAATGCATTTTGTATATGAGAAGGACATGAATTTTGGAAGGTCAGGAATAAAATGCTATGGTTTGAATATTTGTGTTCCTCCAAAATTAATGTTGAAAATCCCTATTTTGGTGGTATTAAGAGGTAGAGCCTTTTGGAAAGTGATTAATTCATGAGGGCTTTGCTTTTGTCAATGGAGTTAATGCTCTTATAAAGAAGCTTCAGAAGGCTGTCTGAATTTTTTAATCCTTCTGCCATCTGAGGACACAAAATTCATTATTTTTTCACCCCTTCTGTCATATAAGGATGCAGCAAGAGGCATCATCTTCAATGCAGAGAGAAAGCCTTCACCAAACAGTGATTCTGCTGGCAAATTGACTTGGATTTCCCAGTCTCCAGAACTGTGAGAAATAAGTTTCATTTATTCATGAATTACCCAGTCTAACATATTTTGCAATAGCAGCACAAGTAGATGATTTTATATGAATTTTAAACTTTCCATAATACAACTTTTAAAATTTATATTGTAAACATTAACAGAAACATCATACTACCCTACAAGAATAATCAGACCATAAATAAATGAGTTTTTAAAGATTAAAAACTATGATTCCAAAATTAAAATCACTGTATAGACTGATAAATTAGGTTGAGGAAATCTCTAAACAATATCTAACAAAGATGTAGATATTTGTTTACAAATATACAAGAACCGATTGAGGGGTTACAATATCCAACTATTTAGAGGTTTCAGGAAAAAAAAGAAAAAAAGCAAAGAAGTACACAAATAATACAATAGAATTTCACACAGCATAAAGGCAAAAATTGAGATTGTAAAGAAACTACCAAGGGCTCATCTTGATCAATGATAAAATACACCATTACACATCCTTTTGAATTTCAAAGAACTATAAATGAAAAAAAGATACTGAACATGAATTGCCTATGTAGAAATTAAAAATTGACTGGCCTAAGACTATATCTGTAATGGAGAAGTGAGGCATTCAAAATTCTTAAGAAATTTTTTTCCCAATTTGAATTTTATACCAAGCATGAGAACAGAATTAAAACCTTGTCTTAGTTGGCTCCTAATACTCAGACAGACAGTTATGGGCAAAGGTATTTTGGGAAGTGTTCTGAAAGAAATTGAGGAAGAAAGCAGACTGAAAGAAGCTGGTTGCCATAAGGTTGCAGCCAATACTTCCTCAGAGCCTATGGAAAGCTCTGGAGATATGATGGCCCTTTAGCATTGCTCCTTGTTGAGGCAAGGGGGCTGTGCCTCTGTAGCTTTGAATAAGCTAGCCATTAAATATAATTTAACAACCTGAAGAGGGCATAAATTCAAGCCATTCTCTATGACCAAGAGCAATTTGGAGGGATGGGTAAATAGAGGAAAAATCTATTTATCCTGTATGCACACAGAGTATCCTCTGTATAGGTCATATATTCTGGCTGTTTTAGAAAGCTTTCTCTTCCGAGAGTTCTTCAGGATTCTACATGGCTTTATTTCTCAGTGAAGCATAATTATTAACAGGATAGAGTACTTGTAGCCCACACTGATATACTCATAACTGATATTAAGGCTATAACTGACAAGCACCAGCACACTCTTTCGTGATCCATTTCATATCTCCCTAATGCTTGGGTAGCAACTTTACTGGTCTAGTCAGCTTACTTGGTGTTGTGACCCAAACTATTATACGCAAGAGGAGTGAGCCTTTATTTACCATACCCTTCGCATGTTAAATTTGCCGTTCTTGTTCATTTATAATTAAAGCAGGGTGTGGGAGCAGCTATTACCCTTGAGCATCAAACATTTTTCTCCCTGCTTTCTCTGTGTAACAGCAGCCCTACCTCTCTTCCTGGTTATTAGAATCAATTATCTCTGCCAGTAGATGACTACTTTCTTTGCCTCGTGATCTTTTGGTATGAGGAAGAGCCCAAAGTGGTTAAGCAATAGGTATAACTTAAAGTCAAATGAAACTCACATCTCTCGAGTGCCAAAGAGATATTGCACTGAACACTGAGCCGCCCTTCCACTGGTATCACATCTACTGATTAAAGTCTTAATAACTGGACCCTAATAGCATGCCCAAAACTATCCATACTTCACAAACCACCACACCTGGGGTTATTTATTGCCAGCTGGGCTGCCAAATAATCCAGTTCTGAAATATGTTTTTAGTTATCTGCTTCTTAGAATTATTTCTGGCACCAGCATTTTTAGATCAGATTTCTTGGAAATGTAAATAGAATAAACACTTCAAGTAGAGAAATGTAAATTAAAATCACCAATGAGATACTATTTCACATTCATTAGAATGGCTAAAATAAAAAAGACTGACAGCACCAAGTGTTAGCAAGCTTATTCTACAACTGAAGTCATATACATTGATGGTGTACAATCATGATGCAGGAAGCAAACTATGGGAATAGTTTATCACTTTCTGATTAATTTACCATGCATTTAACACAGGGGGTAGCAATTCCACTTCTAGGTATTTAGTTAAGAGAAATAAAAATGAGGAAAAATGAGGCTGATGATGTATATTTCCTTCCAACTCCACAAGAAGACCTGCACTTAGCTCTAATTATTATAGCAAAAAAGTCTATCAATAGATGAATAAACCCTACTATATTTATACAATTAAATGCTACTCCACAACAAAAAGGAAACAAATAGTGATACATATAAATATTGGATGGACCTCATCATCTTATGCTGAGCAAAAGAAGAGTGCATACTATATGACTCCATTCATATGAAATTTTAGAACATGCAAAGATAATTTATAGTTAGTTTGGGCTGGGGGTGAGAATGAGTAATGCAAAGATGTAGGATGGAACTTTCTATGGTGATGATAATGTCTGTATTTTAATTAGGCTTGGGGTTCCATGGGTACACAGTCATGAGTCACTTAATGACAAGGATACATTTTGAGAAATGTGTCAGTAGGCATTTTGTTGTTGTGTGAACATCACAGTGTGTACTTACACAAGCCTAGATAGTCTAGCCCACTACACACCTGGCTATATGGTATTGCTTATTGCTTGTAGGCTACAAACCCGTAGACTATGTTACTGTGCTGAATACTGTAGGCAACTGTAATACAATAGTCAATATTTGTGTATCTAAACACTTTTAAACATAGAAAGGGTACAGGAAAATATAGTATAAAAGATAAAAATGGTACATCTCTATGAAGCAATTAGCTTGGATGGAGTTTAAAGGACAGAAAGCTGCTCAGGATGAGTTAGTGCACAGCGAGTGAATGTGAAGGCCTACTACATTATAGTACACCTCTATAGACTATATAGACACTGTACACTTAGGCTACACTAAAGTTATGTTTTAAAATTTTATTCTTCAGTAATAAGTTAACCTTAGCTTACTGTAACTTTTTTTTTACTCTATAAACTTTAAAAATTTTTTTGTGGTAGCACTTAAAACACAAACACATGCTACAGCTGAACAAAAACATTTTCTTTCTTTATATCCTTATTCTTCAAATGTTTTTCTATTTTTAAAATTGTTTAATTTCGTTTTACTTTTTCGACATTTATGTTAAAAACTAAGGTATCAACACAAATATTAGCTTTGGCCTATACAGAGTCACAGTCATCAATATCACTATATTCCACCTTCATATCTTGTTCTACTTGAAGGTCTTTAAGGGCAGTAACACACATGGAGCCAACGGTAACAATGTATTCTCCTGGAATACCTCCTGAAAGACTTGCCTGAGGCTGTCTTATTACAGTTAACTAGTTTACAAGTAGAATGAGCACACTCCAAAATAATGATAAACAGCATAGGGTAAGAAATATATAAACCAGGCCGGGCTCGGTGGCTCAGCCTGTAATCCCAGCATTTTGGGAGGCTGAGGCGAGTGAATTGCCTGAGCCTGTGGGTTTGAGACCCACCTGGGCAATTTGGCAAGACCTCATCTCTACAATAAAACAAAAATTAGCTGGGTGTAGTAGCACGCACCTGTAGTTCCGGCTACTTGGAAGGCTGAGGTGGAAGGATCACTGGAGCCCAGCAGGGGCGAAAGAGTGAGACTCCAACTCAAAAAAAAAAAAAAGAAACATAAACCAGTAACATAAATGTCTATCATCATTATTAAGCATTAAGCATTCTACACGTTAGACTTTTGTACAACTGGCAGTGCGGTAGGTTTGTTGACACCAGCATCACCACAAACACATGAGTAATGCATTATACACTATGATGTTACAATGGCTACAACATCACTAATCAACAAGATTTTTTTAAACTCCATTTTAACCTTATGGGAACACGTTCAAATATGTGATTCACTGTTGACCAAAAAGTTATCCACTGTTGAACAAAATTTATTTAGTCACATGATCATACACATTTTTCAAAACTCACCGAACTTTGTACCATATACATTCATTTTTTGTAATATATATATACACAGTGCACACATATATACATATATATATAAATGCTGTCTTAATTTTTGCCCTTAAGAAATTAAATAAAGTGTCTACTAATCTAACATTATGAAATGTGTTGGATTCCAAATATTGTGATTTACTTACTATTACTAATTAGTAAAGGTGGTTCTACAACTGTCTTCTCTAATTATTTTCAGAAATGAAAATAGAAGAATGGTATACCAAGCTCCCTTAGTGTAATTCAAGTGGTATTGTCTTATAAATGTTTTTTAAAAACACATAGCATAAAAAATAGGATACCGATATAATCATCTGATTAGGAGAAATGAGACTTTGAAGGTAAAAAGAATCATTTCTTAATTAACAATAACACAATCCCTTAGCATATCTCACAGTTACTTAATTCAGACACTCAAGGCCTTGCCTTTCATGATATGAGTGTGATTATGCATGCACATATGTAATTCCTAAAGGCATGAAAGATCATTCTGGACCAAATTTCTCAGTCTCACTTCTCTTATTCCAAAAGTTATTTTCACTGCTTTTCAGGCAAATTTAACTGCGTCTCTATAATTTAACTCTGTGGGAGTCTGGGGATTTGATGGTAAAGTCATTACTCATTAGATAGATTTGTAAGGAATAATTTTTAATTATGTAGAATGAATGTAGGAATGAAAACATTACGGTGGAAGAGTGGAAAAAATTAAATTGCTTGGTAAACATTAATGGGAACATTTGGAGATAAAGACCTTTCTCTTTCCCCACTCTCACTCATATCTTTTAGAAAGAAACCAACAGGAATTTGCAAACACATCTACAGAATGTATAAAAATAAAGAAAATCCAAAGCAACTTGTAGTTTTTACAGTTCTTCAAAACTCAACAGCAGCATAAAATATATCATATGAACCATCTCTATAGTTTAGTGTAACAATCTTTATAAAACTCTCTTGGATGGGAACTTAGTTTCTTAGTAGTAGGCCTGGTTGCTTCAGGAAGACAAAGTTGTCTTGAGATGAACTTTCCAGCAAAATGTCACTTTGCAGTGTGTCTTCTTTCCTAACACATTCTTATCACCACGACTATATGAAGAAAGTCACCAACAAATACTAGTTTTGTGTTTGTTTGTTTTTTAGTAAGAAAGCAGGATTTATTGAGAGGCAGAAAAGCTCCCACAGTGGGAAGGGACCCGAGAGGGTTGCCCCCAAATAATACCTTTTAATTACTATGTAGCTTAAGGAATCCCTGATGAATGTTGTGTAAGTAGCCAAGCCTCAAACTAGATTACATGAAAGCTGATCTACACTAAGAATAGCCTAGAATTTTAAGCCAAACTGGTGTTATCCTCTCGCTATGTGAACATTGAACAGGTTCAAGAGATTTCTGTGTACTTTGTTTACCTTTCTCCAATCTCCTTACTATCTCACTTCCAACCCCTGAAATTGCACTAAATTGTTGTTACTATAAACTTAAATCCAGCCCTTGCCAGAGAAGTTCTATTGAAGTACATTTTAGCAGCCAGTGAGGAAAGTTCATTTTTCTGCTTTGTTTCTGTTCTCACTCTGTGCTATTACAGATGGTGTAAACAGTCTAAATTGAATGAGGTTAAAGTTAAATGGCTCCTCTGATCAAATGACTCCAAGTATTTGTATTACATCCCTTGAGAAGTCATTGCATTTGCCAAAAAGCAGTACATCATGCCTAAAATGTTCACCCCTGAAATTTGAGTAAGGTATCTTTCTAAACAGAATTAGTACCTTTTCAAATGGTTGTCACACATCTGAGAAGCAAAAATGAGTTCCTATTACTGCTATTTATTCAATCTCAGGGTAATTTCTGCCCAACATACTCCCACCTGAGGCAGATTTTTGCTTCCTGCCTCATGATTTAGAGTCCTAAGAATCATTGACCACATGTACTGAAACAACACCCAGAATCATATTTTTTGATACACTATCCAGAGTGTTTCTCAAGAGAATAATTTCTCTCTACCATTTTCTAAAAGAAACAGAGAAAATAACATTTTACATTGCTTCTTGTGCATTCTAAATGCTAAGCTGAATCAGAGCAGTCTTTTGACTCCCCTGTCATCATAATATCCATAATTCACTTTATCTATTTTAGTCTCTGTGGTCCTGAACAATCAGAATTTGGGAAGAAACTGCCATTATTGAATTGAACCATTGGTGAGTCCATTTCTAAACAAGAAAAGTTCTTGTTTAGAAATCGTCCATTTTCCAAAAAGCATGTAATTAGGCCTTAAAAATAGTGGCAAGTCTTAGTGTTTAACTCCAAACTTATCTAACATTTTTAAATAAACTTTCAATTTTTAGAATAGCTTTAGATTCACAGAAAAATTATGAAGATAGTACGGTGAGTTCTGATAAACCCCACACCCAGTTTTCCTTATTATTAACATTTGTTACATCAGTTTAGTATATTTGTCATAATCAATAAACCAGTATTGGTACATTATTATTAACCAAAGCACATACTTTAGAGTTATATTTTTTTCCTAATGTTCTTTTTCTAGTCTGAATCCCATCTAGGAGACCACATTATATTTAGTTGTCACGTCTACTTAACTGTGACAGTTTCTCGGATTTTTCTTGCGTATGACCCTGACAGTTTTGAGAAGTACTTGTCAAGTGTCTTATAAAATGCATCTTAATTGTAATTTGCTTGAAGACCTTGACAGTTTTGAGAATCACTGGTCAGATATTTTATAGAATGCCCCTTAATTGTGAGTTGCCTGATGTTCCTCTCTTTATTAAACTGGGCTTACAGGTTTTGCGGAGAAAGATTACAGAGATGAAGTGCCATTTTCATTATACTATACCAAGATACCAAGAGTACATACTATTAACAGTACTTATCATTGTTGATGTTAACTGTGACCACCTAGTTTGAAGTAGTGTTGGTCAGTTTTCTCTACTGTAAAATTACTCTTTCCCGCAACCCCTCTCCATACTGGCAAGAAGTCATTATGTACAGGCTTCAATTAAGAAGTGGAGAGATATGTTCTAGACCTCCTTGCAAGCATAAACTACTTGAAGTTCTTCATCATAGGAGATGTGTTTCTTTTCCCCCATTTATTATTTAAGTAAATAACTTAGTTATGTAAGTATGGACTCTAATCCAGTACCACAAGGATTATTCTAGCCTCCTCCTCCTATTGTTTGCTTGTCAGTAAACTTCTACTTCAACCATGTGAAATCAAATTCCTATCATCTACCATGAATTTACTTAATTGTTCAGTTTTTGTACATACATATAGTGGTTTCAAAATTGTTAAGCCAAACTTCTGTGGGAGCAACATTATCAACTAGAGTACAGTTCTTATATATAGTTTCTTATGCTCTTAGCCTACAGTCTCCACATATTTTCAAAATTGATTAAGTCAGGACTTATGTTTCCTTATACCCTTAAGTGAGGTTGTTTCACACACTTAGAGTAAGATCGTTTTGTCACAATCTGCATTATATCCTGAGATGATTTGACTTTTGATTTTTTTTTAATTTTCACAAATTAAGGTTTATTCTTTGTGTTGTAAAGTTCTATGGGTTTTGACAAATGCTTAGTGTCAGATATTCACAATTACAGTAACATAAGGAATAACTATACTGCCCTAAAATATTATCTGTGTTTTACTTATTCAACTCTCTTCTTCTATCTCTTAGCCCCTAGCAATCACTTATCTGTTTATCCTCTCTTTGGTTTTGCTTTTTTCCAGACTGTCATATGAATGTAATCATGTACTGTACCTATAAATGTAATCAGTTTTTTAGATCTGGCTCCTTTCAGTTAGCAATATGGATTTAAGGTCCACTCATGTTTTTGAATGGCTTGATAGCTCATTCTTTCTTTTTCTCTAAATGAACTTGACTGTGTGAAGATACAGAATATTTCCATTACCAGAAGAATTCTTCATGTTGCTATGTGTAATCACATCCACTTCTCTTCTTCTACCTCTCAAACCTCTGGAAACCACTAATGTCTTCCATATTTCTGTAATCTTATTATCTCAAGAATATTGTATAAATGGAAGCATATAGTATGTAACCTTTAAGGATTTGCTCTTTTTATTCATCCATGCTGCTGCAATTACCAATAGTTCATTATTTTTTATTTAGTATTCCATGGTATGGATGTACCAGTTTCTTTTGAAAAAAAATAGGTTATTTGTGAAAGGTGAATTTAATATTGAGGCTATGATTACATTGTTCAAACCTAAAAATCAAGTAGAAAATTAATTCTTTAAAAATTGCTGTGTTAAAAAATGCATAACCCCCTTTTTTTTCTTTCTTTTTTTGAGTTGGAGTCTCACTCTGTCGCCCAGACTGGAGTGCAGTGGCTGCTCCCGGCCACCGCAGCCTCGACCTACTGGGCTCCAGCGATCCTTCCGCCTCAGTCTTCCAAGTAGTTGGAACTACAGGCATGCGCTACCACACCCAGCTCATTTTGATTTATTGTAGAGATGCCCAGGTGGGTCTCGAACCTGCAGGCTCAGGCAATCCACTCACCTCAGCCTCCCAAAGGCGCGGGATTACAGGCTGAACCACTGAGCCCGGCTGTATAACCCCATTTTTTAATCATTCACCTATTGAAGAATCTTTTGTTGTTGTTGTTTGATCTTTTTATTTTGTGGCTATTACAAAAAGAATACTGCTATAAGCATTAATATACAACTTTCTTGTGGTAACATAAATGTTTACTTCTCTGGGATAAATGAACAGGAATGCAACTACCAGTTCATATGGTAGTTGTATATGTAATTTTAAAAGAAACTGTCAAGTTGCTCCAGTGTAGCTGTACCAGTTTACATTTCCATCTGGAATGTATGAGTGACACAGTTTCTCTGCATCCTCATCAACATTTGGTATTGTCTATATTTTTCATTTCATTTTTAAGTTGCATTTTCCTGTTGGCTAGTGATGTTGAGAATCTTTTCATGTTCTTATCTGCCAGCTGTATATTCTCTTCAATGAAACTTCTATCCATGGCATTTGCACACTTTTTTCTTGGATGGTTTTCTTACTGTCGAGTTTTAAAAGTTCTTAATATATCCTAGATACGAATCCTTTGTTGGATACGTGGTTTGCAAATATTTTAAAAAGTTTATGGCTTTTTTTAAATATTATTAACAGGGTCTTTTTCACAGCAAGATTGTTTACTTTTGATAAAGTCCAAGTAAAGAATATTTTTACAGATCACGTCAAGCCTAAGATTCCTTTCAACCATGCTCTAAAGTCTGAAAACTTTCTTCTGGGTTCTTTTGTCTGAAAGTTTCACATTTAAGTTGGTGACCCATTTTGAGTTAATTTGTATGTAATGTGTGAGATTTAGGTTGAGGTTTATTTTTTGCCCATAGATGTTCAATTACTTCAATACCATTTGTTTAAAAAGTCTGTCTTTCATTCATACTTTGTTTTTGCATCTTTGCAAAAATACAGTTAGGAATGTGTGTGTGGATTTATTATTGATTTCTCTATTCTTTTCAATTGATCTATACATATCTCCCCTTGCCAATACTACACTCTGCAATACTGCAGCTATATAGGAAGTCTTGAAATTGGGTAGACTGATTCTTCTCAATTTATTTTTCTTTTTTAAATTTGTTTTAGCCATTCCAGCTTTTTTGCCTTTAAATAAAAAAATTTAGAATATTCCTGTCCAAATCTATATGATTTTTGCTGAAATATTGATAGGAATTACATTAAATATATATCAATTTGGGGAGAATTGGCATTTTACTATGATGTTGATCTTCCAATTATTGAACACAGCACATCTCTGTTTATTTAGATTTTATTTCTTTCATCAACATTTTGTGGTTTTTAACATTAAAGTCTGTAGATGTTTTCTTAGATTTACAACTAAATAATTCATATTTTTTGAGTGACTGAAAATGGTATTTTATTTTTAATTTTGGTGTCTATGTGTTCCTTATTAGTATATAGAAATAAAGTGGATTTTTGCATGCTTTTTTTCTTTTTGTGTCCTGTAATCTTACTGGACTCATTTATTAGCTCTGGAATGAATTATTTTAGATTCCTCAGTGTTTCGTACACAGACAATCATGTCATCTGAAAATAGAGACAACTTTATTTTTTCCTTTATTAAACTGTATGCCTTTTCTTTTCTTGCTTTACTGCATTTGCTTCCAGCAGTGAGAACAGGAATACTTGCCTTGTGTCCCATCTCAGGAAAAAGCATTGTTTCGTATTTAAGTATAATGTTAGAGGCTGTTTTTTAAATGGATACTTTTATCAAGTTGAGGAAGTTTCCTTGTATTCCTATCTTTCTGAAAGTATTTTTATCATTAAAAATATGTAAAATTTAAAATTATTTTTCTTCACTAATTGATATGATCATGTGTTTTTTTTTCTTTAGTCTACTTATATCATGCACTGAATATATTCTTATATATTCTTATATAATTATAGACAACACTTGGTCATGCTGTATAATTCTTTTTATATATTGTTGAGTTCTGTTTGTTAATAATTCTTAAAGATTTTTGCATCTGCATTCATGAGGGATTTCAATCTGTAGTTTGAGGGGGTTGTGTTGTTGTTGTTGTTGTTGTTTGTTTTGCTTTGTTTTGCTTTGCACTCTTTCTCCTGGGTATCAAGTTAAAGCTGCCCGCATAAAATGAGTTGGGAAGTAGTCTTTGCTATTCTATTTTCTGCAAAAGATTGTGCAACATTGGTCTTCATGAATTAGAAACATCTTGTCATTTTAAAATTGTAAAACCAATTCTTTAACAGTTATAGAGCTGTTCAAAATATTTCATTTTCAGTGAGATTTGGTAGTATGTATTTGTCAAACGATTGGTCTGTTTCTTCTATGGCATCAAATTGACATGTGTAGAGTTGTTTACAGCATTTCATTAGTATCATTTTGATTTCTTTAGAGTCTATGCTAAATCTCCTGTTTCATTCATAACATTGGTGATTGTGGGTTTTTTATTTTTATCTCAGCATTGTGAAAGATTTACCATTCGTATTTATTTTTCTTAAATCAAAGAACCTGTTTTTTAAACTTAATTGCCCCATTGTTTTCTTGCTTTCAATTCCATTGATTTCTACTCTTGTGCTTATTATTGTCTCCCTTTTGTTTGTATTGAGTTTGCTTTGCTCTCTTTTCTCTAGATTCTGGAGGGAGAAGCTTAGGCTATTGAGTTGAAGCCTACACAGTTCTCTCACCCACGGTTGTTACAACATTGCACAACTCCTAGGACCACCAGAGCGTTCAATGGGAAAAGTGCACATGAGCCATGTGCTTCGCAGTGGCCCTACTTTCAACAATATGGGAAAACTAAATACCAGGAATGTATTCGACTACAAATCTGCACATCAGTACCGAACAGTGATTTGACTATTACCTTTTTTCCCCTTGAAGGTGAATAAATCTGTTCACATGCAAGAGTTACCATGGTGTCTCTAAAAATATTTCAGTGAAAAAATAGTATATCTTTTTCTTCCTGGCAGATATTGTATCTGCCATTCAAATTTTTGTTCAATTGCTAAGTAAATTAAATTTTGCCCTTTAACATTTCTCGTCAAGATTTTCTGAAACTTCCAGTGTTTCATAATAGAAAATGTAATTCATGTATCTAAGTTAGGTTTGCTTAACCCTTCTTTGCCTGTATCTGCAAATTGACAATTATAGCTGATTAAAAACGTTTTACTGGTCCTTTTTAAAACCCTTACAAGTATTGGTTTAAAAGAAGGCTAAGGGAAGTAATTGCATTAATAATAGTTGGCTTCCAGGAAGCTAAAAGCTACAACACTAGTTAATAGGTTATTTCCCCCACATTAGACAGAGTTACAATTGACTCAACTTGGCAAATAACTGACTATGCAGGCAAAGGGATGGGAGAAGCCAAAGATGAGTTCAGGTTTTAAATTTCTGTAACTGAGAGGTGTTTGCATTGTTAAAATAGGAAACACAGCAAAAAGCTGAAAAATAGGGCATAATATCCAGGTAGAGATAATCCTGCTCAGAACGTCTTTGCAACGTTAGGAAGAAGTGACAATTGGAAATACAGAATTTATGTCATCAAAAAAAGTTCATTGACTGGCTATTAGGCGCCAGGTGTTGTGCTCTGCTCTGGAATGCATTTGCACAACATGTAGACTGGCAGTCCTTGACAATTAATGAGACTATACAGGATGAGTGTAAGGAGAAGAGAAACATCATACTGTAACAAAGAATCCCAGGTCTTGAAAATTATTTGTTTTCTTGTTTCTAACCTCACAATATAGTTTGCTGGAACACATTAAGTTTTGTTTTCTCTTTCTTTTCCTCTTTGAGTTCCCCATACACAATGATCCTGTGATTATGATTAAGCACATACCCATCGCTTTAATTGTGTACTTGCTTGAAACATTTCAGAAATTAATCTTGGAATAAGCTGCACTTGGAGCCTCATAGTTCAGAAGTCACTGGCTCCGGGATACTCTATGGCCAGATTCAAAAATCACCCTAGGAGTTTAATCTTCAAGCTGACCACTATTGAGATGACATGTGGACAGCAATTCAAGATGATCATCCAAGCAAGAGACATAATCCTGTAATATGCACCACTCCTAAATACCCCTCATTCCTATCTTTTTCCTATAAAATTCTTTACCCTCTGCACAAGACTTTGAAATCATTTCTTTGAGGTTTGAGCCTGGCCATTTCTCCGTCTTACGGCTTTTGAAATAACGTTACCTTCCTTGCACTACATCTTGTGCTTGTTTATTTCGACCTGCAAGCGATGAGTAACAGCATCTGCGATCAGCAACAAAACCTCATGCATATGCCACTCTTACACTTAGGATATGGGAAAAGGGAAGGGAGAGAAGAAAAGGTAAAAGAGGTAGCAGAAGAATCAGGAGCGTGCAATGCAACAGAAGCTGAAGGAGGAAAAACATTTTAAAGAAGGGATGACAAACAGCAAGAGAAGATTTAGAGGGTTTGAAAGTACTAAGAGCCAGGCTCGGTGGCTCAGCCTGTAATCCCGCTCCTTTGGGAGGCTGAGATGAGTGGATTGCCTGAGCCCGCGGGTTCGAGACCCGCCTGGGCAGCGAGACCTCATCTCTACAACAAATCAAAAAATCAGCCGGGCGTGGTAGCGCGCGCCTGTAATTCAGGCTACTTGGAAGGCTGAGGCAGAGGGATCACCGGAGCCCAGCAGTCGAGACTGCGGTGGCCGGCAGCGGCCACTGCACTCCAGTCTGGGCGACAGAGTGAGACTCCAACTCGAAAAAGAAAAAAAAAGAAAGTACTAAGAAAACAAAATCAAACAAACACTGAATTGTGTGTGTATGAGACAACTGTGAAAGAAAAATGGAATCTCAGGACCTGAAACTCAGTGTGCCAAAGGGAAAGTAACTTGGAAACTGAGTCACCACTATTGCCTTGTTTGTGTTCCCAAACTGATAGCTATAGTTTCAGAACCCTGTATGATAGTCTTATTTTCTCTGATCCCTCTTTTCAACTGTACTTTATCTTGTATGAAATATAGATTTACTGAGTTTGACACAGTGCAAAATTGACTTTTTCCTTTACTCGCTCTTTTTATATGTAAAATTTAGGGTTACTGAGGGTAATTAGAACCTCACAAGAATGTAAGCATCTGTCTCACTATCTACCCTCTCTCCCTTTTCTCTCCTCTTGCTTGCTTTCCCCTTTAAATATTATGTTCAACAAGACCGCTTTGGTAAAAAGCACAAGTCACAGATACTCCTGTGATCTTTTTCTCAGGTGTGTCCTCAACCTTGGCAAAATGAATTTCTATTGATTGAATCCTACCTCAGTCACTTTACGTTAACAAAATAAATAATAATAATGGTTAATATTTATTGAACACTAAATTTTTCACAAGCATAATGTCACTTAATCCTCACTGCAATTCTATACAAGAGAGCATTATTTTTTTTTCTCTTTTAATTTTTATTTTGAAATTGTGGGGTACAATTCAGGGTTCGGTATACAAATGTTCATTGTGCAGGCACCCTTATTGATGAGGTGTGCCCCCCCCTTCCCCAGATGGATATCAACTACTGTCAATCCCAGCTCCCCACCCCTACCCCCACCCCCACCCTGCAGTTACAAGAGGGCATTATTGTCACCATTTTACAAATTGAGAAAACTGAGATTTGTTAAAGTAAAGCAAAGCCAGACATTAGTTAAAGCAGTAAAAGCATATTTTAGTCAGGAACTACTGAAATGGGAGGAAAGAGACCTCAGTATAAAATTGGTCTCAATTCTGAATAAAGTAGGGCAAATGAGGATTTATAGTCAAGGAGCAGAGTCGAGAAGGCCGGTGGATATCAGTAAATAGAAAATTATTAAGAAGAAACATTAGCGGTAAGGAAATTTCTGCTAGATCAACATCAAGGGTAGGAGACAAGAAATTTGAACAGACATTAAGGGTGATACCTTGGTATCTACCTAGGAGTGAAGAACTCTGGTCAAAATAATGTAGAAATCCCAAATATGCCACCCCCCAAAATGATTGTGGGCTATCAGAATATGCCACTCCAAAATAGGCTTCATTTAGTATAAGGATTACGTAGGAGAACCCTCCACCCCCCAAAATTCCAGAATTACCTTTTGGAGGGCAGGCCCCTTGTAGTACACTAGGGAATTTGTTCCTCCAGATAAAATGGTCAACCAAAGTTTTTATCTGAAAGTTTTGAGAAGGTTGCATCACGAGTTGTGGAAGAAGTGCCTTGAGTTGTGGCAAACAGGTGATTGGTTCTTCCTCCATGACAATGCACCTAGTCACACAGTGCAGAGTATTCAGTAGTTTTTGACCAAATATGGCATGACCTCCATGTCCCACCCTCCCTATTCACCCAATCTCACCCCAGCAACATTTTTTTTGTTTCCCGAATGCAAAAAGTCCTCATAGTTAAATGTTTTGTCAATATGGAAGAGGTGAAACAAAAAACTTAGACATAAACTTATTTATAAATTTAAAAATCACAATTTTTTAATGATAAATTTTGGGTTTTTTGGGTCCTCCCCCTCGTATTTGAACTGATTATTTTGAGAAACTGCAGACATAAACTCTGAAAACAAAATAGAAGTTTTTTTCCATTTTGCATGGAAAATTTACATCTATAAAAGAAATCCCCATTTATAATTTTTCTTTATGAGAAGAATGACTCTAAATTACTAAAGACTTTTTCAATTAAGAAGACTCCAACTAAAATCTGCACAACAAACCTTTTCCTAGTTTATTCTGCTTTTTCTGGTCACCACCCCCCTCCACCCCACCATTACTGGTCTCTTCAACACTCTTCCTTCTTTGTTTTAGCGGAAAATGGTATTTAAGCCTGAATTCAAAACCATCTTTTTGATATTTACTTATGTCCCTGTGTGTCTTCCATGTGTAAATGAGACATATAGGTTATTAAACTCTTGTTTGTTTTTCTTCTGGTTAATAGGTGTTTTGTTACAAGAGTCTGTTTCAACTAAGAACTATGAAGAGTAAAGAGAAAATTTTGTTTCCTCCCCCACACTGACTTAACAGAATTCTTGCTACAACTGAACAAGGAAGGCCAAAGACAAGGTCCAAGCTTAAGATCTAATCAAAAACAAGTTTCAGAGGATTTTTTCGAAAGTTTGGTCAAGCAGAGAGTCTTTGCTAGTTTCAATGGTTAGCTCTGCTGAAGGGAAATAGAGTAGTTTAGTCTCAGCTCTGTCTGTTACTATATTCATTTATTTCTTTAGAATAAAGCATTTCAATCAGTCCAAGCAAAAGCCATAGTAGAAAGGAGTTAATGCAGTTGTTCCCAAACTTTGCCTTACATCATAGAAAACACCCAATGGTCTTTAAAAAACCTTGACGTCCAAGTCACAATGCCCTTGCCAATTAAGTCAGGATATCTGCTGTATTTTTTAGATTGTCAAGTGTTTTTAACGTGTAGTGAAGTTTGAGAACCACTGGGCTAATGAGTAAGTAGGCTGAGAGGAAGCAGAGAGTGGAGTAGAATGTGCCTTTAAGAAATTTGCTGCTAAAAACAATGAAGTAAACTAGGCAACTTAGGAGTGTTGGGGAAGTGTAATTAAGAGAAACAAAATATTTTCCCAACCCAGAAAACCTTTCTACAAAAATAGTAAGCTGGGCTTGGTGGCTCAGCCTATAATCCCGCACCTTTAGGAGACTGAGGTGAGTGGATTGCCTGAGCCCGCGGGTTCGAGACCCGCCTGGGCAGCGAGACCTCATCTCCACAATAAATCAAAAAATCAGCCGGGCATGGTAGTGCATGCCTGTAATTCCAGCTACTTGGAAGACTGAGGCGGAAGGATCGCCGGAGCCCAGCAGGTCGAGGCTGCGGTGGCCGGGAGCGGCCACTGCACTCCAGTCTGGGCGACAGAGTGAGACTCCAACTCAAAAAAAATAGTAGAGACAAAAAAATGTTCTATTATTGAATAAGTATTAATCCAGAATGTGATGTAAATCACAGGCAATCTATTAAGAGATTGCACAGACAGAAGAAATTGCATTCTTTTATATAGTTAAGTAGGTGTAGTCCATTGTGTGTGTGCGTGTGTGTGTGTGTGTGTGTGTGTGTGTGTGCGCATGTGTGTATGTTAGAGACAGTTACTTTGATGCCTGTGCTAGTCTCAAACACCTGGCCTCAAGTGATTCTTCTGTCTCAGTCTCCCAACTAGCTAGGGTTAAAAGAGAGTGCCACCACCCCCTACTATTTTTTAAAAGTTTTTTTAAAAGAGATGGAGTCTTACCATGTTGCCCAGGTTTGTCTCAAACTTCTAACCTCAAGCAATCCTCCTGCCTAAGGTTCCCAAAGTGCTGAGATTATAAATTTTAATCAGCACACCCGGCCAGCAGCATATGTTTTTACAATAAAAAGTAACTAGTTCTCAAGGAACAGGACTTGATGACATCTTTTATCACACATAATTAATCATAATTTTATCATGAAAAGTTGGAGATACCACCTATATTAGTTGAATGTCTTTATGTGGAGGGCAAACACACTTAGTATATCTTAATGATAAGAGGTAGATTTGCAAATTGGAAGGAAACTTCCACTGAAATTAAGCTCTTATCTTTCCACAAGAAGTAAGGGAGCTATTTCCCTTGATAGTTGCATTTCAAAAAGATGACTCCAATGCCCTTGAGGAAACATTCCTAAGTTATGAGTCTGATGAGTATCTTATTCTGTCATTACAGGGATGTACAAACATTTAAAAAGGACAGAGAAAGAAAATATGAAACAATAGGGAGAGCGGGAGGAGTAATCCATTTTCTTTATTTTCAACAGAGGAAATTAAGCCTCTTATTTACAATTTGTATCTTCCCTTACAGGAAATATCAGGATTAAGGAGACTTTCTTTTTCATTTTTACATGGAGAAATTTGAAAAGGTGTACAAGCTAAGGGTAAAAAACCATATGAGAAGAGGGCATTGAATACGTAAGAGAACAGAGGTACTGATGGAGCAAGGTTCCAAAGCAGGAGAGAAGTGGTAACTGCAAAAGTCTAAGCGAAGTGGTATGTTTCAGATAGGAGAAGGAAAATTGCTTTCTCTGAAATGAGGCAATGAAAATGTAGACATATGATTTTGTGGAGGAAGGGAAGTTACCTGTCTCATCCTCTGGAACCCACAATGTTCCTCCATTAGAATTATCTCCAGGGGCTGAGTCTACATTCAACAGTCACAGTTCACTAGCAACATATTTCCAGAGGGTGCAATTAATGTGGAAGTTATTTATAAGAGAGCCACCTTCTGTTAACCTTCAACTGATCAGTGATCAAAATTAAACACAACCAATCAGAACCACCTCATTTGCGTGGCGGGAACGCTGGTGCATAATGGGAATCCTGACCCTAACCCTAGCTGAAAAGGAGACCAGTCCCATGGTGTAAACACCTCTAGCCACTGATTTGATGAAAACAGTTCCCTTTATCACTATCCTGCCCGCTGGAATCCTAGACACCTCAGGCCACTTGCTTAGTGTGGACAGCTTTCTTTTTTCTTTTCTTTTCTTTTTTTTAGAGATGAGGTCTTGCCAAGTTGCCCAGGCTGGTCTTGAACCTGCAGGCTCAGACAATCCACTCACCTCGGCCTCCCAAAGTGCTGGGATTACAGACTGAGCCACCAAGACCGGTCTGACAGCTTTCTTATCACTGTTTACCTGATGCTTTCTTGCAGTGTACTCAATAAACCTGTTTTTCTACTCTAGTCTGACTTGGGTGAATTCCTTCACTGCCTGTGACTCTGGTTGTCTGGTCGCAACCCATGACAATTAGCAGTAATATTTCTCTAGCTATCATTCTCAAGTGACTAATTATAACAGACAATGTCAACAATTTCTTTGAATTTTCTCATATTCTTATCACCAAAGTGTGCTGCAGTCACTATCCAAGGCCTTTTATTTTCAAGATATGCAAGACCCTAATATTGAAGATGAAAAACTCTGTGGGATGTGGCAAAACCAAGTTGTTTGACAGAGATCTTTCTGCTTTATCTAAGAGTTGTTTTATAAATGCAAGAGATTGATCAGAATTATGCCTGACAAACCCAAAGAAGAATATATGTTAAATGCACTCAAGGAGGTTTGATTTCTATTTCTGTTGCCACTCCAAGTTTTCATCAAATGTCAGATGCCCCACATTCAAAGTCCCTTGAATCATCTTTGTCTAACTATTTTATGAAATATTTGTATTTTCATGTGTTTAAATTTGTTGATTGAAGGCTGTTGTCCAAGAGACCACCAGGAAGAATAAACAGCAGAAAAAAGAGCTTTATTGGCAATATCAGTTTGCAAACCAGGAAGAGAAAGTCTCCAGCATGAACCAAAGGTGCTCTTTCTTTGAAGAGGAGAGGGTAAGGTTGATATGCCTCACAGTACCCACATCACACAGTAGACTCATACATATCAGCAGGTTTGGGGGAAAAGTATACATATTTATGAGGGGAGCTGAGCACATATGCAATGGGTAAACAAATATGTAACATACATCCCATGTTCACATTGGGTTGGGTTTTAGCATTAAAACGAAGTGGAATTTGGCTGTTTCTGTCAAAAGGTGAATTACAGGACACAAAGACAGTTTGTTTGTAGCCTATTTAAGCCGGATGAAACTGGTCTGAAGTCTGCAGCTGCTTCTCAGAGAGGACTGTAAGGCTACCCCTCTGTCCAATCAGAATTGTAGTGGTCTGGGTTGTAAATCAAAGTTAAGATAATTTGCCTGATAGCTCCTATTGTTAGGAAGTTTGGTGAGAACTAGAAATTTGTCATGCCAACCAGGCCCTGAGCCTTCAACATGTAGGTAACCTTTGGTTTTGGGGTTTTTGTTTTTGTTTTTTAAACCTTAGGGTTTGCCTTAGTTGATAATGGGGCATCTATTTTGGTCTCCCAGATCACAATGTTAAAGGCAAAATCTTAAATGAAAAGACCAGACTTCTACGGACTTGTACGTTAATGTGAACACGGTGAATTGAAGGGCAAATCCATAAGGCCTAACAAGATTTTACAATGAAAACTTGAAGCGGTAGAAATAAACACATAGCTAAAGGTTCTAATGTGAACTTTCAATACATATAGCTGGGTTACCTGAGGCAATGCCCTTATTTAAACTCTCTTGGCCTCAGTTTACTCATGTGTGTAACAAAATTATTGGATTTTATCATTTATCCTTTAATTTCTACTGAGACTGGAACAAAATAAAAAGTTTATACTGCAGCATAAGGAGTTAGAGCTTGATGTGAGGAAAAACATGTCTAAAGTATTGCAGCTATACTGGGAGAAGCATTGGCAATTTTCCTTGGATACTTTGGCAATTTTCCTTGGATACTTTTTAAACAGGAAAATTGCCTATGTATAAAACAGTTGTAGCTATAGGTAGAAGAAAGAATTTCATTTGATGGTTCTTCCTTGCCAAGAATAGAACTGATTCTACTGAAAATAAGCAAATTAAATATTCTCCAGAAGCCAGCTTCACTGTAAACTCAGGTATCTGGCAGTTGGAAATGGTTAATTCATGCACCACGGGTGAGCAGCTCCCACTGAGGTCCAAAAGCAACCTGACCACTAGAAAGTTCTAGATTTGTCTTCAGAGCATTAGCATTTTTATTGCTTTATGATCCATCCACATCCATATAAAAGTGATTTATTCCCTTGGTATGTGCAATATAATACCAAAGAATTAGCATTGGAACAGCTTCAGGGGTCAATTAACCCAAACCCAGAATTCTAAGCAGTAGAGATTAGTTTTTGGAATATATCCCAGTAGTTAAATCTAGCAATGAAGGTGATTCCACCACGTTCCTAAGTATCTTTTTTCCAACTCTTTTAACTATTACTGAGTCCAATTTCCTCATGTGTATAAAAATCACTTAAGGATGGTTATGAGTATTTATATACATCAAATTGGGGATTAATTGTTTTCATGCTTCTCCATGACTCTCAGAAAAAAACTATGTTATCGGGGATTAATTGTTTTCATGCTACTCCATGATTCTCAGAAAAAACTATGATCCTTGCAAAGACTATTGCCTTTGGTTATGAGACTCAGGTAAAAATTCTGCACCCTGCATAGCAAAAAAGTATCTAAAGCCCAGTTTTAGCCTATATAGGAATATGTATATGCTTATGATTATAGGGGAAAGAAAATTTCTTTTTTTTAACTCATCCTAGGTCCATTGGGTGGGGTCCTGTAAATTAGACCAACAAAAGTCAGAGTAACAAGAGAAAAACAAACAGAAGTTCATCAACATATACAGAATGCAGACACACAGGAGCACTCAGTGATGAGTAACTCAAAGGGGTGGTTATAACTTGGGCTTATATACTACCCTAAAAGTGAAATAATACATTTTGTAGAGAAATGACAAGACAAAGAAAAGGAACTTTAAGCTTCTAGGGAGCAGCAAATTGTGGGAAGGCAAATATTTGGAGGAACTAGTGGAAAATAAGAGCTAGTTAACAAGGTTAGTTAGTAAGATTACATAGGTTCCTTTGGTGCCCTTTATGGACTGATAAGGGTCTAGATTTATCTCTGGTGATTAATTTCTGTCCTTCCTGGTAGACAGGGGAGAATGGACACCTTTACGAATTTATTTTGTGCTTTGGGGCAAATAGAAGGAGGGAAAGGAAATAGTCTTATATCTGCTTCATCTCAATTACCTTCAGCTCAAAATAATTCTAATGCCAGGGTGACATAATTTGTGGTGACATATTCCACAATCTTTCATAAGCAACAACACGGACATTCACTATGGAAATAAATACAGATATTTCAACTAGCCTGAGAAGAAGAAAATCAAGGTAGACAAAAGGACAGCCCAGTGTTTAAAAGTCATGGAGAAGCAGAGGACCTAAAATGTAGAAAGACAGGGAGTTGTAGCTAAGGGGTATAGTCCCTAACATCCCTGCCCTTGATAATTTATTGCCATTTATTACCTGAAGTAATAAATGCATTTTTCCAAAGCTAACACTGTCCTGTCACAAACGCTTGTTACTGCTGAGGATAACTCGCCGCATCTTCTGCAAAGTTGAAGGGATGAAGTCTCTCTAAGACTAAGACACGGCAGAAGTAGATTGAAGTGGTCAACTGGGAGAATCACAAAATTACTGAGGAGAAAACTGATCTAAGATATTAGACTAAAACTCTCATCCAGTGCAGAACAACGCCTCCACCTGGTGAGCATTCAGTTTCTGCCTGAATACTTCCAGTGATTGGAACTCCTCTAGACAAAGAGAATGTGAATATATTTTTTCTTTCGTTGAGCAGAAATCTGCCTTTTATACTTTCTATTCATTGACTTTACTGCTACCCACAGAAACTAGAAAAGATGCACATGTAACTTCACTTTTATCTGTCAGTTCTTCAAATATTTAAATACAGACTAATTTCCCATGCAGAGATAATGTAAGAATTACAAGTTAAAAGTCAATATAAAACATTGCAACATACTTATTCAGAACTGAGCATGTTGCTCCAGATATATTATGACCAGCACAGCCTGCAATAGACTATTAAGTCCTCTCCCTGATAGACTTCTAATAATGTAGTCTAAAATTGTCTTTTCTCCCCCACCACATCACAATGATGGTGCACACCAACTAAAATATTCTGCTTTTCATATGACCTTGTTATTAAGCCAAGAAGCTCTCATTTTATCATTGATGCCATAATTCCTTGACTTTTAATAAAACACTATGTATATATAAAACATTAAGTTTTACCTGAAAAAACAGAAAACGTTAAAGGAACTTTATACTTTTTTGCATACGGTTTATTGCAACAAAACAAAACCTTCCCCTTCCCCATATGACTTAGTAAGACTCACAGATGCCCCCTATGACCAAGGCCAGATACAAACCCTCCAAATTCCCATTCTTTGTCTCATAAATGATTAACTGAACTGCTTGTACCCACTGATCTTTGGAACAAATTGCTTGTTAAACAAACTTTGGTTAAGTTCCTATCTTTCAAAAAGTGCTCAGCCTTACTAATCATCAGAGAAATGCAAATCAAAATCACATTGAGATATCACCTTACCCCAGTAAGAATGGCCACCAATAAAATGAAAAACAACAGGTGCTGGTGAGGATGTGGAGAAAAGGAAATGCTTCTACACTGCTAGTGGGAATGCAAATTAGTTCAATCTCTGTGGAACACAGTGTGGCATTTTCTAAAAGAACTAGAAATTGACCTTCCATACGACCCAGCAATCCCCCTACTGGGAATATACCCAGAGGAACTCAAATCATTTTACAAAAAAGATACTTGCACACATATGTTTATTGAAGCACTATTCACAATGCAAAAACATGAAGCTAACCAAGCTATGCATTGAAACGGGACTGGATTTTTAAAATGTGATACATAGCCGGGCTCGGTGGCTCAGCCTGTAATCCCGCGCCTTGGGAGGCTGAGGTGAGTGGATTGCCTGAGCCCGCGGGTTCGAGACCCGCCTGGGCAGCGAGACCTCATCTCTACAATTAGTCAAAAAATCAGCCGGGCGTGGTAGCGCATACCTGTAATTCCGGCTACTCAGAAGGCTGAGGTGGAAGGATCACCGGAGCCCAGCAGGTCGAGGCTGCGGTGGCCGGGAGCGGCCACTGCACTCCAGTCTGGTTGACAGAGTGAGACTCCAACTCAAAAAAAAAAAAATGTGATACATATACATGATGGAATATAACACAGCCATAAAGAAGGACAAATGTATGAACTTTGCAGCAACTTAGATGGATTTAGAATATATATTACTCAGTGATCTATCACAGAAACAAAGAACTGTGTACCACATGTTCTCACTCGTAAGCAGACCCTGAACATTTACCATAACATTCTAAGAAAGGGACTGCCAATAGCCAGAAATTGCCAGGGAAGGGGGGTGGAGGCACATATCATCAATAAGGGTACCTGATTTCAAGCCAGGCAAACTGGGAACCAAAGAGAAGCCCAAACTTTACCTGGATAATGACTGTTTGCATGCCTAATCCTGAATTGTACCCCACATCTTAAAAGAAAAAAGAAAAAAAGATCCTCTCTTTCTCCCAAGTCCCAGATTGACCCAACTTCAGCCTAAGCCAGTGCATAGGTCCTTCTTAAGGGCCCTCATGGAAAACAGGCTAGCCTCAGAATAAAACATTATCTGATCTACAATTCAATTATGTCATCCTTTCAACCCTCTTCCCTATATCTGGTTCTTTCTAGACTTTTATACTCCTCTCTAAAAAAGAAAGCCACTTGTTGCCTAACACTTGAGATATTTCGCAGATGTTAAGGTCATAACATTCTTATTATGATAGTCCCTCTTGCTTTATTGCAAAAGTTCTACTCCACCCCCTGCAGAATAATCCTTTTGAATAAAGTCTTTCTTTACTAACTCCAGATCTGCTCTCATTTGACATTATGTATATTCCTACTGAATTTCATCTTGTTAGTGTAAGAATGAAAAGGGGTGATCCTTATCCTCCCCTCCATAAGGATCACAGCAGACACTCGTATAACAAAAGACAAATTAACAAAAGAAAACCATCACAAAAATTTTAAAATATAGTTTTATGTGACATGGGAGCCTTCAGAATGAAGGATAGATTCAGGGAAAGCTATCTGACTTTATGCTTAGGTTTGATGAAGCAGGAACAGCTTTGTAGAAATGTGATTAGACAAAAAAGTATGAGCTAATGGAAATAGATGAATGGGAAAACCCAGCAGATCCTGTCTGTTTAGATTATTATTGGGTTCTCTGTTGTAGCATTTCATACTCCCAGATATGGGAGAGAATTTCTCTGCAATAAGGGTCCTAATTTGTTTATGGCCTGTTGTTCCACAAAAAAATCAGGGGGGCAATGTGCATTAGAGTAATATTTCTAGGTTTTATGGTTAACTTTGAAGGAAAGGGGTCCTGGTTTCTACTACCCACCTTGGGGAGAAAGGGATTCTTGTCTCTATGGTTACCTTCAGGAGAGAATAAAGGATGAGAGATAGGAAGGCAGGAGATGATCAGAGAAAACATTTGCTACTGAGGTTTTTATTTTGAGGTATCATTTTCTGAGTCCCAACCTTAGTTTTAGCCCATCATTATGGCTTGTCCAGAAATTTTTGAATCAAATTATGTTACCTAGTCACCTGCAAATTTAATAAATGTTCTTTCTATGTCTTACTTCAAATTGCTGATAAAAATGTTAAACAGAATTATCGAGGTCAGAGCCTTTCAGCAAGATACGTCCCTTCAGTTTGACACTGAACTAAACTGATACAATCTCTTAGGATATAGGGACGACCATTTACAGATACTTCCAACAATGCTGGTACCCAGCTCATATATTTTTTTTCCACCAAAAGGCCATGAAGCACACTGCCAAATATCTTGTTTATATCTAGATTTATTATATTGGCTGTGCATCCCTTGATATAGCAATTTTAGTAACTATTCTTTGAAAGGATTTAGAATCTTCTGTATCTGACAGGTTTCTCTCTTATGTTTCTCCCTTTCTCTGTCTCTCCTTCTTCCTTTCCCTCTCTCTTGTCCTCGTTTCCTTGCCCTTTCTTTCCAAAGAAAAAGAGATGAAATTTGAAGCTACATAGGCCAAACAAACTTGTTGATACAGGTCAATTCACAAACTACCTGGAATATTCCTTTGCTATTCAGGAAAATCTAATAGCCTAGCTTCTTATTCTTTCAGGGTTCAGGCCTGACTCATTCTAATGACTGTAACGCTACTTTCACAATTAATACTGTACAATTTGTCTAGGGATTTGCTAGCTTGTGGCTTTTGTCTTGCGAGATCTTCATAAGAATAGGCTGAGTTTAGCTTGTATTACATTCTCTTATTGAGAAACTATGGCTTGAAGTTCATAAGCCATGGTGGACTGCGTTAATGCTTTGAGAAAATTTGTTTCCTTTAAACCAAACAAACATTTTATAAGATGCCCTGCCCCCAGTCTCATCCCCTTGATATATGCTTGTGAATTAATGCCTGAAAGGGGAACACAGGAGTCAGAAATTCTGAGTCACATAAACAAATATAGTTGAGAAGAACTAAATTTTCACTAGCACTATGTATGATTTAACAGATAAATTATATAAATCATAAACAAACATTAACATACTCAATCAAGCAATGACAATTATAAATGTATATTGTAAGGGTAAGATGATGAAATTTTATTTGAGGACACTTTGCTTCTTAGGATGTTTCATGAAAATATGATCAGCACAGGAAAAGGTTCTTTTGATTTTATAATTCTTCTGACTGTGGCACTATAAACACACACCTCTGAAATTAACTCTCTCAGGTGATATACAGAAGATAAACACAAGATACATCTATTTGTCTCTTAAGGAAATAAGAGAAGTTTCAATTGTTATTTCCTGTACTTTTTGGTGTAAATTTACGTAAAACTCTGTTCAGACACTATAAGTCTGTTCAGACTATCATGTTGCCTTACATGCACGTGAATCTGAAAATGCTCACTCAATATTAAATTGTATTAGCTCTCTCTTCTCAGTTGGCATGGAGGAGTCTTTCTCTGGTAGGATTCTTTTATTTCTTCATCGAGGAGTAACTTAAGTTTGTAATCCCTTCCATTATGAAGATCCTTGTTATTTGACTAAAATAGTCCTGAAGACCTCTCCCATCTTACTCACTGGGAATATGTTCCAAGATCCTCAATGGATGTCTGAAACTTTACCAAACTGTATATATACTATGATTTTTTCCTATACATACATGTTTATTGTAAACTTTAACTTATAAATCTGGTACAGTAAGAGTTTAACAAGAATAAGTGATAAAACAGAACAATTATAGCAATGTACCACAAATGTTATGCGAATGTGTATACACTATCCCCCCCACCACTCACCCCCCTCATCGCTCTCTCTCAATACTGTAATATTTTCAGATTACGATTGATTGTGGAAAATTTAAAGTGTAGAAAGTGAAGCCAAGATAAGGGAGGGCTACTGTACAAATATGGTCTGAAAAAATGAAATATAAAAGGAAACATACACATATAACATTTCCCAGAACATGAATCTTGTATTATTGAGCCAGCTGAGTTCGCTTTCTTGAAGCTAACTTGCTTTCTCTTTCTTTCTTTCTCTTTTTCTTTCTTTCTTTCTCTCTTCCTTCCCCTTCCTTCTTTCTTTCCTTCCTTCCTTTCTTCTCCTTCCCTCTCTCTTTCCTTTTCTTTCTTCTTTCTCTTTCCTTCCTTCTCCCTCCCTCCATGTAGTTTTTATTTTTTCCTAATTTATTTATTTTTAATTGAAACATAAAAATTGCATATATTTATCATGTACATCATGATGTGTTGAAATATGCACACATTGTGGAATGACTAAATCAGACTAATTAACACATATATTACCTCACATATGTATTTTTTTGTGGTGAGAATACTTAAAATCTACTCTTACCAATTTCCAAGAATACAATACATGTTATTATCTATATTCACTATGTTGTACAAAAGGTCTGTTGAACTTGTACGTTTTTATCCAACTGAAATTTTATATCATTTGATCAACATAGCACCAATACTCCCTCATCACCAAAGCCCTGCAAATTACCAATCTACACTCTGCTTTTATGAATTCAATCTTTTTAGATTTCACACATAAGTGAGATCTTGACATATTTGTCTTTCTTTGGCATATTTCACTTAACATAATGTACTCCAGGTTCATTCATGCTGTCACAAATGACAAGATGTCCCTCCTTTTGAAGACTAAATAGTATTATATTGTGTACACATGCCACACTATCCTTATCCATTCATCTGTTGATGCACATGTAGGGTTGATTACAAATCTTAGCTATTGTGAATAATGCTACAACGAAAATGGAAGTGCAGATTTTTTTTCAATATACTGATTTCATTTCATTTGGACATATATACCCAGTAGTGAGACTGCTGGATCATATGGTATTTTTATTTTTTAAGGAACTTCCATACTGTTTTCCATAATGCCTATACTAATTTACATTTTCATAACCAATAGGCAAGGGTTCCCTTCTCTGCACATCCTCACCAAAACTTATCTTTTGTCTTTTTAATATCAGTCACTCTAACAGGTATGAGGTGATATCTCATTGTGGTTTTGATTTACTTTTTTCTAATCATTAGTGATGTTGGGCAACTTTTTTTTCATCTACTTGTTGGCCATTTGTGTGTCTTCTTTGTGAAATGTTTGTTCACGTCCTTTGCTCATATTTTAATCAGATTACTTGTTTTCTTGCCATTGAGTTGTTTGAGTTTCTTGCATATTTTGGATATCAACCTTTTGTCATATGTGTGGTTTGCAAATATTTTTCCCATTTTATTGGTTGTATCTTAACTTCGCTGATTATTTTCTTTACTGTAAATAAACTTTTTAGTTTGTTGTAATCTATTTTTGCTTTTATTGTCTGTGTTTTTGAAGGTCATATCCAAAAATGTCATTGCTCAGATTAATATCATGAAGTTTTCCCTTTGTTTTTTTCTTTTGTTGTTGCTGTTAGTGTTGGTGGTGGTTTTTTGTTTGTTTGTTTGTTTGTTTTGTCTTTCTTTTCTTTTTTGTTTTTGGTCTTGTTTTTTCTGAGTCAGTGTCTCACTCTGTCACTCAGGCTGGAGCATAGTGGCACAATCACAGCTCACCACAGCCCCCAAATCCTGAACTCAAATGATCCTTCTACCTCAGACTCCAGAGCAGCTGGACTACAAACACATTTCATCACAGCCAGCTATTTATTTTTATTTTTATTTGTAGAGACAAGGTCTTGCTATGTTTCTTAGGGTGATCTCAAACTCCTGGGCTCAAACAATTCTCTCACCCAGGCCTCCCAAATGGTGGGAGACATGAGCCACTATGCCTGCTTTCTTGTAGTAGTTTTCTGTTTATGATTTTAGGTTTTATGTTTAAGCCTTTAATCCATTTTGAATTATTTTTGTAGATGATGTGAGATAAGGGTCTAATTCATTCTTTTGTATGTTAATATCCAGTTTTCCCAACTATATTTATTGAAGAGACTATCCTTTCCCTACTGTGTGTTCTTGGCAACTTAGTAAAAAATCAGTTGGTTATAAATGTATAGATTTAGTTATCAGGTCTCTATTATATTCCATTGGTCTATATGTCTGTTTTTATGACAATACCATGCTGTTTTGACTACTGTGGCTCTGTAGTACATTTTGAAGTCTGAGAGTATGATGCCTCTAGCTTTGACTTGTTGTTGTTTTTGCTCAAGATTGCTTTGTCTATTTGGGGTCTTTTGTGGTTCCAGATTAATTTTATTATTGTTTTTACTATTTCTGTGGAAAATGTTATTGAAATTTCAGTGGAGATTGCATTGAGCCTGAAGATCGCCTTGAATAGTATGGCCATTTTAATACCAACAAATCTTCAAATCCATGAACATAGGACATTTTTCCACTTATTTGGGTCTTCTTTAATTTCTTTTTAATCAGTGTTTTATAATGCTCTGTGTATAGGTCTTTTGTTTCCTGGGTTAAATTTATTCCTAACATTAGTAAATTTGTTTATTAATTCTTTGTTTTCTTTTTTTGGTGGAACCCTCATGGATTTTTACATATAAGAACATATTTGCAAACAAGCACAATTTAAATTTTCTTTTCAATTTGGATGCTTTTTATTTCTTTCTCTTACATGATTGCTCTGGCTAGAACTCCCAATATTATGCTGAATAGAAGTGGTGAGAGTGGGCGTCTTTGTCTTTTTCCTATGTTAGAGAAGCCAATTCATTTTCATCCATGATTTTTAAGTCTTTGAAAATTAACGTTTAAAACTAAACTTTACTGGCACTCACGTACTGCAGATCACTGATGTACATGGACACTAAGATGATAATAAAGGAAAAAAATACATCAGAAGTCCTTCCTAATGTGCTACTGATTCAACAAAACAGTATTTTTAAAAAGTGATTGAGGGATCCAGATAAAATTGTATTTCCTTGCCATCATCATGACACTATATTTCCTTTAATTGTTTATTCAGCAATCTTTTTTTTAAAATGCTGTGGATTAATGCCTCCAAATATTGAGTTCATTTTTTCAGATTAATAGAGCATAGCTTATAAAGAGCAATGATAGACAAATAAAGTTTGAATTCCAGAATAATTATTGTTGATAGAATTAAGAACTATTTCACTTGATAGCAATAGAAAAATGAAATTTCACTTCCCAGGTTTAAAATGAATTCTTTTATAGGCTTCATATGGCAGCCAAAAATATAGCCAAACAGGAATTTTGAGAACCTCAAACTCTTCTTGTTAAATATCAAGTGCCAATTTCTTGCTCTGGATGAGGCTAATAATAAAATACACATGATAAAAGGCACATGGAATATTTGCTGTGTAGACAAAACTCTTTGTTTCTTTCATGTCTACTTAGTAAGGAGATGAGGTGCAACATAAAATGACTCACTAAATTCCAAATTTTCTACCAGTTTGAAACTCGCTACTTCAAACTTATGTGGCTTACAGCAAGATGCAAGGCAGCTGACTACCTGAGTAAAAAGATGAATGGTGGCATCGTTTCAAGCAATTTGGGATATTTGGCTACCTTAGCATGGGTTGATTTAATGAAAAAGGTCTAGAATGTTACAGCTTAAATTAAAATGTATGAGCATTTAGTTATAGGCGAGACAATGGCTTCATTTTAATTATATAAAAGGAACTATACTAATTTTTAAAATATTTTAAATTTACATTTTGATGTCTCCAATATATTCTTAGGTGCAAAATGTTGTAATATCCATTTAAGCTCTTCAGTGAATTGTTAAGATTCTGTTCTCAGGCATGATAGCAATGCAGGATATATTTATTTATGTTCTAAGACCTAAAAGAAAAAGAGGTGATGGTAGAACAAAGAGGTGATTTTTATTGCTTTTCTGAATTAAATATGGTCATACTCTTTTTTTTCTCCCTTTCTTGAGCACACATGCACAAACAGTGGCTAGAAAAGATTGCAATTGCATAAGCTTGCTTTAGAAATTCACAAATTGAGAGATTTAAAATAAAATCTGTTCCAACCTTTTTTCATTCTTCAGCTTTGTCCTTTTGTGATGTGTTATTTATAGCCAAAGCTTCAGGAAAAAAATTTCAAGTCAACTCACAGTGTAGATTAAGCCACTGAAAAATGGCGATTGTGAGACGTATTCAATAGCGTTCTGTAAAAGAACTCATTTCACCACCATAACGATGAGACACTGATATTTGGCAAAGCGATTCCATAGATTTATAGCTTCATCATCTGCTTTGCTGATTGCTAGTCTCCCAAGGACAAATGGGCTTTCAGACGCAATTGTAAATATCCAGGATAAAGTAATAATATGTCTTCTCTGAATGTTATGCCATAATTAGGAAAAAGTTGCTAAATAAACTTAATTGAGCATTTAGAGGGCTATATAAAACATTCCTTTTTATTTCTTCCCTAGAGGATCATGCTGGGTTTTTATTTCAAAATATTCTCCAATCTTTCATTGGCTATCTCTCTTTCTTCTAGCATGTTAATTGCCTGGTTGGTATTTGGTAGGGCGTTCACATTTTCAAAGACATGTGTGACTCCACAACTCCAAAGCCTCCTTTTATAATACCAGAGGAGTCTGACAATGACTAAGTCCTTCAGGTATGACATGAAGGACAGTCAGAGTTTGAGAGAAACACAAGAAACTTTAGAAAAAAAAATTCTGTTTAGAAAAAAAAAGACATGATTCTGCTGAACCCTTAGGGCAGGGAAAATAGCCTAGAAATGAAAATGAGCAATGATTAAACACTAAAAATGGGTTCTTTCAATCACCTCTTGACATTTATATGGTATCATAACACCTCTGGTGACTCTTCTCAGGTTTATGAAGACAACAACAGAAACTCTGAAATTACTCAGAATTTATTCATAAAACAAAAGACAAACCATTGAATAGAAAGCAATTTTTTAAGTTACTAAAGCAGATAAATTTAGCTGTAGGGATGCCTGCTAAGAAAGCACTGCACATGCTATAGCAGCATTCAGGGCTTGATGGACATTTAAGGTGTTTCCAGGTTTTTAAAAATGCAAATGATGCTGCTAACAGCCTTGTACGTACATTTTTATTCAATAGTGTGAACATTGCTGTAAGATACACTTCTAGGAATGGAATAGCTGGATTAAAGGGATTGTGCATTAAAAATGTTGATAGATACCACTAAATTGTCCACCAAAGAGGTTGCACAGTGTATGAATGTATTCACCACAGGCAACTGTCAGTGCTATATTCTGCTTCATTCTGATAGGAGAAATGGCAGCTGATTGTTGCTTTATTTTACATTTTTATACAAATGAGTTATATTGATCCTTTTCATATTTCTGTTGGTACTGAAAAATGCATCTTGTAAAAGATCTTATAAAGTGAATTTTTAAAAAACTATATCTAACATAAAATTCTTAATTTTCATCAATTTATTCTAACCCTAACCTAATATGCAGCCACTGATTAGTTTAATTAAAGCATTTTTGTGACTCACTTTGGCATGTTCTAGTTTGGGACTGTAGTCTTTTTCTCATTTCTCAGCCCGACTTCATTTTAAAGATCCTCTGGTTACTTCTCTTTCAGATGTGAGAACACTCTCCCTTCAGCTGTCAGTGATGGAAAGGAGAGGAAAGGGAGAGACAAAAACAACAGTACCTTTTTTTAAAAAAAGCACCACCACTACTAATAATTATAGCAGCTAGCATGCACTGAGTACTTGCTTTGATTCTGGCATTACTTTAACTTCCTTATATGCAGTGTTTTATTTAATCCTCATAGCAATATATTTTCTCTTGATGAAATTTTGATTCATACAAGTTAAGTATCTTACCTAATGTCACATATGTATTAAGTAGCAGATCTAGGACTCAAATCTGGATTAAAAATAGAGTGTTAAATTTATCCACTCTAGAGGAAGATTACCTAAGGTTTAACAGCCATATGACCTTAGGTAAGTAGCATAACCAGTCAATGCTTTTGTTTCCTAATACAGATATTAGAATGTAGTAGTATTCATTCCATGAAATCACCATGAAAATTAAATTAGTTAATATATACAAAAGGTTTAGATTATCTGTCTGGTGTATATGAGGGGAATCCAAAAAACCTAAAATTTATCTATAAAAAAGTGTATTTATACTTACATGTTTAAACATTAGTCACCTTCAAAGTACTCTCCATTTGATGCAATATGCCTATTGAGATGCTTTTTCCACTGCTCAAAACAGTTTTTGAACTCCAATTTTAATGTCTCTTAGTACTTCTGCCATTTTTTGTTTCACCTCTTGCAAAGTGGCAAAACGTTTCCTTTTGAGGACTTTTTCATTTGGGGAAACAAACAAAAAGTCTCTTGGGGTGAGATCCAGTGAATAGGAAGGGTGGGACACAGGGGTCATGCTGTTTTTTGTTGAAAACTACTGAACACAGCATAGTGTGGGCAGGTGCACTTGTAAACCACCCATCATGGAATGGGCAAATATGGTGAAGCATCTCCAAAAAGAAACTTCACTGAAGCCCAACGCAGCCTCTCACAACAATGCCAGCTTGTACAGTGATGCCGATGGGTTCCTAGAACACTTACCTAGTAAGGGAACCTGTACTACAAAAGGTTCATCCTCCAAAAGTTAATTCTGTTTTTTTTCTGTGTTGCTTCTCATAATATGAATTATAGATGTGTTAACTATCATTATCCAGAGTCTGTGCCTCCCAAAGAAATATCCGAGAGTATAAGTTTTTCTCATCCTTCATTTTGGAAAGACTTGCACTATCTGCTATATTCAGAGATATCGTGACTTTCCATTTCCAAATAAACTGTATATCACTCCTCCTTCTGAGTTCAAAGAACTTCTCTCTATTTCCTAGTCTTTGTTTTATTCTTTCTATCAAACTCCAATTGTATTTAAGTACCTATAATCAGACAAGACACTAAGGAATGATTTAAACTTTCCCACACTCCAGTACCTGTTTTCCTATTCCTGCAGGCACCATGAAGGCAGAAACCTCAACAGGACCACTCAGTAGCAAATCACAACCACAAAATTGATTAATTGCACTCCAGTTTATATTTTACTCAGAACTTAAGTTTTTTATTTTTTAAAATTTGTTTATCAAGTCCTTCCAGCGTAGCAGTAAATATTTCTTTTTAGGGAGGTAAAATACATATCATCTAAGCAGCTAGACATTAGAATTCTTGGGATTAAAACTTTTTAGGAAAAATAATTTTTAAGACTCTAGGAATGGAGGGTGAGGCCCTAGGAATGAAGACATGGATTTTGGAAAGAGACAAGGCAATAAAAGATAGTTGCCAGTTTGCTCTACACGATACAAAGATATATTTTTTTGTTTTCTTTTTCTTTCTTTTATTTTTTTGATTCAGGAAAGAAGGCAAGGAAGAGAAAAAATGAGGAGATACTACCATAATGACGGAAGATTGGACACTATGTGGACTAGAAAGAGCCAGATAGAAAACTCTTCAGTGGCAAAGTTGTCTGACTTTGTTTAACTTTTTAATATAATTGATATAATTACATGTTCACATGCATTTATAAAACATGATATAGAGAGACTTTTTTTGCACTTTGCTCAATTTCCTCCAATGGTAAATTTTGCAAAACTATAGTATAATATCACAGCCAAGTTATCGACATTGACCTCATTAACTTGTATTTATTTGTGTGCATGTGAAAGACTCAAAAACAAAGGTATTTAGCCTTCAATTTTAAAATAGTTTCATTTCTTCAATGTGAATCTTCTTTCCAAAAGTCTCCACATTTTTTATGGCAAAAGGTTTATTCTTTGATTGTTTGTAGAAAGGAAGAAAAAAGGTTTTATTTTTATTTTTATTTTTGAGAGGGGGTAGAGGGAGTCTAGCCCAGGGCATTGTAGAAGACAGCACACATAAAAGTAAAAGTCCAAAACTAAAGGGAACTATGAGAATATAAGTATCCCTAAATCCATGAAATCTTCAGGAATAAAACTTCCATGTGAATCTTATATACAAAGGAGGACTCCCCCAAAAAGTCAGAATCCTCTTTTGGCCACCCTTTGTAGTACAGGCTTCCCCCGCTAGCTAGGTAAGTGTTTGAGAAACCCATGGTCATCAGTGTATCTGCTAGTGTTGTTGTGAGAGGCTCTGTTCAGCTTCAGTGATTTTTTTTTTTTTGAGATTCTTTCAATTGTTTGCTCATTCCATGATGGGTGATTTACAAGTGCACCTGCTCACACAGTGTTCAATGCTCAGCAGTTTTTCACTAAAAACAGCAGTTTTTCACTAAAAACACTCAAAACCTTGTGCCTCAACCTCCCTATTCACCCGATCTCATCCCAAGTGACTACTCTCCCATGAAAATATCCTCAAAAGGAAACATTTTGCCACTGTGGGAGAGGTGAAACAAAAATGGCAGAAGCACTAAAAGGCACCAAAATTGATGAGTTCAAAAACTGTTTGGAGCAGTGGAAAAAGCATCTCAATAGGTGTATTGCCTCAAACGGAGAATACTTTAAAGGTGACTGAAGATTAAATATGGAAGAATAAATACACAATTTTTTATAAATAAATTCTGGGTTTTGGGGGATTCCCCCTTCATAGATGGAATAACCTATTTGAAAGGGGTATGTATATGTCATTACTGTGTCCACTCTTGAAGGATGCAGTTGTTTATGTGATACAGTTTGAGGAATCCCATAAATACTCTTCTCCTAAATCCCTAACAGCAAGCCGTGCTGCCTTAAGACACACTGTTATAAATTCATTCATTTCTATTCGTGGAGTCATTTATTCTTAAATAATCTCTGTTAGTTACAAACACTTCTGGAAAGAGACATTTGATTGAAATGGTGTAGTGAATTCATTCTTCAATTACTACTCTGTTCCAAACGTAAAGTTGTGACATATAAAAAGAGAAATATATATATATAGTAATATGGTTATCTCTGAGGACCAGAAATAGGACAAAAGAAAAGCATAAAATGGTAAGTAACCCTGAAGTCACTTCTAGGTCATATGTTTAGAAGCAAGCAGAAGCAGCTGAAAATCCAGTTGCTGTGGGCTAGAGAAATAAAAAGTACTTTACACATGATGTAGGTTATGATCCAAGCTTAAGTCTAAGGGCTTAGACAGATCTCATCCATTTCATTATTCATTGAAATAAAAACAATGCTATAGACTTGACAGAGTTGAATGAAGAATTAATGAATTAGAAGAGTTTTTGGATAAAATTAACTGAGAATAAGGCATAAGAGACAATAATTAAAAATATATAAAGTCTTTAAAATAAAATAATAATTTAAAAATTATATGAATGTACTAAATATCACATGTACCCTGAAACTATGTACATCTATTATGCATAAATAAAAAATATTGTTTTAAAAAATAAAATAAGATAAAGGATACATGAAGGAACATGAAGAATAGACCAAGAATTTCCAATATTTATCTCATAAAACTTTCAGGAGAAAGGAATTAGTAGAATGTTAGAAATAAACTCTTTGAGATTTTAAATGATGTCATCACAAAGAAATGATAAATATTTGAAGTGATGGATATGTTAATTAACCGAATTTGATCATTCCAAATGTATGCATGTACCAAAACATCACATTTTATCCCATATATAAAATTATTATTTGTCAATTAAAAATAAAATAAAACTTTTAAAAATGCAATGAGATACTACCTCACACCTATTATATTAATCACTATCAAAATAATTAAAGATAACAAGTGTTGGTGAGGGTGTAGAGAAAAGGTAACCCTTGCACACCCTTGCACCCTGCACACCCTTGATGGGAATGTTGATGGGAATGTAAATTAGCATAGCCATTGTAGAAACAGTATAAATTTTCTTTGAAAAACTAAAAATAAGATTACAATATGACTCAGCATCTTACCTCTGGGTGTATATCCAAAAGACTGAAATTAGTATGCTGAAGAGACATTTGTTCTCCTTTGTTTACTTCAGCATTATTCACACTATTCAAGGTAAGAAAACAACTAAAGTGCCTATCAACAGATGAATGAATTAAAAAATGCACTGTGTGTGTGTGTGTGTGTGTGTGTACACACATACACTTACACAAATGGAATACTATTCGTCCTTTAAAAAGCAAGAAATTCTATCATTTGTGACATGAATAAACCCAAAGGGCATGATATTAAGTAAAATCAGCCAGGTGCAAATAAGTCAAATTCATGAACATAGAGTAGAATGGTGATTACTAGAGACTGGGTGGGGAGGGTAGACAGAAAAAAGGGAGAAAATTAAAGGGTACAAAGTTTCAGCTAGGCAGGAGGGGTCAGTTCTGGTGCTCTGTTGAACACTATGGTGACTATAGTTAATAATAATGTGTTGCATATCTCAAAATATCTAAAAGAGAATTTCAATGTCCTCATACACAAAATAAATATTTTGAGGTCATGGATATGTTAATTAGACTGATCTGATCACTCTACAACGTATATGTATATTGAAATACAGCATTGTACCCCACAAATATATACAATTATTATTTGCCAATTAAAATAAATTTAAAAATAAAGAAAAGAATCCTTTGAAAATATAATAGCTGGTAATTATTTGTAACTAAAAATAACTCCTTAGATTAAAAACGCATTTCAAGTACCAAGCAGGCTAAGTACAAATAAATATATACCTAGGCACACCTAGTAAGACTGAAGAAAAACAAAGTTAAAGAGATAATCTTAAAAGATACCAGACAGAAAGGACAGATCTGATATACAAAAGATTGAGCTGATTTCTCAACTGAGAGAAGAATTCATAGACAATAAAATTATACCTTCAAAGTACTAGGAGTGGGAGAAGACTGTGAACCTGAAATTTTATACTCAAATTATCATTTATAATCTAAGCCAAAATAAAGGCATTTTCAAACATACAAAAACTAAGAAAGTTTAAGATAGATTCTCATTTAAAGCATTATTGAAAAATGCATCTTACAGTGAAGAAAAGTAAACACAGAAGGAAGATATTATTTCTGAGAACAATAGTGAGTACAGAAGTTGACCGAATATGTCAGTAAATTTAATTTTCCATTGTAAAAAAAAATTTGAATATCTTTAAGGATTAAAATCACAATTCTAAACTAGGCATTGCAAGCTTTTTCAGTAAAGGGTCAGGGACAATATATCTTATCCCAGAGGGGTCATACAGTTTATTTTGCAACTACCTATTCAGCTCTGCCATTGTAGGGCAAAACCAGCAATAAGCAATGTGTAAATGAGTGAGCATGACTATGTGCCAAGAAACTTTTATTTATAGGGATAGGTGATTGTCCAGTGGACTGTAGTTTGGCAACCTCTTCTCTAAACAATGACATCAACATTAGTTATTATAAGAAAGTATGCTAAGTTCATTTTTGTAGCTGAGAGGATACAAAAAAAAATGGAGAATTTTATGCTTCTTTAGAATATCTCTAGAAGGAGAAATGCCTTGAACTTTTATCAGCTAATACTATAGTGGGGCTCAGTGGAGGGTCAGGCCCTTTGGAAATAGAACACAAAATTGAAATCTGTCAGAGACACTCATAGGAAAAGAGAAGGCATTTTTATATATGGTCTTTTTGCCTAGGGCTGGCTCTGGGGTTTTACCACAGTGCTAATTAGTCATAAACTGTTTTTCACTAATTAATTGCATTCATCTTTTAGGTTCAACTTAGATTTTCTTTGCTATCAAGTCTGGGGGACATGTTCTCCCTATACACCTCCCATATCACCTTTATACTTATTATCTAATGTGAATATAACACATTTAATCATATTTGCTAGTCTGTGGTAGCTCTAACAGAAAATGAGTTATGTGAAAGGAGATGTCATATTTGTCTCTTTCTCTATTATGTCCCTCATACCAAGACAGTGCCTGACACATGGTAGATACTGTACAGATGTTTGTCAAGTGAATACATAAATGAATGGCTACTACTATTGAATTAATGACACGGGCATACACCAAAATATATAACTTATTTCTGCTAGGGTTACATTATCCTCTTGATCTTTTAAATTCACTTCACCAACAGATAATACATTGGTACTCACTATAAGCAAGGCACCATTCTAAGTTCTGAGGATATAGCAGTGAATAAAATGGACAGAGACTTTGCTTTGTGTAGTTTACATTCTAATAGGGGTGGGAGATATCATCATTACCAGTAAAACAATTTCTCATTGATGGTTCAGGAATTTAGAGCTTCAGAGTTAACATCAACCACTTGTAAGAAATAAAGATGGTCGAGATGGACAAATAAATTGGTTTGAATCTGTATTATGTTCATTCCATTCTGGCAAGTTACAGTGAAGGCAAGGCCATTTGAAAATAGAACACAGGGTAAGTAAATCCATAAATGTCAGTTTATTTATTTGTCATTGCATTGAATTAATGACACATGGGCATACACCAAAATATATAACTTCTTGTCATTGCATAGAAAATGTTCCAAAATATCCAAGTAATTGATTTTTTCTTAAATAGCAAAATGTAATAAAAAGCACTGCATTGGGTATTATAATAACTGGTTTCTAGACTCAGGCTTGTCATTCACTTACTATGTGATCTTAAACAAGTTATTTCTGCTCTCTGGACTTTAGTTTTTCCTGTGAGAGAATTGGGTTCAATCAGATAATTTAGTCATTTTCTTGTCACTGTCATTTTTTTTTACCATATTTGAATACCATATCTGGTATTATTTCCCTAACAATTTAAAAAAATTAAAACATGACTCTTTTGTGTAAACTTTTTCTTTGTAGTATATAATGCTGGTGAAATTATGAATGTGATATATTAATTATAGTGTTTCCTAGTGAATCTTATTAAATTTATAACTATTAAAACGTTTTTAAATGCCACATTTCCACATACCATAGGTGGTAATTCTATTTCTTTTAGAAACACTGGATTAAATGATTTTTAAGTCCTCTTTGAGTTCTACATTTTATTATTTTAAGAGGTTCCTTTGCATGACCATTTTTATCTCAAAAGGCTCCAGATGTTTTCTTTTTTCAAGACGCAAAGCACCTGTATTTAAGTAACAACTACATAAGAAAATGTTTAATATGCTTAATATTTGAAAATAATGAAAGTCTGTGCCTTGCTTGAATTTCTTTTCTCTCTCTCTCTCTCTCTCTCTCTCTCTCTCTCTCTCTCTCTCTCTCTCAACCTACTAAAATATTTGCGGGTAAATTTCTGGGCCCTTCTCAGACATATTTGTAAATCAATGTTTGCATGGTATATCTTTATTCCATATTTTTACTTTCAGCTTATTTGTATCTTTAAATGTAAAGTTCATCTCTTATAAATACCATCTAGATGTGTCTTTTTTGTTTTTCATCCAGTCTGTCAAGTCTCTGCCTTTTATGCAGAATGCTTAGTTCACTTATATTTAAATTAATTATTAATATCATTGATTATAGCTGGGCTCGGTGGCTCAGCCTGTAATCCGGCGCTTTGGGAGGCTGAGGTGAGTGGATTGCCTGAGCCCACGGGTTCAAGACCCGCCTGGGCAACTTGGCGAGACCTCATCTCTACAAAAAATCAAAAAACTAGCTGGGCATGGTAGCGCGCACCTGTAGTTGCAGCTACTTGGAAGGCTGGGGTGGAAGGATCGCCGGAGCTCAGCAGGTGGAGGCTGCGGTGGCCGGGAGTGGTCACTGTACTCCAGTCTGGGTGACAGAGTGAGATTCCAACTCAAAAAAAAAAAAAAAATCCTTGATTATAAGTCTATCATTATTTTTATTAAATTTTTGTCAGTTGCTCCATAGCTTACAATGTGCAGTATTAAGCTATCAAATACATTTTAAGCAAAACATATGTAGGTAGAATCCCATTTAACAAGCTACAACCATAATAAAATTTCTGTATCACAACTAAACTTCCACAAAATCAAAACCCCAAGGCTATCATTTACCCTTGGGCCATGCTATGCTGTTTATAGGAAAAATATATTTAATTCAACTTAAATAGGCAAGCAAAGTAAAGTAGTGGAGACGCTTCAAAAAGGCTACAAAAAGCAAGCTGTCTCAGTTAGGATAAGTTAAGTTTTGCCTTAGTAACAAACCCCCAAATCTCAGTGACTTCAAAAAATTAAGAATCAATTTTTGCTCATGCTACATATTCATCAAGGGTAAGCTGGGGTTCTGTTCCATTTCATGGCAGAGGAATGGAAAGCTCTAACTACACATTAATTCAGTGCTCAGCTAGAAGTGACACATGCCACTACTGCTTGTCATCTACTGGCCAGAACTGGTCACATAGCCCTACCCAAAAAGGGTCCAAAAAGTGCAACCCTATAATGAGCCAGAAGGAGGACAGAATTGGAATATTCAAGAAACAACATTTATAAGTAGCACATGGGATTTCTGTTTTTGCAGGGTTCAGAGTCTTAGCTCCTGGAGGTTTAATGCAGTTTAGTCCTTTTGCTTTCACTGAGTTTAACAGTAATAATAAATATTCCTAACTAAAGGGAAAATGTTAATAAAGTGATAATAAGTAAATGACTTAAGGGAATGTTATTAGTTGTTGGGAAGAACAGGGTTGAGTGATGAAGGTTGGTAATAATGCTTCCTTCCACTGGACTTGGAAACTGTCTGGACCACAATGAATTTCTGTCCTCAAAAGTGTTTTAGTGTGAAACCAAAATCCAGAAGTAGATTATATTGGTTTAATAATGGTACAAATAAATTGCATCTTAAAGTAAATGAAATTTTAAGTCAATATTTGAAATAAAAGTAAGGAGAATCTCTGCAATAAAAGGAAGTTAATTGTCACTAAACTACATAAATAGCTGTAGGCTGTTTAGGATCTTGACCCTTTCTGAAGGAGACTGTAAAATCAGGGTCTTAAGACCACATGTATGCTCCTCCCAGAGAATGCAGAAACTGGAGAAGAAAGGCAGAAAACTCTCATTAATCAGGTGCTGGTAAAACTATGGGTACTCTTCTAGGTGTTCAAGACATCCCATGAAGTAGTGATTTAGAGATTCAATATTATAGAAAGAATCCACCTCATTTCCTTGGGGGGGAAAGTTGATACATAAACCTATGCAAAACTAGAAACAAAGCCATTTCTTTTCTCCTTGCCATGTGCTCTCCATTTCACTTGCATTTATTGCTATTTCATTTAAAAATGCCATTTACTATCAGGCAGATATTGAGAGGCAAGTGTTAGAGATTAATGCTTGCCACTTTAATACAGCCATAAGTAAAATTTTATAGATTTGTTTGCTGGAAGAGCTATGCTGCCATTATTCGATGAGAAGGCAAACCAATGGAATTTTCCAGAAAGACAGTTATATGAGTGGTGTCACACAAATCAGATAAGAATGGATCTGTCAGCAAGTCACCAAGTCACCACTTTTCTATATTAGAATATATTTTTTACCCATAAGTGCAATTCTGGAAGGCTAAGTGGGTGCCGGGTCTTTTAGAAAGAGCCAATAAATTGAAGAAGTCTGTAGCTAGAGTACCCTAGAAATCACGGTCTAGGTCAGTTTTGATCAAAGTATGGTTGGAGGGCCAATTCTAGTCCACATATTGGTGCCCATAAATAAAGTTTTTACTGATTCACCTAGAAATTAAAAGTGTATGACAGAATGTGACTCTATGCACTACTTCCATAATCAAGAAAGTCAGCCGGGCTCAGTGGCTCAGTCTGTAATCCCGTGCTTTGGGAGCTGAGGTGAATGGATTGTCCAAGCCCCTGGGTTTGAGACCCGCCTGGGCAACTTGGTGAGACCTCATCTCTACAATAAATCAAAAATTAGCTGGGTGTGGTAGCACACGCCTATAGTTCCAGCTACTTGGAAGGATGAGGCGGAAGGATCGCCGGAGCCCAGCAGGTCGAGGCTGCGGTGGCCGGGAACAGCCACTGCACTCCAGTCTGGGAGACAGAGTGAGTCTCCAACTCAAAAAAATAAAAAAGAAAAAAGAAAAAGAAAGTCTTGCTACTACTGTGTGGTGTGTGTGTGTGTGTGTGTGTGTGTGTGTATGTGTGTGTGTGTGTGTGTGTGTGTGTGACATACATGTATTATATAATGCATATATAATTTTACAGAGATTTATGTATTATAAGTAATATATATAACTTATCTATTTACCTATCTATTTATACCTAATATCTCTGTCTATTTCTGTATCTGTATCTACATAGCTAAGCAGTGTATTTATTGACATGGAACTGTAACATTGGTGCAAGCTCTATATTTCATTGCAGATAGGTAACAAACAATAACAAACAGCTCATAGAACAGTAACACTCAGCTAATTCTCTCAGTTACAAGTGATATCGGCATACCCACAAGTGTGAACAACTTTGTAGTAATAAAAATGCATTATTTTGGGCTGCATGAGAATTATTAACCAGGCGTAATTCCCTTGAGAGCTGTGCAGAAGCAATATACTCACTTTTTGACATCAGGTATATCTTGAGAGGCCAGACAGAGGCTTTAGATAATGGAGTCCTGCAAATATGCTGGTGCTTTTTTTTAGTTGTTCTGTTGACATTTCCACTGACATTCTTTCTCTGCTATTTCCAAATATCAGATTGCTCTTAAACATTTTGTCAAAAAATACTATCTTCATTAAACCAATTACCCCAATATTGTAATAATAAAAAATACTATCAAACACTTCTGACAGCTTACTATGTGCCAGGCACCATCCCAAGTGTTTTACATTATTTGAGGCATTTAATCTCCACAACAATCCTATGAAATAAACATTATTATTTATACCCATTTTACAATGAGAAAATGAGAATGAGAGTTTAAGCAATTTGCCCTAAATCACACATTAGCAAGGGGACAGAATAAGGAGCCCAACTCATGGCACTTTAACCCTCGAGTCCATATTCTCAACAACCACAGCATATTTCCTTTCTAAGGGGAAGGGAAGCAACATACATTTAGTGAAAACGCTCCTGGACTATGAATGAAAAGACCTGAGTTTTAAGCCCATTCCTGTCACTAACTAGTCACGTTACCTTGGACTAAACCCTTTCCTTACTTGAGTCTAAATTTCCTAATCTAGAAAAATAAGCAGGGTGGAATAGATGTTTCTCAGATTCCTTTTAGTTTCAAGGTTCTATGAGTCTGTAAGTACAAATTTATTACTAAAGGCAGAGGCTTATGAATGCATCTTGTATACAGCATTTCTTGTTCAAATAGAAATCTTTGTTTCTAATTTAGCAAAGTGGTATTACTCTGGGCTATGTGCCTACATGTAGAAATAGACTTATAATATAAAACTGGATGTTAGCATGAAGGCCATTGAGAATCCCATCCCTAAAGACAAGATGTAACAATTACACACAAGTACTAAACATGACATTTAATACTTTGATTTTTTTCCTTATTGTTTTCTTCTAGAAATAAGGCTAACTTACCTTGCAGCTTGACTTAACTTCATAGGGCATAAATTTTTCTCCATGTCTAAAGTTTTGCCAGTCTGGAAATGTTTAAATATTTAGGTATTTTGTTTCTGACATACAGCAAATTTTTCCAAGCTTTGTAGCTCGACAGTCCACCATTTCTGGTACTAAGCCATAATACAAAGAATACAGTGTTAACATAGTCTTCTCCCAATCAGTGAGGCAGTATGATTTGTGATGAATGGTGGGTATTAATGCCTACAAATTTAAATCCATTTGTAGCACAAATAATCAATTTGGAAAAAAAAACACGTCTAGTCTCTAATTTAAAGAAAAGCAAACCAAATATAAGTAACCAGCTATGTTTTTTCAAATATGTAGTTAAGGGCAACAAGGATACCTTTGTGCTTCTGCCTGCTGAGAAGTAAATGACAGGAAAGCAGTTTTCAAAAGCATCAGATTTTTTAAATGTGAAATTTACCGTCTTTCGTTGTCATTTTGCTTTGCCTGTAAATTCTTCAGTGTCATCTCACTGGGTGTTGGATACATTTTGCCCAGTGATGCTGATAACCACAGAGAATAGGAGTTAGGTTTTTTGCTGATAACTAGTTTAATTGAGCAGAGTGAGGTTTTTCTGAGGTTTAACATGCACAATTAAAGTTCATGATGCTGGAGGCAGTCAAGTTAGCAGGAAAGTTGGGCTAGGATCCCAGTGGAAAACTGAAAGGCACAATTCTCAAAGTATGACTTTTTAGTAATTATGAATGTCCTATGTGTTAAGATAGATGATAGGTCAACACTTAGGCTATTCAGATCCCCAGACTATAAATTTGGATGTTCATCATTACCAAGATGTGTTCTTATGATATTTACCACCATATATACCCTGATCCAGAAGAGTGGTAGACCTTATCTCAGAAATAAGTGCTCATTTACTAAAAAAGTTGATTCCATAGAAGTAGAGTAGAGTAAAGCTAGAGTAGAGGGGAGAAGGAAAGGGGGAAGGGAGAAGGGAGGTGAGAAGAGGGTGATCAATGTGTACAATGTTATAGTTAGATAGGAGAAATGAGTTCTGGTGTTCTCTATTGTACAATAGGGCAACTATAATAACAATAATGTATTGTATATTTCAAAATAGCTAGAAGAGGAGATTTTGAATGCTCTCACCACAAAGAAATGATATTTAACATGATAGATATGCATATTATACTGATTTGATCATTACATGACATGCCCATGTACAGAAACATCACATTGTATTACATAAATATATACAAGGGGGTCCTCCCAAAAATTGAATTCATGTACAAAATATTGTGTATTTATTCTTACATGTTTAAACTTCATTTGCTTTCAAAGTGCTTTTTGTTTGATACAACACACCTATCGAGATGGTTTTCACTGCTCAAAACAGTTTTTTACCTCGCCAATTTTGATACCTTTTAGTGCTTCTGCCATTTTTTGTTTCACCTTTTCCACATTGGTAAAACATTTCCCTTTGAGGACTCTTTTCATCTGGGGAAACAAAAAAAATTGTTGATCAGGGTGAGATCTGGTGAATGATGAAGGTGGAGCACTGGGGTCATGTTCTGTTTGGTCAAAAACTACTGAACACTCAATGCAGTGTGGGCAGGTGCACTGTCATGGTGGAAGAACCATTCACCTGTTAGCCACAACTTGGGATATTTCTTCCACAAATCATGATGCAACTGTCTCAAAACTTCCAGATCAAAACTTTGGATGACAGTTTGATCTTTAGGAACAAATTTTGAGTGTACTACAAGGGACCTGCCTTCCAAAAAGATAATTCCAGGATTTTTGGTCCTCCCTCACACAATGATTGTGTATCAACCGAAAAGAAAACAAAAATTAAGCTAAAAAAGAAACAAGTGCTCAGCCGGGCTCGGTGGCTCAGCCTGTAATCCCGCGCCTTTGGGAGGCTGAGGTGAGTGGATTGCCTGAGCCCGCAGGTTTGAGACCCGCCTGGGCAGCGAGACCTCATCTCTACAATAAATCAAAAAATCAGCCGGGCGTGGTAGCGCATGCCTGTAATTCCGGCTACTCGGAAGGCTGAGGTGGAAGGATCGCCGGAGCCCAGCAGGTCGAGGCTGCAGTGGCCGGGAGCGGCCACTGCACTCCAGTCTGGGTGACAGAGTGAGACTCCAACTCAAAAGAAAAGAAACAAGTGCTCATGGAGATCAATAATTTTAAATGTATTCTAAGACAATGAATACAACAAATTTTAAACTGAAGTTTTCTAGTAGCCTAACTTTTAATGGAAGGAGCTTTATGATCCCTTTCTTATCCTCATTATCCAGTGAAAAAAACTGAATGATAATTCCTAACTGCTAGTTATCTGTATGACTATGAGGAAATCCCTTAAATCCCTTTGGCCTTAGTTTCTTCATCTGTAAAGTGAGGTATTGAACCAAATGATTCAACCCTTTCTAAGATGGAAAAAAAAAGTTGCCATTTTGATGCATTAGTATTTAGAGATTTAGGACTTGTTAGCACATTTTGTTTTTTTCTCAAACCCTTGTTCTTTGGTTTTCTAAAAACATGTACAGACTCAAATTGAACTGAGATTAGTAGAATGAGACATTCTATTTCAATGATGGCTGATCCAAGGAAAGTTGCAACATTCACATCAAGTTCAATGAAAAAATGCCGCATAAAAATAATCACCTACATGGTAAAGAATATTTACTAATCATCTACTATCTATAGGGTACTTTTACTCGCATTTTACTTACATTATTGAATTAATTCTCATGACAACCTGTTGGCCTAATCGAGGACATCCATGAAATAACATCTTTCCCTTCTACCTTAGCTCTGATCTAATTGAGAACTAAGAGATAGGCACATGGAAAACAAAATTTTACCCATACTAGTAAAACAATTAAAAATAAACTGGAGAGTGAGACGTTCATCTGTGGACATGTAAACTTCATAATACTGACCAACAAAACAAAATTGGACAGACCCAATACCCAAAACTGGACAGATGAGAAATGCAAGAAATTCCAGGCAGCACAGGGTAACTACAGGCTTTTCTCACCATCTAGGCCTCCATGATATGGAGATACAGTACAGAATGCTTGTTCCTTACAGTAAGCCTATCTCCCAAGGAAAAGAAAATAGGATAAGTTGAGCTATAAATACCCTGCTTCGCTTCCACACGTACCAATTAGTAACCTCACTGCACTTCCTTGAAAAATGATAAGAGCCAAACCATGAAACCAGGAATGACAGTGGACCTCCATCTAAACATAAAGAGATATTGAACATGGGCGCGGGGGGTGGGGGTGGTGTCAGTGAATAGCTCTTAAGGAAACCAAAATCTAGAGAAACTAAGTATCTTGTTGAAGTTTGTACAACTAGAAAGAGAAATTAGGATTCAATACTAGTTCTCTCTGGCTCTAGGAGCCATGTACATTCCTCTATTCTTTCTCTGTATTGGTATGCTATAGTTTCCAACTTAGCTATTTTTTACTACTAATTGAGAACACATTCAATAATTACGTTTTAAATTGAAAAATATCTTGTTGTGCAAGAATTATAGATTATGGATCTCTCTCCACTACTATTACCATACACAAAACATCAAAGAAGTACCAGTATGGGATTATATTTCAAGAGAGAGTGACTTAATTCTCAAACTGACTGATAGGAAGTATCTTTCCCTATGTCAGAAACACAGCAACTTTTAGGATTTTATGTTCCCCTTTTTGTGAATTTTTAAAATCACAAGAATATGAAGTAATTTGAACTTTTATGCTATTTTTAACCCTGTCACTTCCTATACTAGACCATGTAAATAATGAAACAGCAGTGCATTCATTCAATTAAATACGTTTCTAAGGAAAGACAATGTTTTATGACATCATCAAAGGTTACAAATACTAACCATGTAAATATATTTCAATTAATAAACCAAGGGCCAATTTTAAAAATGAAAAATATCATCCTGGGAACAGAAGGAGTGAGATAAAATCCAGTCTCTCCAGCTAAAAGATAAAGTTATTATTTAAAAGAAAGCAGTAGCTTTCTCTGAAGTACATTAATTGAACTTAGCAGAACAGAGAACTATGGAACTAGTTCCCAGAGTGAAAAGAGTAGAGGTCATGTGTCAATAGGAATTGGCAAATTATTCAAGAAGAGTAAGGAGTCTGTGATGGTGGTTCAGTGAGACCCAACATATGGGAAGCAGCATCACCATGTCAACATGGGGATAAAGTGCAAGATCCTGGGCCTCTTAAATGTTATTACCTCTGCTAACAAAGTTTCTGACAACATTGGAATGCATATCTTCTTTAATAGAGGTCTAGCTACTTTGAGTAGATACCTGGCCTTTGAATGGTCCTTTTCTCCCAAGTCTGCATTATATAAAAGATACAAAAAGGGAACCAAATCATCTAGCAAAAGTGATGGTGAAAACATCCTATCTTCCCTGATAAGTGGTGCATAAAGATTTGAACATGCTGAAATTGAAATTATCCAAAAGTAGTCTACAGCCATACCACCCTGAACACACCCAATTTTGTCTGAAACCATTCAAAAGTAGATTTGTTTTTAAATCTAAACAAACATTATACAGGGAATTCTGGAAGACACCATAGTGAAAATTCTCATTAGATGTGTCACTAAATCATGTAAAATGCAGGAGGTAATCACAAATTTATGGGCTGCATTTCATTCTCTGCTACAGAGAGCATCTCATTACTAGCACAAAGTTGGAAAGCTTTGAAGATATCATTAATCTTAAAAAGATTATTTATTTATTTTATTCTTGATGCTAACAAGAGCTAGTATGAGCAGGCTAGGAAAGAAAGAGCATCATTATCAAGTTTTCATACACTATTTCCAAGGAAACATTATATTATTTGTGCATATTAGAAGTAATAGATGCGAAGACATTAAATAAGAAGAAGCTGATTCTCTAGCCAAACTATCTAAATTTAAGTCTAAATCCTGACCTCTTAAATATGTCTAAGGAAATCATCATCACTTATATTAAAAGCCTTTTCAAGATTAAAATTACCGCTGACAATTTAGGAATGCATTTCCACATTATTTAACCTCTGAGAACCTATGTGATAATCATGTACATCATGTAAAAGAACAATGAAAATGTTAGTCTTTGTCTTCTGTGTTTAGGTTTTGTCAGAAAAGAAGCACAGAAAAGGTTTTGGGCCAAAACTGAATATCTAGTTTTCTTCTCTGATTATCACAGATTTGCACTTTGCCTTATTATGTATTTGATAAATATGCAATGGAATGATTTAATTGTCCTTTATTAGGTATATTTAATATATAGTAGTCAACCAAAGAACATATTCTCTAATGATCCCAAAGTTTTTAAAGGAAAAAAAGAACTAGCATCTCATTCATTGAATAAATATTTATTAAAAATATACCATTTGCCTATGCTTTGTTAGACCCTGGAAGTATAAAAAATAAGGCAGACACTGTCCCTGACTCATAGGGAACTTAAAGCAATTAGAAAGAGCAGACATCAAATAATTAAGTAATTATAATTTCATTGATTTTTAGTAATCTACTCAGGCTGCCATAACAGAATACTACAGACTGGGTGGCTTAAATGACATTTTTTTTTTACATTTCTGAAAGCTATCTGTTCAAGATCAAGGTGACAGCAATATTGATTTCTGGCGAGCCTTCTCTCCTTGACTTACAGATGGCTGCCTTTTTGCTATGTTTTCACATGTTCTTCCCTCTGTGTGTGCACAGAAACAAAGAGATCTTTGGTATCTCTTCCTCTTTCCATAAGGATACTAGTACTATTAGATGAGGGCTCCACCTTTATTACCCTATTTAATCTTAATCACCTCCTAAAAGCCCTGTCTCCATATACAGTTACATAGAGGGTTAGGGCTTCAACATATAAATCTGAAGGAGCTACAAATCAGTTCATAACACATTTTGATACATGCTACAAAGAGATGTATACAGTACGGTATTATAGCATACATATGACTGTGATAACCAGTCTAGGGGTTCAAAGAAGCTTTTCCTGAAGAAGTCATCTAAGCTTAGCTTAAAGCACGAGTAAATATTTAGCTTGGACAAAAACAGGGGGAGACTGAAAAAGCAGTAAAAGCATGTAAAAAGGTTGCAAAATATGACACACTCAAAGAAATGAAATAAATTCAAAGTAGCTGGAGCAGAGAGAGGGAAGACAAGAATGACGAAGCTGAATAGGCAGGAAGAGGACAGATCATCTTATGAGACTCATGAAAGGGTTTGAACTTTATCCTAAGTGTAATGAGAAGCCATTTTATGATTTTAAATAAGGGTTAGGTTTACTTTTAGAAAGAGAACTCTGACTGCAGTAGGTGAGTGTGAATGTGTGTGTGTGCCTGTGTCTGAATATTCTTATTTTACATATAGTCCTAGAGGAAACTAATACATGGCCACACACTGTCAAGCATGCCTACTTTCAATTTTCAACTATGTTTCTGACATGCTGCTATATGAGATTAGATGTTTTTGCCCCTCTCTTTCATGGGGGAAAATGTGGACTTGAAAGAGCAGGGAGATGGTGTCTCTGACTTAATATTCTTTACCTCTATCTTTTCTACTTTCGATGATAATAATATTTAAAATTCATAGTAGTAAATAGTATTTATTGATCGCATACCATATGACAGACATACCGATAATTACTTTAAATGGGTATCTTATTTAATCCTTAAACAATTCTGTGACATAGATATTATTTTTTTCATTTTACAGATTATGAATCTAAGGCTTTGAAAGTGGTTGCAAAAATTGCCACAGATAGCAAAGCCGAAAGGTAGTAGAGCTGTGATTCAAATTCCATTATTGAAAGTTACAGCCCATACTCTTTACCAAAAGACATTTTGCCTACCAGTGATGTATGCCCAGGCTGTCTTAGTAGCAGTGCACAGTAAGGAAATGCAAAGAAGAAAATCATACCCTCCTCTGGTCACATCACTGCATTCACCTTTATTGCCTCTGCCTGGAAAAGTTTCAACAGATTATAGAAATGTCGGATCATTATCAACTTGAGAAAAGATGTTCTCTTCATTTCATCATTCTGTAGAAATAATGTACAAATCCAAAAGTATAAGGTCTCTAAACCTCACTGAAGGAAAGGAATAGAGGAGGGTAATGGGTTTTCCATCACGTGTCTATTTAGTGTAGTCTTTCACCTTACCAAAGGCCATCTGGTCCCAAACTCCAATTGCAGAATTGTTAAAAGAAAATAACAGGAAATTGGACATGGCTATGCAATGTTTATTTCCAAGTAAAAGTATAGGTTGAATTTTCTAATTTCCTTAATAGGCATAATGCTAGCCTGGCAAATTATTAAAAGTTTGGATTTAATTCAAATATTTGGTTATATATTTCATTAAGGTCATATTTACTGGAGCACAAGGCAATCTATAGTAACAAGCATCAGAAGTCTATTTTACTGCCCATATTATGAGCAGATGGAGCATAGATGTTTAAAAATGCCAAAACTTTTGATTAAGAACCTGATTATAGTCAGATCAGGATAAAGGATAGTGACCCCATACAAAGGTTTTCTGCATTTTAAAATACTAGTGGACCTTTACTTGACTTCTTTGTAATCAGATATGAGAGTTTCATAAAATCTGGAGTTTGGAAAACAAAAATAAACTCCAACCTCACTAAAATGAGCAGAGATCGAAAAGAGCTTATTTGTAGCAAATCAAGGACAGACATTTCCAGTGTTGCCAGATCAATCAGTTATTGCTGTTATCAGGCAACAGGGGGTATATTTTTGGAAATAATGGCTTATAAAAGTAGCAAAGATGAAAATAAACATGCACATACGTCAAGAATGTGTTTTTGGTTAATGAAATATTAATGAAAATCAGGATAATTTGGGGGACATTTTGTGTCTGACATTGATACCACAAATATCTTCTATGGTACAATAAAATACCAGATGCTAAACATATAGGGGGTTCTACTTCTATGAATAAGATCCTCCTTCCCCACAGAATAACAGTGTTTGGCCTGGGACCTTGTTCAATTCCCTAGAGAGTTAACATACCCTTGGAATTTCTCCAGTGTTTCAAGAATGTATCCCAATAAGAGGACTACTATAAGAGGTCTAAGCTGGTCAAAAACTAGTAAGAGCCCTTTGAATGCAGAAGCACAAAAAAGGTATATCTGAATTGTTTCCACCTAAAAAGCAGTATGATATAGTGTTGTATCAGTATTGAAGTCTAACAAAATTAGGCTTAAAACTCAGTTATGGCTTCAACACGGCTGACTAGAGACATCTGGCACTTGCCTCCTTCATTAGGGAGGATCAAAATAACAATCAGATAATCACATTTTGAATAGATGATAAAATACAGAATGCTGGAATTCAACAGAGAAGTGACAGGAAATATTTAAGGAGAAGAAGAAGAATGTAGTAAAGCAGCCTGCTCAGTTGAGAGTTTGAAGAGGCTACCCAATGTGGGGAAAGGGTAAGTGAGTAACACCTAGTGGTCTATATTTCCACCATAGACTTCCATAATCCTAACCACAGGAGAGTTGTTTGACCTATGTTGTCCAGAAGACTAATACAGAAAGCTACCTGGAGATTGTGTGATGGCATTGCTTCAGAGAAGGAGCTCATGCCAGATCTCACACCCCTGTGAGTCGTAAGCAGCTACAGCACAGTGTCATTATGAAAGTTCAACCCTACCAGACTGCATCCTGTCCTGGGGCCAACATTTCCTGGATCTTTACATCCCTGAAGCCCCATTGACATACCCCACACTCAGCCAGGCACTGCTGCTGTCTGCTACCATCAGGGTCAACACAAGAGCCATTGGTAGCAATCCCATTGCACCTAGCAGGAGGGCTGATATACGGTTTAAATGACCTTGATGAAAGGCTACTCCCTTATAGCTGCCATCTGGGGCCTAAGCAAACACTCCCCAGTCAGCTGTGTACAGCAGCTGCCACTTAAATAAATCCCACTTGCCCCAGAAGCAGAACCAAAGAGACAATCATTGCTGCCCCAACACAAACATCGCACTAGAGGCCTGGGGATTACCATATTAATGCTTACCACAGCCAATGCTCACACACACCACTTGAGAGCCTGAGGAAATGGCCACTCAGCCCAGCTCTGCCTCCCCTCTCCAGTGCCGGAACACGACATCCAGGGGTCTTGGGATTTTCCTTCACCATTCACCACTGTTGGCACCTGAGTACTCCTCTCAGGTGCTTGAGGACAGGCCTACACAACTTGCCACTACCACCACAGCTGGCATCCATCTACACACATCACCTGTGGGCCTGGGGACTGGCCTGCCCAACTTGCTGCAGCCACTACCAACACCAGTGCAGACTGTGGGGGAGCCAGAAAATTGTCCTTCCACAGCTACTGCCATATCCAATGCCATACCCACTGCCCAGGAACCAAAGAAACTGCCCATCTGCATGACTCACTAGTGCAACTGCTGATACCCAAATAAGCCACACTGGATACCCAAGAATCAGCTCACCTGGGCCCACTAACAACAGTGACAGAGTATGCTACCCTGGGCCCCAAGGGCACTCATGCTCAGTACACTACTTTCACTACTGGAGCTAAAAAACTGGCCAACTTGTTGCCCTCATTTTTAGCAAAAGTTTACCACAGCCTTCACTAACAACTACACCCGAAGTCTCTGAGGAAATCACAGACACTGCAGATATTGTTCACACTTAAAAAAATTATATGAGGACTATACTACTTCAAGCAAGTGACCTACCCAACCAACACCACAAATACCTCTTCAAAAAGTCACCCTCTACCAAAGCAAATTCAAAAAATTGAAAGAAGCAAATGTTACAGAAGATGCATAAATATGAACATAAGGACATAAAAAACACGATAAGGCAAGGAAATATGGCCCCTCCTGAGGAACGCAATAATTAATCAACAACAGATTCTAATCACAAAGAAATTTATTAAATCCAAAATAAAGAATTCAAAATAACGACACTAAAGACTCGTAGTGGAATACAGGAGAACTTAGGAAAGCAATACAAAGAAAACAGAGGCCAGACACAGTGGCATATGCCTGTAATCCCAGTGCTTTGCAAGGCCAAGGTGGGAAGATCACTGGAGGCCAGGAGTTTGAAATCAACCTAAGCAACATAAAAATGAATGAAAAAAGTCTGTGTGACATACGGGAAACCATAAAATTAAGACATATTAAAAATTTTAGTGTCCCAAAAGGTAAAGATAAAATTAAAAAGGCAGACAATCTATTTAATGAAAAACAGCTGAAAATTTCTCAAGTCTAGCAAGAGATTTAGACATTCAGATACAGGAAGTTCAAGGATCTGCAGACAGATACAATTCAAAAAGTTCTGCTACATGGCACATTATATTCAAACTGTCAAAAACTAAAGACAGAGAGAAAAGAATCAGGCTGCTTATCAGAGAACTCTCATCAGATGAATAGTGTATTTCTAGTAGAAAAATTATAGGTCAAAAAAGAATGACTGAACAGTATCCCATCATGTATACATACCACATTTTCTTTATCCATTCCACTTTTGATGGGTAACTGAGTTGGTTCCATGCTTTCTGCAGCAACATGGATGCAGCTGGAGACCATTATACTAATTGAACTATTACAGAAACAAAGAACTTAATACCACATGTTCTCACTCATAAGCATGCCCTGATCACTGGTCATATGAATACTAGGGTAGGATTGGCAGACACTGGACTGCTAGGGGTGGGAGAGAGGGAAGAGGGATAGGAGGCACAAGTCAACACACTGAGTACCAAATCCACTATCAGGGGGAGAGAGGGCCCACTAGAAACCAAAATTTCACCTGCATGTGAATTACTCTTGTAGTAAACCCTCATTTGTATCCCACAACCCCCCCAAAATAATAAAAAGATCGGGATAATATATTTAAAGTGCTAGAAGAAAATAAATTGTCAGCCAAGAATATTTTACCCAACAAAGCAATTCTTTATAAATGAGGGAGAAATGAAGTATTTCCTAGACAAGCACAAGCTGAGAGAATTCACCACTACTACAATGGCTTTCCAAAAAAATGCTTAAGAAAGTTCTGCTCATAGAAGTGAAAGAAACACACAAAATTTGATAATACATAAAATTTATAAAACTCACTAAGTACACCAAACATTAAAAAAGAGGAAGAGAGGGATTCAAATGTTCCCAATACAGAAAACCACCAAACCAAAATGATGAACAATGAGAAACAAAGAAAGAAATAAAGGATATAAAAGCAACCAGAAACAAATTAATAAAATGATAAGTAAAAGCCCTCACATATAAATAATAACCTTGAATGTAAATTGATTATTTTTCACTTAAAAAATAGACTGAGTGAATGGTTTTTTTAAAATGACCCAACAATATGGTGCCTACAAAAAACTCATCTCTCCTGTAAAGAAACATATAAGTTAGGATGAAAAAAATATTCCATGCAAGTGGAAGCCAAAAATGACCAGGAGTAGTTATAGTTATTAAAATAAAGTAGACTGTAAGCCAAAAACAATAAAAAAGAAACAAAGAAGTCCATTTTATTAATATTATGAAAAAGAGATCAATTTAGCAAGAGAATATAACAATTCTAAACACATGTGCTCCCAAAACCAGGACACCCAGGTATATAAAACAAATATTATTAGATGTAAAGGAAGAGATTAGCTACAACACAGTAATAGTTTGAAACTTTAGCACCCCCACTCTCAGCATTAGACATACAACCTAAATGGAAAGTAAAAGAAACACTGGATTTAGATGGCACATTAGATCAAGTTGAACTAACAGAACATTTATAGAACATTTCCTCCAACAGCTAAAGAATACATATTCTTCTCATTGACAGATGGAATATTCTCTAAGATAGATCATTTTTTAGGCCATAAAAAAGTCTCACCAAATTCTTAAAAATAGAAATCAGGCAGTAGTGGGAATCTGCCTGGGGAAGTGTGGGCAAACCTCATCAACAAGGGTACCTGCATAATGAATATTTGTATACCTAACCCTGAATTGTACCTCACATCTTTAAAATAAAAATTTGAAAGTTAAAAAGATAGAAATCATATTGAGTGTCATTTAAAACCACAATGAAATAAAACTGTAAATCAATAGCAATAGGAACGTTGGAAACTGTACAAACATGGAAATTAAGCAACATGTACCTAAGTGACCACTGGATCAAGAACAAAACCAAGGAAAAAAATTTTTAAAAAAGTATTGAAACAAACGAAAATTAAAACAAACATACTAAAATCTATAAGATACAGCAAAAGCAGTGCTAAGAAGAAAGTTTATAATCGTAAACGCCTACATCAAAAAAGTAGAAATATTTCAAATAAACAATTTAATCAATGCACTTTTTGAAACTAGAAAAACAATAACAATCCAAACCCCAAATTAGTAGAAATAAAAGAAATAATTAAAATCAGAACAGAACAACAACAACCAAAAAATAGAGATTAAAAAAGTGATACAAAGGATCAACAAAATGAAAGGTTGTCATTTAAAAAATTAAAAAATAATAAACCACTAGCTAGACTAACAAAAAAGAGAAGGAATACCAAAATAAATAAAATTAGAATAATGGAGACACTACGATTGATACCACAGAAAAACAAAGTTCATCAGAGACTTTATGAATGACTAAACACTAAAAAACTGAGCAACCTAGAGAAAATGGACAAATTCACGTGTACATACAATCTACCAAGAATGAATAAAAAAGAAATAGAAAATCTGAACAGACCAATAACAAGTAATGATATTGAATTAGCAATAATACATCTTCTGACACAGTAAAGTCAAGGATCAAATGAGTTCACTGCTGAATTCCATCAAAAGAACTAACACAAACTCTCCTCAAATTATTCAAAGAATTCAAGAGAAGGGGATAATCCCTAACTCATTCCACAAGGCCAGCATTACCTTGAAACTAAAGCTAGAGAATAACACAACAAAATTAAAAAAACAGCAGGTCAATATCCCTGATGAGAATGAATACTAAAATCCTCAAAAAAACACTAGAAAACAAAATCTGACAGTACATTAAAAAGATAGTACACCATGATCAGATGGGATTAACCCCAGGGATATAACGATGGTTCAACATACACAAATTATATAAATGCTATACATCGCATCAACAGAAGGAAGGACAAAAAACATATGGCCATATCAATAGATATATAAAAAGCATTTTTATAAAATGTAACATCCATTCATGATAAAAATTCTCAACACACTAGGCACAGAAGGAATGTACCTCAACATAATAAAGAACATGCAAGATAAACCCCCAACTAACATTATTCTGAATGGGGAAACACTAGCTTTCCTCTAAGAACTAAAACAAGACAAGGATGCCCATTTCACCACTCCTATTCAACATAGTACTGAATGTCCTATCCAGAGCAATCAGGCAAGAGAAAGAAATAAAAGGCATCTAAATTCAAAAACAGGAAGTCACATTGTCCCACATTGCAGATGACATAATCTTCTATGTAAAAAAGTTAAAACTCCATCAAAAGAACTCATAGATATGATAAATAAATTATGTAAAGTTTAAGGGTACAAAAATCCATGTTCAAAAATCAGTAGCATTTCTATACACTAATGAAATAGCTGAGAAAGAAATCAAGAAGGCAATCCCATTCACAAGAGCTACAAAATAAATAAAATGCCTAAAAATAAATTCAACTAAGGAGGTGAAAGTCCTGTAGACGAAATTAAGAGCCGGGCTCAGTGGCTCAGCCTGTAATCCCACGCTTTGGGAGGCTGAGGTGAGTGGATTGCCTGAGCCCGCAGGTTCGAGACTCACCTGGGCAACTTGGTGAGACCTCATTTCTACAATAAATCAAAAAATTAGCCGGGTGTGGTAGCGAGTGCCTATAGTTCCAGCTACTTGGAAGGCTGAGGCAGAAGGATCGCTGGAACCCAGCAGGTCGAGGCTGCAGTGACTGGGAGCATGCCACTCCACTCCAGTCTGAGCGACAGAGTGAGACTCCAACTCAAAAAAAAAAAAAGTAAACTAAGAAACTCTGATGAAAGAAATTGAAGAGGACACAAATAAAAGGAACAACATCCCATGTTCATGGATCAGAAAAATTAACATCATAAAAATGACCATAATACTCAAAATAATTTATAGATTCAATATAATCCTTATCAAAATACCAGTAATTTTCAAAGAAATAGAAAAATGGAATAAAAAAAGAGCCCACAGAGCCAAAGCAATTCAGAGAAAAAAGAAAAAAAAAAAAGCTATGTGTGTGCGTATGTGTGTTAATATACATAAATAAAGAGGTTTATTTGGCTAATGGGTTTATAGTCTGCACAAAAATCACATTGTCACCATCTGCTTCTGATAAGAACTTCAGGAAACTTCTGCTCATGGTGGAAAGTGAGGGGGAGCAGGTATCACAAGGCGTGAGAGGAAGATGAAAGGGAGAGAGGAGGAGGTGCTAGTACATTTTCAACAACCAGTTCTCATAAGAACTAAGAGTGAAAACTCACTCCCACAAAAATGGCACCAAACCATTCAAGAAGGATTCATTCCTACAATCCAAACACTTCCCAGCATACTCTACCTCCCAATACCATCACAATGGAGGTTAAATTTCAATTTAAGATTGGGAGAGGACAACATCCAAACTATAGCAGGCGCCAATAATGTACACTAGGAAAGGGATATCCATTTCAATAAATGATGCTGGAAAATTGGACATCCATATACAGAATGAAGCTGAACCCTTATCTCTCACAATAAACAAAAACCAACTCAAGTTGAATTAAAGACTTAAAAATAAGACCTGAGATTATAAAACTACTGTAAGCAAACAGAGTAACATTTTAGGACATTGGTCTAGGCAAATATTTTATAACTAAGACCTCAAAGCATAAGCAAAAAAAAAAAAAGTAGACAAATTGGAATATATTAAACTAAAAGCTTCTATACAGCAAAATAAACAAACAAGCAAACAGAGTGGTGCAACAACTTGTTACAAGGGAGAAAATATTTACAAACTCTTCATCCAACAAGGTACTAATAGTAGAATATATAAGAAACTCAACATTTAAAAAAATCACATTAAAAAGTAGGAAAAGGACATAAATAGACATTTCTTTTAAAAAGACATACAAATGACCAATAGGCATATGGAAAATGCTCAACATGACTAATCATTTGGAAATTGCAAATCAAAACCACAATGAGATATCATCTTACCTCAGTTAGAATGGTTATTATTAAAAAGAGAATAAAATTACAGATGCTGGTAAGGATGCAGTGGAAAGATAACTCTTATACAACATTGGTGGGAATATAAATTAGACAACTACTATAGAAAACAGTATGGAAGTTTGTCAAACAACTAAAAATAGGCCATGAGTGGTGGCTTATGCCTGTAACCCCAGCACTTTGATAGGCTAAGGCAGTTGGAGCACTTGAGTCCAGGAATTCGAGACCAGCCTATACAGCATAGAAAGACCTCACCTGCACAAAAATTTTAAAAATTAGCCAGACATGGTGGTTGGCACCTGTAGTCTCAGCTAATCAGGGGACTGAGGCAGAATGATCATCTGGGCCCAGGAATTTGAGGCCGGTGAGCCATAATCATGCCATTGCACTGCAGCCTGGGCAATAGAGACCCCAACTCAAAAAATAAAACAAAACAAAATTAAAAACTAAAACTACCATATTATCCAGTAGTCCTTTGCAGGCTATTAATCCAAAGGAAAAGAAATAAGTATATCAAAGGGGTACCTGCAGTCTGTTTTTTTTCCCAGCATTATTCACAATAGCAAAGGTATAGAATCAACCTAAGTGTCTATCAATTGATGAGTAGATTAAGGAAAATGTGATATAGCAACCAAATGGAATACTATTTGGTCATAAAAAAGAATGAAATTACACCATTTGTAGCAACATGAATGGAACTGGAGATCCTTAGGTTGAGTGAAACAAGCTAGGCACAGAAAGACAAATATCTCATGTTCTCACTTATATGTAGGAGCTAAAAAAATGCATTTACCTCATGAAGGTAGAGTAAAATGGTGGCATCAGAGGCTGGGGAAGGTGTGTGAGTGTGGAAGTGAAGGGTGAACAAAGAGAGGTTGTTAGTGTGTACAAATATACATTTGTATAGGAGGAAAAAATTCTAAGGTTCCATATCAGAGTATGGTGACTAAAGTTAACAACAGTGTATTGTATATTTTAAAATAGCTAAAAGAGAAGGCTTAAAATGTTGCCAACTCATAGAAATTATAAATACAGTAGGTAATGAAAACCCTAAATATTCTGACTTGGTCATTACATATTCTATGCATGTCACAAAATATCATATGTATCCCATAAGTATATAAAAATATCAATTTTTTAAAAGTTGTGAAATTTACTTAGCTATATAATCGTGGGTAAACTAGTTATTCCTTATAGCCACAGTTTCGTTACCTATAAAATAGATAAACATTGTAACAATTTCATAGGGTAGTTGTGAAGATTAAGTAATGTGAGGAGCCAGGCACATAGTTAGACCTTTATTTTTGAAGGCATCAGAAGCACTCTAGCAAATATTGGAACAACAATGAACAATTGTTAACAATCTCTTTGAATTTGCGATAGTCACAGTCTTTGGATTGCTACAAACACTATCTGCTCTCTAATGAAGAATGACTTCTTCATTCATACTTCCTAACACTGCTTTGCAGATGTTTTAGACACTATCTGTGACTCCTGGACCCTTTTATATTGATTCTGTTCAAACTAGATATGAAGTGTCTTATGATAAGATAAAACCACAACATGTCTTTATCTTTTTTCTGCTGCTTGGCATTTGAGAAACAATATTGCATGGTGTCAAAAAAGGTGGGCTAGGTTGCCTGAGGTCTAATTCAAATTATTTTCTACTTACTAGTTATGTGAGTTACTTAATTTCTCTGTACCTCAGTTCTCCTCTCTGAAAAAAAAAAGTAAGGATGGCAAGAGTATTTTGATGTTGCTCTGAGGATTAAATGACTTATGTGCCTGTAAAGTACCTGGTATATTAAAGTAGTTACTGAATAAACATTAGCTGCTTTTTTCTTTTTGTTTAACAACTTATGACCCAGACTTAGTACCAAATGTTTCTATAGTCTGCTGCTGACAACACTGAAAAACATAATCAGATATAGTGGGTGAAACATATATCAACTCAAGTATAAACAATTGCCCCAAATAGTGAGCAGCAGATCCCTCAGGGGTCACAGACTTATTGCAGGTGGTTTATAAAACCATATATGCAACCATCTTTTCTTAAAGATCTGTGATTTTTAAAAAAGACACTGAATGGGTAGACTTCAAATCATTTGGATATCAAAACGAGGTCCTGATATATGTATATCTGTATATCGATAGATATCAAAATATGCATAGAGACACACAATTCTTATGTCCCATCAAGCCCTGAACACAAATTGTTTCTTTATTATTATCCTATGTTCCTCAAAAATACAGTTCACCAAGTGATCAAAAATATATTCACCAAGTGATTAAAAATATAATCACAGTTTATGGTATTTAAAACAACAACAACAACAGTAGTGTATCTCTAGCTTTAAAAATAAGGTTGTTAAATTGCTTCCTTTATTTAAGGACTACATAGGCAACTAAACACACCCAAGCTTCCAAGGGACACAAAAGACTAAAGGCTCTGGTAGTTGCAAATGTTCAAAGTCATGAGTAGATCTGAGTCTTAATAAACTAAGACTAAAGTTAATAACACCAAAAAATCTGGTAAATAAAACCTTCACTCTAATCAAACTAATTTTCATAAAATATAGTTTTTTATAATTTGGGGATAAAATATGTCTTGAAAGCTTAGATTTAGTATGTCCTTTGAGCCATTGTAAAACATAAAATCTGTATTAAGGAGTTGAAACGTACACAGCAGCATGACTATATGGAAGTCTTATGGGGAATGTGAGGTTTGTTATTTTTTTGTGGTTAGATATCGTGCCTTTCAGTTATTCAATATTTCTATTCATAATAGGTTAAATCATTAACTGTTAAGTTTCTTACACCTATTGAAGAAAGAAAAGTGACAATATTGGTTATTGTCAGATTTAACAAAAATATTTTTAAATGTTTGCTAGTTTCAAGTATTATCATTCTTTCATATCTGAATAGAAATATATAGCACAAAATAATACATTTAATAATTGTACATATATGTGTGACTATGGGCATATTTTGTGGCTTTGAGTGAGAATCTTAATGCTCTGAACTTCTGTTTTATGTTCAATTCATTTGAAGGCAATGAGGTCCTTTTTATAACTAGAGGGATAGATCCGGTGAATAGGGAGTGTGACTCATGGGGGTCATGCCATTTTGGGTCAAAAACTGCTTTTGTTTCCCCAGATGAAAAAAGTCCTCAAAGGGAAATATTTTGCGGATATGGAAGAGGTGAAGCAAAAGACAGCAGACGTACTCAAAGGCATTAAAAACTTATGAGTACAAAAACTGTTTTGAGCAGTGGGAAAAGCATCTTGATAGGAGTATTGTATATTGCATCAAAAGGAGAGTGCTTTAAAGGTGACAGAAGTTCAAACATGTAAGAATAGATACACAATATTTTATAAATAAATTCAGTTTTGGGGGTTCATATGTGTGTGTGTATTATATACACCCCTATATACATACACTGAAATGTAGAAGAAAAAAACAGAAAAATTGCAGTGTGTATTAGCAGATTGTGTAGGGGAGGCATACTATAAAGAGATGGCTGAAGATTTTCCAGAATGGATGAAAGGCATGGATTTTTTGATTCAGGAGGATACAAATTTCTAAGCAAGATAAATATAACAACATCAACACATACACATTCTTGTAAAAGTTTATAAAATCAAATTATTTTCAATACATACAAAGAGAAAAGGTAGATTTTTTTTCAATAGAACAAAAAGAATCTTCAGTTGTATGAGCAGAATGCAGACAACTGTGTGATAATAACTCCACAGGGATGAAGAAAAATAACTATGAATCTAGCAAGTATAATTCAAGAGTGAAGATAAAATACACACATTTTCAGAAAACAAAAATAGTGAAAAAATTATCACTAACAAATCCTAACTAAAGAAACTTGTAAAAGATGTATTACAGAAAAGAAACTGATGTAAAAGAGAATGGAGAACAAAGAAATAGGTAGTATGTAGAAATATCAAAATAAATACTGACTGAATGTTAAAGTGATAATGATTAAGGTGAAGGCTAAGGTAAAATTAATAAAATAAAATTCTTAACAAAAATAAAATATAAGGGCCAGCACAATGGCTCATACCTGTAATGCTAGCACTTTGGGAGGCCAAGGCAGGAGGATCTCTTGAGGTTAGGAGTTTGAGACCAGCCTAGGTAACATAGCAAGACGTCATCTCTACAAAAAAAAAAAAATCAAAAAATGAGCCAGGTGTGGTGGCGCATTCCTGTAGTCTCAGTTACTCAGGAGGCTGAGGCAGAAGGATTGCCTGAGTTAATGCAGCTGAGGCTGCGGTGAGCTGCAATCATGTCACTACACTCCAGCCTGGTTGTCAGAATCAGACAAGAAAACAGCAAATAGCAATATATATGAATAAAATGTATATATGAATAAAATGTAAGAATGCATAAAGATTGAAAGTAAAAGGATAGACAAAATTCTATTAGAATAACTTTAAAAAGCAAACATAGCTATATTAATCAGATAAATCACTTTAAGCAAAAAGTACTCTTATGGATAAAGAGGGTCAAGTAACAAAGATACATTGTATCAGGAAGATATACCAGTTCTAAAGTTTTATGTACTTAGTAACACAGCTTCCAAAACAGAATGGAAAAAATAACTAAGAAAAATCAAGAAATGTATTATCACAGTGAGAGATTTTACTACACCTCTATCAGTAGAAGATTAAAGAGACTGAAAGTTAATAAAACAGACTTAAAACAGCTCAATTTATAATTTTAGTCTAATAGATAGTGATATTACATATACAGTATCCAAGTGCATTGTCATTTTTCATAAATGTTAAATCTGTGCTTGCAAAGAATAAGTATCGTCTGTTTAAAGGAGTGCACAGAGTACCACATACATGCATATGTATTTAATAAATACTTAATGTTTAGCCAGGACAGTAAGGGAATAAAAATAAATGAACAATATAAATACTGGAAAGAAAAAAACAGTTACCAATTTCATATGGCATGATGATGTATGTAGAATTCATAAGAGCTCTGAAAGCTAGGTTTTATTTTTACTTTACAGAAAGGGAAAATAGAATTGACAGCATCACATATGTAATGTAATCACTATGTAATACTCCTTCACTATGGCCTATCTCAGTAATCCATCTAATTATATAAGGTAAAAACCTAGAAATCACTTTTTAAAATAACTTCCCCTACCATACCACATCCAGCACATCACCAAATCTCACCATATTTCTCCTTCAATGGCCTCCAAACTAATTTCTCTGATGCTCTTTAGCTAACACTTAAATAGGGCTTGCTATGAGACATGTACACTCTTAAACGCTTTACATCTTCATAACAATCCTGCGAAGTAGAAATTATCAGTATGTCCATTTTGCATAGGAGAAAATTGAGAAACAGAAAGATTAAGTCATTGCTTAAGAATATGAAACTGGCAAGTAGCAGAACTGGGATGTGAACTCAGGCAGTCTAGCTCTAAATTCCATAATGTGTTTATCTCTGATATTTCTCCATTATGCAATCAGAGAAACCTTTTAACAATGTATATTTGATCATTCAGTTATACTACCAAACAAGCTTTTGGTGGCCTACTATTTCACAGCAGCCTAAAGCAATTTTAAAAAATCCTTATTATAACCAAAAAAGTCTTGTATATTCTGGTCCCTACCTATCTCTTTAGCACAATTTCCTACTCTCTTCATCACGCTATGTCAGCCATAATATTCTATGATTGCACTGTCTTGTCCCAAAAGTCAGGGCCTTTTCACATGCTGTGGGTTTTATGGTTTGTTTTGTTTTGTTTTGTTTTCCTTTTCATTCCACCTGCTTAATTTCAACTCATGATTCATATATCAGTTCAAGTATCACCATCTCAAAAAAGTTATTCCTGATTACCATATTATTCTCTTTCAACTCACTGTAAGTTTCTTCTTTGTAGAATTTGGCACAATTGCAACTTTATATTTTATTTGTGTTTTATATTATTTATGACCACATTTTCCATTAGACTGTAATAAAAGACAGGGCTGTGTCTTTTTTGCCTTGTGACTGTATCACCAGGACTTAACACAATGCCTGATGCATTGCAAATGGTTCAATAAATTAAACAATAGAGGGAGATGGAAGGAAGGGAGAGAGAGAGGAAACCAGGCCTTAAACTCAAGTCTTTCTGCTATTAAAGGACCTGCTACATGGTTTATGACATAAAATAAAAAGTAGGTTTAAAGGGCTATGTAAAATATAGTCTGGTTTTTAAACTCCTCAATATTTATTGAGCACCTACAATGTAACAAGTGGTATACTAGGCTATAATGGTGCCATGTGTTTATGTGGGTGTGCATGTGAATGTGTGTGTGTGTGTGTGTGTGTGTATGCATCACATAAAGACATTAATGATAATCTCTAGGGGCTAGGATTATGAATATTTCTAAAAGATTTTTGTGCTTTTTTGTATTTTCTAACAGAAAAAAATAATTACTCTCAAAAGAAACATATAACCCGAAAAAAATTGATTCACTCTGCAGAACAAAAATTGATCCATACATATTTCATAGTCTCTTTACTCAACAATATTGTCTTCTGTTGTTTTCTGAATCAATTATTCTAGAAATCATAGCACTCCTGAAGAAAAAAAAATTAGCAAAGGAGTGGTTGAAAAACATTTCCAGCATAGGGCACAATTCATCTTTATATATGAATATTGTTCAGTATCAATTATAGAAAAGTTGCAAAAATAGTAGAGAGAATTCCCATACACCTTTCACCAAGCTTCCCCTACTATTATCATCTTGCATAACCATGGTATATTTCTCAAAACTTAGAAATTGACAGTAGTAAAATACTATTGACTACAGACTTTATTCAATTTTTACCATTTTTTCCACTAATGTCCTTTTACTGTACTAGGATCCAAGTCAGTGTACCACATTGCATTTAGTCTTCATGTCTCCTTAGCCTCTTACAATCTGTGAGTTTCTTGGTCTTTTATGACCTTGACACTTTTGCAGAATACTGACCAGACAAACCCTCAATGTAGCTTCATCTAAAGTTTTTTCATGGTCAGACTAGGCTACAAATATTGAAAAGTATACCATAAAGATGCTGTACCTTTCACGATGCATCATATTAAAAATTACATAATGTTAATCTTGATCGCTTGTTTAAGATGGTGTCTGCCAGGATTCTCCCTTGTAAATTTGCTATTTTTTTCTTTGCAATTAATATATATTTAGGAGAAATTATACTGAGGCTGCATGGATATTCTGTTTCACCATAAATATTTTCTACTAATTTTAGCATTCACCAGTGTATTTTGACTATAGCAATTATTACTAGAGGATTCTAATGGTAAATTTATATTTTCCTCATTCCTTATACATTTATTACTTCTGTAAGGGATACATTCCTTCTCCCCTACTTACTTATTTGTTCAATTAATTCTAAGAAAAGCATTTTTATTTTGAAATCATCTTAGAATCATAAGATGCTGCAAAAATAGTACAGCGAGTTTCCATATACCCTTCCCAAAATTTCCCACAAAGATAACATCTTACATAAACATCCATTATCAAAACCAAAAAAATTGATAATTTTGTGCATCACTATAGTTAGTAACTTTACCTAATTTCAATTTTACTAGTTGTTTTCTTGTTGCTGTTATTTGAGAGACATGGTCTCACTATGTTGTCCAGAATGTAATGCAGAGGTTATTCACAGGTGCACTGCACACTACAGCCCCAAACTCCATAGTTCAAGTGGTTCTCCAGCCTCAGTCTCTTGAGTAGGTGGGACTACAGGCATATGACACTGCACTTGGTGCCATGGAGCCATGGATTTAACTAATAGTTTTGACATGCAGTCTTTTGTGTATTAATGTGTGTGTATGTATGTGTGTGTGTGCGCTTCTATGAAATTTTATCACATGCATAGACCATCTAAGCTACCGTGAAGTTCATAATTTTGTCCTTCTCTATGACTGCATAATATTCCATCATGTATATGTACCACATTTTTTTATCCAGTCCTCTTTCGATGGGCAGCATGGTTGGTTCCACGCATTTGCTGTTGTGAACAATGCTGCAATAAACATACGTGTGCAGGTATCTTTTTCATAGAGTGATTTGCGTTCCTCCAGGTATATTCCAAGTAGAGGAATTACAGGGTCGTATGGAAGGTCGATATTTAGATCTTTTAGGAATCATCAAATTGTTTTCAGCAGGAGTTATGTTAGTTTACACTCCCACCAACATTGTAGAAGTGTTCCCTTTTGCCAGAATCCTCTCCAGCATCTGTTGTTTTTTGAGTTAGTGATGATGGCCATCTTGACTGGAGTTAGGTGGTATCTCAGTGTAGTTTTAATTTGAATTTCTTTGATGACTAGAGACACTCAGTATTTTTTCATGTATCTACTCCCATGTCTTCTTTTGAGAAGTGTCTATTCATATCTTTTGCCCACTTTGCAATGGGGTTGCTTGTTTTTTTCTTTTCGGCACATTTGAGTTTCTTGTAGATCCTAGATGTTAGGTGTTTGTCAGACATAGAGTTGGCAAATATTTTTTTCCCAGTCTGTGGGATGTCTCCCTGCTCTCTTGATGGTTTCCTTAGCTTTGAAGAAGCTTATCAGGTTGATGAGGTCCCACTAATCTATCTTATCACTTATGACATGGGCACTTGAGGTTTTGATCAGGAATTGGTTGCCAGTTTCAATTTCCATCAGGCTGTCTCCTGCATTTTCTAAGGTTCTTATGGTTTGAAGTTTACATTTACATCTTTGATCCATTTAGAGTTCATTTTGTGTATGGTGATAGGTAGGGGTCTTGTTTTAATCTTCTGCATGTGGTCAGCCAGTTTTCACAGCACCATTTTCTGAGCAGATTTTCCTCTCCGCATGCTTGGTGGTAGAGGTATTGTTGAAGATGAGTTGATTGAGAAATTGGGGTTTTGCTTCTGGAATCTTTATCCTGTTCCGTTGGTCTATATGCCTGTTCTTGTTCCAATACCAGGCTGTTTTAATTATTATAGCTTTCTCTTTTTTAAAAATATTTCATTTTAAAATTGTGGGGTACAGTTAAGGGTTAGGTTTACAAATATGCATCATTAAGGCACCCTTGTTGGTAAGGGGTGTCTCCCTGTCCCCAGACAGATATTCACTACCGTTAGTCCCATCTCCCTTCCCCTCCCTACCCCCCCCCATAGTTTCCCACCACTGTCAGTCCTTTTCTCCTCCACCACCTACCACTAGGGAGAGGAGAAGCTATTCAGTAAATGGTGCTGGGAAAACTGGCTGACCACATGTAGAAGACTCAAACAAGATCCCTATCTAATCCCATACACAAAAATTAACTCTAAATGGATCAGAGACCTAAATGTAAAACCTCAAACCATAAGTATCTTAGAAAATGCAGGACACACCCTTATGGAAATTGGAACTGGCATCCAATTCCTGAGCAATACCTGAAATGCACGGGCCATAAGAGATAAGATAGACAAGTGGGACCTTATTGTATCTTTCTAATAAAGCTTAAAGTCTGGGAGTGTGATACCTCCCACTTTTTTTTTTTTTTTTGCTGAGGATTGTTATGGCTATTCATGGTCACTTATGTTTCCATATGAATTCTTGTAATGTTTCCAGGTCTGAGAAGAATGCTGCTGGTAATCTAATGGATATTGCATTAAATCTGTAGGTTTCCTTAGGTAGGATGGACATCTTAACAATGTTGATTCTTTCAATCTGTGAGCATGGAATATTTTTCCATTCATTTGTGTCATCTTTGATTTCTTTGAGCAGTGTTTTATAGTTTTCATCATAAAGGTCTTTCACGTCTCTGGTTTGGAAGATGCCAAGGTATTTCATTACTTTGTGGCTATTGTGAGTGGGATTGTGCTTTTTATTTGGGTTTCTGTCTGTTTATTGTTGGTGTATAGAAATGCAACTGTTTTGCACATTTATTTTATACTATGAAACTTTGTCAAGGTCCTTTATTAGTGCAAGGGGGTTTTTGACAGATTCTTTTAGGTTTTCGAGGTATACAATCATGTCTCTGCAAAGAGGGATAACTTGACTTTCTTTTTCCTATTTGGATACCGCTGATATCCTTCTCTTGTCTGATTCCTCTAACTAGGACTTCCAAAACTATGTAGAACAGGAAGGGTGAGAGTGGACATCCACTCTCACCCTTTTTCCAGTTTTCAGGGGAAATCGTTCCAATTTCTGTCTGGTTAACAGTATACCAGCTGTGGATTTCTCGTAGATGGGTCTTACCATTTTGAGGTATGTTCCTTCTATGTCTAGATGTTCGAGAGCTTTTCTTAAGAATGAATGCTGGATTTTATCAAAAGCTTTTTCTGTATTTAATGATATAATCATGTGGCTTTTGTTTTTACATCTGTAGATATACTTAATAATGTTTATGCTTTTGCAAATGTTGTACCATCCCTGCATTCCAGGAATGAAGCTACGTGGTCATGATGGACGATTTTTGAGATGTTTTGTTGGATCCAGTTTGGTAGGATCTTGTTGAGACTTTTAGCATCTGTGTTCATTAAGGATATTGGCCTGTAGTTGTCTTTCTTTGTTGGATCTTTACCCAGTTTGAGTATCAGTGTGATGCTAGCTTCACTAAATCATTTAAGGAGAGTTCCATCTGTCTCAATTGACTAGAATACTTTCAATAGGATTGGTATCAGTTCCTTCCTGTATGTTTTGTAGAATTCTGCTAGAAAGCCATCTGGTCCAGGGCTTTTTTTTTTTTTTTGTAAGTAGTTTTCTTATGACACAGTCAATTCCTGGTTGGTTATTGGTCCACTTGGGGGTCTTGATTTCATCTTGTTTCAACCCGGGGAGGTTGTGTGACGTCAGAAAGTCCTCCATTTCCTTTAGGTTTTCAAGTTTGTTTCCATACAATTGTACATAGTAGTCTCTGATAATCTTTTGCATTTCTTTGGTGTCAGTTGTGACTTGATCATTTACATTTCTGATTGTATTTATTTGGGCTTTTTCTCTCTTTTTCTTGGTCAATCTAGCTAGGGGATCCATCAATTTTGTTTATCCTTTCAAAGTACCAGCTTTTTGTTTTGTTGCATTTTTGTATTATATTTTTGGCTTCTATATCCTGAATTTGGGCATTTATTTTGCTGATCTGGATTCTTCTGCTCATTAGGGTTTTGGTGGTCTTTTTTTTCTAGTTTTTTAGGTGATCTGTTAAGCTGTTAACTTGTGATCTTTCCATTTTCTTATGTGTGTTTTTCAGAGATGTGAATTTCCCTCTTAGGATTGCTTTCATGGCATCTCAGAGGTTTTGGTAAGATGTTTCTTCATTATCATTTATTTCCAGATATCTTTAATCCCTGTTTTGATTTCCATGTTGACCCAGGTGTTGCTTAGTATCATGCTATTTGGTGTCCACATCTTTTTGGATTTGGGAGGATATTTGTTGGTGTTGATCTTTATCTTTATTCCACTGTGGTCTGAGAAGGTGAATGGCATTACTTCAATCTTGTGAAATTTGTTTATGCTTGATTTATGGCCAAGAATGTGGTCAATCTTAGAGTATGTTCCATGTCGTGATGAACAAAATGTATATTCCATGGTTGTTGGGTGGAGTGTTCTCTATATATCAATTATGTCCATTTAGTCAAGCATCATATTGAGCTCCCAATCGCCTTATTGATTTTTTTGTCTTGATCATCTGTCTAGGGTTGTGAGTGGTGTATTTAAGTCCCAGTTATGATAGTGTTAGAGTTAATGTCCTTTTAAAGTTTACCTAGAAGCTGCATTATAAACGTTGGTGCTCATATGTTGGGTGCATATATGTTTAGGATGGATATTTCTTGCTGATGGATTGAACCTTTTATCACTATGTAGTGACCTTCAATGTCTTTTTTAATTTTTTAAAAAGGGTATTAAAAGATAGCTTTAAGGGTATTTTGTCTGATATTAAGATCATGATTCCTGCTTTCTTTTGTGTTCTGTTTGCCTGATATTTTGTTTCCCATTCTTACTTTGAGTTTGTGAGTGTCCTTTCTGATGAGATGAGTCTGTTGGAGACAATATATTGTTGCCTCATGATATTTTATCCATTTGCCATTACATGTCTTTTCAGTGGTGCATTTAGTCCATTCACATTCAGGATAATTATTGAGATGTGAGTTTATCCCTGTCATGATGTTCTTATAGTTTGTTTGCAGTGGGGGTATAGGTTTGACCCCTGAAAGGAAAATGAAGTAAAAAAAGAAAAGAAAAAATAGAAAAAGAAAAGAGGAGGACAAGAGGAAGGTGGAGAGAGAAGAGTGAAAACAGGCACATCAACTAACAAATGAAAAGAGATACAAACAAAGACAGAAAAGATTAAAAAATCCAATCATACAAAATCACAAACCAACAAAACCCCCCTATTGATGTACTCTCCCTCAAAAATACCCATAAACAAAGAGGAAGCCTAAAACAACAGCATTAAAAAAACAGAAGCAAAGCAAATACACAAACGTAATCAGAAACAGAAAGAGAGAAGAGGAAAGAAAAACTAAAATAACAAACAAACAAACAAAACAAACAAATAACAAAAGCAAAACTTACTCTGAGGTCATTCCTGTAACTCCAACTTGCTTCCTGCTCTGGTCTCCAGCCCCTCCCCTCTGCTCCCAGTGCAGGTTGATAGGGTTGCTCACAGCATGTGTCAGATACCCCATGGACTACGGTGGGAGGAGGGTGGATCAGATATGGACTCACCCATCTTGCTGCTGCTGCTGTGAAGTCTCCCATTCAGGTCTGACATGTCTGTGCCTGTTCCAGCATGGGGGAGGGGCATGTGTCTCTCCAAGTTTGATGAGGAGAGATAACCTCTACATCCCAGGTTGTAGGCTGGGTGGAGTTGGTGGGGCAATTCAGGTCTCTGCTTGGTCCTGGGACAGAGAAAATGGCACCGGTGGATGTTTCCTCACCAGTGGTGGGGCTCCTTTCCAGCTTGCCCCTGCCCACTTCGTGGATCCTGAGGGTTGTGCTGCTCTGCTGTCATAGGTGATGGTGCGGGCTGGGCACCAGGTGGTGAGGATCAACTGCTTTCCACAGTCTCTTCTCAGGAAAGCCCCAAGAACAGCAGAAAATTCTGCATGCTCGGGGCTCCAATCTCAGGCTGGTGGGGGTTTGTATGCACCTCTGGAGGAGAGCCCCAGGTGCATGAAACCCTCAGAAAGACTTTCACTTACGCACCAGTACATACCCCCTTGCCAGAGAGTCTTTATGGACCCTTGATTTTGCAGAGACTTTCACAGTCTGACCTGTTCCATCACCATATTGCCAGAAATCCACCAATCAGTTATTTATATCCCTATGAACTCAAAGACATTTATTTTGGGCTTTGAGATATATAATATACTATTGTTATTTATTTGTTTTCAGTTATCTATTTTTGGCCATTGGGCTTTTGGGTTAACTAATGAGTCCTTCAGATATACCACCATCTGGCTTCTTACTTCCTGAACTAGAGTTATCCTGTGTTTTCCTAACTCACTTTGGAATTGTTTTTCCAGGGATATCTAGTTCCTTTTATCAGAGAGTAGTGTTTAGAAACCATGATCTGTGTACTCAATATACGTATTGATATTGGAGTACCCTTTTTTCTAGGCTATCTTAGTGGATACAGCTAGGAAATGTATATATATTAACCCATGTATAACACATTTATATATTTACTTTCTATCTATCTATCTATCTATCTATCTATCTATCTATCTATCTATCTATCATCCTTTGACTTCAATCTAGGAACACAGAGCTCATTTTAGCATTACCATTTTGCTTATTTGTAAATTCTTTTACTGAGAATGAAAAACCTGGCTTTTATTATCTACAATATATTTATTTATGTTTTCAACCTTAGCATATATATAAACTATTTCCCAGACTGCTAACTCATAGACCTGTAAGAAATAAGACTGAATAACTTTTAAAATACAGATGCTTTAAGGAGGTATATAATCACTAAATTAATTTACACTAAGGTATTAGTGGCTAATTAAAAACCAATTTGGTAAGAATAACAGCAGCAGAAAGTGAAATGATAGGATTCGGCTGAAGAAAACAAAGTTGAAAAAGACTGAAGAAAAGGGTTCATAAAGGCAGACAAATACTGGCTCCTTCCTGCTTTGAATGAGATACAAATTTTCTTTTAGCTCTCATAACATGGCAATTCCTAAACTCTCTATCCAAATGATATCAGCCCAGTCAAAAAGAACTGAGGACAAATACCTGCTTCTGGAAAAACATACGGCATGGCACTGAATAGTAGACATTAAGGTGTATAACTACCTGTGGTACTTTGGTTGCCTTTGGCAACTTTGATTTGCATCCAGCAGAGATGCTTTGGCATTTGCTTAAGTATTGCTGTAGATTCATCCAGTGGCAGAGCAGTAACAAAGAGGAAGAATGAAAAGCAATAAAAAACACTGTCAAACAACTGTTGGAGGGAAGATACCAAGTACTATAAGCCATCCAGAGACACATCTCCTAATTATTATTCCAGACAGTAGCCAGTTTTCTAGGTGGATTAAAGCAGCAATAAATATTGAAGACAGACTCCAATGAATCTAACTTTCTCATGCCTTCATTAACTAAGACTTTTCTTTACACAATTCAAGAAAGTAACAAAAACTTCAAAAAATCCGAAATCAATAATTGTTTCTTATTGTCATCATCATGTGTCATATCCCATCCTCTTCTCCTGTATATACTGACAGGAAGACCTAGAACATTGCAAGAATATTTTTCAGTTGTTGGCTTAAAAGGCACTGTTAGAAAACATGTACTTTTCTGAATCATACGCATTTGAGTTCAAATCTGGGATTCAACTCCTACTTCCAACTTCTTGAAATTTATTAAGTCTCAGTTTAATTATCTATAAAATTTATTTCTTATATTGTGGCAGATACTGGCTATAATGTGAACCAATTCAGTTTTTTATCTACATGACCATAGAGGAAGACTACATTCCCCAGTAATGTAGTGAAATTAGGTTGTGGCATTTAATAGGTTTCTGGCTAGTGCAATATGGGCAGAAATGATGTATAACACATCTAGGCCCGGCCATAAGAAAAACACGTGTGATCCTCCATGGTCTTTTTTTTGGCTTCTTGGATAGCAGAAGGCAGAAGATCTAGCACAGAATTCTGAGAAAGCCATATATGATCAAGAATTACTACTAAATAAAGCCTGTATCCCTGCTGGAGGAGAATGCTAAGAAAAGGCACTCACCAATATCTGAACAGACAGAGATATGCTTGAAAAAAATACTGTATTATACCAAGAAGATTGTGGTATTATTACAGTGGCCTATGTTACTTTCCCTGATAAATATAAAATTGTTTCTATTATTTAATAAGATATTACAGGTAAAGCACCTAGTACAATACCTGACACATAATAAAGGTCTAATATCTGTTAAAGTAGTATATGTGTAATGTGACATAAAGTATAGTCTCCCAGAAAATAAAAATTAATCTAAAATGTGTTTGCTTTTTGAGGATGGACAATGAAACTGCATTCCTTAGTTTTTTTCCTTGCTTCTTATTTTTTTTGCAACTTTTTTCACATGGAAATTTCTGAAGATTTTTATTTCTAAATTATTTTGTTTTACTTCCATAAATTTAAATTTCCAGTGCTTAACTTATCATTTTTAGTATTTTATATTTATTTTATTCCCTAAAATTTGGGGAATATATGGAAGATAAAACCCTATTTTTTCCCTGGACTTCAGAGGAATTTTAACTAACTCTAGGTCAAATCAGGCTCTTTTTGCTCTCTCTCTCTTAAGCATTATCAATCATAGTTTTATCTAACCCTGGTTTCATCTCTAGCGTTTGGGTAGAAATTTATTTTCTAATTGCCCTAGATTATTATCATATAGCAAAACAATGACTAGAGTGAATACATCATTCTAACATTTTATACCGGTTTGGCCACAAAAGGCCTTAAGTTTCTCTCAGCATACATATTTCTAGATTCAGAAATTATTTATGTAACTGCCTTTGTTGATAGAGTGATTCCGAAGCCATCTCTCACAGATTTCAATTCTTTTCTTTCAGAGATTTTTTTCCCTCATTCTTTCCATAAGATAGAAGCAAGAAAAAGAAAATCCAGCCCAGGTTAGATGGGCAACATGGTTGGTTCCATGTTTTTGCTATTGTGAATAGAGCTGCAACAAACATACGTATGCAGGTATCTTTTTTGTAGAATGATTTGAGTTCCTCCGGGTATATTCCCAATATGGGAATTGCTGGGTCATATGGAAAGTCAATTTCTAGTTCTTTCAGAAGTCACCATACTGTCTTCCAAAGTGGTTGCACTAGTTAGTTTGCATTCCCACCAGCAGTGTAGAAGGGTTCCTTTATTTCCACAGCCTCGCCAGTATCTCTTATTGTTTGTTTTATCCAGAAACAAAGAACAGAGTACCATATGTTCTCACTCATAAGTGGACCTTGAACAATTTTAATACTTTAAGAAAGTGTTTGGCAGTAATGGGAAATGTCAGGGGTTGGGGAGTGGGATTGGCAGTTGAGGGGAACTGCTAGGTGAGAGGGGGCATAACTCATCAACAAGGGTACCTGCATAATCAATGTTTGTATACCTAACCCTGAATTGTACCCCACATCTTCATAATAAAAAATAATAATAAAAAGGAAAAAAAAGAAAAAGAAAATCACCAAGTCTACACTATCTCAAAACTGAAAAGTTTCTTCAGCTACTATATCCTGTTTTTTATAAAGCCATCAAAGCTCTTGTTATTTGTGTTTTTACCTGGAATGGATGACTGAGCCCATTTAAATTTTTTTTTTATTTAGGAAATTATCTTAGCAATGCCAAAGCATGAACTTTAAAGCCTTAATAACTGACAAATTGTTTAAGCGAGAGTATTTTCTAAGTCCACATCTACTTAGATTTTTTTAATCAGCAGTAAAAAGATTCTTTCTGATTATATATCATCAGTTCAAATTGTTCAATGTATCATTTGATTTTTTTCCAATTCACAAAAGAGGTACATTGAGACCTGCTCTGAGTGCCCTAGAACAGTGGTTCTCAAAGTGTGGTCTCTGAACCTGCAGCAGCTGCTTGAAGAAACGCAGATTCTCAGACCTCACCTCAGACTTTCTGAATCAGAAGTTCTGGAGGTGGGCCCCAGAGGCCTATGCTGTAAAAAAGACTCCAGGTAATTTTGATATAGGTGAATTTCAGGATTATCATCTTAGAAAGTACTGTACTGTAAAAATAAGGCAATACATTTATCTATTTATTTATTTATTTTTATTTCTTTTTTTTTGAGTTGGAGTCTCACTCAGTCGCTCAGACTAGAGTGCAGTGGCCGCTCCTGGCCACCGCAGCCTCGACTTGCTGAGCTCCGGCGATCCTTCCACCTCAGCCTTCCAAGTAGCTGGAACAACGGTGCGCGCTACCACACCTGGCTAATTTTTTGATTTATTGCAGAGATGAGGTCGCACCAAGATGCCCAGGCGGGTCTCAAACCCATGGTTTCAGGCAATCCACTCACCTCAGCCTCCCAAGGTGCGGGATTACAGGCTAAGCCACCGAGCCCGGCTTGGCAATACATTTAAAAGTGATGATAGTGATAATATCAAATACTTATTAAATAGTCACTATGGTCCAGGAATCATGCCAACCACTTTAAATGAATTAGGTCATTTAATCATCATAGCAGTCATAATGAGATTATATTAATACTGTCCCACGTTACAGATGACAAAACTTAGAGGTGAGGTTATTTGCCCAAGTTCAGAAAGCTAGTAAGTAGAAATCTAGGCTCCAAATCAAGTGTACCTCTAAGGTTATTCTTCTAACCAGTGTAACCAGTTAAGATGTTTGATACTAATCTCAAATTGATACATGTCATCAGGCCTTGGTATTGCCAAAGCACTTAACCTGGATAAGAAGTCTCAACATAGGAGGTGAGTTTCTCAAAAGTTGTATATAAATCAGTATTTTTAAATTGAGTACAATATTCTGTTGAACACATTATAACTTCCTTTTTTGTTATATTTTTATTCTTCAGTTCATAGTGGTTCCTAATGCTTTTTTCTGCTCATCAGCCTTTCTGTCAAACATTTAATAATTTGCAGAGATGCACTATAGAGTTCAAGAGACTTCCTATAATTCCTTAGCCAACTAAAGAACACTTTTGAAATGCAAATAATGACCTCTTACTTGTCAAATATCTGTTGTTCTTAAAGCTGAACATTTCTTTATAATACTTTTTGACTAATTATAAAAGGTTGAAAATCATATTCTAGAACAGATTAATTTTGCCCATCCTGACACAACAGAACTTTATAAAAGCCTCTCAGAAATGAAGCTTCCAATCATCCTTTAACAGTTTACAAGCATGTAACCATTCTAAAAGTAAAGAGTGTAAGAAAAATTGCTTCTCTCTTTTAAAGTGCTTAGCCTAATGTGGCTGAGTGAGGTTTTGCCTTTCAGAGTACTTATTTTAAGAGCCAAATAAATATCCTAAATACTTTAGGGGGAAAAAGGTACTTTTTTGCCTTAATCCTATCTGTACCCTAAATGCCTATGCTGATGTGTGACATTAACTTACAACACTGGATTTGTAATCATAATTACACTGCAAAGGAGCCCTCTCAGGGAAGGTCACACAGGCTACAGTGCAAAATGAATAAGGGCAACAGAGCTCCTGAGAGGTTTCATTCATAAAGCAGGGGTAAGCATGAATGCAGCATTATTCTTTCTGGGTAAGTCCTGAAAAGGTTGACCTTGGTGGAATGGGTGTAAATTTGCATAATGCTTCATTTCCTTAGAGCAACTCAAGGGTTGATAACCATTACAGGAGGCCAGAAAACATCACCGGCAAGATTAATGGGACCAGAGTATCATTACTTCCAAATAGAGAGGAGTCATTCCAAGGTCACTGCAAGGTCTATTGAGGGGAAAATGTTTACTCATTGGAAAGGGTGACTTGCATTTCAGGCTGAGAGAGTAAAAGAAAACCAATTGCACATCACTTAATATTAAGTTGTCCAGTAATAAGCAACATAACTGGAGCAGGCATAGATAAAACTTGTAAAAATATGCTGGTTTATATCTTTTGGCAATGATAATGATATGAAAACCCTGTGACCAATGAAGAGTTAATAATACTTCTTGTCATTAGAGAAAGAAATTTAAAATGGCAAAAAGAAAAGATATTCCTTTTGCCTTAAAGTCCTGGCTCCAGTTCTCTATGTGAGTAGTATATTGCATATTGATACATTGATTGATTGAGTTACTTAATACAGTATCAAAATAACCTCAGGGGCTTATGTGGAAGTGAAATGGAGGACTTAACTCAAACAACTTCAATGAAATATCAATGAGCAGCTAGTCTCTAACAGAGAACAAACCCACAAAGATGTAAATTGATTTCTACAGAGAGAATATTTTCTGATTATTTACTCCCCCTGCTGTGCAGCCATGCCCTGGCTTAGAAGCAAAATGACAGCTAATGGAGGAAGATCCAAGATGGCTACCATGGAGCAGCAGACCAGCACCTCTCTCATGAAGTAAGGCAGAGAGTAAGGACCTAGCAGTTGATAGACAGAAACATCCCAAATAGTTTGAAAGGGTGAAACACCCTGCACCTAGCAAAGGTCTCTTTGAACACATAGAAACCAGAAAGCAATGGCAGATGCAGGTAGGACTATAGGTGTCCCACCCCCCACCATGCACCAGGCTCACGCAAGAACTGAAGTCCTGCTGTGAAAGAGAGTAGGTGAGAGATTCTAAGACACTTTGGATTGGTTCACTCCCTCATAGCTGTATGAAAATCATAGGTCTCATGTGAAAGGACTTCTAGTCAGGGCACAGCAGTGGGCAACCAGAGTTCAAGTGGAATGGGGAACAAAACTTGCACATGGTCAGCCACAGTGAGCATGGCTTCTACCAGAGGAACCCTGTGGCCAGTTCCCAGGCAGGAAAAACTTGCCTGCAGAGGAATCCTGACTGGCACCCACTGCTAAACAGGTGGCCATCTTTCCAGTCACATTAGAAAGAATCACCTCCAAACCCTGTGTGTCTACAGGGCAGACTCCCCCGTGGCACAGAACTCATTTATTTTTCAAGAGAAGAGTGTGGACTTGAACAGGGAAGAAGCAACATAAAAGACACCTGGAGGCTTTCTTGGTGAAAAGCCTTCTGGACTGTAAACTGCATATAGCAGGTGGGGGCCCCATTTCCCAAGCTCCCCATGGAGTGCTAGCAGTAGGGGCTGAAAACTAACCCTAGATTAATAATGGGAGAAAAAAAATTCTACAGATGAGAAACCTACCACTGTGTGAAGCAAGGAGAAGAAGTAAATGCCCCTGCCTTTCTCACTGAGTAACTTACATTGAACCACATAAATGTCCTTATAGCAGTGGGTCATCACCTAGCTTCAGAGAACAACAACAGCAAAATAATTACAGACAGGGAAGAGAGGCCTGTCATAAATGAGAAAAAAAAAAAATCAATGAAAAAACATAGGCAACCCTCAGAGCCCTAAAGAGAGAGTACTCAAAAAAGCAGCTATCAGAGCACAAACAAGGGAAAACCCAGGGAACATCCTGTACCAGATAACAGTCACAGAAATCAGAGAATGAACGACTAAAGTGAACAGAGAGAAACAAGAGAAACTAGAAGCAAAACTCACCAAAATCTTACAGAAAATAAAAACAGAGTTGGCCAATTTCAGAAAAGCCCATTCTGAAACACTGGAAATTAAGAACTCCACCCTGGAAATAAAAAATACAGTAACAAGCATAGAAAGCAGGATCAACCAAGCAGAGGAAAGAATTTCAGAGCTTTAAGACCAAAATATGGAATTAACCCAGTCTGTCCAAAATATTATTTAAAAAGCTCAAAAGGAAGGAGCAAAGACTCTGAGAGATGTGGGACTATGTCAACAAGCCAAATCTATGCCTGATTGGTATCCCTGAAGCAGAAGGATAAAAAAGAATACAATGGAAGAAACATTCCATAAGATCAACCAAGAAAACTTTCCACATCTCACTAAAGAGATGACCATACAAGCACAAAATATTCAGAGAACCCCCACAAGGCATCACATGAGAAGATCAGCCCCAAGACATATGATAATCCACCTCCACAAAGTAAGCAGGAAAGAAAATATCCTAAGGCAGCAAGAGTGAAAGGCCAGACTACCTACTGGGAAAGACCCATCAGAATTGCTCCAGCCTTATCAACAGAAATGCTACAAGCCAGAAAGGACAGGAGTCCAATTTTTAATATTCTTAAAGATAAGCAATTCCAGTCAAGAATTTCCTACTCCACCAAGATAAGTTTCATCAGTGACGGAGAATTAAAATCCTCCTCAGACATCCAATCACTAAGAGAATATGCCTCCTTCAGACCAGCCCTTCAGGAGACACTCATGAATGTGATGAATCTAGAAAACAAACAAACAAACAAAAAATGGTCAAACCCATCACAATAGTACCAGCAAGCACAGAACTAACAGAGCATACAGAGCACTCACAGAAATAAAAATACATATATAAATACAAAAGTGAAGAGAAAACAAAGCAACCCCCTAGGAGCCCTAAGACAAGAATAAATTCTCACATTTCAATAATCAATTTGAACATGAATGGACTAAATGCACCAATGAATAGACATAGAGTGGCAAACTGGATAAAGAAGCATAATCCATGTCTATTGCTTCCCGGAAACTCATTTCACTGGAAAGGAAACCCACAGGCTCAGAGTTGGGGACTGGAAAACAGTCTTTCAGTCAAATGGAAAACAGAAGAGAGCAATTGTAGCTAGACTGATATCAGACAAAGTAGACTTCAAACCATTAAAAGTTTAAAAGGACATGGAAGGACACTACATAATGATAAAAGACTCAATCTACTAGCAAGAAATGTTCATCTTAAACATGTATGCACCAAACACAGAAGCACCAGGTTTTATAAAACAACCACAAAGTAAACTAAGAGAGGAAATTGACTCTTGTGCAATCATATAATTGGAGACCTAAATACCCCACTAACAGTTTTTGAGGCAAAAAAAGAAAAATAAACAAACAAACCCAAGGAGATCTGGAACCTTAATTCAATGCTCAATCAAATGGATTTAATAGATATCTACAGAACACTCCACCCAACATCAACAGAGTATACATTCTATTCATCAACACATGAAACAACTACAAGATAGATTACATTCTTGGATGTAAATCAAATGTGAACAAATTTCAAAAGATTGAAATAATACCATACAACCTCTCAGATACTAATGGAATAAAAATAAATAACACCACCAACAAAATCCTCCCCAAACACACAAAGGCATAGACACTAAGCAACACACTACTGAACAATTTCTGGGTCAACATGGAAATCAAGACAGAAATTTTTTTTTAAATCTTGGAAACAAATGAAAAGAAAGAGACAACTTATCAGAACCTTTGAGATGGCATGGAATTAGTGGTAAGAGGAAAATTAATAGCATTGTATGCACACATCAAGAAAACAGAAAGATTACAAGTAAACAACTTAATGTCACACTTAAAGGAGTTGTAAAGGCAAGATAATCTAAATCCTAATTTCAGCAGTAGAATCTAGCTTACCAAGACAAAATCATAATTGCAAAATATAGACAACAAAAATACCATAAAAATAGATCAACAAGACAAAAAGCTGATTCTTTGAAAGGCTAAATAAGATTGACAGACCCCTAGCCAGATTGACTAAAAAAGAGAAAGTCCAAATAAACACAATTAGAAATTCAAAGGACAAACTCACAACTGACCCTGAAGAAATTCAAAAGATTATCAGAGATTACTATGAATAATTGTTTACAAATAAACTACAAAAACCTAAAGGAAATGGAAGACTTTCTGACATCATACAACCACCTAAGTTTAAAACAAGAAGAAATTGAAACTCTAAACAGACCAATAACAATCCAGGAAATTGACTCAGTCATAAGTAATCTCCCCACCAAAAAACCTTGGACCACATGGCTTCCCAGCTGAGTTTTACAAGACATACAAAGAGGAGCTGATACCAATCTTATCTAAAGTATTCCACGCAGTTGAGAATGATGGAATTCTCCCCAATACATTGTATGAAGCTATCATACTGATACCCAAACCTAGCAAAAACCCAACAAAGAAAGATAATTATAGGCTGATGTCCTTGATGAACACAGATTCAAAAATTCTCAACAAGATTCTAGTCAACCACATCCAATAACACATCTCAAGGATTGTCCATCATAACCAAGTGAGTTTCATTCCTAGACTGCAGGGCTAGTTTAACATTCACAAGACCATAAATGTAATTCAGCACATTAACAGGTATAAAACCAAGAACCACATGATTATCTCATTAGATACAGAAAAGGCCTTCAATAAATTCTATGATCCCTCCTAGATAAAAATCCTTGAGCAGCTAGGCATAGAAAGAACATTCCTTGAAGCAGTAAGAGCCATCTATTGCAAGCTCACAGCAAACATTTTGCTCAATGAACCAAAGTTAGAAGAATTTCTCCCTGAGAACAGGAAAAAGAAATGGATGCTCACTCTTACCCCTCCTGTTCAACATACCACTGGAAGTCCCAGTCAGAACAATAAGGCATTATTAAAAATCAGGGGTATCCAAGTGGGAAAAGAGGAAGTTAAGATATCCCTACGTATAGATGATATGATTCTATACCTTGAAACCTTAGGGAGTTTGTCAAAACCTCCTTGCACTGATAAATGACTTTCGTAAAGTCTCAGGTTACAAAATCAACATACAAGACAGTTGTATGTCTATACAGTAGCAAGTAGGCAGAGAACCAAATAACAAGCACAATCTCATTCACAATACACACACACACACACACACACACACACACACACACACACACACACACACACTGAAATACCTTGGCATCCACCTAACCAGAAAAGTAAAAGTCCTTTACAATGAGAACTATAAAATGCTGCTCAAAGAAATCTAGAATGATACAAATAAATGAAAAAAACATTCCATGCTCACAGATCGGAAGAATCAATATTGTCAAGATGTCCATTCTATCTAAGGCAATCTACAGATTCAATGCAATACCCAACAAAATACAAACATCATTTTTTTCAGACCTGGAAATAACAATACCAAAATTCATATGGAAACAAAAACAGCACAGATAGCTAAAACAATTCCCAGCAAAAGGAGCAATGCAGGAGGTATAACACCTCCAGACATTAAATTTTATTACAAGGCTACAGTAATCAAAAGAGCCTGGCAATGGTACAGGAATAGACCACATAGACCAGTGGAACAAGACAGAGATTCCAGAAACAAAAACATGGTCTCTCAAGCAACTCATCTTCCACAAAGCCATCAATAACAATCGCTGGAAAAAAGACCATATTTAGCAAATGATGTTGGGAAAACTGGCAGACCACATGCAGAAGAATGAAACTGGACATTTGCCTATCACTATATAAAAAAATCAACTCAAAATAGATCAAAGACCTAAATATAAAACTTCAAACTATAAAAATCCTGGAAGAAAACATACAAAACACTCTCACACACATCTAAGTAGGCAACAAATTCTTGACCAAGTCACTGAAAGCAAATGCCATAAAAGCTGAGAAAGACAAGTGAAACCTCATCAAACTGAAAAACTTTTGCACAGCAAAGGAAATCATCATGAGTGTAAAAAGACAACCCACAGACAAAGGTCTGAAATCTAGTATCTACACTAGGAACTCAAATGAAGTGAAAGGAAAAAAACTAACAACCCCATTAAAAAGTAGGTAAAAAACATGAACAGACATACACTTCTTGAAAGATGATATACAAGCAGCCAACAGACATATGAAAAACTCCTTAACCTCACTAATCATCAGAGAAATACAAATCAAAACTACCATGAAATATCAACTAATTTTGATAAGGATGGCTATCATTAATAAGTCAAAAAACAACAGATGCTGATGTGAATGTGGAGAAAAGGAAATGCTTCAAAACAAAGTTGGCAGGAGTGCAAACTAGTTCAACCTCTATAGTGTGGCTTTTCCTAAAAGAACTGAAAAATTGACCTTCCATATGATCTGGCAAACCCTCTCCTGAGAATATACCCAGAGGAGCATAAATCATTCTACAAAAAAGACAACTGAACATGCATGCTTATTCCTGCACTTGTCACAGTAGCAAAAACATGGAACCAACCCAAACACCCATCAAAATTGGACTGAATAAAGAAAATGTGCAAATACATGATGCAGTATTATATAGCCATAAAGAAGAACAAAATCATGAACTGTACATCACATTGAGTAGAGACCATAATACTGTCACAGAAAAAAAAACTGAACACCACAAGTTCTCACTCACAAGTGGGCCCTGTACATTTTTCATATTTTCACAAGGGAGGAATTGGCAGTCACTGGACACTTCTAGGGCAGAAAGGAAGGTAGGGAGGAAGGAGGGAAGGAGCACAGGACAACACAAAGCATACCTGGCCCACTACCAGGGGGAGTGAGGGCCAGTCAGAAGCCCAAACTTCACCTGAATGCAGCCTACTTATGTTGTTAATCTTCTCTTGTACCCAACATCTCTATAACAATATAAAATTTTTTTAAATGATAGCTAATCATGTCTGTTCCCAACCAAATTTATGGGCAAGGAAGTTCAATATCTACCAGAGAGAGGAGAAAAAATGGGCAGGTAAAACCATAAAAAGTTAGTGTTTTGTAATGGAAAAAATATGTTGATTGGGGAAGTTAATTGCAATAAAATATATCAGTATGAAGGAGCAGAAAAAGACACAACTCTCCTGTTTACTACCACACATCCACAACCAGTTTACATGACTTCAGGTTTCTTTGGGCAACTGCCCAGGTCTGTGCTAATAACATGAAACTGCTGCTAAAAGTGACAATTGGAAAACAATAAATACTTCAAGATTATTTGGTTTGTATGACTAAATATATGAGTAAAAGGAATTGACAAGGTGATCTTGTAAGACACAAAACACAGGTAAAACACAATTATAACAAAGAGGATGGAGATTAAAAGTATGTAATATCTTAAAATATAATTCTCTAATTATTATATTCTCCCTATATTTGTAATAATTAATGAAGGAAAACAATTTTTTCCACTTTGGTTTCTCTTCTCTAACTACTCCACGAGTAGGAAACAAATCAGTTTAATTCTCAAATTAACCAAATGGACAGTCACAAACATTGACTCCTGAATGAAATCCCTAGTCACAAGACTCTAGCCTCTAAATGATTACTGATACAGTATTTTATGCATTTTAATTTATCTCAGGACAAGTTCTAGTAACTACTTTAGTTCAGACTATTATTAGAATATTTTTTCATAAAGAAATCTTGTAAATATTTTGTGGTTTTCATCCCTAATTTTGAAACAATAAAAGTACCTTGATTATTGGGTTGGGCAAAGTATAAGATTCTGAGGGTTTTCAATCTGGGATCTAGAATTTTTTTTGATGTAATCTTGTTATTATTTTTAAATGAGAAGATATAAGCTAGAACCCCAAATGAATCCCTGAACATTGATACTGTCTACCATTAGCTTCTACAGTTCATTTGATAGGTATTACAATAGCAAGGTGAACTCTCTTTAAGGGCCTCACATTGTATACTCCCATTTAAAAAGAAAGTTAGCTTAAATTAAAAATGAAATAATATGACAGGCAGAGATTATTTTATACTAACTGTGAACTCTTAGAAGTAAAATTATTCTGGGCAGATGTTTAACACTTTAAAGGCAAGTTGTGTATTCCACCGAGCTCTCAATCCTCAGAGAGAACACAGTAAATAGAATAATTATCTATGAATGAATGAGCAAAGTATATCATATCACATTAAAAGCATTTAGGGCTAATTCTAATCTGAATACCAGAAGGTTGTTTTAGCCAAACCCATTGGCCTGTATCCAAAGTAATTTCATTGTATTCATTATCTGGGAAAGACAATCAACAAAAGAAAAAAACCATAATTATAGTGACAATTGAAAAACATAAAAACTTTAAGGTTATTGCGTTTGTATGACTAAATATGTAAGTTAAAGGAATTAAGTAGTTCCTATAAGAGACAAAACACAGGTAAAACAATTGTAATAGAGAAGATGGAGGTTAAAAGGACACAATATTTTTAAATAGAATTATGTATATAACATAAACAGTTAATCAAGGGAGACAATTTTTTTTTCACTGTGATATTTGTAATAGTTAATCAAGGGAAACAATTTTTTTCACCTTGGTGTTTTTTTCTATTCCATGAACTACTTTTGCGTATGGGTGTTTCTTAGTGTTTTCTTCATCTTTTTGCATCAACATTTTCATTTTCTTCCACACAAGGCCTAGGAAAAAACTTTGGCTATGGCAGTACAAATGCCACACAGTTTTGGCCCTGCCAGAGTGTAAACTCCTTGACCTTATTTTTCTCAGAACATTGACAAGGGTATTTATTTATCTCTCTATTCTCTGTTCTTATTAAAGTTCATACATGGCTTAGGTTATACTGACAATGTCGCTGAAAATTAAATCTTCTATAAAGTATCCTCTTGTCTTTCATTATTTTTGTTTCTGTTCTGTAAGTTAGGAATAACATTTATTGCTGGGGATTCATTGACCTCATGCATTTGATGCATTTCCAGGTGGAAGAGTTAAGATTATGTTCAATAAAAAGTCAGATTCTCAAAATTATGTCTAAATCTATGCCTTTATCACCTTCTTTGAGAATGGACAGAATGAAAACTCTCTGAAAAAATGTTTCAAAGTAATAACTATAGACAACAAAGTGAAATACTTTGAGGTAAACAAGCAATTTGATTAGCATACTTCTAGCTCTCTATTCTGTGGTTACAATAAACATATTATAAGATGTTTATATTATACACATAATACATATACATATAATAGCAAAAATACTTTTTTCTTTTTTTATAAACAATATTTTATTATGATATTGTGGGGTACAGTTAAGGGTTAGGTATAAAAATACGCTTCGTTCAGGCACTCTTGTTGGTAAGAGGTGTCTCCCCGTTCCCAGACAGATGTTTACTACCATTAATCCAAACCCCCTTCCCCTCCCTCCCCCCCCATAGTTTTACACCACTGTCAGTCATTTTCTTATGGTAATACGTTGGATGATCAAGATCCACTATATGAGTGAGAACATGTGATACTCAGATCTTTGTTTCTGTGAGAGGTCACTCAGTATTATAGACTCTAGTGCCATCCAGGTTGCTGCAAAATTCATGATTTTGTTCTTTTTTATGGCTGTGTAGTATTCCATCGTGTATATGTGCCACATTTTTTTTAATCCAGTCCTCTTTTGAAGGACAGCATGGTTGCTTCCAGGTTCTTGCTACTGTGAACAATGCTGCAATAAACATACATGTGCAGGTATCTTTTTTATAGAGTGATTTGAGTTCTTCAGGGTATATTCCCAGTAGGGGGATTATGGGATCATATGGAAGGTTGATAATTAGAGCTTTTAGGAATCGCCACACTGCTTTCCACAGAGGTTGCACTAGTTTACACTCCCACCAACAGTGTAGAAGTGTTCCCTTTTTGCCACATCCTCTACAGCAACAGTTATTTTTTGAGTTGTTGATAATTGCCATTCTGACTGGAGTTAGGTGGTATCTCAGTGTGATTTTGATGTGCATCTCCTTGATGATTAGTAAGGTTGAACATTTCTTCATGTGTCTGTTGGCTGCTTGGATGTCTTCCTTTGTGAAGTATCTGTTCATATCTTTTGCCATTTTAATGGGGTTGTTTGTTTTTTTCTTTCAGCACATTTGTGTTCCTTGTAGATCCAAGATGTTAAGCCTTTGTCAGACCTGGAGTTGGCAAATACTTTTTCCCAATCTGTAGGCTGTCTCCCTGCTCTCTTGATGGTTTCTTCAGCTTTGCAGAAGCTTGTCAGTTTAAAGAGGTCCCACTTGTCTATCTTCTGTCTTATGGCCTGTGGGTTTTGATTTTGTTCAGGAATTGGATGCCAGTTCCAACTTCCATGAGGGCATGTCCTTCATTTTCTAAGGTTCTTATGATTTGAGGTTTTACATTTAGGTCTCTGATCCATTTGGAGTTAATTTTTGTGTATGGGGATAGATAGGGGTCCTGTTTCAATCTTCTGCATGTGGTCAGTCAGTTTTCCCAGCCCCATTTACTGAACAGGTTCTCCTCTCCCCAGTGGTAGGTGGTGGAGGCTTTGTCAAAGATGAATTGGTTGAGAAATTGAGGTTTTACTTCTGGAATCTCAATTCTATTCCATTGATCTATATGCCTGTTCCTATATCAATACCAAGCTGTTTTGATGATTGTAGCTTTATAGTAAAGTTTGAAATCTGGTAATGTGATACCATGTGCTTTGTTGTTGTTGTTGTTGTTTTTTGCTGAGGATTGTTCTGGCTATTCTTGGTTGTTTGTGTTTCCATATGAATTCCTGTGTTGTTTTTTCTAAGTCTGAGAAGAATGTTGCTGGTAATTTGATGGGTATTGGATTGAATCTGTAGATTGCGTTAGGTAAGATAGACATCTTCACAATGGTGATTCTTCCAATCCATGAGCATGGGATATTTTTCCATTTGTTTGTGTCATCTTTGATTTCTTTGAGCAGTGTTTTGTAGTTTGCATTGGAAAGGTCTTTCACATCTCTGGTTAGGAAGATGCCATGGTATTTCATTTTTTTTTTGAGGCTATTGTGAATGGAATTGTGCTTTTTATTTGGGTTTCTGTTTGTTTATTATTGGTGTAAAGAAATGTGATTGACTCTTGCATATTTATTTTATATCCTGAGACTTTGCCAAAGTCCTTTATCAGTGAAAGGAGGTTTTTGACAGATTCTCTTGGGTTTTCAGGGTACAAGATCATGTCATCCTCAAAGAGAGATAACTTGACTTCCTCTTTTCCTATTTGGATACCCCTGATTGCCTTCTCTTCTCTGATTGCTCTATCCAAGACTTTCAATACTATATTGAATAGGAGGGGTGACAGTGGGCATCCTTTTCTTGTTCCAGTTATCAGGGGAAATGGTTCCAGTTTTTTCCCAATTAGGAGTATGCTGGCTATGGGTTTCTCAAAGATGGCTTTTACTATTTTGAGGTATATCCCCCGTATACCTAGATGTTCGAGGGTTTTTATCAAGAAGGGGTGCTGGATTTTAACAAAAGCTTTTTCTGCATCTAATGATATAATTATGTGGTTTTTGTTTTGACATCTGTTGATGTATTTAATTACATTTATGGTTTTACGAATGTTGAACAAGCCTTGCATCCCAGGGATGAGGCCTACTTTTTCATGATGGATGATTTTTGAGATGTGTTGAATCCGGTTTGCTAGGATCTTATTGAGAATTTTAGCATCTATGTTCATTAAAGATATTGGCCTGTAGTTCTCTTTCTTTGTTGGGTCTTTGCCTGGCTTGGGTATCAATGTTATGTTAGCTTCGTAAAATGATTTGGGGAGAGTTCCATCTTTCTCAACCTTCTGGAATACCTTCAGAAGGATTGGAATCAGCTCCTCCTTAAATATCTTGTAGAATTCTGCTGGAAAGTCATCTGGCCCAGGGCTTTTATTTGTAGGTAGTTTTCTTATCACATAGTCAATTTCCTTGATTGTTATTGGTCTATTTAGGGTCTCAATTTCTTCTTGTTTCAACCTAGGGAGGTTGTGTGATGAAAGAAAGTCCTCCGTTTCCTTAAGGTTTTCAAGTTTGTTTCCATACAAGTGTACATACTAATGATCTTTCATATTTCTTCAGGGTCAGATGTGACTTCATCTTTTGTGTTTCTGATTGTGCTTATTTGGGTTTTTTCTCTCTTTTTCTCGGTCAGTCTAGCTAGGGGGCCATAGATATTATTTATCCTTTCGAAGAACGAGTTTTTTGTTTCATTGATTTTTTTGTATTATCTTTTTGTGTTCTATGTCCTGGATTTGGGCTTTTATTTTGGTGATCTGGATTCTTCTGCTGAAATTAGGGTTTTTGTGATCTTGCTTTTCCAGCTTTCTTAGGTGGCTTGTTAGGCTGTTAATTTGTGATCCTTCCATTTTCTTCATATGCGTTTGTAGGGATATACATTCCCCTCTTACTACAGCTTTCATGGCATCCCAGAGATTTTGTTAAGATGCTTCTTCATTTTCATTTGTTTCCAGGTATATTTTGATCTCTGCTTTGATTTCATCATTGATCCAGGAGTTATTTAGCATCATGCTGTTTAGTGTCCATGTCTTTGTGGGTTTTTAGGGGACCTTGTTGGTTTTAGGGATCCTGCCCCTGCAGGGATCGGAGGTCTCTGGCGATGTGACGGCATCAGTAATTTAAACTGGAGGGATATTTATTGAATGTTATCCCAGACCTTTTATCCCCAAACTCTGCAAAGTCATCATCACAGAAAACAAAGGTAGCATGCGTCTTTCACATAAACAGGTCCAGGTGCACAAAGGACACCCCCCACTCTCAAGCAAATGTTCTTTCATACATTAAAAAAAAAACATGAGAAAGAACATGAGAAAAAACAACCACAAATTGTCTTTTTGTATCTTATGTTAGCTTAATGTTCCCCAAACCAGTTTTTTATGTGTCCTTAATTGTATTACAACTACATCATCATAAATTAACATGACTCAATGTCTAAGCCCAAAACCACCATAATGAATTATTGACTTTCACTATTATATATTAATTCAAACTAGTTTTTATTAAAACAATTGCTATTATGGTTACACTCTCCTAACACCAGCAGGCTTAATTTAAACTTCACTGACACCCCTAAATCAAACTAAACTAACCATACTTCTATAATAAAATGGTTACTTAAATTTTCTTAATCTATATAAACTATTTTCTAAAACCTATAGCTATAAATTTCTAAAGGTCACATCAAAAAAACCTGTGACCAGCACCAAGGCTCTTCAATGTGACTCAAAGCCAAACTTAAATTGTGATAAAACAAGCCGGGCTCGGTGGCTCAGCCTGTAATCCCACGCCTTTGGGAGGCTGAGATGAGTGGATTGCCTGAGCCCATGGGTTCGAGACCAGCCTGGGCAGCAAGACCTCATCTCTACAATAAATCAAAAAATCAGCCAGGCGTGGTAGCGTGCACCTGTAATTCTGGCTACTCGGAAGGCTGAGGTGGAAGGATCACCAGAGCCCAGCAGGTCGAGGCTGCGGTGGCCAGGAGCAGCCACTGCACTCCAGTCTGGGTGACCGAGTGAGACTCCAACTCAAAAAAAAAAAAAAAATTGTGATAAAACAAAAAAACAATAGACTCCTAGGTTTAACTGTATACGTTTCAGTTTCAGAGTTTTCTGTTAGAGCCAGCTGGAGCTTTTCTTAATAGTTTGTGTCAAATAAAAAAGGAGGAAGAAAATGGGTCAACAGCTCCCAAACACATCCTAGTGATCTCGGGGTCAACGGTCCTTCCTGATCCCTAACACTCAGTGGGCTTCCGTGGCCGGCTCCCAACAGTTGGTGTTAATGTTTATTTTTATTCCACTATGATCTGAGAAGGTGCATGGTAAAATTTCAGTCCTTTTAAATTTGCTTATGCTTGATTTATGGACAAGTTTGTGGTTGATCTTAGAATGTGTATTCTGTGGTCTTTGGATGGAGTGTTCTGTAGGTATCAATTAAGTCCATTTGGTCAAGAGTCACATTGAGGTTCCAGATCTTATTCATGATTTTTTGTCCTGATGATCTGTCTAGGGTTGTGAATGGGGTATTAAAGCCCCCAGTTATGATGGTGTTAGAGTCAATATCTTTCTTTAATTTTCCTAGAAGTTGTTTTACGAAAGTTGGCGCACCTATGTTGGGTGCATATATGTTTAGGATAGATATTTCTTATTGATGGAGTGAACCTTTTATCATTTTTAGAGGCCCTCTGTATCTTTTTTAAATTTTTGATAGCTTAAATGGTATTCTGTCTGAAATGAGGATTGTGACTCCTCCTTTCTTTTGTGTTCCATTAGCCTGAAAATTTGTTTCCCATTCTCTTACTTTGAGTCTGTGCATGTCCTTTCTAGTGAGATGGGTCTCTTGAAGGCAGTATAATGTTGCCTGCTGATATTTTATCCATTTTGCCATTCTATGTCTGAATTGTCAGTGGTGCATTTAGTCTATTCACATTCAGGCTAATTATTGAAATGTGAGAGTTCGTCCCTATCATATAGTTCTTAAAGGGTTGTTGTTCTTCCACTTGGTTTTTTGTCTTCCTTTTGGTTTGGGGGTTGGTTCATGTGTATTTTATTCTTTTTCCTGCACTCTTGTGAAGAACGTTGTTTTGTTACCTTTTTTCCCATGTTTAGTACTTTCTTAAGTGTTTCATGTATAGGTGGTTTGGTGGCAGTGTAAGTTCTTAGGGGTTGGATACCTGGGAAAGATTTTAATTCTCCCTCGCTGATGAAGCTTAACTTGGCTGGGTAGGTTATTCTTGGTTGAAATTGTTTATCTTTTAGGACTTTGAAGATAGGGTTCCAAGTTCTCCTAGCCTGCAGGGTATCTGTAGATAAATCTGCTGCTATTCTAATTAGTCTTCCATGTAGGTGATCTGTCCTTTTTCTCTTGCTGCTAGGATGTTTTCTTTTATACCTATTTTGTTTAGGCGAACTATTATGTGTATAGGAGTTGGTCTTCTCATTTGTTGTCTTGGAGGGGTTCTCTGAATCTCTTGTGTTTGAATTTTTTCATCACTGATTAGATAACGGAAGTTTTCTTGAATGATCTCATGGAAAGTTTGTTCCAGTGTGGTCTATGTCTCTCTTTCTGCCTCAGGAAGGTCAATTACTCTTAGGTTCAGTCTCTTGAAATAATCGCTCATCTCTTAAAGGTTTTGTTCTGTCTTTTTGAGCTTGTTTTCTGTGTTTTTAAGAGTTTGGGTTAGTTCTATATTTTGGTCCTCAAGCTCTGAGATCCTTTCTTCTGCTTGGGTAATTCTGCTTTCCATGCTTATCAGTTTGTTATTTATTTCATTCACAGTATTCTTTATTACTGTTATATCAGATATCAGCTCCTTCCTAGTTTCTTCTTTTCTCTCCTCAATTCTTTTTAATCTCTCCATTAATGTCTTGATATCTAGGTTTGTAGTTTGGGACCAGTCATTCTGAGGGCTCTTCATTGTTTGCATTCCGAAGTCAGTTTTCTCGTTTTTTTTTTTTTCATTAATCAGTATTTTTTATTATGGTTTTGTGGGGTACAGTTAAGGGTTAGGTGTACAATTACATTTCATTCAGGCACCCTGTTGATAAGAGGTATTTTCCCATCCCCCGACAGATATTTGCTACTGTTAATCCCATCCCCCTCCCCCCCAGAGTTTCCCAGTACCGTCAGTCATTTTCTTATAGTATTGCATTGGATGTTCAAGGTCCATTATATGAGTGAGAACATGTGATATTCGGATCTTTGTTTCTGTGAGAGGTCACTCAGTATTATAGACTGTAGTTCCATCCAGGTTGCTGCGAAATTCATGATTTTGTTCTTTTTTATGGCTGCGTAGTATTCCATCGTGTATATGTACCACATTGTTTTATCCAGTCCTCTTTTGATGGGCAGCATGGTTGTTTCCAGGTTCTTGCTATTGTGAACAACGCTGCGATAAACATATGTGTGCAGGTATCTTTTTTATAGAGTGATTTATGTTCTTCAGGGTATACTCCCAGTAGGGGGATTGTGGGGTCATATGGAAGGTCAATTTTTAGAGCTTTTAGGAATCGCCACACTGCTTTCCACAGAGGTTGCACTAGTTTACACTCCCACCAACAGTGTAGAAGTGTTCCCTTTTCACCACACCCTCTCCAGCAGCTGTTATTTTTTGAGTTGTTGATAATTGCCATTCTGACTGGAGTTAGGTGGTATCTCAGTGTGGTTTTGATTTGCATCTCCCTGATGATTAGTGAGGTTGAACATTTCTTCATGTGTTTGTTGGCTGCTTGAATGTCTTCTTTTGTGAAGTGTCTGTTCATGTTTTTGCCCATTTTATAATGGGGTTGTTTGTTTTCTTCTTTTCAGTACGTTTCAGTTCCTTGTAGATCCAGGATGTTAAGCCTTTGTCAGACCTAGAGTTGGCAAATACTTTTTCCCAATCTGTAGGCTGTCTCCCTGCTCTCTTGATGGTTTCTTTGGCTTTGCAGAAGCTTGTCAGTTTAACAAGGTCCCATTTGTCTATCTTCTCTCTTAAGTCCTGTGGGTTTCGGGTTTTGTACAGGAATTGGATGACAGTTCCGATTTCCATGAGAGTATTTCCTTCCTTTTCTAAGGTTCTTATGGTTTGAGGTTTTACATTTAGGTCTCTGATCCATTTGGAGTTAACCTTTGTGCATGGGGATAGATAGGGGTCCTGTTTCAATCTTCTGCATGTGGTCAATCAGTTTTCACAGCACCATTTACTGAATAGGTTCTCCTCTCCCCATTGGTAGGTGGTGGGGGCTTTGTCGAAGATGAGTTGGTTTAGGAATTGAGGTTTTGCTTCTGGAATCTCAATTTTGTTCCATTGATCTATATGCCTATTCCTGTACCAATACCAAGCTGTTGTGATGATTGTAGCTTTATAGTAAAGTTTGAAATCTGGTATTGTGATACCACCTGCTTTGTTTTTTTTGCTGAAGATTGTTCTGGCTATTCTTGGACGTTTGTGTTTCCATATGAATTCCTGTGTTGTGTTTTCTAGGTCTGAGAAGAATGTTGTTGGTAATTTAATGGGTATTGCATTGAATTTGTAGATTGCCTTAGGTAAGATGGACATCTTCACAATGTTGATTCTTCCGATCCATGAGCATGGGATATTTTTCCACTTGTTCGTGTCAGCTTTGATTTATTTGAGCAGTGTTTTGTAATTTTCACTGTAAAGGTCTTTCACATCTCTGGTTAGGAAGATGCCAAGGTATTTCATTTTTTTTTGTGGCTATTGTTAAAGGAACTGTGTTTTTTATTTGGGTTTCTGTTTGCTTATTATTGGTGTAGAGAAATGCAATTGTCTTTTGTATATTTATTTTGTATCCTGAGACTTTGCCAAAGGCTTTTATCAATGTAAGGAGACCTTTGACAGATTCTCTTGCGTTTTCAAGGTACACCATCATATCATCTGCAAAGAGAGATAACTTGACTTCCTATTTTCCTATTTGAATACCTCTGATTGCCTCCTCTTCTCTGATTGCTTTAGCCAGGACTTCCAATACTATGTTGAACAGGAGGGGAGAGAGTGGGCATCCTTGTCTAGTTCCAGTTTTTAGGGGGAAATTTGGGTTTCCCAAATTTTTGTCCATTTAGGAGTATGCTGGTTTCTCGTAGATGGCTTTTACTATTTTGAGGTATGTTGCCTAGATGTTCAAGGGTTTTTATCAAGAAAGGGTGCTGGATTTTATCAAAAGCTTTTTCTGCATCTAGTGATATGATCATGTGGTTTTTGTTTTGACATCTGTTGATGTATTTAATTACATTTATGGTTTTATGAATGTTGAACCAGCCTTGCATGCCAGGAATGAAGCCTACTTGGTCATGGTGGATGATTTTTGAGATGTATTGCTGAATCTGGTTTGCTAGGATCTTGTTGAGAATTTTAGCATCTATGTTCATCAAAGATATTGACCTGTAGTTCTCTTTCTTTGTTGGATCTTTACCTGGCTTGGGTATCAATGTGATGGTGGCTTTATAAAATGATTTGGGGAGAGTTCCATCTGTTTCAATCGCCTGGAATACCTTCAGTAGGATTGGTATCAGCTCCTCCTTGAATGTCTTGAAGAATTCTGCTGGGAAGCCATCTGGACCAGGGTTTTTTTTGGTAGGAAGTTTTCTTATTACGTAGTCGATTTCCTTGATTGTTATTGGTTTATTTAGGGTCTCAATTTCTTCTTTTTCCAACCTAGGTATGTTGTGTGATGCCAGAAATTCCTCCATTTCCTTATGGTTTTCAAGTTTGTTTCCATACAAGTGTACGTAGTAGTCTCTAATGATCTTTTGTATTTCTTCAGGGTCAAATGTGACTTCATCTTTTGTGTTTCTGATTGTGCTTATTTGGTTTTTTTCTCGTTTTTTCTTGGTCAGTCTCACTAGGGGACCATCAATCTTGTTTACCCTTTCGAAGAACCAGCTTTTTGTTTCATTGATTTTTTGTATTATCTTTTTGTCTTCTATATCCTGGATTTGGGCTTTTATTTTGGTGATCTGGATTCTTCTGCTGAAATTAGGGTTTTTGTGGTCTTGCTTTTCCAGCTTCTTTAGGTGGCTTGTTAGGTTATGAATTTTTGTTCCTTCCATTTTCTTCATGTGTGTTTGTAGGGATATAAATTCCCCTCTTACTATAGCTTTCAGGGCATCCCAGAGATTCTGGTAAGATGTTTCTTCATTTTCATTTGTTTCCAGGTATCTTTTGATCCCTGTTTTGATTTCGTCATTGACCCAGGAGTTGTTTAGTATCATGCTGTTTAGTGTCCATGTCTTTGTGGGTTTTGTGGGGACTTTGTTGGTGTCAATGTTTATTTTTATTCCACTGTTGTCTGAGAAGGTGTTTGGTAGAATTTCGGTCCTTTTAAATTTGCATATGCTTGATTTATGGCCGAGTATGTGGTCGATCTTAGAATATGTTCCATGTGGTGATGAGTAGAATGTGTATTCTGTGGTCTTTGGATGGAGTGTTCTGTAGGTATCAATTAAGTCCATTTGGTCGAAAGTCACATTGAGGTTCCGGATCTCCTTGCTGATTTTTTTGTCCTGATGATCTGTCTAGGTTTGTGAGTGGGGTATTAAAGTCCCCAGTCATGATAGTGGTAGAGTCAATATCTTTCTTTAGTTTTCCAAGAAGTTGCTTTATGAAAGTTGGCGCACCTATGTTGGGTGCATATATGTTTAGGATAGATATTTCTTGTTGATGGATTGAGTCATTTATCATTATGTAGTGGCCTTCTGTATCTTTTTTGATTTTTAATAGCTTGAAGGGTATTTTGTCTGAAATTAAGATCGCTACTCCTCCTTTCTTTTGTATCCGTTCGCCTGAAAGTTTGTTTTCCATCCTCTTACTTTGAGTCTGTGGGTGTCCTTTCTAGTGAGGTGAGTCTCTTGAAGGCAATAGATTGTTGCCTGATGATATTTTATCCATTTTGCCATTCTATGTCTTTTCAGTGGCGCATTTAGTCCATTCACATTTAGGCTAATAATTGAAATGCAAGAGTTGATCCCTGTCATAAAGTTCTTACAGAGTTGATCCTGTTTATTTGTTGTCTTTCTTTGGGTTTTGGAGTTGGTTCATGTGTGTTTTTAATCTTTTGCCTGTACTCTTGTGAAGAATGCTGTTGTTCTTTTTTCTTTTTCTTCTGTGTTCAGTACTTTCTTAAGTGTTTCTTGTAGAGGTGGTCTGGTGGTAGCCTAGGTTCTTAGGGATTGGATGTCTGGAAAAGATTTCAATTCTCCCTCACTAATGAAGCTTAGTTTGGCTGGGTAGGTTATTCTTGGTTGAAATTGTTTCTCTTTTAGAACTTTGAAGATAGGGCTCCAGGCTCTTCTGGACTGAAGGGGGTCTGTGGATAAATCTGCTGCTATTTGAATTGGGTTTCCCTGGTAGTTAGTCTGGCCTTTCTCTCTTGCTGCCTTTAGGATTTTTCCTTTCATAGCTACTTTGTTTAGGCGAATTATTATGTGTCTGGGAGTTGGTCTTCTCATTTGTTGTCTTGCAGGGGTTCTCTGAATCTCTTGTGTTTGAACATTTTCATCCTTAATGAGATGAGGGAAGTTTTCTTGAATAATTTCATGAAATGTTTGTTCCAGCGTGGCTTCTGTTTCTCTTTCTGCCTCAGGAAGCCCAATTATTCTTAGGTTTGGTCTCTTGAAGTGATCATTCATCTCTTGCATGTTTTATTCTGTCTCTTTGAGCTTCTTTTCTATGCTCTTGACAGTTTGGGTTAGTTCTGTGTTTTGGTCTTCGAGCTCTGAGATTCTTTCTTTATCTTGGCTGATTCTGCTTTCCATGCTTATTAGTCTGTTGTTCATTTCCATCACAGTATTCTTTACTGCTGTCATTTCTGACAATAGCTCCTTCCTATTTTCCTCTTGTCTCTCCTCAATTTTTTTAATTCTCTCCATTAATGTCTTGATGTCTGGGTTTGTTGCATGTAACCAGTCATTTTGGGGACTCTTCATTGTCTGTGTTCCAGAATCTGTTTTCTCAGTGTCTGCCCTCCCAGGGGTCTGGGAGAGACCCATATTCTTCTTTTGGTTTTTCTTCATTTTTGTATATTTTTCCCTCTCTCCCCCTTTCCCTTCCCTTCTTTAATTCTGTTTTTCAGGGAAAGTGGGGTTGCTTTTGTTTCGCTTGTGCAATCTCCTGTTCTTCCTTATGAGGGTCCTCTGGCTTTGTTCACTTTTGAGGTTGGAGTATGGGCTGCGGGCTGTACTTTTTGCGTTTTGCAGTTTAATTGAGGGGGAAGCTATGATTCAGAATCTATCTACTGATTCCAGCATCCACCAACAGGTGTATAAGCACACTGGAACCTATGCCCCACTGCCTTGCAATCTGTCTGTGCGGCGGTATGTAGGTTTGGTCCCTGGATCAAAAGGAGGTACAAAAGAGGAAAGTAATGGAGGATGGGGGGGTCAGTAGGAAGTTAGAAAGAGAGGAGAGTGAGAGGGAAAACAGACATACATATCAACTAATAGGGGTAAAAAAGAGACACAAGGCCAGAGAGAAATGAAAACAACATGTGAGCAAAATTCCCTAAAGAATACTGGTAGCTACACAGAGACAGACCAATAAAATCACAAAACAGATAGTGTAAGTCAGAAAGAAAAATAGTGAGCAGAACAGTCAAAATGATAAAATCAAAAGTCAAAATAAGAGATCAGACTAGCTCTGGAATCTTTCCTGAGTGTCTCAAGTCTCTTCAGCTCTGATCTCCAGCCTCTCCCCTTTGTTTTCGATGCAGGCATCTAATTTAGTCACAGCTTAGGTTTGTTTTTTGTAGCCTGCTGCCTGGGAGGTCTGCGACACTTAATTGCCTTTGTCTGATTCAGGTAGGGGAGGAGCTTTGTCTCCTGTTTAGCGACGTTACCTTAGGAACTGAGGTGGAGGCTGCTGATACGTGTGCGGTGCAATGTGAATCTCTGCCTGGAGAATGGCTGAGGTGGCAGCTTCACTTTCACAGATCTTTTCTCTTCGCTCATCTGGTTCCCTAGGCGATCCACTACGATGGAGTTCAGAGAATCTCGCAAATCCACCTATGCCGTCGCCATCTTACCAGAACTTCCTTCAAAAATTCTACTATAGCCTTAATATTGAACACTAATTAAAGCATATATTGGCCAGGCTCGGTGGCTCAGCCTGTAATCCTGTGCTTTGGGAGGCCGAGGTGAGTGGATTGTCTGAGCCCGCGGGTTCAAGACCCACCTGGGCAACTTGGCGAGACCTCATCTCTACAATAAATAAATAAATAAATGGCCAGGCGAGGTAGCACATGCCTGTAGTTCCAGCAACTTGGAAGGCTGAGGTGGAAGGATTGCCGGAGCCCAGCAGGTCGAGACTGCAGTGGCCGGGAGTGGCCACTGCACTCCAGTCTGGGCGACAGAGTGAGACTCCAACTCAATAAAAATTTTAAAAGGGTAATAAAGCACATATTGGCCATCTTCTCTGTGTTTACCATTTATGACCTTTCTAATGTGGTGACTTCTCTAGCTTTCTGTTCAATCTATAGCTCACTTCTCACTGTCTCATGAAGGTAGAAGATAATGGACTTTCCACAAAGAATGACCTAAACAGATACTTGAATATAGCCACAAGACAGACATGATTGAAAGTAATAAAAAAGTGTGTGTTTGGGAGGGGCTTATCACTTTTTCATCTTCTCTCACTTCTCAGTCTATTATCCAGAATAAAGATTTAGAGGTTTAGTTGTAATTAGCAGTGATAATATATTCATTTTTTTCACTGAACCATTTATTCAGTGTCCCATATTACCAGTTTCTTGATCTTCTGAAGGTTGGTCTGTCATTTTCTAAAATCTCAGTTCCCTCAAGTATCCTTCATATCAACTGCTATAGTGATGTCTGAGGCTAAGCAGTGCCTTCCCATGGCAAAGTTTGCTATATATGTACAGACAGTCAAATAGAAACCTCACTACATGAGGAAGAAGGGATTTGAAAGACTTTGTAGATCTTCCCTGATACTTATTTCATATTCCTATGACCTAGTTCTTAACTATGCATCCTCAGTTTCTAACCCCAGCTCTCTTCCACATTATGGCTTTGGAATGTCCTTACTAGGTTCTCAACACCTTCTCTTGAAATCTTAACCCTCTTGACATTGCTTCTCAAGTTATGCATTGTGCCTGTACTCCACAAATGACACCTAATCTGTATTCCAATCCTACACAGAACAAATAATAAAATATTTATTTATAATAAAAATATTCTAAGATTACTAGCCAATTTCTTTCTCCTGAGCTCCAGTCTCAAAAGCCTAACAGTATCACTCTATTTTAAATATCTCACAGGGCTGGGCATGTTGGCTCATGCCAGTAATCTAAGCACTTTGGGAGACCAAAGCAGGAGGATCACTTGAGGTCAGAAGTTTGAGATGAGCCTGGGCAACACAGCAAGACACTGTCTATAGAATACACTTTTAAAATAGTTTGGTGTGGTGCCATGTGCCTGTAGTCCTAGCTATTCAGGAGGGTGAGAAGTTAGGATCCCTTGATCACACCCTGCACTCCATCCTGGGTGACAGAGCAGGATTCTGTATCTAAAAAAAAAAGTCCCACAAGCAGTTCTATGAAATGAATGTTGTGTTTCCTCTGAAATTCGTATGTTGCGATGGTATTAAGAGATGGGGCCTATGGAAGAAGTTCAGGTCATGAGAATCTCACTTTCATGATTGGAATTAGTGCTTTTATAAAAGAAGTCCAAGGGAATTTGTTTGCTTCTTTTGCCGTGTGAGGACACCGCTATAAGGCACTGTCTATGAGAAATGGGTTCTTACCAGACACTGAATTTGCTGGTGCCTTGATCTTGATCTTCCCAGTCTCTAAAACTGTGAGCAATAAATGTATGCTGTTTATAAATTATCTAATCTATAGTGTGATCATAGCAGTCAAACACACTAAAAGAAGCATTAAGAGCCTACCATATCCAGAACTAAACTCTTCATCTTCTCAACTCAACCTCTTCATTAATATTCCCTGTCTTAGGGCATGGGCATGTCATCTCCCCATCTTTATATTTTAATTTGCATACTTAATCTTTTCATTTACCTGATAAAATCCCTTCAGTGTCTCTCTCATTGACATTAAGATAAAATTCAATTTTTTTATCATGACAGAAAATCGTCAAGTGGTATAGCTTTGACCAGCATGTCAAGCCTCATTTTTCACAACTATATGTAGTTCTTTGAATGCACTCTTCTTGCTCATCTCTTTCTGCGATTCCCTCTGCCTGTAATGCCCTTCAGCCAGTACTTCCCTGGGCTAATCCCTACTTATTCCTTTAAAATTTTTCTCAGGAGAAGGTATCACTTCCAGGTTGGTTCCCCCATTTATGTAGGCTAGATTGAGTGTACTTCCTTTGTGTTCCTACAATTCCTTATGTGTACATATTACAGCACTTTCATACTTTATTACAATTCTCTAATTTTATACCACAAAATACTGTGAGCTACCTGAAGGCAAGATATTTGTTTTTCATATCACCAGGGACTTACCTCAGTAGGTGATATAAAATATGCATGCCATTACTGTAGCTTTATAATAAAGTTTAAAGTCTGGGAGTGTGATACCGCGTGCTTTGTAGGGTTTTTTTCTTTTTGTTTTTGTTTTTACTGAGGATTGTTTTGGCGATTTGTGGTCGTTTATGTTTCCATATGAATTTCTGTACTGACGTTTCCAGATCTGAGAAGAACACTGATGGTAATTTAATGGGTATTGCGTTAAAACTGTAGATTGCCTTGGGTAGGATGGACATCTTAATAATGTTGATTCTTCCAATCCATGAGCATGGAATGATTTTCCATTTGTTTGTGTCATCTTTGATTTCTTTGAGCAGTGTTTTGTAGTTTTGGTTATAAAGGGTCTTTCATGTCTCTGGTTAGGAAGATGCCAAGGTATTTGATTTTTTTTTTTTCTGGCTATTAGGAATGGAATTGTGCTTTTTATTTGAATTTCTGTTTGTTCATTGTTGGTGTATAGAAATGCGACTGTGTTTTGCACATTGATTTTATACCCTGAGACTTTGCCAAAGTCCATTATCGGTACAAGGAGGTTTTTCACAGGTTCTCTTGGGTTTTCAAGGTATAGTATCATGTTATATGCAAAGAGGGAAAACTTGACTTTCTCTTTTTCTATTTGGATGCCCCTGATCTCCTTCTCTTGTCTGATTGCTGTAGCTAGGACTTCCAAAACTATGCTGAAAACAAGGGGTGAGAGTGGACATCCTTGTATTGAGATCCTTTCAATGACTCGTTCCCTTCCCCTGAAAAACTTTTAATCCATTTGTACATATCTGTTTTCTTGATGGCATTATCCCCATAAACTTGGATTAATATGTCTCTGATTTCACTTTCACTCTTGCCAAGTTTAACAGGAAATTTAATGTTTGTTCATTGCTCCAATTCAAGTTCCAACATTTTTGCAATGGCACACAAAAACATACAATGATAATAACGAATGCCACTCAGCAAGACACTATCACATGTCAACATAAGCACAGCTGTGAGACACTGATATATCAAGGTTACGAAACCTTACCGAGTTGTTTGTACAGTGCTGCCAACATAAGTACATGGTGGTGTGTTCGCGAACTTAATTGTCAATACTCATATGTCTTCCCATGAGCTTCTTTCTGTGTCTATCTGTGTCTTAATTTCTTCTTATCAGGACGTCAGTCATTTTGAATTAGGGCCCACACTAATAACCACATTTTTAACATTATTACCTCTTCAAAAACTCTGTCTTCAATTACAGTAACATTTGAAGGTAATGGGGTTAGGATTTTAACATGAATTTTGGGGGAACATAATTCAACCCATAACAGGCCCTGAAGTTACAAAATAATCCTGCTAATGTGGGCCACTAGAGCTTATCTCATAGTATATTCCCTATGTTTTCACAAAAGCTGTCACATGTTATTCTTTTGATGGAGTCACTGGCAAGTAGGGAGGTAATTTTTTCCTGGCTTAGTACATTTTTTATTCATTTTGAAGATTTTAAGTTTGGCTTACATCGCCCTTCCTTCTTCTGCAGTAACTCTTGCCCCGTTTGTACAGTTATTCTAGAAATTAGGAATTTCTGGTCCAGAAATCAGATCAGCCTGATGACCTAAAGAGTGACTAAATTTTCCAACAATGTAGACATCTGCTGGAAAAGCTAGGTTAACAAGCTTGCTTTCCAGAAGTTGTCCCTTTGGTTATAAGATAAAATCAAAGTTCAATCATATCCCAAATCCTGATGACTTCAATGGAGTTATATGCTGTTTTGAAGTTAAGACAAAGTCAACCAAACTTAGTTGTGTATTTCATACCACTGAAATCCTGAAGCATATATGCACATTATATTAAAAATCTCTCTCTCTCTCTCTCTCACACACACACACACACACACACTCACACACACACACACCACAGTGTAACAACCACTCTTTTTCTCACCACCACCTCAGTATTTATTATAATTATTTCTACTTTATTGTTTCTTCCTCTTCCAAACCCCACCCTTTATTCAGAACCTACGATCTCCACATAGACTTCCTTTCCTAACTCCCCTACTACCCTAACTATCCTAACTTCCCTAGTATATTTTTATTTTCTCTGACAGCCCAGGGTGAACTCCTGTATGGTTCACTGTGTCAACCATACAGAGATGTGCTGATCTAGAAGAGACATTAAAACATCTATTCATCTACCCTCATTTTAAAAATGAAAGAGATCAGTTTATTGAATGACTGGACTCAAGTATATTGCACTGAGAAAGTAATTTGATTTTTCTCCCACTGCTGTCTTCAAACCCACTTTGTTAAATTTGGTTTTCAGGCCCCTGGATGAAAGCTGAGCAACTCCCTAAGCTTTTCAGATAACTGTCAGGTGAAAAACAGTTTCAGTTACAGGAATTAAAAAATCCAATCTGTTTCAAAACACAATATGTTGTTACTAACTATATTCACCATGTTGTACAACACATCTCTTGAACTTATTGTAAATTAGCTTGATTGAGACATTCCACGATCTACCCATATTTTAAAACACTATTTTGTATATGACAAATATATAAAATTTTTATCTGTCCATTTTTTTTGTTGTTGATACAAATATTTGTACAAATTTAAGGACTACATGTGATATTTTGCTATATTTACAGAATGTATAAAGATCAAGTCAGGGTACTTGGGGTGTCCATTCTGAGTATCATTTTTATGTGTTGGGAACACATCAAAATTGTTTTCTGGCTAATTGTTGCTAACTTTAGTCACCTATTCTGCTATGACACATTAGAACTTATTATTTTTATTTAAATATATGTTTGTAGCCATTAGCTAATCTCTCTTCATTCCTGCACCTAATACATATACCCTTCCCAGACTCCAGTATCGATTATTCTATTTTCTACCTTTATGAGATCAGCTTTTTTTATTTTCATTCCCTCATGAGTGAGAACATGTGATATTTACCTTTGTGTGCCTGGCTTACTACATTTAACATAGTAGCTTCCAGTTCCATCCATGTTGATACACATGACATAATCTCATTTTTTCTATCTACTCATTCATTGATGTATACTTAGATTGTTTCCATATCTTTGCTATTGTGAATAGTAAGGCAGTAAACATGGAAATGATGTCATCTCTTTGATATACTCATTTATGTTCCTTTGGATAAATAGAAAGTAAGGAATTGCTGAATCCTATGGTAGTTTTATTTTTTATTTATTTGTATTTTTTAGAAACCTCCATATTGTTTTTCATAGCGTCTGTACTGATTTACATGTCCACCAACAGTGTATGAATTTACACTATATCCTCTCCAGTATCTGTTATTTTCTGTCTTTTTAATAATAGTCATTCTAACTAAGGTAAGATGATATCCCGTTTTGATTTGCATTGCTTTTTTTTTTTTTTTTGAGTTGGAGTCTCACTCTGTCACCCAGACTGGAGTGCAGTGGCCGCTCCCAGCCACCACAGCCTCAACCTGCTGGGCTCTGATGATCCTTTCGCCTCAACCTTCCAAGTAGCTGGAACTACAGGTGCGCGCTACCACACCCGGCTAATTTTTAAAAATTTATTGTAGAGATGAGGTCTCACCAAGCTGCCCAGGTGGGTATCAAACCCACAGGCTCAGGCAATCCACTAACCTCAGCCTCCCAAGGCGCGGGATTACAGGCTGAGCTACCAACCCCAATGATTAGTGATGTTGAAGACTTTTTCACATATCAGTTAGCTATGTGTATTTCTTTTTTGAAGACTTGTTTATTCATGTCCTTTGTCCACATTTTAATGGGATTTTTTTATTGTTCAGTTGAAGGTTTTGTATATTCTGGAAATTAGTCCCTTGTCAGATTAATACTTTGCAAATATTTTCTCCCATTCAACAGGTTGTCTCCTCAATCTATTGTTTATTTCCTTTGCTGTGCAAAAGATTTTTAGTTTAATATAGTTCCATTTCCCTACTCTTTTTTTGTCTGTACTTTTGAGGTCTTAGCCATAAAATCTTTGCCTAGACCAGTGGTCCCCAACCTTCGTGGATGACAAGTTTCCCATGAAAGTGGTGGGGAGACAAATCATCAAACATTAGATTCTAACACTCAACCTAGATCTCTTGTGTGTACATTTGACAATAGGGTTCGTGCTTCTATGAGAATCTAATGCCGCTCATCTGACAAGAGCTGGAGCTCTGCTTGCCTGCCACTCATCTCCTGCTGTGTGGCCCAGTTCCTAGCAGGCCACAGACTGGTACCATTCCACAGTCAGGGGTTGGAGACTCCTGACCTAGACCAATGTTCTGAAGTGATTTCCTTGGTGCTTTTGCCAAAAATAAGTTCGTTGTAAATACATGAATTTATTTTTGGATTCTCTATTCTGTGACTTTGACCTATGTATCTGTTTTGGTTTACTATAGCCTTGTAATGTATTTTGAATTTAGGTAGTGTGCTGTCTCCAGCATTATCCTTTTTGCTCAGCATTGCCTTGGCTATTTAGGCTCCTTTTTTGGTTTCATACAAATTTGAAGACTGTTTTTCCTATTTTTGTGAAAAATGTGATTCATATTATAATAGGGAATGCACTGAATCTATAGATTGCTTTGGGTCATATGGTCATTTTATCAATATTCTTCAAATCCATTAACATAAAGTGTCTTTCATTTGTTTATATCTTCTTCAGTTTCTTTCATCAGTGTTTTGTCGTTTTGTTTACCTGATTGTTCTGGTTAAGATTTCCAATACTATGTTGAATAGGAGTGGTGAAACAGGCATCTTCATCTATTTCTAGTTCTTAAAGGAAAGTCTTTCAGTTTTTCTTCATTCAGTATAATGTTAGCTGTGGTTTATTTTATAAGGCTCTTATTATGTTAAAATACCTTCCTTCTATGCCTGTTTTATTAACCCTTTTTAATCATAAATAGATACTAAATTTTATCAAAATTTTTCTGTCTATTGAAATGACCATTTCTTTTGTCCTTCATTCTGTGATGTGATATGTCACATTAATTAATTTGCACATGTTGAATTATCCTTGCCTCCCTGGAATAAATCTCACTTGATCATGGTATATTATTTTTTTATGTGCTATTGGATTTGTTGAGGATTTTTTTTTTTTTTGTCTATGTTCCTCAGGGATATTGGCCTGTAGTTGTCTTTTACTTTGTGTGTCCTTGTCTTCTGTTTTGTTTTGTTTGGGGGTAATTCTGGTCTTGTAGAATGCCTTAGAGAGAATTCCCTATTTTTAAATTTTTTTTTAAATAATTGAGAAGAATGGGTGTTAGTTTTTTTTTTTTTTTTTTTGTAAATTTGGTAGAAATTGGCAGTGAAGCCGGGCTCGGTGGCTCAACCTGCAATCCCGCGTCTTTGGAGGCTGAGGTGAGTGGATTGCCTGAGCCCGCGGGTTCGAGACCCGCCTGGGCAGCGAGACCTCATCTCTACCATAAATCAAAAAATTAGCCGGGCATGGTAGCACGTGCGCCTGTAATTCCGGCTACTTGGAAGGCTGAGGCGGAAGGATCGCCAGAGTCCAGCAGGTTGAGGCTGCGGTGGCCAGGAGTGGCCACTGCACTCCAGTCTGGGTGACAGAGTGAGACTCCAACTCAAAAAAAAAAAAAAAAGAAAGGAAGAAAGAAAGAAATTGGCAGTGAAACCATCTGGCCCTGAACTTTTCTGCATTGGATATTTTTAAATTGCAGATTCAATATAATTACTTATTATTGGTCAGTTTAGGTTTTCTGTTTCTTCTTGATCCAATCTTGATAGGTTGTATCTGTCTAGGAATTTATCCATTTTCTTTCGGTCTTTCAGTTTGTTAGTGTATAGTTGTTTGTAATATATATGATATTTTTATGTGGGATCAGTTGTAATGTCTCCTTTTTAATTCTATTTTTATATGACTCTTCTCTTTTTATTGATTAGCTTAGATAGTAGTTTATCAATTTTGTTGATCCTTTTGAAAACCAATTTTTCACTTTATTGATCCTTCATATTGCTTGTTAAAGTCTCTATTTTATTTAGTTCTGTGCTGATCTTTATTATTTATTTTCTTTCTAGTTGTTTTAGGTTGGATTTTTTCTTGCTTTTCTAGTTTCTTGAGGTCCCTCATTAGGTTGTTTATTTAAAATTTTATACTTTTTGATGTAGGTGTTTTTGATATAAACTTTCCTTTAGCACTGCTTTTCCTATATCCCACAAATTTTTGTATATGTTTAATTTTCAATCACACAAGAGTAGAGAAGTACTGATGAATATAAATTATTTTAGCTACACTAAATTGGAATGTAACTTAAGAAAGAGTGACAAAATATGAAAGCATGAATGCCAAGGGAAATATAAATTCTGCACTGGTTGGTGTAGAACTAAATTTAATCATTGACAGTTGCTACAAATTAGCAACTATACAAATAGCTATATGGGTTTGAAACCATCTACTAATTTACTGCATAAGTTTGAGCAATTAACTTTTCACTCTGAGTCTTAGTTTACCCTCTGTAAGATGAAAGATTTGGCTTAACAGATCTTTAAAATAATTTCCACAGGGAGCATTCTGTGATAACTAAAATTCTATGAATTTTAGAACTTAGGTTCTCTCATATAGTATTCACTCAATATTTTATTTGGAATAAATAATAAAAACATTAATAAATGAAAAAAATCACAAAAATGAAGGGCAGAAATTTTTATGTTTTTAGCTTGTCAATTCAAACAAATATTTGAGCATCTACATGTGTTTACCACTTTTGTCATCTTGTCTAGGACTGGTAGCATATATGTGTGTGTGGGGGGGTGCAGGTAGATGGTTTTCATGGTCAAAGTAAAGGTAGGACACATGAAAGCAACTAGATATCATTTCATTCCTCAAAGCTTTTATAATCTCATTGGAGAAATTGGATACACACAGAAGAAATTAGAAAACAAGTCAATTGAGAAGAAAATTAATTGACATAAAATAAGTTATGTTGTATACTTTGGTACATCTTGTATCTGCCACTTACTCTATAATTTCGAGTATGTCAGTCAGAGCCTCAATATTCTCATGTAGTAGGATATTAGATGGGGTTTGGCTTGGCTTTTTATCTCAGAGTTCTGAGTGAGTCCCTCAAACAGAGAATGATAGGTGACAGGCTACTTCACATTTTAAATAGATTATCTATGTAAGATTAACCAGGAGATGACTCTAAACAAGCCTGAATCTCTTGTTCCACTACCTATCTCAAATCTATCTGTAAGAGGAGTAGAGATTGAAAGGAGATTATGGAGTGGGGATTTTAAAGAAGAGCATAGTTAGCCTACAAACGCTAAGGCACTGAAGTGTTGTTAATAGGACAGAAAAGGGTTTTTACTTCCACTTTCCACCTCAAGGCACGTAAGGGGTTTTCTTGGGTATCAGTGCTGCCATGGCACTAGAGTGAAGTAAGAAGAAAATGTTTGATGAAATGCTTGGTAGGTAGCCTCTGAAGTTTAGAGGAAATAGAGTCTAAATGGCCACAATGGGTAAAAGCTGTACTTTCATCAGTGATGGAGCGAATTTTCAGTGTTTTCCTGTTGACCAAGAAAACACCAACAAAAAGAGCCAGAGTATAGCTGTTCTAAAAGACTCTAATAATAATACTGCCTTCTGATGAAAGTTAAGCTCAGCAGAAAGAGACTGCATGGAGGGAAGGGGTACCTTTATAGTACAGAAGCTAAGAGGGCATGGTAAGCCAGTTGAAGAATGAATTGCCCATATGTTGGGGAGTCCTCAGCAGGAGGATGTGGCAGGTTACAAAACAACCCTTAAAAATATCCCATGACAGAACCAGTCCATACTTGGATACCTATTACAGAAGGTGTATGATGTACCAACCAAATAAAACCGTTGGTTATCTCACCTTTTCTTTTTCCCCTTGCCCCATCCCCCATCCTATACCATCCTAGAAGAGCCATAGGGAGGCAAGATAGTGAGTAAAGGAAGAAAAATAGAGCAGCAAACTAAAAGAATGTAAAAGAAATAGACCATGCCTTCCTTCATTATAGCTTTCATATAAATTTGATGGCCAGGCCAAAGTTGATATTTGAGAAAAGCTTTAAATTAGATGAGAGATGAAAGGTTTTGTCTTTTTGGTACATAAAGTGTATTTAATCCAGGAATTCAGGAAAAATTCAACATTCAAAAATCACAGTAACTAGTCATTTCAAAAAAAATAAGAAAACATTATTTGATAATGTAGATGAAGAAAAAGCATTTGATAAAATTTAGAATTTGTTCCTAAAAATCTTCACCAAAAAATAATTGACAAGCATTTAGGTGAGAACTCTTATTTTTATTTTTAACTTTTTTATTTTATTTTTTAAATTTTATTTTAAAGATATGGGGGACAATTCAGGATTAGGCATACAAGCGGACAATGTACAGGTAAAGTTTGAGCCTCCCTTTGATCCCCACTTTGCCTGGTTTGAGATCAGTTAAACTTAAGCATGTTGCGTCCCCACCCACACCCTGGTAGTATCCCACTAGTGCCAATCCCTTTCTCATAGTATTATGATAATTGTCCAGGGTCCACTTATGATTGCGAGCATATAGTACTCTGTGTTTTGTTTCTGTGATAGATCACTGAGTATTATAGACTCTAAATTCATCCAAGTTGCTGAAAAGTACATATGTTTGTCCCTCTTTATGACTGTGTAATATTCCATTGGGTATATGTATCACTTTTTTTTTAATCCAGTTCAGAACGTTTTGATGGGCAGCATGGTTGGTTCCATGTTTTTGCTATTGTAAATAGAGCTGCAATAAACATGCATGTGCAGGTATCTTTTTTGTAGAATGATTTGAGTTCCTCTGGGTGTATTCCAAGTAGGGGGACTGCTAGGTCATATGGGAGGTCAATGTCTAGTTCTTTTGGAAATTGCCACACTGTTTTCTAAAGAGGATGTACTAGTTTGCATTCCCACTGGCAGTGTAGAAATCTTCCTTTTTTCTTCTCATCTTCGTCACTGTCTGTTTGTTTTATTAATGATGGCCATTCTTACTGGGGTTAGGTGGCATTTCATTGTGGATTTGATTTGCATTTGTCTGGTGATAAGTGAGGCTGAGCACTTTTTCTTTTTCTTTTTCTTTCTTTCTGTTTTTTTTTTGGAGTTGGAGTCTCACTCTTTTACCCAGGCTGAAGTACAGTGGCATTCTCACGGCCACCACAGCCTCAACCTGCTGGGCTTAGGCAATCCTTCCTTCTCAGTCTTTCAAGTAGCTGGAACTACAGGCATATGAGCACTTTTTCATGCGTGTTGGCTGCCCATATATCTTCTTTTGAGAAGTGTCTCTGAATCTTTTGCCCACTTTTAAATGGGGCTCTATTTTTTTTCCTTTTCTCACGTTTGAGTTCCTTGCACATCCTGGAGGTTAGGCCTTTGTCAGATATACAGTTGGAAAATTTTTTTTTTTCCCAGACTGTGAGCTGTCTCCCCACTCTTTTGATGGTTTCTTTGGCTTTGCAGAAGCTTGTCAGTTTGATGAGGTCCCACTTGTCTATCCTGTCTCTTAATGGCATGGGCACTCGGGGCTATGATCAGGAATTGGTTGCCAGTTCCAATTTCCATAAGGATGTCTCCTGTATTTTCTAAGGTTCTTATAGTTTTAGGTTTTCCATTTAGGTCATTGATCCATTTAGAGTTAATTTTTGTGTATAGTGATATGTCGGAGTCCTGTTTCAATCTTCTGCATGTGGTCAGTTTTCCCAGCACCCAGTACTGAGTAGGTTATCCTCATGCCAGCGGTTGTTGGTGGAGGCTTTGTTGAAGATGAGCTGATTGAGAAATTGAAGTTTTGCTTCTGGGATCTCTATCCTGTTCCATTGGTCCATGTGCCTATTCTTGTACCAATACCAGGCTGTTTTGATTATTGTAGCTTTCTAATAAAGTTTAAAGTCTGGGAATGTGATACCTCCTGCTTTGCTTTTTTCCTGAGGATTGTTTTGGTATTCATGGTCATTTATGTTTCCATATGAGTTTCTGTATTGTCATTTCCAGGTCTCAAAAGAATGACATCAGTAATTTAATGAGTATTGCATTGAATCTGTAGATTGCCTTTGGTAAGATGGACATCTTAACAATGTTGATTCTTCCTATCCATGAGCATGGAGTACTTTTCCATTTGTTTGTGTCTTCTTGTATTTCTTTGAGCAGTGTTTTTTAGTTTTCACTGTAAAGGTCTTTACTTCTCTGGTTAGGAAAATGCTAACTTTTTTTTTTTTCCTTTTTCTTGTATCGTTATTGTGAATGAGATTGTGCTTTTTATTTGGTTCTCTTCCTGCTTGTTGTTGGTGTATAAGAATGCGACTGTCTTTTGCACATTTATTTTGTACCACAAGACTTTGCCCAAGTCCTTTATCAGTGAAAGTAGGTTTTTGATATGTTCTCTTGGGTTTTTGAGGTACAGGATCATATAATCAGCAAAGAGGGATAACTTAACTTCCTCTTTTCTTATTTGAATACCCTCTGATTTCCTTCTCTTGTCTAATAGCTCTAGCTAGGACTTCCAACATAATGTTGGACCAGAGGGATGAGAGTGTGTAGCCTTGTCTTATTCCGGTTTTCATGTGAAATATTTCCAGTTTTTGTCCATTTAGCAATATGTTGGCTGTGGGTTTATCATAGATGGCACTTGCTGTTTTGAGGTATGCTCCTTCTATGCCTAGATGTTTGAGGATTTTTATCAAGGAAGGATGCTGAATTTTATCAAAAGCTTTTTCTGCACCTAATGATACAATCATGTGGTTCCTGTTTTTACATCCATTGATGTATTTACTTACATGTATGGTCTTGTAGAACCAGCCCTGCATCCTGGGAATGAAGCTTACTTGCTCATGGTGGATATGTTTGAGATGTGTTGCTGGATACAGTTTGCTAGAATCTTGTTGAGAATTTTTGCCTCTATGTTCATCAGGGATATCGGCCTGTAGTTCTCTTTTTCTCTTGTTGTATCTTTACCTGGTTTGGTTATCAGTGTGTTGTTAGCGTCACAAAAGGATTTGGGGAGAATTCCATCTTTCTCAATTGTCTTGAATACTTTCAGTAGGATTGGCATCAGTTTCTCATTGTATGTTTGTAGAATTCCCCTGGAAAGACTTCTGGCCCAGGAATTGTTTTGTAGGTAGTTTTCTTATACTGGAGTCAATTTTCAGGGTTGTTATTGGTCTATTTAGTGTCTCAATGTCTTCTTGTTTCAACCTTGTAAGGTTGTATGATGTCAGAAAATCCTCCATTTCATTTAGGTTATCAAGTTTGTTTCCATACAGGTGGACATAATAATCTCTGATAATCTTTGGTATTTCTTCAAGGTCAGTTGTGATTTAATCTTCTGCATTTCTGATTGTGTATATTTGGGCTTTTATTTTGGTAATCTGGATTCTCCTGCTAAAGTTAGGTTTTCCTGGATGCAGCAAATTATTGGGTCATGGTTTTTTATCCAGTTTGCTATTTTTTGTCTTTTCAGTGGTGCACTTAGTTCATTCACACTCAGGCTGATTTTTGAGATGTGTTGCTTATCCCCATCAAGATGCTTTTTTTTTCTTTGTTTGTTTTCTTTTAACTTTTGGGTTGATATATGTATGTGTTTTCAAGTTTGCAGTTACAATGTATTCTTTGTTGATTCTGTGTTCTGTTCTCTTGTGAAGTGTGTGGTCATTATTTATCTTCTTTTTTCTGTGCTTTATACCTTTTTAAAAGTCTCCTGTAGTGCTGGTCTGGAAGCTACATAATCTCTTAGGGATTAGATGTCTGGGAAAGATTTTAATTCTCCATCACTGATGAAGCTGAGCTTGGCTGGGTAGGAAATTCTTGGTTGAAACTGTTTATCTTTGAGGACTTTAAATATTGAACTCCAGTCCCTTCTAGCTTGTAGGGTTTTTGTCAGTAGGTCTGCTGCTATTCTGATTGGTTACCCTCATTGGTAGTCTGACCCTTCTCTCTTGCTGCCTTTTGGATTTTTTCTTTTGTACCTACTTTGTATAGACAAATTACTATGTTCCTAGAGGTTGGTCTTCCCAATTGATGTCTTGCAGGGGTTCTCTGCATCTCTTGTATCTACATGGTCACATCTCTGGTGATATGGGGAAAGTTTTTTTTTATACCTCCTGGAATACTTGCTCCAAAGTGTTCTCCATTTCCCTTTCTTCTTCTGGCATGCCATACCAGTCAGGCATAGATTCAACCTCTTGATATAATCACATATCTCTCTCTTAGAGGCTTTATTTCTTCTTTCTGAGTTTTCTATGTTTTTCCAGATTGGGTTAATTCCTTGTTTTGATCTTCAAGTTCTGAGATTTTTTTTTCTGCTTGATTAATTATGCTTTTCATTCTTATCATCTTGTCATTTATTTCCTGGATGAAATATTTTATGGCCAAAATGTCTGTTACTAGTTCTTTCAGTGTTGCATCTTATTTTTCTTGAGTCTTATTCACTCTTCCCAACCACTCCCTAATCCTTGTTTTATTCTGGGGCCAGTTGTTGATGATTTCCATTGTTTCAGCTTTTAGGTCTGATTTTTTCAGATGTTTCTCTTTGTTACACTGGGGATTATCTCTGGTGTTCTTTTTCTTTTTCCTAATTTGTGACAGATCTCTTTTTCTTTTCTCGTTAGTTCCATTAATCATTGGTAATGTTAGGGATTTTCTCTTCTCATGTTTGCTCAGCCCCTCTATTCTTCCTTGATTAGAGTTCTGAATTAGTTCTATTTTGAAACAGTGCTGAGGGTGGGAAGCTTTGCTGTCTCTTGTAGTTTTGAGAGTTGAATAAGTTGGAGAATAGGAGATAGGATTCAGAAACTACTTGCAATCCACTATGTTCACTGTCTGGGGTATTTGTTCCCTGATACCCACTCTCCATCACCACTCTATATGAAGATGCAGTGGGTATGTGTGTGTACCTCGTGAGTCCAAGATACAGTAAAAACAATGAGGAGAACAGAGAAAAGTAGAATAAACTAAGACAGACAAAAATACAAAAATAGAAAATAAAGAAAAAATACAGAATAACAAAAACAGAAACCAAAGCAGAAAAACAATTAAACACACACAAACTAAAACCAAAAGAAACAGTATTAAAAAAAAAGCAAAACAAATTTAAAAAAACAGGAAAACTGAACACACACCCACTCAACACAAAAATAAATAAATAAATGAGAGATAAAAGGAATTCAAATGGACCCCTTACACAAACATTCATGCTCACATTAAATTTGAAAAAGAGAAGAACAAAAACAAACAATAACTGAAAAATGAACACTCAATCATTCATGTACACACATAAACAGAAAACAAATATGAAAGAAGAAAATAGAAAAATAAAGTAAGTAAAAAAGGTGGAGGGAATGCAGTTTGAACCCTCACATATACATTCATGCACAACAGGAAAAAAAATTAAAAAAAAAAAAACAGCTTGCCCTCTTGTGACAGGTTCTGTAATTGTTCCTCTCAGGAGCTCACAGGCAATGCCCTCTGTTGTCTCCTGTAGAACTGTAGCCTCTTTCATAATCTCCCCTCTGTCTGCCCAGGGAAGGAGGAGGAGGCGGTGAGGGTGAATAGGACTTCAGTCCTTTTTTCCCACTCTCTTATGGTCTGGAGGATCCCCTCCAGTGGGGAGGTGATGGATTGTCCCTTTCCCAGGTATTCATGGGGTATGGGGGGCACACCAGTCAAGTTTATCCTGGAGTAGAGTCTTTCTATCACAGCTAATGTCCAGACTCCATTCGTCCTTCTCAGTAGTGTCCCAGCTGTGTGGGTCTGATGTTCGGAGGATTGCTGGGGAAGAGGGAGTTGGATCATCCCCTAACTCACTGCTGATCTTTTTGGGGGTCTTCCTTATCCTTTTCTGGTCATACCCTTTGTCCCATCACTGAATCAGGATAGGGGTGGGGCACCTGAAACTCAGCAGTCATCCTGTCCCACCAGAGTTTGTGCTTATGGGATATTTCCTCTGGGTCATAATCAGCCCCTGTGTAGTTAGTCTGCTGGTCACAGAAATCGGGTCTGTTGCTCCATGGTGAGCAAGCCAGAGCACTTTACTAACCAGTTTTCAAGATGGTGGCAGGGTGCCTGGTCCCAAAAGTTTTAAATGTAAATCACATTGGACTTTTTTAGTCACTTTTCTAAATTTTAATTTCTAGTAAATTACCATTGCTTCATTAAACATCCAATAACTGTTAAGTACAAATCATTTGTTAGAGTAATTTTTAAATAAAATTTAATTTTTTTAATTGACAGATATTTTCAAGCAGGGTACCAAGAATATACACTGAAGAAGGAAAACTCAATAAGTGGTGCTGGAAAAATTGGATATCCATATTCAGAAGACTAAAACTAGGCCCCTATCTTTCACCATATACAATAATCAACTCAAAATGAGTTAAATATGTAAATATAAGACCCAAAACTATAAAACCACTAGAAGAAAACATAGAGAAAACACTTCAGGACATTGGTCTAGGCATATAGTTTGTGGCTAAGACCTCAACAGCATAGGCCAAAAAAAGTAGGAAAATGGAGCTATATTAAACTAAAAGCTCATGCACAGCAAAGGAAACTATGAACAGTGAAGAGACAACTTGTTGAATGGGAGAAAATATTTGCAAACGATTTATTGGCAAGGGACTAATATTCAGAATATACAAGAAAGTCAAACAATTCAAAAGAAAAAATAAAATAAAATTCCATTAAAAAGTAGGCAAAGGACATAAATAGGCACATCTCAAAAGAAGACATATAAATGACCAAAAAGTGTATGAAAAACCATGCTCAACATTAGTAATCATCAGGGAAATGCAAATCAAAACTGCAGTGAGGTATCATCCTACCACAGTTAGGGTGGTTATTATTACAAAAACAAAGAATGGTAATTTAAGCGAGGATGCAGAGAAAAGGAAACCCTTATGCACGCTTGGTGGAAATGTAAATTAGTACAGCCACTATGAAAAACAGTAAGGAGGTTTCACAGAAATCTTAAAATAGAACTACCATACAATCCAGCTGTCCCACTACTACTGAGTATTTATCCAAAGGAAAGGAAATCAGTATATCTAAAAGATACCTGTACTCCCATGTTTATCGCAGCACTATTCACAATAGAAAAGATGTGGAATTAGCCTGTCTATCAACAAATGGAAGCATAAAGAAAACGTAGTATATATACACAGTGGAACACTATTTGGCCATAGCAAAGAAGGAAATCACACTATTTTCAGCAACATGGATGGAGCTGGAGGTCATTAAGTGAAATAAGCCAGGCACTTCTATGAGGGAGCTAAAATATGTGATAACCTGGAGGTAGACAGGGGAAAAATAAATAACAAAGACTGAGAAGAATGAGCGGAAGTGAGGGGGAGGATGAAGAAAAGTGGGTTAAAGGATACAAACATGTAGTAAGATAGAAGAAATAAGTTCAGTATTTCATAACAGAGTAAGATTACTATATTTAACAAAAACATGTAATTGGTTGATGGAAACCCTAAATACTCTGACTTAATCAACACACATTATTTACATGTAACAGAATTTTGCCTGTGCCTTATAAATTTGTAAAAATTAATTTTAAATTAGAAATAATAAAAGTAGAACTGCCACATAGTCCAGTAATCCCAGTACTGGGTATTTATCCAAAGGAAAAAAAATCAGTATACCCATATGTTTATTGCAGCACTATTCACAATAACAAAAATATGGAATCCATCTAAGCATACATCAACAGATCAACTGATAAAGAAAATTGTATACATACACAATGGAATACTATTTGGTATTAAAAAACAAAATCATGTCATTTGCAATAACATGGATGGAATTGGAGGTCTTTATGTAAAGTGAAATAAGTCAGGTACAGAAAGATAAATGCCACATGTTCTCATTCATATGTTGGAGCTAAAAGATTAATCTAATGGAGGCAGATAGTAGAATGATAGATATCAGAGGCTCAGAGGGGGATGTTTGCATGGGAGGGAAATGAAAAGAGGTTAGTAACTGAGTACAAATATATTGTTAGAAGAAATAAGTTCCAATGTATGATAGCAGAGTGACTACAGTTAACAATGTATCATATATTTCTAAATAGCTGAGAGGTCTTAAAATGTTCCTGACCCATAGAAATTATAACTGCACAAGGTGATGATATCCTAAATACACTGAGTTCATCATTACACATTCTTTGCATGCAACAAAATATCACATGTTCCCTATAAATATGTATAAGTATTGTGTATCAAGAAAAATGTTTAAAATAAAGTTTAACTTACACACGTATAATGAGTGTGCCTTCGGCATACATTGTGTAAATGAATTGGAAAATAGCAGAAGCAGTACTATGCTAGAAAAATCACTCCACTTGAAACCAGCCATTTAAGGTTTGAATAATCCTTTTGATCGGACTATCATATGACCCATCTTCTCCCCTAAGTATGCATGTATACATCAAGAATATTCTGTGCTCAGTTCCAGACTGCATTAATAAAGTGACTATTGCAATAAAGTGAGTCACACATAAGTCATAATCTTGCTGCTGTTAGTGGGTCATGCCTTATTGTTGATGGCTGCTGACATAGCATAGTAGTTTTTGAAGGCTGGGCTTGCTGTGGCAATTTTTAAAAATAAGATAGCAATGACGTTTGCCACATTGATGAACTCTTTCATAAAAAATGTCTCTATGGCATACAATGCTGTTTAATAGCATTTTACCCACAGCAGAACTTCTTTCAAAATTGGAGTCAGTCCTCTCAAAACCTGCAGCTGCTTTACCAATTAAGTTTATGTAATAGTCTGAATCCTTTGCTGTCATTTCAACAATATCCACATAATTTTTGGCAGAGGTAGTTTCTAACTCAAGAAACAAATTTTTCTGCACATCTATATGAAGCAATTCTTCATCAAAGTTAAACTTTGATCAGGAGATAGCAGAAATTCAGTCACATGTTAAGATTCTATTTCTAATTCTAGTTCTGTTGCTTTTTTTTTTTTTTACCACACCTGCAGGTACTTTCTCCACTAATGCTTTGAACCCCTCAAAGTCCTCCATGAGTGTTAGAATCAATCTCTTCCAAACTTCTTTTAATGTTAATATGTTGACCTCTTACCATGAGTCACAAATGTTCTTAACAGCCACTAGAATGATGAAGACTTTCCAGAGGTTTTCAAATTACTTTTCCTAGATCCATCAGAGAAATCACTATCAAAGGCAGATGTGCCCTTAGAAATGTATTTTTTATATTTTTAATTTAGCAAAATATCAGCAAGATTTTTTAAAAAAATTTTGATTCAGGGGGTGCACATGCTTATTTGTTACATGCAGATATTGTGCAGTAGTAAGGATTGGATCTCAGGAGGCCCATTACCCAGATAACATTGCGCCCCATAAGTAATTTCTGAATCCTAACCTCCCTCGCCCCTCCCCCTCATTGGTGGACCCAGTGTCCATTATTTCCACCTTTGTGACTGTTTAGCTCTCACATATAAGTGAGAACATGTAGTGTTTGGTTTTCTATTTCTCAGTCAGTTTACTTAGGATGATGATCTCCAGCTGCATCCATGTTGCTGCAAAGGACATGGTTTCATTCTTTCTTATGGCTGCATAGTATTCCAGGGTATATATATATACATTTTTATTATCCACTGGTCAGCTGATGGACATTTAGGTTGATTCCATATGTTTTCCTTTCTTTCTTTTTTTTTTTTTTGTGTGAGTTGGAGTCTCACTCTGTCGCCCAGACTGGAGTGCAGTGGCATGCTCCTGGCCACCGCAGCCTCGAACTGCTGGTCTTCGGCGATCATTCTGCCTCAGCCTTCCAAGTAGCTGGAACTACAGGTGCACACTACCACACCCAGCTAATTTTTGATTTATTGTAGAGATGAGTTCTCGCCAAGTTGCCCAGGCAGGTCTTGAACCCTCAGTCTCAGGCAATCCACTCACCTCAGCCTCCCAAAGCGCTGGGATTACAGACTGAGCCACGGAGCCCAGCTCCACATGTTTTCAATTGTGAATTGTGCTGCAATGAACATGCATTTGTGGGTGTCTTTGTTATATAACAACTTTTGTTCCCTAGGGTACGTACCTAACAGTGGGATTGCTGGATCAAAGGGTAGATCTACTTTTAGTCCTTTACATAATCTCCCTACCACTTTCCATAGAAATTGTACTAATTTACATCTCCACCAAAAGTGTGTGTGTTCCCTTTTCTCCACGTTTCACCAGCATCTAATGTTTATTGATTTTTTAATAACAGTCATTCTGACTGGTGTAAGGGGGTATTTCATTGTGGTTTTAATTTGCATTTCTCTGATTATGAGAGATGGTGAGCATTTTTTTGTATGCTTGTTGGCCATTTGTTTATCTCCTTTTAAGATATACAAATTTGGAAGTGGTCCAGATATCCTTCAATAGATTAATGGTCAAACTGTTATATATCTATCCCATGAAATACCACTCATCGATAAAAGGAAAATTACTAATGCATGCAATAAGCTGGATTAATCTCCAGGCATCACCCTCTTTTTATGGGGTTATTTGCTTTTTTCTTGCTGATTTGTTTGAGTTATTTGTAGATTCTGGATATGAGACCTTTGTCAGATGTATAGTTTGCGAATATCTTCCCGCATTCTGTAGGTTGCCTATTTTCTCTGTTATTTGTTTTACTGTGCAGAAGCTTTTTAGTTTAAGTTAAACTTACTTATTTTTGTTTTAGTTGCATTCACCTTTGGGCTTTTAGCCATAAATTATTTGTCTAGGCCAATGTCCATAAGAGTTTTTCCTAAGTGGTCTTCTAGGATTTTTATTGTTTTAGGTCTGACATTTATTATAAAATATTTTATTTTTTTTATTATTTTTTTTTTTTCCGATGCAAACACATGAGGGTCTTTATTCAGGCTCGAGTCTGGGCTCACAAACCGAAACCGACGCAGCGGCTCGAGCTTGAGAGCCTATAAAATATTTTAAATCTATTTTGAGTTCACTTTTGTATATGTGGAAAGATAAAGATCAAGTATCATTTTTCAGCATGTATCTATCCAGTTTTCCCAGCACCATTTGTTGAAGAGGATATCCATTGTCCAGTGTATGTTTTTATCTGCTTTATCAAAGATCAGTTGGTTGTGGTTATTTGGATTTATTTCTGGATTCTCTATTCTGTTCCACTGTTCCATGTGTCTGCTCTTATACCAGTACCACACTGTTTTGGTTGCTACAGCCTTGTAATTTGAAGTCAGGTAATGTGATGCTTCCAGCTTTGTTCTTTACACTTAGGATTGCTTTGGCTATACTGGCTCATTTTTGGATCCATATGAATTTTAAGAATTATTATTTTTTAGAGTATTGAAATGAAATACATTTAAGTTGTTCCTCTATTTAACTTATTTGTTTTTTAAAAAATATTTTATTTTAAGGATGTGGGGTACAATTCAGGGTTAGGTACACAAGTGTTTATTATGCCGATACCTTTGTTGATGAAGTGTCCTTCCCCACCAAGGCAGTTTCCCACTACTGCCAATTTCACACCCCCTCCCCTGGCAGTTTCCCACTACTTCCAATCCTTTTCTTTTAGTATTATGATAATTGTTCAAGGTCCGCTTATGTGTGAGAACATGTGATACTCAGTCCATTTTTTCTGTGATAGACCATTCAGTATTATAGCCTCTAAGTCCATCCAAATTGCTGTGAAGTTCATAATTTTGTCGTTCTTTATGACTGCATAATATTCCATTGTACAAGATGTACCACATTTTTATACAGTCCTATTTAGATGGGCAACAGGGTGGGTTCCATGTTTTTGATATTGTGAATAATGCTGCAATAAACATGCGTGTGCAGGTATCTTTTTCTTAGAGTGATTTGAGTTCCTTCAGATATATTCCCAGTAGGGGGATTGTGGGGTCATATGGAAGGTCAGTTTTTAGATCGTTTAGGAATCAATTGTTTTCCACAGAGGTTGTACTGATTTACACTCCCACCAACAGTGTAGAAATGTTTCCTTTTCCCCGCATCCTCTCCAGCATCTGTTGTTTTTTGAGTTATTGATGATGGCCATTCTGACTGGTGTTCTGTGGTATCTCAGTGAGGTTTTAATTTGCATTTCTTTGGTGACTAGTGAGGCTGAGTATTTTTTCATGTACCTGTTGACTGCTTGTATGTGTTCTTCTGAGAAGCGCTATTCATATCTTTTGACCACTTTGTAATAGGGCTGTTTGCTTTTTTCTTTTCAGCATGTTTGAGTTCTTTGTAGATCCTAGATGTTAGGCCTTTGTCAAACATACAGTTGGAAAATATGTTTTCCCAGTCTGTGGACTGTCTCCCTGCTCACTTGATTGTTTTTTGACTTTGCAGAAGTTTGTCAGTTTAATGAGGTCCCATTTGTCTATCTTATCTCTTATGGCCCCTTCATAATAAAAACCCTCGAACATCTAGGCACAGATGGAATATACCTCAAAATAGTAAGAGCCAACTATGAGAAACCCACAGTCAACATACTGCTAAACAGACAGAATTTTGAACCATTTCACCTGAAAACCAGAATAGGACAAGGACGCCCACTCTCACCCCTCCTGTTCAACACAGTGTTGGAAGTCCTAGCTAGAGCAATCAGACAAGAGAAGGAAATCAGGGGTATCCAAATAGGAAAAGAGAAAGTCATGCTATCCCTCTTTGCAGACAACATGATTCTATACCTCTTGGGTTAACAAGATAATTTGCCAAAATCCTCCTTACACTGATAAAGGACTTTGACAAATTCTCAGGGCATAAAATAAATGTGAAAAAGACAGTCACATTCCTAAACCAATAATAAACAAAGAGACACTCAAATAAAAAGCACAATCCCATTCATAATAGCCACAAAAAATTGAAATACCTTGGCATCTTCCTAACTAGAGACATGAAAGACAATTTATAACAAAAACTACAAAACACTGCTCAAAGAAATCAAAGATGGTGCAAACAAATGGAAAAATATTCCATGCTCATGGATTGGAAGAATCAACATTGTTAAGATGTCCATCCTACCCAAGGCAATCTACAGATTTAACTCAATACCTATTATATTACCATCCGCATTCTTCTCAGACCTGGAAAAAACCATACAGGAATTCATATGGAAACATAAACCAACTGAATAGCCAAACAATCCTCAGCAAAAAAACAAACAAAAAAACACCACAAAGCAGAGGTATCATACTCCTAGACTTGACTTTATAATAAAGCTACAATAATCAAAACAGCCTTGTATTGGTTCAAGCACAGGCATATAGACCAATAGAACAGGATGGAGATTCCAGAAGCAAAACCTGTTTTTCAACCAACTCATCTTTGACAAAGCCTCCACCAACAACCACTGGGAAGAGGAGAACCTATTCAGTCAGTGGTGCTGTGAAAACTGGCTGACCACATGCAAAAGTTAAAATAAGATCCCCTACCTATCCCCATACACAAAAATCAACTCTAAATGAATCAAAGGTCTAAACAAAAAACCTCAAACTATAAGAACCTTAGAAAATGTGGGAGACACCCTTATATAAATTGAAACTGGCAATCAATTCCTGATCAAAGACCCCAAGTGCCCATGCCATAGAGATAAGAACTATTTTTCTAATTCTGTGAAAAATGACATTGGTAGTTTGATAGGGATTGAATTGTATCTGTAGATTACTTTGGGAGATATGTTCATTTGAATAATGTTTTTATTTTCTAAATCCATGGGCATGGGATGTTTCTCCATTTGTTTGTGTCCCCTGCAATTGCTTTAATCAAAAGTTTTGTAGTTCTCCATGTAGTGATCTTATATTTCCTTGTTTAGATTTATTCCTAGATATTTTAGATTTTTGGCTGCTATTTTAAATGGAATTGAGTTCTTGATTTGCTTTTCAGCTTGGTTGCTATTGGTGTATAGCAGTGTTACTGATTTGTGTGTGCTGATTTTGTATCCTGAAACTTCATTGAATTCATTTTTTATTCAAGGAGTCATTTGAAGGAGTCTTTAGGGTTCTATACATATGAGATCATATTATTGGCATACAGAGATAGTTTGATTTCTTCTTTTCCAATTTGGATACACTTTTTCTGCCTGATTTCTCTGGCTAGGACTATCATTACTATGTTGAATGGTAATGGTGAAAGTGTACACCCTTACCTTGTTCCATTTCTGAGGGGAAAAATGTTCAACTTTTCTCCATTCAGGATAATATAAGCCGTGGGGCTTTTTTGTATATAGCATTCATTATTTTGAGAAATGTTCCCTCTATGCTTATTTTTCTGAGAGCTTTTATCTTGAAGGGATACTGGACTTTATCAAATGCTTTCTCTGTATCTGTTGACATAATCATATGATTGTTGGTTTTAATTCTGTTTATTGACTTTTGTTATGTTGAACCAGCCTTGCATCCCTGGGAAAAAACCTACTTGCTCATGGTGTATTATTTTTTTAAATGAGCTGTTGAAATCTGCTTGCTAATATTTTGTTGAGGATATTTGCATCTATATTTGTAAGTAATATTGATCCGTGGTTTTCTTTTTTTGTTATGTATTTTCCTGGTTTGGGTATCAGAATGATACTGGCCACATAGATTGTGTTGGGGAGGACTCATTCTCTTCAATCTTGTGAAATAGTTTCAGTAAAATTGCTATCAGTTCTTCTTTGAAGGTCTGGTAGAATTCAGCTGTAAATACATCAGGTCCTGCTCCACCTTGATTTCATTGTTGACCCCCAAATTATTCAAGAGCCAATTGTTTAACTGACATGTCTTTAATTGGTTTCATGAATTTCTCTTGGAGTTAATTTCCAGTTTTATTCCACTGTGGTCTGAAATGGTGCTTGGCATTATTTTGATTTTTGGAAATTTTTGGAATTTGATTTGTGGCCTATACTATGGTCTATCTTGGAGAATGTCCCATGTGCTAATAAGAAAAAAATGTATTCAGTAGTTTTTAGGATGGAATGTTCTGTAGATATGTTAGTTCCATTTCCTCTAGAGTCTTATTTATCTCCAATGTCTCCTTGTTGACTCCAATGTTTTCTTCCTTTCTTGGGAGACTTCTAATTACTGTTTCAATCTCACTATTAATTATTGATCTGTTCTGGATATCTATTTCTTCTTGATTCAAGATTGGAGATTGTATGTTTCCAAAAATTTATCCATTTCCTCTAGATTGTTGTCTAGTTTGTTTGCAGAAAGGTGTTAACAATAGTCTAGAATGATCTTCTGAATTTCCATCATATCAGTTGTAATATTTATTTTTCTCTTTTTTCTAGTTGAGCTAATTTCAGTTTTCTCTCTTTGTTTCTTAATCTAGTGAATAGTCAATTTTATCTTTTCAAAAAACCAAATTTTTTGTTTCATTTATCCCTTGTATTTTTTTAATTTCAATTTCACTTAGTTCTTCTCTGATCCTCATCATATTTTTTTCATCTTCTAGCTTTGAATTTGGTTTGCTTGGTTTTTTTTTTTCAATATGCGATCTTTCAGTCTTATTAATGTAGGCCTTAAATGCTATAAATTTTCCTCAGAGCCCAGATTTAGCTGTGTTCCAGAGGTTTTGATAACTTGCTTCATTGTTGTCATTCATTTAAAAGAATTTTAAAATTTCCATCTTGATTTCATTGTTGACCCCCAAATCATTCAAGAGTCAATTGTTTAACTTCCATGTTTCAGAACTTTCTCTTGGAGTTAATTTCCAATTTTATTCCACTATAGTCTGAATTGTTGATTGATATTATTTCAATTTTTTGAAAATTTTGAGAGTTGATTTGTGGCCTATATTATGATCGATCTTGGAGAACATTCCATGTGCTAATAAAAAAAATTATATTCAGTAGTTCTAGGATGGAATGTTCTATAGATATCTGATAGTTCCATTTCCTCTAGAGTCCTGTTTAATGCCAATGTTTCCCTGTTGATTTCATGCATTGAAGATCTATTTCTGTTAGTGGAATGCTGACGCCTCCCACTATTATTGTATCACTGTCCATCTCTTTTTTTAGGTCTAGTAGAACTTTTTTTTATAAACCTGGGGGCTCTGATGTTAGGAACAAACATATTTAAAACTGTTATGTTTTCTCATTGGATTGATCCCTTTATCATTATATAATAGCCGTCTTTGTCTGTTTTTACTGCTGTGGATTTAAAGTCTACTTTATCTGATATGAGAATGCCTTTACTCCTTCTCGTTTTTGGTTTCTGTTTGTGTGGAATATTTTTTTCCACTCCTTTATTTTGAGTCTATAGGAGTCTTTGTGAGTTAAGTGGGTCTCTTGAAGGTAGCAGATATTTGGGATGTATGATTTTTATACATTCTGCCAGTCTATATATATTTTAGTTGGGCATTGAGACTATTTACATTCAGAGTTAATAATAATATACAAGGTGCTGCTGTATTCATCATGTTGGTTGTTTTCTGGTTACTTTGTTATTTATTTTCTCAATTGTGTTTGTGTTCCATAAAGGCTGTCAACTATAAGATTTCCAACATTTTCTACTGGTGTATTTCAACCTTTTGTTTCAGTATTTAGGACTCCTTTGAAATTTTTTTTTGTAGAGACAATCTAGTGCTTACAAATTCCCTCAGTGTTTGCTTCTCTGTGAAGGACTTCATTATCCTTCATTTATGAATCTTAGTTTTGTGAGATACCAATTTTTTTTTTATCTAACAGTTATTCTGTTTGAGGATATTGAAGATGGGGCCTCAATCCCTTCTGGTCTATAGGGTTTCTTCTGACAAGTCTGCTGTTAGCCTGAGTTTAGCTTTGTAAGTTATTAAATGTTTTTGTCTCACATCTCTTAAAATACTTTCCTTCACATTAACTTTGCATATCCAGATGATTTTATGCCTTGGGATAACCTTTGTGTAATGAATCTCATGGGTGCTTTGTGTGCTTCTTTTGTATCTGAATGTTTAGATCTGTGGCAAGGCTGGGAAATTTTTCTTCTATTATTCCCTCAAATAGGTTTTCCAAACCTATTACTTTCTCTTCTTCCTTGAGAACATCTATGATGTTTAGGTTTGGACATTTTACATATCCCACATTTCCTGGAGACTTTGTTCTGTTCCCTTGATTTTGTTGTTGATGTTGTTTGAATGGGTTAATTCAAAAGCATTGTCTTCAAGTTCTGATATTTCTTCTGCTTGTTCCAATCTATTATCTAAACTTTCCATTTCATTTTGTACTTTCCTACATGCTTATTTCATTTCCAGAATTTTAGTTTTTTTTTAAAGGTATCTATATATTGAGAGATTTTTTTCCATGTCCTGAATAGTTTTTTTTTTTTTCAATTTCTTTATAATGATTTTCAACTTTCTCCTGAAGTTCCTAAACCAATTTTATCATCAACCTTTTGAATTCTAGATCTGGAATTTCAACAATTTTATTTTGACTAGGATTCATTGTTGAAGAAATTGTGTGGTCTTTGAGGGTGTTGGAGAACTCTGTTTTTTCATGTTGTCAGAATTACTTTTCTAATTCCTTCTCATTTAGTTAGACAATATCTTTTTATTGAGGTTATCAGGGAGCTAACAGGCACTATAGGATTTCCTTGGTTATATATAGACTTAATGAGGTGACTTTCTCAGTTGCCAGATGTAACAGCCCTGTGCTTGTATACCTGCACTGGTTCATGGCATCATGAGTGGTTGGAGTGATTTGGAAAGTGTTGTTATTATAGTTGGTACTTGGGATCTGGTCTTCCCCAAAGGTGAAGTACTGTACCTGATGTGGTTGGCTGTACCGCTGACTTCCAGTCAGGAGGTGGTGCTTGTGATAGAAAGCCAGCTACAACAGTGGCTGTATGGTTTATTCTAGGTGATTGTTGCTTTGAGTAAGTGCCCAACTAGCCTAGGTCAATTGTGGGAATCTGGGTATTTTTCAAGTTTACTGACTGTTGTGAGCCTTCTACGGTAGTGCAGGGTAAAGATGACAAACCACCCAACAAGTGTGCACTCTCAGCTGCCCCAGTGGGAAATAGGAGGGAGTTCCAGGCAACTGGAGTAATGCTGCTGTGTTGAGCAGTCCCAAAAGTGTAGAAAAGTGGCCTGAGAGGTTGCTATGGCAATGCATCCTATCCAGCTCTTGTCTTGGCCTCAGGCAATCTTTTATCTAAATGTCAAGGTGCAGCTGGCCTCAGGGCCTCAGGTGTTTGCAGGGAACCCACCCAGCAAGGAACTGTCTGCAGCAGCAGAGTTTTCCCCCGGGGTCCTTCACCTCCAAGCTGACTGGGAAGCAGTTGCTCCACCCTGCAGGGGTTGAGTTCCTGAAAAATGGTGGTTGGTGCTGCTCAAGGCTTTTTTCCTGCACCAATCCACAGCAGAGAAAGGCTGTGAGGAAGGAAATTTCCCATGAGATGCTAGGGCCCCACAAGACTCAGGGAGCCCTGAAAGTTTATAGCAAGAACACAGAACTCCTGAATTCCTGTCACTCATCTTCCCCAATGTATCCAGAGGCTATGGTGGACTGTGGTGGTCCAGGTAAGAGTCTGGCCAGTCCTGCCCAGGTCAGTGGAATTTTCTTGTGCTTTGCTCTAAGTGGTTATTATTACTCCTTTGGAGACTCATGGGGCATGTTGCTGGATCTGTTCTTCTCTGGGTGCTGAGGAAACTCTCTTTATCTTGGTATACTCTCTAAGAGAAACTCACAGTTGTGGCCTCATTTTGAAATCCAAAGATGTATTTTTAAAATAAGACTTGAATGTCAAAATTACTTTATGATCTGACTGCAGAATGGATGTTGTGTTAGTAGAAAAAATTAATCTCCTTGTATATCTCCATTAATGATATTGAGTTATTAGGTGCATTGTCAGTGGACAGTAACATTGCAAAAGAAATATTTTTTTTTCTGAGCAATAAGTCACAAGAGTGGGTACAAAATATTCAATAAAGCAAGATGTGAACACACATGCTGTCACCTAGGCTTTGTTTTTGTTTGTTTGTTTTTCATTTATGAAATACAGGTAGAGTAAACTTAGCATACTTCTTAAGGGCTTGAAAATTTGTATAATGATAAATGAGCATTGACTTCAACTTACAGTCACCAGCTGCATTTGCCCCAGCCTGTGTTTTAAAGTCTTGAAGTCAGACATTGATTTATTCTTTATAGCTGTTAAATTCTTAAATGATATCTTCTTCTGATACAAAGGAAAGCCCCCAAAACAGGAATTTATTTGTAAAAACTTGTGTATTTATTCCTACGTGTTTAAACTTGTCACCTTCAAAGTACTCTCCGTTTGATATAATACACCTACCAAGATGCTTTTTCCACTGCTCAAAACAGTTTTTGAGATTCTCAATTCTGATGCCTTTTAGTGCTTTTGCTGTTTTTGTTTAACCTCTTCCACACTGGCAAAACATTTCCATTTGAAAACTCTTTCATCCAGGAAAACAAACAAACCAAAAGGTCACTAAAGGCAAGGTCAGATGAATAGGAATGACAGGGCATGGGGAATAATACCATTTTTTATCATAAACTTCTGAACACTCAGTGCAGTCTGGGCAGGTATGCTTGTAAATCAGTCATAATGAAATGAGCTAATATGATTGAAAGAATCTTCAGGAAAAAAAAATTCATGGAAGTTGAATGCAGTCTCTCACAATACAAGTTGGTACACTGATGTTCAGAGAGTCGGAGAATAGGTAGCAAGATGAGAGCCCTGCACTAAAAGGGACCTGCCCTCCAAAAAAATTTCATTTCGGGGGGATTTCTCCATGTATAGTTCTCAATGACATTGAGCTTACCTCCCTGTGCCACAACTCATATAATACCTTTTTAAAAATTAGTCCCTTTTGTCATATCCTACCATTTGCTTTGTTGTCCCCAGATGAGGAATAATGGCTCACTTTTATTAGCATTTACTGTACACCAAGCAATAAGCTAAGTGCTGCATATGTTTTATCTCAATCTTCACACACACATACATACATACACAAATCCAATGCAGTAGGTTCTTAATATCCCCCCATTTTATGGCTGAAAAACAACGAGGTACATCAAAGTATAATTAAATGGCCCAAGGTCACACAGCTTGTTAATGTGAGAGCCAGAATCTGATTTCAAAACCTGATCTCCTAATTATTTCTTATATATTCATTCTCTACAAAGTAACTTGTTGGAAGGAAGCATACGATTAGCAAATGAGTCATTGTTTGGGTTTCTGACTGGAATGAGGCTATATACACAATTAATGAAGATCAGGACACTGCCTTTCTATCTCTACCGCAACTCCTAAAGGCAAACACTGACTCAAGTACGTGTGTTCTTTCACCAAATTTGAGACACAAGAATGATCATCTTAGTCCATTTGGGATGCTATAGCAAGATGCCTAAGACTAGATCATTTATAAAACAGCATACACATATTGCTCACAGTTCTGGAGACTGAGGCATCCAATATCAAACTACTGGAAGATTTAGTACCTGGTAAGGTCTTGCTTCTTGCTTCAAAGATGTTGCCTTCTCACTGTTCCCCACATGGCAGAAGGGGGACTCTTTTATAAAAGAACTAATTCCATGAATGAAGGCAAAACCCTTATGATCTAATCACCTTCCAGGAGGCCCCTCCTCTTAACACCATTGAATTGGGGATTAGATTTCAGTATATAGATTTAGGGGGAAAGGGCACACACATAGATGTGTTTGAGACATCCATATTTCTCTAAAAATATATTCCTGGTGATCCATCTTCCTTTCTTTCAATCCCCTCTCCCTCGCTCTTCTTTTTTTCAGGAAAAATTGTTTGTAAAACCATAGCTTGTTTATTCTCACTTTTTATGTAATTTTGTGGCGAATTCCATCCTCTTCTCCAGATTGACTATATCCTGTCTGCTTCTATCTCTTCTTCCCTAGTCTGGACTGTTTTATGCTAATATCCCCATCATTTAGTGAACTCCTTGAGGTGCTCCTCCTGTCCACAGGGACAGGTATAAGAATCACCATGGGACTTCCAGCAAGATGGCGGAGGGGAGTTTGGTCCATGAAACTCCCCACGAAAGAGAACACCCATAAAGACTCTTGCTCTCCACTGGGAGCTGCGGCGCTCACTGTTGCTAGGCTTCTCTTCACATGCTGCCTGGCTGCTGCTACCTCAGTCACGGCCACCGCCACCACTGCCACTGCCGCTCTTGCCTGAGGCAATCCATGGCTCCCAGATCCATGAAGCCCCCCTGCAAGCACTGCACTACTGAATCTGCCACTGACATTGATGCACCCCAACCCTCACCCAGAGCCCAGCATGTGGAGTTCCTCCCACACACTGCTGAAGCGGCTGCTGCCACTACTGCCTCCAGTGCCAGCTCCCTCCCACACTAGGCAGCCTCTGACTCCTGCCCAGCCCAAACTGACTAGTCCGGTGGTATCCTGGCCTGCATTGCCCGGCAGTCTCTGACTGCAGCAGAAAAAGAGATCACCTGGAGCCATGAGATCAGCTCCACTAAGCTCAGCCCATCTTCCAGCTTGGGATCCAAGGTAACAACATCAAAATTGGAGGGGCAGAAGCCCCTCACCCATGCTAAATAGACACAGGCCAGATCTGAGTGGCAGATTTGGCAGGCAGCCCTGATCTGGACCAATCTCCACAGCAGGCCAGGGATAACTGACCCTAACTGTGAGCAACTCTACCAGCCTGCAAGGAGAGCTAGAAATCAGACCTAAAAGGACATTGGACTTAAAGGAAAAGTCTCAGAATATGCTTGGTTCTCCTGTTTTAATTTTTTTTATTCTTTGTCTGTTTGTCTTATCCATCTTTTCCCCCTTGTATCTCTCTTCCTACTGTTATCAATAATGTTTTCATACTTGTTTTGGTTCTGTTAGTTTACTGACTGTGTTCTAGTCTATTTTTTTCTCTTTAGACCTCATGTTTAAATAGGGGAATAGTATAACAATAAGGAGGCTGGTTAGCTTTTCTATGTCTGTATGATTGTATGTTTCAGTTTTTTCAAATGTTTGTCAGTTTTTTTTACTCATATCTGTCTTTCTGTCTTTTTTCATTTGTTAGTCAGTATGTTTGTCTGTTTTCCCTCTTACTCTTCTCTCTCTCCACCTTCCTCTTCCTGCCACTCCCTGTTCCATTCTTTTCCTTTTTCTTACCTCATTTTGCTTTCAGGGAGTAAACCTATATCCCCACTGCATGGAAAGATTGCAAGGTAGTGGGACGTGGGTTCCAGATTATCCATAAACCTGTTGGTGAATACTGGGATCTGAGATAGATTTTGAGTCACAGCTCCCCCCTCAATTAAATCTCAAAACTGCAAAAAGGATTGCCCGCAACCTACAGTTCAGCTCCAGGATTGAACAAAGCCAGAGGATATACATAAGGAAGAATAGGAGATTGAACAAACAGAAGTAAAAGCAACCCCTCCACCCTCGAACAAAATAATTAAAGAAGATGGGGGGGGTGTTGGGAGGAAAATCTACACAAATGAAAAAAAAAGCAAAAGAAGAATATAGGTCTCATATAGACTGCTGGGAGGTCAGACACTGAGAAAACAGACTTTGGAACACAAAAAATGAAGAAACCCCAGAAGGACTGGTCACATACAACAAACTCAGACATCAAGACATTAATAGAGAGAATAAAAAGAATTGAGGAGAGACAAGAAGAAAATAGGAAGGAGCTGATAACAGAAATAACAGCAGTAAAGAATACTGTGATTGAAATAAGCAAACTAATAAGCACGGAAAGCAGAATTAGCCAAGCAGAAGAAAGAATCTCAGAATTTGAAGACCAAAATACAGAACTAACCCAAACTGTCAAAAACATAGAAAAGAAGCTTTAAAAGACAGAACAAAACCTTCAAGAGATGAACGGTTACTTTAAGAGACTGAACCTAAGAGTAATTGGACTTTCTGAGGCAGAAAGAGAGACAGAGACCACTCTGGAACAAACATTCCATGAAATTATCCAAGAAAAATTCCCTCATCTCATCAGTTATGCAAAAAATTCAAACACAAGAGATTCAGAGAACCCCTGCAAGACAACAAATGAGAAGACCAACTCTCAGACACATAATAATTCAACTAAACAAAGTAGGTACAAAAGAAAAAATCCTAAAGTCAGCAAGAGATAAAGGTCAGACTACCTACCAGGGAAGACCAATTAGAATAGCAGCTGATTTATCTACAGGAACACTTCAGGCTAGGAGAGCTTGGAACCCAACCTTCAAAGTTCTCAAAGATAAACAATTTAAATCAAGAATAACCTACTCAGCCAAGCTAAGCTTCATCATTGAGGGAGAATTAAAATCTTTTCCAAACATCCAATCCCTAAGAACTTATACAGTCTCCAGTTCACCACCTCAAGAAACACTTAAGAAAGTATTAAACACAGAAGAAAAGGAGAAAAGAACGACAATGTTCTTCACAAGAGTCCAGAAAAAAGATGGAAAACACACACGAATCAGCCCAAAAACCAAAGGAAAGACAACAAATAAACAGGAACAGCAACAACTCTATAAGAACCTCATGACAGGGATAAACCCCCACATTTAAATAATTAGCCTGAATGTGAATGGACTAAATGCACCACTGAAAAGACACAGAATTGCAGACTGGATAAGAAACCATGACCCAATTATTTGCTGCATTCAAGAGACTCATCTCAGTACAAGGGAGGCACACAGACTCAAAGTTAAAGGATGGAAAATGAGTTTCCAGGCACAATGGATCACAAAAGAAGGCAGGAGTTGCAATCTTAATATCAGACAAAACAACCTTTAAGCTATCAAAAATTTCAAATGATGCAAAAGGATACTACATGCTAAAAGGTTCAATCCATTAAAAAGAAATATCCATCCTAAACATATATGCACCCAACACAGGAGCACCAACATTTATAAAGTATCTACTAAATCAACTAAAAAAAATTGACTTTAACGCTATTATAGCTGGTGACTTGAATACCCCACTGACAGTCCTAGAAAGATCATCAAGGCAAAAATCAACAACTCGATCCAGAACCTAAACTTGACACTTGACCAAATGGACTTAGTAGATACCTACAGATTATTCCACCCAACACCCACAGAATATATATTCTACTCATCACCACATGGAACATACTCCAAGATCAATCACATTCTTGGCCATAAATCGAGCATGAAAAATTCCATAAGATTGAAATCTTGCCACACACATTCTCAGACCACAGTGAAATAAAAATAATTATCAAAATCTACATTTCCCTAAAGCTCACAAAGACATGGACAGTAAACAGTATGATGCTGAACCACGACTGAGTCAATGCTGAAATAAGAGAAGAAATTGAACAATTCCTGGAAAAAAATGAAAATGAAGAAACATCTTACCAAAACATCTGGGATGCCATGAAATCAGTTCTAAAATGGAAAGTTACATTTCTAGGAACACACATCATGAAAATGGAAAGATGACAAATGGAGAGCCTAACAAATCACCTAAGGGAGCTGGAGATAGATGACCATCAAAACTCCAACTTCAGCAGAAGAATCCAATCACAAAAATAAGAGCCCAAATATGGGACATAGAAGACAAAAATATCATAGAAAACATCAACAAAGCAAAAACTGGTTCTTTGAAAGAATTAAGAATATTGATGGGCCCCTAGCCCGAATGACAAAGAAAAAGAGAGAAAATGCCCAAATAAACACAATCAGAAATACAAAAGATCAAATCCCAACTGACCTCGAAGAAATACGAAAGATTATCAGAGATTACCATGTACACCTATATGGAAACAAACTTGATAACCTAGATAAAATGGAGGACTTTCTGATATCACACAACCTCTCCAGTTTAAACAAGAAGACATGGGATACTAAACAGACCAATAACTACCCAAAACTACCTACAAAAAAAGCACTGGACCGGATGACTTTCCAACAGAATTCTACAAAGCGTACAAGATGATACCAATTCTACTGAAAGTATTCCAGGCAGCTGAGAAGATGGAATTCTCCCCAAATAATTTTATGAAGCTAACATTACACTAATACCCAAACTGGGTAAAGAGCCAACAAAGAAAGAGAACTACAGGCCAATATCTCTTAGAAACATAGATGCAAAAATTCTCAACAAGATTCTAGTTAGTTGGATCCAAAAACACATCTCAAAAATCATCCACCATGACCAAGTCGACTTCACCCCCAGGATGCACGGTTGGTCCAACATTCGCAAGACCATAAATTAAATTAAATACATCAACAGATGTAAAAGCAAGAACCACATGATTATCTCATTAGTTGTATAAAAAGCTGTTGATAAAATCCAGCATCCCTCCTTGATAAAAACCTTCAAACACCTAGGTATAGAAGGAACATACCCAGAAATAGTAACTGCCATCTATAACAAACCCACAGCTAGCATATTGCTAAATGGGCAGAAACTGGAAACATTTCCCCTGAAAACTGGAACAAGACAAGGCTGCCCTCTCCTACTCCTCTTGTTCAATATTGTATTGGAAGTCCTAGTTTGGGCAAGTAGACAAGAGAATGTAATCAGGGGTAGCCAAATAGGAAAAGAGGAAGTCAAGTTATCCCTCTTTGCTGATGATATGATCCTATATCTTGAAAATCCAAGAGAATCTGTCAGAACCCTGCTTGCACTGATAAAGGACTTTGGCACGGTCTCAGGGTATAAAATAAATGTGCTAAAGACAGTTGTATTCCTATACATCAACAACCAGCAGGCAGAGATCCAAATAAAAAGCACAATCCCATTCACAATAACCACCAAAAAAATGAAATACCTCGGCATCTTCCTAACCAGAGAAATGAAAGACCATTACAATGAAAATTACAAAACACTGCTTAAAGAAATCCAAGAAGACACAAACAAACAGAAAAATATTCCATGCTCATGGATAGGAAGAATTAACATTGTTAAGATGGCCATCCTACCAAAGGCAATCTACAGATTCCACGCAATACCCATTAAGCTACCAACATCATTCTTCTCAGACCTTGATGTGACAATACAGAAATTCATATGGAAACATAAATGATCACGAATAGCTAAAACAATCCTTAGCAAAAGAAACAAAGCAGGAGGTATCACACTTCCAGACTTCAAACTTTACTATAAGGCTACAGTAATCAAAACAGCCTGGTATTGGTACAAGAACAGGCACATAGACCAATAGAACAGGATAGAGATTCCAGAAGCAAAGCCTCAATTCCTCAACCAACTCATCTTTGACAAAGCCTCCAAGGTAAGTCTTGAATTAAAGAGTAAGGGTCCCATCTCTCTTCTTCCTTTGCTACACTGTGTCTCAGAATCATAGTCACTCAAAATTCATCTAACAGGGTATCTTAGTCTCCTTTGGCTGCTATAACAAAATTATTCTAGACTGGGAATTTATAAACACCAGAAATATATTTCTCACAATTCTGGAGACTGGAGCATTCAAAATAAAGCCACTGGCACATACGGTGTTTGGTGAGAGGTCCCATTTCCTGGTTCTTAAACAGTCATCTTTTTCTTTATCCTCACTTGGCAGAAATAGTGAGGGAGTTCTATGGGTTCTGTTTTATAAGGTCACTAAGTCTCTACAGTGGGCTTAAAATATTCAGTAAAGCAATCTGTAAACAGATATGCTGTCAACCAGGCTTTTTTTTCATTTATAGAATACATACAGAGTAAATTGAGCATAATTGGTTTTTTGGGTTTTTTTTGAGTTGGAGTCTCACTCTGTCGCCCAGACTGGAGTGCAGTGGCCACTCCCAGTCACCACAGCCTCGACTTGCTGGGCTCCAGCGATCCTTCCGCCTCAGCCTTCCAAGTAGCCGGAACTACAGGCATGCACTACCAAGCCCAGCTGATTTTTTGATTTATTGTTGAGATGAGGTCTCGCTGCCCAGGCAGGTCTCGAACCCGCGGGCTCAGGCAATCCACTCACCTCAGCCTCCCAAAGGCGCGGGATTACAGGCTGAGCCACCGAGCCCGGCTTGAGCATAATTCTTAAGGGCTCTAGGATTTGTGTAATGTTAAATGAGCGCTGGCTTCAACTTAATGTCACCAGCAGTATTAGTCCCAGCCCATGCTTTGAAGGTTGAAGCCAGACATTGGTTTAGTCTTTATAGCTATTAAATTCCTAGATAGCATCTTCTTCCAATATAAGAAGTGGGCAAAACAACTCAGAATTTATTTATTTAAAAGTGCTTATTTATTCTTACATGTTTAATCTGAAGTCACCTTTAAAGTACTTTCTGTTTGATGCAATACACCTGTCGAGAGACTTTTTCCACTGCTCAGTCTTTGAACTTGTCCATTTTCTTGCCTTTTAGTGCTTCTGCCGTTTTTTGTTTCACCCGTTCCACTTCAGCAAAACGTTTACCTTTGAGGACATTTTTTTTTATCTGGGAAAATCAATAAAAAGTCTCTTGGAGCAAGATTGAATGAATAGGAAAGGTGGGGCATGGGGATTCATGCCATTTTTGGTCAAAAACTGCAGGACACTGCGTGCTGTGTGGGCAACAGTGCTTGTAAATCACCCACCATTAAATGGGCAAACATTCTGAAGGAATCTCCAATAAAAAATATTCACTGAAGTGGAAAACAGCCGCCCACAATGCTAGCTGGTATGTAGATGCCGATGGATTCCTAGAATACTTACCTAGCAAAAGAAGCCTGTACTACAAGGAGCCTGCCCTCCAGAAAAATAATTCCAGGTCTTTGTGGGTCCCCAATGTATAAGGCCGTTTCATCACCATTAAAAATAAGTTGTTTAGTGTGGCCACCTCCATCAATGATTTTAACTATAAAATCATTTTAATTTTAGCTATCTTCTGTATAACTTATTGCATTTCTCTACCTGCACTTGCTGTTTTCCTTATCATTTTTACGTTATGAAGATGACTTATTTTCTTTTTTTAAGTTAAAATGTAATTTTTCTATTCTACTTACAATAATATGTTTCTGTGTAGTATTTGGTGCAAAAACCTTACATTGGCAAACACACATACATGTTTTTATGCTAACATGCTAGATGTTTCCATATTATCTGTATAAATTCACTCTAGTTAAGAGTTTGGCAGAGGTGATACCTTTCCTTAAAGCTCATTAACCAACATCTGTTAGCTTCCAAATTTCCTTCTTTGACCTCCACACTTTTCTCCACCTTCTTAGAATCGAATAGAGTTAGGGCCTAGCTTTGGAGTAGGCTTTGGCTTAAGGGGATGTTGTTGCTAGTTTGATCTTCTAACTAAAACTCTCTACATATCATAAATAAGGTTGTATTATGGGTAAATGCATAAAGAAAATGCGAAAAGTTAACATTAATTAATTAATAAAAAAAGAAAAAAGAAAAAAAAGAAAATGTGGTGTATATATACAGTGGAATATTATTCTGCTGTGAAAAAAGATCCTGCCATTTGCTACAACAAAATACTAGCAAACCAAACCCAATAGATGGTTGTGGAGGACATTATGCTAAATGAAATAAGTCAGACACAGAAAAAAAATATTAAATCATCTCACTTATATATGTAATCTAAAAAAGAAGTCAAATATACAGAGATAAAGAATAAAACAGTGGTTATCAGGGGTAGGGCTGGGAGCAAGAAGAAATGGGGAGATGTATTTCAAAGGATACAAAGTAGTAGACATGTAGGATGAACAAGTGTAGAGGTATTAGGTACAACATGAGAACTATGGTTAATAAAATTAGAGAAAGGATCTCATGACGACCTGGCTGGAGGAATTTGGGCACTGCAGTCTCCACAACTCGAGGCAGTGACCTGAGCAGCGACAACTAAAGGACACACACAGAACCAGAAGCCACGGAGCCCTAGTGTCTGCCCCACCGTCCAGCCTCCTTAGCTGCCTCCAAGCAGCTGCATCCCCAGCAGGCTGCAAGACTCCAAGAAGAACAGGAAAAGATGGTTTCTAGATGCCAAGAGGAAATTATGCACTGGCAAAAGGCAGAGAGTGACCACAACACACTTCAGCAACAGCTCTGAACCTTGCCTGATAGGCTATCTTACAAAGTCATGGTGCAGGGGAGGCCCCTTGCCTTCATGCCAGAAAAGCATGTGGATAAAAACAAAATCACTGTTCTTCTTGGGTACAACTGGTTTTGACAGTGGTCTGCAAAGCACGTGTTGACCTAGTGGATCATGAGAAGGAATGTGTAAAAATATTATTGGATGGCTTTATAAATGCAATGGAAAACTTTGAATCTAGAGTTGCATTCACAGCAGATCTTCAGAAACAAAGCAATGGGGTGGGAGAGTATGTTGACATAAGAGAACATGACCAAAATGACCGTGAATTGAACGAAAACCTCGGATTGCATACAAATCTCATTCACCCAAAACTTCAGGTTTTGCAAACGATGTCATATACAAAGATGTTTTGGTTATAAATTAGGAGCTGTGGGCTCAACTAGAAAGATTGGAGAGACAAGAAAACCTACCTGGCGAAACCAACAGTGAGCCCCAGATAGGGTCACAAATGGGGAAGAAAAAGAAAAAGATTCAGTCTCTGATGAGACTATGGTTTCCCTCATTCGGGGAAGGTTTCATAAGGACACTTCAAAGTCAACATCTGTGCATGGTCAAGCAAATGATTCTAAGAACCATTCATGCCCTGACCAATGTGATGATGGTGTTTCAGAAGATGAAGATGAATCTTCACCGACATTCTATTTTTCTCACAGTATTGAACCAAAGAAGGTTCAGGTAAGTACAGAAAAATAAAGATATAACATTAGTTTTCAGTGACAGAAAAGAGGGAACCACACATGGCTGGGACATGAGTGCTGGAAATGGCCGGTTTGCCTCAAACCCCCCAGTTATCAGAACACCAACAGATATTTACAAGATATTTGTAGACCCTGCAAAAGGGAAACATGGTGCTCAGAAGTCCATCATAGGCTAGGATGCAGAAAGATCTTGAATGTGCTGATGCTGGAAAGAGGCAAGCCACTGGGCACAATGACACCTGTTTATGAAGTGGCCATTTGCAGAGAGGTCGGCAAGGCATCTTTGGAGAAGGAAGAAGAATGAGGCATTTCTCAGCCAGAGTTCTCACCCTCAACAGGGACAGTAGAGGCCTTTCCTAGAATTGTGGCAGAAAAATAATTCTTACCTTTAATCTGACACTGCTCACCAAGCCTATGCTCCTCAGGTGTTACTTTACTCTCCAGGGGGAAAACATGCTGTGTCAGAAGGAATGGAAGGAACTCCAGAGGATTTCAAAATTCAAAGCCACCAGACTAAGACTGAGATACTATGTCCTGCCATGATATACAAGTGTGTACCTTGAGACCAATGGTGTTTATTAAGAACACGCAATCCAAGATGACTCCATGGTGCCTGGTATGAGGTATTGTGAGTTAACTCTGACAGCAAATTCTGTTTGCTTCTAATTAGTGCTATGAAAATAATTGAGTACATTTTAAACACTTAAAAATTCATTTTTTAAAAAAAATTATTCTTTTGTCATGATCTTGTTCTAGACCGATGATAAAGTAATTATCTAAACCTCAGTCTCCTTGTCTATAAAATGAGGATAATAGTAACTACATGGTAGTGGAGTTCTAAGGCTAAATTGAGATAGAAATTATTATTATTATTATTATTAAGTTGGACTATATGCTGTTTATATAGATCAACAATGATCAAGTATGGCGATTTCTTATCTTCAATCTAATATAAAGAGCACAGTGCCTGGCATCTAGTATCAGCTCAATAAAGAGTAGTTATTCAGGTAAAGTGGGAACCAAAGGGAGACCCAAACTTTACCTGTACGATGACCAGGTCTGTGAAGTACATGCATGAAACATATCAAATTTTTTAAAAAGTTTCTTCCACCCTAGAATGTAAGAAATGTTCTTCATCTTATATGTGAGTCATTTGCTTACAGATGAGTTGTGGGTGCCACTGGAAGAACTGGAGAAACAAAAACACCCGCTGAGTGAAATTAATAATGAACTCAAGACGGGGGTTACAAATAGAGAAGAAAAGGATAAGGATCTGATCTCTGATGAGACTATGGATTCCCTCACTTGAATGACTAGGTTTTTGTGGAAATTGAGAAATGACTGTATTTCAGCATTTTCTTTCAGATCCTCCCCCAAACTTCTTATCAAGTAGAATTATACAGATCCTCACAAGTAGTTCTTATCAGCTATAATAAAATTTATTAACTCTTAAAATCCTAATTTATACTAATAGAGGTTAAGAGCAGCAGCACCATCAAGAGCATAAATGCATTAGCCTCTCAAGTGGAGTTGAGGAGTCTTTCTAGTTCACCATTAACAGTTAAGAAGGTTTCCACAGTTACTTTTTTGTTGTTGATACTTAAAAGTTTATCTTGCAATGGAAAATTCATAGGCCATAATGTCAACTTTTCCCTAATTCTTTTCATAACTACATTTTTATTGGTCACCTTATCTGTAAGTTATTGTGGTTTTGTTTTGTATTGTATCATCACTGAGTAAATGAGTTCTGCTTCTAAATCTAATTCAATCAAATATGTAGATTAAATAAATATGTTTTTCCATGCAATAGAAGTAAAACATTAATTTCAGGAGAGCTACAAATATTTCTACCTTATCAAGCATTTCTGTAAAAACCTTTGGAAGTTTGGGAGTGTTAGATAGTATCTCATCTTATAAGACATGTTATAAGAAATCAGCATTATGGAGAAATTGTTTTTAGGAAGACTATGTATCATGAAGCTGAAACAAAATCTCAAAACCACAAAAGCTAAGACTATGGTATAAAAACATTATTTTTAGCTGCTCATCTCTCTCAGCTAAAAAAAGCAAACAAACAAATACCTTCTTACTGCTGTTTTATGGTAAAAAGGCATTAATTTAGTATGCACGTACTAAAAATAGTGCAGAACAAAAACAACCTTTTCAACAAACTATATATAATATTAATCTAAACCTAGTAAATTCAAAGTCAAATTAATAAGACTCCCTGATTGTGAACGTGCTTCCTTTTCAGATTTCCTTTATTAAAGACAGTTCAGTAGCTTTCTGGGTAATATGTTTATTAGTCATTTTACTGGAGAAATCATGGTGAATTAGAGAGCCATGGTAAATTATCTGACAGGCTATTCTATTACTTCACTTTGAATAGCTTAAAACTGTAAAATTTGGCTTTAAAGCTTTCTTAAATGGCAAATAAGCTATTAGGTGTCTGAAGATCCTTATTAAACGTTCAGTCCAATGGTTTCAACCTTGTCTACACATTAGAACCAACTAGGAACATTCAAAAAGCCCTATGCCTAGACCATATCCCACATCGATTAATCAGAGTCAATAGAGTTGGACCTAGCCGTCATATTTTTAAAGCTCCCTAGGCGATTCTAACATGAAATAAGATTGAGAACCACAGATCTAGTCCAACTAATCAGTAAAACAGACTATGTGGTGTATAAATTAATTCTGAAACATACTTTTGAGCTATTTGTAACCATGACAATAGGGCTCCCAAGTTGTCAACTTTGAAGGTAAATGTTTATTAGCATATACACTGTTGAGGGAATTGATCATATTGCTTTTAGTCCTTTCTCACACAAAAGTAAGGGTTTCCAAACATTTCAATATGTACGTGAATGAGGGAGGAAGAGCTTGTGAAAATGTAGACATTTGGAATCCAGGAGTTTCAAGAAAATAAATGGAAAGTATAACAAGAATTCCTGGAATTGACATTCAGAAATACTCTGTTCTCCTTACCACACTTCTATCTGAGTTGTTTAGTTAGAATACTCATGATATGAAAAGGCTGATTTCAAAAATATGCTATTAATTTAGGTAATGAGTGTTGGTTGTCACAGAGAGAAAAGCATTTTATAAGTAAGTGATTCAGTTTTTTCTTTATCTGTTCCAACAATGACCTTCTATTTCTCATTCAAAAATTGATAACATCTCTCGTCATAAAAAAGAATGATGCCATGTCAACAACTGCAGAAGCAAGACCTTAGACTCCAGAAATAGGTCAAAAATACAGGGTTATGTTATATTCTTTTATACAGGAATCCATTTACTTTATTCTTTACAATTTTGAGGAAAACATAGGGGGTTGCAATAGGCTAAATTTTCCTTATAAAAAGAGAAAACATGTTTAAATTATCAAATTAAAATAATTACTCCCTCCTCACATGTTAAAAATGTGATGGCAAACTCTAAAGCAACCAAGAAAACTGGTAAACATAGACAGGACTCAAGCATTTGAAGAGTTTTGGGGCAAGATGAACTTTCATATTCCTGCCAACCCAGAAGAGCCACAAATTCAAAGAAAAATACTCAGATCTTAATCCTAGCAACATAAATAAAACTGTCAGGTTATTTTCCACATGTACTTTTGTATTAAACTTCTACCTCTTGCCAGTTTCAATGCCACTTGAGTCTCTGGATAATGTCAAATCAGGTAATCAATTATACAAATTTGCATTCAGTGAAAAATATATTTTCCCAAGCTTGGAATATATAGCTTTCTGTAATCTTTGTTTTGTTTCTCTTCACCTATTTCCATTTAAGATACTTAGAGGTTTGCCAAAGAGCAGACTTTGTGTGTTTCCTCTCAAAAGGACATACCCAGCTGAAGCTCCCCAATTTCCTCTGTTCGAGTATTCATTCATTTTTCAGATAGCTATCTTTTATAAAGTCCCTATTCTGTACAAGGCAGACATTGTCCAAACTCTTTTGCACATACTTCTTGCTAAACTTAATCCACATAAAGATACTAATGGAGGATCAGGTTGGCAGAGTAAGAAGTTTTAGCCCTTGTTGCTCCACAGTAACATCAATATAACAATGATATTCAGCCGGGCTCGGTGGCTCAACCTGTAATCCCGCGCCTTTGGGAGGCTGAGGTGAGTGGATTGCCTGAGCCCGCGGGTTCGAGACCCGCCTGAGCAGGCGAGAACTCATCTCTACAATAAAATCAAAAAATTAGCTGGGCGTGGTAGCGCGCGCCTGTAATTCCAGCTACGCGGAAGGCCAAGGCAGAAGGATTGCCAGAGCCCAGCAGGTCGAGGTGACAGAGTGAGACTCCAACTAAAAAAAAAAACCCCCCAAAAATGATATTCAGACCAAAATACCTTTGTGAAAAATCCAGAATCCAGTTAAGAAACCAAAACACCCCAGATGAGCAAAAAAGAAGCTCTCCCTACTTTTGGATTAGGTATCACTTCTCAAGATACTACTCTCTAGTCACATTGAAAGGTATATCAAGTTTCCTCCAATTTACTCATTGCTTAACAGACAAAAATAGGCAAGTTACTGTGAGTCTCATCTAGCTTTTGTGCTCTTTCATCTCCCATACAATCCTGAAGCAGCAATAGTTTAAATAGGTCTACTCCCTCCCCTAGAGAGCTGTCACTCAACTTTCCCAGGTGCAGGCTGTTTGAGGAGTGCTCAAGATTATTATTCTAGCTACATGAGCTGACATTTCTTTGAAAAATGTACTCAGAATTCTTTCAATGTTTTGTTTGTTTGTTTGTTTGTTTGTTTAAGTAACACCTGTCTGGCAGTTGTCACAACCCATTCAGAGCTTTTTTATTTAGAAATAATGATAAACAGCTGCAATTTAGCCAGAATACTTCCAAAGAGAAACTGTACATTTTTATTGCTGATAAATGTTGTGCACATTGTAATTATAGAAGGTAGCCATGGCCCAGGGCCCCGTCTTTATAAAAAAGGCTGCTTTATGCATCCAAAGAGACAGTTTTCCAGATAGCAAGACAGTTTTCCAGACAAATAACCCAAATAAATTTAGTTACTTCTCCTTTAAGGGACAAAAGAGAAATTTCTCTGGTGTTTCAAACATAGCTGAAAGCTGTCACAAGTTCAACTGAGAGGCAAACTTAGTACAAATTGTGTTCACCCAAGCAATCAATTTCAAAAGCCCACTCATCCTTCTTCTAAAAGCAGTTAAGCTGTAAACTGGCCTTTGTTCTGTTATTCTTAGGTGAATGTGTTTGCATTAATAGCAATATTTTCAGTAAAAGTTATCCCCCATATAAATTTCTGAAAGATTTCAGTTTGCTCCTGCACACTGTACTTGGAAGAAAAGACTTCAGCTAAATAGCCTACCATGTTTCATTTTGGAGAATAGTTGCAGTCTGGTGAAATGCAGACTGCTCAGAGGCCCCAGCAGAAAGAGCTCAGACTAGATGTCCAGATGCCTGTGAGTACTCCCAGTCAAGAATCAATTTTACCAATGGGTCAATGGCGTAGAAATGCACTTTCTCTAGAAATAGTGTCTATAGCCAAAAGTCAGAGAGCCAGGTTAGTGTGTTAGAGTAAGGACATTAATTTGACTCATTACTGCGGCAGATGAGTGCCTGTCATCACAGGACAGGCACTTATCATAGTTCATTCTGGCCGGGGAGATTCCCAAAGCCATGCAGAAAAAAGAATAAGAGTGAGGGATAATAGATTCCCATGGTCATATCACTGAACACATATCAACCTTCATACTTTTTAGCTGTTGTTTCATGTTTAGTAATTTAAGTCTCACCAAAACTGTATATAGAAAAGCCATTCCAAGCTTCATTTTCAGAGATGAAGAAAGTGAGACTCTAAAAGTGACTGCACTCTGTGTGTAACACTATCCAAGTCCTCAAAAGACTTTGAGCTCATCGAGAGCAGAAATTCAGTTTTGTTTCACTGTTGTGTCCCCAAAGTTCTTGTCATGGAGTAGACAATTCCTTTGTTGTGTAAATGAGCATTACTCACAATCACCCAGAAAGTAGGAGATCCATCAGAGATGCAATAATGATGCCTTTGTAGCAGAATTATTTCAGTGCACTCTTCTAATTCACATATTTACTCTCTTCTATTTAATTCAGAAAGTTGAGTCTTAATCATTTGGGAAAAAGATATAGAATTGATATCTCTGATATTAAAATTAGAAATGTGCTTAATTCAAATCATCCTTTCTTTCATGGTAAACTCAGATTAGAACCAATTTCACAGAGCAGAGACCTAGATGAATGAGTAAATGAATGAATTAATGATAAAATCGATGTTGATTCCCCAAAAGTCTGCACTTTGCCAGTGCTATGCTTTTTGTTAACACTCTCCATTAGTGTCTTTTTCTTACTGAACTCCTACTCATCTAACTCCATTTGAATATCTTCTCCCTTATTGAAGCTTTTCCCTTTGTTTCATCTTTGCTCCTAAAATAAGTCTGATCTCTCACCACAAATGAGTTTGGTCTCTCTCTTTGAATAAAATGGCCTTGAACTTCTATCTAGTAGTCCCTTCACCAGGCTTTGCATTAGAATTATTTGAATAGTTATACCAAAATGCTAGATTGAAAATTATTTGATGGCTAGAACTGGGTCTTACTCATCTTTGTATTCCTCAGAATGTATTGAATACATAGAAGATACCAAATGGATCATTGTTGAATTGAATGACTGCAGTTGCATCACTAAACCCAGCCATTAACCACTATTTAATCTAACTTTGATGTTCCATATTATAAATTTGCCAGGCTTTTATAGTTCTTTAGTCGTTATAGTTTTTTAGTCTTTCCCGCCACTGGATCTATCCCTTGTAAGCTAGGGAAAGAGAAAAAGAAAAAAATATAAAACATGCTCCAACATTTGCAAATTCTGTCATTATCTTTTTTTCCTAATCAGGAGATTTTATTTTCTACATGGTTAATTTCTCCTCCTGACCCTGTAAAGCCCAGTTATTTAAAAAGTTGACATGTATCTGTTTGCTTAAGAGAATACATCAATCACTTCAACAACATTTGTTTAGCAGTATCTAAAGCAACATGTCTACGTGTATGTTTCTGTGTATGCATACATATTCTTCTTATCAATTTCTACCTTATCTGTAAATCAATTAAATTCACATACTTAAATACACATAAGGAAATGGGCTTTCTGGACCACTGCAATGCTCAAGAAAGAAATATTCTTCAGGAGGACCTGATGTTTATAAATATCCTTTTATTTATTTATTTGAAAGCAGGATTTATTAAGAGAACAGAAAAACTCCCACAGTAGGAGGGGACCTGAGGGGGTTGCCTATAAATACTCTTTTAAACAGAAATGCATATGTTATTAAATTCTTCCTGAGCAGTGGCATAAGTCACACATAGAGAAGGGATATGGGACTGCACAAAATCAGAATTCTTGTCATTGGAAAGACCATGCCTTACTCAAGCAGTGTCACCTGCCACTGTGTGCCTCACATTAGGGACTCAAAGGAGCAAAGGAATAATGCTGCTTCTGCTTCTACTGTGGTAGACACCTCACTTCTGCTAAATTTGTATGTCCTTGGCTAAATGAATCAGGATCTTACTTTCCCCCTCCCCCTTCCCCTCCCTCTCCTCTCCCCCCTCCCCCTCCCCCATTTTCCTCTCCCTCTTTCTCTCTCTCTCTCCCTCTCTCTCTCCTCTTTGTGTGTGTGTGACGTAACAAGAGACTGATTCTTTCTACCAATGTAGGACACCTGAAACAACGCAAAATCTCATCTACTAGACTACAAGTTCCTAAAGAGCATGCTCCTCATATATTTCATTCTTATAGTCCCCATATAATCTGCTTAGTGATTTTTACTAATTACTGTTCAGTAAGTATATCAACTGGATAAAGTTACAGCATATGGCTTCTGTATTGGTTTCCTTTACAACATATGGCTTCTGTATTGGTTTCCTATGGCTCCTTTAACAAGTTACCACTAACTTAGTGATTTAAGACCACAAAAATTCATCATTTTATGACTCTGGAGGTCAGACGACTGACACAGGTCTCACTGGATTAACATCAAGGACTACATTTCTTTCTGGAAGTTCCAGGAAACAATTCATTTTCTTGTCTTTTCCAGCTTCTAGAGACCACCCTCATTCCTTGACTCCTGATCCCTTTTCTGCCATCTTCAAAGACAGCAGTGGCCACTCAAGTCTTTCCTACATTGTATCATTCTGACACTCTCTTTTGCCTCTCCCTCTCACTTATAAGTACCCTTGTGATTACACCAGGCCTAAGCAAATAATTCAGGGTAATCTCCTCATTTCAAGGTCAGCTGACTAGCAGCCTTAATTCTATTGGCAAATGAAGTTGCCTTTGCCAAGCGATAAAACCTAATCAGAGCCTTCTGGAGAGGTATATTTAGGGGTCCGTTATTATGCCTACCATAGCTTTTTTTTTTTTAAAGATGCTTTTTATTTCCCAATTCTTTGAGACATTTAACAAAATAATAAATGTTTCTTTTTCACTTTTTGAAAGAAGTCCAAATGCCTGCCATAGACCTTTCTCATCTAAATAAGTAGGAAGCAATGGAAACTATATCACCGCTCACTGGTAGGAATATTTCTGAAGAAATAACTGAGCTTGTCAGTGAAATTTGAAGATATATGTGATTATCATCTGTTTGGATTTATATAATAAATGCAGATTAGCGTAAAACAATTCTCACATGAATGACTGGATTTACCTTTGTAGAAATTCAATCTAATATCACCTTATAACACTCTTATTAGAATGTTTAGGATACAAAGCATTTGAAGGATAACCTATTAAAGGTATACTGATATTATTTTTGTTAATTAGCGATAGGCCCAAAATGGTATGGATAATGCCTCCTAAAGTTTAGAAAAATAAAACCACTTATTATTGGACCCTAAGAAGTATTGCTGAGTTGGAGTCGAGAACTAAACTTCATATACAATCTACTTTAATTTAGTTTTCTTGTCCATTCTGTCAAAGCCATACTAAATTAACTGTAATCACAGATAAGCAGAGAAGAATGTACAAACCACCATGCTTAAAGAAAACTAATGGATTAAACAGACTTCTAGTTAAATATGGAAAATTGACCACAAATTTATCTTATTTCCTTCCCAAACCTTTATTAAAATGCCAAAGATGGGAATAATGAATGCTACTAACTGACAGGGACTAAGAAAATAGAAGAGGAGACAACAGCACACAAGAATTTTCAGTAGATTTTTATAAAATGAAAAGTGTAAACTGTTTTAGCAGAATAAAGTAATTTATAACTTAAGCCTGCAGAGAGGGAAGAATAATGAGACGTGACTCTAGTATCCCTGTAGAATCTGAGGTTCAGTGGTTGGAGGCACCGGGTACTGAAGAAGGTAAAAAATGGCATGGAACTGAAAATGAAAAAAACTTATGTTGTTTTTAGATGAAAAGAGATTTTTGGATTCAAAGATGATACACAAAGTGGTTAGACTCACCAGTTCTTCTCTTCTGATCCACGCAGGTGGTGGCTACTCCTCCAGCCCCCAAAGAAGAGAAATTTAGTCTCTGGAAAAATTGAGCTTGGGAGTTTCCATACTGAAGTACTGTAGATAATGCATGAAGGAGAGAACAAGGAGATTAAGTAAAAATCTCTTATCAAGCAATGAGACTTTCATTCCTTTTCCTGCCTTGTTTCTAGACACAGCTAGGTATATATCACTACTACTCTTCTCAAGACAATGTAGTAGATAACTATTCTTAGAGAAATTAAGGCCCCTAGAGAAAAAGACCTCTGACATTTAGAGTATCCATATGAAGAGGACTGCAATTCCCTGATCACCACTCAAGCAAATCCACCAGTCAGCAACCTTCAAAACCTCAGCTCACATACACAAAAAACTTTTAATCAACTTAATAATGTATCACTTTTATGTAGCCAGGAATTGCCAAGCAATTTTCAATACTGAGGAAAATTCTTTTTTAAGAAAATATATTTGAAGGATTATAAGAACTCAAAACTTTATTTTTCATGTATATTTTCTTAGGTAGCATATGCATTATCAAAGAGAGATAGTAAGACTAGGAAGAAAATAGGATCTGTAAAATAGATGATCCAACACAATGATGAAAGGTTACAGGCCTTAAAACAGAGAGCAGCCATTCTAGATTCAAACAGAAGGACACAGGGCTGTGGGAAAGAAGCTTATAAGGAAAATTAAAACTGATGGAGTTTTTGCAACTTATGCTATTATAGTACTTCTAAAAAATAATGATGGGTATTGACAATCCTAGAAGGATATTTGAGGGAAAATTTTTGTGAGGTACATAGAATAAAAGAAAAATGAAAACAAAAAAGATAAATTAATGATAAAAAATTGCAAGAGAAAAGAAATAGACTCATGGTAGACCACTTAGTTCAACAATGAACACTATTTACATAAGCATAATATTTTGAATAGCAATAAGAGTAGTGAATGTGTGTGATAGAGAATTTAGAGAGCTTATTTCCTATATTTCATTATAAGAAGTTAGTAGACAATGTGTAATGTTGATAAATCAAGAAATTGTAACATAAGTATATTACTTAGAAATATGAATGTAGATACTAGGAGAAATAGCTGAAAGTTTCAAATGAGACTGAAGCATGGAGAGATATGAATAAAGGAAATAATTTATTCAAAATAAATTGTATTTTAACTATGTGCATATATTACTTTGATAACACTTTTTTCAAAAAAGAAAAGTAATGACGTGAAATGAAACAAATTGACAAAGGAGCAGGATGTAGTGTAATAATATGTGGGAGTGTCTGAAAGAAAGGTCTTATAATGAGCAAGAAATCAGGCTATTTTTCCTCAAAATAATGGATAGGGATAATACTACCAGCCAAGATTTTTAAAACGTACCATCGTGCTTGATTCCCAGTGTCCTCTAGGGCTCATCTGAAACTTTTAACAATAATAAAAACCATATATAAACTCAAATAAATGCTTCAAAGTGGCATTTTTATTACTAATAATGTGCTACCCTTCGTTTATGAGGAAGAAATATACTCTTGAGTTTTTTTCAATTGGTATGGGTGGATTTAGGTCATTTTCCTGATCTGTGGTCCAGTTCCCTTGGGACAAACTATATGCATTTGCAAGAGACCTAGATAAGGTTAGAGGAATACAGCCTAGAGCCATGGAACAGAACTAACCCAGCTGGCCTCACTCCAGGGAAATAAATTCAGGGCCTTCACAAAGCGTTCTACCAAGAGAGCCAATGTTTACTCTCAAATTATTTGATTTTTAAGCTATCTGCTTCAATAAACCTTTCCATCTACATTATTTATGAGTTTATTTTGGTAGAATCAACCCAGAATTCAAGACCTTGTCTTTTACCTACGTATTTGTTGCTTACTAATTATTCAGATAAAGCTATTATATCTCTCTATCTGGGTCAGGGAAATACAACATTAGAAAAATTCCTTTAACTGTAATCCCATTATATTTCTTATTCAATTTTATTTGGACACACAGAATTTCATCTCACTCCCTGAATGGCATCTGACGAGTCTTATACTTTTGATTCATGGCTCTCAAGATACTTCCCGGTTTCTTCTTCTTTGATGGGAAAACAAGGCTTATATTTTTCATATGGTTGTAACATTGAAATTACCATCAGAAAAGTAATGTATTCAATAACTGTCAGAAAAGTGAAAAATGTGTCTGAAAAATGGAGACAACTATATTTATGAATCCCTCAACTTCTTAGAGGCATCAGCTAACAGGATAAATGTCATTATGATTTTTACCCAGGGCACACTGTCATTTAAAATTTAGGTGAAAAAAGATGTTATTTATTCAGCTAGAGCTGAGAGAATCATAATGAATAAAGGTCATTTACTTTATGTTGCCTTTAATATGTTCAGGGTTGAATATCTTTGCATTTTAAACATCAGCAAGAAAATGTACTTATCTGATGTAAATTATAAACAATGTGACACTGTGAAAGGATTGAATAATCACATCTTGAAATCCAAAATAAAGCTGTTCAGTGTAGGAAAGTCAATTAGTCATTGATAAAAGATTATATCTCTTGACCTTTTGTTCTCCCATCCTATATTTTACATGCAGCAGTTTCCATTCCCGTTATCCAACTGTTGTTACTGGAAACAGAAAGACCTCATCACTCACCCTTTTCATTGTCTTCAGCAAAATTACTGATCACAAAAGTTTGCCTCATGTCCCACACAATATACACTCAAGACTTTTTGAGGGTACACTTGACAACAGCAGGAATAGGAGAAGAGAGATTCTTCCTAGCTCCCTTTGCCTTAGGCATTAAGTGTAACTTTTCCTTCTTCTTGGTCCTGAAAAGTATCCTTAGAATATCTCCATATCTCTTCTCCAAGCATCTACATTCTTACAGGAGCTGCTTAAACCAATGCAGCCTGTCTGTGAATCCTGGATTCGCCCTTTGTGAGTTAGTGCTAAAGGAAATTGTTCAGTACCAAGCTTACCACTGGTGTTTGAAAAGTTCATAGGACTGCATCCTTGGCATAAATTACTCTTAGGCATGGGTTATAAGTCTTTCCCAAATACTGTCATTAGTTTGTGTGTGTACACATATGCATGTATATATGTATGTGTGCATGTGTGTGTTAATACCTATGCATGTATAGGAGTTTTAATCTACTTCCCCAGCACACTATTTATTTTCTAAAACTGCCTCATTGTCTTTCTTTGTACTTGAAAAATCTAGCTTTGATTACAGCAGAACTGAAAAAGAGCTCTTTTTTTATTTTTAAAGATGTGGGGTATAAGTTGGGATTTGATACATAAGTGATTTACATATAGGTGACGTTTGGGCCTCCTATTTAACCTCACATTGCCTGGATTAGGATCAAGTACCCTTATTGATGTTATGTTCCCACTGAAAAATAGTTATTTCAAGATCCAATATAATTTTTAGCCTATCTGGAGGGTGCTTCCCTTTTTGCTCTTTTATAGCCTTCTGTGTTCTTCTTTCTCTTTTTTCCTTAAGCCAAGTTTGTCCTGCTCTACATTCCTGCCCCCTGTACCAACCCAAGATGCCCCATTAAAAAAGCCACACTAGCACCTTTAGAGATTTGGACCTTTGCCAAGCCAGAGCCCTTGCTCCCATGCAAATACCAAGGGGAAGAAAAGCAACCCCATGAAACACTATTCCATGCTCCTGTTAAAATCATTTTTTCTGCTTCTTTAAGTTCCAATTAAATTTTTAAATTCACATTGTCTCAACTTCTTAATACATCTTTTCTTAATTTTCAGGATTTCTGGTTGCAAAAAATTCACATGAATCTAGTATGGAATTTCTCTCTTTATGTGGTTCATAAATCCTTCTTAATTTTGACTCACAAACTTTACTTTTCATCTATAGTAGCCATTGCTTCTATTTTTCCTTTCTTTTACTTTATACAGAGGCCAGGAAGCTGTATATCTCGGATGATCTTTCCAGACTATTCTGTAGGGCACATTCCTCTTTCTGTTTAGTTCTCTCTCTCTCACTCTCTCTCTCTCTCTCTCTCTCTCTCTCTCTCTCTCTCTCTCTCTCTCTCAGGCATACACATACATGTGCACACACAAAATAAAGAATGCATAGCTTTTTGTGTCACATTTAACCTGAACTATTTTATCTTACTAATTAAACTATTAAAGATATTAACAAAATACGACAAAACCTGTCTTTTCTGTTCTTATTTAACTGATGTGTTCCTAAATCACTTATAACGTATCCCTGTAAATGCTGAATGGTTAGTCTAAATTTCTAGGTCATCTATAAAGAATCATTTATTTGAAGATGTATGCAATAATTGCATATATACATATGTGTGTGTGTATATATATATATATATATATATAGAGAGAGAGAGAGAGAGAGAGAGAGAGAGAGAGAGAGAGAGAGAGAGGAGAGAGAGAGAGAGAGAGTTTGCTGAGTTTTGGCTTCTAGAAACAGGAATTCCTTCCTCATGCTCTTCACTGAATGGGGCCAAGACCACAGGGTCAAAAGTAAGTAAAAAGAGACAAACTACAACTGAGCTTACCATGGAAATAAATTGCTTTGAAGGTATTTTGGAAGATCCATAAGAATGAGCTCAGACAATAGTAGTCCGAAAGGAAATCTCCCCTTGAAGAAGTCATAGATTAAGAAACTAAACTTTCCATAGTCAAATAAACTAGTCTTTCCACAAGAAAAGTCTATCTGTTTTTACTCTTCCAATCAGGCTAACGGAACAACTTATTTTCTCCCCATTCCTCTCCAAATGTGCCCCAAAAGCTGTTGTTATGTGGATAGTGAAAGGACAGACCAAGAGTGGGAAGTTATTTTTCATCTTGTTCTTAAACCTTAATACAATGATGAGAAAATAGAAGCTATGCTTTTGGAGAAAGGCACACTTTAGGTAAAATTAACTTTGCCGACTTTGTGTTTTCAGAAATAGACTTCCTGGTGCCAGGTATCAGAGGTATCTCATAGTGGCAATCAAGCTTGCCTAGAGTAAAGGGAATTTACAAGGCCTAAGACATTATGCATCGGGCAAGGATTGTAAAAGTCATGAAACTTGTAATTACAAAAGTTATGACCACTCAGAGGGGGAGCAGGTGGGGATTCAATCTTCCAGTAAATTGGGCACTATCTACAGGGAAGTCAAGGATCCCCCAAAGCTACCCACTGGGAATGCCTAGGAGATAGGGGGAGGTGCACCCTCCACTAGCTCTAAGGAATGTCATTCAGGAAGGTGCAGGAGAATTAGAATCCTTGTCACGCCCTTCTCTAGGGGCTATGATAATGTGGGCGGACATTAGTGGGTCTCTGTGTCACAGGTTCTCCAAGACATCCACAGCTGGTCGATAAGGAAGTCATGGCAGTCATGTCTACATGACTGTAACATCTCCTAGGAAAAGGATTTAAGCCAGGGCTTTGGGGGGGCTACAACACCACACTCACCTAGAGTGTCAGCCCGCTCCCTATCTGTGGGGGGTGAAGCTTTCTTAAATAAATCTTACCTTTTTTTTAGAAAGAAAAGTTTATTTAGAAATAAATTAGAGAGTGAAAGAGAAGGAAAAGAGAAGATTCACCTCCCCAAGGTGGGGGAGGGGGACCAAAGTCAGGAAGCATGGCGACAGCCATGGCTCAAAGAGCACATGGTCACACCAGACTCTAGCAAGGCAATGGCCACTGGTTGCTTGTGGTTGAGTCCTTTTAACCATTCCCCTTGATGGGGAAAATCATTAAGGTGATTGGGTGGTGGTCTGCTTTCATGTCATCACAAAGGGGCAGGCAAGTGCAGGTACTGATGATGTCAGGTGATGGACAGCAGGCAGATGGGTGGGTTAGTCACATGATTGCTGCCATGGTGGAGCTTATCTGTGTAGTTCAGGGGGCTGATTAGGTTAACCCTGGGGGGGTGATTCCTGAAAGAGACTTGTTAGACATTTGCAATTCACAAATTACTTGACCAAAGATGGGGTGGTCATTTGGACTATCCTGATCTTGTATCTGAAGGAGATTTACCTAGGGGGGATGGGATAGGCTGCTGCTTGCCCTGCAGTAGAATGTCTGAATGCTTGCTAATTGATACACTGAGGCAAAAAGATTAAGAATAAGCTAAGAAACCTAAATCTTATCTTTTCTCACCTCTTTGTGTGTTGCAATTCTTTGCATTTACTTGGATCTCTGGGTTGCCAGCTCAGCACCTCCGGCTCATCGGCCCAGTGGTGCTGCGCCTCCCTGCATCTCTCCCTCTCCGTCCATCCATACTCACCCATTCTGGACCCTAACAGATAGGAGTTTGACTTACTCAAGCATGACCCTGGAACAAATAACTGGGGCTCAAAGAAGAAAAGAACAGGGAGGAAGATTTCAACTCAACATAAGAAGTAAATTTTGAAACATGAGAGTTGTCTGAAAATCAAATAGGATGCCCTAGGAGGTAGTGTTTGAGCAGGCACTTGGTAACCTCTTTCCAGGCATATCATAAAAAGGACTCAAGGATAAATGTGGTGAGTGGCAGTCTGGTATTTTTTCTGATCCCTAATAGTTCATGATTTTATGATTTTCTAAATAGTCTCTAGCAAGTAACTGTTTATTTGAATAAATTCTCTATTATCACTCCATTCAAGCATTTTTGCTGAATCTACTTGTCCCTACAATTCTTAGACTAGCTAAACCCTTGAACTGGTTTTTACACTAACAGGAAACATATATGATGTTTCCTAGCTGGGGCAAGTGAAATTCAAATTTCCTACGTATTATTATTCTTCAAGGGTGCTTTCCAATATATCTTGCCCTGCCCTGCTCCTTCATTGCTTGAGGCTCTTATTACCTTGGCCATTTGACCAGCTGCTGATTTTGCTTTTCAGTGAGTTGGTCTTTAAGGTGCTTGTTTTCCTCAGATTGCTGACTCATTGCTCTGACCTTTGATTTGCATGAGTTTTTGAACTCCAGATTTCCTAAATTATTCACAACATTTAAACATGGGGGCTCCAAAAACAAACTGCCTGAGTTTAAATCCAGGCTGCTCTGCCATTAACCAGCTCTGTGATCTTGGGCAAAATAGCTGTCCTCTCAGGACTTTGATTCATTCTTCTGATAGGTGCAACACAAAAGGAGTGCTTACAAAACTCCATTGTGTGGATTAAAGGAAGTATGTGAAACGCCAAGAACATATTGCTGATTTTCGAAGGCATCAGATGCACTCCAGGAAATGTTGGAACAACAGTAAGAAAATCTGTTTGGGTTGCTTCATTACTCTTTCAACTTCAGCTCCTTACAGATTGTCTCCTTGTAGCTCCTTACAGATGTCTCAATCACTACCTGGGTTCCAAGGATTTCTTTTACATTATCCATACCATGAAATCCTTCCAAAAAAATTTAAAGTGGTGTATAGTAAAATAGACATGGAATTAAAGTCCTACACATATCTTTTATCTTTCTCAGTGCTATAGTAATGAATGGGATTAGAGACTTCATGAAACAGTCTCCATCCATAGAACTCCCACACCACTTCGGCCAAGGGAGGATACAGAAAAAAGATGCCTGTTTAAGAACCAGGAAGTGGGACCTCTCAACAAACACCATATGTGCCAGTACCTTTATTTTGAACATCCAAGCCCCCAGAATTGTAAGAAATATATTTCTGGTGTTTATAAACTCCCAGCTTATGGTAAATTTGTTGTAGCAGCCAAAAGAGACTAAGATAACCTGTTAGATGAATTCTGAGTGACTATGATTCTGAGATGCAGTGTAGCAAAGGAGGAAGAGAGATGGGACCCTCACTCTTTAATTCAAGACTCACCTCTACCACTTAGTAGCCATGTGATCCTGAGCAAGCTACTGATTCTCTGTGCCTCAGTCCCTCTAAATGAAAAATTGAGATAATAACAATAGCACCTACTTTACAGAGTCTACATGTGGATTATATGAACTAATGTACCCTTAACATGACATACCTGGCACATATGACATGAGGCCCATAGTTTTAAGGTATATTCAATTGATGTTATTTTTTCTCCTGTACAAAAGTGATATGACAGTCCTGTCAATAAGAGTAGCTCTCAATAGCTTTGAGAAAAGACAATATGAGACAATCTTCAGGAAGGAAGCAAGTATACTTTGAATTTCACCTCCTCGGGTGGTTTGGATAAAACTGTCCCACACACAAACAAGAGTCACTTACCTACTCAGTAGCTGAGATGGACTTTTGCATATTCATTGTTTTCCCAGTCATAGCTTCTAGCCTGTCCGGACAATAGGCTTCTCTAGGCTGACTTAGGAGAAATAACCTTACCAACTCCAAGGGTCCTGAGTAAGCACAATGTTTAGATAGCAATATTAAATTCCAAATAGATAAGACAAAACATGGTGATTCTTATACCTGTCTCTGGGGACAGGAGGAGCACCTCAAGGAGTTCACTAAATGATAGGAATATTAGCATAAAACAGTCCAGACTAGGGAATAAGAGATAGAGGCAGACAGGATACAGTTAGTCTGGAGAATAGGATGGAACCCACCACAAAATTACATAAAAAGTGAGAATGAACAGGCTATGGTTTTACAAACAATTTTTCCTGAAAAAAAGAAGAGTGGGGGAGAGGGGATTGAAAGAAAGGAAGATGGATCTCCACGAATATATTTTTAGAGAAATATGGATGTCTCAAACACATCTAGAAATTCTCCACACCCCTTATCCAGGCATAGCTTGGAAGTGTGGGTAGACTAGAAATACAACTCATGGGTTTGGTTCTAGCTTCTGCCACATCTTGAATAAGTGAGTCTAGGACAGCCTTTTGCCTTCTCAGGGTTCCTTATAGTCACCCTTCCTGAAATAAGAAGAACCACTGTTACGGTCTGTATGTGTGTGCCCTCTCCCCCTAAATCCACATACTGAAATCTAATCCCCAATCCAATAGTGTTAAGAGGGAGGTGATTAGATCATGAGAGTTTTGCCTTCATACATGGAATTCATTCCTTTATAAAAGAGTACCCATTCCGCCATGTGGGGACACAGCTAGAAGGCAACATCTTTGAAGCAAGGAGTAATGCCTTACCAGGTACGAAATCTTCCAGTAGTTTGATATTGGACGTCTCAGCCTCCAGAACTGTGAGCAATAAGTATATGCTGTTTATAAATTATCTGGTCTTCTTTGTTTCTTTGATAGATCACAGAGTATGATCAACTCCAAATACATTCAGGTTGCTATGAAATACATATATTTGTCCTTTTTTATGGCTGTATAATATTCCATTGTGTATACATACCACATTTTCTTTATCTGGTCCAGCTTCAATGGGGTACATGGTAGGTTCCATGTTGCTGCTATTGTGAATAGAGCTGCAACAAACATATGTGTGCAGGTATCTTTTTTGTAGAATGATTTAAGTTCCTCCAGGTATATTCCCAATAGGAGGATTGCAGGGATATATGGAAGGTCAATTTCTAGTTCTTTCAGAAATTGCCACATTGTCTTTCAAAGAGGTTGCATTAGTTTGCATTCCCACCAGCAGTGTAGAAGCGTTCCTTTTTCTCCACATCCTCGCCAGCATCTGTTGCTGTTTGTTTTATTAATGTTTTCACTTATAAGCGGACTTTGAACAATTATAATACTATAAGAAAGCGTTTGGCAGTAATGGGAAACTGTCAGTAGAGGGGGGTGGGATTAGCAGTTGAGGGAAACTGCTAGGGGAGGGAGGGGCATACCTCATCAACAAGGGTACCTGCATAATCACCTGATTATGCAGGGTACCTATCCCTGAATTATACCCCACATCTTAATAATAAAAAATAATATTAATTTTAAAAAGTATAATCTTAGATATCTTGCTATAGCATCCCAAATAGACTAAGACAATCATCCTTGTGTCTCAAATTTTGTAAAAGAACACAAGAACTTGAGTCAGTGTTTGCTTTTAGGAGTTGCAGTAGAGATAGAAAGGCAGTGTCCTGATCATCATTAGGTATGTATATAGCCTCATTCCAGTCAGAAACCCAAATAATGACTTATTTGCTAATCATATGCTTCCTTTCAACAAGTTATTTTGAAAGAGAATGAGTATATAAGAAGTAATCGGGAGACCAGGGTTTGAAATCAGATTCTGGCTCTTACACTAACAACCTGTGTGACCTTGGGTAAGTTAATTATACTTTGATGTACCTCTTTGTTTTTCAGCCATACAATGTGGGGAAATTAAGAACCTACTGCATTGGATTTGTGTGTGTGTGTGTGTGGATTGAGATAAAATATATGTAGCACTTAGCTCATTGCTTGGCGTACAGTAAATGCTAATAAAAGTGAGCTGTTATTCCTCATCTGGGGACACCAAGGCAAATGGTAGGAGATGACAAAAGGGACTAATTTATAAAAAGGCATTATATGAGTTGTGGCACAGGGAGGTAGGCTTAATGTCATTGAGGACCATACAAGGGAACTCAGAAAAAACCAGAACTGGTCTTTGAAGGGTAAATCCTTTGTAGTACAAACTTCCCCTGCAAGCTGCGTGTTCTTAGAACTCATCAACATCAGTGTACGAGCTAGTATTGTTGTGAGAGGCTGTTTTCTGCTTCAGTTAATTTTTTTAAAGAATCTTTCAATGTGTTTGTTCATTTCATAACTGGTGATTTATAAGTACACCTGCCCACCCTGTACTGAGTGTTCAGCAGCTTATGACAAAAATGGCATGACCCCCATGGCCCACTCTCCTTTTTCACCTGATCTCACTTCAGTCATTTTTTATTTATTCTGGATAAAAAAGTCCTCAAAGGGAAACGTTTTGCTGATGTGGAAGAGGTAAAGCAAAAAATGACAGAAGCACTAAAAGGCATCAAAAATGACAAGTTCAAAAACTTTTTTGACCAGCGGTAAAGTGTATCAGTAGGTGTATGGCATCAAATGGAGAGTACTTGGAAGGTGACTGAAGTTTATACATGAAAAAATAAAAACACAATTTTGTCTCCTCTTTTAACTTTATTTTAAAATTGTGGGGTGGAGACTTCTGGCAAGATGGCGACAAGGCAAACTGGTCTATGAAACCCTCTGCAAAGGAGAACAGAGAGGGTCTCTGGCCCTCTTGCCAGGGCGTTACAGACCCCAACATCGGCAGCCTGCTCTTCACATGGAGCTCAGCCGTCGCTACCGCTGGGGCATCGCAGCGGTCTGGACAGCCACTGCAACTGCAGACACAGCAGCTGCTGGTGCCGCCATGGTCTCCGTGGTGGCCATAGCGCATCGCACCACCCGTGCCTGAGGTGATCCAGGACTTCAGTCCTTGAAACCCTGGCAGGCAAGAGCTGCTGGCATTGCTGCCACCACTGCTGCCACCTTGATGTCCTGCCGACCATGGGTCTCCTCCCGTGTGCCCCGAGGCAGGCTTCCATCAGCGGCTCCTGTCCAGCCCCACCCCCTCTGGAGCAAGCAGCTGAGATAGCACCACCTGCTGGCGATTCAAGGTAACACCACCAAAACAGGAGAAACAAGCTTGAAAAAGAGACACAGTCCAGATTTGAGTGGTGAAAGGAGGGTGATCTGAACTGTCCTTCACAGCAGGCCAGGGGCAACTGACCCTAACTGTGAACTAATTTAACAGCTTGAAAAGAAAGCTAGAAATCAGAGCTGAAAGGACATTGGACTTAAACGAAAAGTCTCAGAGTGTGCTCGATTACTTCTGTTAGTTTAATGACTTGATTCTATGCCTATTGTTTTGTTCCTTTTTTTCTCTTCCTTTTCTTCTCTTTTCTCCTCTCTGTAAACCATACCTTTGTATAGAGGAACAGCACACCAATAAGGTGGTTGCTTAGCTTGTATGTTAGCATCATTGTAGGTTTTTTGTTATTTCCTATGGGAGCTGGTTAATCTGTAGCCGTGGTCTATTGTTTTTATGTTTCAGTTTAGGTCTCTCTCTCCATTTGTTGATACACTCGTCTGTTTCCCCCCTTAATCCTCTCTCTCTCCACCCACCTCTTTCCCCCACTGTCTGCTCCATTCTCTTTCTCTGCTAACCACATTTTATTTCAGGGAGTTTAAACCTACAGCCCCACTGCACGGACAGATTCCAAGGCAGTGGGAAGTGGGTCCCAGATTATCTATATAACTCTCGGTGAATACTAGGACCTGTAGGTAAACTATGAATCACAGCTCCCCCTATAAATAAATCACAAAACTGCAAAAAGGATGACCCTCAACCTACAGTGCAACTCCAGAAATGAACAAAGTAGGAGGACATACATAAAGAATAGGAGATTGAACAAACAGAAGTAAAAGCAATCCCTCTACCCCTGAATAAAAGAATTGAAGAAGACGGTGAAGTGGAGGGAAGGAAAAAGTAGGGAGGGGAAGAAACCGCACAAATGAAGAAAACGCAAAAGAAGAATATAGGTCTCACACAGACCCCTGGGAGATCAGACACTGAGAAAACACATTCCGGAACACAAACAATGAAGAGCCCCCAGAATGACTGGTCACATGCAACAAACCCAGACATCAAGACATTAATAGAGAGAATTAAAAAACTTGAGGAGAGACAAGAGGAAAATAGGAAGGAGCTGATGACAGAAATAACAGCAGTAAAGAATACTGTGATGGAAATAAATAGCAAACTAATAAGCATGGAAAGCAGAATTAGCCAAGCAGAAGAAAGAATATCAGAGCTCGAAGACCAAAACACAGAACTAACCCAAACTGTCAAAAGCATAGAAAATAAGCTGAAAAAGACAGAACAAAACCTTCAAGAGATGAATGACCGAACCTAAGAGTAATTGGTCAAGAGACCGAACCTAAGAGTAATTGGCCTTCCTGAGGCAGAGAGAGAAACAGAGACCACACTAGAACAAAAATTTCATGAAATCATTCAAGAAACTTCCCTCATCTCATCAAGGATGAAAAAATTCAAACACAAGAGATTCAGAGAGCCCCTGCAAGACAACAAATGAGAAGACCAACTCCCAGACATATAATAATTTGCCTAAACAAAGTAGGTATAAAAGAAAAAATCCTAAAGGCTACAAGAGAAAAAGCTCAGACTATGTACCAGCAGAAGACCAATTAGAATAGCAGCAGATTTATCTACAGAAACCCTCCAGGCTAGGAGAGCTTGGAGCCCTATCTTCAAAGTTCTAAAAGATAAACAATTTCAACCGAGAATAACCTACCCAGCCAAGCTAAGCTTCATCAGTGAGGGGGGAATTGAAATGTTTCCCAGATATCCAATCCCTAAGAACCTACGCTGCCACAAGACCACCACTACAAGAAACACTTAAGAAAGTATTGAACACAGAAGAAAAGGAAAAAAGAACAACAACATTCTTCACAAGAGTACAAGCAAAAGATTAAAAACACACATGATCCAACTCTAAAACCAAAAAAAGACAACACACAAACAGGATGAACAACAATTCTGTAAGAACATTATGATAGGGATCAACTCTCACATTTCAATACTCAGTTTGAATGTGAACAGACTAAATGCACCACTGAAAAGACATAGAATGGCAAAATGGATAAAATATCACCAGGCAACAATCTATTGCCTTCAAGAGACTCACCTCACTAGAAAAGAAACTCACAGACTCAAAGAGGATGGGAAACAAATTTTCAGGTAAATGGAACTCAAAAGAAAGGAGGAGTCATGATCTTAATCTCAGACAAAATATCCTTTAAGCTATCAAAAATAAAAAAGATACAGAAGGCCACTACATAATGATAATAGGTTCAATCCATCAACAAGAAATATCCATCCTAAACATATATGCACTGAACACAGGAGCACCAACATTCATAAAGCATCTCCTAGGTAAACTAAAAAAAGATATTGTCTTCAATACCATCATAGCTGGGGACTTCAATACCCCACTCACAACCCTAGACAGATCATCAGGACAAAAAATTAGCAATGAGATCTGAAACCTCAAAGTGACTCTTGATCAAATGGACTTAATTGATACCTACAGAACCCTCCATCCAAAGACCACAGAATACACATTCTACTCATCACCATAGGAATGTACTCTAAGATCAACCACATACTTAGCCATAAATCAAGCATAAGCAAATTTAAAAGGACTGAAATTTTACCATGAACGTTCTCGGACCACAGTGGAATAAAAATAATCATTAACACCAACAAGGTCCCCCCAAAACCGACAAAAACACGGACACTAAACAGCATGATGCTAAACAACTCCTGGGTCAATGATGAAATCAAAACAGAGATTAAAAGATACCTGGAAACAAATGAAAATAAAGAAACATCTTACCGAAATCTCTGGGGTGCCATGAAAGCTGCAGTAAAAGGGAAATTTATATCCCTACAAATGCACATGAAGAAAATGGAAGGATTACAAATTAACAGCCTAACAAGCCACCTAAGGAAGCTGGAAAAGCAAGACCACAAAAACTCTAATTTCAGCAGAAGAATCCAGATCACCAAAATAAAAGCCCAAATCCAGGACATAGAAGACAAAAAGATAATATAAAAAAAAATCAATGAAACAAAAAGCTGGTTCTTCAAAAGGATAAACAAGATCAATGTTCCCCTAGCTAGATTGACGAAGAAAAAGAGAGAAAAAGCCCAAATAAACACATTCAGAAACACAAAAGATGAAGTCACATCTGATCCTGAAGAAATACAAAAGATCATTAGAGACTACTATGTACACATGTATGGAAATAAACTTGAAAACCTCAAGGAAATAGAGGACTTTCTGTCATCACACAATCTGCCTAGGTTGAAACAAGAAGAAATGGAGGCCTTAAATGGACCAATAACAATCAAGGAAATTGACTATGTAATAAGAAAACTACCTACAAAAAAAAAAACCCTGGACCAAATGGCTTTCCAGCAGAATTCTACAAGACATTTAAGGAGGAGCTTACACCAAACCTACTGAAGGTTTTCCAGGCGATTGAGAAAGACAGAACTCTCCCCAAATCATTTTACAAAGCTAACATCACATTGATACCCAAGCCAGGTAAAGACTCAACAAAGAAAGAGAACTACAGGCCAATATCTTTGATGAACATAGATACTAAAATTCTCAACAAGATCCCAGCAAACCGAATTCAACAACACATCTCATAAATCATCCATCATAATCAAGTAGGCTTCATCCCTGGGATGCAAGACTGGTTCAACATTCATAAAATCATAAATGTAATTAAATACATCAACAGATGTCAAAACATAAACCACATGATTACATCATTAGATGCAGAAAAATCTTTGGATAAAATCCAGCACCCCTTCTTGGTAAAAACCCTTGAACTGCTAGGTATAAGGGGAACATACCTAAAACAGAAAAAGCCATCTATGAGAAACCCACAGCCAGCATACTCCTAAATGGACAAAAACTGGAACCATTTCCCCTGAAAACTGGAACAAGACAAGGATGCCCACTCTCACCCCTCCTGTTCAATATAGTATTGGAAGTCCTGACTAGAGCAATCAGAGAAGAGAAGGCAATCAGGGATATTCAAATAGGAAAAGAGGAAGTCAAGCTATCTCTCTTTGCAGATGACATGATCATGTAACTTGAAAACCCAAGAGAATCTGTCAATAACCTCCTTACACTGATAAACGACTTTGAGAAAGTCCCAGGATATAAAATAAATATGCAAGAGTCAATCACATTTCTTTACACCAATAATAAACAAACAGAAACCCAAATAAAAAGCACAATCCCATTCACAATAGCCACAAAAAAAAATGAAATACCTTGTCATCTTCCTAACCAGAAACATGAAAGAACTTTACAATGAAAACTACAAAACACTGCTCAAAGAAATCAAAGATGACACAAACAAGTGGAAAAATATCCCATACTCATGGATTGGAAGAATCAACATTGTGAAGATGTCCATCTTACCTAAGGCCATCGACAGATTTATTGCAATACCCATCAAATTACCAGCAACATTCTTCTGAGACCTAGAAAAAACAACACAGGAATTCATATGGAAACACAAACAACCAAGAATAGCCAGAACAATCCTCAGCAAAAAAAACCCAAAGCAGGTGATATCACATTACCAGACTTCAAACTTTAGTATAAAGCTACAATCATCAAAACAGCTTGGTATTGGTACAGGAACAGGCATATAGATCAATGGAATAGAATTGAGATTCCAGAAGCAAAACCTCAATTTCTCAACCAACTCATCTTCAACAAAGCCTCCACCACCTACCACTGGGGAGAGGAGTGGTATTCAGCAAATGGTGCTGGGAAAACTGGGCTGACCACATGCAGAAGATTGAAACAGGACCCCTATCTATCCCCATACACAAAAACTAACTCTAAATTGATCAGAGACCTAAATGTAAAACCTGAAATCATAAGACCCTTAGAAAATGAAGGACATACCCTCATGGAAATTGGAACTGGCATTCAAATCCTGAACAAAACCTGAAACCCACAGGTAATAAGAGAGAAGATAGACAAGTGGGACCTCATTAAACTCACAAGCTTCTGCATAGCCAAATAAACTATCAAGAGAACAGGGAGACAGCCTAGAGACTGGGAAAAAGTATTTGCCAACTCCAGGTCTGACAAAGGCTTAACATCTTGGATATGCAAGGAACTCAAATGTGCTGAAAGAAAAAAACAAACAACTGCATTATAAAAGGGCAAAAGATATGAACAGACACTTCTCAAAGGAAGATATCTAAGCAGCCAACAGACACATGAAGAAATGTTCAACCTCACTAATCATCAAGGGGATGCAAATCAAAACCACACTGAGATACCACCTAACTCCAGTCAGAATGGCCATTATCAATAACTCAAAAAATAACAGTTGTTGGAGAGGGTGTGGCAAAAAGGGAACACTTCTACACTGTTGGTGGGGAGTGCAAACTAGTGCAACCTCTGTGGAAAACAGTATGGCGATTCCTAAATGCTCTAAATATTGACCTCCCATATGACCCTGCAATCCCCCTACTGGGAATATACCCCGAAGAACTCAAATCACTCTATAGAAAAGATACCTGCACACGTATGTTTATTGCAGCATTGTTCACAATAGCAAGAACCTGGAAGCAACCACGCTGTCCATCAAAAGAGGACTGGATTTTAAAAATGTGGTACATATACAGGATTGAGTACTACACAGCCATAAAAATGAACAAAATCATGAATTTTGCAGCAACCTGGATGGAACTAGAGTCTATAATACTGAGCGACCTCTCACAGAAACAAAGATCTGAGTATCACATGTTCTCACTCATACAGTGGACCTTGAACATCCAATGTAATACTATAAGAAAATGACTGACAATGGTGCGAAACTATGGGGGGAAGGGAAGGGAGATGGGATTAACGGTAGTCAATATCTGTCTGTGGATGGGGAGACAACTCTTATCAACAAGGGTGCCTGAACAAAGCATATTTGTATACCTAACTCTTAACTGTACCCCACAATATCATAATAAAAAATATTGATTACAAAAAAAATTGTGGGGTACAATTCAGGGTTAGACATACAAATATTACTTGTGCAGCTATCCTTGCTGATGAGGTATGCCCCTCCCTCCACTAGCAGTTTCCTTCAAATGCCAGTCCCATACCCCTTCCTCTGACAGTTTTTCACTACTGCCAATCTCTTTCTTATAGCATTATAATTGTTCAAGGTTCGTTTATGAGTGAGAACATATTGAACTCTGTTGTTTGTTTCTGTAATAAATCACTGAATATGATTGACTCCAAATCCACCCAGGTTGCTGGAAAGTCCATATATTTGTCCTTCTTTATGGCTGCATAATATTCCATCATGTATATGTACCACCTTTTTTAAATTCAGTCCAGCTTCGATGGGCAACACAGTTGGTTCCATGTTTTTGCTAATGTGAATAGAGTTGCAATAAACATACATACGTAGCTATCTTTTCTGGGTATCAGTGCAATGTTAGCATCGAAAATGATTTTGGGAGAATTCCATCCCTCACAATTGCCTGGAATACTTTCAGTAAGGATTGGGGTCAGCTCCTTCTTGTATATTTTGTAGAATTCTGCTAGAAAGTCATTCAGTCCAGGGCATTTTTTGGTAAATACTTTTCGTATGTCAGAGTCAATTTCCTGGGTTGTTATTGGTCTATTTGGTGTCTCAATGTCTTCTTGTTTTAACCTGGGGAGGTTGTGTGATGTCTGAAAGTCCTCCATTTCATCTAGGTTATCAAGTTTCCTTCCATATAGGTGAACATAGTAATCTCTGATAATCTTTTGTATTTCTTTGGGGTCAGTTATGATTTGATCTTTTGTATTTCTGATTGTATTTATTTGGGCTTTTTGTCTCTTTTTCTTGGTCATTCTGGCTAGGGACACATCAATCTTGTAAATTCTTTCAAAGGATCAGTTTTTTGTTTTGTTGATGTTTTCTATGATATTTTTGTCTTCCATATCCTGTATTAGGGCTCTTATTTTTGTGATTTGGATTCTTTGGCTAAAGTTGGGGTTTTGGTGGTCTTCTCTTTCCAGCTCTCTTAGGTGATTTGTTAGGCTCTCAACTTCTGATCTTTCCGTTTTCTTGATGTGTACTTATAGAGATATAAATTCCCCTCTGAGAACTGATTTCAGGGCATTGCAGAAGTTTTGGTAAGCTGCTTCTTCCTTTTCATTTTTTTCCAGGAATCTTTCAATTTCTTCTCTTATTTCAGTGTTGACCCAGTCATTGTTCAGCATCATGCTGTTTAGTGTCCATGTATTTGTGGGCTTTGGGGAAATGTTTTTGGTTTTGATGTTTATTTTTATTCCACTGTGGTCCCAGAATGTGCATGGCAAGATTTCAACCTTATGGAATTTTTTATGCTTGACTTATGGCCAAGGATGTGAATGATCTTGGAGTGTGTTCCATGTGGTGATAAGTAGAATGCATATTCTATGGTTGTTGGGTGTAATAATCTGTAAGTATCTACCAAGTTGATTTGGTCAAGTGTCAAGTTTAGGTTCTGCATCTAGTTGTTGATTTTTTGCCTCAATGATCTATCTAGGGCTGTCAGTGAGGTATTCAAGTCCCCTGCTATAATAGTGTTAGAGTCAATATCTTTTTTTAGTTTATTTCGTAGTTGCTTTATAAATGTTCGTGCTTCTGTGTTGGGTGCATATGTATTTGGGATGGATATTTTTTGTTGATGGATTGAACCTTTTAACATAATGTAGTGTCCTTTTGCATATTTTTAATTTTTGATAGCCTAAAGGTTGTTTTGTCTGATATTAAGATTGCAACTCCTGCCTACTTTTGTGATCCATTTGCCTAGAAACTCGTTTTCCATCCTTTAACGTTCAGTTTATCTGCCTCCCTTGTAGTGAGATGAATTTCCTGGATGCAGCAAATAATCGGGTCATGGTTTCTTATCCAGTTCCACCATTCAGTGTCTTTTCAGTGGTGCATTTACTCCATTCATATTCAGGCAGATTACTGAAATGTGATTGCTTATCCCTGTCATGAGGTTCTTATAAAGTTTTTTCTTTGTTTGCTTGTTTTCTTTTGGCTTTGGGGTTAATGTATTCATATGTTTTCAAGTTTCTTGTTACACTGTATTTTTTGTTGATTCTGTGCTCTGTTGTTCTCTTGGGGAGCATGTGGTCATTCTTTTTTTTTCTTTCTTCTGTGCTTAATATCTTTTTAAGTGTCTGCTGTAGAGCTAGTCTGGAAGCTGCATAATCTCTTAGGGATTGGATGTCTGGGAAGGTTTTTAATTTTCCATCATGAATGAAGCTGAGCTTGGCTGGATAAGAAATTCTTGATTTAAATTGTTTTTATTTGAAGACTTTGAATATAGGGCTCCAGTTCCTTCTTGTTTGTAATGTTTCTGCTGACATTTCTGCTGCTATTCTGATTGATTTTCCCTGGTAGGTAGTGTGACCCTTCTTTCTTGCTGCCTTAAGAATTTTTTCTTTTGTGCCTACTTTGAGTAGGCAAATTACTATGTGTCTAGGGATTGGTCTTCTCATTTGATGTCTTGTAGGGGCTCTCTGTATCTCTTGTGCTTGGCTATTCGCATCTCTGGTGAGATGGGGATAGTTTTCTTGGATTACCTCCTAGAATATTTGTTCCAAATTGTTTTCATTTTCCCTTTCTTCTTCTGGAATACCAATTAGGCATAGGTTCAGCCTCCTGATATAATCACACATCTCTTGTAGGCTTTGCTCTTTCTCTCTGAGTCTTCTTTCTATGCTGTTTACAGATCAGGTTAATTCTATGTTCTGGTCTTCAAGTTTTGAGATTCTTTCTTCAGCTAGATTAATTCTGCTTTCCATGCTTGTCATCTTGTTATTTATTTCCTGGATGAAATTTTTTATTGCCAGAATCTCTGTTACAAGTTCTTTCAGTGTTGCATCTTGTCTTTCTTGAGTCTTATTCACTCTTTCCAGCCATTCCCTGATCCCTGTCATATTCTGGGGCTAGTGGTTGGTGACTCATTGTTTGGGCACCAAGGTCTGCTTTCTCAGGAGTTTTATCTTTGGTAGACTTGGAGTTACCTGAGGTCTTCCTTTGACCTTTCCTCATTTGTGGCAGATATCTTAGATTTTTGTTGTTGTTGTTCTGTTATTCAGTGTCAGTCGGAGAGGCTTTCCCTTCTGGTGTTTCCTCAGCCCTTTATTCTTCCCTGATCCAGGCTCTGGATTTGTTCTATTTTGAAATAGAATGGTGGATGGGAAGCTTTGCTGTCTCTTGTAGTTTTTGAAATCTGAGTAAAGTGGGGGTTGTGGCACTAGGAATCAGATGCTACTTGCTAATTAAAATGTTCACTTATTGTGATATGTGTTTCCTGAGATCCACTCCCACCTCCACACTATATGATGATTCAAAGCAGAAACCAACACACACTACAAAACAATCTGGAATAACAACAACAACAACAACAGACCCAGAAAAATAGAAAACCCAAGAAAATTAAGCACGCACACACACACACACACACACACACACACACACACACACACACACACACACACATATGCCTAGTACAAAGTGAATAGAGAAGAAAAACAAAAAGACCGAAGGGGGGAGAATGAGAAAAAAGAGAGCAAAAAAGGGAGGATTCAGGTGGAACCCTCACACATATATTGACACATCCTTTAAACTATAAAAAAATGAATATTAAAAAACCCCAGAAGAACAAAAGAGCAAAAACTAACAACAAAATCAAAAGATGAATACTCAGTCATTCACATGCATACATAAACAGAGAATGACAAAAAAGAAACAGAAAAAGAAAAGAAAAAAAATTGGGGAGGAGATGCACATCAAGCATAACAAAACAAAACAAACAAAACAAAACAAACCTGTCTTCTTGTGACTTCCTACTCTCATATGGTCAGGGAGATCCCTGGTGGGGATGTACAGGATAGACTCTTCAGCAGGTATGTACTCTCATGAGATTGTCCCAGCTAGGCCTATCCTGGAATGGGGTTCTCCTAATGCAACTGATATCCAGGCTCTGTCTGGGTTTGTCCCTCTCAGTTGTGGCCCAGCTGTATGAGTCTGATGTTTAGAGGATTGCTGGGGAGGAGGGGGTTGGGGTCAGCCCTGGACTCACCACTGATCTCTTTGGAGTTCTTCCTCATCCTTTTCTGGCCACACCCTTTGTCACACAGCTGGGTCAGGGTAGAGGGGTGGGGTGCCTGAAACTCAGTACTCGTCAGGTCCCTCTGAAGTTTGTGCTCTCAGGATATTTCTTCTGGACCATGATCCAGCCCTGAGTAGTTGATCTGCCATTCACAGAGATTGGATTTCTGGACTCCATCTGCAGCCCCTTCCAACACCTTGCTAGGTGCTGAAGTGGTGAGGCAAAGCCTAGAACAGTCTCTCTCCTACTTCAATGATGAGGGAACACCTGGGTCAATAGTTTGTTCAGCTTAGGCAACAAGTTAGAGGCTGGGGGTGGGAAGCTAGGTGGGACAATGCAAATCTCAGCCTGTAAAATGGCTGTGGTGGGTGATTCCTCACCAGGCATGTATGCCTCTCCAGATTCCCCAATGCTCTCTCTCCAATAATCAGATCCTGTGCTTCAGCAGGTCTGGTATGACAGGTGATGGTGTGTGCCCAGTGCCAGGCACTGAGAATCACCTGAATTCAGCAGGCTTCTCTCAGGCATGTTCCTGCAGGCAGCTGACGTTTCTGCGCATGATCTTGCGAGCTGCGCTCTAATTTCAGAGCAATGGGGGCTTGCAGTCACCCTCAGAGGGGGGACCCAGGTGCATGCAGCTGAGTATCTCCTCAGAAGAACTTTCAAGCTCCCACCAACATTCACCTACTCATGCAGAGAGACCATTGTCACTTGCCTCCACAGAGATTCTTACAGCTTGACCTGTTGACCACCATCTTAAGCTCTGCCCCAGGTATCTTTTCTATACAGTGATTTGAGTTCTTCCGGGTATATTCCCAGTAGGGGGATTGCAGGGTCATATGGAAGGTTGATTTTTAGAACTTTTAGGAATCTCCACACTGATTTCCACAGAGGCTATACTAGTTTACACTCCTACCAACAGTGTAGAAGTATTCCTTTTCACCACATCCTCTCCAGCATCTGTTAGTTTTTGAGTTGTTGATGATGGTCATTCTGACTGGAGTTAGGTAGTATCTCTGTGTAGTTTTAATTTGCATCTCCTTGATGACTAATGAGGCTGAACATTTTTTCATGTATCTGTTGGCTGCTCATATGTATTCTTTTGAGAAGTGTCTATTTATATCTTTTGCCCACTTGGTAATGGGGTTGTTTGTTTGTTTTTTTTCTTTTCAGTACATTTGAGTTCCTTGTAGATTCTTGATGTTAGGCCTTTGTCAGGCATACAGTTGGCAAATATTTTTTCCCAGTCTATGGGCTGTCTCCCTGATCTCTTGATGGTTTCTTTGGCTTTGCAGAAGCTTGTCAGTTTAATGAGGTCCCACTTGTCTATCTTATCTCTTATGGCCTGGGCACTTTGGGTTTTGATCAGGATTTGGTTTCCCATTCTAACTTCCATAAGACTGTGTCCTGCATTTTCTAAGGTCCTTACAGTTTGAGGATTTACATTTAGGTCTGTGATTCATTTAGAGTTAATTTTTGTGAATGGGGATAGGAATGGTCCTGTTTCAATCTTCTGCATATGGTCAATCAGTTTTCCCAACACCATTTACTGAATAGGTTCTCCTCTCCCCAGTAGTGGGTGGTGGAGTCTTTGTTGAAGATGAATTGGTTGAAAAATTGAGGTTTTGCTCCTGGAATCTCTATCCTGTTCCATTACTCTATATGCCTATCATTGTACCAATACCAGGTTGTTTTGATTATTGTAACTTTATAATAAAGTTTAAAGTCTGGGAGTGTGATAACTCCTGCTTTGTTTTGTTTTGTTTTTTTGTTTTTTGCTGAGGATTGTTTTGGTTATTCTTGTTCGTTTATGTTTCCATATGAGTTCCTGTATCATTTTTTCTAGGTCTGAGAAGAATGTTGCTGGTAATTTGATAGGTATTGCATTAACCTTGAAAATCCAAGTGAATCTGCAAAAAAACTCCTTGCACTTATAAAGGACTTTGGCAAAGTCTCAGGGTGTAAAATAAATGTGCAAAAGACAATCGCATTTCTATACACCAATAACAAAAAAACAGAATCCCAAATAAAAAGCTCAATTCCATTCACAATAGCCACACACACAAAAAATGAAATACCTTGGCATCTTCCTAACCAGAGATGTGAAAGACCTTTACAATGAAAATTACAAAACACTCAAATAAATCAAAGATGTCACAAACAAGTGGAAAAATATTCCATGCTCATTGATTAGAAGAATCAACATTGTTAAGATGTCCATTTTACCTAAGGCAATCTACAGATTTAACACAATACCTATCAAATTACCAGCAACAATTTTTTATAAATAAATTCTGGGATTGTTTTGGTCTCCTCTCATATGTTGATATGATGTACAATTTGCTAATAGCAGGCATACCTAGAAAAAATAAAAGGTGAAATCAGAAGCAACTAAGGCTAAAACTCATTTCAGGCAGTTGATAACAAAAGATAACTTTTTTTTTTGAATTGGAGTTCCTTGTAGTTTTTACCCTGTCGATAGGTTAAATACAGAAAATGTATCACCTATGAGTAATCCTCTGTTCTTTTCCTTAATATACTATGGGTCTTTATCATGGAATGTGTCTAGTTCTGTAGACATTTTTTTTTTAATTGGAGTCTCACTCTGTCACCCAGACTGGAGTGCAGTGGCTGCTCCCGGCCACTGCAGCCTCGACCTGCTGGGCTCTGGCAATCCTTCCACCTCAGCCTTCTGAGTAGCCAGAATTACAGGCATGTGCTACCATGCCCAGTTAATTTTTTATTTTGATTTATTGTAGAGATGAGATCTCACCTGCCCAGGTGGTCTTGAACCCACGGGCTCAGGCAATCAACTCACCTCAGCCTCCCAAAGGCGAGGGATTACAGGCTGAGCCACCGAGCCCGACTACAAAAGATAACTTGTTGGAATATTTGTTCTTTGAGGCCCAGAACTTACAGTTAATTAACACTATATTAGTCAGCCATACATTTAGCCATATTCTTTGAAAGAAACCCCAATGTACAGGGGTGAATCAGGGTAAAGAAGTCAAAACTCAGGAAGGGATGCTGGCCAAAAACATCTGTTGGGCACAACTTTCAAGATTAAAGGTCTGCATTCATTCAGTAAGTAGTAATGAAGTATCTAGTATGTATAAGGCATTTGCTATATTCTGAATGTTTGTGTCTCCCTAAAATTCATATGTTGAAATCATAGCCCCCAAGGTAGTGGTAACAAGAGGTGGGGCCTTTGCAAAGTGATTAGGTCATGAGAGCAGAGCTCTTATGCATGATATTCATGACCTTATAAAAGAGTCCCCAGAGAGACACTTTCCCCAATGTCACCATGTGAGGACACAACAAAAAGGCACTATGTATGAACCAGGAAGTGGGCCATTACCAGAGACCAAAACTGTCAACATTCTGACATTAGAATTCCCAGGTCTCTAAACTGTGAGAAATAAATCCCTGTTATAAACTTCCCAGTTTATGGTACTTTGTTATATCATCCAGAACAGATTAGCACAGCATCCTTATGGCATCTGAAGGCAGCAATATACTCACAGAGGCTATTTTGCCTCTGTAACCACTTCAGCCAGATCACCATTCATATCCCTCTTCATTTATTCAATTAATGTATTAAAAGTCTACTGTGGTAAAAACTAAATATACAAAGAGAAGAAAAGAAAATAAACAAAAAGGAGTCAGAGACAAGATAGCGATGGGACAAGCCGAACTGTGACAATCTCCACAAAAGGTGGCTCCTGAAGGCAGATCCATGCACCCCTGTAACCACTGCCAACACAGGAGGTGGCTGTTGTAGCCAGTTCCACACAGCAAACAACCTCTGTTGCACTATGGTCTCTCCAAAGGATTAATGCTGTTTGCTACTAGGTGCTGAACAGCTGCTTTCGGCTCTTGGCTCCGCCTGGGGAATTCCCAGCTCCCTCCTCCACCCCAAGCTGCCAACGGTACACCAAATGCAATGCCCAGCTATATCGCTGATTGCCAATGCTTCACGCCAGACACACACCAACATAGCCCATCATAGTGGATCATCCACAGACCCAGATGAGTGGAGAGAAAGGACAAGTGGAGAGAAATGATTGGCAAAAGAGGAGCTGCCCACCGCAGCCATTTTCCAGGCAGAAATTCACATTGCGCCCATCTATGAGCAGGCTCCACCTTGGTTTCTAAGGTAACCTCACCAAAGAGGAGACAAAAGACAACCCCCTACACTTAATCAGACACAGACAATTCAGTCCTGTAGCAGACCTCTCAGGCAGCAAGCCAAGAGAACCAACCCAGGCTATGAGTAAATCTTTCTGCCTGCAATGAGAACAAAGGGGAGAGGCTAGAGATCAGAGCTGAAGAGACTTTAAACACTCAGGAAAGACTCCAGAGCTAGTCTGGTTTCTTACTTTGATTTTAGATTTAATTGTTTTGACTGTTTTGTTCACTTTTGTTTGCTTTTTGAGTAAGACTATTTGTTTGTGTTGGGGATAAGAACATTAAAAGGCATTTTATTGGACTGTCTTTGTGTGATTACCGGTATGCTTTAGCAATTTTGTTTGTTTGTTTTTTACTCTTTTCTGGCCTTGTGTCTCTTTTCATTCGTTAGTTGGTATGTATGTGAATATTGCCACTTACTCTTCTCTCTTTCCAACTTCCTCTTGACTCCCCCACCTTCTTTCATTATTTTCCTTTTTCTTACTTCCTTTTGTTCTAGAGATCAAACCTAAACCCCACTGCATGGACAGATTGTGAGGCAGTGGGAAGTGGGTTCCAGTGTGCCCATATACCTGTTGGTGGATACTGGGATCTACAGATAGATTCTGAATCACAGCTTCCACCTCAATTAAATCTCACAACTGCAAAAAGTACAACCCCAACCCACAGTCCAGCCTCCAAAGTGAATGACACCAGAGGACACTCATAAAGAAGAACAGGAGATTGAACAAAAAAAGTAAAAGCAAACCCGCATTCCCTGAAAAACCGAATTAAAGAAGGGATGGGAAAGGGGGAGAGAAAAATCTACACAAATGAAGAAAAACCAAAAGAAGAATATGGGTCTCTCACAGACCCCTGGGAGGTCAGACACTGAGAAAACTGACTTTAGAATGCAAACAATGAAGAGCCCTAGGAAGACTGGTCTCAAACTACAAACCGAGATATCAAGACATTAATGGAGAGATTAAAAAAAATTGAGGAGAGACAAGAGGAAACTAGGAGGGAGTGGATAACTGAGATAACAGTAGTAAAGAATACTGTGAATGAAATAAATAACAAACTGATAAGCATGGAAAGCAGAATTAGTCAAGCAGAAGAAAGAATCTCAGAGCTTGAGGACCAAAATATACAACTAACCCAAACTGTCAAAAACATAGAAAAGAAAGACAGAACAAAACCTTCAAGAGATGAGCGATTACTTCAATAGACTGAACCTAAGAGTAATTGGTCTTCCTGAGGCAGAAAGAGAGACAGAGACCACCCTGGTACAAACATTCCACAAAAATATTCAAGAAAACTTCCCTCATCTCATCAGTGATGTGAATATGCAAACACAAGAGATTCAGAGAATCCCTGCAAGACAATAAATGAGAAGACGAATTCCCAGACACATAATAATTTGTCTAAACAAAGTAGGCATAAAAGAAAAAATCCTAAAGGCAGCAAGAGAAAAAGGTCAGATTGCCTACCATGGAAGACCAATTAGAATAGCAGCAGATTTAACTACAGAAACCCTTCAGACTAGGAGCCTATCTTCAATGTTCTAAAAGATAAATAGTTTCAACCAAGAATAACCTACCCAGCCAAGCTAGGTTTCATCAGTGAGGGAGAATTAAAATCTTTCCCAGATATCCAATCCCTAAGAACTTATGTTGCCACCAGACCACCTCCACAAGAAACACTTGAGAAAGTATTAAACACAGAAGAAAAGGAAAAAAGAACAACAGTGTTCTTCACAAGAGTACAGGAAAAAGATTTTAAAAAAACACATGAACCAAGCCCAAAACCAAAAGAAAGACAACAAACATACAGCAGCAACAACAATAATTCTATAAGAACCTTATGATACAGATGAACTCTCACATTTCAATAATTAGCCTGAATGTGACTGGACTAAATGCACCACTGAAAAGACATAGAATGGCAAAATGGATAAAATATCACCAGGCAACAATATACTGCCTTCAAGAAACTCATCTCACTAGAAAGGACACTCACAGACTCAAAGTAAGAGGATGAGAAACAAATTTTCAAGTGAACTGAACACAAAAGAAAGGATGAGTTGCGATTTTTATCTAAGACAAAATACGCTTTAAGCTATCAAAAATTTAAAAAGATACAGAAGACCACTATATAATGATAAAAGGTTTAATGTATCAACAAAAAATATCCATCCTAAACATATATCCACCCAACATAGATGTGCCAACATTTATAAAGCAGCTTCTAGGTAAACTCAAGAAAGATATTGTCTCTAACTCTATCATAGCTGGGAACTTTAAGACCCCACTCACAAACCTAGACAAATCATCAGGACAAAAAAATCAGGAAGGAGATCCAGAACCTCATGTGACTCTTGACCAAATGGACTTAATTGATACATACAAAACCCTCCACCCAATGACCACAGAATATACATTCTACTCATCACCACATGGATAGTACTTTAAGATCGATCACATACTTGGCCATGAATCAAGCATAAACAAATTTCACAAGATTGAAATTTTGCCATGTACTTTCTCAGACCACAGTGGAATGAAAATAAACATCAAAACCATCAAGGTTCCCCCCAAACCCACAAAGACATGGACACTAAACAGCATGATGCTAAGCAACTCCTGGGTCAATGATGAAATCAAAACAGAGATTAAAAGATGCCTGCAAATAAATAAAAATGAAGAAACATCTTACCAAATCTCTGGAATGCCATGAACGCTGTAATAAGAGGGGAATTCATATCTCTACAAGTGCACATGAAGAAAATGGAAGGATAACAAATTAACAACCTAACAAGTCACCCAAGGAAGCTGGAAAAGTAAGACCACCAAAACCCTAACTTCAGCAGAAGAATCCAGATCACCAAAATAAAAGCCCAATTCCGGGACAGAGAAGACAAAAAGATAATACAAAAAAAAAAAAAAATCATTGAAACAAAAACTGGTTCTTTGAAAGGATAAACAAGATTGATGGTCCCCTAGCTAGACTGACCAAGAAAAAGAGAGAAAAAGTCCAAATAAACACACTCAGAAACAGAAAAGATGAAGTCACATCTGGCCCTGAAGAAATACAAAAAAAAAGCTCATTAGAGACTGCTATGCACACTTGTATGGAAACAAACTTGAAAACCTTAAGGAAATGGAGTACTTTCTTACATCACACAACCTGCCTAGGTTGAAACAAGAAGAAATCGAGACCCTAAATAGACCAATAACAATCAAGGAAATTGACTATGTAGTAAGAAAACTACCTACAAAAAAAAACCCTGGACCAGATGGCTTTCCAGCAGAATTCTATAAGACATTTAAGGAGGAGCTGAAACCAATCCTACTGAACAGAGATTGAACAGAAAGAAGCAAAAGCAACCCGACATTCCCTGAAAAGTATTTCAGACGATTGAGAAAGATGGAACTCTCCCCAAATCATTTTATGAAGTTAACATCACATTGATACCCAAGACAGGTAAAGACCACACAAAGAGATTACAGACCAATATATTTGATGAACATAGATGCTAAAATTCTCAACAAGATCCTCGCAAACTGGATTCAACAACACATCTCAAAAATCATCCATCATAATCAAGTAGGCTTCATCCCTGGAACGGAAGGCTGGTTCAACATTCGTAAGACCATAAGTGTAATTAAATACATCAACAGACATCAAAACAAACACCACATGATTATATCATTAGATGCAGAAAAAGCTTTTGATAAAATCCAACACCCTTCTTGATAAAAACCCTTGAATGTTTAGGCATACATGGAAAATACCTCAAAATAGTAAAAGGTATCTATGAGAAACCCACAGCCAGCATACTCCTAAACAGACAAAAATTGGAACCATTTTCCCTAAAAACTGGAACAAGACAAGGATGCCCACTCTCACCCCTCCTGTTCAGTACAGTATTGGAAGTCCTGACTAGAGCAATCAGAAAAGAGAAGGCAATCTAGAGTATCCAAATAGGAAAAGAGGAAGTCAAGTTATCTCTCTTTGGAGACAACATGATTGTGTTCCTTGAAAACCTAAGAGAATCTGTCAAAAGCCTCCTTGCACTTATAAAGGACTTTAGCAAAGTCTCAGGGTATAAAATAAATGTGCAAAAGACAATTGTATTTCTTTACACTAATAATAAACAAACAGAAACCCAAATAAAATGCACAATCCCATTCACAATAGCCACAAAAAAATGAAATACCTTGGCATCTTCCTAACCAAAGATGTGAAAGAACTTTACAATGAAAACTGAAAAACACTGCTCAAAGAAATCAAATATGACACAGACAAGTGGAAAAATATCCCATGCTCCTGGATTGGAAGAATCAACATTGTGAAGATGTCCATCTTACCTAAGGCAATCAACAGATTTAATGCAATACCCATCAAATTACCAGCAACATTCTTCTCAGATCTAGAAAAAAAAATACAGGTATTCATATGGAAACACAAACGACCAAGAATAGCCAGAACAATCCTCAGCAAAAAAATAAATAAATAAAAATAAGTAGGAGGTATCACAATACCAGACTTTAAACTTTACTATAAAGCTACAATAATCAAAAGAGCTTGGTATTGGTACAAGAACAGGCATATAAACCAATGGAATAGAAGTGAGATTCCAGAAGCAAAACCTCAATTTCTCAACCAACTCATCTTAGACAAAGCCTCCATCACCCAGTACTGGGAGAGGAGAACCTATTCAGTAAATAGTGCTGGGAAAACTGACTAACTCCATGCAGAAGATTCAAACAAGACCCCTATCTATCCCCATACACAAAAATTAGCTCTAAAGTCCTAAATGTAAATCTCAAACCATCAGAACTTTAGAAAATGCAGGACACACCCTCATGGAAGTTGGAACTGGCATCCAATTCCTGAGCAAAAGCCCAAATTCACAGGCCATAAGAGATAAGATAGACAAGTGGGACCTCATTAAACTGGCAAGCTTCTGCAAAGCCAAAGAAACCATCAAGAGAGCAGGGAGACAGCCTACAGACTGGGAAAAAGTATTTGCCACCTCCATGTCTGACAAAGGCCTAACATCTAGGATTTACAAGGAACTCAAATGTGCTGAAAAGGAAAAACAAGCAACCCCATTATAAAGTGGGCAAAAGATATGAACAGACACTTCTCAAAAGAAGACATACGAGCAGTCAACAGATACATGAAGAAATGTTCTACCTCCCTAGTCATCAAGGAGATGCAAATTAAAACTACCCTGAGATACCACCTAACTCCAGTCAGAACGGCCATTATCAATTACTCAAGAAATAACAGATGCCAGAAAGGATGTGGTGAAAAGGGAACACTTATACACTTCTGGTGGGAGTGTAAACTAGTGCAGCCTCTGTGGAAAGCAGTGTGGTGATTCCTAAAAGCTCTAAAACTCGACCTTCTATATGACCTCACAATCCCCCTACTGGGAATATACCCTGAAGAATTCAAATCACTCTATAAAAAAGATACCTGCACACGTATGTTTATCGCAGCATTGTTCCCAATAGCAAGATCATGGAACCAACCATTCTGTCCATCAAAAGAGGACTGGATTTTAAAAATGTGGTAGATGTACACAATGGAATATTACACAGCCATAAAAAAGAACAAAATCATGAATTTTGCAGCAACCTGGATGGAATTAGAGTTTATAATACTGAATGATCTCTCACAGAAACAAAGATCTGAGTATCACATGTTCTCACTCAGAAGTGGACCTTAAACAACTATCGTAATACTATAAGAAAAGGATTGACAGTGGTGGGAAACTATGGGCAGTGGCAAGGAAGGGAAGGGAGGTGGGATTAACAGTTGGCAATATCTGTCTCACTAAAATCAAGCTCTTCCCACCTTACTACTGATAGGATCTTTAGAGGTCTTTATCGCTAAGATCAGGCTCTTTTGGTGAAAAATCATATCAGTAGTGTAACTTCTCGATGGTGGCATTTTCTTGCCAATCTTGTTCCCTGGGCACTCAACCTGGTCTACTGGCAGTCTGTTTGAATAATCCCTAGGCTTCTTTATTCCTGTCTCTGACCAGCTTGATTGGACCTTCTCTGTTTCTGCTCTACTTTATGTTCTGGCTCCTGTCCTCTTAGTCTGCCCCCCCCCCTTTTTTTCTTGTTCTGGGCTCTCTCAGCAATGGCCCTAGCCGAGGGCTTCATGTTCTTGTCTCTTACCTGTAAACACCATCCTTGACAGTGTACTTTGAACAATCTACGTCTCCAATGACCATATTGGCATCAATTCATACCATTTTTGTTTGAAAATAATAACAAAAAAACTAATATTCAATTCTGCTTTGTGATCATCTGGAGGGATGAAGGTAATTCCTTCTTTTATAAAAACTGTAAAGTAAAAGATGATATGCAGATACTTTTTAAACAGTAATTCAAACTGCCTGTTTTCTTGATCCAGTAAACACATACCAATAAAACTGGCAAAGACAAGAATAAAAAATATATAGTTAACAATTCAAATAAATCCTTCTGAGCCTGGGGCCCTTCAAACATATTGCTATTTTACTGTTGGCTTGCATAGCCAGGTGCCTACACTCTCTGCTTCTTATTAACGGCATTCTGTCTGTTTTTGTGAATTTCCCAAGTTCCTCTTCTTACATTATTTATATTTCTAAAAGCCTTATTATCATTTAAATTATATCTAAAAGCAACTTACTGTGCTACATCTGAAGCATAGAGGGAAAAGGGGAGTGGGCAGGTTCTGAGGTAAATCCTACTGGGTTCTTTCCTGCCTTTCTCCCCCTCAGATACATTTATCCAAAAGGAATCACATTAAAGTAAATATCAAAGGCATTACTGAGGTGCAGGGTTGACAAAAACCTTTATAAAAGCAGGGAAGGGAAACGCTTTGGACATGGGGTGGTCTTTCAGGGAGAAGGTTTCAGGTGCAGATGATCTGCATGTAAGCCTTAGGTAAGGAGTTCTCATTATTTTCCCCATCATTCCACAGTCCACTACTTTCTAAATAGGCAGTCCACTGCTTTGCCACTTAGCTGTAAAGGAATCTGTGATTGGGGGAACTCTGGTGAAGTAAGAATCCCAAGAAAATATGGGCATAAACTATAATAAAAAACTAAGAAAATAGTAAAAGAATGAGGTACATCCATATATGCTGGTGTAAAAAGATTTTCAGAAAGTATTGCAGATAGTAAAAAGGAAGATGTCTACATCATAAAATGTATGCCTTCAAACCCCCAAGACTTTATAGAGCATGTAAATGTAAAATCATTAAAAAGGAAGTCAAGGTATGGCTGGCAGAATACACACTATTGACACTGATTATTGTCTTAGTTAGTTTCCTGTTGCTATAACAGAATACCACAGACAGCATAGTTTATAATTAAAAAAACTTTGTTTATCTCATGGTTTGGAAGGCTGGTAAGTCCAAGAGTATGGTGCCAGCATCTGGTGAGGGCTTTTATTCTGCATCATAACATGACAGAGGGCAGCACATGACTAGAGGGCATGAGAGCCAGAGAGAGCTCAAGTTTATAACAAAGCTGCTCTCTTGATAAGAAACTCACTCCCATGATCATGCCACTAGCTCAATCATGAATGCAGAAACCTCATTAATTCATTAATACATTTATGAAGGCAGAGAAATTGAGCTTTTAACACAAACTTTTGGAGGACATATTCAAACCATAGCATTATGTTTCAAAAGGAAAACTAATAGCTATTGAATGGGACTTTTTTGTCTCATTTTATACACTTCAAATTTTTAATAATAAATGGGGATTATGTTTAACATATATGAGAAAACAATGAAGGTGATTTCTGAATTGGAGATGATACCAGTATGGTCCTGATAAGCTTCATTCTCCAATCTTCTATTCTTCTCATCCACTAACACAAATTTAAAGTACCTCAGACTACAGAGAGAAATTCATTTCCTCAAAGGGTCCATATTCCTCCAGGCCCTCATAACGCTTTCCTTTCAACTAGGATTCCCTCCTTTTGCTTTTTTCCCCATTTCCACATGGCTAATTTGTTCTTGCCTTCCTGTTTGTGCTTAGATATCACTTTCTCCAGAAAAAAATGGCCCCACATTCCACCCTGAACCATCTTCCTTCCTTTCTCTACCCATTCTGCCAGAAAAATCAAGGACCAGGACAAACAGGCCATCAGTTGGCCCAGATTAGTGCCCAGTTAAAAAAGGAAATGACAGTAATCCCAGCACTTTGAGAGGCTGAGGTGAGAGAATTGCCTAAACTATGGGTTCTAAACCAGCCTGGGCAACTTGGCAAGACCTCATCTCTACAATAAATCAAAAAATTAGCTGGGTGTGGTAGAGCATGCCTGTAGTTCTGGCTACTTGGAGGGTAGTGGCAGAAGGATCACCCAAGTCCTGCAAGTCGATGCTGGGTGGCTGTGAGCATGCCACTGCATTCCAGCCTGGGTGACAGAGTGAGACTCCAATTCCAAAAAAAAAAAAAGGAAATGACAAGTACAATGAACTATCAGGGAAGAGATATACTTCTATGGTATAATTTACAAATATTTCAAATATCTGATTTTAAGAAATACATACTGTGCTCCCAGAGACCTAGATTTCCACCATTATGGCACCAACTATTCAGCATTGTAATAGTCTACTTGCTTATCTGCATCTCTCATCTAAATGCAAATACTATGGGACCATAAAGGAAGATTACTTGTCCATTATATTCTTTACTATAACTCAGAACTAGCACAGTAGATACTAAATATTTATGCATGGGATACATGTATATATCACAAAGGTCAGTGACTTACTCAAAATAAGTGATATTGTGGATAAGAAAATGTTACATCTCTTACTCCAGAACGATAGATTCTTCTAACCACAGGACTGAAAACCAAGAGGAATCAATAACTGGGGACCAAGCACAGCTTCTAGTGGGTATATTATATTAGTCAGTGTTGTCTAGAGAAACAAAACCAATATGATATGTATATCACTTACATGTTACATAATATATATGATATGTAATATATATGTGTGTATGTATATGTATAAACACACAGAGAGAGATTTATTTTAAAGTATTAATGTAGGATCTCTGGATTAAGATGGCCAATATGAGGCAGTTGGAGTGAGTTTTCCTTACAGAATAAACCAAAATAGAGTTTCCTCAGCACTCAGAGAGGAACAGATCCAGCACCACACCCCAAGAGTCTCCGAAGGAGTGATACTAGATACTTAGAGCAAAGAAGACAAAAAAAAATTCCACCAACCTGGGCTGGAACTGGCCAGACTCTTGCCTGCACCACCACAGCTCATCACAACCTCCAGAAATAGTAGGGAAGGTAAGTAACAGAAATTCAGGAGTTCTTTGTTCCTGCCACAAACTTTCAGGACTCCTGAGCCTTGTGGGACTATAGTCTCTCAGAGGAAATGGCCTGACCCACAGCTGTACTCTGTCATGGAGAGGCGCAGGTAAAAATCCTTGAGCAGTGCCAGTCACTATTTCCCAGGAACTCAACCCTTGCAGGGTGGAGTGGCTACTTTCCAGTCAGCTAGGGATTGAATAGGCCCCAAGAGCAAAGTCTGCAGCTGTAGACAGTCCCTGGCTGGATGGGTTGCCCTGAGAACACCTGAGGCCCTGAGGCCAGCTGCACCTTGACATTCAGATAGCAGATTGCCTGAAGCCTAGGCAAGAGCCAGGTGGGACACATTGCCATAGCAACTTCTCATTGCCCTTGTGAACTCTTCTGGGCTTGCTCTGCATAGGAGTGTTACTCCAGCGGCCTAGGATACTCTTCTAATCCCCACTAAGGCAGCTAAGAATGCACACCTGTAGAGTGCTTCTGTGCCTTTAACCCACACCACCCCAGTAGACTCAAAACAGACAAAAAAAACCTTCTGAAATCCCAGAGTCTCAACCTCAACTGAGCACTACTGACAGGGCACTACTCTGAAGCAACACTTGCCAAGGAGAAACCCTACAGCCACCATTGTAGCCAACTTCCTCCCACAAGTGCTCCACCTGGCCAAAGGTCAACAATACAGCCCACCACATCAGAAACAATAACTCAGCTTTGAGAAAGGCCAGAAACCAAACACTAGCTAATAACACTTTCCAAGCCATCCGGCCACACAGTCTGGCATGAGCCAGTAGAGGTATACAGCACAAGGCTACCACATTTGTCAATTGAGAAACTCACCCCACCAACGCAATATATAACAAAGAGAACTCTACAATGCATCTATCAGCCCTCTGCCAACCTCAAATAGAAGAAATTGTCTACCCAAATGAGAGGGAACCAGAAAAATAGTTCTGACAATATGATAAAATAGATTTCCAACACCCCCAAAAGACCACATCAACTTTTCAGCAACAACCCCTATCCAAAATGAAATTGTTGAAATTCCAGACACAGAATTCAAAAGGTTGATGATAAAATTGGTCCATGAACTTCAAGAGAAAACTGAAAACTAACATAAAATAATTTTTAAAAACGATTCAAGACATGGATAAAAAATTCTCCAAAGAGACATCTTTAAAAAGAAAAAACAACAACAAGCTGAAATACTGGAAATGAAAGAAGCAATTAAAAAGTAAAACAAAAAAATTGCAGTGGAAAGTTTTAACAGTAGACTACAACAAGCAGAAGAAAGAATCTCAAAACTTGAAGAAAAGACTTTTGAATTGACCCAATCAGACAACAATGAAGAACAACAATAACAAAAATGTAAGAGAATAGAACAAAGTTCTAAAAATTTGGAATTATGTAAACATTCAAACCTAACAATCATAGATGTTCCTGAGGTGGAAGAGAAAGCTACAGATTTGGAATATCTATTTGAAGGAATAATGGAGAAAAGCTCCCCTGGCCTTGTCAGTGATCTAAACATCCAGATACAAGAAGCCCAAAGAACTCCAGAAGATTTATTACAAAAAGGCCATCTGCAAGTCATATAATCATCTGGCTATGCAAAGTTAATGTGAAGGAAACTATTTTATTTTATTTTATTTTTTTGAGTTGGAGTCTTACTCTGTCGCCCAGACTGGAGTGCAGTGGCCGCTCCCGGCCACCGCAGCCTCGCCTGCTGGGCTTCGGCGATCCTTCCACCTCAGCCTTCCAAGTAGCTGGAATTACAGGCATGCGCTACCACGCCCAGCTGATTTTTTTATTTATTGTAGAGATGAGGTCTCGCTGCCCAGGCGGGTCTTGAACCCGCGGGCTCAGGCAATCCACTCACCTCAGCCTCCCAAAGGCACGGGATTACAGGCTGAGCCACCGAGCCCGGCTGGAAAGTATTTTAAAAGAAGTGAGACAAAAGCATCAAATAACTTACTAAGGTAAACCTATCAGACTAATAGCAGACTTCTCAGAAAATACCCCACGAGCCCCTTCTTCAATTACCTCAAACAGAATAACTGTCAGACAAAAATTTTGCATTCTTCAAAACTAAGTTTTATAAATGAAGGATAAATGAAGTCCTTCACAGACAACAAAACACTGAAGGAATTTGTCAACACTAGACAGCTCAGCAAGAAATATTCAAAGTTGTTCTAAGTACTGAAACAGAAAGTAAACAGTAGTAAAATGCTGGAAATCATAAAGTTCACAGGCTTTATGGAACACCAACACAATAGAGAAAATAAATATAGCAACCAGATAACAACCAGTATATGATGGATAGAATAGAACCTTTCATATCATTATTAACTCTGGACATAAATTGTCTGAATGCTCTACTAAAAAGATATAAACTGGAAGAATGGATACACACACACACACACACACACACACACACACACACACACACCCCCCAAATAACTGCTGCCTTCAAGAGAACCAGTTAACTCACAAAGACTTCTAGAGACTCAAGGTAAGGGGGTGGGAAAAAATATTCCATGCAAATAGACACCAAAAACAAGCAGGAGTAGCCATTCTCATATCAGATAAAACACACTTTAACACATTAAAGCCAAGACAAAGATGGCTATTAGGTAATGATAAAGGGAATGATCCAATGAGAAGACATAACAATTTACATATATATACAACTAATACCAGAGTCCCCAGTTTTATACAACAAATTCTACTGGATCTAAAAAAAAGAGAGATATGGCAATACAATAACAGTGAGAGATTTCAACACTCCAAAAGCAGCAATTGATAGATCATCAAGACAGAAAATCAACAAAGAAATCTTGGTGTTAAATAGGACTCTAGAGGAAATGGAACTAACAAACATTTATAGACCATTCCATCAAAAATGGACAGAATATACATTTTTTTTCTCATCAACATATAAAACATTCTCCAAGACAAACCATATGATAAGCCACAAATCAAGTATCAATAAATTCCAAAAAATCAAAATCATATCAAGCACCATTTCAGATCACAGTAGAATAAAACTGGAAAACAGCACTAAGAAGAACTCGTGAAACCAAAGACACAGAAATTAAACAATTTGCTCCTGAATGACCCTTGGGTTAACAATGAAATCAAGATGGAAATTTAAAAATTCCTTGAAACATATGACAACAATGAAACAAGTTATCAAAACCTCTGGAACACAGTCAAAGCTGTCCTCAGAGGAAAACGTATAGTGCTTAAAGCTTACATTAATAAGACTTAAAGATCACATATCGACAAGCTAACATTACACTCCAAGGAACTAGAAACATGAGAAAACCAAACACAAAGCTAGCACGAGAGAAAGAAATAATGAAGATCAAGAGAGAACTAAATGAAATTGAAATAAAAAATTCAAAGGATCAATGAAAAAGGTTAGTTCTTTGAAAAAAAATTGATAAAACAGTAACTAGATTAAGAAATGAAAAGAGAAGATTCAAATGAGCTCAGTCAGAAATGAAAATGGAAAAATTATAACTGTTATGACAGAAATCCAAAAGATCATCCAAGACTATTGTGAACACCTCTGTGCAAACTAAAAAGTCTAGGGGAAATGAATAAACTCTTGGAAACATACAACCCCCAACATTGAATCAGGAAGATATAGAAGCCCTGAACAGACTAATGATGAGTAGTAAGATTAAAATAGTAATTAGAAATCTCCCAACAACAACACAAAAAATTCAGGACCTGACAGATTCACAGCTGAATTCTACCAGACCTTCAAAGAGAACTAATGCCAATATTACTGAAGTTATTCCACAAGGTTGAGGAGGAGGAAATCATCTCTAACTCATTCTATGAGGCCAGCATCATTCTGACACCAAAGCCAGGACAAGATCCAACAAAAAAAAAAGAAAACTACAGACCAATATCCCTTATGAACATATATGCAAAAATCCTCAAGCCGGGTTTGGTGGCTCAGCCTGTAATCTCGTGCCTTTGGGAGGCTGAGGTGAGTGGATTGCCTGAGCCCGCGGGTTCGAGACCCACCTGGGCAGCAAGACCTCATCTCTACAATAAATCAAAAAAATCAGCCGGGCGTGGTAGTGTATGCCTGTAATTCCAGCTACTTGGAAGGCTGAGGTGGAAGGATTGCCAGAGCCCAGCAGGTCGAGGTTGCGGTGGCTGGGATCGGCCACTGCACTCCAGTCTGGGCAACAGAGTGAGACTCCAACTCAAAAAAAAAAAAAAATCCTCAACAAAATATCTGCAAACCAAATTTAACAGCACATAAAAACAATGCACCACAGCCAAGTGGACTTTATCCCAGGGATACAAGGGTAGTTCAGCATACACAAGTCTACATAAACAGAAATAAAAACAAAAATCATGTGATAATTTCAACAGATGCAGAAAAAGCATTTGATAAAATCCAGCATCTTTTTATGATGAAAAAAACTAAGCAAAATAGGCATTGAGGGTCTATTATTCAAAATAATAAAAGCGATATATGACAAACCCCATAGCCAGTGTCATCCTGAATGAAGAAAATTGAACACATCCCCCCCTTAGAACTGAAACAAGGCAAGGATATCCTCTTTCATCACTACTATTCAACATAGTATTGGAAGCTCTAGCCAAAGCAATCAGGTAAGAAAAAGAAATAAAAGGTATCCAAATAGGAAAATAAAAAATCAAACTATCTCTGTATGCTGATGATCTTAAACGTAGGAAACCCTAAAGACTCCTCCAAAACACTCCTGGATTTCATAAATTAATTTGGTAAAGTTTCAGGATATCAATTCAAAACACACACATCAGTAGCACTGCTATACAGCAATAGCGACCAAGCTGAGAAGCAATTCCATTTACAATAGCAGCCAAAAAGCTAAAATATCTAGGAATATATTTAACCAAGGAAGTGAAATATGTCTACAAAGAGAACTATAATATTCTGATTAAAGAAAATGCACAGGACACAAACAAATGGAGAAATATGTCATGCTTATTATTATTAAAATGACCATATTTCCCAAAGTAATCTACAGATTCAACGCAATCCCTATCAAATTACCAATGTCATTTTTCACAAAATTAGAAAAAGTAATTCTAAAATTCATATGGAACCAAAAATGAGTCAGACTAGCCAAAGCAATTCTAAGCAAAAAGAACAAAGATGGAGAAATTATATTACCTGACTTCAAATTATACTACAAGGCTGTAGTACCCAAAACACATGGTACTACCAACATCATTTTTTACAAAATTAGAAAAAAAATTCTAAAATGTATATGCATTCAAAAAACAGCCAGAATGACAATACCAATACTAATCAAGAAGAACAAAAATTAAGGCATCACATTACCTGACTTCAAATTATACTGCAAGACTGTAGTACCCCAAACAGCATGGTACTAGTATAAGAGCAGATACAAAGAACAATGGAACAGAATAGAGAATCCAGAAATAAACCCAAATACCTACAACCAATCTTTTACAAAGCAGACAAAAATATACACTGGGAAAACTGCATAACTACATGTAGAAAAATGAAACTTGATTCTTAACTCTCCCCATATATAGAATTTAGCTCAAGATGGACTAAAGGCTTAAATGTTAGAACTGAACCCATAAAAATCCTAGGAAAAAACCTAGGAAAAACTCTTATGGACATTGGGCTAGGCAAATAATCTATGGCTAAAACCCCAAAAACAAATGCAACAAAAACAAAAATAAACAAGTAGGACTTAATTTAACTAAAAAGCTTCTGCACAGCAAAATAAATAATCAACAGAGAAAACAGGCAACCTACAGAATGGGGGAAGATATTTACAAACTATACATCTGGCAAAGGTCTGATAGTCAAAATCTACAAAGAACTCAAACAAATCATCAAGTAAAAAGCAAATAACCTAATTAAAAAGTGGACAAATGACATGAATAGACATCTCTCAAAAGAAGATATACAAATGTCCAACAAACATATGAAAAATGCTCAACATTACTCATACTCAGGGAAATGCTTATTAAAATCACAATGAGCTACTACCTTACACCAGTCCATATGGCCATTATGTAAAAATAAATAAACAGATGCTGGCATGGATGCAGAAAAATAGGAACATTCATACATTTATGTTAGTGGGAATGTAAATTAGTACAACCTCAGTGGAAAGTGATATGGAGATTACTCAAAGAACTAAAAGTAGATGTATCATTTGATTGAGCAATTCTACTACTAGATATCTACCCTAGGGAACAGAGGTCGTTATATAAAAAAGACACCTGTGCCCACATGCACAATTCACAATTTCAAAAATGTGGAATCAACCTAAATGCCGATCAACAATCAGTGAATAATGAAAATGTGGTACATATACACCATGGAATCCTACACAGCCATAAAAGAAAGTATCATGTTCTTTGCAGCACCATGGATAGAGCCATCCTAAGTAAACTGACCTAAGTAAACTGACTCAGAAACAGAAAGTCCTAAGTAAACTTAGGATGTTAGCCATCCTAAGTAAACTGACTCAGAAACAGAAAGTCAAACACTGCATGTTCTCATTCATATATGGAAGCCAAACAATCACAAAGATGGCAATCATAGATACTGGGGTCACCAATAAGGAGGGAGAGGTGTTGGATTAGGGCTCAGAAATTATCTATGGGGCACAATGTTTACTATCTGGGGAATGGGCCACCTGAGATCCAATCCCCATCTCTACACAATATGTCCATTTAATTAATATGCATCTGTACCTCCAAATCTAAAAAAAAAAGAAAAATCTATTACTAACCTCCACCCATCTCCAGCCCCTATTAAAAGGAAGCCAGTCCAAATATAAAATGTATTAACTCATATGTTTATGGAGGATGAGAAGTCCCATGATCACGATCTGCTATCTGAAAGCTGGAGACCAAAGAAAGCTGGTGGCATAGCTCAGAGGCCTGATAGCTACAGAGCCAATGGAGTAGATCCCAGTTTAGGTCTGAAGCACTAGAACCAGGGGAACTGAGGGCAAAAGAAGATCAATGCCCAAGCTGAACAGTCAGGCAGAGTTATTAATTCAGTCTTCCTCTGCCTCTTTGCTCTATTTAGGTCCTCAATGAATTAGATGATGCCCACCCACACTGGGAAGTGCCATATGTTTTACTCAGTCCACCAATTCAAATGCTGATTGCTTCCAGTAACACCTTCACAGACACACGTAGAAACAATGTTTAACAAGTCAATTTGGAATCACATAGTCCAGTCTAGTCTTCACATAAAATTAACCGTGGTGAGAAAAGTGGTCTCTCCCTGATTCGATAATTCCCTTGATATAGGGCAGGGTTTCTCAACCTCGGTAGTAAGTACTAGCATTTTTTGCTGAATAATTCTTTGTTGTAGAGGGCTATCTTACACATTGTAGAATATTTAGCAGCATTCCTACTCTTTACCCTTTTGATGTCAGTGACATGACTCCCCAAGTTGTGGCAATCAACTTGGGAGGCAAAATCACTGACATAGGGTTTTCATGGATATGATAAAGCAGTACCATGTAAAAGAGATAACACTTTAGCTCTCATATGGACCCCCATTTTGACACATAGTTGTGGTCCTTACAAGCAGAAGTGTTCCAACTGAGTAATTATGATTACTGGGTAGATAGAGACTTGGGCCAACAGTCTTATTTTAACCAGGTGACACAAGTGTTAATGTATAGTCAACCTTTACTAAGTATTCACAGGTTTGAAATTCAATTCTAATTATTCTCAAGTACTTCTGAAAGTTTATGGCACATAGTCATTTGTCAGTGTGCTGAAGCATGAAATTGTACCATGCACCCTCTGTGACTGGTGTGTGGAGGTGAGTTATTTAGCTAGCGAGTGAACCTTGCTGATCATCCACCACAGACATTGTTTTTCTATTTAAATGCCTCCATATTGTCCTCTATTGGAAATGGGTGATATAGGAATTGGGGTAGGGGAGGAGGTAACTTTCTTGTAAAAGAGGCTGTACAAAAAATGCCAATTTGCAAGTAATGGTTATATAAGTAAACTAGTTTTAAGATTTAGTGGCTTACATTACTGGTAGCATTTATTTTAAGAGTTTTATAAATTATTATAGACATGTATTTATTGGATTGTTAAAGACCCAAAGGGTGGTCCTAACTTTTTCAACCATACTTCACTACATTTTATGGTGAAATCATATGTTATAGTGGTATTCATGAATTTGGGAATTTGTAAAGATCTCAAGACATAACCCTCAAAAATGTCAAGGATCTACTAAATTTTAGAGTTCTCAGATGTGCCCTTTCCTCTCCATTCCCCAAATCACAGGCTTAACCAAGATTGTAACCAACTGGATTACTTTTATGTCTCCTTAATGCCAATAAGCCCTCTTCCCCAAGGTAATGAGAAAATACGTTCCCTGTGTGATACTCAGATCATGGAACTTTCCATTGTCATTCAAGCCAGTAGAGGCCTAATTTAAGACAACTCTTTACTTCTTCTCTATCGTAGCATATCACTTCTTGTCTTGCATACTCTACTCATTACCATGAAAATACCCCTTTATGCTGGATAGTATACATTCAAATGACATGGCCTGTGGAATTAAACAGTCCTATGTTTGAATTCGTCTCTACTACTTACTAGATGTGTGAGACTAATTGAGTTACTTCATTCATTTCTAAGATCCTCCAAGTCTCATTTCTAAAATAGGGCTAATATATCATTGGGATGTTGTGAGAATTACACAAATTGAATTTATTACCTGGCTCCCGCTACACACATACTCATTTGCCACCCCAGCTTCACTTTTCATTTTCCCCACCATCCTTCTTTCAGTCAATAGCACCCTGTACCTCATTCTAGAAACCTCCATCACAAAGTCCTATCAATTCTACCACTTATTATCTCATATATACTCCCATCCCTTCATAACTTGCTTGTCTAAACTATTACATTAGCCTCCTAACTGGTCTTCCCTATTTCATTCCCTTAATCCCTCATCAATTCTTCTCACAGCTTCCAAACTGATCTTTTTAAAAAGATTAATAAGATTGTTTCCATTACCTGCTTAAAATCTTCTAAGGGCTTCAACCTGAGTTCAGGATACAAATCACAGCCTATATTATGACCTTCAAAGTCCTATAAAATTTGGCTCCAGACTGCCCCTCCGGCCTCATTTTCTACCACTATCTCAATAACCATTGCCAATTTCCCATTAGTGACTAGCCTCCCTGCCTCCACTCTTACCTACCTTCAATCCCTTCTTCACACAACAGTCAGAGTAATCATAGAATGAATAAAAAGAGCAAGAGGAAAGATATTTCTATATCTACTAATTCCACCTCTCAAACATATCTTGAATTTATCTATTTCTTTCCACTTGCAACCTGGTTTGAGCCACCATCTCTCACAGGAATTTCTTTTCTTTTTTTTTTTGAGGTGGAGTCTCACTCCATCGCCCAGGTTGGAGGGCAGTGGCATGTTCACGGCCACCCCAGCGTCGAACTTCTGGGCTCCAGTGATCCTTCTGCCTCAGCCTTCGGAGTAGCCAGAACACAGACATGCGCTACTATGCCTGGCTAATTTTTGATTTATTGTACAAACGAGGTCTCACCAAGTTGCCCGAGCTGGTCTCGAAACCGCAGGTTCAGGTGATCCACTTGCCTTGGCCTCCCAAAGTGCTGGGATTACAGGCTGAGCCACCGAGCCTGGCCTCTCACAGGAATTTCTACAATAGATTCTTTTTTTAAAATTTTATTTTGTTTTATTTTAAAGATGTAGGGTACAATTCAGGCTAGGTAAACAGATGTTCATTATGCAGGTACCCTTGTTGATGAGGTGTGCCAAAATTCTTAAGAGACCGTTCTGCTTCTTGCCTTGGCCCCTCCAAATCATTCTTCACATAGCAGCCAGGGTGATAATTTGAAAAGCTTAGTCTCATAATCTCTACTATTTAGGACTCGTCAATAGCATTTGATTGACTTAAAATAATCGGTACAGTAGGATGACTAATATAGGGGGCTCTGGAGAAAAACTGACTGAATTTGAATCCTAGCTTCGCCATTTACTAGATATAGCCCCTTGGAAGAGTAACCACTCTGAGACTGATTTTACTCATCTATAAAAGAAAATAATAACAACTTGCCTTACAAGGTTATTGTGAAGATTTCTCATAATACACATTCAGTTTGTATTACTTAGTATAGTTGTTAAACAATTCAAAATCTTTAAATATGACTTATAGATCCCTGCAAAATGTTACTTAACCTTTTTAGCTTCCTCATTTGCTCTCTTCCCCTTTTTTATCATGGTCTACCATCTTAGCCATCTTTCAGGTTCAGAGAATAAACCAGTGGTTCTCATGCTTTAGTTTGAATCAGTATCCTCTGAAGAACTTGTTAAAACACAGATGTCTGGGTTCCACCCCCAGAGTTTCTGATCAGTAGGTCTGGAGTAAGGCCTGAGAATTTGTATCTCTAACAAGTTCCCAGGTGATGCTGATACTGCTGGTCTAGAGGCCACATTTGATCAGAGCAGTAAATTCCAATTACAAAAAAATACATAAAGGCACTTTGGCAATTATTTTAAGACTGAGGGTTGATAGAAAATAAATAAAATGGCTTCCCACTAGACTGTTATCCATGGGTAGTAAGGGAGAAGATGTGTGAAAGAGGCAAGAAGAGGGAGGTGGTTGCGACAAGCAAATGGGATAGCTATCATAAGTAGATTTAAGTAGCAATGATTTTAACCCAGTTATATCCAGTCCCAGATCTCATACTCTTCACCCCTGCAACAGTGGTTCTCAAACTTCAGTATATACCAAAATCACTTGGAAGACTTACTAAAATACAGATTTCTGGGGCCTATCTCCAGGGTTTCTGATAGTTGTCTGTGGTGAGGCCTGAGACACTGCATTTCTAATAAATTTTCAAGTGATGTTGATTCTACTAGTCTGGAGACCACAATTTGTAAAAAAAAATATTTTTTACAAATAAATTTTGGTTACTTGAATGAATTGTATAGTGGCAAGGAAGTCTGGTCTTTATATGTATCTTCCACCTTCAGCTGTGCACATTGTACCCTATACGTGATTTTCAATACTAACCCCCTTCCCACCTTCTCCCTTCTGAGTCTCCAATGTCCATTATGTTGTTCTATATACCTTTTGCAGTTACTTAGTTTAGCTTTCACTTATAAGAGAACATGCAGTGTTTCGTTTTCCATTTCTGCGTTACTTCACTTAGGATGATGGTGGAGACCGCATTTTAAGAGCTACTAATTTATGGCATTAATAACTTTTTTCAGATTTTTGCTTCTTTCTAGTCCATCTTGGACAGTGGTTCCTGACCATCCTTTAAGGCACAGATAGAATATAGCCTTGTCTATGAAGCCATCCCTGATCTCATGCCCTGGACTCACAAGAGCTGTGGTGCCTTCTGGAATCAGCCATTCTGGAATACATAGGAGCAATGGATGCAGATAGAAAGGGCTCTAAGGTTTGCAAACATATTTTGCCAGTAAATTTCATATATTGCATTTGTGGTTGTTCTAAAAGCGTTGTAAACTGGGTAACCCCAAACCGAAGCCATCATTGCTTGGGTCTCAGATAGGTTAGAACAATAAATCCAAGCTTTCTATGTCCAAAGTTAGAGGAGAATAACCTAATTAAGTATGCACAGAAGAGAGAATTCTAGCAGGGCAGAATGGAGGAGAGGACAGACTGGAGTGTTGAGGTACCCAAGAAATTTGATTACAGCCCCAGTACAGGTAATAAGTGACAGAGCTGGGATTTGAACCTAATTCTATCTCACTCAAAATACCATGCACTTAACCTCTATTGTTTCTCAAAGAGTTTCTCAGAATCACTTAGAGAATTTATTAAGATAGTAGCATCCAAAATCTCTCTACCAAGTATTCTAATCTGATAGGTTTAGAGAAGGGCCCTGAAGTCTGCATTTTAGGCCCCATACATTACTAAAATGTAGATGATGAATAAAGAAGACATTGGCAAGTAATATCAAGCTAAAATTCACCTCATATGAAGACAAGGGATATTTAGTTAGCATAGAGAAAAATTCTGGTAAGAAGGGATGAGTTCAGGCACTGAAGAAATGGCCCTGGGTGACAGATTAAAGAATTTTAAAACCAGAACTTTTCAGAAGAATTGGCTACCTAGGGAACTAAGAGTTTATTGTTACTGGAGATGTTATTGTAGAGGTAACAGAGGCACTTTCTGAGTCATTGAAAATCAGTATTTCTCAGTATAGATTACAATTCATTTGGATCATAATCATTTAAGGGAGCCTTTTACCAATGCAGATTGGGCTCCAACCAAACCTACTGAATCAATACTCAGCTGATGGAGCCTGGAAATATGCATTCTTAAGAAGCTTCTTGGGCAATTTTGACACAGTCGTACCATGGTTCACACTTCAAGAAAAACTGGTAAAGAGGTTAAGTGCATGTGCTTTGCATTAAATGAAATTTAGTTTAAATTATTATGCAGAGATTTTATTTAATCCAGCACTGAAAGTGAATTCAATAAGTAATAAACAAAAGATTGAATGGGGGGGTAAGAGGAGACTTACCATATTTTAGGTCCATGTTTCTCCCATATAATTTGACATTGACAATCTAGAAGTGATGGCTCAGCATTTGAATTTTTAAAAATTTCCCCAGAGATTTCCAATGCACTGCAGGTATTGGAAACAACCATGCACAAATGTGTGTAACTCTAGAATTAAAAGTAGTTGATCCAAAAGTCACCTGCATCAGAATAATCTTGGAAAGATTATTAGATATTGCTGAGCTTTACCCAAGATCTAATAAGTCTAAGTTTCTTAGAGTGGGATCCAAGTATTTCCATTTTCTTTCTTTCTTTTTTTTTGAGTTGGAGTCTTACTCTGTCGCCCAGGCTGGAGTGCAGCGGCATGCTCCCGGCCACCGCAGCTTCGACCTGATGGGCTCCGGCGATCCTTCCGCCTCAGCCTTCCAAGTAGCTGGAACTACAGGCGCACGCTACCATACCCAGCTAATTTTTTATTTATTGTAGGGATGAGGTCTCGCCAAGTTGCCCAAGTGGGTCTCGAACCCGCGGGCTCAGGCATTCCACTCACCTCAGCCTCCCAAAGGCGCGGGATAACAGGCTGAGCCACCGAGCCCAGCTTCCATTTTCAATAAGCTCTCCAAGTTATCTTTATAAGTATTAAAGTGTATTCATGTCTCTTCTCAGAGTTTAATTCTGCATTTGTTGATGCAAAGTGAATTCATTAAATTTCATTGACCAATTGACTTGTACAGCTGAAACAGACAACTTGTGTATTTCACCAAATGTAATTATTAATGGAATTTTCTTTTTTTTTTTTTTTTTTTTTGAGTTGGAGTCTCACTCTGTAGCCCAGACTGGAGTGCAGTGGCCGCTCCCGGCTACCACAGCCTCGACCTGCTGGGCTCTGGCGATCCTTCCGCCTCAGCCTTCCCAGTAGTCGGAATTACAGGCATGCGCTACCACGCCTGGCTGATTTTTTGATTTATTGTAGAGATGAGGTCTCGCTGCCCAGGTGGGTCTCGAACCTGCGGGCTCAGCAATCCACTCACCTCAGCCTCCCAAAGGCGCGGGATAACAGGCTGAGCCACCGAGCCCAGCTGGAATTTTCATTTGTTTTATTTGCAATCAACGAAAGGGCTATTAAAATGTAATAATTAAAGTGGAGTTTAAAAAATGCAATTTAAACACTTGTTTTTTCTTGTTTACAAATAATCAAAACACCTATTTAGAGGGTGTATTAGAAGCTAGGAATGTGAATACATGTAGCTTTCCAAATTCTTAACTCATCTAATTGAAAACTCTTCCTAGAAATGAGTATGTATGAAGGCAGTGGAGACAAAGCCTATTGCGACATTTAGGTCACATGAAAATGCCAAATTTAGTAGATTATCTAGATGATGTTAAATACATGTACATTTTATACATAGGTATTTTTTACATAGTTGTTTTGTCAACATATTAACCTACTCATCATAAGTGCTAAACTGCAAGATTGCTATATAGGCCTAGTTATTTAACTAAAACACTTGAAATATATGTATCAATTAATATTTTTCCACAGAAAACTACAAATATGTCAAAACCATTTCTAAAGCATGAGATTATCTAAAGACTTTGGGAATATTATTATCATAATTATTTTGTTACTGTTTATAATTATAGTCACTCAAACTGTTTCTAGTATGTTTCCATGGATTTTTCAGCACATTTTCAAATACAAATGAGCTTTCTCAAGAAAGAAAATACTTACTCATGCAATCATAACTTCAGATTCATGTGTTCAAAGATATATCCAACAATCCTCCTGCCAATCTCTTTCTCACTCCAGAATAAACCTTGGAAAGACAGCTCTCAGGGAGCCTCTGGTCAATGAATTGTTTTAGTCCTTTTCTCTTACCCTGTCTTCCACTTCTTGGTGCCATAGAGCAGGCAGCCCCAAAGAATCATTTCTTCCTCAAGCCTGCCTTACTAATTTAAGTCCCATACCTAAGTCTTGGCCTCCCCAGATACATCATCCAATGTCTGCTGAGTTACATGTCTCTCTATCTCTGTCTGTGATCATATTAAGCTTTGAAGAGCTCCTAGAGAAAGGAAGTATTACCTTCACCATCATCCTATAAGAAGTCTTCGAACCATTGTTCTCAAGGAGATCTTTGGTTGCTCTTAGGTATTCATTGGGTCTTCTCAAGTCTAGAAATAGGAATCCACCTGAGAATACTCAAATATTCAACATTTTTTGAATCACTGAATCACAGTAAGGTTTTGTGGGAAGCAAATGGCAAAGAAACAGGTGTCAAAATTTCTGATATCCTGTTTTATTTAAATAATTCAAGAACAGTGAAACCAATGTTAGTAACCCTAAATTATGTTCCTGGAAATTCTTTGGACCATGAACATTCAGCTTGTCCACCACAGGCCTCAATATCTGGAACTTGTAAGATATTTTATCTGCTTCTCTTATTCCCTTTTTATATTGAAAGGAATATCCTCACTTTTACAGTGGCAAAACCTGGAGGTCAAAAAGGCTATGACTGGTTTGCTATGATGATAAGAGTATCAGTATAATTACTAAAGATTATGTTGAATATGGTACCCAATGTTCCAGTTACTATTGCTGCATAACACATCACCTTAAAACTTAATGGTTTAAAGTAACAACATTCAGCCGTGCTCGGCCTGTAATCCCAGCACTTTGGGAGGCTGAGGCCAGTGGATTACCTGAGTCTGCGGGTTCGAGACCAGCCAGGGCAGCTTGGCGAGACCTCATCTCTACAATAAAATAAAAATTAGCCAGGCATGGTAGCACGCATCTGTGGTTCTGGTTACTCAGAAGACTGAGGCGGAAGGATCGCGGAGCCCAGCAGGTCGACTCTGGGATGACTGCAAGCTTTCCACTGCACTCCAGCCTGGGCAATGGAATGAGACTCCAACTCAAAAATAAATAAATAAATTTCAGGAAGGGCTCAGCTGAGCAGTTCTGGCTCAGAGAGTCTCAGATGTGACTGTGGCCAGTTACTGGAGCTGGAATTACTGGAGCCCTGGCTGAAGCAGCAGGGGGCAGGCCAGACATTCTTTTCACTGCATATAGTCTCAGGGTCTCTCCATATGGTATAATTTGGACTTCCTCATGACTGCATGGTGCCCTAAAGACAGTTGGGTTGTTTATTGGCAGCTCAGGGTTGCAAGCAGGTATCCAATAGAAACAAGCTGATACTATCACCTTTTATGACCTAGTCTCAGAAGTCACACCATATCACTTCTACCACCTGAATTTAAGGTTAGGAAACATAGACCTCACTTCCTCAAGGAAAAAAAATGACAACATTAATCTGTGAGAAGAGCATGTGAGATGGGGGATGCTATTGCAGTCATCTTTTAGAAAACATGCCGGGCTCGGTGGCTCAGCCTGTAATCCCGCGCCTTTGGGAGGCTGAGGTGAGTGGATTGCCCGAGCCCGCGGGTTCAAGACCCGCCTGGGCAGCGAGACCTCATTTCTACAATAAATAAAAAAATCAGCCGGGCGTGGTAGCGCATGCCTGTAATTCCGGCTACTCGGAAGGCTGAGGCGGAAGGATCACCAGAGCCCAGCAGGTCGAGGCTGCGGTGGCCGGGAGCGGCCACTGCACTCCAGTCTGGGCGACCGAGTGAGACTCCAACTCAAAAAAAAAAAAAAGAAAAGAAAAGAAAACACAATCTGTCACCATTGGCATTTATAATTTTTATGTACTGTTGATTATATATCATATTTAAATACGATGTTTCGATAAGTAGTTTGTTTCCATAGAAAATACATAACTGAGTGGGTAGATATTTTTTCCTGTAGCCACCCAAGACTATAGAAAAACCTAATGAGACTAGAAAGACATAGTTAAGAACCACGGTAGACAATTTTCCAAACTTATTTGATCGTGGAGCTCTTTAAAATATCACTGCAATCAGCATTTCCTGATACAATATTATGTTGAATATAGTTTTACAGATCTTTCCATGACCCAACAGCAACAACTTTCTTCAAAGATTTATATTTTTTCTAATAGATGCCCCGTTTTAATAGTATCAATATATCTGCTAACACACCTCTCATAAAAATTAAAACTAGAAATGCCATTTCTTCTGTTTTTCCAATATGTATGATAGGTTGCTTAATTTTGTTGAGATTTATTGTTGGATGCTATATCTGTCATTGATAAATGGAATTTCTCATTGAATTTTATATCTTTAGTGGTAAACAAGATTTAACATATGATATCAATTGGCATTTTCAGTGAAGGGGAAAAAGGTGGAAATTCATTGCTAAACACCTAACAAGAAATTACCTTAGTGTGTATATGATTCATTCCGCCTCATTGTATTTCATAAATGATGGAAATATCCCCTGTGACCTAAAACTTTGGAAATTATGGTTTTATAATATCCCAATAGCAGAGTATAGATCACAACATTTGAGAAAGTAAATAAATACATCATTTAATATTTTAAGCCTGGTTTAGCTAGAGAATAATTTTAAATGTTTTAATTGATATCCATAATGTATTTTTGTTCGATTAGAGTTTTAAATGAGAGCTGAGAGCAATGGTGACCTTTAAATATGCTATTCATTTTAAGACTGCAGTAGATTATTTTAAACCAATTAATTATAAGCATTATAAGTAAATGAGTTATTAGCATTCATGAATTCTATAACAGACAATTTGTTCCTGTTCCCAAACCCTTGAAGTGCCTATTTTATAATTTCTCAGAGATGTAACCATAGGAACTAAGTGGTTGCCAACATAAACCTTTATAATTAATGAGGGTAAGTTTTCTCCTTTTTGAATCATGTTGAAATGTATACAGAATCCAGGTAATATACCTCAAGGACTACTGTTTTATTCAAAGTGAAAAAGTTGTCTTACAGCTCTCTATTTCCTAGGGTTAATTTATTTTAAAAACATCTACAGAATACTTGCTTTGTGTCAGGTATGTTAGACACCATGAGGGATAAAATAGGAATTAAACACTGTCATTGCCATCGAGGAGTTTAAAACAGGAGGGGAGGTACAACAGTTGTGCAGGTTAGTGCGCTATCACACTGAATATGTTAGCTCACAAGAGAGAAATAAACCAGGTTGCTTCCTTGTAAAAATCATCTTTGCACAACTAATAGTATGTAGTAATGTATTATGCCTGTCATTTCTCACCCCATAAAAGGCTATGAACATGCAAATAAAATACCTTTGACCTATAGTTCTGGCAATACATGCAAGTCTATAAAATGGATTAAGACTTTGATTTTAAAAAGCTTATCAATTCCTCCCTTCATTTGCAAATGGCCTAAGATGAGAATGCTATCCCTCTCTACCTCCTTTCCTTTCTTTTGCCAACTCCAATCATATTTCTCTCTTGGAATATAAATATATCTATACTTATTTATTTACTTATTTATTTGTGTTTCTATATGAATGTATGTGCATAGTTTATACATGTAAACATATGCATCACATAAACTTGTAAATATATATGCATATCTCAACGGAAGAGTATGGTATATATATTTATATTTATATAAATGAATATAAAATTATTTAGTATACTAACATATATATGTATCAAATATATCTCCCAATGAAAGAGTATGGTGTATGTATACATAGAATAGAAGAAAAGAAGAAAGGAGGGACAGAAAAAGAAAGGAAATGCACGTAGAATTGTTTCAGAATCAGGGACTTGAATGACATCCAGCAGAAGAACTAGAGAATTTTTTCTTACTAATCACCATGATTACCTGAAAGACATTACTCCATAATCTCCAAGATTTCACAGAAATCACAGCAACAAATTGATTCTCAATGTTATAGTTTTAATAACAATACTTTATTAATAATACTTGCACATATACAAGACTAGTTATCCAAAGCAAGGAGCTTAAAACATAGGAAGAGGACTTAATTTGTGTGTGTGTGTATGTGTCACCCAGACTGGAGTGCAGTGACCTCTCCCGGCCACTGCAGCCTCCACCTGCTGGGCTCCGGCAATCCTTCCGCCTCAGCCTTCCAAGTAGCTGGAACTACAGGGGCACACTACCACACCCAGCTAATTTTTTTGATTTATTGTAGAGATGAGGTCTCGCCAAGTTGCCCAGGCAGGTCTTGAACCCGCGGGCTCAGGCAATCCACTCATCTCAACCTCCCAAAGCGCGGGATTACAGGCTGAGCCAGCGAGGCCGGCTAAGCCCTGACTTAATTATGCTGCTTTATAAGTATAGTCATGGTATTTCTTCTCTCAAACTTTAGATCGCAGAATTGAAATGCAGAGGTTTTAGAGCAGAGTTAACATATTGATATAATCGATTTTGCTATTTCTTCTATGATATGAATGGGACAGTGTAATTCATGTCATGGACAAGAGATGTCCTTTATAGTTCCTGTAATTGAATTTATGTATTTTGAATCACTTTTTGCCTTGGCTTTCATTATTAACATATGAGATATACTCCTTGGGAACAAAAACAAAATAAAACCAAACAAAATACAAGGGTAGCAAAGAGAAATACATAACCACATTATATATTATTTGAAATAATATATTTAAGAAGAAAATGTTAATTTTCTGTCAAAATACTAATACTATTAAACTGTAGTGCTTAAATTTATTCATAGTTACCAAAAACCTAAGAATTCTTAGAAGTATAAAGCAAATATCTCACAGCTTCATTAAATCCACTAGGGAAAAAAAGCACAGCTCCTATTAACCAACTCTTCTTGCTCAAGTTCCTAGGGTTGAATGTACATGGCTTTTGGAGTTATGTTTCCTACTGCTATGTGGATGCCACTGGCTTATTTCTAAATATAAACATCAGAGATAAGGAAGATGAGAATAGGGGAACATAAAAGAAACAAGGAATCAGCAGAATATGTGGTCCATAAATAAAAAGAAAAGGACAATTCTTGTGACAAGTATTAAATGAGTAATGGCAGGAGGCAAAGGAGTGGTGCTGGGGATTTAAAGAAACTTATGACAAAGTAAAGAAAAAATTCTGTACATTATCAACACGATATACAATGTATTTTGATAAACTTTGAACTTGTGATATTTTAAAGTTTGGATTTTTTGTTATCAATGTTCCATTTAGCAAGATTTATCCCCTGCCTCATATACTGGGTTTCTCATTTACTAAATGCTATGACTCCTTAGCCTTCTTCTTTGCAGAGACTTATTTCATGAATAAGGGAGTGAGATGTCTAAATATTCCTTACTGGTCACTTCTCCCAACATTGCATTCCTCTCTGAATTCAATTTGATATTGATTCAAATACTCCTGTAATGTTGCTCCTTATATTGATTTAATCAACACATAGGTTTCGGGACCTTTTCTTTAACAGGGTTTGACCTACTCTTCAGCTGAGATGTAAGCTTCTCTCCCTGACAAGGTCAGCAGCATTCTGTGCTCTCACGGAACTTATGTAGAATGAGGTTAGTATTCTTGCAGAAGCTAGAACTTTTTTTAAGGTAAGACTTTAGAAAGTAGGTGAACCGAATGTGCACAGAATGCTTTCCTGTCACATTTTAAAGTCAGCAAGAAAACATTTTCCCAAGGTTTGAGAATTCACCTAAGTTTATCATTTTGCCATTCAAATAGTTTCCTGAAACAATGGCGTACAGTGCTCAACAATGGGCTAAGATGTGACATTGGCCTCAAAATGACTGATGCTCAAGGAAACCCAAAACTTTAGGCTTCTTTGCCTTCTTTTTTCATTTTGAGTTTGTAGTGGTTTAATTTTCAGACTAAATTCAAACATCAAATGGAACTTACAATCAGGTCTTAGGGGTGGGTTTCTTCCTGCAATGAGGCTTATATTCACAACTATAAGCCATTTTTAGTTTTAGCTTTAGCACACCCTCCCTAAGGAGATACTAAGAACATATTCACAATGAAGAGTCTGTAGAAAGAAGAGGGGAAGTAAAGGCACAGAAGAAACTCAACGAGTTCTGAGTCTTAGTTGAACACCTTATTAATGATTTAGAATAGACTGATTTTTTAAAAGCTCAAACTGTGTGGCAGTGTCTCTATTTATTTAAATAAACTTTTAATTTTAGAACACTTAGATTTGCAGAATTATTAGAGATAGTACGGAATTCCTGCATACTCCAAACCCAGTTTATTCTATTTTAACATCTTACATTAGTATTGTATATATGTCACAATTAATGAATCAATACTGATACATTATTATTAAGTACAGCTCATATTTTATCCAGATTTCTTCACTTTTTCCTTAGTGTTATTTTTTCTTTCTAGGTTCCCATCAAGATACCATTTAGTTGTCATGTCTCCTTAGACTCTCTTGTGACAGTTTCTCAGACTTTCCTTTCCTCATTTTTGAAGACTTTGACACTTTTTGAGGTCAGATGTTTTGTATAATGACCTTCAATTGGGATCTGCCTGATTTTTTTTTTTTTCATAATTGTACTGAAGCTATGAGTTTGGGGTAGGAATACCACTGAAGTAGAGTGTCATCCTCATTACATCATATCATTGCAGCTATCAATATGGCTTAAGCTGTGTCACATTGCTGAGATAGTGTTTGTCAGGTCTCTCTATTGTAAAGTTACTATTTTTCTCCCTCTCCATATTCTACTCTTGGGAGGAAAGTCACTATGCACAATCTCTACTATGCTTCACCTCCCTGAGGGCAGAGTATCTACAAAAATATTATTCAGAATTTTTCTGCAAGGGAAATTTGTCTATTTTCCCCCATTTATTCCTTTAGTCAATCACTTATTTATGTCAGTACGGACTCATGGTTGTTTGTTTTTGTAATCCAATACTACTTTATTGTGTTGCTCAGATTGTTCCAGCTTTAACCACTGGGGACTCCTTCAGTTGGACTGTTCTGCCCCTTTGACTTGCCCTCATCATTGTGGTTTTTCTTTTGTTTAAGATTGACTTATTTTTTTGGACTAGAAGTTGCTCCAGCACTAGTAGATGCATATTTTATGTCCTAGTCCTAGAATCAGCCATTTCTCTGAGAATCTCTCCTGCAATGAGAATATCATCAGGGAAATGAAAGTCAAGAAAAAAAAAAAAACAGCATTTCCCTAGCAATCAAACTCAGAAAAAAATGGAAAATCAGCTGAGACGAGGACAATTGGTAGGTTGGGAAAAGCCTTTACCATTCAGGGCACTAAGGCAGAACAGTATATTTCATGTTGCTCTCTCCACCGCTGCCAGGCAACTATGACTTCATAGTCCTAGTTTCTCTGTTTCTATTATTTCTCTCTCCATATTTTAATATCATCAGCTACTGCTAGTGAAGTCGTGTCATTTTCCTGCTCAAATACTCTTACTAGCTATCCACTGACTTCAGGAACAAGCTCAATTTCTGTATCTTAACTCAAAAACTCATTACACTGTAGCCTTAAATCATTACTACAGACTTCATCTCTACATCCCTCTCGTTTATTCACAATAGACAGATCACTTGAAATACGCCTGTGCTTTTCCATACCTGTGTCTTTACACACCACGTTATTTCCCCTTCACATACCTTCCATTCCTTCTCCAGTCTCCAAATGCTTATTTCCACTCACCCGTCCAGGCCTAGTTCACAGACTATTCTATGAGGTCTTTTTTGACTCTCTTATCTAGAATAAATTAATCCCTTCAAATTTCCATCCACAGCTTATTTTATACTTTCCTTTGCTTGTGGCTCTTTACTCCCTACCCGCTATTAAAGTTCATTAAATCCAATGCTATTTCTTTATCATTTTCTAGGCTTATTAAGCCATTTCCTCTTTTTCTCAACCCCTCCATGATCCTATTTTGATGTGCCTACTTGATCATCATGGAGGGGGAGAGCAGGAAAGTGGGCTGATAATCAGCCATTATGTAGTAAGTCACCTTCCACCCCCGCTTGATGAACATTGCCTAAGTATCTTCTCTCACCTGACTCAGTCAATCAATCCTCAAGTAATTGAGAGTTTACTGATATTTTATTTTAATCCTAGTTTGGGGAAAGAGTAGTGACCTTCTTTCCATTCTCTTGACCCTAATCAGTAGAATGCTTGTATATCTTACCTCCTCAAATAAAATTCCTAGAATAACTTTATGTAGCACCTATACAACAACAAAAACAAAATATTCTTTGAAAAAAATAAACATCTGTTACTTCATCTATTCTATCCATTAAAATGATTGCTGGGATTTGGCAATCAATTTTTAATAGAAATCAAGACCTTTAATTAAATCCATTATGACTTGAGAATGGAATTCCAGGAACTAACTGTTAGAAAAGGGGATGCAGGCCCTTGTGGTACTCTAAAAATCACAACACCTGTAATTGTCATTTAATACATTTTTCATTAATGTATAATAAACATATTTGACTGATTTATACAATCTGGACTGACTTTGAAGTTGGAAATCCAGTTTCAACTACCTGAACTGCTGGCTTAGAAGTATTGAGGAGTTTTTTTCAAAGAAAAATTATGACTGTCAGTGAATGAACTCTTCTTCCTGACTTACTTAAAATAACCTCTCTGATTTTCCTTAGATCAAACATTTTGAAGCCTGCATAGAAAGTACCAAATGAATTTGGGCCAAATGAGATATTTTGCTCCTGAAGTCTGGGCTAAACTTCACCCTTGAACTTATCCTCCCCACCTCCCTTTCTGGATTCTGTGGTCTGGCCATAAATTTTCAATCCTACTTTCCTGCCAAGATTCTGATCCAGTATATCTGGGGTAAGATCCAGGAAAATATATTCCAACAATCTTTCCAGGTGATTCTGACATATAAGCAAGTTTAACAATCATTAATCTAATGGAATATTCCCATATGACAGAAGAGGAAATTGGCATCTAAAGTGGGGAAGACAGAACTAAACCCTTTGGTTCCAGTGTAGTGCTCTTTTCTCCTTTCTAGGTCACCACTACCAACAATATATCTAGTGGTGATACTCAAAATAATTAACAAACAGTAAGGAAGAGTCACCAGTCAGAATGGACACCTGACTGACCAATCCAGATGCCTCACCAATCCGAATGAATGCCAGCCCACAAAAATCTGGTATTGCTCTACTGATGTATAACTGACTGAACATCAGCTTTAAATATCACTTGAAAAGATTAAATGTGAACTAATTAATCAGAATGACAAGGAATAAGATACCAGCTCGAGGTAAGGAAGATCTTTTTAACAATAACATCTATCTAACATCTAAATTGTCTACCTTAGTAAGTAATGAGATCCACATCATTAAAAGTATTCAAACTGTATGAATACATAACAGGTGTCAAAAATGCTACATAAAAGATATTTATACTGACTGAGATATTGGAAAACTTCTATGGTCTTTTCCAAATGGAAGTTTTTATAAAAGAATATACAAGTTTAGCTAACATAATAAATTGTTCAGGTTTTTGTTGTAATTCTCCTAGCTCCTATGGCCATAGCTACAGTACAAATCTTACTTCTTTCAGTTATGTGTGATTTCTTGCTGAAATCATAGCACTTATCTTAACAAACCAAACTCATTTAATCATGTTCCATGTTAAATTCAATTCAGAAATAAAATCAGTGAAAACAAATGAGATTTTAAAAAGAATGATAAAAGCTTATGATTAGTAGATAAATACTAGTACATGAGCAATCAGAACTTACAATTTATTTTTTATTGAGTTGGAGTCTCACTCCATTGCCCAGGCTGGAGTGCAGTAGCATGCTCACGTTCACCCCAGAGTTGACCTGCTGGGCTCCAGAAATTCTTCTGCCTCAGCCTTTCAAGTAGCCAGAACTACAGGCGAGTGCTACCACACCTGGCTAATTTTTTGATTTATTGTAGAGACGAGGTCTAACCAAGTTGCCTGGGCTGGTCTCGAACCCATGAGCTCAGGCAATTCACTCTCCTCGGCCTCTCAAAGTGCTGGGATTACAGGCTGAGCCACCGATCCCGGCCTACAATTTTATTTAACCCCATCAAACTGCCTGTTTTTCCAAAGCTAATTTCTTTCTTTGTTTCTTCAGTCTCAAATATTGGGTAGAAATTTGCTTCTTAAACAATGTTTCAAACTTTGACTCACCCATAAGAGAGATTTTCCAGAATTATATTTTCCTTTAAAAATATGCTGGTTGGCCGGGCTCGGTGGCTCAGCCTGTAATCCCGTGCCTTTGGGAGGCTGAGGTGAGTGGATTGCCTGAGCCCCTGGGTTCGAGACCCGCCTGGGCAGCGAGACCCCATCTCTACAATAAATGAAAAAATCAGCCGGGCGTGGTAGTGCACGCCTGTAGTTCCAGCTACTCAGAAGACTGAGGCGGAAGGATCACCGGAGCCCAGCGGGTCGAGGCTGCGGTGGCCGGGAGCGGCCACTGCACTCCAGTCTGGGCGACAGAGTGAGACTCCAACTCAAAAAAAAAAAAAAAAAAGTACTGGTTTTCCAGTTAAAGGTATGGGATAAATTAAATAGTTTTTTATTATCATGTCAAGCCACTCACATGTCTCTATTTTAAAACCGATGAGCTAAAATTATAGGACTTCAGACTTAATAAAAAAGTTATTTTCAAAAGCACATAATTTTGAGATTTACAAGTTTCTATATTACAATGAACATTTGGCATATAATATAGAGTATAACGAGGAATGGCCAAAGAATCAAAGGGATAAAATTTTAGTCTTGATTCTGACACTAATCCCTATGTGACCTTGGGCAAGCCATGTAACCTCTGGATGGTTATTTCCTAATGTGTAAATATATGTGTTGAAGCAGCTGTTCTTTATTATTCTCCTATTATGTAATTTTAAAATGCAAAAGTCAAAAATTGGTTGACAGATAAGAAAGAAAACTACAGCATCAGCTTTTGTTTTTCATTTTTAAGTTCAGCAACTATACATTTAAAAAAATCAAATCTGAATAGGCCACTCAACTTGTTCCTTGTTTTTTTGTTTAAACCCTATCAGACTTTTTATTAGTAATAATAGTCGTATACAGCCACTGACAATTTTATACCCTTTGTCAGAATATTTACTTGCAGGCATTTCAGATTAAAGTTGACAGCTATTTCGTTTCTAAAGTTCAGAAAGGAGGAACATTTCATAAGGCATAATGTTGTCTTAGATTAGTGCTGGTTTCTTATGGTTTTTGACAACTTATATAAAGTCTGCTTAGTTTTAAACTTGAATGCTGTACTTTCAGGGATACAAACATGGCTCATTGTTAATTCCTCAAAGTCTAATGGCTCTGCAACAATTTTTTCTCGTGTCTTAGCTTAGTAATAAAGAGGTCAGGCTTTGAAGTCAGGCATATCTGGGTATATATCTGTACCCCACCAATTCTTAACTTTATGTCCTCATAGAAGTTATTTTGCATATCTAAGATCAATTTTCTTATTTGTGAAAGAAGTATAATAGCACCTATTTATTAAAGTTCTGAGAATCAAATATTATAATGTATGTAAAGTGCCTAATACAGTAAGCACTCAAAAAGTTATAGATATTGCTCTTCTTAACAACAATGGCAGCTGCAACTGAAGGAAGAGCATGACTTAGCAGCTCTGTCAATCAAGTCTAAGAAGTTTTAACTTTTTTGTACCCACACATCACAGAATGTGACTCTAGTAGTTTGTGCAAACCACTACTGTCCTACAGGGTAGGCCAATGGGATTGTACCATCTGAAGTGACCAGATAATTCTACTGATTTCATTTATCACAACTCAGAAGATAGCAACCAGTCTTTGCTTAGGAGCCATCTTAAATCCTACACTAAGAAAAGAAATAGAAGGGATAAATACAAAATAAAAAGAACTGACACAGGAATTGGTGCAAGCCATCTGAATGTCCAGACCTGAAATGTTATACAAATGGGAAAACCAGAGGATAGAAGAAGCAACCCATTTCTTTCAACGATCCAGTTGAAGAACACAAAATAGTATACCAGCTGTACTATCTTAGTCATCCTAAATTATAAATTCATCCCAATAATCATGCCTCCTTCAATTTCTACACCATAATCATTTTGGTATCTACTTAAAAGACAAATGGTCTTTGGTGTGCTGTGATACTTGGGTGAAATCATATTTAGAATATGGATGAAAACTGAGTAGTTAGAATCCATAGAGTATGTCCAGCCTTTGTTGTTGTTTTATTTTCCATTTGGTTGAAAGTATGCCTGCTGAGCATGTGGGTAAGTTCTCCTAAATAGTAATGGATGATAAATTAGAAGAAAATTGGGTGAATATTCCATAGAATGATAGGATGCCAGACTTGTGATCAGTATCAGACAGCAATTAATCCAACCCTCTCAATTTGCAATGAGGAAACCAAGTCCCAGAAAGGGTAATTACCTTGTTCGAGGTTATATAACTAATGGTTGCAAAGCTATAAAGCATCAATTTAACTTACAGAGACTACAATGTACTTTTTTTGTTGTTCTGAGTAAAATGAGAAAAATGATTGAGAAAAAAAATTCTGAACCTTGTTATTCCAAGAAGAACCAATACATAAAAGAAAATAACATTATACATAGGATAAAAAATTTATAATCAGTTTCACTTGAATCAATTAATTCTAGAAATATAATTTGATTTATGTGACATATTTAGGTATTGAATCTATCCCTTCAATATATTTCACAATAAATTCACTTGCAATGTTCTAATTTTTATTAATTTGCATATTTAAAATCAATTATGTGTCTTCTAAATGAATGTGAAAGATTGTAGCAAGCTGTAAAGTATGATACAAAGTATGATGTTAGAATATTAGTAACAGTAACACCTTTTCAAATGAGGTTTTTTTATACTTTTAAATCCATATTATGTTCTTATAATTGTTTCTTGAGATATTAAGTAAATATTGTATTAAGTAAATACAGTGATTCATATTGGTCTTGCAATCTATTTTAAGAATTATTTAAAACTTCCATCTCGGGCAATCCTCTCAGGTCCCCTCCCACTGTGAGAGCTTTTCGGTCTTCTCAATAAATCTTGCTTTCTCAAAAAACAAAAACAAAAACAAAGCAAAACTTCTACCTCTATGTTAATATGTTTTCACCCTAATTATACACTTTTTATATTCCAACTATATCTTTGACTGATTCTTTTATTCCATAAGCAATGATATTGATGTCACTTTATTTTCACCCGAGTAGAAAAAAAAAGATTAAGCAAACATATGGGTACCAATGCATAGCTAAAAATATTTCTTAAATTTTTACATTCTCAGAATAACTTGCAAAGAATTAGTGATTCACTAAGATTTATACAGGGATCAGGGATCGTGGTAACTGAAACTGAAACCCCCTATTATTTCCCCCATTCTATGGGAATGTTTTCCTGCTTAGAAACAAAAAGTGATCACCTGAAAATCATTGAGAGGCATGGCTTGCATTGAGGGTTTTCATCATTTCAGGTTTCAAAAAGCAATATTAAAATTTTTACCTCATACTAAAAACTTCATCATGCAGAGAAAATGTAATTTATTTATATTGTCTTTAACTAATCTGGCCTTTCTCTTAAGTGCGCTACAGACTGACAGACGGGGCTAAAAAATTACTTAATGTCCAATTCAGTTTAAACCTAAATCTGATATAAAAATTAAACAGTCTGGTGGCTCAGCCTGTAATCCTGCACCTTTGGGAGACTGAGGTGAGTGGATTGCCTGAGCCTGCGGGTTCGAGACCAGCCTGGGCAAGTTGGCGAGACCTCATCTCTACAATAAATCAAAAAAAACAGCCGGGCGTGGTAGCGCGCGCCTGTAATTCCGGCTACTTGGAAGGCTGAGGCGGAAGGATCGCCAGAGCCCAGCAGGTCGAGGCTGCAGTGGCCAGGAGTGGCCACTACACTCGAGTCTGGGCGACAGAGTGAGACTCCAACTCAAAAAAAAAAAAAAAAATTAAACAGTCTCTTTAGATAGAATTCAGTTTCTCTTGACAAAATACTTAGTCTTAAAGCAAGGTTCCTTCTCCTTTCTGCTTCTCTTCTAAGTTGAAGTGTAGTCATATTGGGGAGAAGGATAAACAAAGAAGAATATCTTCTTTTCTTGCATTATTTTTGCAATAGTTTTATTTATTCCAATATCATCATCCCCTGGAAATACCTGTAAGTGTTCTGGGTCAACTAAGTTATGACTGCTGTACCAAGAAAGGCAGAGGAAGTACATTAATTGCTTTCAATATAAAATGAGGCAGGAAAAATGGATGACTTCCCTATTCACATAATATGAAAGATAGAAGTAGATAAATGATATAGATGAGACACAGACATAGATACAGACACAGATATAGATATAAACACATAGATATTTTAAGTAAAAGGGGTGAGATACAGCTAGTGTTATCCAACACCCTCTCCCCACTTCTATGCATTACTCCAAACAATTAGAAGTATCTAGTGACCCTTTAATTTTCCAGATCTGCAAAGAAGAAATTAATTATGTTTATAGACACCTCTACTGAAGTATCAGTTGATGTTTAACAGAAGGAAAAATCAGTGTGAAAATTATATGCCTAGACATTTTCTTTTATTTGCTTTCCCTTGTTCCTTCTCCACCTCCTCTTCCTTCTCTTCTTTTTTCTTCTCTCTTTGGATGGGGAGGGTGATGAACTTGAGGGACAAAAATATTCAAGCAAATACAATATTCATTTGGGCGACAATTTACCAAATGATTTCTCAACGTTTTGCTAGGTTATTTATAAAAACTTCCAAAGGTTAGACTGACAGATGCTTTTTAGTATTGTTTTTTTGATATGTCAGATCTTTTCTTTGTAGGTATGCACTAGTTAAATGTAACTGTTTAGGCTACCAGACACTTTCAGAAATAGGCTAATGATGCATCCTTTTTAAAAGAAAATATACAACTACCAGCTAACCAATTTAAGAATTTCTGTAACCACAGTATAGAAAATAGTCATACTATTTTGAATACAAAAAGATGAAGCATTCCAGTGTCAAGATTAAGTCTAAGATGATATAAACCCGATTCTTGCCTATACTACTCCCTAGCTGCATTCCATGTATGTACCTTTTGTGCCTTTGAGCTGAGTTAAATGGAATTTACCCTGAAATTATTAGTATTTGCAGAAGGCTGATGGGATCTTGGAATTGATCTAGGTTCCAGGGAAAAATAAAAGGGCACACATAGAAGATGGCATCTGGCTCTGGGGGGGCTTGCAGTCTTGACTATGAGAGACAGAGAGAGAGAGAGAGAGAGAGAGAGAGAGAGAGAGAGAGAGAGTCAAGATATCATGGTTCTTAGATGCAAAAGTTTTAAACAAAACTAAAAATGCATCATAATTCAGGGTCAATGAGAAATTAGGGCAAATCTTAGGAAAATCAGGAAATAGCCTTGATAAAGTAAAAATTTATTACTTCTTCATCCAGTCAATATTTGTTTTTCTATGTTTTATCTTATTTTCAATGGACACATAATACTTGTATTATGGGGTACACTGTGATGTTTTAATACATGTATACATTTTGTAATAATCAAATTATGATATTTAGCATATCCACCACTTCAAACATTTATCATTTTCTTGTGGTGAGAACATTCAAAATTTTCTCTTACTGTATTTTGGTAAATGTTCAGGGTCTGCTTATGAGTGAGAACATGTGATACTCAGTTATTTGTTTCTGTGATATAGCCCTCAGCATTATAGACTCTAAATTCATCTAAGTTGCTGTAAAGTCCATAATTTTGTCCTTCGTTATGGCTGCATAATATTCCATCATGTATATGTACCATTTTTTTTTATTCAGTCCAGTTTTGATGGGCAGTATGGTTGGCTTCTTGTTTTTACCATTGTGAATAGTGCTACAATAAACATGCGTGTGGAGGTATCTTTTTTGTTGAGTGATATAAGATCCTCCAGATATATTCCCAGAAGGGGGATTGCTGGGTTATATGGAAGGTCAATTTCTAGTTCTTTTAGGAATCACCACACTGTTTTCCATAGAGGTTGGACTAGTTTGCATTCCCACCAACAGTGTAGAAGCATTCCATTTTCTCTGCAGCCTCACCAGCATCTGTTGTCTTTTGTTTTATTAATGATGGTCATTCTTACTGGAGTTAGGTGGTATCTCAATGTGAGTTATTTTTTTAAGATGTGGGGTACAATTTAGGGTTAGATATTCAAACGTTGATCATGCAGGTACCTTTGTTGATGAGGTGTGCCCCTCCCTCCTCTAGCAGTGCCCCTCAACTGCCAATCCCACCCCCCTCCCCTGACAGTTTCCCACTACTGCCAATCTCTTTCTTATAGTATTATAATAATTGCTCAAGTTCTGCTTATGAGTGAGAGCATATGGCACTCTGTTCTTTGTTTCTGGGACAGATCACTGAGTATGATCAACTCTAAATCCATCCAAGTTGCTACGAATTCCATATGTTTGTTCTTCTATATGGCTGCATAATATTCCATTGTGTATATGTACCACATTTTTTTCATCCCATCCAGCTTCGATGGGCAGCATGGTTGGTTCCACGTTTCTGCTAGTGTGAATAGAACAAAAAAGATACCTGCAACAAACAAACGTTTGCAGGTATCTTTTTTGTTCAATGATTTGCCTTCCTCTGGGTATATTCCCAATAGGTGAATTACTGGGTCATAGGCAAGGTCAATTTCTAGTTCTTTCAGAAATCGTCACTCTGTTGTCCAAAGAGGGTTGCAATGCAAACTAATCAATGTGGTTTTGATTTGCATTTCTCTAATGATTAGTGAGGCTGAGCAATTTTTCATGTGCCTGTTGGCTGCTCATATGTCTTCTTCTGAAAAGTGTCCATTCATATCTTTTTCCCACTTATTTTTTTTTTTTTTTGAGTTGGAGTCTCACTCTGTCGCCCAGACTGGAGTGCAGTGGCATGCTCTCGGCCACCACAGCCTCAACCTGCTGGGCTCCGGCGATCCTTTCACCTCAGCCTCCCAAGTAGCCGGAACTATAGGCGTGCGCTACCATGCCCGGCTAGTTTTTTGATTTATTGTAGAGATGAGGTCTCGCCAAGTTGCCCAGGCGGGTCTCGAACCCGCGGGCTCAGGCAATCCACTCACCTCGGTCTCCCAGAGTGCTGGGATTACAGGCTGAGCCACCGAGCCTGGCTTTTCCCACTTTTTAATGGGGCCATTATTTTTTTTCTTTTCGGTACATTTGAGTTCCTTGTAGATCCTGGATATTAGACCTTTGTCAGATATGTGGTTGGTGAATATTTTTCCCATTCTTTGTGCTGTCTCCACTCTCTCTTGATAGTTTCTTTTGCTTTACAGAAGACTTTCAGTTTGATGAGGTTCCACTTGTCAATTTTGTCTCTTACGGAGTGGGCTTTTGGGGTTTTGATCAGGAATTGGTTGTCTATTCTGATTTCCATAAGAGTGTCTCCTGGGTTTTCTAAGGTTCTTAACATTTGAGGTTTTACGTTTAGGTCTTAGATCCTTTTGGAGTTGATTTTTGTGTATGGGGATAGGAAGGGTTGTTGTTTCATTCTGCATATGGTCAGCCAGTTTTCCCAGCGTGGTTTACTGAAGAGGTTCTCCTCTCCCCAGTGGTTGCTGGTGGCGGCTTTGTTGAAGATAACTTGACTGTGAAATTGAGGTTTTGCTTCTGGAATCTTTATCCTGTTCCATTGGTCTATATGCCTGTTCTTGTACCAATACCAGGATGTTTTGATCATTGTAACCCTATAATAAAGCTTAAAGTCTGGAAGTGTGATACCTCCCACTTTGTTTGTTTTGCTAAAAATTGTTTTGGCTATTTATGGTCATTTATGTTTCCATATGAATTTCTGTGTTGTTGTTTCCAGATGTGAGAATAATGATGCTGGTAATTTAATGGGTATTGAATCTGTAGATTGTCTTTGGTAGGAAGGACATGTTGACAATGTTGATTCTCCAATCCATGAGCATTCTATTCTGTACTTTTATAGCTCAGATTTTTTTAGTTTCCACATGAGTGAGAACATGTGGTATTTGCCTTTGTCGCCTGCCTTATTTCACTTAACACAATGTCCTCTGGGTTCATCCCTGTTGCCGTAAATGACAGGATCTCCTTTTTTAAGACTGAATAGTATTCCATTGTGTATATATACCACATTTTCTTTATCCATTTATCTATTGATGAACATTTGGGTTGATTTCATATCCTCACTACTGTGAATAGTGTGGCAATGAACATGAGAGTACAGATATACCTTTGACAAACTGACTTCATTTCTTTTGAATAAATAACCAGAAGTGGAATTACTGGGTCACACGACAGTTCTTTTCCTAAATTTTAGAGGAAACTCTATACTGTTTTCCATAATGGCTGGACTAGTTTGCATTTCACCAACAGTGTATAAGTGTTCTCATTTCTTTACATCCACATCAGCATTTGTTATTCTTTGTCTTTTTTATGATAGCCATGCTAATTGAGGTGAGGTAATATTTCATTTTGGTATTAATTTTCATTTCCCTGAAGATTAGTGATGTTGAGCTTTTTTCTTTTTTTTTCTTTTTTCATATACTTGTTGGTCATTTTTGTATGTCTTCTTTTGAGAAATATCTAGTCAGGTCTTTTACAAATTTCTTAATTTGGTTATTTGATGTTTTGCTATTGATTTTTTTTAGTTTCTTTTGTATTCTTGATATTAATGTCTTGCTAGACGCATAGTTTGGAAATATTTATCCCATTGTGTAGGGTGTATCTTCACTCCATTGATTATTTCCTTGTTGTGCAGAAGCTTTTAAATCTGATGTAGTCCTCAGGGTCTATATTTGCTTTTGTCATCTGTGCATTTGATTAAATATCCAAAAAAATCTTTACCCAGACCAATGTCATGAACCATTTCTCCTATGTTTTCTTCTAGTAAATTTATAATTTCAGACCTTACATATGAGGCATTAATCCATTTTGAGTTGATTTTTTGTATGTGGTGAGAGACAGGGATCCAGTTTCATTTTTTTGCATATAGATCATTTTTCCAAGTGCTATTTATCAAAGAGACTGTTCTTTCCTCAGTGTATGTTCTTGGCATCTTCATTGAAAATCAGTTGACTGCAATTGCATGGGTTTTCTATTCTGTTCTATTGGTCTACATGTCTGTTTTTTATGTTAGTACCATGCTAGTTGGGTTAGTATAGCTTTTGACATCAGTGTTTGACATCACTGATTCTAAGTTCCAAGTAGCTGGAGTTAGGGTGCTGCAATCACTGAGATTGGAAAGATGGAGGGCTACCTTGGTCATTTATTCCCAAGGGGTAGGGAGCTGTGGCCACTTGGTTGGGGAGTTTTGTACTACCCTGTATGAGTTCAATGTAGTAGCAATGGAGCCTTGGAGATGGAGCAATGCAATGGTTATTGGCTTGGGTTCAGGATAGCACCATATAACAGCAGCTTGGATCACAGAGGAAGGGCCACAATGTGGGCTTCTTCCCTGGAGTAATGCAGCTGTGTGAATTTCTGGCAGTTTCTTAGTCTAGGCTCAGGGTCTGTGAGGACTGCAGGGTTCTCCAGCAGCAAAGACTTTAGGTGTCTACAGCTTTAATGAGGGATGATGGGGACCTCCTGTACTCTCCTTCAGATGTTCTAGTAAAAATGTGGTTGTTTATATATTGTTTTGGTCTTTTTTGTGTGTGACAGGGACAAGTATTTGGCATCTATAGTCAATCATTTTGTTGATGTCATTCCAGTCAATATTTTTTAGATGATGTAAGTATTAGTTACTAAAGGGGGAAATAGGAATATTTATTATGGACCAATATCTGTATTCTTTTAGGCCTGTGACTTGGGAAACAATCAAAGGTGTCAAGAATTGCAAGATGAGAGTTAGGTAGCATTAACAAATGTGGGTTAAATTTAGACAGTTCCGTTTTGGAGAACCTGGTTTTCAGGTTTAGAACAGAAATCAATCAACCAGTAAATTTACTGGAAACAGGAAAGATGATAATTTTTATAAGTTAATTATGTAACTTCGTATAAGTCATTTTCCCTCTCTAAACTTCAGTTTCCTATTTTAATAAAGTGGATAGACTAAATTACCTTTTAAAATTAATAAACTATTTATTTGAAATAAATTTAGAATTTTTTTTTTTTGAGTCAGAGTCTTGCTCTGTCACCCCGGGCTGGAGTGCAGTGGCACCATCATGGCTCACTGCAGCCTCAACCTCCCAGGCTCAGGTGATCCTTCTGTCTCAGCCTCCTGAGTACGTAAGACTACAGGTGTGTGCCACCACACTCTGCTAATTTATTTTTATTTTTATTTTTGTACCGATGAAGTCTCACTATGTTGCCCAGGCTGATCTTGAACTCCTAGGATCAAGCAATCTTCTTGCCTTGGCCTCCCCAAGTGTTAGGATTATACAGGTGTGAGCCATCATGCCCAGCCTATTTTGAAATAACTTTAGATTTTCAAATAAATTACAGAGATTATTCAAAGGATTCCCATATATCCTTCACCCAGTTTCCCCTATTGTTAACATCTCACATCATTATGATACTTTGGTCAAAACTACAAAACCAACATTGACATACTACTATAAATGAAACTCCAGACTTAATTCAAATTTCACCTGTGTTCCCACTTTTGTCTTTTTTCTTCTCTAGGATTCAACCCACAATGTTTTTAGCCACCATATTTCTTCAGTGTTCTCTGGTCTGTGACAGTTTCTTGGTCTTTTATTGTTTTTCAGGACCTTGATATTTTTGAGGAGTACTAGCTAGATATTTTTTTAGAATGCCACCAGCCGGATTTGGTGGCTCAGCCTGTAATCCCGCGCCTTTGGGAGGCTGAGGTGAATGGATTGCCTGAGCCCGTGGGTTCAAGACCCGCCTGGGCAGCAAGACCTCATCTTTACAATAAAAAAAAAAAAAAAAAAATTCAGCCGGGCGTGGTAACGCGTGCCTGTAATTCTGGCTACTTGGAAAGCTGAGGCAGAAGGATCGCCGGAGCCCAGCAGGTTGAGGCTGCGGTGGCCGGGAGCAGCCACTGCACTCCAGTGTGGGTGACAGAGTGAGACTCCAACTCAAAAAAAAAAAAAAAGAATGCCTCTGAATTGAGGTTTCTCTAGTGGTTTTCTTATTATTAAACTGGGGTTATGATATTTTGGTTAGGATATCACAGATGTGAAGTGCCCTTATTATCACATCATATCAGGGAGTACATGCTATTTACATGAATTATCACTGGTAGTGTTAATCTTGATCAGCTGATTAGAGTAGATTTGTATTAGTCTTTTATGGCTGACATAACAAATTGCCAAAACTCAGTGGCTTATAACACTACAAATTTATTATCTTACAGTTCTGGAGCTCAGAAGTCTGACACAGGTCTCACTGGGCTAAAATCAAGAATTTGACAGGGCTGCATTCCTTTCTAAAAGGTCAGAGAGAATTCATTTCATTGCCCTTTTCAGTTTCTAGAGACTGTCTGCATTCATGGCTCATTGCGTCCTTCCTTCTTCATCAAAGCCAGCAATTGTGGGTCAAGTTCTCACACTGTATTACTTTGACACTGCTCCCATAGTCATATCTCCCTCAAATTCTGTCTTCTTTTTTGCCTTCCCCTTTCCTATTTAAGGGCCCTTGTAATTACGTTAGGCCCAGTCAGTTAATCCAAGATAATCTTCCTATTTTAAAATAAAATGATTAGCAACTTTAAGTCTATCTGTGACCTTAATTTGCCTTTGCCATGTAACATTATATATTCATTATGTAGTCACAGATACCAGGGATTCAGATGTAGACATCTGTGGGAAATGGTGTGTGGCGGGCATTATTCTACATACTACAGGTAGTATTTGTCACATTTCTTCACTGTGAAGGGACTATTTTTACCTTTCCACACTCCTTTCTTTGGAAGTAAATTATGAAGTCACACTTAAGAGAGGAAGAGGGAAATGAAGCTCTACTCCCTAGCAGACACACACACACACACACACACACACACACACACACACACACACACACTTTAGAATCCTTATGTATGGAAGATTTGTCTGTTCTTCATTTGTTTATTATTCAATCATTCATTTCTATCAATATTGATTCATGAATATTTATTTATACTGTAGGTTTCAATCCTAAACTATGTCAGTCATTTTATTGTTCTTATTTTTGTTCTTAGTTTAAATTATGCAGTGATTAGTCTTAAAAAATTACCTATATAGAAATGTGTACAGTAAAAGTTCAAGGTCTTTTTACCCCTTTTCAATACTATTTTCCAGAGATAACCATTGTTATCAGTTTGTTAGTGTATTTTAGACATTTGTTCTATGAATGTATAATCATTTGAATATTCTGTATATAGACACACAAAGACAATTTTTTACTTTACATAGGATTTGGTTTCACATAATTTTATGAAACTTTCTTTTCCCATATAACAATGTCTCAGAGACCACTGCATGGCATTACGTATGCATATGCTTATCTAATTTATTTTACTGACCACACAGTATTTCTCTTTTTTGTATGTACCTTGCTTACATAGTCCCTCTTGACATACTCATAGGTTGTTTCCAGTTTTTCTCTATTGTAAGTAATGCTGTAACAAACATTTTTGTATATTTTGTGCAGTATGCTAGTGTTTCTATAGGTTTCAAAGCTTTTTTTTTTTTTTTTTTGAGTTGGAGTCTCACTCTGTCGCCCAGACTGGAGTGCAGTGGCCGCTCCCGGCCACCGCAGCCTCGACCTGCTGGGCTCCGGCGATCCTTCCGCCTCAGCCTTCCAAGTAGCCGGAATTACAGGTATGCGCTACCACGCCCAGCTGATTTTTTTTTTTAATTTTATTTTATTGTAGAGATGAGATCTCGCTGCCCAGGCGGGTCTCGAACCCGCAGGCTCAGGCAATCCACTCACCTCAACCTCCCAAAGGCGCGGGATTACAGGCTGAGCCACTGAGCCCGGCTAGGTTTAAAAGCTTGAATGTCCTTTCTAACCCTGACTCTCTTCTTTCTCGGTATTTCTAGAAAACTACAACAGAAATGGTGCTAAAGTATAATTTTCAAAGAGATAAAATAAGAATTTAAATATATATACTCATATGAGGTATATATACGTATATGTGTACATATATATGTATACACAATCAATAATGCTTAATTAAGTTTTTTGTAATTGCAAAACTGGTTAATGTCCTATAAAATAATAAAATGAAATGCTTAAGGTTATCTTTTCTACAGGGCAGCAATCACTTGCGTCACTAACAGACAAAATGCATTGCATATTTAAGGAGAGGGATTTTTTTTGTTGCTATCAGTTTTCTACATCTAAGAGTTACCCCCACAAAGATGTAAAATAGCAAGTTAATTGAAGGTTACTATACATGTAGAACCAGATAAGCCCCAGAGGGTCTACTAGATAACTTCCAGCCTCCTCTGAAATGACACCCAGTAATCTCTTTTGCCCATTTTCAAGTCTTTGACAATTATTCCTAACAATGGAGTTGGAATATTGAGTCCCAGAGACTCCATTATTATAATTGGAAGCATGAACCATTATTCAATCACTCTTATAAGAAGAGAAATGTGTCTCTAATAGCCTCCAGTAAATTAGCAATAAAATCTTTGCTCTGTATATTTCTGTCACATTATATATTTAAGTTTACAGGTATAAGGGAGCAATCATTTTTTTTCTTAAGAACTTTGTATGAAATTAGGCCATGATACTACCAGGCAAGGAATGGTGATCTGATTAGAGCCTCTCATAGCACAGTTGGTATAGAGAGAAGTTAGATAATAATTTTCTTCTATCTTAACTGGAATTCCTTGTCCTCTGAAACTAGCACTAGCTGAATATTTGTATGAAATATGACACATACTCAATGAGATACAAACTTGCTTACAGTATTCCACTGCATTAGAAAATAACCTTAACAATAACACACATAATATTTCAAAAATAACATGACTTTAAAACAAAGATAAAAAGTATGATGAATCCACAAATTCAAAAGCACTGAACCTCCATTATCTCATTTAATTCCCTAATGACCCAATGAAGTAGGTAAAACAAGTTACCTGTTTACAGATTAGAAGGCAGAAGAGTGGCAGTTTTGTCATTCGTCCATGGTCACAATTTCAGAACTGGTATGTGAATCTCAATTTTTTGACAACTAGTCCAATGCTCTTTTTACTGCCTATCACTTGGAAGTAATTATTTTTAAAATTGTATTCTATGAAAAGATCATTCAGTACTCTTTATATAAAATCATATGACTATTGAAGCTTTCTCTTCTTCACTGTATTGAGTCTATAGAAAATATTTATTGAGTACCTAATATGAGCAGAACACTGTATTAGTGCTGTGGGTGATATTGAGAGATGTAGAAAATGGCTTTTCCTTCCAGGAACTTGCAAATTTAGTTGTGCACAAAAAATTGCTAATTCAACAAATGCTTATTGAGTACTAACAATGTAATGTGCTGGGCACTGTTGTAGGCACTGAAGGTATTTTCAAGATCTGATCACAAGATAGGAAAGACGAGATCAAAAAGTTGAGTGTCTACAGAGAATAGTAGGCAACATACATAAGTAAAATAGGCCTGATGAAAGTGTAAAGTACAATGACAAAGAATAATATGTGTCCTATCTTAAGGCGACAGATGCCACTCAATTCTAGCTGCTTGTTGTCATGTGGGAAGGCAGACTTGCGGTCACTAGTTCTCCAGATTTTCAAAATAGCAGGAAATCTGGGATTTTACAAAACGTTGGAAACTAAGTTCATTTCTTATTATTAAATGCTGAGTGGGCCAAGCAAAACACATCTGCACACTAAATCTGGTTCATTCGCTGCCAAATTGTGACTGCCACATTAAAGTATAACAGCCAAATGAAGGGCAGATACAATCAACATTATTACCAAGGAAAAAAAGAGTAACTTTAGGCTAAGGTAGCCAAGGTGGACATCACAAAAAAGGTGGCTCAAGCCTGGGGGACTGAAGTACAGAATGTGGAAGTCTTAGTTTCAAATTACTTCATATACAGACATACTTGGGTTTTTTGTTAACTAGAATCACCATGAATTAATGGCATTCTATAGCAGCAAAGACATTAGTGTGCTACCAGAACATAAGAACTGATCATCTCGCTGTCCTCTGCCAGGGACACAGGCAAAAACTGTGGGCTAGGTTTAAAGTAGGAGGTCTCTTAGAAGAGGACCATTAAATAAATGGATCTTATCCAGATCTGGGCAACTAGAGTAGTAAAATAATTGTAAATCATAAGGGACACTGCACACATATGTTTATCACAGCATTGTTCATAATAGCAAGAACATGGAACCAACCGTGCTGTCCATCAAAAGAGGATTGGATTTAAAAAATGTGGTACATATACACAATAGAACAAAATCATTAACTTCGCAGCAACCTGGATGGACTTAGAGTCTATAATACTGAGTGATCTTTCACAGAAACAAAGAACTGAGTATCACATGTTCTCACTCATAAGTGAAACTTGAACAACTATTGTAATACTATAAGGAAAGGATTGACACTAGCGGGAAACTGAAGGGACATGAGGGGGTGGGGAAGTGGGATTGGCAATAGTGGGAAACTGCCTGGGGAAAGAGGGCACACCTCATCAACAAGGGTACCTGCATAATGAATATTTGTATATCTAGCCCTGAATTGTACTCCACAATTTTAAAATTAAAAAAAAATTCATAAGGGACAGATATATGTATATATATAGCCAGGATAAGTCATTAGAAATATAAATTGGTTCATGCCACTCCCTTGTTTAAAACTTATTCAGAGGATTTTTAGGGCAATGTAATTAGAATGAAATTCAAATTGCTTATTATGTCCTACAAGGCTCTAAAACCCTGCCTTTTGTCTACCTCTTTGCTCTCATCTTGCACCGTATCACTCACTATATTCCACCTTAAATGGCTTTCTCTCCGTTTTTCAAAATTGCCAAACGTTGGGTTTCCTCTGCCTAGGACACTCTTTACCATGGTTAGTTGGTTCGTTTGATTGATTTAGTAACTGGCTTGCTTTCATGCTTCAGGTCTCAGCTTAAAAGTTACCTTTTCATAAAGATCTTACCTGACCACTATATCTCAAGTAGCCTTTTCCTTTTTTTCCCTGTCACTTTTCCTCCTTAGCTCCAGGAATGCAAGTACTATGTCTACTTTGCTCATTGTCAAATCCCCAGTATATAGTACAATGACTAGCATGGAGAATGTACTCAATAAATAGCTGTTGAATGAAGATATGACTGTAAATAAATGAAGCATGAGTACTTCTATTTTATTTCAATAGCTTTAGGGAGTACAACAAGTTTTTGGTCTGGACTTTACGTTCACCCTTCACCCCCGTCTGTGCATATTGTACCAGATAGATAATTTTCATCCTCCATCCTTTCTCCCCACTCATGAGACTCCAGCATCCATTCTGCTATTCTCTATGTCTTTGTGGATCCTTGGTTTAGCACCCACTTATAAGTGAGGACATGCAGTGTTTGGTTTTCTGTTCTTATGTTAGTTCACTTAAGATGATGATCTCCAATTCCAGCCAAATTGTTGCAAAAGACATTATTTCATTCCTTTCAATGACTGAAAAGTTTTCCATAGTGCATACATACATTTTCAATATCCACTGATCCATTGATGGACATTTAGTTTGAGTCCATATCTTTGCAATTGTGCTGCAATGAACATGCAGGTGCAGGTGTCTTTTTCATATATAATGACCTCTAATCCTTACTATGATCATAGTAGTGGGATTGCTGGGTCAAATGAGCACTTCTTTACACATCTGAAACGACGTTGTTTGAGAAAGCTGGAATATCTCATAATGTATGGCTCTTTACAGAGCATGTGGGTATTGTTCTGAAAACAATGTATATGGAAAACAAGGACAGCAAGCAAAGTAGTGGGTAAGGGAATGGCTGAAAACATTTGTTGGGCTCCAGATCCTGTTACTCACACACATTCATTCTATACATTTTCTCTCATAAATGGAAATATTTTTTTTCAAAAATACATATATAGAAAGAAATTGATCATTTATCTCAGGCCTCATGAGAATAGACATTAATTACACTAGCATAGTCATATTTGCTAACGACAGTATTTTATTAGTCATACCAAAATTGGGGTCAGTAATGTTGGCAAACACTCTACCATTCAACATCCTCAAGGAAAGGCAATGACAGTCTCTCACCTAGCACATCTCCCTGCAATCTTCAGTTTTTCCTTAATGTGGCAGCCAGTGTGAGCTAGCCAGCTGAAATTCAAACACTGCCATGTGTCCAGGGAATAAAAAATAGTGCCTCTCCCTTTTAATACAAATGGCAAAAGAAAGAAAGAAAATTTCAGAAAGTCATGCAGCCAAGTCATTAAAGAAAGCAGAAAATGGAAGGATGCAAAAAAAAAAAGTAAAATGTCAACTGTAAGTGGGCTATAGGTCTATATTATTGTACATAATCAGTATTAGAGACTGAAAGAAAAAATTCAAATGAAACATCTATGCCTAGAATAACTAACAGTCAGCAGGAACACAAATAGGTTAAGTCTGTGTACTGCAATTGGACAGGAGTGAAAGAAAGACTAGAAGGGCATGCTACATTGAGGAGAAGTTTTAATAATTTAATATGCCCAAATTTTATCTTCAATGCTATCTCATTTGAGGTATCTCCAGGGACAACCATCTAAATAAATTATAGAGCATTTTCAGTATATAACCCAGATGCTAGACCCTTTAATTAAATAGCTCATTTTACCCTTTATTCATGTATTTTATTCATTTTATTAGAGCCACAAGCCAAATACATACAGTAAAGTCTTAATTATCCTAATGAGGAAAAAGTATAAGCTAGAGAAATTCAATAGAACAAAAGTGGACTTGGGCTGTGAACTTCAACTCTTTAAAATGCTAAATCTTCACAAAAACTACTGATCTATAATGTCACTTGCTCAATGTTGTATCTTTCCATTTTGACTGTGTCTGAGATGACCCAAAGGTACATAAGGAGAAGGAAAAAGAGCAAAAGTAAGTAATAAGAAGGGACAAAAAGAAGAATCAGCCCATCTGAGTGATCAATCTGTAAAATCAATCAATAAATGATTAATAAAAAGGCCATTTCTGTATTCATAGTCCCCAAAGAAACTCATGCATGAAACGGAGTTCTAATTCCCATTTCATAGAGGAGACCACATTGGGTTAGTTTATTTATGATGACTCAGCAGATGAGATTAGTTGGCTACAAGACTGTGTTCAAAATGCTGAGATCATAGTTTGATTCCTTAATCACCCAAGCAACTCATTCATTTATACACAGATATTTGAACATCTGAGTATATTGAAAAAAGCATGAGACCCAGAAAACTCGAATACTGAAGTTCTGACACTACTCATTTTTAAAAATTTTATTTTATTTTAAAGTTATGGGTTACAGTTCAGGATTGTGTACATAAGTGGTTTAGGTACAGGTGAAATTTTGGAACACATTCATTTAAAGTGACTTGACATGAAACAAGCAACTTAAACTTTCTGAGCCTTATAAAATGGGGATGACTACAGCTATTCTGCCTGGACTATTGTGAGATAATGGCTGTGAAAAGGCTTCATAAGCTGTCAGATGTAATTCAAATGCCACTAGTATACATAAAATACAAAAAAATACATCAAATACAAAAAAAACTAGTATACATCAAATACAAAAAAAAAAGGACAATTCTGGTCCATTTTCACAGGGTTTATCATGCTGGATCTTAGGCAGGCGTGCGTTTGGAGATTGGGCTGGAAGGGCTAAGACAAAGACAGGGAACAAGAGAGAAAGAGAAGGGCCTGTCTTATGCCCACAGAGTACAAAAAAGCTGGATTTTAAAAATAATTTTGCAGAAGTACAAAGCCCAGAAGACTGTTTCCTGCAGAGGCAGCCCTTTACTATGTCCTTTTGATTCCTGTTCCTTTCTGTCTAAATTGCCACATTCTATCACTTATTCCGTCCTTTCAAATCTTCAATCTTTTCTCTTCTGCTGGCTCTTTTCTTCAGCCCTATAAACATGCTTCAGTATCTGCCCACAACCCTCAGAACAAACCTCAAGTTTTTTGACACAAAAAAATCCTCCAATGGTCTGGCTTCTGTCTTCCTATCTTGTGTTTCATTCTTTACAACTTTCTGTACCTCTGAATTGCTCTACAGTTTTCATCACACATGCTGTTCTTTCTTAACCCTGTTGACTCCTGTTATCCATTCTGCTTAATATGATCTTCACCTTCATTTCACTTGGCTAAATCCTAATTCCCAGAAACAGTTCACATCTCTTTATCCAAGGCATCTTCCTTGACACCTCAAGACCAAGTTAGGTGCCCTTCTTCTGTAACATACTGAATCTTTATCATTGTAAGTACCACATTGTATTATAATAATAATTTCTTGTTTAGATGTCTTTCCACCCTCGATAGTGCAGGTTCTTAAGAATTAGGACTTACCAGCTTTCTGGACTGCCAGATCATGACAAAGTGTCTGGTACAACACACTTTTGCAGGATGGATGAAGTTATCAAAGGCCAGTAAAGCTTTTAGAGGGATAAGAAACTCTCAGACACTGACACATCATAGTAAATAAATTTAAAATCATATCTTTCTCTTGATGTACAAATAAAATAAGCTGTGTCAAGAAAATGGAAATTTTGATTAGAGTAGGAATTTGTAAGTAGGCAATTCGAAGACATGGGGCATTTGGAGGTCTTAGAAAATGCATAGGTGAAGTGCCACAATAGAAGGCACTGTTCAGAAACGGGAAACAATCAAGGCCTGGCAACTCTGGTTATGAGCATATCCAAGGGCCAATTTAGCCCTGCAAAGCACACAGATTCAAGATATCACAGCCAGGTAAGCAGTCTATGGAGTAGAAACAGACACAGAACCCATAATATGGGATGATAAAAACCCTCTCCCTCCCATTCTCTCCTTGCTACAGAACAACCAAAGTAGCTCTAGAAGTGCCAGTGCTGGTATGAGTATCCAAAAAGGCAGAGTAAGGCTATGATGACAGTGAACAACCTAATCCTCCTATGGAAATCTTCTTCCTGCTCCCAGTGCATTCTAAGGAGATTGTGTTGTATGGCTCAAAACAGCCTATAACTACCACTGGGAAATGGTGCCTTCTTTAGAGAGAGTCAATGGTGTCATTTTTATACATTGGACATATTTTATTTCATTTTAGCATAGCAAGAGACAAGGAACAAATGTGTTTATTTGGTTATTAGTTAGCCAGATATTCAATTTCCCTGACTGACACAGACAGCTGCTGTAGCAGCTCCAGGACATGCCCCTTAAGCTAAAGTACAGAGTGTGTCATTCAGCACTGTCATTAACAAATGTAACACAAATCATAATATGAACTGCAGCCGTTTAATGAAAACACTGCTGGTAATTAGACTCTGTACTTGTTTATCTGAATCTCTTGCTACCACTCCAGATTGCTTATAACATTATGGCCCATAGGTTGAATTTTAACTTTTTATAAGCATGTTTTTATTTAGAAATGACCAGATTAGCTCAAACCAACTCAATCAACAATGCATACTTTCAAAAATGATTAGCAGTAATAGGAATATTAAGTTGCCAGTGACTCAGAATATATTAAAAAATTCATTTATTAAAATGAATTTGTGAAATTCTGAAGGAATGATTTGCAGATGATAATAATTATCATAATGATAATAAATAGCTACCATTTATCAAGTATTACTATATGCCAGAAGTTTTATATACATTTATGTCATCGTTTTTCTTTACAACAACCTGGCATATATGATTACCACCTCTATTTCATAGATGGGGAAACTAGGAATCAAAATGACTTATTCATGACCACACAGAGATATTATGTATAGAGCAGATCCAGTATTTGAAGTTAGGTCAGGAAAATTCCAAAGCCTTTGCTGTTAACCATGATACACTATCTTACCTATACGTTTCTTTATTTCACCAAATTTTCTAGAGCAGCTGTGTATTATTTGGTAAAATTTAAATATCATTTAAAATATGTGAAATAAGTAGGATTTCAATTCAATTTAATTTTAAAAAATATTGTTGAGTTCTTTTTACAATATAAGAAATTGTACACAACACTGGGGAAACGAACATTAGTTTCAACACTCAAGGGAGTACAACTGGTACAATTTGCACAAACACCCCTATAATGCACTACAGAATCATCTTTGTCCCAATAGAAAAGTACAAACATTTTAGATAAGAAAGCACTAAAAATGAGAGATTACTTCTAGGTAGGGGAGGAAATATGAAAAAAATTTCATAACATAAAAGCAGAATTTTAAAAAATACCTAGGATTTATTTTCCCTTTCATTTTTCATTAATTTTCAAAGTAAGACACAGCTAATCATTGAAAACATAAGTTTAAGAAGATGTAAAAAGAGCAAAAAATGACATAAATAACAACTGTTAACATTTTGTATTTCCTTAAAGACTTTATTTTTTGCCAATCATTTTCCTTTACAAAGATGAGAACCTACTGTGTACACTGTATACTGCTTATTCATTTCTATCATAACCTAAGCATTTTCTTACTTTTCTAATCACTAGATTGTTTCTCTTATCTTTGCACTCCCCTAAATATGAAAGTAACTTTCATTCCAGTATCTCTCAAAGTATAGTTTAGAAGGTGCCTGTGTATCAGAAAGCCCCTTTTCAGGGATCTACAAGGTCAAAATCATGTGTGGATAAAAACTTCATTCAACATGGAAAGTAGATCAAATGATTTTAATGTAACAATGTATGAAAAGTCCATTGATAAGTTTCACATTCCATATTGTAACCTTTGAGAAACTGACACTTGTTGAGTTTTGACATAGTATCAAAAAAACCCCACAATTATCTGAAAAGGCTATTAAAATATTTTTTCATTTTCCAACTGCATAGTTGTGTGGAAATAGATTCTCTTCATATTCTTCAAACAAAACAACATATCACAAAAGATTTAAAGCAGAAGCAGATGTGAAAATCCAGTTGTCTTCTATCAGTGAAACACTAAAGAGGAAGCAGTTTGGAGATTTCTCAAAGAACATAAAGTAGATTTACCATTTGACCCAGCAATCTCACTACTGGGTATATACTCATAGAAGCATACATCATTCTACCAAAAAGACACCTGCACTTGTGTGTTTATCGCAGCATTATTCACAATAGCAAAAAAATAGAATCAACTAGGTGCCCATCAGTGGTGGACTGGATAAAGAAAATGTGCTACATATACACCATGTAATATCATACAGCCATAAAAAATAACAAAATCATGTCTGCTGCAGCAACATGGATGTAGATAGAGACCATCATTCTAAGTGAATTATCACGGACACAAAGAACTGAATACCACATATTCTTACTTATAAATGGAGGCTAAACACTGGGTACACACGAAAATAAAGGTGGGAACAACAAACAATGAGGACTCTTACAGGGAAGAGGACTCTAAAAGGAGGGATGGAGGCAATGATTGAAAAACTACCCATTGGGTGCCATGTTGACCAATTAGATGACGGATTTAACAGAAGCCCAAACCTCACCATCACACAATATACCTATGTAACAAAATTGCATATATACTCCTTGGATCTAAAAGAAAAATATATCCATTTGGTAACTACCATATTAATAATTGCTTCAGACAAGAATCATCAATAGAAGCTAAAAGTAGTGAGCAAGTTGATGAGGAACATGATATTTACTTAGTCTCAAATTATCTGCCCTAAGATTATCTAATGATTACAAAGGGAAAAACCATAACTTTACAGTGGGACAATCTAGTAGACATTGCTTTAACCAAGTAATCAAGGTTATATCACTAATAACGGGACCAAGTATACCATGCATTTCTGATTTGATGTATTGACGAGGACACAACATCAATTTTGGTATCCCTGCCAAAAACACATTTGCTGAATCTAATCATGAGGAAATATCAGACAAATCCAAATTGAAAGATAGTCCACAAACAGCTGGTCTGTAATCTTCAAAAAAGTCAAGGTCATGAAAGACTGATGAACTGTTCCAGATCAAAGGAGACTAAAGAGATATGACAACTGGATATAACATGTAATTGTGGAATTGAAGACTGGATTACAAAAAGAAGAGACGTTGCTGGAATAATTGATGGCATTTGACTGTAGACTCGATTAGAAAATTGTATCAATGTTAAATTTCCTGATTTTGATCATTGTACTGTGGTTATGTAAGGGAATGTCCTTCTTCGTAGGAAATGCACATTGAAGTATTTAGGAGCAAATTAGCATAATGTTTACAACTGTATCTCAAATGGCTCAGGAAAACTGTATACACATATACAGAGAAACATAAAACAATGGGACAAATGTAAACAATTTTTGAATCTAGGGAAAGAGAATGCAGAAGTGCTTTGTACGATACTTGCAATTTTTTTGTAACTTTAAAATTATATCAAAATAAAAGTTACTGAATAAAAATGAGATTAGTACAATGTAAAACATGTCTTGCTAAATTTTTTGTATTTGGAGAAATATAGCTATTTGTTGTAAAGTGTGCATGTTAGCAGGTTTATTTTTATTTTATATTAATATTTTAAAATTTCTAACAGCAAGAATTGATAAATAAAGCCCATATACACAAATGCTCCTTGAGGTTCTTCACAATTTTTAAGAATGTAAAGAAGTTCTGAGACAAAGAAATGTGAGAACCACTATCTTTCCACGTTTCAAGCCATGCCTTAAACACATCTACCTTGAAGAAGCTTCCTTTAGGTTATTTTATTTTAGATCCAGTTGGTACACATGCGTATTCATTAAATGAACATATTGTGTAGTGGTGGGGATTAGGTGTCAGGTGGCACATTCCCCCACATAGTGAACATTGAACCCCATAGATAGATTCTAAACCCTAAACCCCCACCCTCTTCCCCCTTATTGGTGTCCCCAATGTCTATTATTGCCATCAATGTAAACGTTTAGCCCCACATATAAGTGAGAACAAGTGGTGTTTGGTTTTCTGTTTCTGAGTCAGTTTACTTAGGATGATGAGCTCCAGTTCCATCCATGTTGCTGCAAGAGACATGATTTTATTTTCTTATGGCTGCATCATATTCCATGGTGTGTGTGTGTGTGTGTGTGTGTGTGTGTGTGTGTGTATGTGTGTGTGTGTGTATACCACATTTTCATTATCCACTGATCAGTTGATGGGCATTCAGATTGATTCTACATCTTTGAAACTGTGATGCAATGAACATGTGAGTGCAGGTGTCTTTTCTATATAATGACCTCTGTTCAATTGGGTAGATTAGTAGTGGGATTGCTGATTCAAATGGTAGATCTACTTTTAGTTCTTTAAATAATCTTCATACCACTTTCCATAGAGGCTGTACTAATTTACACTCACCAACAATGTATAAGTGTTCTCTTTTCTCCACATCCATGCCAGCATCTATTCTATTTTGATTTTTTAATAATGGCCATACTGATTGGTGTAATGTGGTATCTCATTGTGGTTTTAATATGCATTCCCCTGATTATGAGTGATGTTGAACATTTTTTCATACTTCTTGGTCATTTGTATATCTTCTTTTGAGAGATGTCTATTTATGTCATTTGCCTACTCTTTAAATGGAGTTATTTGCTTTTTTCTTACTGATTTGTTGGAGTTATTTGTAGATTTTGGATATCAGTCCTTTGCCAGATGTGCAGTTTGCAAATATCTTCTCCCATTCTGTAGGTTGCCTATATGTTCTGTCGATTTTTTTTTTTTTTTTTTTTTTTTTTTTTTTTGCTATGCAGAAGCTTTTTAGTTTAATTAAGTCCCACTTACTTATTTTTCTTTTAGTTGCATTTGCTTTTGGGGATTTAATCATAATTTTTTTGTCTAGGCCAATGTCCGTAAGAGTTTTTCCTAGGTTTTCTTCTAGGATTTTTGTGGTTTCAGGTCTGACTTTTGAGCTACTAATCCATTTTGACTTAATTTTTCTGTATACAAGGAGAGATAGAGATCAAGTTTCATTTTTCTGCATGTAGCTATTCAAATTTTCAAGCACCATTTGTTGAATAGGATGTCTTTTCCCTGGTATATGTTTTTGTCTGACTTGTCAAAGATCAGTTGATTGTGGGTATTTGGGCTTATTTCTGGATTCTTTCTTCTGTTCCATTGGTCCATATGTCTGCTCTTGTACCAGTACAATGCTGTTTGGGTTACTACAACATTGCAGTATAATTTGAAGTCAAGTACTATGATGCCTCCAGTTTTGTTCTTTACCCTTAGGATTGCTTTGGCTATTCTGGCTCTATTTTGGTTCCATATGAATTTTATGATTATTTTTCCTAATTCTGTGAAAAATGACATTGGTAGCTAGATAGGGATTGAATTGAATCTGTAGAGTACTTTGGGTAATATGATTATTTTAACCATATTGATTCTTCCAATTCATGAGTATGAGATGTTTCTCCAGTTGTTTGTATACTCTGAAATTTCTTTCATCAGATTTGTGTAGTTCCCCTTGTAGAGATCTTTCTACTCCTTGGTTAAATATATTCCTAGGTTTTTGAAATTTTTGGCTGCTATTTAAATGAACTTGAGTTATTGAGTTGATTCTCAGTTTGTTCATATTGGTGTATAGCAGTGCTACTGTGTGTATGCTGGATTTGTATCCTGAAACTGTACTGAATTCATTTATCAAGTCCAAGAATGTTTGGAAGAGTCTCCAGGGTTCTTTAGGTATAAGATCATATCATCATCATATAGAGATAGTTTGTTTTCTTCTTTTCCAGTTTGAATCCCTTTTATTTCCTTTTCTTGCCTGATTGTTCTGGCTAGGACTTTCGTTACTCTTTTGAATAGTAGTAGTGAAAGGGGGCATACTTTGCCTTGTTCCAGTTCTGAGGGAGAATGTGTTCAACTTTTCATTATTCAGGATGATACTGGCTGTGTGTCATATGTAGCTTTTATTATTTTGAGGAATGTTGCCTCTATGTCTATTTTGTTGAGGGTTTTTATCATTAAGGGATACTGAATTTTATCAAATGTTTTTTTCTGCATCTATTGAAATTATCATATATTTTTAAAGTTCTGTTTACCTAGTGGATAATGTTTATTGACTTATATATGTTGAACAACCCTTGCATCACAGGGATAAAACCCACTTGGTTGTGGTGTATTATTTTTTTTAATGTGCTGTTGAATTCAGTTTGCTAATATTTTGTTGAGGATTTTTGTATCTATGTTCATAATGGATATTGGTTTGTAGTTTTCTTTTTTGGTTGTGTCTTTTTCCTGGTTTTGGTATCAGTGACACTGGCCTCATAGAATGGGTTAGGGAGGATTCCCTCCTCTTCAGTCTTGTGAAATAGCTTCAGTAAAATTGGCATGAGTTCTCTTTGAAGGTCTAGTCAAATTCAGCTGTGAGTTCATCGGGTCCTGAACTTTTTTGTTGTTGTTGTTGGGAGACTTCTAATTACTGTTTCAATCTCAGTACTCATCATTGGTCTGTTCAGGATTTCTATTTCTTTGCGATGCAAGATTGGAGGATTGTATGTTTCCAAGAATTTATCCATTTTCTCTAGATTTCCTAGTCTGTTTGCACAGAGGTGTACATAATAGTCTCAGATGATCTTTTTGAATTTCTGCCATATCAGTTGTAATGACTCCATTTTCACTGCTGATTGAGCTAATTTGAGTCTTCTCTCTTTGTTTCTCAGCTAATTTAGATAGTGGTCTATCCATTTTGTTTATTTTTTTTAAAGAACTAACATTTTGTTTCAATGATCCTTTGTAATTTTTTTTAATTTCAATTTCACTTAGTTCTGCTCTTTGTTTTCTCTTTTCTTCTGCTAGCTTTGAGTTTGGTTTGTTTACGTTTTTCTAGATCTTTGAGGTGTGGTATTAGATTGCTGATATGTGATCTTTAAGTGTTATTAATGTAGGCCTTAAGCATTATAAATTTTCCTGAGCACAGCTTTGGCTATGTCCCAGGGGTTTTGATATCTTTTCGTTGTTGTCATTCATTTCAAGTAATTTTAAAATTTTGACCTTGATTTTATTGTTGACTCAAGAATCATTCGGGTGCAAATTGTTTAATTTCCAAATCTTTGCTTTGCTTTGGGAGTTCTCCTTGGAATTAATTTCTAGTTTTATTCCACTGTGGTCTGAGATGGTGCTTTAAATTATTTCAATTTTTTGAATTTATTGAGACTAATTTAAGGCCTCTTATATGATCTATCTTGGAGACTGTTCCATGTGCTGATGAGCAAAATGTATATTCAGTAGTTTAGGGACGGAATATTCTGTATATATCTGTTAGTTTCATTTCTTCTAGAGTTCTGTTTAACTCTGACATTTCTTTGTTGACTTTCTGCCTTGATAATCTGTCTATTTCTGTCAGTGGAGTGTTGAAGTCTCTCACTATTTTTGCACTGTTGTCTTATCTCTCTTTTTTTTTTTTAGGTCTAGTAGAATTTGTTTCATAAAGCTGGGGGCTCCAGTGTTAGGCACATATATATTCAATATTGCTGTTTTCTCATTGGATTGATTCCTTTATTATTATATAATAGTCATCTTTGTCGTTTGTTTTGTTTTGTTTTGTTTTGTTTTTGAGTTGGAGTCTCACTCTGTCACCCAGACTGGAGTGCAATGGCCGCTCCCGGCCACCACAGCCTCCCCTGCTGGGCTCCGGCGATCCTTCCGCCTCAGCCTTCCAAGGAGCCGGAATTACAGGCATGCGCTACCACGCCCGGCTGATTTTTTTTTATTTATTGTAGAGATGAGGTCTCGCTGCCCAGGCGGGTCTCGAACCTGCGGGCTCAGGCAATCCACTCACCTCAGCCTCCCAAAGGCGTAGGATTACAGGCTGAGCCACTGAGCCCGGCTATCTTTGCTGTTTTAAAATGTTGTTAATATAAAGTCTGTTTTATCTGATATGAGAAAGGATACTCCTCCTTGCTTTTAGTTTCTATTTTTTTTTTTTTTTTGAGTTGGAGTCTCACTCTGTCGCCCAGACTGGAGTACAGTGGCTGCTCCCGGCCACTGCAGCCTCGACCTGCTGGGTTCCGGCGATCCTTCTGCCTCAGCCTTCTGAGTAGCCAGAATTACAGGCGCGTGCTACCACGCCTGGCTAATTTTTTGATTTATTGTAGAGATGAGGTCTCACCTGCCCAGGCGGGTCTCGAACCCACGGGCTCAGACAATCCACTCACCTCAGCCTCCCAAAGGCGTGGGATTACAGGCTGAGCCACCGAGCCCGGCTTTGGTTTCTATTTTTGTGGAATATTCTTCCCCACACCTTTACCTTGAGTCTATAGGAGTCTTTGTGAGTTAAGTGGGTCTCTTGAAGGCAGCAGTTATTTGGGTTGTGTTTTTTTAAAATCTTTTCTACCAATCTGTATCTTTTTAGTGGGCTATTGAGACCATTTATGTTCAGAGTTAATAATAATATGTAAGATACTAGTCTATTCATCATACTGGTTGTTATCTGGTTGTTTTGTTTATTTAATTTCTTATTGTGTTGGTGTTCCCTAAAGCATGTGAGCTTTATGATTTCCAGCATATTCCTACTGATGTATTTTGATCTTTTGTATCAGATAATTCCTTTAAATATTTCCTGTAGAGCTGGTCTGGTAGTGACAAATTCCCTCAGCGTTTGCTTGTCTGCAAAGGACTTCATTTCTCCTTCATTTATGAAACTTAGCTTTGCAGGCAGGATACAAAATCCCTGGCTGACAGTTACTCTACTTGAGGATATTGAAGATGGAACTCCAATTCCTTCTGGCTTGCCAGGTTTCTTCTGTGAAGTTTGTAGTTTACCTTTGTAAGTTATTTGATGCTTTTGTCTGACTTCTCTTAAAATGCTCTCCTTCACATTAATTTTGCATAGCTGTCTGATTATATGTCTTGGGGATGAACTTTTGTAGTGAATTTTCTGGAGGTTCATTGGGCCTCTTGTATCTAGATGTTTAGATCTCTGGCAAGGCCAGGAAGGTTTTCCTCCATTATTCCCTCAAATAGGTTTTCCAAATCTGTTGTGTTTTCTTCTTCCTGAAAAACATGTATGATTCTTAGGTTTGGATGTTTTATATAATCTGATATTTCTTGGAGACTTTATTCTGTTCTCTTGATTATTTTTTCTTTATTGTTCTTTGATTGAGTTGATTCAAAAGCCTTGTCTTTATGTTTTGAGATCTTTTCTTCTGCTTGTTCTAGTCTACTGTTAAACTTTCCATTGCATTTTTTACTTCCCTAAATGCTTCTTTTGTTTTCAGAGTTTCAGCTTTGTTTAGAGGTGTCTATATCTTTGGAGAATTTTTCATCTATGTTCTGAATGGTTTTGATTGTTTGTTTGCTTTTCTAAATTTCTTTATGTTGGTTTTCAATTTTCTCCTGAAGTTCGTGAACCAATTTTATCATCAACCTTTTGATTTCTATATCTGGAATTTCAACACTTTTATTTCGGTTAGTGTTCATCGCTGAAGAGTTGATGAGATCTTTTCGGGGGATGTTAGAGAACTCTTTTTATATTGTCAGAATTATTTTTCTGGTTCCCACTCAATTGGGTAGTAGATTTCTTCTTATTTGAGGTGGCAGGGGACTAATGTTGGCACTGTAGGGTTCTCTTGGTGTTATATATGTGTGTATGCGTGTATATATATATATATATATATATATATATATATATATACACACACACACACAATTGTGTATATATATACATATATATGTGTATGTATGTGTATATGTGTGTATATATGTGTATACATGTATATATGTGTATATGTGTATATATGTGTGTATATGTGTATATGTGTGTATATATGTGTATACATATATGTGTGTGTGTGCGTGTGTGTGTGTATATATGTGTGTGTGTGTGTATATATATATATATATACATATATATATATATATAATTGGTGTGGTAAGCTTCTCAACTGCTAGATACGGCAGCCTTCAACTGCTAGATATGGCAGGCTTGTGCTGTGTACCTGTACTAGTTTATGGCATCCTGAATGCCTGGAGTGGCTTGGGTAGTGTTGGCAGCTGGCACTTGGGATCTGGCCATTACCAAAGCTGAGGTATTGTATCTGATATGGTTGGCTGTACTGTTGACCTCTTGCCAGGAGTTGGCGTTTTGGGGGTAAAGTCAGCTATGATGGTGGCTGTAGGGTTTCTCCTTGTGAGTGTTGCTCCAAGGAAGTGCCCAAGCAGCCTATGCTGAGGGCGGGGCTCTGGGGATTTCCCAAGTGCTCTGTTTTGAGCCTTCTGGGGTATTACAGGGGAAAGATGATGAAGCACCCCACAAGTGTGCACACTTAGCTGCCTCAGTGAAGATTAAAAGGGAGTCCCAGGCCACTGGGGTAACGCTGCTGTGCAGAGCAGGCCCAGAAAAGTTCATAAGGGGAGTGAGAGATTGTTATGGCAATGCATCCCACACAGCTTCCACCTTGGTCTCAGACAAACTTCAATATGACTGTCAAGGTGCAGCTGGCCTCAGGGTTTCAGATGTTCTCACGCAACCATCCAGCCAGGAATTGTCTGTAGCTGCAAAGTTTGCCCTTGGGGCCCATTCCCTTCCAAACTGGCTGGAAAGCAGCTGCTCCACCCTGCAAGCGTTGAGTTCCTTGGAAAGGGCAGCTGGCACTACTCAAGGCTTTTTTCTGCACCACTTTACAGCAGAGCATGGCTGTGGGGAAGGCAGTTTCTTATGAAGGCCTGGGGTCTCACAAGCCCCAGGGAGCTTTGAAGTTTGCAACGGAAGCACAAAACTCCAAAATTCCCATCAATTACCTTCCCCACTGTGTCTGGAGGTTGTGGTGGACTATGTTGATGCAGGAACGTTCCAGCCCAGGTCAGTGGATTTTTTCTTCTTCTTCACTCTAAGTGGTTATTATCACTCCTTTGGAGATTTGTGAGTATGCTGCTGGATCCGTTCCTTTCTGGTTGCTGAGGAAACTCTCTTTATCCTGGTTTACTCTGTAGAAGTAATTAATTCTAGCTGCCTCATGTTAGCCATCTTAATATGGGATCCTTCCCTCTAGTTTAAATATCCACATCATCCTACACTTATTGCTCAAGCATTCAACATACCTCCATTGAGTTCCTCAATGTCTAAATTTCCCACTTCACCATAAGCTTTTTGATAACATCAGCTGTGTCTGTCTTATGAACTTCTCTATCCTCAGCACCTGGGCAGAATGCCTTACTTGAAGGAGATGACCGACATTTGTTATATCAATGAATAAGTAAAATTTAAAATTCTTTGTAGATTATTATATTAATAAACACAAAATATCCCATTACAGGAATACAGTACCATTTACTTAATCATTCAAAATCGATAAGATTTTGACAGGTAGAGGTGGAAAGGCTTCTTGACAGGAGAAAAGTGGACAAAAAGGCACAGAAAGAAAAAGCATAATAAAATTGTGGGATAACTGGGTACACGGGGAATATAAAAGTAAATAAGAGAATATAAGGACAAATAGGTGAGAACAGACCGTCAAAGATCTTGAATGCTACATTAACAAATTTAGACATTATTTAGTAGGCAATAAAAAAACCATTGGATATGCTTAAGCATGGGTTTGACATGTTATATTTGTGCTTTAGAAAGATTAATTTAGAAGAAGTGTATTGGATTGTTTAGAGATACAAGGGACCAGAGGATGGAAAATCAATAAGAGGCACTTCCTCCTGACATCTTTCTCACAAATAGTTATTGAATAAATGTTCTATCACAGAGAAAAGAATCAAGAGTCATTGGATGATAGAAATGTCTAGAATAATAAGTCAGAATGATCCAGGTAGAAAAAAGTTAAATATGTGGCCTAAGTTCTCAGTCTGCATGATTAATGGAACAGTAGCACCATTAACAGAAACAGAATACAGAATAACTGCCTTATACAGTGAGCCTTGGGTTTTTGCTTGGCCATGTGAATATAAGACAGTGGTTGTGTCAAGTATCACATGACATCTAAACGATTTGGAGCCCAAGAGCCAGTCATGTGCACTTAATCTATTAAAATAGAAAAGTCCCCAAAAAAAGAATGTCCAGAAGAATTAGATTCCTTTAGTGTAGCAGATTCTCAAAGTAAAGAGAATAAAGAAGGTTGCCTCTTAAAAAGTTATGTTGAAATCTTCTGGTTAGCAACTACTAGCCATTATTTTTATATAATTAAGAATGTATTTAGGATAGACCTCCAGTGACTATTAGAACTGTTATACACCACTGAGAACTCTACTTCTAGTTCACATTCTTTAAAAAAATCCAGAGATGACTATATTAGAATATGAGCTAAAGCATTTGAGAATAGAGTCACTGTATTAAAATATTTTCTAGTTCGGAAAGGAATGAGGCATGGAGGAAGATATAAGAGAGCATGTATTATTTTTAAAATCACATACAAGAGATCTATAGGTATTGTAGTACAATACAATGAGGCAATGTTCTTTAACATTTCCTCCAATTTGTTTTATTTGTTTCTTTCACATTATTGTATTTAAATCAACCACTTTTTTTACTTAGCACCCTTAGTAGCAATAATGTCCGTTAAGATGTGGATTTTCTGTGTTAATATGATTATTAAGATTAAAGAAATGTTTATCCTTGTGCCACCTAAAATAATCTCATGAAATCTCAGTGGTAAATGTATCAAATTTTGGGAAACATTGCTCTACAAATCTTGATTGATAGGAATATTCTGAAGATGGACCAAGAAGTCATAACGGGCATAGAAAATAAGGTTGAGGCCGGGCTCGGTGGCTCAGCCTGTAATCCCGCGCTTTGGGAGACCGAGGTGAGTGAATTGCCTGAGTCCGCCGGTTCGAGACCTGCCTGGGCAACTTGGCGAGACCTCATCTCTACAATAAAAATCAAAAAATTAACCGGGCGTGGTAGCGCGCGCTTGTAGTTCCAGCTACTTAAAAGGCTGAGGCGGAAGGATCGCCGGAGCCCAGCAGGCGAGGCTGCGGTGGCCGAGAGTGGCCACTGCACTCCAGTCTGGGTGACTGAGTGAGACTCCAACTCAAAAAAAAAAAAAAAGGAAAAAAGAAAATAAGGTTGAAAAGCATTGTTTTCATGATTATTCCTTTCGTCTATGGCTTAGGCTGTTTCTAAGTTTCTTCTCAAGGAAGGTGAGCACTAAGAAAATTTCCTTGGATTTTTCAATCAAAAAGTTATTTCTAACTTTCTAGGACAGGGCTTGGCAAACTGCAACCACAGACTAAATCCAGCCCATTGTCTGTTTTACAAATAATGTTGTACTGGAATCAACCCCAATTATTTACATATTCTCTATGGCTGTTTTCATATTACAAAAGTAGAGCTGAATAATTGCAAAAGAGACAAGATGGCTCGCAAAACCTAAAATATGTGCTATCTGGCCTTTTACAGAAAAGATTTTTGCTAACCTATTGTCATAGTCTGAAAGCGTCCCCCAAAATTCACATGTTGAAACTCAATCACCAATACTTAGTATCAAGACGTGTGGTCTTTAGAAGGTGATTAAATCATGACAGCTTAGTCCTCATAAAAGAAGCGCAAGACCATGTGAGTCTTGCAGGAAGAACATACCATGTGAATACGCAGCAAGAAGAAATCATCTCTGAAGCAGAGGAAGCCCTCACCAGACAACTGAATCTGCTAGTGCCTTGATCTTAGACTTCCCAGTCTTCAGAACTTTAAGTAATAAACTTTTATTGTATATAAATTATCCATCTAAGGTATTTTGTTATAGCAGCCTAAATGGACACCTGCGTTATAAGATGTTGGTTTTTACACATTTTTATGCCTTGAAACCATTTTTGTCACTCGACGTCTCACTCTATCATGCAAGCTAAAGTGCTGTGGGACAATCATGGCTCACTGCATCCACAGACTCCTAGGATCAAGCAATCCTCCTGCCTCAGCTTCCTAAGTAGCTGGGAACAGAAGAATACCACCACACCCCACTAATTTGTTTTATGTTTTGTAGAGACAAGGTCTCATTTTGTTGCTCAGGCTGGAAAACCATATTTCTCAAATGAAATCTGATGAAATGTGCAAATAGATTTATATATCTATATGTATGTATGTGTATGTATATATATATATATATACACATATGTGTGTGAGTCAATATATATATATATGCATATACATACATTAGTTATAATAGTAATTAATTTACAAAAAATTGAAGCCACTCTGATTGAAGCAAGGTGAGGTGGGTGGTGGGGTCAGAGTTTTTCTTATTTGCCACCCCTCACACCACATGCACAATTTTACTACTCAGAGTAAATAACTGTTGATTTTCCCCACTCAATATTTTTTAGAAATTTATTCTTTTTCTATTACAGTCATAACACCTTTTTTCCTTATGAAAAGCCACACAAACCCCAAATATATGTGGCTTTAGTTTTCCTTACCCCTAGCCAGTTAGATAGAGGTTTATGCCTTTGGCCTGGTCTAACCAGAACTTTTTATGTCTCTAGCCATAATGATTGATTTTGGAACGGCATATAAGCCAAGTTGGTTAAACAAAACTCAATAGATACTGAAAGAGTTTGTATCTTCATCTCTGACTTAGGTTTTCCTTTTCGTTTCTATGGTTGACTGCCTACCTGTGATTTTGAGCACCTTTTTTTCACCTTTTCCACTAATCAATCCTTTCTTTCATTGGTTCTTTTTAATGTTTCTGAAAGCATGTTCATGTTTTCCTCATTTCTTAAAAGTGAGTTTCTGAAGACTTACTCACGAAGAGTAATTTTCATTGTGGTTCCTAGAGTTACAGGGGAACTCTTTCAGGAGTCACCATAAAAAAGACTATTATTAACCAGGGGGCTCAATAGGTTGCAAATGACAGAAATACAATTTAATCTCGCTTAAGCAAAACTCTAAAAATTGTAATTGATAAACTCAAATTATTTAAAATCTAGGGATATATGTAGCTTTAGGATGAGCAACGTCCAAAGGGATCATAAATAGTATCATTGGTGTCAGTCTCTCTCTCTCCCCACATCCCCACCTCCCCTTACTCCCTCACTCTCTCTAGATTCCTATATTTCTTTGTGCTGGTTTCTCTTTCAGGAGATCTTTTTTTCATGCGGTGACCCCTGACAGATCCAGGCTAATGCTATCACTATAACTTCTGATGCTAACAATTCAAATAAAAAATGAGTTATTTGAAGATAAAAGGGAAATAGCAAAAGATAATTTCATTTTCTAACATCTCTTCCATTAATTAAGAACATAAGTGGGTAAGAATCTTAAAAAGAAACAGGGAAATCCTCTTCTAAGACAAAAGAGAAGAAGAAGTGGTTCTAAAGATTTGGAAAAGCTTTTATCAGATGACCTCAAACTTCTTTACAAAGTAAAATATACAGTGCCTTGCTGAGAATGGAAAGAACAAAGGGTGGAGGGTGACTAGAGATGAGTGGAAGCGTTTGGAATATCTCCAGTGTATAATTAAACAGCTAAATATACATATTGCTAGACAACATGAGAACCCAACTGAGTTAAAAGAGGATGATGACTCTAATATGGCTCATTCAATCAGTAGAGGTAAATGATTCTTTGATAGCATTTAGCATTCAAGGAATAAAAGTACAAAACTAGATGATAAGGTTAACACAGGGTTGGAGTTTTGTAGTGAGAGCCAAATTAACCTACTTCATCTTGCATCTTTCTCAACTAAGTGAATGGTACCATAATTCACCTAGCTATTTAAATAAAACATTTAAAATTCATCCTTGATTTTTCTCTTTCCTTCACCTTAACACCCATATCACATCTAACAGGAAATCCTAACAACTCCATCTTCAGAATAAACAGTAAATTTTACAGTTTATCACCTGCTCAACCAATATCACTCTAGTCCTAGCCACTATTATGTCATACTTTGATTACAAGTTTCATTCTTCTTTTGCCCTTCTGAACTCAATTGTACATTGAACATCCAAAGTTATTTCCCTTTTTTCTTTTATTTTAAAAATGTGGGGTACATTTCAGGGTTAGGTATACAAATGTTCATTATGCAGGTACCCTTGTTGTCCCACCGCTGCCAATCCCACCCCCAGCCTCCCCTGGAAGTTTCCCACTACTGCCAATCTCTTTCGTATAGTATTACAATAGTTGTTCAAGATCCGCTTATGAGTGAAAACAAGTGATACTTGGTTCTTTGTTTATGTGATAGATCACTCAGTATTATAGACTCTAAGTCCATCTAAGTTGCTGTGAAGTTCATAATTTTTTTCCTTCTTTAAGGTTGCATAATATTCCATGTGTGTATGTATCACATTTTGATATCTAGTCCTCTTTCCATGGGCAGCACAATTGGTTCCATGTTTTTGCTATTGTGAACAATGTTGCGATAAACATGCATGTGCAGGTATCTTTTTCATAGAGTGATTTGAGTTCCTCTGGGTATATTCCCAGTAGGGGAACTGCAGGGTTGTATGGGAGGTCGATTTTTAGATCTTTTAGGAATCACCACACCATTTTCCACAGAGGCTGTACTAGTTTACACTTCCACCAAAAGTGTAGAAGTGTTCCCTTTTCGCTGCATCCTCTCCAGCATCTGTTGTTTTTTTGAGTTTGATGATGGCCAACTCTGACGGGAGTTAGGTGGTAGGTATCTTAGGGTAGCTTTAATTTGCATTTCTTTCATGATTAGTGAGGCTGAACTTTTTTTCGTGTATCTGTTGGCTGATTGTATGTCTTTTGAGACATGTCTATTCATATCTTTTGCCAGGTTTGTTTTTTTTAACTTTTTAATTTTTTTATTTTAGAATTGTGGGGTACAATTCAGGATTAGGCACACAAATATTCATTGTGCAGTTATCCTTGTTGATGAGGTGTGCCCCTCTTCCCCAAGCAAATTTCGACAACTGTCAATTCCACCTCCCAGCCCCCTGCCCCCTCCCCCAGTTTCCCGCTACTGCCAATTCTTTTCTTATAGTATTACGGTAGTTGTTCAAGGTCCACTTATGAGTGAGAACATGTGATACTCAGTTCTTTGTTTCTGTGAAAGATCATTCAGTATTATGGACTCTAAGTCCATCCAGGTTGCTATGAAGTTCATGATTTTGTTCCTTATGGCTGCGTAATATTCCATCATGTATATGTACCACATGTTTTTAATCCAGTCCTCTTTTGATGGGCAGCATGGTTGCTTCCATGTTCTTGCTATTGTGAACAATGCTGTGATAAACATACATGTGCAAGTATCTTTTTTATAGAGTGATTTGAGTTCTTCCAGGTATATTCCCAGTAGGGGGATTGTGGGGTCATATGGAAAGTCAATTTTTAGAACTTTTAGGAATTGCCACACTGATTTCCACAGGAGCTGTACTAGTTTACACTCCCACCAACGGTGTAGAAGTGATCCTTTTTTGCCACATCCTCTCCAGCATCTGTTATTTTTTGAGTTATTGATGATGGCCATTCTGACCGGAGTTAGGTGGTATCTCAGGGCAGTTTTAATTTGCATCTTCTTGATGATTAGTGAGGCTGAATATTTTTTCATGTATCTGTTGGCTGCTCGTATGTCTTCTTTTGAGAACAGTCTATTCATATCTTTTGCCTACTTTGTAATGGGGCTATTTTTTTCTTCTTTTCAGCACATTTGAGTTCCTTGTAGATCCTAGATGTTAGGCCTTTGTCAGACATGGAGTTGGTAATTATTTTTTCCCAGTCTATGGGTTGTCTCCCTGCTCTCTTGATGGTTTCTTTGACTTTTTTTGACAGCTTTGTAATGGGGCTGTTTGTTTTTTTCTTTTCAGCATGTTTTAGTTCCTTGCAGATCCTAGATGTTAGGCCTTTGTCAGATATTCAGTTAGAAAATATTTTTTCCCAGTCTGTGGGCTGTTTCCCCACTCTCTCGATGATTTCTTTGGCTTTCCAGAAGTTTGTCAGTTTGATGAGGTCCCACTTGCCTATCTTATCTCTTATGGCATGGGCACTTTGGGTTTTGAACAGGAATTGGTTGCCAGTTTCAATTTCCATAAGGCTGTCTCCTGCATTTTCTAAGGTTCTTATAAGTTTGAGGTTTTATGTTTAGGTCTTTGATCCATTTAGAGTCAATTTTTGTGTATGGGGATAGGTAGGGGTCTTGTTTTAATCTTCTGCATGTGGTCAGCCAGTTCTCCCAGCACCATTTACTGAATAGGTTCTCCTGTCCCCAGAGGTTGATGGTAGTAGCTTTGTCGAAGATGCGTTGGTTGAGAAATTGAGGTTTTGCTTCCGGAATCTCTATCCCTTTCCATTGGTCTATATCCTTGTTCTTGTACCAATACCAGACAGTTTTGATTATTGTAGCTTTATAATAAAATTTAAAGTCTGGGAATGTGATGCCTCTTGCTTTGTTTTTGTTGTTGTTGTTGTTTGTTTTTGTTTTTTGTTTTTGCTGAGAATTATTTGGCTATTTGTGGTCATTTATGTTTCCATATGAATCCCTGTATCGTCGCTTCCAGGTCTAAGAAGAATACTGCTGGTAATTTAATGGGTATTGTGTTAAATCTGTAGGTTGCTTTGGGTAGGATGGACATCTTACCAAAGTTGAATCTTCCATTTCATGAGCATGGAATATTTTTCCATTTGTGTCATCTTTGACTTCTTTGAGCAATGTTTTGTAGTTTTCATTGTAAAACTCTTTGACATCTCTGGTTAGGAAGATGCCAAGGTATTTCTTTCTTTCTTTTTTTTTTGGTGGCTTCTGTGAATGGGATTGTGCTTTTTATTTGGATTTCTGTATGTTTATTGTTAGTGTATAATAATGCAACTGTCTTTAGCACATTTATTTTATACTCTGAGACTTTGCCAAAGCCCTTTATCAGTGCAAGTAGGTTTTTGACAGATTTTCTTGTGTTTTCGAGGTATAAAATCATGTCATCTGCAAAGAGGGATAAAAACTTCAAAGTTATTTTCAAATTCATAAATTTGATTATGTAACATCAATTCTCTCAAAACCATCCAGTGGTTTATGTCATATTTGGAATAAAACCCAAATTCCTTACTGTAGTCTACAAGGTACCATTTTGACCTGCTGAGGACCCTAATGGCTTTGAATGATCTGAATGCCTAACATTTGTACAAAAATCACTTGGCTAACAAGTAGTTATTTTTAATATATCTGAATACTTAGCTTTATATTTTTGTTTCTCTTTGGCTATTTGGTAATATTTAAACACATCTTGGTGCCCTTGATTGGACTTGCCAAATAAGGCTTCCTTACTCTCTGACCCAAATCACCTATTATTTTTCTACCAACAAAAAAATAAAAAAAATAAAAATAAACAGCCAGTGATTCCTAACTTTTCTTGAAGCTGTGATACCCTTTTAAATTTGATTTCTAGCATTTTTTCCTTCCCTAAGAAAATGTGTTATATGTTATAGGTATTTTTACAGCTTAAATTAATTTGTATCTGAGAATCTAGCCAATGTTTCTAAATATCTGGAGTCAGTCTGGGGTGTTGAACCAAACTTGAATATCACTATATTTAAATTAAGGAGTATTTAAATTAAGTAAATATCTTGATTTATGGTAGTACAGCATTAAGTTCAATAAGTTAGCTTTATTTCACTAATATAATTTAGTGTAATATCCCAAATGACTCAAAAAGATTTGCTCTGATAAATCTGAATATAAGGGAGAATGTCATGCAAAGCAATTAGAAATGCTTTGCAAAATTTATTTAGTAAAAACTTAAGTAATAAACAAAAATTATTGCTATTGAAGTTGTATGAAAAACATCAATAATTTGGCAATATGCTTACTATGAGGCATGTCACCAGTTTAAAAACTTAGCTTCACAATTTACAAGTTATGAAAAAGAACATTTTATGTCAGAAAAAGATTAAATATAGGAAAATACATTTTAAGAATTTTAATAATAATAATAGCTACCATTTATTGAGTAACTCATATGGAAGACATGATGATACATTTTTCTTAATTTAAACCTCATGTTAATCCTGTGAAGTTCAGTTTATTATCCTCATTTTAGAAATGAAGATTATTAAAACTGAATGGCAGCCAGGCTCGGTGGCTCAGCCTGTAATCCCGCGCCTTTGGAAGGCTGAGGTGAGTGGATTGCCTGTGCCAGCAGGTTCGAGACCCGCCTGGGCAGCGAGACTTCATCTCTACAATAAATCTAAAAACCAGCCGGGCGTGGTAGCGCATGCCTGTAATTCCGGCTACTCGGAAGGCTGAGGCGGAAGGATCACCGAAGCCCAGCAGGTCGAGGCTGCGGTGGCCGGGAGCAGCCACTGCACTCCAGTCTGGGCGACTGAGTGAGACTACAACTCAAAAAAAAAAAAAAAAACTGAATGGCAATTAGATCATTTAATTCAACTGTTCATCAACTGTAGATGTTCTAGCAAGTGCTTCACTGCCCTATGCACTTAATCTGTAAGGCCCACTTCTTTGCCACAGAGTGATCGACCACCACTCACAAAAAGGCTTAGAACACCCTTATTCTGCTCACTACCCCTCTACTGGACTACTTGCTCTGATCTACCTTGTATTGGACTACATGCTCTGTCCTGTTATTGATCATTCCCACCTGATTAAGCTGCAACTCATTGGTTTTTATTTGCCCTTCAGATAAGATGCTTCTATAGCGTTAGCCCTTTGCCACCATAGTTGACTATGTTTTAAACTCTATCTTCGGGTCAATACTTTGTTGGATTCTGCTTGGCTTCCAGGACATCATATCTCCAATCAGGCACTTGAAAATGACACTTCAATTTGAAAGTCTTTTCTTATTTATAGCTAAAACTTGCCTTCCTACGACATTTTCCTTTGGATTTTAGCCAGCTACAAAATTGCCTTTAGCAATGAAATGTAAATTTTTGGCCCAAGTCTCACCTTTTCTCTGTTTCACATCCAAAGCAAAGCAATGCAAGAAAAACATTAGCATTACAATGTAGGGCAGCCCAATTGCTAGAGATTGTTTGGTTTTGAAATTGAATGCTTCCCTCTCACAAACTGGGAAAACCGGGATGGTTGGGCATCCTATGATATATTTAACACTTCAATAGTCCTGAACTGTACATCAGCTTACAAAAACTATCACTTAATGAACAAAGTCTAGATCTCAAATATACACACACAATTCCTCAAATATAGAAAGAGTGCTAAGGTGATGACTGTACTAAGCTTAGAGATATAAATACTATAATCTAGGTATTGCATGCCTTTCCCACTCCCCAGATATGTGGAAAGGTTGATATATCAAGAGGACATTGTTAGAGAGCTATTTAATTTATTATTGATAACAAGATGGGAGTCTTTCTAGAAATCTGGTTTAGGAATAATGGGCTTTAAACTTGAGACATGAATTAAATTTACAATCCTTAATAGAATTTTTTTTTATTCCTAGAACTAATAGTATGCTTAGGCTGAGGCTCTTATATCTAAATTACTTATTCTAATATTCCAAATTTTATGTTTTAATTGGTTTCAGGATACTGAGAAGTAGAGTAAAGAATATTACTAAGATATGAAAGATATTTCAAAACTAACCCTCGTAGAACAAAGATAATTGAATGGTTAGCCCAAAGATGTGGTTTTTTTTTTCTTTTTTTTTTGAGTCATGGAGTGTATTAAAACAAAGAAACCACCAGAACAACAAAAAACAAATTTGTTGCAAATCTTTGAAATCCAGGAGATGTTCAGAATAACCAAAATACAAGAGGTGCTCTATAAACATGCATAGCACAGAGTAAAAGTGTTCAATAAATGTTTGCTAAAGTAATTGAATGCTAAAGAACAATCGCTAATGTCCTGAAGTTATATAATCCCTCTGAATTGTAGAATAGGTGTGGTTACTTAAAGAGATGGGCATGTTGTTTGGAAGCTGCATGTATAAGCTTTGCCTATTACTTTGAAAATAAAGACATGTCACCAATTAGCTTATATTACATTTAAGCTTTTACCACTTGGAAAAGGTCCATGACAGCCTTAGACTTTGTCTACATACTGCCAAGCATCTGAATAAACAGTGATAGGTTTAGTTAATCATTCGGATAATAATAAGCCCTTCCATTTTGATAGTTCTAGATTTTTTAAAAATTACCACATTTATGGTCTTATTTGAGTCTCACAGTAATTGAGTGTCATTTAAAGCAGCTTAGTGGATGAGACCCAGGCTATAGAGTCAAATGGATGTGGGCTTAATTCCCCACTCCTACATTTGCCAGTTGCGTGACTTTTGGCAAGATATTTAACCTCTCTGAGACTTAATGTGTTTGATTTAACTCGAGGATAGTAACACTACCTTTCTCATCAGATTGTTGTGATAATTAAATGATTATGCAAGACAAGAGCCTAAATGAAATAAATGCTCAGTAGCTGTCATTATTACATTTATTTTCATTCATGTGAATTATTATATTATACATATTATGGTCAAATAGTCACATGCTTAACTGTGTCTTCCATTTTATTGCATAAGCAAGCCATAGTAACCTGAAGGGGAGAGAGGAGGGATTTTTTTTTTGAATCAATATTTTTTATTACGGTTTTGTGGGGTACAGTTAAGGGTTAGGTGTACAATTACGTTTCATTCAGGCACCCTGTTGATAAGAGGCGTTTCCCCATCCCCAGACAGACATTTGCGACTGTTAATCCCTTCCCCCTCCCCCCCATAGTTTCCCAGTACCGTCAGTCATTTTCTTATAGTATTACATTGGATGTTCAAGGTCCATTATATGAGTGAGAACATGTGAGACTAGGATCTTTGTTTCTGTGAGAGATCACTCAGTATTATAGACTCTAGTTCCATCCAGGTTGCTGTGAAATTCATGATTTTGTTCTTTTTTATGGCTGCATAGTATTCCATCGTGTATATGTACCACATTTTTTTAATCCAGTCCTCTTTTGATGGGCAGCATGGTTGTTTCCAGGTTCTTACTATTGTGAACAACGTTGCGATAAACATACGTGTGCAGGTACCTTTTTTATAGAGTGATTTGAGTTCTTCAGGGTATATTCCCAGTAGGGGGATTGTGGGGTCATATGGAAGGTCAATTTTTAGAGCTTTTAGGAATCGCCACACTGCTTTCCACAGAGGTTGCACTAGTTTACACTCCCACCAACAGTGTAGAACTGTTCCCTTTTCACCACACCCTCTCCAGCAGCTGTTATCTTTTGAGTTGTTGATAACTGTCATTCTGAATGGAGTTAGGTGGTATCTCAGTGTGGTTTTGATTTGCATCTCCCTGATGATTAGTGAGGTTGAGCATTTCTTCATGTGTTTGTTGGCTGCTCGGATGTCTTCTTTTGTGAAGTGTCTGTTCATATCTTTTGCCCATAATAATGGGATTGTTTGTTTTTTTATTTTCAGCACGTTTGAGTTCCTTGTAGATCCAGGATGTTAAGCCTTTGTCAGACCTGGAGTTCGCAAATACTTTTCCCAGTCTGTAGGCTGTCTCCCTGCTCTCTTGATGGTTTCTTTGGCTTTGCAGAAGCTTGTCAGTTTAATAAGATCCCACTTGTCTGTCTTCTCTCTTATGACTTTGGGTTTCGGGTTTTGTTCAGGAATTGGGTGCCAGTTCCGATTTCCATGAGGGCATTTCCTTCCTTTTCTAAGGTTCTTATGGTTTGAGGTTTTACATTTAGGTCTCTGATCCATTTGGAGTTAACCTTTGTGCATGGGGATAGATAGGGGTCCTGTTTCAATCTTCTGCATGTGGTCAGCCAGTTTTCCCAGCACCATTCACTGAATAGGTTCTCCTCTCCTCATTGGTAGGTGGTGGGGGCTTTGTTGAAGATGAGTTGGTTGAGAAATTGAGGTTTTGCTTCTGAAATCTCAATTCTGTTCCATTGATCTATATGCCTGTTCCTGTACCAATACCAAGCTGTTTTGATGATTGTAGCTTTATAGTAAAGTTTGAAGTCTGGTAATGTGATACCACCTGCTTTGATTTTTTTGCTGAGGATTGTTCTGGCTATTCTTGGATGTTTGTGTTTCCATATGAATTCCTGTGTTGTTTTTTCTAGGTCTGAGAAGAGTATTGCTGGTAATTTGATGGGTATTGCATTGAATTTGTAGATTGCCTTAGGTAAGATGGACATCTTCACAATGTTGATTCCTCCAATCCATGAGCATGGAATATTTTTCCACTTGTTTGTGTCATCTTTGATTTCTTTGAGCAGAGTTTTGTAGTTTTCATTGTAAAGGTCTTTCACGTCTCAGGTTAAGAAGATGCCAAGGTATTTCATTTTTTTTGTGGCTATTGTGAATGGAATTGTGTTTTTTATTTGGGTTTCTGTTTGTTTATTATTGGTGTAGATAAATGCGTTTGTCTTTTGTACATTTATTTTGTATCCTGAGACTTTGCCAAAGGCCTTTATCAATGTAAGGAGGCTTTTGAAAGATTCTCTTGGGTTTTCAAGGTACACAATCATATCATCTGCAAAGAGAGATAACTTGACTTCCTCTTTTCCTATTTGAATACCTCTGATTGCCTCCTCTTCTCTGATTGCTCTAGCCAGGACTTGGAATACTATGTTGAACAGGAGGGGTGAGAGTGGGCATCCTTGTCTAGTTCCAGTTTTCAGGGGAATTGGTTTCAATTTTTGTCCATTTAGGAGTATGGTGGCTGTGGGTTTCTCATAGATGGCTTTTACTATTTTGAGGTATGTAGCCCGTATGCCTAGATGTTCAAGGATTTTTATCAAGAAGGGGTGCTGGATTTTATCAAAAGCTTTTTCTGCATCTAATGATATGATCATGTGGTTTTTGTTTTGACATCTGTTGATGAATTTAATTACATTTATGGTTTTATGAATGTTAAACCACCCTTGCATCCCAGGAATGAAGCCTACTTGGTCATGGTGGATGATTTTTGAGATGTATTGCTGAATCTGGTTTGCTAAGATCTTGTTGAGAATTTTAGCATCTATGTTCATCAAAGATATTGGCCTGTAGTTCTCATTCTTGGTTGGATCTTTACCTGGTTTGGGTATCAATGTGATGTTGGCTTCGTAAAATGATTTGGGGAGAGTTCCATCTTTTTCAATCACCTGGAATACCTTCAGTAGGATTGGTATCAGCTCCTCCTTAAATGTCTTGTATAATTTTGCTGGAAAGCCATCTGGAGCAGGGCTTTTTTTTGTAGGAAGTTTTCTTATTATGTAGTCAATTTCCTTGATTGTTATTGGTCTATTTAGGGTCTCAATTTCTTCTTGTTCCAACATAGGTAAGTTGTGTGATGTCAGAAAGTTCTCCATTTCCTTAAGGTTTTCAAGTTTGTTTCCATACGAGTGTATGTAGTAGTCTCTAATGATCTTTTGTATTTCCTCAGGATCAGATGTAACTTCACTTTTGTGTTTCTGATTGTGCTTATTTGGTTTTTTTCTCATTTTTTCTTGGTCAGTCTAGATAGGGGACCATCGATTTTGTTTATCCTTTCGAAGAAACTGCTTTTGGTTTCATTGATTTTTTTGTATTATCTTTTTGTCTTCTATGTCCTGGATTTGGGCTTTTATTTTAGTGATCTGGATTCTTCTGCTGAAATTAGGGTTTTTGTGGTTTTGCTTTTCCAGCTTCTTTAGGTGGCTTGTTAGGTTGTGAATTTCTGTTCCTTCCATTTTCTTCATGTGTGTTTGTAGGGATATAAATTCCCCTCTTACTACAGCTTTCAGGGCATCCCAGAGATATTGGTAAGATGTTTCTTCATTTTCATTTGTTTCCAGGTATCTGTTGATCTCAGTTTTGATTTCATCATTGACCCAAGAGTTGTTTAGCATCATGCTGTTTAGTGTCCATGTCTTTGTGGGTTTTGGGGGGACTTTGTTGGTGTCAATGTTTATTTTTATTCCACTGTGGTCTGAGAAGGTACATGGTAGAATTTCGGTCCTTTTAAATTTTGCTTATGCTCGATTTATGGCCGAGTATGTAGTCGATCTTAGAATATGTTCCCTGTGGTGATGAGTAGAATGTGTATTCTGTGGTCTTTGGATGGAGTGTTCTGTAGGTATCAATTAAGTCCATTTGGTCCAAAATCACATTGAGGTTCCAGATCTCCTTGCTGATTTTTTGTCCTGATGATCTGTCTAGGGTTATGAGTGGGTTATTAAAGCCCCCAGTTATGATGGTGTTAGAGTCAATATCTTTCTTTAGTTTTCCTAGATGTTGCTTAATGAAAGTTGGCACACCTATGTTGGGTGCATATATGTTTAGGATAGATATTTCTTGTTGATTGATTGAGCCTTTTATCATTATGTAGTGACCTTCTGTATCTTTTTTGATATTTAATAGTTTGAAGCGTATTTTGTCTGAAATTGAGATCGCTCATCCTCCTTTTTTTGTATTCCGTTTGCCTGAAAGTTTGTTTCCCATCCTCTTACTTTGAGTCTGTGGGTTTCCTTTCTAGTGAGGTGAGTCTCTTGAAGGCAATAGATTGTTGCCTGATGATATTTCATCCATTTACTCATTCTATGTCTTTTCAGTGGTGCATTTAGTTCATTCACATTTAGGCTAATAATTGAAATGCAAGAGTTGATCCCTGTCATAAGGTTCTTACAGAGTTGTTCCTGTTTGTTTCTTGTCTTTCTTTGGGTTTTGGAGTTGGTTCATGTGTGTTTTTAATCTTTTGCCTGTACTCTTGTGAAGAATGTTGTTGTTCTTTTTTCCTTTTCTTCTTGTTCAGTGCTTTCTTAAGTGTTTCTTGTAGAGGTGGTCTGGTGGCAGCATAGGTTCTTAGGGATTGGATATCTGGAAAAGATTTCAATTCTCCCTCACTAATGAAGCTTAGTTTGGCTGGGTAGGCTATTCTTGGTTGAAATTGTTTCTCTTTTAGAACTTTGAAGGTAGGGCTCCAGGCTCTCCTGGCCTGAAGGATTTCTGTGGATAAATCTGCTGCTATTCTAATTGGTCTTCCCTGGTAGGTAGTCTTGCCTTTTCTCTTGCTGCTTTTAGGATTTTTTCTTTTATAGCTACTTTGTTTAGGCAAATTATTATGTGTCTGGGAGTTGGTCTTCTCATTTGTTGTCTTGAAGGGGTTCTCTGAATCTCTTGTGTTTGAATTTTTTCATCCTTGATGAGATGAGGGAAGTTTTCTTGAATGATTTCATGAAATGTTTGTTCAATTGTGGTCTCTGTTTCTCTCTTTGCCTCAGGAAGGCAAATTACTCTTAGGTTTGGTCTCTTGAAGTGGTCATTCATCTCTTGAAGGTTTTGTTCTGTCTTTTTGAGCTTCTTTTCTATGCTTTTGACAGTTTGGGTTAGTTCTGTGTTTTGGTCTTCAAGCTCTGAGATTCTTTCTTCTGCTTGGCTAATTCTGCTTTCTATGCTTATTAGTTTCTTATTTATTTCCATCACAGTATTCTTTACTGCTGTTATTTCTGTCATCAGCTCCTTCCTATTTTCCTCTTGTCTCTCCTCAAATTTTTAATTATCTCTATTAATGTCTTGATGTCTGTGTTTATTGCATGTGACCAGTCTTTCTGGGGGCTCTTCATTGTTTGTGTTCCAGAATCTGTTTTCTCAGTGTCTGATCTCCTTGGGTTCTGTGTGAGACCTATGTTCTTCTTTTGATTTTTCTTTATTTGTGTGGTTTTTTCCCCCTCTCTACTTTTTCCTTCCCTCCATGTCACCGTCTTCTTTAATTCTGTTATTCAGGGGTAGAGGGATTGGTTTTACTTCTGTTTGTTCAATCTCCTATTCTTTATGTATGTCCTCTTACTTTTTTCAATTCTGGAGTTGCACTGTAGGTTGGGGGTGGTCCTTTTTGCAGTTTTGAGATTTACTTAAGGGGGGAGCTGTGATTCAAAATCTATCTGCAGGTCCTGGTATTTGCCGACAGGTGTATGGATAATCTGAAACCCACTTCCCACTGCCTTGGAATCTGTCCATGCAGTGGGGCTGTAGGTTTACTCCCTGAAATAAAATGTGGTTAGCAGAGGGGAGAGAATGGAGCAGACAGTGGGTTGAAGAGGGGAATGGAGAGATAGAGGAGTAAGTGGGGAAACAAATGAGTGTGCCAACAAATAGAGAGAGGCCTATACTGAAACAGAGAAAAACAATAGACCACAGCTACAGACGAACCAACTTTCATACAAACAAAAATAAAACATATATTGATGCTAACATACCAGTTATCCAACCACCTCATTAGTGTGCTGTTCCTCTATACAAAGATATGGTTTACAGAGAGAAGAAAAGAGAAGAAAAGGAAAAGGAAAAAAAAGGAACAATACAGTAGGAATAGAATTAAGTCATTAAGCTAACAGTATCAATGAAACACACTCTGAGACATTTCGATTAAGTCCAATGTCCTTTCAGGTCTGATTTATAGTTTTCTTTTCAAGCTGGTAAATTAGTTTGCAGTTAGAGTCAGTTGCCCCCGGTCTGTTGTGAAGGACAGTTCAGATCGCCCTTTGTTCACCACTCTGGCCTATGTCTTTATCAAGCTTGTTTCTCCCATTTTGGTGTTGTTACCTTGAACCGCCAGCAGGTGGTGCTATCTCAACTGCTCGCCCCAGAGAGGGTGGGGCCGGACAGAGACAGCAGAGGCTGAAGATGGCAAGATGGCTGCCTGCCTCAGGGCAGATGGCAGGAGACTTACGGTGGGCAAGACATCTCAGTCGCAGGAGAAGTGGCAGCGATCCCAGCAGATCTTCTTCCCTGAAGGGGCTTCAAGAACTGAAGTTGTGGATCGCCTCCGGCCCAAGTGGTGCAATGTGCTACCGGCGGCGGTGGCAGTGGCTGCAGTGGCTGCGACGGTGGCATCTGCGCTGCAGTGGCTGTCCAGACCGCTGCAATGCCCCAGCGGTGGCAACGGCCAAGCTCCGTATGAAGAGCAGACTGCGATATTGGGGTCTGTAGCCCCCGGGGTGAGAGTCAGAGACCCACTGCAGTTCTCCTTTGCAGAGGTTTTCACAGACCGGGTTGCCCCGTTGCCATCTTGCTGGAAGTCTCCGAGGAGGGATTTATTATGTTGATTGTCTGAACTATAGAGGAGCATATTTCAGAAGGTCAAGGGCTGCAAACACTTCATAGTCCTAAAATTGACAGCTCTAGGCTATGGCAATAATTAGTCAAGAGACTGGTGGCTATAATGGCATATAAGATGATCCTTTGTGCCACAAAATACAGAACTCAGGAAAATGTGAAGGCAGTCTGCTCCTTCTTTTTTACCTTTGGCTGTCTTTCAGAGATAAATCCCTTTAGCATAAAAAAGCATCATTGTTGAATACCTACCCTGATAGGCAATAAAATTATTATTCCTATTTAAAATATGAGGAAACCAAGGTTAATAAAAATCAAATAACTTTCACAGATCACACGACAGAAACAGGTGGAGGTTAAGACTCAAACTCTTATCTATAAGCCTCCAATATCCATGTTTTGTTTTATTTTGTTTTTTCACCATGTCATATGGCCTTTCCTTGTTCCTCAGGATATCATCCACCATACTTGAAATGGAGTCAGCCAGACTGGTTCCCAGTAGGCATGTCCTAACTATTTGTCTTCCCCTTTAGAAGGAAAATCATCATGGTCCACTCAGACACTCACAAGAAAGTAAGTAGCCAGAGAGTTATATTGTAGCACTCACATTAGACCATAGTTAGCATGATTTTATGGCCAACTATATAATATCTCCAACATTTTGGCGAAAAGGCTAGGAAACATTATTAAAGTGGGAGGTCCTGGGAATAAGAGGGTGAGATTTTTTTTCCAGATATCTTCTGTAGGACCTGGAAATATATTAGAGATCTAATACAGTGTCTATTTTTATAGGTGGCAATGGCAACAATTGTCATACTAGTAACAGATGAGGTCTCACTAATAACAGATGAGGTCTCATGCTTTCATTTATTTTCCCTTCCAAGTCCTTACCGAAATTAGAAAAAAAAATCTATGGATGAAATTTCTCTCTCAGGTGGGCCTAATTTACTACACTGAGTAGGCTCAGAGGTCAGGGCTAACTGGTTGGTATATTGGGTAGTATTTGCTAAGTATCCATGAGAAGGAGCTATACAAATGTGTTTAGACTAGTAAATTAGTAAGGTTGCTATTGTAAAGAAAAGTATCCCCCAAAATCAGGCCATAAAAAGCTAAATAGTATATGTTTTATGTATACATTAGAAAGTAGGGCCAGACAGATCTCAAATGGAGCAGGCCCATCTCTGGAGAAGTTGAAGCAGGGAGAGGCAGAAATAAATAGTAAAGTGCTGATTCCCTCTTATAGCCATGATAAGTCTTAGTTTATTCAGATGATGATTGGCCCAGAGTTTGTAATAATCCATATAGATTGATTAGAAAAAATAAACTTACTTACAGACTTGAATAGTAGTTTAGTTCTCCTTAAAAAAACGAACAAACAAACAAACAAACATACATAACACTGATATATCTTTTCATTTGGGACAAATTGAAGTTAATTTTAAAAAAGACATCTAGTGACAGTTCTGAAAAATGATATACTGCTATAAAAGACCATATTAAACTATAAAATACACTAAAAAGAGTTTAAAATGGAAAGTACCTGATGCAATGGATGTATTTAATTCCAAATTCAGCTGGTAATTTACAAAAACAAAATAAATAGACAATTCATTAACGTTGACACAGCTTTTCTTCAAATAGTGCTGCTGGGCAGAGTCATTCACTTAAGCTGATCATTTTTTTCTAAAGAATTTTTTTTCTTATTTATTTTCAGCTTTCTGAGGTATGATTGACAAAAATTGTATGTATTTAAAAAGTACAATGTGATATTTTGAAATACATGTACATTGTAAAATGACTAATATAATCAAGCTAATTAATGTATCCATCACCTCACATAGTTACTTTTTTATGTTGAGAACATTTAAAATCCACTCTCTTGACAAATTTGAAGTATATAATAAAATATTAGTAACTATAGTCATCATTCATAACTGAAATTCTGTGCCCTTTCACAAATATCTATTTCCTCTACTCTGCAGCTTTTGAAAACCACCATTCTATTCTGTGCTTTTATGTATGCGTATAACTTTTTTAGACTCCACATATAGGTGAAATCATGCAATATTTATTTCCTGGGCTTGGTTTGATTTCATTTAGCATGAAATCCTCCAAGTTCATCCATGTTGCAAATGACAAGATTCTTTTATTATGGTTAACAACATTCCATTGTGTGTGTACATGCATGCATGTGTGTGTGTGTGTGTGTGTGTGTATACATACATACTACATTGTCTTTATGTAGTCATCCATCAACAGATATTTAGGTTGACTCCAATCTTGGCTATTGTGAATAATGCTGCAATGACATGTGGGTGCAGATATCTTCAAAATACTGATTTCATTTTATTTGAATATATACACAGAAGTAGGGTTGCTAGAATATATGATGGTTCTCATTTTTTATTTTTTGAGGAACTTCTGTAATGTTTTCCATAATGGCTATACAAATTTACATTCCCAACAACCGTGTACAAGAGTTCTCTTTTCTCCACATCCTTTCCAACACTTGTTATTTATTCTTTAGGTGATGGGTATTCTAATAGGTGTGAGGTGATATCATACTACAGTTTTGATTTGCATTTCTCTGATGACTAGTGATGCTGAGCATTTTTTCACACACCCATTGGCCATCTGTGTGTCTTACTTGAGAAATATCTACTGAGGTAATTTGCAGAATTCTTAATTGGATTATGTGGGTTTTTGTTATTTAATTGAGTTTCTTATTTATTTTGGATAATAGCTACTTATCACATGCATGATTTGCAAATATGTTTCCCCATCTCAACAGTCATGGCTTCACTCAGTTGATTGTTTTCCTTCTAGTGCAGATGCTTTTTAGTTTGATGTCATCTCATTTGTCTAATTTTGCTTTTGTTGCCTGTGCTTTTGGGTTAATATTTTTAAAAATAATCATTGCCTAGGCCAATGTCAAGAAGATTTTCATCTATGTATGCTTCCTGTAGTTTATAATTTTAGACCTTATGTTTATATATTTAATTCATTTTGAGATTATTTTTGTATATATTGCAAAATAAGGGTACAATTTCATGTTTCTGTATGTATATAGTTAGCTTTCCCAACAGCATTCATTAAGGGGTCCTTTTTCCATTGTGTGTTCTTGGCACATTTGTCGAAGATCAACTCACAGTAGCATGCAAATTTATTCCTGAGCTTTTTATTCAGTTTCATTGGTCTACATGTTTGCATTTAAGCCAGTACCATGCTGTTTTGATGACCATAGTTTGTACTATCTGAAAAAGAAATTAAGTAAACAATTCATTTACAATTTCATAACAAAATACTTAGGAATAAATTTAATTAACCTAATAACCAAAAGATCTGTACACTGAAAACTATAAAATATTAATAAAATAAATAAAAAGGCACAAATAAGTGAAAAGACATTCCATGTCCATGGATTGGAAGAATTAATATTGTTTAAATGTCCATAAATTTTAAAGACATTTTAATATTTTAAAGAGATCTACAGATTCATTGCAATTTTTATCAACATTTCAATGAAATTTTTACTGAAATAGAAAAGCATTTATAAATTCATATGAAATCACCAAAGACCTCTGAATAGCCAAAGTGATCTTGAGTAAAAATAAAGAAAGAGGCATTGTACTACCTGATTTCAAAACATACTACAAACTGTGGTAATCAAAACTGCATGGTACTGACTTGAAAGCAACTGATTTTTGTATGTTGATTTTATATCTCGCAATTTTACTGGAATTGTTTTTCTAATAATGTTTTGATAGAGTCTTTAGAGTTTTCTATATATAATATCATGTCATCTGCAAACAGACACAATTTGACACTTTCCCTTTCAGTATAAATGCCTATTATTTCTTTCCCTAGCTTATTTGTTCTGGCTAGGACCACTAGAACTATCAGTACCATGTTGAATAGAAGTGGCAAGAATGGGCATCCTTTTTTTTGTTCCTGATCTTAGAGTAAAAGCTTTCAGCTTTTCACCATTGATTATAATGATCGTCATATATAGCCTTTATTATGTTGAGGTGGATTCCTTCTATGCCTAATTTCTTGAGAGTATTTATCTATTGGGATGATCATATGATATCTACACTCCATTCTCTTAATGTGGTATATTATATTTTCAGACACACCTTGGAGATACTATGCTTGTTTTCAGACCATCATAATAATGCAAATATTGTACTAAAGTGAGTTACAATTTTTTTTTGTTTTCAAATGCCTATGAAAGCTAAATTTACACTGTGCTGTAGTCTATTAAGTGTGTAATGGCATTACATCTAAAAATGTATATACCTTAATTAAAAACATATTATTGCTAAAAATGCCAGTGATCACCTAAACCTTCAGCAAGTCAATATTTTCACCAGTGAAGGGTCTTTCCTTGATGTTGGTGGCTGCTGACTGAAGAGAGTGATGGTTACTAAAGGTTGGGAAGGCTGTGGCAATTTCTTAAAACAGGAAAACAATAAAGCATCAATTTGCTGTTTCACAGACTATTTCTTGGTAGCATGGTGATGCTGTTTAGCATTTTACCTAAAGAACTTCTTTGGAAATTGGAGTCAATCGTCTCAAAACTTGTCACAGCTTTATCAACTAAGTTTATGAAATATTTTAAATCTTTAATTGACCTTGAACACAGCATCTTCACCAGGATGGTTTCCATCTCAGGCAACCATTTTCTTTGCCCATCCACAAGAAGCAACTCCTCATCTGTTAAAGTTTTATCATGAAATTGTAGCAATTCAGTCACATCACCAGGCTACACTTCTACTTCTAATTCTCTTGCTATTTCCACCTCATCTGCAGTGACTTCCTCAAAGTTATTCATGAGGGTTGACATCAACTTCTTCCAAGCTCTTGTTAATGTTAATATTTTGACCTTGTCCCCTGAATCACAAATATTCTTAATGGCATCTAGAATGATGAATCCTTTCCAGAAGGCTTTCCATTTACTTTGCCGCAACTCATCAAAGGAATCACTATCTATGGCAGCTAAAGATTTACAAAATGTATTTCCTAAATACAAGATATACATGTTGAAATTACTACTTAATTGGATGCAGAATGGATGTTGTGTTAGCAGGCATAAAAGAACATTAATCTACTTGTACATCTTCATCAAAGCTCTTGGGTGACTAGGCACATTGTCAATGAGCAGTAATATTGTGAAAGAAGTCTTTTTTGTCTGAGGAGTAGATCTCAACAGTCAGCTTCAAATATCCAGTAAACTATGTTGTAAAGAGATGTGCTATCATCCAGGTCTTTTTGTCCCATTTATATAGCACAAATATAGTAGACTGAGTATAATCCTTCAGGGTCCTAGGAATTTCAGAATAGTGAGTATTAGCTTTAACTTAAAAGTCACCACCTGCGTTAACCCTTAACAAGTGAATCATCCTGTTTTTTGAAGCCAGGCATTGACTTTTCCAGGTATAAAAATCTTAAAATGACATCTTTTTCCAATTATAAGGCGGTTTTTCAATAGAAAATCAGCTGTATAGTTTAGCTACCTTCATGAAATAATCTTACCTAGATCTTATGGATAACTTGCTGGAGCTGCTATATCATTACTTGCTGTTTTATCTTGCACTTTTATGTTATAGAGATGGCTTTTTTCCTTGAACCTCATGAACCAACCTCTGCTAGCTTTCAACTTTTCTTCTACAGTTTCCTCATCTCTCTGAGTTTTCATAAAATTGAAGAGAGTTGAGACATTTTATTTTATTTTATTTTAAGTTGCTTATTTTAGATGTGTGGTATGATTCAGGGTTAAGTATACAAATGTTCATTATGCAGGTACCCTGGTTGATGAGGTGTGCCCCAACCCCCAGCAGATTCCCACTACTGCCAATCCTTTTCTTACAGTATTACAATAATTATTCAAGGTCCGCTTATGAGTGAGAGCTTATGAGTAAGAGCATGTGATACTCGGTTCATTGTTTCTGTGATCGATCACTCAGTATTATAGCCTCTAAGTACATTCAAGTTGCTGTGAAGTTCATAATTTTGTCCTTCTTTATGGCTGCATATAATTCCATCATGTATATGTACCACATTTTTTTTTGTCCAGTCCTCTTTCAATGGGCAGCACAGTTGGTTCCATGTTTTTGCTATTGTGAACAATGCCGCAATAAACGTGTGTGCACTTATCTTTTTCATGAAGTGATTTGAGTCCCTCCGGGTATATTCCCAGTAGGGGGATTGCAGGTGGATTTTTAGATCTTCTAGGAATTGCCACATTGTTTTCCACAGAGGATGTACTAGTTTGAACTTCTACAAACAGTATAGAAGTTCCATTTTCGCCTCATCCTCTCCAGCATCTGTTTTTTGTTTTGTTTTGTTTTGTTTTGAGTAATTGATGGCCATCCTGACTGGAGTTAGGTGGTATCTCAGTGTGGTTTTAATTTGCATTTCTTTGATGGCTAGTGAGGCTGAGCATTTTTTCATGTAGCTGTTGGCTGCTCATATGTCTTCTTTTGAGAAGTGTCTATTCATATCTTGAATGGTGTGGCTGGTTTGAACTTCTATCCAGGATAAATTTATTAGGTGCCCATATGCACATTGGAATAGGCAACCAATTCTTGATTGTAACCACAAAAGCATATGCCATAAAAGGTAAGATAGACAAGTGGGATCTCATTAAACTGAAAAGCTTTTGCACGGCAAAAGAAACCATCTAGAGAGTAAAGAGACAATCTACAAAATGGGAAAAAATATTTGCAAATTATGCACTTGACACAAAGGCCTAACATCCAAAGTCTACAAGGAACTCACATGAAATGAAAAAAAACCTATTAAAAAGTGGGTAAATATGTGAATAGACACTTCGCAAAAGAAGACATATGAAGAGCCAACAAATAGTAACCAGGGGAAGTGAGGACCAGTTGAGGGTCAAAGCTCACCTGTGCATAAACTACTTATGTACTTAATAATGACTTGTACCCCACATCTTTACAATAAAATAAAATTTTAAAAAAGAATAAATACAACATTTATTAAGTTTGCCATCCTATATGGGCATGGTTTATGGTGCCCCCAAACAATTACCATAATACCATTCAAAGATGAGTGATCACAGATAACCATCATAGATATAATACAAAAATATTTGAAATATTGTGAAAATTACCAAAATGTGACACAGAGGTACAAAGTAAGCACATGCTATAGAAAAATGGTACCAGTAGACTTGCTTGATGCAGGGTTACCATAAATTTTCCATCTATAACATGCAATATCTGCGAAATGCAACACAAAGAGACAATCAAATGAGGTATGCCTGTATTTATTTGCATATGTGAAACCATTCTTGCATACTACAGATCAATCTCACTTGATCATAGTGTATGACCATTTCAATGTGCTGTTAATTAGTCTTGCTAGTAATTTTTTTTTTTTTGAGAATTTTTGGATCTATGTTTATCTGGGATATGGGCCTGTAATTTTCTTTTCTTGTTGTTGTCTTTAATCTGGATTTGCTATGAAGGTACTTTTGCCCTTGTAAAATGAATTCAGAAGTGTTTCCTGCTCTTCGGTTGTTATTTATTTATTTATTTTTTTTTTTTAGGATTTTGAGAAGGATTGGCCTCAATTCTTCAAATATTTGGGAGAATTCACCAGTGAGGCCAAAAGGCTCCGGGCTATTTTTTATTGGGAGACTTTTGATTCACCACTAAATCTTCTCATTCATTACTCATCTGGTCAGATTTTCTATCTCTCATAATGCTGTCTTACTAGGTTGTATGTTTGTAGAAGTTTATCTATTTATTTTATATCCATTTCTTGGAGGTATCCAGTTTGTTGCTGTGTAATTTATCATAGCAGTCTTTTTTGATCTTCTGTATTTCTGAGGTATCAATTATGTCTTCTCTTTCATTTATGATTTGTTTATCTGAGTCTTCTCTCCTTTAGGTTACTCTACTTAGAGATTTGTCAATTTTGTTTGCTTTTTTAAAAGCCAACTGAGTTTTATTGAAGTTTTTTGTTTTGTTTTGTTTTTTTGAGTTGGAGTCTCACTCCATCACCCAGGCTGGACTGCAGTGGCACATTCATGGCCACCCCAGCATCAACTTGCTGGGTCCAGACACCCTTCCGCCTCAGCCTTCTGAGTAGCTGGAACTACAGGAATGTGCACACACACACACACACACACACACACACACACACACACACGGCCTATTTATTTATTTATTTATTTATTTTAGAAATGAGGGCTCGCCAAGTTGTCTGAGCTGGTCTTGAACCCGCGGGCTTAGGCAATTCACTCACCTTGGCCTCCCAATGTGCTGGGATTAAAGGTTGAGCCACTGAGCCCGACCAGTTTTATTATTCTTTCTATTGTGTTTCTACTCTCAATTTTGTTTCTTTTCTGGTCTTTGCTATTTCTTTTTTTTTCTGCTAAATTTGGGCTTAATTTGTTTTTATGTTTCTATTTCATTGAGCCATATAATTAGGTTATTTATTTTATTTTATTTTATTTTATTTTATTTTATTTTATTTTTTGAGTTGGAGTCTCACTCTGTCACCCAGACTGGAGTGCAGTGGCCGTTCCCGGCCACCGCAGCCTTGACCTGCTGGGCTCCGGCGATCCTCCTGCCTCAGCCTTTCAAGTAGCCGGAATTACAGGCATGCGCTATCACGCCTGCTGATTTTTGGATTTATTGTAGAGATGAGGTCTCGTTGCCCAGGCAGGTCTCGAACCTGTGGGCTCAGGCAATCCACTCACCTCAGCATCCCAAAGTCGCGGGATTACAGGCTGAGCCACCGAGCCCAGCAGGTTATTTATTTGAGGCCTTTCTTTTTAATTCATGTAAAGACATTTATCACTGTAAAATTCCGTTTTAGAACTGTTTGGCTGTATCTTACATGTTTTGGCATGCTGTGTTTCCAATTTCTTTTGTCATAAGACTTTTTAAAATCTCCCTTTTATTTTCTTCTTTGATCCATTTGTTATTTGGAAGTTTGTGGTTTAATTTCTACATATTTGTGAATTTTTAAATTTTCCTCCTGTCATTAATTTCTTATTTTATACCATTGAGGTAAAAAAGATACATGATTTTATTTCAGTCTTCTTAAATTAGTTACCTTTTTTTATTGTTCAACATATGATCTATCATGGAGAAGTTCCATATGTGCTTAAAAAGAATATATGTTCTACTACTCTTAGATGAAAGGTTCTGTATGGATCTGTTAGGACCATTTGGTCTGTAATGTTGTGCAAGTTTGCTATTTCCTTATTGATTTTCTATCTGAATGATCTATGCATTGTTGAGAGTCATTTATTGAAGTCTCTCAGTATTAATATATTACTGTCTATTTCTCCTTTCAATTCTGTTAATATTTGTGTTATATATATATATGTATATATATGTATATATATATATATATATATATATATATATATTATATATATATATACACACCCCATGTTTGGTGCATATATATTTGCAATTATACCCTCTTGATGAATTGACTGGTTTATCATCATATAAGATCTTTTTTAGTTTCATGTGACAGTCTTTAACTTAAGTATGTTTTGTCTGATATAAATAAAGCCATACCTTCTCGATTTTGATTTCTATTTTTACGGAATATCTTTTTCCACTCCTTCACTATCAGCCAATTCGTTTTCTTAAAGATAAAATGAATCCTTTGTAGGCAGTATACTGTTGAATTTTGTTTTTTATTAGCCACTCTACATCTTTTTATTGAATAATTTAATCCATTAATATTTCAAGTGATTATTGGTGGAAGCTTTGTCGAAGATAAGTTGGTTGAGAAGCTGAGATTTTGCTTCCAGAATCTCTATCCTGTTCCATTGGTCTATATGCCTGTTTCTGTACAAATATCAGGTTGTTTTGATTATTGTAGCTTTATAGTAGAGGTTGAAGTCTGGAAGTGTGGCACCTCCTGTTTTGTTTCTTATGCTAAGGATTGTTTTGGCTATTTGTGGTCTTTTATGTTTCCATATGAATTTCTGTGCTGTCATTTCCAGGTCTGAGAAGAATGATTGTTGGTAATTCGATGGGTATTGCGTTAAATCTGTAGATTGCCTTTGGTAGGATAGACATCTTAACAATGTTGATTCTTCCAATTCATGTGCATGGAATATTTTTTCTATTTGTGTCATCTTCTATTTCTTCTATCAGTACTTTGTAGTTTTCATTGTAACAGTCTTTCACGTCTCTGGTTAGGAAGATACCAAGGTATTTATTTATTTTTTTGAGCATGTGGCTATTGTGAATGGTATTCTGCTTTTAATTTGGGTTTCTGTCTGTTTGTTGTTGGTGTATAGGAATACAACTGTTGTTTGCATTTTTATTTTATACCCTGAGACTTTGCCAAAGTCCTTTATCAGTGCAAGAAGGTTTTTGACATATTCTCTTGGGTTTTCAAGGTACAGGATCATGTCATCTACAAAGAGGGATAACTTAAATTCCTCTTTTCCTATTTGAACACACTTGATTTCCTACTCTCGTCTGATTGCTTTAGCTACAACTTCCAACACTATGTTGAACAGGAGGGTTGAGAGTGGGCAGACTTGTCTTGTTCCAGTTTTCAGGAGAAATGCTTCCAATTTCTGTTTGTTTAGCAGTATGTTGGCTGTGGGTTTATCATAGATAGCTCTTACTATTTTGAGGCATGTTCCTTCTATGCCTAGGTGTTCAAGGGTTTTTATTAAGAAGAGATGCTGGATTTCATTGAAAGCGTTTTCTGTGTCTAGTGATACAATCATGTGAATCTTGATTTTACATATGTTGATGTATTTAATTACATTTATGGGCTTGCAGATGTTAAATCAAAGCCTCCACCAACAACCAATGAGGAGAGGAGAACCTATTCTGTAAATGGTGCTGGGAAAACTGGCTGACCACATGCAAAAGACTCAAACAGGACTCCTACATATAACCATACACAAAAATCAGCTCTAAATGGATGAAAGATCTAAATGTAAATCCTCAAACTATAAGAATTCTAGAAGAAAACATAGGAAACACCCTTACATAAATTGAAATAGGCAACCAATTCCTGATCAGCTTCCCAAAAGCGAATGCCATAAAAGATAGACAAGTGGGACCTCATCAAACTAAAAATCTTCTGTACAACAAAAGAAACCATCAAAAGAGTAGGGAGACAGCCCACAGAATGGAATAAAATATTTACCAACTGTATATCTGACAAAGGACTAACATCCAGGATCTACAAGGAACTCAAATGTGCCAAAAGGAAAACAAACAAACAAACAACCCTATTAAACAATGGGCAAAAGATATAGATAGACACTTCTCAGAAAAAGACACATGAGCAGCCAACAGATACATGAAAAAATGCTCAGCCTCACTAGCCATCAAATAAATGCAAATTAAAATCACACTTAGATGTAGTGGGAAGACAGAGAGGCTGTAACACCAAGGCTATTTTAGGAAGTGGCAGTTTTATTATATTAGCACAGGCATGACTCAGGGAGCTAATGCTCTAAGGCTGAACACCCTGGGGAGAGAGGAGAGGGGTCTTACACTTTAGTTTAGGTAAGGGAGGAGGGGTCGTGTTGAGTGATCACATATTTTCTTTGGAATTTACATGCTTGTACTCAGCAAAATCAGATTTCTTTTTTTTTTTTTTTTTTTTTTGAGTTGGAGTCTCACTGTCACCCAGACTGGAGTGCAGTGGCCACTCCCGGCCACCGCAGCCTCGACCTACTGGGCTCTGGAAATCCTTCCACCTCAGCCTTCCACGTAGCTGGAACTACAAGCACACGCTACCACACCCAGTTAATTTTTTGATTTATTGTAGAGATGAGGTCTCACCTGCCCAGGCAGGTCTCAAACCCAAGGGCTCAGGCAATCCACTCACCTCAGCCTCCCAAAGGCATGGGATTACAAGCTGAGCCACCAAGCCCAGCTTAAATCAGATTTTCAAAGAACAAATGGTCACCAGGAAATGCATAGCAAGCAAGGGTTGTAAACTGTAACTTGAAAAAGAGAGGATTTGGGCAAGTTTGTGAATTGGTCACTCTTTTGCATTTCCAGGAAAGCCACCAGTCTTTGGCTATTTGGTTTGCTCAAGCAAAACCTGTCTAGCGGGTTTTCAGAGGTTGTGGACTGATTTTCAAAAGGAATACTTTTAATTGCTATCAGCCCCTTTCTGCCACAGAGATACCACCTAACTCCAGTCAGGATGGCAATCATCAATAACTCAAAAAACAACAGATACTAGAGAGGATGTGGGGAAAAGGGAACCTTCCTATACTGGTTGGTGGGAATATAAAAACCTAAAAGTACAACCTCTGTGGGTAACTGTGACAATTTCTAAAAGATCTAAAAATCAACCTTACATACAACCCCACAATCTCTTATTGAAATACATCCAGAGGAGCTCAAATCACTCTATAAAAAAGATACCTGCACATGTATGTTTCTTGAAGAATTATTCACAATAGCAAAAACATGGAACCAACCATGCTGCCCATCGAAAGTGAACTGGGTAAAAAAACATGATACATTTACACATTGGAATATTATGCAGTCATAAAGAAAAACAAAATTATGAGCTTCATAGCAACCTGGATGGAATTAAAGTTTGTAATACTCAGTGACTAATCACAGAAACAAAGATCTGAGTACCATATGTACTCACTTATAAGTGAACCCGGAACATTTATTATAATATTATAAGAATGGAATTGGCATTAGTGGGACACTGCCGGGGGTGGGCACATAACATCCATAAAGGTACCCACACTTTACCTGACAATGACCATGTAAGTACCTAACACTGAATTGTACCTCACATTTTTAAAATAAAAAATAAGAGAAAATAAATAAATAAATAAGGTGATTATTGAGATAAGGACTTACTATTGCCATTTTGTTACTTGTTTTCTGATGATTTTAGAGTCCTTTTGCTTATTTTTTTCCACTCTTGCTGTCTTTCTTTGTAATTTGATATTTGCAATGGCACTGTGATATTGTAATTTATAATAAGAAATACATTTGGCTTTTGTCCCCATTTGTTGGTACATAGCCCCTAAAATCCTTAGAATCCCAAAGTTATAAGTGACTTTTTGTATACTAATGAGATTATTAATGGCTATGCACTCCTGGATTGCCTTGGGGTAGGCCTGGCTGCCAGGGTATCAAGCCATGTGATTATATTGTTTGAAATTTCAGCTCCATCACCAACCTCTGTGGAGGGGGAAGGGCTGAAGCTTGAGTGGTCATCAGTGGCCAAGTATTTAATCAATCATGCTTATATAATGAAAATTCCATAAAAACCTAAAAAATAAGGTTCAGGAAGCTTCCAGTTTACTTAACACATGGAAGTGCCTGGAGGGTGGTGTGCCTGGAGAGAGCATGAAAGCTTTGAACCCCTTCTCATATATTTTGCTCTATGTGACTCTTCTACTTATTTGGCCGTTCATCTGTTTTCTTTGTAATATCCTTTATAATAAATTAGTAAATGTAATTTTAATTAAAGTGTTTCCTTGAGTTTTGAGAGCCATCCAGCAAAGTTTCAAGCCTGAGAAGGGAGTTGTGAGAGCACCAGTTTATAATAGTCAATCAGATGCACAGGTCATAACCTGTGGTTTGTAATTGGCATCTGAAGTGGGGGACAGTCTTAAGGAACTTAACCCTTAACTTATGAGGAATCTTCATTAAGTTTGATTAGTGTCAGAATTGACTTAAATTGTAGAACACCCACTGGGTATCTGATAACTAACTACTTGGTAGGTGGAGAAAGTCCCACACATTCTGGTGACCAGAAATATTCTGCATTGTATTGAGTGTGAGAGCTGAAAAAAAAGTTGTTTTTTTCCTTTCTTTCACAAGCATGTTTTGATTACTTTCTTTTTATTTTTTGCATATCTACCAGAGATTTTTACCTTATGGTTATCATGAAGCTTTCATAAAATATCTCATAGTTACAACAGTATAGTTTCAGCCAATAACAACTTAACTTTAGCCACATATAAAAAATCTACACTTTAACTTCTCCTCTTTCCATATTTTATGCCATTGATTTCACAATTTACAACTTTTTATATTATATATCTATTAATAAATTATTATAGCTATAGATATTTTAGTAGTTTTGACTTTTATATTAGAGGCAAAATTGATTCACACAACAGCATTACATTATTAGAGTATTCTGAATTTATTCTAACTTTTACAGTGAGTTTTATACTGTCTTATGTTTTATGTTGCTGCTTAGAGTCCTTTGATTTCAACTTGAGAAACTTCCTTTAACATTTTTTATGAAGTAATTCTAGTAGTAATGAACTCTGAGCTTATTTTTGGTCTGGGAATGTCTTTATCTCTCATTCATTTCTGAAAAATAGCTTTGCTAGGTAAAGTAATTGTAAGAGGCAGGTTTTTTTTTTCCAACACTTTGAACATAACATCCCAATCTCTCCTGGCCTGTAAGGATCCTTCTGAGAAATCAACTGATTGTCTTATGGAAGTTCCCTTATATATAATGAGTCACTTTTCTTTTGCAGGTTTAAAATTCTCTCTTTGGAAAAGCTATCCAGCAGCAGGCAAGGTTCTGTTTTCTTTTTTTCCTTCTTTTAATTTGTGTTTAGAATTGTGAGGTACAATTCAGGCCTAGGTAGACAAATATTCACCATACAGTTACCCTTATCGATGAGGTGTGCCCTCTCCCCCTTCCCCAGGCAGATATCAACTACTGGCAATCCCACCTCCCCTCTCCTACACCCCCTCCCCACTGTTTCCCACCACTTTCAATCCTTTTCTTATAGTAATACAGCAGTTGTTTAAGGTCCACTTATGAGTGAGAACATGTGATACTCAGCTCTTCGTTTCTGTGAGAGATCACTCAGTATTATAAACTCTAATTCCATCCAGGTTGCTGCGAAGTTCATGATTTTATTCTTCTTTATGGCTGAGATCAAAAGTTCTGTTTTCTACACAGCCATCTGTTCCTTGCATCAGCCCCAGAAGTAACTCTGTTCTGTGAATAAGAAGACAAACAAATCGATTCTAGTTGTCAGGTAATAAACAGCACAGGTGTTCATGGTGCTATCTGAAGTAATTTTTTAGAATGTCACTTGGTGGAAGTTTTAAAATAAAGCTGTAAGTACTGTGGCAATGTTAAGGAAAGGAGTTTGAAGCTGCCAAGATCAAGCACTGAACTGTATTGCAGGGATCCTAACAACATCATGTGTGCATCATAGCTGTTGCACCCCGGTTTAAGATGACACATGTCTTAAGTTAAAGCCAGTGATGGAGAGATGGTCCTGCACGCATATGGGCACAGGGGCCCTCCTTCGTAGGACTCCATTGTCTTCAGAACTTTGACAATGCGTTTATACTCACATTGGATGGATGGCATTTTTCCACTTACTGTCTTAGGTACCAGTGGGAGATAATTTCCATACCAAGATACCATTAAATCATGAAGAAAACCTTCATGGGCTTTTTCAGGGCACTAAAATAAATTCAGTTAAAGTAAAAACAATAAATAAATAAATAAAACTCTTTGTCACTGAATTTTGAGAATTTGATTATATTGCATCTCCATGAAGATGCCTTTATGTTTAATATATCTGAGGTCTTTGGGCATCATGGATATGGATGTTCATTTCCTTCTCCAAAATTTGGAAGTTTTCTGTCATTACTTTATATAAGCTTTTTAGATTTTTTCCTTTCTCTTCTCCTCTGTGATTGCCATAATGCTTACATTAATTTACCCAATGATACCCTCTAAGTCCCATAGGCTTTCATCATTCTTTTTAATTCTTGTTTGATTTTTGTTGTTGTTGTTCCTTTGGGAAATTTCAAATGACTTGTCTTCAAATTTGCTTTATTAAGTCTGCTATTGACTATCTTTATGACATTTTTCAATTCAGTCATTCTGTTCATTCAGTTTTAGAATTTCTGTTTGGTTTGATTCTTTTCTATGATTTCTATCTGTTGAATTTTAATTAAGCTCATATATTGTTTTTCTGATTTTATGTAGATGGCTATATGTGTTCTCTTGTAGCTCACTGAGCTTTTAAAAAATTGTTATTTTTTAAATAGAGACAAAGTCTCACTATGTTTCCCAGGCCAGTCTCAAACTCCTGGGCTCAAATAATGCTCCTATCTGGGCCTCTCAAAGTGCTGGGATTACAGGAGTGAACCACTATGCCCAGACTCATTGAGCTTTTTAAGATGATTACTTTCAATTTGTTATACCATTTGTAGATGTTCATTACTCTAGGATCTGTTACTGATGCTTTGTTTCTTTGGTAGTATAATATATTCCTTCTTATTCATGATCGTTGTGCTCTTGTGTTGATGTCTGCACATTTGAAAAAGTACACACCTGTTATAGTCTTTATAGCCTAGCTTTAGAAGAAAAATCCCTTCACAGTCAGGCTGTCAAGATTCTGAGTAGGCTACCTGCTGTGCTCTATGGGCAGGCTTGCTGCTGGACCTAAGGCCAGCTGGTGCCTGAGTTAACAGGTGGCCAGGCCTGGGATCTGAATTCACAAAAGCTTGTTTAGTACCTGGGTCTACAAAGGTGGACCTGGAGCCTGGGTCTACTGGGGCAGGGCTAGATCTTGAATCCATAGGGGTCAGTCTGATAGTAGGGTTCACTGAAGTGGTACTGATAACTGGATCCACAGGTGCCAGCCTCTGCACTGCATTGCACAGGGTTAGGGGAGGAATGACATAGGTAATGTGAAAACTGTCCTTCCCACCCTCATCAGTGCATTTTTAAAATTTCTGTGCTCTGCATAGGTGTTGAATTCTCACATATGAATTCCATACCTTTTTTGAAGATATTTTTAGTGCTTGGATGATTGTTTAAACTGATATTTTGTGATAGGATTAGTACTGGAAATTTCTATTCTACCATCTTGCCAATGTCACTGTCATATACACGGATTTTTAATTTAATGTTATCCTGGGATATGTTCTTGGTGATGTGTCAAAACTCATAAACTGAATAATCATTTCTTATTTTAATGTACAAGGGGGGAAACATTCTTACACGTTTCAACTTCAGTCACCTTCAATATACTCTCCACTTGATGCAATACACCTATAAATATGCTTTTTTTCACTGCTCAAAACAGTTTTCAAACTCATCAATTTTGATGACTTTTAGTGCATCTGTCTTTTTTGTTTCACCTCTTCCACACTGGAATAGTGTTTCCCTTTAAAGACTTTTTTCATCCAAGGAAACAAAAAATGTCACTTGGTAATATATAAAGAAGAACAAAATTAGGGACTTTGCTGCAAATTGGATGGGTTTAGGGTCTATCCTATTCAGTGATCTATCACAGAAACAAAGAACTGAATACTACATGTTATCACTCATAAGTGGGTCTGGATTTTCCGCTGGAAAATCTGTCATAATACTACAAGAAAGGGATTGTCAGTAGAGGAACACAGCTGGGGTGGAGGCCCAGAACATCATTAATGGCACCTGATCCTAAACCAGCGGAAGTGAGGACCAATTGGAGGCCCAAATTTCACCTGCATGTAAACTACTTATGTATCTAATCCTGACTTGCAGTTATAAAATATAAGTACACGTGGTTATAATAAAATAAAGTTTAAAAAGTGAATACAAAGAAATAAATAATCACTTATGGCAAGATGGAGTGAATAGAGAGAATGGGGCACATGTGTCATGCAGTTTAAAAACTGCTGAGCATTCAGTGCATTGTGGGCAGGTGCACTCATAAACCATTCATCATGAAATGGGCAAATGCATTGAAAGGATCTCAATACAAAGATGTCCACTCTCACTCCTCCTTTTCAACATAGTTTTGGAAGTCCTAGCTAGAGCAATCAGACAGGAGAAGGAGATCAGGGGTATCCAAATAGGAAAAGAGGAAGTAAAGTTATCACTCTTTGCAGATGACATGATTCTATACCTCGCAAACCCATGAGAATCTCAAAAACCTCCTTGCACTGATAAAGGACTTCGGCAAAGTCTCAGGGTATAAAATAAATATGCAAAAGATAGTCGCATTTCTATACACCAACAATAAAGAAACAGAAACCCAAATAAAAAGCACAATCCCATTCACAATAATCAGTAAAAAAAAAAAATCAAATACCTTGGCATCTTCCTAATAAAACCTCAAACTATAAGAACCTTAGAAAATGCAGGAGACACCCTTATGGACATTGGAACTGGCAACCAATTCCTGATCAAAACTCCAAGTGCACATACCATAAGCGATAAGATAGACAAGTGGGACCTCATCAAACTGACAAGCTCCTGCAAAGCCAAAGAAACCATCAAGAGAGCAGGGAGAGAGCTGCTGGGAACATACCCAGAGGGACTCATATCACTCTAGGAAAAAGATACCTGCACACGTTCACAATAGCAAAAACATGGAACCAACTGTGCTGACCATCGAAGAAGTACTGGATTTACAAAATGTGGTACATATACATGATGGAATATTATGCAGCCATAAACAAGGACAAAATTATGAACTTCACAGCATCTTGTATAGATTTAGAGTCTATAATACTGAGTGATCAATCACAGAAATAAAGAACTGAGTATCACATATTCTCACTCATAAGCGGACCTTGAACAACTATTGTAAAACTATAAGAAAAGAATTGGCAGTAGTGGGAAACTGCTGGGGGTTGGAGGCGGGAGGTGGGATTGGCAGTAGTGGGAATCTGCCAGGGGAGGGGTAGCACACCCCTATCAACAAGGGTACCTGCATCATAAGCATTTTTATACCTAGCCCTGAATTGTACCCCACATCTCTAGAATAAAAAAAAGTTTTTAAAAAGAAAAGAAAGAATCTCAATTAAAAAAAAATTCACTGAAGTCAATTGCAGTCTCTCACAACAATGCTAACTGATACATGGATGCTGATGGGCTCCTAGAACACTTACCTATTGGTAAAAGCCTGTATTGCAAGGGGTCCACTCTTCAAAAAATAATTCTAGTTTTTGGGGGGTTCCCCTAATATTGTATTTGCTTTAGGGTACACTGATAATTTTGCTACTAGTCTAGCTCAAGAATCCCTATATAATTTTGTGTTCTCCCTTTGTTCATCCCTGAATATTCCCCAGAGTTTCTGACCTTAGGAATTAGTCAAGTGAACTTCTCAACATGTCCATCTCTACCAGTCATCTCCACTAGATTCTTCTGGAGCCCTCCAGCTAAAATTTAGCCTCCTTTCCTGTAATGCCATTCAAAACATGTTCAAGCTTCATTCATCCACTCATGAAAATTATTTTTTAGTTTTTCAAATGCCACTCTTATTTGATGCACTTTGAACAGTCAACCAGTTTTCATTTTTTAATTGACTTTATCTTCCAATTTTTAAGCATCTTTTTCTCTCATTTTAAATTTAATGGGCTCAATAGCAAATTTAGTAGACAATTTGAAATGATTTATTCATAAGGTTTCAAAATCTGAGCACACTATTTTATACAACTCTTTCCAAAAAGTTAAAGATAAAATTTCTACCCATGTCAAAATAAACACAGAAGCAAAATTTCATTTTGAATGAAAAAATGGATACTTTTAGAAATATATGGCAACATTTTAAAAATGCAATGTTTTAATTTCTTAGCATGATATAAAGATGTCTCAGAATAACCAGGAAGAATATTAGATATCAACTTAACTACAATTGGCCCCATCTCTCTTACTCCTCTGCCCTATTCAATTTAATAGTAAGTTCTATTAATTTTGACCTAATTAATTCTCCAGTATGACCACTTCTCTTCATTTGCATTGCTACCCAGTCCATGTTACCATCATCTCTCACTTAGGTTGCTGCACTAGAAGTGCATTTGCTTTCATTCTTGACGATTGTGGTAGGCTGAATAATGTCCCCCACACACATGCACTCCACAAGGATGTGCAGGAACCTGTGTATATGCTGCCTTACTTGGTAACAAGGATTTTGCAGATGAGAGTAAGTTTATGATTTTGAGATGATATTATCCTGCTCCAATGTAATCACAAGGATCCTTATGATAAGTACACTGGAGGATCAGAATCAGAAAGATAAGTTGTAACAATTGAGGCTGAGTTCAGAGAGAAGAGAAGATTCTATGCTGCTGGTTTTGAAAATGAGAGAAGTCATGAAGTGCAGGTGGTATCCAGAAGCTGGAAGAGGCCAAGAAATGTATTTTCTCCTATAACCTCCATAAGGATGGTTTCTGCCTTAATTTTAGTCCAGTGAAACTGATTTTAGACTTTTAACTTCTAAGACTGTAAAATAATACCTTTGTATTTTTTCAAGTCACTAAATTTATGTTTATTTGTTATAGCAGCAACAGGAAACTAATATAACCCCTTACAACAGATTCCCCACACAACCGAACAATCTTTAAACAAAATTAAAATCCTTCAATGACAGCCCTAGGAACTTAGGAAATAATCCAAAATACTTAACATGTCCTCCCAAACTCTGTGTTATTGGTGGAATTGTGCCCTTTTGAAAATGTATATATTGAAGCCCTAGACCCCACTACCTCAGGATGTGATCTTATTTGGAGATAGGGTGTTTACAGAGTAAAACAGGTTAAAGTCAGGATATTAAGACAGGCCCTGATGCAAAATGACTGGTATCCTTATTAAAAGAAGAAATGTGGACACAGAGCCACAAGGCTAGACAAAAGACAATGTGAAGATACATAAAGAGAAGATAAGGAGAGAGGCTTGGAACAGAGCCTTCCTCACCGCTCTACAAAGGAACAAACTCAACTGACCCTTTATTTTGGACTCCTGCCTCCAGAACTATAAGGCCATTAATTTCTATTGCTTAAGCCACCCAGTTGATTAAACTTTGTTTCAGTGTCCCTAGAAAACTAACACACCCTGTGTGACCTGGCCTCTACCTATCTCTTTAATTTTATCCTGAGATATTCTCCTCTCTCTCTTTGCCTTTTAGCCACATGAGCCTCTCTCTTCCAAGACTTTTCATATTTTGCCTGGGACATTTCTTCTCTTACTGCTTATCATTAGGTTAACATCTACTCATCCTTTAGATCTCAGCTTAAATGTCACTCTCTCAGACACTTTCCCTGGTCACCAACTTAAAGATGTTACCAGACTCCATTATCATTCATAACACCCTGACCTTTTCTGTAATAGCTTATATAAAAACTTCTAATTACAAATATATTTTTAAAATTATTTCATTAATGTCTGTCAGTGACCATATCTATAGTGTTAACTACTGTATACACTATACCTAGCACAATGCCTAGCACTTAACAGATATTCAATAACTATTTGTTGAATGAATGGATACATTCATACCCTAAGACAAATGATCTCTGACTAAACCTGCTTCAAAATCACATTCTCTTGTCTAGGTCTTACATTTCATTAACAGGAACCTACCCCTGTTTTGGTAAAAAGCTCCAGAAACAAGGTTGCCCCTTTATTACCCTGTATATTAAGGACCCTGACCTCAGATAAATAGACAGTAGTATTGACAGCTAATCAGATGCAATCCTGTTTCAAACCCAGGAAACATTTGTTATACTGTGTCCTCAGGATGGTAACATTTCTGATATGGACAAGCAAAGAAAATGCTCAGTGAAAGAAACGAAACTATCAAATATTTATCATTATAGAAAAAGAAATTTAAAAGAAGAGTTTTAGAGAAACTTGATTCTCTTAAAGAGTGTGGATTTCATGCTCCCCATCATTTTTCTCATTACAAGATACTATAACCAGAGACATCTTGATATTTGCTTCAATCCTCTTCTTCATCTTGTATGCACAGACACTGCCACCACAGTCATAATCGAGCCAAAAGTCATAGAACTTGATGAATACTTAAGCCTTAATATATACAGATTTTTGCTTTGTAATCCTGTCTTTTCTTTTGCAATGGTTAATGCTATTCATTTTCATAGTTTCCTCATACTTGGTAAAATCTCACTTCAGGATATAAGAGAACAAGTAACACAGGTATCAATTTGCAATGATTTCTTTTTTAAATTGCTCTGGTGTGACAAGCTTATGAGTCACAATTTTTGTGCTATAAATTCATTATAGATTCTCATATAATGGCCCATCATCATTTAGCTTGGCATGCTTTCAAAGTTTCTCAATAGCACTACCAATTTGTTATTTTTCTTTCTGGCTGCTTCAATATCCTACCCTTTAGAATGTTGAGTTGCATTATGGAAAATTTTTAAATACCCTCAATTAAAGTTGTCTACTGAAATACTAATTCTGAGCTAACCATCGAGACTCAAGACACCAGTCAAATCTGATAAATCAGGCTTTGAAGTTTCTAATTAGCTATCTCTTTGGATGGTTTTAATATATCATCATTGATCCAACCATTTTTGCGGCTGAATTGCTTGTTTCAGTAATCATTCCAATCAAACCATCTGGTTCTTTTGGCCATTAAGAAAACCAAATCAAATCAGCTGTTCAATCACTTTGCAATCGACCCTTAAAGTGGTCAATATAATCAATCCTGTCAAGTCAGTCTCAATTCTGTGGATGAAAGCTGCTAAAACACCACACTTTCAGAGAATGCAGATTGTTTTGCTTTCCTTGTCAGCTAGTGCAGAAGGATGTTTTACTTATTCTATGGTAAAGGTATATTTAATAAATAATGACAGCTCAGCACTTATGTTGGTTGTGTTCCAAGTTTTTAAATATTAAAGTTTACAAAACACCTATGCAAATAATAAATCAACTAAGTGTGTGTGTGTGTGTGTGTGTGTGTGTGTATCTACGTGAGGGGGGGGAGAGAGACAGAGAGAGAGAGAGAGAGAGAGATTGGTTTTCTTTAGTTGATTATCCATAAAATTCCATGTGCATTTCTTTATGTGACCAGAATGCTAAAAATTAAATAGTTGAGAAATGAATGAGGAAATAGGAATCACACTGAAGTACATAAAGGAAGTTCAATATAAGTACTGAAACACAAAAGAAAAACAAGAACAGACACTTTTATGGTGTTGAAAATTAATTATTTGGGCATAATATATTTGGAAGCATTGAGAAATGAAGAACTTTGAGAAAGTACATGTAGTATTAAAGGTACAAATAAATTGTAAAATGTCGACTGAAACATTCCTGAGAATTAAATTGAACTATTTGTTTGAGCTAGAAACTATAATTCTTTGTAGCTTTTGTTAAAACTCAGTTTCAGTAAACAACATTTGTAATATTTGCAAATGAGATAAGGAGACTATAATCATGTTTCTATCCTATGATTTTATATATTAGGAACTGTAGGAAGTCTTAATGTTTATTATCCCTTGAGTCAGGCTAGCTACATTATTTCCTTAGAAATTTGGAATATTTTATTTTATATTTTAAAATTGGGTCATTTCAGCCAAAAAAATTCACACCAAATTGCAGTTCCTGGACACACAGGCAGAGTTGTCAAAATATTCTCATCAGCTGAATAAATTTTTGCTCAGAGCAAAAACAACAGACTGGAAAATACAAGGACCCTGTAAGCTATCAATTAGCCCACACATGAGAATAAACTCATATCAAATAGAAATTAAATCTGTGGCATAACACACATACACATATACACACATGTCTACAGTTGCAAAGACAGTTCTTTGAAATAAATCGTCTTTTTTAAAAAATGTCTCCTTGGCAGCAATCCTTGCTCCCTGATTAGAAAATAGGAAGAATCATCATCATTTAAGTTCATTCATAGCAACAAATATTCATGTGCCAAATGCCAAAGTAGCAACAGAAACAAGAGTCATCAGATATTTCTTGAGGAATCTAGGCTTGCAAGGAGTAGTAACAACACAATTCACTCTCTTCTTTTAACTAAGATGGTTTGTTCTGTAGGCCAATATTCCTCCTGACTCTCTTATTTATCTGCAGTATGTCTGCTATCACATCAAGATTCTATTTCCCAAGTCATAACTATATTTTTCTACTTTTCTGCTTTATTTTAATAGGACCTGCTAATTTTTTCACTGTCAGAAAGAATTATTAAGAAATATCACCTTTCATGAGTACACTGCAGATGTACTCACATACATTTGTACGTGATACAAATTAACATAGCTTCAAACATATTCTTTTTTTTTTTTTTTTGAGTTGGAGTCTCACTCTTGTTGCCCAGGCTGGAGAGTGAAATATACATCCTAAAGCAGGTGTTAACCAACTGTTTTTATATAGGACCAGACGGTAAGGACTTTAATCTTTGTGGGGGGAAAAGTAAGTACTTTAATCTTTGTGGGACATATGATCTTTGTTACTACTACTCAACCCTGTCCTTACAGTGAGAAAGCTACCATAGACAATATATAAAGTTCTATTTATAAAAACATGCATGAGGCCATACTTTGCTGGCTGTGTTCTCAAGTTTCACATAACAAGAAGCCCTAAAAACTGCCAGTCCTCAGGGCACTCTCAGAGTAGAATTCAATTTTGTTCTTATATTAATGCTTTGGGTTTTGTTTTCTGCTACAAAAATAAAGTCAACATTTTCAAAATGTCTTTCATCAAACTTTTACATCATATTTATAACTACTTTATTGATATACAATTTATACAACATATAATTCACTCCTTGATAGTTTTTAATTCAGTTGTTTTTTTTTTTTTTGAATTGGAGTCTCACTCTGTCGCCCAGGTTGGGATGCAGTGGCACGTTCACAGATACTGCAGCCTCCACCTGCTGGACTCAGGCAATCCTTCTACCTCAGCCTTTCAAGTAGTTGGAACTACAGGTGTGCACCACCACACCTAGCTAATTTTTATTTTATTTTATTTTATTGTAGAGACGCTGTCTCACCAAATTACCCAGGCTGGTCACAAATATCAGGACTCAGGCAATCCTCTTGCCTCTGCCTCCCTAAGTACTGGGTTATAGGTATGAGTCACCACCCTCAGTCAATCCAGTGTTTTTTTGGGGGTTTTTTTATCAATATTTTTTATTATGGTTTTGTGGGGTACAGTTAAGGGTTAGGTGTACAATTACATTTCATTCAGGCACCCTGTTGATAACAGGTGTTTCCCCATCCCCAGACAGATATTTGCGACTGTTAATCCCACCCCCCTCCCCTCCCAATAGATTCCCAGTACCATCAGTCATTTTCTTATATTATCACAGTGGATATTCAAGGTCCATTATATGAGTGAGAACATGTGATACTAGGATCATTGTTTCTGTGAGAGATCACTCAGTATTATAGACTCTAGTTCCATCCAGGTTGCTGTGAAATTCATGATTTTGTTCTTTTTTATGGCTGCATAGTATTCCATTGTGTATATGTACCACATTTTTTTAAATCCAGTCCTCTTTTGATGGGCAGCATGGTTGTTTCCAGGTTCTTGCTATTGTGAACAACGCTGCGATAAACATACATGTGCAGGTATCTTTTTTATAGAGTGATTTGAGGTCTTCAGGGTATATTCCCAGTAGGGGGATTGCAGGGTCATATGGGAGGTTGATATTTAGAGCTTTTAGGAATTGCCACACTGCTTTCCACAGAGGTTGCACTAGTTTACACTCCCACCAACAGTGTAGAAGTGTTCCCTTTTCGCCACACCCTCTCCAGTAGCTGTTATTTTTTGAGTTGTTGATAATTGACATTCTGACTGGAGTTAGGTGGTATCTCAGTGTGGTTTTGATTTGCATCTCCCTGATGATTAGTGAGGTTGAACATTTCTTCATGTGTTTGTTGGCTGCTCGGATGTCCTCTTTTGTGAAGTGTCTGTTCATATCTTTTGCCCATTTTATAATGGGGTTGTTTGTTTTTTGATTTTTTTTCCAGCACGTTTTAGTTCCTTGTAGATCCAGGATGTTAAGCCCTTGTCAGACCTGGTGTTGGCAAATATTTTTTTCCCAGTCTATAGGATGTCTCCCTGCTCTCTTGATGGTTTCTTTGGCCTTGCAGAAGCTTGTCAGTTTAATAAGGTCCCATTTGTCTATCTTCTCTCTTATGACCTGTGGGTTTTGGGTTTTGTTCAGGAATTGGATGCCAGTTCCAATTTCCATGAGGGTATGTCCTTCCTTTTCTAAGGTTCTTATGGTTTGAGGTTTTACATTTAGGTCTCTGATCCATTTGGAGTTAACCTTTGTGCATGGGGATAGATAGGGGGTCCTGTTTCAATCTTCTGCATGTGGTCAGCCAGTTTCCCCAGCACCATTTACTGAATAGGTTCTCCTCTCCCCAGTGGTAGGTGGTGGAGGCCTTGTCGAAGATGAGTTGGTTGAGAAATTGAGGTTTTGCTTCTGGAATCTCAATTCTATTCCATTGATCTATATGCCTGTTCCTGTACCAATACCAAGCTGTTTTGATGATTGTAGCTTTATAGTAAAGTTTGAAGTCTGGTAATGTGATACCACCTGCTTTGTCTTTTTTTGCTGAGGATTGTTCTGGCTATTCTTGGATGTTTGTGTTTCCATATGAATTCCTGTGTTGTCTTTTCTAGGTCTGAGAAGAATGTTGCTGGTAATTTGATGGGTATTGCATTGAATTTGTAGATTGCCTTAGGTAAGATGGACATCTTCACAATGTTGATTCTTCCAATCCATGAGCATGGCATATTTTTCCACTTGTTTGTATCATCTTTGATTTCTTTGAGCAGTGTTTTGTAATTTTCATTATAAAGGTCTTTCACGTCTCTGGTTAGGAAGATGCCAAGGTATTTCATTTTTTTTTGTGGCTATTGAGAATGGATTTGTGTTTTTTATTTGGGTTTCTGTTTGTTTATTATTGGTGTAGAGAAATGCGATTGTCTTTTGCACATTTATTTTGTATCCTGAGACTTTGCCAAAGGACTTTATCAATGTAAGGAGGTTTTTGACAGATTCTCTTGGGTTTTCAAGGTACACAATCATATCATCTGCAAAGAGAGATAACTTGACTTCCTCTTTTCCTATTTGGATACCCCTGACTGCCTCCTCTTCTCTGATTGCTTGAGCCAGGACTTCCACCTATGTTGAACAAGAGGGGTGAGAGTGGGCATCCTTGTCTTGTTCCAGTTTTCAGGGGAAATGGTGCCAATTTTGTCCATTTAGGAGTATGCTGGCTGTAGGTTTCTCAGAGTTGGCTTTTACTATTTTGAGGTATGTTCCCCGTATGCCTAGATGTTCAAGGGTTTTTATCAAGAAGGTTACTGGATTTTATCAAAAGCTTTTTCTGCATCTAATGATATAATCACGTGGTTTTTGTTTTGACATCTGTTGATGTATTTAATTACATTTATGGTTTTACAAATGTTGAACCAGGCTTGCATCCCAGGAATGAAGCCTACTTGGTCATGATGGATGATTTTTGAGATGTATTGCTGAAGTCGGTTTGCTAGGATCTTGTTGAGATTTTAGCATCTATGTTCATCAAAGATATTGGCCTGTAGTTCTCTTTCTTTGTTGGATCTTTACCTGGCTTGGATATCGATGTGATGTTGGCTTCATGAAATGATTTGGGGAGAGTTCCATCTTTTTCAATCGCCTCGAATACCTTCAGTAGGATTGGTATCAGCTTCTCCTTAAATGTCTTGTATAATTCTGCTGGAAAGCCATCTGGACCAGGGCTTTTTTTGGTAGGAAGTTTTCTTATTATGTAGTCAATTTCCTTGATTGTTATTGGTCTCTTTAGGGTCTCAATTTCTTCTTGTTCCAATCTAGGTAGGTTGTGTGATGTCAGAAAGTCTTCCATTTCCTTAAGGTTTTCAAGTTTGTTTCCATACAATTGTACGTAGTAGTCTCTAATGATCTTTTGTATTTCTTCAGGGTCAGATGTGACTTCATCTTTTGTGTTTCTGATTGTGCTTATTTGATTTTTTTTCTCGTTTTTTTCTTGGTCAGTCTAGCTAGGGGACCATCGATCTTGTTTATCCTTTCGAAGAACTAGCTTTTTGTTTCATTGTTTTTTTGTATTATCTTTTTGTCTTCTATGTCCTGGATTTGGGCTTTTATTTTGGTGATCTGGATTCTTCTGCCAAAATTAGGGATTTTGTGGTCTTGCTTTTCCAGCTTCTTTAGGTGGCTTGTTAGGTTGTTAATTTGTGTTCCTTCCATTTTCTTCATGTGTGTTTGTAGGGATATAAATTCTCCTCTTACTACAGCTTTCAAGGAGTCCCAGAGATTTTGGTAAGATGTTTCTTCATTTTCATTTGTTTCCAGGTATCTTTTGATCTCTGTTTTGATTTCATCGTTGACCCAGGAGTTGTTTAGCATCATGCTGTTTAGTGTCCATGTCTTTGTGGGTTTGGGGGGGACTTTGTTGGCATCAATGTTTATTTTTATTCCACTGTGGTCTGAGAACCTACATGGTAGAATTTCAGTCCTCTTAAATTTGCTTATGCTTGATTTGTGGCCAATTACGTGGTTGATCTTAGAATACGTTCCATGTGGTGATGAGTAGAATGTATATTCTGTGGTCTTTGCATGGAGTGTTCTATAGGTATCAATTAAGTCCTTTTGGTCCAAAGTCACATTGAGGTTCCGGATCTCCTTGCTGATTTTTTTGTCCTGATGATCTGTCTAGGATTGTGAGTGGGTTATTAAAGTCCCCAGTTATGATGGTACTAGAGTCAATATCTTTCTTTAGTTTTCCTAGAAGTTGCTTTATGAATGTTGGTGCACCTATGTTGGGTGCATATATGTTTAAGATAGATATTTCTTTTTGATGGATTGAGCATTTTATCATTATGTAGTGGCCTTCTGTATCTTTTTTGATTTTTAATAGCTTGAAGGGTATTTTGTCTGAAATTAAGATAGCTACTCCTCCTTCCTTTTGTATTCCGTTCACCTGAAAGTTTGTTTCCCATGCTCTTACTTTGAGTCTGTGGGTGTCCTTTCTAGTGAGGTGAGTCTCTTGAAGGCAATAGATTGTTGCTTGATGATATTTTATCCATTTTGTCATTCTTTTTGTCATGTCTTTTCTTTATCCATTTTGTCATGTCTTTTCAGTGGTGCATTTAGTCCATTCACATTTAGGCTAAAAAATGAAAGGCAAGAGTTGATCCCTGTCATAAGGTTCTTACAGAGTTGTTCCTGTTTGTTTGTTGTCTTTCTTTGGGTTCTGGAGTTGGCTCATGTGTGTTTTTAAACTTTTGCCTGTACTCTTGTGAAGAATGTTGTTGTTCTTTTTTCTTTTTCTTCTGTGTTCAGTACTTTCTTAAGTGTTTCTTGCAGAGGTGGTCTGGTGGCAGCGTAGGTTTTTAGGGATTGGATATCTGGGAAAGATTTCAATTCTCCCTCACTAATGAAGCTTAGTTTGGCTGGGTAGGTTATTCTTGGTTGAAATTGTTTATATTTTAGAACTTTGAAGATAGAGCTACAGGCTCTCCTGGCCTGAAGGGTTTCTGTGGATAAATCTGCTGCTATTCTAATTGGTCTTCCCTGGTAGGTAGTCTTGCCTTTTTCTCTTGCTGCATTTAGGATTTTTTTCTTTTATAGCTACTTTGTTTAGGCGAATTATTATGTGTCTGGGAGTTGGTCTTCTCATTTGTTGTCTTGAAGGGGTTCTCTGAATCTCTTGTGTTTGAATATTTTCATCCTTGATGAGATGAGGGAAGTTTTCTTGAATGATTTCATGAAATGTTTGTTCCAGTGTGGCTTCTGTTTCTCTCTCTGCCTCAGGAAGCCCGATTACTCTTAGGTTTGGTCTCTTGAAGGATCATTCATCTCTTGCAGGTTTTGTTCTGTCTTTTTGAGCTTCTTTTCTATGCTTTTGACAGTTTGGGTAGTTTTGTGTTTTGGTCTTCGTGCTCTGAGATTCTTTCTTCTGCTTGGCTAATTCTGCTTTCCATGCTTATTAGTCAGTTATTCATTTCCATCACAATATTCTTTACTGCTGTTATTTCTGACATCAGCTCCTTCCTATTTTCCTCTTGTCTCTCCTCAAGTTTTTTAATTCTCTCCATTAATATCTTGATGTCTGGGTTTGTTGCATGTGACCGCTCATTCTGGGGTCTCTTCATTGTTTGTGTTCCAGAATCTGTTTTCTCAGTGTCTTATCCCCCGGGGGTCTGTGTGAGACCTATATTCTTCTTTTGATTTTTCTTCATTTGTGTGGTTTTTCCCCCTCCCTACTTTTTCCTTCCCTTCATGTCACCGTCTTCTTTAATTCTGCTATTCAGGGGTAAAGGGATTGGTTTTACTTCTATTTGTTTATTTATGCCCCTATTCTTTTTTTATGCCCTCTTACTTTGTTCAATTCTGGAGTTGCACTGTAGGTTGGGGGTGGTCCTTTATGCAATTTTGAGATTTATTTAACGGGAGAGCTGTTATTCAAAATCTATTTGCAGGTCCTGATATTCGCTGACAGGTGTGTGGATAAGGTACCCACTTCCCACTGCCATGGAATCTGTCCGTGCAGTGGGGCTGTAGGTTTACTCCCTGAAATAAAATGTGGTTAGCAGAGGGAAGAGAATGGAGCAGACAGTGGGTTGAAGAGGGGGGTGGAGAGATAGAGGAGTAAGGGGGGAAACAAACATGTCCCAGCAAATGGAGAGAGAGACCTGTACTGAAAGAGATAAAAAAATAGACCACAGCTACTGACGAACCAACTCCCATACAAAAAATATATATATACAATGATGCTAACATACAAGCTAACCAACCGCCTTATTGGTGTGCTGTTCCTCTATACAAAGATATGGTTTACAGAGAGAAGAAAAGAGAAGAAAAGGAAGAGGAGGAAAAAAGGAACAATACAGTAGGAATAGAATTAAGTCATTAAACTAACAGAATCAATGAGCACACTCTGAGACTTTTCGTTTAAGTCCAATGTCCTTTCAGTTCTGATTTCTAGCTTTCTTTTCAAGCAGGTAAATTAGTTTGCAGTTAGGGTCAGTTGCCCCTGGTCTGCTGTGAAGGACAGTTCAGATCACCCTCCGTTCACCATTCTGGCCTATGTCTTTTTCAAGTTTGTTTCTCCCATTTCGGTGTTGTTACCTGGAATCGCCAGCGGGTGGTGCTATCTTAGCTGCTCGCCCCAGAGGGGGTGGGGCCGGACAGGAACCGGCAGAGACTGGAGATGGATGCCTGCCTCAGGGCACAGGCAGGAGTCTCACAGCAGGACGTCTCGGTCGCAGGAGAGGTGGCAGTGATCCCAGCCGATCTTCCCTGAAGGGGCTTCAAGGACTGAAGTTGTGGATCGCCTCCAGCCCGGGTGGTTTGATGTGCTACTGGTGGTGGCGGCGGCGGCGTCTGCGCTGCAGTGGCTGTCCAGACTGCTGTGATGCCCCAGCCGTGGCAACAGCCGAGCTCCATATGAAGAGCAGGCTGTGGTTTTGCGGTCCGCAGCCCCTGGGGCAAGAGCCAGAGACCCACTGCAGTTCTCCTTTGCAGAGGGTTTCACAGACCAGGTATCCCCATCGCCATCTTGCCAGAAGTCCACATTCTTTAGTTTTAAAACCAGTTTAAAAGAATGTCAATTTTAAAGTTATTTCTAAAATTCAGTAGACTATTTCTTCTATGAACTACCAGTGTACTGTATGCATTTAACAACGTTGCATTCACATTTCTCACTTTGTCACTGCTCTACATTTTAATCACATATTAAAAACTCCCAGTGATCATGCAAAATGACATAAGTGAAGAAACTCAAGTTCTGTTTCTTCATCCTAAACTGTGCTATCACTGTTGACCACAAATCTCTTATTTAAACCCAGGAGCATATTGTACCATAAGAGTTAGAGACAAAGCCAGGCAGGTGGCTTACACAAGTAGTCGGAGCGCTTTGAGAGGCAGAGGCAAGAGGATTGCCCAAACTCAGAGGTTCAAGATCAGCCTGGGCAACTCGGCAAGACTTTTCTCTACAATAAGTCAAAAAATTTAGCCAGGCATGGTGGTATACACCTGTAGTTCCAGCTAATTGGAAGATTGAGGCAGAAGAACTGCCTGAGTCCAGCAGGTCAAGGCTGCAGTGGCTGTGAGCATGCCACTGCACTCCAGCCTGGGTGACACAGTGACACTCCGAATGGCCTAATAATCCAGTGTTTTTTAAATAGTCACAGAGTTTTGCAACACTTACCACTAATTTTTGCCTCCCTTTTGGCCATATTTATTCAACAGGTATTTATTAAGCATCTACTATCTGTCCATCCCTTTGCAATGTTATTGGTGTTTTGTTTTGCTTTGCTTTGTTTTACTTTTCTTTGTTTCATTTGGTTTGGCTTGACTTGCCATGGCCTTGTAATGGATGTGGCAAGTGAGTAATGGGAGAAATGCAGCACATGACATGCCTGAAACCATCAGCTAACAATATAAGAAAATAAAGCAATGGGAGTGCTAAGGTAGGTAGTGCGGAGACTACACACACAGTAAAATTTTTTTATAGTAGAGTGGGGTAGGGGTCCCAAGGATTTAGAGCATGATAAATTTATCTAAAGATCTAGCAGTCCTTCTATTGCCCTCATCTAATCCAATATCATCCATAGTCCACCTAACTCAAGATTTTCACTGAGGCACTTCCAAAGATGAAGGATAATTTATCTCTTTCTTTTCTTCATAGTATTCTCTTAAGAAGGTATGTTGTCTCTTCTGAAATTTTGCATGAATTTTAAGCAGTTGTTTATCACAAAGAGCAAAACATAGTTTTGTCCTGCTTCTCTAGTTCTTGCAACCTCTTAAAGATATTTAAATTTTCTTCTTAAGTTCATCAGTTCCAATTTCACAAGCCACATCTTTCAGTTCTTTTCTCACAACCCTTTCATTCCTCACTTGTCCTAAATTTTCACTCTGCCACACCCTTCTTGGATTTTGAACTTTTTTTATTTCCAACAGAAGTAAAGTAGCTCATTAATCATTTACTGCCTCTCCCTTTCAGTGCTATGAAGACAGTCTATGGAACAAAGTAATGTCATATACTACAATGTGGGTAGATGTCGACAACCTTATGCTAAATGAAAGAAGCCTGACACAAAAGAGCACATACTACATGATTCCATTTATATGAGTGAATTCACAGAGACAGAAAATAGATTGGTAGTTGCCTAAAGCTGGAAAGATGGAGAATGAGCAATGATTGTTAATGCCCATGGGGCTTTTTTTCTTTTTTCTTTTTTTTTTTTTTGAGGAGAAAAAAATCTAAAATGATTGTGGGAATAGCTATGCAACTCTGTAAATTTACTTCTTAAAAAAGTCACTGAGTTGTAGTTTTAAAATGGATGAGTTTGTGGCATATAAATTATACCTCAACAAAGCTGTTTTTAAAAAAGATAGCCAATGACTGTTGTGCAGCAAGGGGCAAGCTTCAAACAAGAGTCTGATCATACCAGACCATCTTTCCTTCTGTGACACAAAATTGACTTCTTCATGACTCTGTTTTCTCTATCATTCCAAAGGCCTATAAAGGGCCTCATTTGGTAAATATATACCAATTATTAGTAGGAACTATACATTATTAAAATACAAGAAAATTGGCACTACAAAATGTTTGAATTGGTCTCACCCCATGTTCTAATAATGATTCCAATTCTCCCACAATTGCTCTGATACTGACTGACAATCTGTCTAGCTCTACATACTGCCAATACTATTTTTCTTTTAGAACTCCAGTTGCCATTACAATAAGCTCCAAATATTTAGGTACATTTTCCTCTACATCCATAACCTACTCTGGTAGCATGCTCCTATTTGATATTAGTGAGCAGATTTGACTCACTCTACCACTGACAAGATCTAACATACAATTTGTAAGTGTAAAAAGATGTACTTTTTAAATTATAAAACAATGTCATTACACGTGCGGGTTTGTTACCAAAAAAAGATGCTATTTATTATAAAACATTGAGGGGGAAAAGCAGAAAAACTACAAAGAAGGATAATATCCCACTTTACAGGTATAATTAGCTTCAATTTTGTTATTATACCCTTCTAGATAGACAGATAAAATGACACTATTACTATATGTAACATAATATAGCCTGGATCTCTTTTATACCAATAAATATAGCCATATATTATTTTAAGGGCTGCCTATTATTCTATCATAGGAATTGACAACATTTCTTATTAGTAATAACAAATTGTTTCTAAGATTTACCAAAAGTGAACAACATTGAAATGAGCATCCTTATACATATTTGCATATCTGTCTGATAAATTCCTAGGAGTAGCTATGCTGAATAAAGGGCATCCAATTTTCAATTGCAGTTGATTTCAAAAATTTCTACCCAGAAAGAATTTACATTGCTGTGAGCAGTATATCAGAATAGCCAATTCCTCCACACTCTCTCCAACACTAACACTGAATACAGTTGTTTGATGCATAAAGACATTTCAATCAATGACAAATTGTATATACGATAGTGGTCTTACTGCCCCTGAAGCAGTCTCACTGCCTCTGAAGATTATAATGGATCTACACTGCCCCTGAAGTGGAGCTATTATTGCCTCTGAAGACCTTTCAGTGGCACAAGATGTGGAGGTGGAAGACAGTAATATTGATGATCCTGATCCTGTGAAGATCTGGGCTAAGGTGTGTTTGTGTCTTTGTTTTTAACAGAAAAGTTTAAAACAAAAAAAATCAATAAATAATTTTAAAATTAGAAAAAGCTTATAGAATAAGGATATATAAAGGACATATTTTAGTACAGCTGTATAATGTATTTGTGTTGTAAGATAAATGTTATTACTTCTCAAAAGAAGATATATGAGCAGTCAATAGACACATGAAAAAGTACTCAGTCTCACTCATCATCAGAGAAATGCAAATTAAAACCACACTGAGATACCACCTAATCCCAGTAAGAATGGCCATCATTAATAAAACAAACAACAAGAGATGATGGCAAGGATGCAGAGAAAACTTCTACACTGTTGGTGGGAATGCAAACTAGTGCAACCTCTTTGGAAGACAGTGTGGCAATTCCTAAAAGAACTAGAAATTGACCTTCCAAATGACCCAGCAACCCCCATATTAGGAATATACCCAGAGGAACTCCAGTCATTCTCCAAAAAAAAAGATACCTGCACATACGTGTTTGTTGCAGCTCTATTCATAATAGCAAAAACATGGAACCAACCATGGTGTCCATCAAAGCTGAACTGGATTTAAAAAATGTGGTACATATACACAATGGAGTATTATGCAGCCATAACAAAGAACAAACATACGGACTTCACAGAAACTTGGATAGATTTAGAGTTTATCATACTCAGTGATCTATCACAGAAACAAAGAACAGAGTACCATATGTTCTCACTCATAAGTGAACCTTGAACAATTATCATAATGCTATAAGAAAAGGAATGGTAGTAATGGGAAACTGCCAGGGGAGGGAGGTGGGATTGGCAGTTGAGGGAAACTGCCAGGGGAGGGAGGGGCAGACCTCATCAACAAGGGTACTTGCATAATTAACATTTGTATACCTAACCCTGAATTGTACTCCATATCTTTAAAATAAAGAAAAAAAGTGTTATTACAAAAGAGTCAAAAAGTTAAACAATTTAAAAGTTTATAAAGTCAAAAAATTATAGTAAACTAAAATTAATTTATTATTGAAAAAATACAATTTGTAAGTTAATTTAATGTAACCTAAGTGTATAGTGTTTATGAAGTCTGCAGTAGTGTACAGTAATGTTTTAGGCCTTCACATTCACTCACTACTCATTTACTGACTTACCTAGAGCAATGTCCAATCCTGTAGGTTCCACTCATAAGTGTACTATACAGGTTTACCATATGTATCCTTTTATACCATATTTGTACTGTACCTTTTCTATGCTTAGATATGTTTAAATGCACAAATACTTACTCTTCTTTTACAATTGCCTACAGTATTCAATACAGTAATCTGGTACTCAGGTTTGTAGCCTGTGAGCAATAAGCTATACCATATAGCCTAGGCATGTAGCAGGCTATACCATCTAGATTTGTGTAAGCACACGCTATGATGTTCACACAATGATAATTGACTAATGACGCATTTCTCAGAACCTATCTCATCGTTAAGTGATGTATGAGTATATAACCAACTTTTTCATCAATGTAAATCTGAAAGGGTTGAAAAAGAATATAACAGTTGTTACTTGAGGTTGATGGTTTTAAAGCTTTATTAAAATTGTATTTTTACCTTAAATAATTAGCATTTGTTCACCTTTATACTAGGGTATTTGTTTTTTTAGAAGATTTTTAAATGTTTTATAGAAGTCCAATATGTAACTGAGTAAATCCTTAAAATAACTCTATAGGCCAATGGCGTAAATGTACCTATTTTGTGGATGGTTACTAGTATGTTACTGTTTGTGACCAAAACACCTTGGCTTCTGACTAAACCTAGAATTTTTGTGTCCAGTACTTGTTATTTCTTCATATATTTAACTCTTCATCTCTGTGGATGTTGCTAAAGTTCTCTATGTATTTTCCACATTCTTGTGAGTTGCTGACCCTATCCCTCTGATCTTAGAAAAATAGAATTACTGTAATTTTAATTTCTAAAACTATATGCAATATAATGGAATGGGAGTTTGTATAGAGTAGTCATTAAGAATATGGACACTAGAATTAGATCTGAATTAGAATTCAAGTTCTACAACTTACTAGTTATCCAACCCTAGAAAGTTTACCTGATTTCTCAAAGTCTCAGTGTTATCATTTACAAAATGGAATAAATAATAACACCACCATTAGAGTGTTATTTTGGAAATTTAATGGGAGTTTATTTTGTGAATTTTTATAATGACTGCCAAAACAGTACTCAATACATAGTATTTTTAGTATTTACTAGCTATTATGATAAAGATGGAGGGCAGAAAATATTAACTGGATCCTTTGGAATTATAACTTTTGCTTGCATATACGTTAGAAAATGTGTGACTAGGCAGAAATCTGCCTGAGTTCCAGTACCTCTGGGAGTATCCAAATGAACTTAGAAACCACTATAGTATAATGAAGCTAAACAAAGACCAAATGTATAGAGTCATGCCTAATCCTGCATTTTTATTCCCAGTGTCACAGAGCTTCTACTGTGCTACAACCTATCATGCTTTTAATCAAATCGAAAGTCCAAAACAGAAATCAATAAACAAATCAAGTTGAACAAGGAGTATAGTGAAAGTGAAAAGGTAAAATACTAACACCTGCTTGAAGAGTGGCTCAGTTTTGGCCTAGGTCCCTAAATCTGGACCATCCAAAGCTCTTCACTGGCTGCTAGAATTTTGGGGACCTCTTCACTAACAACCTGGGCAAAAAAGCTGGAAAACAAATGCCTAGAAAACTACAGTCCTGGACTTTTCATTGCTCAACCCAAGGACCTATTCTGAGATCTAACTCTGAGTTTTATCTTCCTGATAGCTCTCTTGGCATTTGTAGAATAAACAGAATAAAAAGAGGCAGGCAATATGCCAGACTTCATTTTCCAAGATAGACAGGGTGCCAAAAGGTATATCCAGTGAAAGGGAGGGTGAACTCCACCTCCCAACTCAGCTTCTGGCATGCCTTTAGCCCAAGTAATGCTACACAAATCTCAACATTTTAATGTCCATCCTGGTTATTTTATTTTGCTCAGCTGCAAGCAGTCTCTCCAGTATTCTAACAAATGCCCATTAAAAATTGTATTTTTGTGAATATTTATGTTCCATACACAACTTACAGGCTCCTATAGCAATCGAACTGGTTCTAAAAAATGATGAAACATTAGTCTAGTCTTATGGAAGGTACCAGACTGGCTCTCTGCACAGAGACCAAAAGTCATATACATGGTATGGTTAGATCTGGAATTAGAACCCAGATATCTTGAACCTCTTTCTGAGGTTTTTCCTACTATGCCACACACTATTTCATGAGTTAGTAACATTTTAAGTATTTTATGCCAAAAATATGTATTCTGAGAGAGAAAATATTGTTGCTGCTAACTATTTCTCTCTAAGTGGGGAGGGATCATCGGAGTGTCTGTCAACTGCTAGTTTTCCTGGCCCCAGATGGTGTTCCTAAACAGCAAAAAGGTAAAGGTGGGATGAAAATTTGTTTAACTTTCTAAACATACCATTATAAATCTCATCTCCTGAGGCTGTAGATAGGGGGTACTAAGTGAGGGCTATATTTCTTGTGGGGTGCAGGATTTATTCATCAGATTATTTAGTTTTTAAAGAAAACCTGAACCTAAAAACATAAAATTAGGTCAGAGAAGTTTCAAGATCAAGAGAAACATAGGTGTGGGAAAAATAAGGCATGGCCAATCTACAAAAATCACAATAGAAAAAGATAGTCCTTGAAGACGTAGTCCAGTGGTGAGCTAAGCTATGGACTAGACATGAGAAGAAAATAAAGATGACATATGAAGTAGTACATACTCTAGGTATGAGACAAAAAGAAGTAGTCACTTACACCATTTAGCCTGTTCTCAATCCATATACCTTTTCTACATAAACTGTACCACCCACCTACCCATAGAGTGCCCAACTCAAAAGTAGCCAGTACACTGGATGATCAATAGCCAATCACAATTTTTTAAAAATTTGAACTAAGTACAGAAAGTGAGTGTGGTGGCACTTATGTTGATAAAGATTCATGGTATTGTTTTCTGTATTTTTCTCTTTATTTATACATTTATGGTGTAAAACATGATGTTTAGATACATTGTGTATACACATAGTGAAATGATTACTAAAGGCAAGTAATTGAACATATTCTATAATCTCATGTGATTACTTTTGTGGCAAGAACACCTAAAATCTATACTATTGGAAAATTTCCAATAGAAAATATTATTGACTATGGTCTTCATGCTGTACTTTAGATCTGTAGCCTTATTCATCCTACATAACAGCAGCTCTATACTCTTTGACCTATATCTACCCACAACTCCCTTTTGGTAACGACCATTTTACTCACTGCTTCTATGCATTAGACATTATTTTTAGATTCTACATGTAAGAGAGATGATGCAGTATTTGTCTTTCTGTGTCTGGCTTATTTCACTGAGCATAATTTCCCTCAACTCCATCCATATTGTCCCAAATGGCAAGATTTCCTTTTTAAAAAAGCTGAATTTTGCTGGGCGGGGTGGCTCATACTTTAATCCGAGCACTTTGGGAGGCAGAGACAAGAGGATTGCCTGAACCCAGTGGTTCGAGACCAGCCTGTGCAACTTGGCGAGACCACATCTCTACAATAAACTTAAAAATTAGCTAGGCATGGTATTGCACATCTGTAGTTTCAGCTTCTTGAAAGGCTGAGGCAGAAAAATCACCTGAGTCCAGCAGATCGAGACCGCGGTAGCTGTGAACATGTCACTGCACTCCAGCCTGGGCAACAGAGTAAGACGCTGATTTTTTTAAAAAAACTGAAATACATATATACATACAAATGCACGCACACACACACACACACACACACACACACACACACACACACAAAACACACATATTACAAGTTATTTATCCTGTGACATATCAACAGATATTTAGTTTGTTTTCATATCTTAACTATTACAAATAATACTTCAATAAACATGGGATCAATACACATGGGAATGCATATTTTTCTACTAGGTGCTCATTTGATTTCCTTTGGTTATATACTCAGAAGACAGATTGCTGGATCATATGGTAGCTCTACTTTGAATTGTTTGAGGAACCTTCATACAGTTTTCCATAATGATTGTAATAATTTACATTCCTATCAACAGTATAGTGTTCATTTTTCTCCAGATCATTGCCAACTCTTGTTATCTATTGTCTTTTTTATATTAGCCATTCTGTAAAGTGTCAGGTGATATCTCATAAAGTTTGTTTGCTTGTTGTTGTTGTTTTGTTTGTTTTTGAGTTGGGTGTCTCACTTCACTCTGTTGCCCAGGCTGGAGGGCAGTGGCATAATCACAGCTCACCGCAACCTTGACCTTCTGGGTTCAGGCAATCTTTCCACCTCAACCTCCTGAGTAGCTGGGACTACAGACACATGCCACCATGTCCAGCTAATTTTTTGAATTTTTGTAAAGACAAGGACTCATTATGTTGTCCAAGCTGGTGATCCTCTTGCATCAGCCTCCCAAAGCGCCTGGGATCACAGGCGTGAGCCACAGCACTCAGGTCTCATGATTTTGATTTGCATTTCTCTGACAATTAGTGATGTTGAGCGCCTTTTCATATACCTGTTGACCACGTGTATGTCTTCTTTGGAGAAATATCTATTCAAGTCCTTTGCATATTTTAAAATCAGATTATTCTCTCTCTCTCCCTCTCTCTCTCTCTTTTTGCTCTTGAGTTATGTGATTTTCTTATATTTTTAAATATTGACACTTTATCAGATATATAGTTCACAAATATCTTCTCCCAATCTGTAGACTAACTTTTTGCATTGTTGGATGTTCTTGAAAGGCTGAGGCAGAAAAATCACCTGAGTCCAGCAGATCGAGACCGCGGTAGCTGTGAACATGTCACTGCACTCCAGCCTGGGCAACAGAGTGAGACGCTGATTTTTTTTAAAAAACTGAAATACATATATACATACATAATGGAAGAGCTTAGACATTTGGAAGAGCTTTTTGGTTTGATGCAGTCCCACTCATTTATGTTTGCTTTTCTTATCTGTGCTTTTGATGTCATACTCCCAAATTAGTGCCAAGACCAATATTAATGAGCTTTTCTCCTACTTTGTTTTTAATTTCCTAGAAGTTTTATGGTTCTGGGTCTTACATTTAGGTCTTTAATCCATTTTGAGTTAATTTTTGTGCAGAGTATAAGAGTCCAATTCTATTCTTTTGCATATGGATATCCAGTTTTTCCAACACCATTTATTGAAGAGACTTTTCTTTCCTTTTTGTGACTTCTTGGTACCTTTGCCAAAAATTAGTTGACTATATATGCTTAAACTTATTTCTGGGTTCTCTATTCTCTTCCATTCGTCTAAATGCTTGTTTTTATGCCAGAACCAGGCTATTTTAACTATTATAGCTTTATAATATAAATTGAAATCAATTAGTGTAATGCCTCCAACTATTTTTGTGGTTTCATATGAAATTTAGAATTGTTTTTTTTATGTCTGTAAAAAAAATCACTGGAATTTTCATAAGAATTACATTGAATCTTTATATTGCTTTGGTTGTTATGGGCTTTTTTAAAATATTGATTTTTTCCATTTCTATGAACATGAGATTTTTTCCATTTATTTATATCTTTATCAATTTATTAATTGATTTCTAAATAGTTTTCAGTGTACAGATCTTTCACCTTTTTGATTAAATTTTTCAATGTATTTTATTCTTAAGATTAATTTTTTGTTTGCAAACAAAAGAGTGTTGCCTATGACAATACAAAAATAAATATTTGTGCCTCCACTTTAAAAAGGTCAACAAAATTCTCTATCACAGGTAAATAGAAAACTTGGATTTGCCCTAGATTTAGGAGTTGGGTGTGATCAACAACTACTGTACTCAGAAGAAGCAAAACTATTGCTTTCAGCAGCACAAAGCAGGAAACCAATGTGCCAAACCTGAAAAGGGCTAATATACTTGGAAATCTAGAAATGTGAGATTAGCAAATAACTTAGCAATTTAAAACACCAGCAATGATTATATAAGAAAAGTTTTCCTTTCACTCTCTACCACACTGGAGAGAGTACATGAATGCTTTTGCTTGATGGAAAGTCCATAGTCTTTCTAGCCACAAATAGAAGGGTCTGGAGGCAAAATTCCTAAACTACCTTCAACGTTCAATTCACCCCAGGATGGACTACGTGGAAGCCCAGGGAAACTACCTTGGACAGTAAAGGGGCACTTTTCAAGTCGGTGAAAAGACATTACCATAGGAAAGTAATAATAGGTGAGAAGACATTATTATCATAGGAAAGTAATAATAGCTAACATTGATATAATGTCTACTATGTGCTTCTACACTGGTGTATGACTTTTATATATGTTAACTCATTTAATCTTCAGACCAAGGTATTAGTATTAGTATCTTCAATTTTATAGACACAGAGAAGTTGAGTAACTTGCTCAAGGTTACAGAATTGTTAAAGAGTGGAGCCAAGATTGAAACACAGATAGTCTGACCCCCAAATTCATGCTCCTAACCAATGTGTTATACTCCCTCTCTGTTAAGACTTAGCTGACTAAATTGGAAAGAACCTGGTAAACCAATCCCTGATTATCAGTTTATTAGGTAGTTTATTGGCATTTTATTAGAATTTACCTTTCATTGGGACATTTGTAAAAGGAAACTCTGAAAATAAAAATTAAAGTTAAAAGAAATATTATTAATAATACAATCTTAGACATAATGGAAGATATTGAAGAAAACGTGAAAAGAGAACTTCTATGCATCCTCTCTCTTATACACTGCATTCCTAGAATTAGACTGGCACAGGGTATATGATTAATGTTATTTAACTCCTCACATACCCCTTTTTGAGGCTCGGCTCTCCAAACTTATCTTTCCATATATCCTACATTGCTGTCTCATTTTAATGGTTCTTGCTTGGACTCTCCTAAAGTTTTCAATTTTAATTGATTCAGAAGTGGTCAGATGTTTCCTCGAGAACTCAATCTAGTTCTGGTAGAACTAGTAGAACTAGATTGAACTTAACAGAATTTAGAAGAACTAGATTGAATACTCTAGAAACAGTCTGATCACTGCTGAGTCTAATGAAACTTTGAGGCTCTGTACTCCTTTGGGTTCATTAAAATATTATACAATAATTTGCTGACACATTCCTACCTTGTTATCTCCTTTGACTACTTTAGCTAATGTTCTTAACTTAGACTCCAGTTGTAAGAATCCAAGAATGAGTTTTAGGGGAATCTATGAACCTTCTGAAATTATACATCATCTGTGCACTTGTGTCTGGTTGTGTTTTAAGAAGAGAGTTTCTAATGCTTTTATTAATTCTCAATTTTTAAAATAAACAAAACAAACAGAAACACCTTTTCCATACACTTTCTACAACTCTCAAACTAAAACAGAACAAGCAATACATTGTCTTTCATTGCACTACAATGTAAATGTTGCAACTGAACTTGAATCACAGAATTATGGGACTTGACAGGACCAAAAATCTCACCTGTATAAGACCTCTGCAGGCTCCCTCCTTCCATAACTAAGGCCATTCCCCACATCATTGCTACACATACAAAGAGACAGTACTCCATCCCAGGTGTTAGGATCAGTCCTCATCTTGGGAAGAAAAAGGTTAAGGTGATCTAGACCAACTTTACAGTATAACAAATCATCTTTGCTTTATATCTATCAATAATATTTTACTTGTTATAGTTTAACAGCTTTATTGACGCATAATTTACATAATATAAAATCACCCATAATCCAGATTCTATTACCTGAGTTCTTTATTATTATTATTATAAAGATATAGGATATAATCCAGGGTTAGGTATACAAACGTTGATTATGCAGTTACCCTTGTTGATTAGGTATGCCTCTCCTTCCCCTAGCAGTTTCCCTCAACTGTCAATTCCACTCCCCCCAACAGTTTCCCACTACTGCCAATCTCTTTCTTATAGTATAATTGTTCAAGGTCTGCTTATGAGTGAGAACATATGTTACTCTGTTCTTTGTTTCTGTGATAGATTACTACATATGATCGACTCTAAATCCATCCAAGTTGCTGCAAAGTTCATATGTTTGTCCTTCTTTATGGCAGCATGATATTCCACTGTGTATATGTACCACATTTTTTAAATTCGGTTCAGCTTCAATGGGCAACATGGTTGGTTCCATGTTTTTGCTTTCTAATAACAGATTTCTGCCTTAGTTTTTGATCCCTGATTCAATTAAATAGATGCTCTGATTTCTTTCTTCATCTGAGTCCCTGCCTGGCAAACTTCCTGGGACCATGGTCCCTCTAAGTTTGCTCAGTCTTCTTTCAGTGGACTGAAGTCCTGTTCCTAATCATGTTAATGTGTTACCAAGAAATGGAACGCATAGTAGGTCTCTACTCTATGCTCGGTACTACTCGGTGCTTTAAATATGTTCCATTATTTAATTCTTATGTGATTTTTAAATACATAATATTTACTCATTTTTTTATGTAGGGAAACTGAGACTTAAGGAAGTTAAATAGCCGGTTGCAGTGGCTCACTTTGGGAGGCTGAGCTCAAGGGTTCGTGACCAGCCTGGGTAACTTGGTGAGACTTTGTCTCTACAATATATCAAAAAAATAAGCCAGGCATGGTAGCACGTGCCTGTAGTTCCAGCTACTTGGAAGGCTGATGTGGAAGGATAGCCTGAGCCCAGCAGTTTGAGGCTGTGGTATCCATGAGTGTGCCACTGCACTCCAATCTAGGTGACAGAGTGAGACTCTGAATAAAAAAAAAAAAGAAAGAAAGAAAAGAAAAGAAAAAGAAAAAATTAAATAAAGAAGTTAAATAAGCTATACAAGTCCATCCAGCTAGTAAGTGACACATTAGAATATTTAACAGAGAGCTATCTGATTGCAAAGCCTGTGCTTTTGACTTTACAATCTCCATATCAAATATCTACTGTACTTATAATATCATTTGCTATTTCATCCCATGTTCCACCTACTTCTCTGGATACCAACTACTTTGTTTTCTATCTAGAAAGCTCAGATATTTTCTTTTTTTCTACTCTACAATCTCTTTCAATTCCTCCTTTACCCTATGCCACTTCTTTGAGTCAGTCGAAAAGTCCTGTTAATTATTCCTCCTCTGTCTTTCAAATCTATTTCTGGCTCTTCATCCTCACTGTCACTCTCTTATTCTGACCTCATCATCATTCAATTACTATTATATTTCTACCTGCTCTCTCTCTTTTCAGTCTTGCCTTTCCCTTCATGCATCTTATACCCAGATCACTAACTTGTCATGACATTCTTTATTTAAAACCCTCAGCGGCTTTCTATTGCATATAGGATCAAACTCTTTAACACACAAAAAGGTGCTCTGTAACCTGTTCCCTGCCTGCCTCTCTAGCCCCATCTTCTTCCAACATCTGGTTCATGCACTGCCACCCCACCTAATTTTAGCCACATCCAACTACTAGTTGCTCCTTTGACAAGCCATGATCTTCTGTAATGCCAGGGATTTGTACAAATTATTCCCTCTGATTATGATGTCCTAGTTTTCTCATTCACATTGTTAAATTCTAAACTTCCTTAAAAATACAGTTCAAAAGTTACTATTCACTGTGAAACCTTCAGATTCCTTAGGAAGAATAAATCATTCTTCTTTCTGGGCTTTCATTGTGCCTCTTAGATGTCTCTATCATAGTACTTACTATAATTATCTAATGACATGTCTTGCTTCTCCATTAAACTGCAAACTTGTTATTGGTCAAAGCCGTCTTATTGACTTTCAATCTCAGCACAGTGATCAGCCTACATAGGTGCCTGACAGGTACCTATTGAATGAAAGAATAAAAGGATTTTTGCTTGTGGTAGGTAAAACAATGTCTCCTCCCCAAAGATGTTCATGTCTTAATCCCTGAAACCTGTGAGTGTGTTACCTTACATGATAAAAGATGAATTAAGGTTGGTAATCAGCTGGCCTTAAAGTAAAGAAAAAAATAAGGAAATTAGTCTGAATTATCCTGGGCCCAGTACAATCATGAGGGCTCTTATAAATGGAAAAAGGATGCAGACAGGAGTCGGAGTCAGTAGGAGCTGTGACTACGGATGACAGAACCAGAGGGATTGCAGCATGAAGACTTAGTCCAATGTTGCTGACTTTGAGGAGACCATGAATCAAGGGAAGCGGGTGTCCTCTAGAAGGTAGAAAAGGCAAGAAAACAGATTACCCCCTAGAGCTTCCAGAAATTAACACAGCCCTTCTGGTACCTTAATGTTAATCTAATGAGAGCTGTGTCATAATTCTGTTTTACAAAATGGCAAGAGAATAAACTTGTGGGGTTTTTTTTTCATTGTTTTGTTTTTTTAATTTTTATTTTAAAGATGCGGGGTACAATTCAGGGTTAGGTATACAAATGGTCATTGTACAGGTAAACTTTGGATCTCCCTTCGGTCCCCCACTTCACCTGGTTTGAGATCATCTACCCTTATTGATGTTTTGTGTACCCCCCTTTGGCAGTTTCCCGCTACTGCCAATCCTTTTCTTATAGTATTATGATAAATGTTCAGGGTCCACTTATGAGTGAGAACATGTGGTACTCAGTTATTTGTTTCTGTGATAGATAGATCACTGAGTATTACAGACTTTAAATCCATCCGGGTTGCTGTGAAGTTCATAATTTTGTCCTTCTGTATGGTTGTGTGATATTCCATCATATATATGTACATTTTTAAAACTCCAGTCTACTTTCAGTGGGCAGCACGGTTGGTTCTATGTTTTTGCTATTGTAAATAGTGCTGCAATAAGCATGCGTAGGCACGTATCTTTTTTGTAGAATGATTTGATTTCCTCCATGTATATTCCCAGTAATGGAATTGCTGGCCCAAATGGAGGGTCAATTTCCAGCCCCTCCCCTCCGCTCTGGGAGCAGGACTATCGGGTGGATCTTAGCTCCGTGGACTGCTGTGGGAGGAGGGTGAATCAGATCCCCACTCACCCAACTCGTCTGCTGCTGCTGCTGCTGCTGCCGCTGCCGAGTCCCCCACGCAGATTCAATGTGACTGTGGCTGGTCCAGTGTGGGGGTGGGGCGTCCGTCTCTCCATATCCGCTCCTGAAGTTTCCTCTCTGGATCATCGATGGTGACTGCTGCTGGGTCCCAGGTTGGAGGCTAAGCAGAGCCAAGGGGGCCAATGCAGGTTTCTGCCCATCCCAGGACAGAGAAAATGACGGCAGTCGGTGTCTCCTTGCCGGCGGCGAGGATCAGCTCTAGATCAGCTCCAGATTTCTTCCTACGTCCTCTCCACGGTTACCTCTTCCATCGCCTGGCCCACTATTGTGTGTGGTGGTGTGGGCCAGGTGCCAGGTGCTGAGAGCAGCTGACCTCGGTTGCCTCCTCCTGGTAGACTCCCTAGAATGGCTGAGGATCCTGCACGCTGGGGCTCTAATCTCAGGGCAGTGGTGGGATGCAGCTGCCTCCAGAGGGGAGCCTTGGGTGCTTGATCCCAAGTCTTCCCTCAGACCGACTTTCACTCACCCAGCGGCACTCACCCATTCACACAGACTGTCTTTATGGACACTCGCCCTTGCAGAGACTTTCACACTCCCACCGGTTCTGTTGCCAGCTTACCTCTCCTCTCAATTTGTGTTGTTTTAAGCCATTAAATCTATGGTCATTTGTCACAGCAGCCATAAAAATTCATATAATGGAGGGAAATGCAAATTAACACAATGAGATACCAGTACATAACTGTAAGAATGGTCAAATTCCAGAAAACTGGCAACACCAAATACTGGGGAGGGTATAGAACAATATGAACTCTCGTTCATTGTTGGTGGGAATGCAAAATGGTGCAGTCATTTTGGAAGACAGTTTGGCAGCTTCTTACAAAACTTAACATAGTCTTACCATGGTATACAGAAATAGTACTATTTGGTATTAACCCAAAGGAGTTGAAAACTTATGTCTACACAAAAAACTGCACATTGATGTTTTTGGCAACTTAACTTATAATTGCCCAAACTTGGAAACAAAATGTCCTTCAGTGGGTGAATGGACCCATAAACTGTGGTATATCCATCCAACAGAATATTATTCAGTACTAAAACAAAATGAGGTATCAAGCCATGAAAAGACACAGAAGAAGCATAAATGCATATTATTACTAAGTGAAAGAAGCCAGTCTGAAGTCTACGTACTGTATGATTCCAATTATATAACATCCTGGAAAAGGCAAAACTATGGAGATGGTAAAAAGATCAGACCAGGAGAGGTGGCTCAAGCCTGTAATCCCAGCACTTTGGGAGGCCTAGGCAAGAGGATTGCCTGAGACCAGAGGTTCGAGACCAGCCTGAGCAACATGGTGAAACCTTGTCTCTACAACAAAAATTTAAAAAAATTAGCCGGGCATGGTGGCTCACTTGCTACTTGGAAGGCTGAGGCGGAAGGATCACTTGAGCCCAGCAGGTCAAGACTGCGGTGGCCGTGAGTGTGCCACTGCACTCCAGCCTGGGCGACAGAGTGAGACTCTGACTCAAAAAAAAAAAAAGATCAGCGGTTGCCCAGGTGTCAGTGAGAGAGAAGGATGAATAGGTGGAACACAGAGGATTTTTAAGGCAGTAAAACTGCTCTGCATAATATAATTATGGATAAATGTAATTATAAATTATTCCAAATGTTGTAGAATGTACAAGTGAACTCTAATGTAACTACGAACTCTGGGTGACAATAATGTGTCAATGTGGGGTAATGAATTGTAACAAACATACCACTCTGGTGGGGGATATTGATAGTAGAGAAGGCTGTGCAGGTATGAGGGCAGAAAGTAAATGAAAAATCTCTGTAGCTTTCTCTCAATTTTGCCATAATCTAAACTACTTTTAAAATAAATCTATTTTTTAAATGTATAAAATGCCTAAGTTAAGTTTTCTACCCTGGGGGAGTACTAACATTCACCTTATGATGGCTATCCTAACGGTAGGTCTAAGCTTTCATGTCCACTAGAATCACTTGAATATCATCAAAATGCAGAGTTTTAAAATTATTTATTAGCTGGGCTCGGTGGCTCAGCCTGTAATCCCGCGCTTTGGGAGGCTGAGGTGAGTGGATTGCCTGAGCCTGCGGGTTCAAGACCCACCTGGGCAGCTTGGTGAGACCTCATCTCTACAATAAATTAAAAAATTAGCCGGGCGTGGTAACACGCGCCTGTAATTCCAGCTACTTGGAAGGCTGAGGCGGAAGGATCGCCGGAGTCCCAGCAGGTCGAGGCTGCAGTGGCCGGGAGTGGCCACTGCACTCCAGTCTGGGCGACAGAGTGAGACTCCAACTCAAAAATAAAATAAAATAAAATAATTTTTTTATTTATTATAGTGTTGTGGGGTACAAGTGAGGATTTGTTACATAAGTAGGCTGCATGCGGGTGAAGTTTTGGCTTCTAGGTGGACCTCACTCCCCCGGTAGTGGACCAGGTACCGTTTGTGTTATCACCTGTCCCTCACCCTCCTTCATCCCTCTCTCCCCTAGCAGTGCCCAGCAACTGCCAACCCTCACCCCTGTGCTAATGTGACTAGTGTTCAATCCCACTTATGAGTGAGAACATGCGGTACTCAGTTTTTTGTTTCTGTGATAGTTCACTTAGTATGATAGTCTCCAACTGCATCCAAGTTGCTGTGAAGGCTATGATTTTTGTTCTTCTTTATGGCTGCATAATAATTCCTTCATGTATATGTACCACATTTTCTTTATCCAGTTCACTCTCATGGGCATCTGGGCTGGTTCCATGTTTTGGCTCCTGTAAATAATGTGGCAATAAACATGGGTGTGCAGGTATCTGTTGGGTGAAATATGTTCTTCCAAGTATATTCCCAGGAGAAGGGTTGCTAAATTAAATGGAAGATCAATTTTTAGTTCTTTTAGAAATTGCCACATTGCTTTCCATAGAGGTTGAACTAGCTTACATTCCCACAAAAAGTAAATAGGACCCAACAACACATCTCAAGGATCATCCACCATGACCGGGTGGGCTTCATTCCCGGGATGCAGGACTGGTTCAACATTTGCAAGACCATGAACATAATTCAGCACATTAACAGATATAAAACCAAGAACCACATGATTATCTCATTAGATGCAGAATAAACATTCAACAAAATTTAGCATCCCTTCCTGATAAAAACCCTTGAACACCTAGGCATAGAAAGATCAGTACTCAAAACAATAAGAGCCAATATTTTGCTTAATGGGCAGGAGCTAGAAGCATTTCCCCTAAGAACTAGAACAAGACAAGGATGCCCATTCTCACCCCTCCTATTCAATTGGAGCTGGAAGTCATAGCCAGAGCAATCAGACATGAGAAGAAAATCAGGGGTATCCAAATTGGAAAAGCAGAAGTTAAGCTATCCCTTTTTTGCAGATGGTATGATTTTATACCTAGAAAACCCCAGGCAGTCTGCCAAAAACCTCCTCACATGGATAAATGACCTTGGTAAAGTCTCAGGTTATAAAATCAACATGTAAAAGACAGTTGCATTTCTATATACCAGCAACAAGCAGGTGGATTAAAAAAAACAAAAACAAAAACACACAATCCCGTTCACAATAGCCACAAGAAATGAAATACTTTGGTATCCATCTAACCAAAGAAGTGAAAGATCTTTACAATGAGAACTGCTACTCAAAGGAATGAATGATGACACAAACAAATGAAAATCATCCCCTGCTCATGGATTGGAAGAATCAATATTGTCAAGATGTTCATCTTACCCAAGGCAATCTACAGATTCAATGCAATACCCATCAAATTACCAACATCATTTTTTCACAGACCTAGAAATGACAGTAAAGAAATTCATATGGAAACAAAAAGGAGCATGAATATCCCCAAAACAATCCTCAGCAAAAGGAAACTTCTAGACTTTAAACTACATTACAAGGCAACAGTAACCAACACAGCATGATATTTGATCCAGAAATAGAGACATAGACCAATGGAACAGGACAAAGATTCCAGAAGTGAAACCACGGTCTCTCAACCAACTCATCATCGACAAAGCCACCAATAACAATAATTGGGGAAAGGAGACCATAGCTGGTAAATGCTGCTGGGAAAACTGACTGGCAACCTGCAGAAGATTGAAACTGGACCCCTACCTATCACCATATACAAAAATCAACTCAAAATGGATTAAGGACCTAAATGAAAAACCTCAAACAAAAAGAATCCTAGAAGAAAATGTAGGAAATACCCTTTTGGATATTGGTGTACCAGTATGAATTCATGACCAAGTACCAAAAGCAAATGCAACAAAAAGTAAGAGAGACAGATGGGACCTCATCTGTCAACTGAAAGGCTTTTACATAGCAAAATAAACCATCAAGAGAGTAAAGAGACAATTCACAGAATGGGGGAAAACATTTGCAAATTATGTATCTGGCAAAGGCCTAACATCCAGGATCTACAAGTAGCTCAAATAAAGTGAAAGAAAAAAAGAAACTCCATTAAAAAGTAATCAAAGGACATGAACAGACACTTCTCAAAAGATGACATACAAGCAGCCAACAGACACATAAAAAAAGTGCTCAGTCTCACTAATCATCAGAGAAACATAAATCCAAACTACAATGAGATACCACCTAACGCCAGTAAGAAAGGCTATCATTTATAAGTCAAAAAGTAACAGGTGCTGGCGCATCTGAGGAGAAAAAGGAAAATGCAAATTTCGATGATAGTTATAGTGTTATTGTTATAGTTAAAGGAATCTGCATTTTGGTTCATGTTCAACCCAAAATATTCTGATTGAGTTAGCTAGGTTGATCGAGGCTTAGAAATCTGGTTCTGATAAGCATCCACAGGTGATTATAATGCAGTAGTATGAGGACCTCATTTCTGAGACATGATAACATTTCATATGTATGGGCTTTGGCGTCAAAGGGACCTTGGTCTAACCCATGCACTAGTTATATGCATGGCCTCTACCCATCTCATATATCACTGATGCCTGTTTTGTTTTAACTCTCCTCATATTTACCACAATGATCTTTTGTTGAATAACTCAAGTCCCAAATTCACATCCTCAGTCAGATAGATGACTCTCTCCTTGAAGTGAAAACTCCCTTGGTGAACTTTATTATCTTTAGTCTCTCCTTTCCCCCTCTCTTTTATCTGGTACTAATTTTGCATATATAATTGACTCGTAGTTAGTTATTTTGTCTCATCTTTTCCTCAATTGCCTAGCTGTTAAATCTTCTTCTAAACATGGTTGCTATGTATATGTTCTCACTTCCATTAGTGTGAAAGAAATTCTCCAACAAAGAAACAATATATAATGTAAACCTTTTCAACAGCTAATTTTTCATCCTAATGAAATCTCCTAGGGAGATAAATGATTAGGATGCATTCATGCATCGCTTAGCAATGAGGATATATTTTGAGAAATTCATCTTTAGGCATTCCTTGAATACATATTTTTTTGAGCAAAAAGCAATGACTAGATTTTCTATCAACATACCTTGCTGTTCTTTAGAACAGTGATTCTCAAACAGTGTGCAAAAAATCATCCAAAGAGTTAGTTAAAAGTGAAGTTCTCACCTATACTCCAAGACATTCTGATACAGTAAATTAGAGGTAGTGCCGAAAATCTACATATTAAATGATCACCCCGGGTAATGCTGAGAAGGTAGCCCTGGAACCAGACTTTGAGAACCACTACTACAACAGGAGTTAATTACCCTTTATGAGACTAGCATTGTACCCCTTACATTAATTCAGTAATGGAAATACTGCAACCTTACTAAGCAACCTAAACATTTTTCCTCAAAACACTTCCTTTCCCTTAATGCTGAGTTAATTTTATTCATTATACAAAATGCCCAAGTTACTTCACTGTGAATCTTGTCTGTTTGTCTCTAGATTTTAAACATCATCATAACATCACTCTTCTTAAATGTCACAAAGACAATTATTTTTTAAATACAAGGCTTAATAAAAGTAAAATATCATCTTATCAATACATGATGCTTCTAAGGCTACTAAGTGAAGTAAACCTAAGATAAAATTTTAGTACAGGTAGGTGTAAAGGTATTTATTAAAGTAAAACATAAGCACGCTGCTACTGTGACTATCTCCCATTAATGCTGCATCTATAAAGAAGAGTAGCATAATAGTATTACAGTATAATTAGGGCAATGTGTATTGATAAAACTCCATTTAGCAGATTTTAGCATGCAGAGTATCTCCTAATTTCATCAGTCTGGATATTTGCCATTTTCAACATTTTGTATCTTGACTGAGTGCCCATTCTGCCTCTTCCTCAATTGTTATGAAGCCATTTAACAGAGGAAAATAGCATTAGTCTACAAGACAAATTATTCATTGAAAAGGTCAAAGTAACACAATTTTTTCCTATTTCAAAAGAAGAGATGGAAATTCTGAATTATGTATCCCTAATTCCCACCTCTGCAAAGCACAAATGTTCTTCTAAAAGTTAGTCTTTGATGCCCATCAGAGCCCATTAAAACACATCAGACTGTACTTATTTAGTCAAATTCTTTCAGCATATCAATTACTCTCCAGTATTTCAGAGGTGCAATAATGCTTTGGTGAGTAAGTGCATCACAGCAATCATTTACTAATCAACCCTGTGGTCCAAATGCGTTAATGCACTCCCCAGAGGGACTGGCTGGCTAAATAGTCATCTATTCCTAAAGGCCTTAAAAAATGTATGTCATTATGGTGATACTATCCTTTTAATACAAGTCTTAGGACTATGATACTCTATTGCATTTAACATAATTCGCAGAAAGAAACTTATTAGGGCTAAAATTCACATGCTCGTATTAGCTCATGCTTTCACCTCCATTAGTGTGAAAGACATCCTCTAACAATGAAACAATAAATAATGTAAACCTTCTCAACAGCTAATATTTCATTCTAATGAAATATCCCAGGAAAATAAATGATTAGGATGCAGTCATGTATCGCTTAGCAATGGGAATATGTTCTGAGAAACGCATCTTTGGCAATTTTTCATTGTGTGAACACTATAAAGCGTACTTACACAAATCTAGATGGTATAGCCTACTACACACCTAGGCTATATGGTATAGCCCATTGCTCACAAGCTACAAACCTATACAGCAGGTTACTATATATAATGGTAAATATCTGTATATGTAAATACAGAAAAAGTACAGTAGTAACACGGTATTATAATCTTATGGGACCACTGCCAAAATGTCATATGCATGACTGTATTTTTTTTTTTTTTTGAGTTGGAGTCTCACTCCGTCGCCCAGACTGGAGTGCAGTGGCCGCTCCCGGCCACTGCAGCCTCGACCTGCTGAGCTCCGGTGATCCTTCTGCCTCAGCCTTCCGAGTAGCCGGAATTACAGGCATGCGCTACCACGCCCAGCTGATTTTTGGATTTATTGTAGAGATGAGATCTCGCTGCCCAGGCGGATCTCGAACCCGCGGGCTCAGGCAATCCACTCACTTCAGCCTCCCAAAAGCGCGGGATTACAGGCTGAGCCACCGAGCCTGGCGCATGACTGTAATTTAACCATTCAAATAATATGTAGTTACAGGGCAAGTTTTAGAGTTGTCTTAAATCTTAATGGATCTTGGAAATCTGTTACAGAGTAAAGCATTTTTGGGGTGACACAAGCAGAGGATATATATTTTTTAATCAATATTTTTTATTATGATGTTGTGGGGTACAGTTATGGGTTAGGTATACAAATATGCTTAATTTAGGCCCCCTTGTTGATGACAGGTGTCTCCCCATCCCCAGGCAGAGGATATTAAAGTTACTGGAAACACAAGGGTTGGAGACAAAGGGACTATGATGGGACTCTTCACCAGATCTTCAAATAAAAATATATTCTTGTTTATTCAGACAGCAGCACATATACTGATTAACTAACTTCTACTTATGAACTACAAAATACCCACATTAAAGCAAAAGTTGAAAAGAAAAGAAAAACTCAAGTAAAGTACTTATTACCATCCTAATATAATTCCCATCACTTAAAATGTTGGCTTATCTTTCTTCCACCTACAGGCTGTTTCAAGTCCTTTTCAAATTTTGTGGTCCCGTGTCACTACTTTTTTCTCAGCAACCATTTTGAGTACAGGTATTAGCTTTACATTTATTTGTGTATACCCCCACATTGTTCTTAAAGGACTTAAAGCAAGACAGGTATTAACTGGCTATTTTAAATCGTTTTCAGTTACCTTTAGTATTACAAAAATAACTAAAGAGACTAATATTTTCTTCACCCACATCGTTTTTTGTTTGTTTTTTGGTTTTTTTCCTATCTCAGGAGTATCAAACTTTGAAAGCTTGCATTTTACTTCTTTCTGAAGTAACTCTAAACTTCCTATCAAACGGTTATGCAAGCATTTCCTTCTATTTTTATCTTCCCCTTCTCCAACCTTCATTGTGTTTCTAATTTACTCATTCAAATTAGTTTTCTTTGCATATAATCTGGCTCTTTCAAAGTACTACCCACAAAGAATTTCAAATAATGTGCCTACAAACACTTAAATATTTTATTTTCATGATTTTCACAATACCCTGTATTTTATATACTTTTTGTACAGGCATTCTCTGAACATTGAATCTGTGTTTGTGTACATTTCTTCTATGACTGAAGTTGCTCCTACAAAATAACCTGGCTGGCATAAAACAAAATGTTTTACAAGTCAGTCATAAGGATGGTCAAGCATACCTTGCCAACTGCAGCATGGTTGAATAGTTTGCATCATTTAGACATGGTGTAACATTCAGAGTGTCCAGGAGATTACCAAAGCATATATCTGCATGCTATTTTCTAAATCATAGGCACTTTCACACAGATTTAGGTCTGCATTTTAGAGCTGAAGGACAAAAGTTCAGAGAAGTAAATTCATTTGCTAAAGATTAGAAAAATTATAATAAGCAGCAGAATGTGTAATTTTCACCTAGTACTTGATAATCTGTGAATACACAGATTAGATGAGTACACAAACTAGAGCCCATGAGAACATTGTAATTTAGGGCCATGCATAGTGCAATTGGACATTTTCAATAAATTTTAATTGAATGAGTCCAAACTCATTCTGAATATACGTAGTTTAATAAAAAAGAGCCCATGAAGCCCATTCCCTACCATGACTGAATCTTAATCTTGAGTGAAGCAGTCTTAGAAAAGTCTTTCTAAATAAAGTCACCATGGCTCACACGGTGAAAAATAGGCCCTGTTTCCCTAGTTTTAAGTGACTGGTCCCAAGGTCATATGTGACTGTGTATGGCTTGCACACAGGAAAGGTCAAACACCTGTGACTTATTTAAAACTCTGCCCAATAATAGTGGCCCAAATTAGATGATGATTAACTAATTAGAATATAATCTCTTGGTAGGTATAGATTTAGCTACATACAGAGTTCAATTTGCATCCCAAAGGGCTTCATTTTAAAGGCTCAGACTTCAAATACCCCTAACTCACAGTTCAACTATGGGAACACTGACATTCAGAGTAACTATACCATTGGAAAACGACTACCTGCCTACCCTTTCACATTCACGTATCCTGTCTATAAACCCTTATTAATAATGGTGTTATGTATGTATCTCCCTTGCTTATTCTTTTTTTTAATCAATATTTTTTATTATGATACTGTGGGGTACAGTTAAGGGTTAGGTATACAAATATGCTTCATTCAGGCACCCTTGTTGATAAGAGGTCTCTCCCCATCCCCAGATGGATATTTACTATCGTTAATCCCACCTCGTTTCTCCTCCCCCCATAGTTTCCCACCACTGTCATTTTCTTATAGTATTACGTTGGATGTTCAAGGTCCACTATATGAGTGAGAACATGTGATACTCAAATCTTTGTTTCTGTGAGAGGTCACTCAGTATGATAGACTCTAGTTCCATCCAGGTTGCTGCAAAATTCATGATTTTGTTCCTTTTTATGGCTGCTTAATATTCCATTGTGTATATGTACCACCTTTTTTTAATCCAGTCCTCCTTTGATGGACACCATGGTTGCTTCCAGGTTCTTGCTATTGTGAAGAATGCTGCGATAAACATTCGTGTGCAGGTATCTTTTTTATGAGTGATTTGAGTTCTTCAGGGTATATTCCCAGCAGGGGGATTGAGGAGTCATATTGGAGGTCGATTTTTAGATCTTTTAGGAATCGCCATACTGTTTTCCACAGAGGTTGCTCTAGTTTGCACTCCCACCAACAGTGTAGAAGTGTTCCCTTTTCGCCACACCCTCTCCAGCAACTGTTATTTTTTGAGTTATTGATAATGGCCATTCTGACTGGAGTTAGGTGGTATCTCGGTGTGGTTTAAGCTCCCTGATGAGGAGGTTGAACATATTTTCCTGTGTCTGTTGGCTGCTCAGATGTCTTCCTTTGAGAAGTGTCTGTTCATATCTTTTGCCCATTTTATAATGGGGTTGTTTGTTTTTTTCTTTTCAGCATGTTTGAGTTCGTTGTAGATCCAAGATGTTAAGCCTTTGTCAGATCTGGAGTTGGCAAATACTTTTTCCCAGTCTGGTCTGTCTCCCTGCTCTCTTGATGGCTTCTTTGGCTTTGCAGAAGCTTGTCAGTTTAATGAGGTCCCACTTGTCTATCTAATCTCTTATGGCCTGTGGGTTTTGGGTTTTGTTCAGGAAATGGATGCCAGTTCCAATTTCCATGAGGGTATGTCCTTCATTTTCTAAGGTTCTTATGGTTTGAGGTTTTACATTTAGGTCTCTGATTCATTTAGAGTTAATTTTTGTGTATAGGGCTAGAAAGGGGTCCTGTTTCAATCTTCTGCATGTGGTTGGCCAGTTTTCCCAGCACCATTTACTGAATAGGTTCTCCTCTCCCCAGTGGTAGGTGGGGGAGGCTTTGTCGAAGATGAGTTGGCTGAGAAATTGAGGTTTTGCTTCTGGAATCTCAATTCTATTCCATTGATCTATATGCCTGTTCCTGTACCAATACCAAACTGTTTTGATTATTGTAGCTTTATACTAAAGTTTGAAGTCTGGTAATGTGATACCGCCTGCTTTGTTTTTGTTTTTGTTTTTGTTTTTGTTTTTGCTGAGGATTGTTCTGGCTATTTTTGGTCGTGTGTGTTTTCATATGAATTCCTGTGTTGCTTTTTCTAGATCTGAGAAAGAATGTTGCTGGTAATTTGATGGGTATTGCATTAAATCTGTAGATTGCCTTAGGTAAGATGGACATCTTCACAATGTTGATTCTCCCAATCCATGAGCATGAGATATTTTTCCACTTGTTTGTGTCATCTTTGATTTCTTTGAGCAGTGTTTTGTAGTTTTCATTTTAAAGGTCTTTCACATTTCTGGTTAGGAAGATGCCCCTCCTGTTCAATATAGTATTGGAAGTCCTGGCTAGAGCAATCAGAGAAGAGAAGGCAATCAGGGGTATTCAAATAGGAAATGAGGAAGTCAAGCTATCTCTCTTTGCAGATGACATGATCGTGGACCTTGAAAACCCAAGAGAATCTGTCAAAAACCTCCTTACACTGATAAAGGACTTTGGCAAAGTCTCAGGATATAAAATACATGTGCAAAAGACAATCGCATTTCTTTACACCAATAATAAACAAACAGAAACCCAAATAAAAAACACAATTCCATTCATAATAACCACAAAAAAAATGAAATCCTTTGCTTATTCTTAACAATCCAGAAAAAAATACTTAGACTAAAATTTCCCTCTTTTATTACATTGAAACCATTACCAAACCTCATGGCTGTGATACCACTGTGAAGACTATATCTATAATCATTGATTGGTATAGGCCCATAAGCTTTTGCCTTATAATACTGAAGAATCTTTTGTTATCTAAAAAGACTCTGTTTTAGTTTTGGTCTATTTGTTTGGATTTTCTTTGGTAATTTTTTTCTTTTTTCCTGATGGACTCTGTTGAAAACTAGTTATTAAATAAGATCTATAAACTTTAATTGGTAGCTAGTCAAGAACACTTGAAGGGAAAATAACATCTTTACTCTGTTGGACAAATTAGGGTCTATTTATCTTGTTTTTAAAAATGTCCTGAGATTATTTAATTTAGAGTTTCTCTAAACATCTGAGGTGCTGGCATAACAAGATTTAACAGGATATAACTGAATATAGCATATATATGGGATATAACATAAACTGTGTGTGTGTGTGTGTTTGAAAGGAGTATAAAAAGTCATGACTAGGCTATTTGTTTGACTAACTGCCTATAGCATTTAAATCAAAAATCAATTATATGCACACATATATATATAGAGAGAGAGAAGAGACCATATTTCTGTATATACAATGAAAGTATATCATAAGATACAATTTATAATTTAAATATCTGCTTGATTTTTTTAAGAGATTGGGTCTTGTTACATTGCCCAGGGTATGGTGCAGTGACTATTCACAGTCGCATCACACTACTACTCAGCACAGGCATTTTGACCTGTTCCATTTCCAACCTGGGCTGCTTCACCCCTCCTTAGGCAACCTTGTGGTCTCCTACTACCAGGAGGTCACTATAATGATGCCCAAACTTAATACAGACAACCAAACAGCATAGAACACTACAGCCCTGGACTCCTGGGCTCAAGTGACCCTCTCACCTCAGCCCTAGAAGCTGGGACTATAGGCACATGCTTGCTCCTATAGTGGCATAAAAAAATACAATTGGTAAATTATTTGTGACATGTAAAATAATGACCACTTCCAAGATGTCCATATCCTAAAGCACAGAACTTGTGAATATGTTACTTTACATAGCAAAAGAGACATTGAGGATGTGATTAACTTCAGCATTGTGACATGGGAAGATTATCCTGAATTATCTAAGTAGGTCCAATGTAACCACAAGGGTTTTTATAAGGGAAAGAGGGAGGCAGGAGAATCTGAGAAAGAGATATGATAACAGAAGCAGAGGTCAGAGTGATGCAATGGCTGAAAGGGAACAATGCACCAAGAAACGTGGGAAGCCTCTAGACACTGGAAAAGGCAAAGTACACATTCTCTCCTAGAGCATCCAGAAGGAACACAGTTCTGCTGACAACCTGATTTTATCCCAGCAGACATGTGTTGGTCTTCTGACCTCTAGAACTGAAAGGAAGCAAATTTGTGTAGTTTTAGTCCACTAAGTGTGTAGTGATTTGCTATATCAGCAGTAGAAAACTAACATAGTATAATTTATAATTTTGTTTATACTTTAATTTATTTAATTCAGGGCTGGCTTATGCTTTGAGTGAGTTTAGTCCCTGGTAATAAATACAAGAATATGACATTCAGATATTTTTGCAATAAAAATACCATTTTTATTTGTTAATGTTCTTCTTAAGATTTCAGTCAAACCAGAATTTAAAAAAAAACCAGCATATTTATTTGATGTGTACCAAAGCATAATCCAAGAATTTAATTGTAGCTTTCCATACTGCATTCAAAGGCTATAAGTACAAATTTGTTAAGAACTGATCAATAACTGCTTGTAAGAACTCACATCATAATCACAAAAAAGGATGTTATAATCTACCAGAGAACATGGCACTGCCCTAATATAAAAACACAGAAGGATGCTAGGTAGATGAGGACATAGCTTCTGACCCTTTCAGAACAAGGTCCATCTATGTGTCTGAGCTGGTGAAGACAATCTAGGCCAGCTTTAGAAGAATGGTCTTCATTTGCCTTGTTCCCTAATTAAAATGATCGGTTTCCTGTCTCCTTGCAACCCTATCCTGTTTTTTGACCCTGATCATGAACCAATTTTTGATCTGCAAAATCTGCCAAACATAAAATCTCTCTCCACAAATTGTTTTGACAACATCTAGTAGATACCCACAATAGTTTAAATATAGCCTGTTCCCACCATATATTGCTTCAGGATTTGAGCCAATATATAACCATATATTATTGATTCACCATATACTGGTTACCATATATGGATTCAGGATGTGCATCCTCCTTTACAACCTCACTTATACCCAACCCATTTGTAATCAATGACCCTTCTTTTTTGAATTAGCCACCACTAGCCCTCTCTAAATTGGACAGTTGGAAATACTTCAACCATCAATCATTAAATATTGCAACTTACACAGCAATTTTAGATGACTTGTGAACATTGTTCAAACTTACAGCAGCTGCACCTAAAAAATTGGAAATATAAAACTCAAACCTGTTCTTTCTGTTTCTAAATATCATCTTTTATAATTTAGAGTATATTATCTCCCACTCAGAAATTCTAAAGTAATTTCTGAATTTACCATCAATAGAAAATCATTTACACCTTATGTCCACATGCTGTCACCAGTATATCTCACCACTGCTAGCTCCTAATAAACTGGAACTCCAGCTGTACTGCCCTCTGCCCCAACCTTGACCCTCCACCTACTTCCTAAATTAGGTTAGTTAATATGACTACTGGGTAGCATTTCCTCAAAGAGTTTATGCTTGAAATCAAAATCAATAATGAAATGAGAAGTTTAGGGCTTAAAGCAGGTGTATATTGAATATCTTGTAGTGATGTCTTTCCATGTTCCTGAAAGAATCTGAGAATGAAGTGTCCTTCTTATAGGAATGGTTATAGCTATGTTCATAAAACACTTGTGCTAAAATCCTTAGAATGAAGGAAATTTGTGGAAGAGCATTGTTTGTTGCATCATAAAAGCTAACTTTATGGGCACTATTTGATGTATCATAAAAATTAAAGATTAATGGATGTTTCACAAAAATACTTCAGCTCAAAAGAAGGCTCAGTGCTAAAGCCAATACAGACTTATACTGTGGAGAAAAGGGACCGCTTTACACTATTGGTAGAAATGTAAGGAACCTCAACATCTATGGAAAGCAGTTTGGCAATTTTTAATAGAACTAAAACTTGATCTACCACATGATCTAGCAATTCTTCTCCTGGGAATATAACTGGAGAAACATAAATCACCCTACCAAAAAGATACCTGCACATACATGTTTAGTGCTGCACTATTCACAATAGCCAAAACATGGAACCAATCCTATTGCCCATTGAAAGTGTGCTGGATAAAGAAAATATGGTATATATACACAATAGAGTATTACACAGTCATAAAGATGAACAAAATCATGGCATTCACAGCAGTTTGGATGCAATTGGACACCATTACACTAAGTGAACTATCACAGAAACAAAGAACTGAATATCACATGTTCTCACTCATAAGTAAGACCTGAACACTAGTCACATTAGCACAAGGGTGGGATCAGCAGTTGCTAGGCACTGCTAGGGGGAGAGAGGGAGACGGGGGGGGCACGTGAGAACAGAAAGGGTAACTGGTCCACTGGTTGGGGGGGGGTGAAGGCCACGTAGAAGCCCAAACTTCACCTTCATACAGCCTATTTATGTGGTAAATACTCACTTGTACTCCACAACTCTACAATAAATAAAATATATTAAAGAAGAATGATAACAGTTTTCCCAGTTCTGGGATAACATTTTAGTGGCCAATAAAAATTAAGAACAGCTGGATATTGATGTCTTGATGGGATCCAGCTAAATTCCGTGATTGTAGAATTTGATTTTTCTACAATGATTTTCTCCTTCAGAATGGAGACAGAAAATAAGCAGTAGCCATATTCTTAAGGATGACAAATTCGTAACAAAATTTGTTACATGCTAAGATAGTTAGCATGGAAGGGTAGCATGTACCTGCTGGTACTGTTTTTTCTTCTTGCTGCCATATATTTCCTCTTACTTTTTTTTTTTTGCAATTTGCAATGTGTTAAATGGAAGCAGTTAGATATAGTGGTTAAGAACTGGACAAGAACTCAGGCTTTGTAGTCAGACAAACCTAGATTCAAATCTCAGTCCTGCCATTCAAAAAACATGAGTCTTTCAAAAACTTAATTTCTCTGATCTTTAGAGTATTACTGTGAAAATTAATTAATAAGACAATATTTTACATATAATGATTCTAAAAAAATGTTTTGCTGTTGCTGTCAATCAAGAAAAAAAACTCTCCCAAAACTAGAAGTTTTCTAGCAATTTTACTAACCAAGTCAAATTGTAGAGCTTCTTTTTCACTACAAGTATAGAGAAATAACAGATAAACTATATCAAAACTTAAGTTTGGTGAGGTAATTTGCTTCTGTTTGTGAAACAGTGACTGATTCTTGACTTCTTATTGAATATAAAAGCTATAAATAAGGAAAAACATGTAAAATAAGTGCTTTCATATGTGGGGCAACAGATATACAGGTTGGACAGCCTTGAAAAGAAGAAAACAATAAGATTAGGCTAAGACATCTGCATATAGGTCCTATTACATATTTGGCCAAATAGGAAGCCATTCATGCATAGTGTGACATCCCTCTGTGAGACCAGAAAAAGAACAACTATCAGGGAGTAATAAGCTAAACAACTTCCAGAGCTCACATATGGTTGAAAAAATATTTTAGTTCTCATCAGCTATCAGAGGTCAGAAAACACTTTTATTAAATAAACAGATAGTAAATATCTTAGACCTTGTGGGTCGCATGTGGTCTATGCTAGATAATCTTCCTGTTTTTTAAACTTTTTAAAAATTCAAGCTGGGCTCGGTGGCTCAGCCTGTAATCCCACACCATTGGGAGGCTGAGGTGAGTGGACTGCCTGAGCCCGCAGGTTCGAGACCTGCCTGGGCAGGTGAGACCTCATCTCTACAATAAAATCAAAAAATTAGCTGGGCATGGTAGCGCGTGCCTGTAATTCTGGCTACTCGGAAGGCTGAGGTGGAAGGATCGCCGGAGCCCAGCAGGTCGAGGCTGCGGTGGCCAGGAGCAGCCACTGCACTCCAGTCTGGGCGACAGAGTGAGACTCCAACTCAAAAAAATAAAAAATAATTAAAAAATAATTTTTAGGCTTAAAGCTGTTGATAAACAATCCATGGTCCTGGATTTGACCCAAAGGTTGTAGTTTGCTTAGCCATGAGCTATACTGAAGAGACCTTCTTGAGTTCTAGGAATATCCAGTACAGATTTTTAAAAGTCACACCTAACCCTAACCCTAATCTAAACACAGAATAAAGGTTATTTTTTTGGCCCACACTAACAAAAGCTAAAAAATAAAAACCAAAAAATAAATCCTCAGGATGCAGGGCTGATTCAACATCTGTAAGGACATAAATGTAACTAAATACATCAACAGATATAAATACAAAACCACATGATTATATGAATAGATGCAGAAAAAGCTTTTGATAAAATCCAGCATCCTTTCTTGATGAAAACCCTCGAACATCCAGGCATAGATGGAAGATATCTCAAAATAGTCTGAGTCATCTATGAGAAACCCACAGTCAACAAACTGATAAACAACAGAAATTGGAAACCTTTCCCCTGAAAACTGGAACAAGACAAGGGTGCCCACTCTCACCCCTCCTGTTCAACATAGTTTTGGAAGTCCTAGTTAGAGCAATCACACAAGAGAAGGAAAACATAGGTATCCAAATAGGAAAAGAGGAAGTCAAGTTATCTCTCTTTGCAGACAACATGATTCTATACCTCAAAAACCCAAAAGAATCTGTCAAAAACCTTGCACTAATAAAGGACTTTGACAAAGTCTCAGGATATCAAGTAAATGTACAAAAGACAGTCACATTTCTATACACCCACAATAAACAAACAGAAACCAAATAAAAAGCACAATTCCATTTACAGTAACCATAAAACATATGAAATATCTTGGCATCTTCCTAACCAGAGACATGGAAGACCTTTACAATAAAAACTATGAAACACTGCTCAAAGAAATCAAAGATAACACAAACATATGGAAAAATATTTCATGCTCATAGATTGGAAGAATCAACTTTGGTAAGATGTCCATCCTACCCAAGGCAATCCATCCATTTAAGGTAATACCCATTAAATTACCACGAGCATTCTTCTCAGACCTGGAAACAACAATACAGGAATTTATATGGAAACATAAATGACCACGGATAGCCAAAACAATCCTCAGCAAAAAAAAAAAAAAAAAGTGGGAGGTATCACACTCCCAGACTTTAAACTTTATTATAGAGCTACAATAATCAAAACAGCCTGGTATTGGTATAAGAACAGGCATATAGACCAATGGAACAGGATAGAGATTCCAGAAGTAAACCCTCAATTTCTCAACCAACTCATCTTTGACAAAGCCTCCACCAACAACCATTGGGGAGGAAAGAACCTATTCAGTAAATGGTGCTGGGAAAACTGGTTGATCACATGCAGAAGACTGAAACAAGACCCCTACCTATCACCATACACAAAAATCAACTCTAAATGGATTAAAAACCTAAACATAAAACCTCAATTATCAGTACCTTGGAAAATGCAGGAGCCACCCTTATGGAAATTGGAACCAGCAACCAATTCCTGGTCAAAATCCACAGTGACCATGACACAAGAGATAAGATAGACAAGTGGGACCTCATCAAACTGAGAAGCTTCTGCAAAGCCAAAGAAATCATCGAGAGAATGATGAGACAGCCCTCAGACTGGAAAAAAATATTTGCCAACTGTATATCTGGCAGAGGCTTAACATCTAGGATCTATAATGAACTCAAACGTGCTGGAAAAAAAAAGCAAACAGCTCCATTACAAAGTGGACAAAATATATGAATAGACAGTTTTCAAAAGAAGACATATGAGTAGCCAACAGATACATGAAAAAAAAAATGCTCAGACTCACTAGTCATCAAAGAAATGCAAATTAAAACCACACTGAGATACCATCTAACTCCAGTCAGGAAGGCCATCATCAATAACTCAAAAAACAACAGTTGCTGGAAAGGATGCAGGGAAAAGGGAGAACTTCTACACTATTGATGGGAATTCAAACTAGTACAACCTCTTCAGAAAATAGTGTGGTGATTCCTAAAAGATCTAAAAATCGACCTCCCATACGACCCTGCAAACCCACTACTGGAAATATAACTGGAGGAACTCAAATCACCCCATGAAAAATATACCAGTAGATGCATGCTTATTGCAGCATTATTCACAATAGCAAAAACATAGAACCAACTGTGTTGCCCATCAAAAGAGGACTGGATTTAAAAATGTGGTACATATATATACACGATGAAATATTATGCAGACATAAAGAAGGACAAAATTATGAACTTTGCAGCAACTTGGATGGACTTAGGGTCTATAATACTGAGCGATCTATCACAGAAAAAAGGAACTGAGTAGCACATGTTCTCACTCATAAGTGGACATTGAACAACTATGACAATACTACAAGAAAGGGATTGGCAGTAGTAGAAAACTTCTGGGGGGGCAGAGTTGGTAGCAGTGGGAAACTGCTAGGGGAGAGAGGCGTACACCTCATCAACAAGGGTACCTGCATAATGAACATTTGTCTACCTAACCCTGAATTGTACCCCTATTCAATCAAAAAAAAAATTTAAATAAATAAATTGTGGTGAGGGAAGGTAAAATCTAGAATAGTTTTATACAAATAAATGTATCAGCTTAAAAAAGTCTATTATAACTACAAAACTATTTATGTTATCCCCATGGTAAGTGCAAAGAAAGAGATTGAAGTAGATACACAATCAATTGAGAGAAAGAAATCAAACCATGGCACCATAGTAACAAAGGATCAATGAAACAACCAAAAACAATTAACAAATTGGCAAGAGCAAGTCCTTAGCAATCAGTAATAACCTTGAATGTAAATGGGTTAAATTCTTGAACTAAAAGACATAGTGTGGCTGAAAAGATCAAGAAATAAGACCCAACTATATGCTGCCTACAAAAGACTCATTTGTCCTATAAGGACACACATAGACTGAAAATGAGGGAAAGAAAAAAGATAATCCATGCATATAAAAGTCAAAAGCAGGCACAAGTAGCTACATTTACAGCAAATAAAATAGTCCTTAAGTCAAAAACTGTAAAATTAGGTAAAGAAGGCTATTATACAATGATAAACAAATCTATCCAGCAAGAGGATATAACCTTTGTAAATACATACACACCCAAGATCAAATCACTCAAATACATAAAGCAAATATCAATATATCTAAATGTGCAAAGACATAGAGAATGGTATAATGGACACTGGAGACTCGGAAGGGGAAAATGGGTGGAGAGTCAAAAAATCACCTACTGGGTACAATATGTATAGGTGGGTGGTGTGTACACTTAAAGCCAAGACCAAAACTATTTGTATCTCTGAAATTATTGAAATAAAGAAAATATTATTATAGCTAAATTAAGAGATAGACTGTACCATGTATAATAATAACAACACAATAATGTAAGAGGACTTCAACATCCCACTTTCAGCAATGGACATATCATTTAGACAAAAAATAAACAAAGAAATATCACATTTAAACCACATTCTAGATCACATGGACCTAATGGACATTTACAGAACATTCCATCCGACAGCTGCAGAATACATATTCTTTTTAACTGCACATGGAAAGTTCTCCAGGATATGTTAGACCACAAACCAAATCTTATCAAATTTTTTTAAATAGTGACTAAATCAATTATCTTTTTATCACAATAGTATAAAACTAGAAATCAACGACAGGAAAAATATTGGAAACTATACAAATACATAAAAATTAAATAACATGCTCTTACAGAGTCAGTAGGTCAATGAAGAAAATTTTAAAAACTTTTAAAAATTTACCGAAGAAAGTGAAAATTGAAGCACAACATTCCAAAACTTATAGGATACAGAAAAAAAATAGTTGTAGGAAGAAAACAAAATTAATTAGCCAGACATGGTGGCACAAACCTATAGTTTGAGCTATTCAGGAGGCTGAGGTGAGAGGATGGTCTGAGCCCAGAAGTTTGAGATTGCAGTGAGCTGTGCTCATGCCACTGCACTCCTGCCCAGGCAATAGAGTGAGATACTGACTCAAAAAAAGGAAAAGAAAATAGTTGTAAGAGAGAAATTTATAGTAGTAAATGCCTACATCAGAAAAGAAAATCTCAAATAAATGCATATCAAGGACATAAAAGCAAGACAATCTAAATCCACTATTAATATGAAGAAGGAAATAATAAAGATTCGAGAAGAAATAAATAAAATAAGGGACTAGAAAAACAATACAAATATCAGCAAAACAGAGCGTTGAATTTTTTTTAAAGATAAGCAAAATTGGCAAAACTTTAGACTAAGAAAAAAGAAAAAAAGACCTAAATAAATGCAATCAGAGATGAAAAAGTAGACATTACAATTGATATAACAGAAATAAAAAGGATCATGAGAGGCTAATATGAACAATTATATGTCAACAAATTGAATAATCTAGAAGAAATAGATAAATTGTGGGACACATGCCACCTATCAAGACTGAGTTATGAAAAAATAGAAAATCTGAACAGACCGATAAAAAGTGAGAAAACTGAATCAGCAATTTAAATTTCCCATAAAAAAGTCCAAGACCTGATGGCTTCACTGATGAATTCTACCAAGCATTTAAAGAATTAATTACAATTCTTATGTTATACCAAGAAATTGAAGGACAGGAAATACTTCCAAACTTATTTTGAAGTCAGCATTATCCTGATACCCAAATCAGAAAAGGACACAACAAAAAAATAAAACTCCAAGCCAATAACCTCAATGAACATAGATGCTAAAGTTTTTAACAAAATACTAGCAAACTAATTGAACAACATATTAAAAATATTATTCACTATGATCAAGTGGGATTCATCCTAGGAATGCAAGGACTTTAATATGCACAAATTAATAAATGTGATATAACACATTAACAGAGAGAAAGACAAAAACCGTATGATCATGTCAATTGACAGAAAAAAGTATTTGACAAAATGTAACCATGTATTCATAATAAAAATTAGCAAATTAGTTATAGGACGTACCTAAACATAATAAAAGTGATATATGGCAAATCCATAGCTAAAATCATACTAAATGGGAAAAAGTTGAAAATTTTTTCTCTAATCTGAAACAAGTCAAGAATGCGTACTTTTACTATCCTATTTACCATAGCAGTGGAAGTTCAAGCCAGAACAGAGAAAAATAAAGGGCATTCAAATTTGAAATTAGAAAGTTAGGGTGTCTCTGTTTGTAGATGGTATAATCCTATTTATATATAGAACACCCTAAAGACTTCATCAACAAATTTTAGAACTGATAAATTAACATGCTGAAGTTGCAAGATGCAAAATTAACATATAAAAATTAGAAGTATTTCTAGACACTAATAGTGAACTGTCTGAAAAAATCAAGAACATAATTCCATTTTTAATAGTTACAGAAAAAATAAGAAACCTAGGAGAAAGCTTAACCAAAGAGGTGAAATAGTTTACCACTGAAAACTATAAAACAGTGATGAAAGAAACTGAAGACAACTCAAATAAATGGAAATATATCCCATGTTCATAGACTGAAACAATTAATATTGTTAGTGCCCAAAGCAATCTACAGATTCAATGTAATTCCTATCAAAATACCAATGACGTTATTCACAGAAATAGAAAAGATAATCCTGAAATTTTGGGGAACCATGAAAGATCTTGAATATACAAAGCAACCTTGAGCAAAAACAAACATACAAACAAACAAAATAAGCTGAAGACATCACACCACCTGACCTCAAAATATATTGCAAAACTACAGTAACCAAAACAGCATAGTATTGTCATAAAAATAGACACACAGACCTATAGAACAGAATAGGGAATGAGAAATAAATCAACGCATCCATAGCCAACTGATTTTTGACAAAGGTACCAAAAACAAACATTGGGGAAAGCACAATCTCGTCAATAAATGATGCTGGGAAAATAGGATCTCCACATACAGGGCTGGTAACTGTGGCTCAAGCATGTAATCCCAGCACTTTGAGAGGCAGAGGTGAAAGGATTGCCTGAGCTCAGGAGTTCGAGACCAAACTGAGCAACATGGCAAGACCTTGTCTCTACAATAACTCAAAAAATTAATTGGATGTAGTGGCACATGCCTGTGGTTACAGCTACTTGGAAGGCTGAGGCAGACGGATCATCTGAGCCTTGCAGGTAGAGGGTGCAGTGGCCATGAGTGTGCCACTGCACTCCAGCCTGGGTTACAGAGTGAGAATCTGACTCAAACACACACACACACACACACACACACACACACACACACACACACACACACACACATACACAGAAGAATGAAACTAGGCCCCAACTCTTACCATATAAAATAATCGAGACTTCTGGCAAGATGGTGACGGGGCAGCTCGGTCTGTGAGACTCTCCACCCAGAAGATAACAAAGAGACTGGTTCTTTCCCCCAAGGCTGCAGATCCCATTGTCGGCAGCCTACTCTTCACTTGGAGCTCGGCCATAGACTTCACTGAGGCATCACCGCGGTCGGGGCACCTACTGTGGCTGCCGCTGCTGCTGCAGCCAGCAGCCATTCCATATCGCACTGCTAGTGCCTGAGGCCAGTCACTGCCACTGCTGCTGCTGCTGCCACCACCGAAACAGCCATTCCACATTGGACTGTCAGTGGCTGTGGTGAGCCACAGCCACCACCACCAAGGGAGCTATTACACATCGCACGGCCCATGCCTGAGGCAATCCACGACTTCAGACCTTGAAACCCCTGCAAGCAAGATCTGCTGAGGTCTACTACCACTGGGCATCCTGCCAGGCCGTGGGTCTCCTCCTGTGTGCCTCCAGGCAACATCTCCCTCCCCTTAGGGGCCGGCGAGCAGCTGTGATGAGGACCATCTGGAGAGAAGGATAACACCACCTGCTGGCGATTCAAGGTAACAACACCAAAAGGGGAAAAATGGAAGCCTGACAGACACAGGCCAGATCTGAGTGGTGAACGGGGCAGTGGTGAACTGAGTGATGACCTGAACTGCCCTTCACAGCAGGCTAGGGGCAACTGATCCTAACTGTGAAAAACTTACCAGCTTGAAAAGACAGCTAGAAATCAGAGCTGAAAGGACATTCGGCTTAAACAAAAAGTCTCAGAGTGTGCTTGATTGATTCTGTTAGTCTACTGACTTGATTCTATTCCTTGTTTTGTCCCCCCCACTTTTATTTCTGCATCTTTTCCCTTCTTTTATTTTCTTCTCTCTGTAAACCATATCTTTGTATAGAGGAATAGCACACCAATAAGGAGGTTGGTAAGTTTGTATATTAGCAACATTGTATGTTTTAGTTTTTTTATATGGGAGTTGGTTAGTTTGTAGCCGTGGTCTATTGTTTTTATACGTTTCAATTTTTGTCTCTCTCTCCATTTGTTGGTAAACTCGTCTCTTTTCCTTACTCCTCTCTCTCTCAACCCCCCTCTTCCCCCTCCACCGCCGGCTCCACTCTCTTCCCTCTGTTAACTGCATTTTATTTCAGGGAGTAAACCTACAACCCCACTCACGAAAGTTCCAAGGCAGTGGGAAGTGGGTTACAGATTATTCATACACCACTCGGTAGATACCAGGACCTGCAGATAGATTCTGAATCACAGCTCCCCCCTTAAGTAAATTTCAAAACTGCAAAAAAGACCACTCACAACCTACAAAAAAGACCACTCACAACCTACAGTGCAACTCCAGAATTGAACAAAGTAAGAGAACATACATAAAGAAGAATAGGAGATTGAACAAACAGAAGTAAAAACAACCCCTCCACCCCTGAATAACAGAATTAAAGAAGATGGTGACATGGAGGGAAGGAAAAAGTAGGGAGGGGGAAAAACTGCACAAGTGAAGAAAAACCAAAAGAAGAATATAGGTCTCACACAGACCCCTGGGAGATCAGACACTGGGAAAACAGATTCTGGAACACAAACAATGAAGAGCCCCCAGAATGAGCGGTCACATGCAACAAACCCAGACATCCAGACATTAATAGAGAGAATAAAAAAATTGAGGAGAGACAAGGGGAAAACGGGAAGGAGCTATGTCAGAAATAACAGCAAAAAGAATACTGTGATAAAAATAAATAACAAACTAATAAGCATGAAAAGCAGAATTAGCCAAGCAGAAGAAAGAATCTCAGAGCTTGAAGACCAAAACACAGAACTAACCCAAACTGTCAAAAGCATAGAAAACAAGTTCAAAAAGACAGAATAAAACCATCAAGAGATGAATGACCACTTCAAGGGACCGAACCTAAGAGTAATTAGCCTTCCTGAGGCAGAGAGAGAAACAGAAGCCACACTGGAACAAACAGTTCATGAAATCATTCAAGAAAACTTCCCTCATCTCATCAAGGATGAAAAAATTCAAACACAAGAGATTCAGAGAACCCCTGCAAGACATCAGATGAGAAGACCAACACCAGACATATAATAATTCACCTAAACAAGTAGGTATAAAAAAAAAATATCCTAAAGGCTGCAAGAAAAAAGGTCAAACTACCTACCAGGGAAGACCAATAGAAAAGCGCAGATTTTCTACAGAAACCCTCCAGGTATGAGAACTTGAAGCCCTATCTTCAAAGTTCTAAAAGATAAATATTTACAACCAAGAATAACCTACCCAGCCAAGCTAAGCTTCATAAGTGAGGGAGAATTGAAATCTTTCCCAGATATCCAATCCCTAAGATCCTACGCTCCCACCAGACCACCGCTACAAGAAACACTTAACAAAGTATTGAACACAGAAGAAAAGGAAAAAAGAGCAACAATGTTCTTCACAAGAGTACAGGCAAAAGATTAAAAACACACATGATCCAACTCTAAAACCAAAAGAAAGGCAACACAAAAACAGGATGAATAACAACTCTGTAAAAACATTATGATAGGGATCAATTCTCACATCTCAATAATTAGTATGAATGTGAATGGACTAAATGCACCACTGAAAAGACATAGAATGGCAAAATGGATAAAACAGCACCAGGCAATGATCTATTGCTTTCAAGAGACTCACCTCACTAGAAAGGACACACACAGACTCAAAGTAAGAGGATGGGAAACAAATTTTCAGGCGAATGGAACACAAAAGAAAGGAGGAGTCTTGATCTTAATCAGAGACAAAATACCCTTTAAGCTACCAAAAAAAAGATACAGAAGGCCACTACATATTGATAAAAGGTTCAATCCATCAATAAAAAATACCCATCCTAAACAAATATGCACTGAACATAGGAGTACCAACTTTAATAAAGCAGCTCCTAGGAAAACTAAACAAAGATATCGACCCCAACACCATCATAGCTGGGACTTTAATACCCCACTCACAACCCTAGACAGATCATCAGGACAAAAAAATCAGTAATGAGATCTGAAACCTCAATGTGACTCTTGATTAAATGGACATAATTGATACCTACAAAACCCTCCATTCAAAGACCACAGAATACACATTCTACTCATCACTGCATGGAACGTACTCTAAGATCGATCACATACTTGGTCATAAGTCAAGCATAAGCAAATTTAAAAGGACTGAAATTTTACCATGCACCTTCTTGGACCACAGTGGAATAAAAATAATCATTAACACCAACAAGGTCCCCCCCAAACCAACAAAAACACGGACACTAAACAGCATGATGCCAAACAACTCCTGGGTCAATGATGAAATCAAAACAGAGATTAAAAGATACCTGGAAACAAATGAAAATGAAGAAACATCTTACCGAAACCTCTGGGGTGCCATGAAAGCTGCAGTAAGAGGGAAATTTATATCCTCACAAACACACATGAGGAAAATGGAAGGATCACAAATTAACAGCCTAAGAAGCCACCTAAGGAAACTGAAAAAGCAAGATCACAAAAACCCTAATTTCAACAGAAGAATCCAGATCACCAAAATAAAAACCCCAAAACCAGGACATAGAAGACAAAAAAATAAAACAAAAAAAAACAATGAAACTAAAAGCTGGTTTTTGAAAAGGGAAAAAAAGATCGATGGGCCCCTAGCTAGACTGACCAAGAAAAAGAGAGAAAAAAAACCCCAAAAAACACAATCAGAAAACAAAAGATGAAGTCACATCTGACCCTGAAGAAATACAAAAGATCATTAGGGACTACTATGTACACTTGTATGGAAACAAGCTTGAAAACCTTAAGGAAATGGAGGACTTTCTCACATCATACAACCTGCCTAGGTTGAAACAAGAAGAAATTGAGACCCTAAATAGACCAATAACGATCAAGGAAATTGACCACGTAATAAGAAACTACCTACAAAAAAAAAGCCTTGGACCAGATGGCTTTCCAGCAGAATTCTACAAGACATTTAAGGAGGAGCTTGTACCAATCCTACTGAAGGTTTTCCAGGCAATTGAGAAAGAGGGAACTCCCCCCCAAATCATTTTAAAAAGCTAACATCACATTGATAACCAAGCCAGGTAAAGACCCAACAAAGAAAGAGAACTACAGGCCAATATCTTTGATGAACATAGATGCTAAAATTCTCAAAAAGATCCTAGCAAACCGGATTCAACAATACATTTCAAAAATCATCCATCATGACCAAGTAGGCTTCATCCCTGGGATGCAAGGCTGGTTCAACATTCGTAAAACCATAAGTGTAACTAAGTACATCAATAGATGTCAAAACAAAAACCACATGATTATATCATTAGATGCAGAAATAGCTTTGGATAAAATCCAGCACCCCTTCTTGATAAAAACCCTCGAACAACTAGGCATACAGGGAATATACCTCAAAATAGTAAAAGCCATCTATGAGAAACCCACAGCCAGCATATTCCTAAATGGACAAAAACTGGAACCATTTCCCCTGAAAACCTGAACAAGGATGCCCACTCTCACCCCTCCTGTTCAATATCGTATTGGAAGTCCTGGCTACAGCAATCAGAGAAGAGAAGGCAATCAGGGGTATTCAAATAGGAAAAGAGGAAGTCAAGTTATCTCTCTTTGCAGATGACATAATCATGTAACTTGAAAACCCAAGAGAATCTGTCAAAAACCTCCTTACACCGATAAAGGACTTTGGCAAAGTCCCAGGATATAAAATAAATGTGCAAACGACAATTGTGTTTCTTTACACCAATAATAAACAAACAGAAACCCAAATAATAGGCACAATTCCATTCACAATAGTCACAAAAAAATGAAATACCTTGGCATCTTCCTAACCAGAAACATGAAAGACCTTTACAATGAGCCGGGTTCAGTGGCTCAGCCTGTAATCCTGCACCTTTGGGAGGCTGAGGTGAGTGGATTGTCTGAGCCCGTGGGTTGGAGACCCGCCTGGGCAACTTGGCGAGACCTCGTCTCTACAATAAATCAAAAACTAGCCAGGCGTGGTAGCGCGTGCCTGTAGTTCCAGCTACTCAGAAGGCTGAGGCGGAAGGATCGCTGGAGTCCAGCAGGTTGAGGCTGTGGTGGCCGGGGGCAGCCACTGCACTCTAGTCTGGGCAACAGACTCCAACTCAAAAAAAAAAAAAAAGACGTTTACAATGAAAACTACAAAACACTGCTAAAGGAAATCAAAGATGACGCAAACAAGTGGAAAAATATCCCATGCTCATGAATTGGAAGAATCAACTTTGTGAAGATGTCCATCTTACCTAAGGCCATCGACAGATTTAATGCAATACCCATCAAATTACCAGCAACATTCTTCTCAGACCTAGAAAAAACAACACAGGTATTCATATGGAAACACAAACAACCAAGATTAGCCAGAACAATCCTCAGAAAAAAAAACAAAGCAGGCGGTATCACATTACAGACTTCAAACTTTAGTATAAAGCTACAATAATCAAAACACTTGGTATTGTATAGGAACAGGCATATAGACCAAGGGAAGAAATTGAGATTCCAAAAGCAAAACCTCAATTTCTCAACCAATCATCTTCGACAAAGCCTCCACCACCTACCACTGGGGAGGGAGTGGTATTCAGTAAATGGTGCTGGGAAAACTGGCTGACCACATGCAGAAAATTGAAACAGGAACCCTATCTATCCCATACAAAAAAAACTAACTCTAAATGGATCAGAGACCTAAATGTAAAACCCTCAAACCATGAGATCCTTAGAAAATGATGGACATACCCTCAGGGAAAATTTGGGAACTGGCATCCAATTCCTGAACAAAACCCGAAACCCACAGGCCATAAGAGATTAGATAGACAAGTGGGACCTCATTAAACTGACAAGCTTCTGCAAAGCCAAAGAAGCCATCAAGAGAGCAGGGAGACAGTCCAGACTGGGAAAAAGTATTTGCCAACTCCAGGTCTGACAAAGTCTCAACATCTTGGATCTACAAGGAACTCAAACGTGCTGAAAAGAAAAAAACAAGCAACCCCATTATAAAGTAGGCAAAAGATATGAACAGACACTTCTCAAAGGAAGACATCCGAGAAGCCAACAGACACATGAAAAAATGTTCAACCTCACTAATCATCAGGGAGATGCAAATCAAAACCACACTGAGATACCACCTAACTCCAGTCAGAATGGCCATTATCAATAACTCAAAAAATAACAGTTACTGGAGAGGGTGTGGCGAAAAGGGAACGCTTCTACACTGTTGGTGGGAGTGCAAACTAGTGCAACCTCTGTGGAAAACAGTGTGGTGATTCCTAAAAGCTCTAAATATTGACCTTCCATATGACCCCGCAATCCCCCTACTGGGAATATACCCTGAAGAACTCAAATCACTCTATAAAAAAGATACCTGCACACGTATGTTTATCGCAGCATTGTTCACAATAGCAAGAACCTGGAATCAACCATGCTGCCCATCAGAAGAGGACTGGATTAAAAAAATTTGGTACATATACACAATGGAATACTACACAGCCATAAAAAAAGAACAAAATCATGAATTTCGCAGCAACCTGGATGGAACTAGAGTCTATAATTCTGAGTGATCTCTCACAGTAACAAAGATCTGAGTATCACATGTTCTCACTCATATAGTAGACCTTGAACATCCAACGTAATACTATAAGAAAATGACTGACAGTGGCGGGAAACTATGGGGTGGGAGGGGAAGGGAGATGGGATTAATGGTAGTAAATATCTGTCTGGGGATGGGGAAACACCTCTTATCAACAAGGGTGCCCGAACGGAGCATATTTGTATACCTAACCTTTAACTGTACCCCACAATATCATTGAAAAAAATTGATTAAAATAAAAAAATAAAATTAAAAAAAAAGAAGGAAAAGGATTGGCAGTAGCGGGAAACTCCCAGGGGAAGGGGATACACCTCATCAAGTACTTAGGCATCCCACGGGTACGTGCATAATGGACATTTGTTTACATAACTCTGAATTGTACACCACATCTTTAAAATAAAAAATTTAAAAATAAAAATAAATAAATAAATAAATAATCAACTCCAAATGTATTAATAATTTAAATGTAAGACCCCAAAATATGAAATTACTAGAAGAAAACATTGGGGAAATGCTTCATGACACTGGACTGGGTACATATTTTTAAAGATAAGACCTCAAAAGCACAGGAAACAAAAGAAAAAATACACAAATGGGATTATATCAAATTAAGAAGTTTCTACAAAGCAAAGGATACAAACAGAGTGAAGCCCAACCTATGGAATGGGACAAAATACTGGCAAACTATACATCAGACCAGAGGTTAATATCTGAAAGATATAAGGAAATCAAATAACTTAACAGCAACAAAACAAATAATCTGATTTTCAAAATGGCACAAAACCTTGATAAACATTTCTCAAAAGAAAACATACAAATGGCCTACCTGTATATATTTTTTAAAGTTCCACATCACTATTCATCAGAAAAATGCACATCAAACCCACAATGAAATATTACCTCAGTCCAGTTAGAATGGGTATTATCAAAGACAAAAGATAACACGTATTGGCAAGGATGTTGCTGGTGTGAATGTAAATTAGTACAGTAAGTTTGAAAAACTATATGATGGTTCCCTTAAAAATTCAAAATAAGACTATCATATGATTAAGTAATTTCACTATTGGGTATATATACAAAGGACATTAAATGAGTATATTGAAGAGATATCTGCACTTCCATGTTCATTGCAGCATTATTCACCACAGCCAAGATACACAATCAACTTGTGTCCATTGACAAATGAATGGATAAAGCAAATGTGGTACATATACACAATAGAATATTATTCAGCCATAAAAAGAAATTCTGTCATTTGTGACAACATGGAAAAATCTAGAGGACATTATATTAAGTGAAATGAGGCAGACACAGAACGATGACCAATGCATGATATCACATGTGTATTCTAAAAAACTGATCTCATAGAAGTAGTGAATAGGACAGTAGTTGCCAGAGGTTGGACAAGGGGTTGGGGAGTTTTGTCAATGGGTATAAAGTTACAATTGGCAAGGAAGAATAAATTCTGGTGTTTTATTGCATGTAAGCATGACTATAGTTAACAATAAAGTATTGAATATCTCAAATTAGCTGAAATGGAGGATTTTGAATGGTCCCAATACAAGACATAATGAATGTTTGAGGTGATGGATATACTAATTGCCCCGATTTGATTGTTACACAATGTATAGGTATATCAAAATATTACATTGTATCTTATAAATGCTTGGTTATTATTTGTCAATTAAAGATAAATATATATTTTGAAAAATAAAAATAGAGCCTTTCTGTTTCCAGTTCCACATATAAGAAGCTTGAAAGTCACCACTTCTTCCTAGCAACATGCAAAAAGTTGAACAGACTGAAAAACTAACAATTCTTCCTAGATCCATAAAAAAGCTAAAGATGCAAAGCAAACCACTGTCCTCAAGATTAGGAAGTCAGACAAGTGAATGCAGAGCCACAGCTTATCAGAGCAGAGACTCATGAGCAGAAACCTCTGTGGAAACCAATGCCCTGGTAGAAGAACCTGAATGGTAATTGATGAGTTGCCAGAGGATTAGAGTGGCCAAGTCTGAGAGTGAAAAACTCCAGGGATACCACTACTTTTTTTTTTGAGTTTTATCTCCAGGAGCTTGACCCATGTTGTATGCTAAATACCAGAGAAAAATCTCATGCTTCCAGCAGAGGGAGGGGAAAAGGACTCATTCTGAAAAATGCCAGAGGACTCTTCTTCTTAACAAGGTCTACCCCCTGGAGAATCTACTTAACCAGAGCCTTCCCTGATGAGATTTTATCAGATCCTAATTGACTTGAAAGAAGAGAAATACCCAACTCCAGTTCACTCTAGCTATCCTGTTCTACCTAAAGGACTGAGAAGTATTTCTGAAGTTCATAGTTCAGAGGCACAGACTCACTAGAAGAATAAAACCTAATCACAGGACTATAGACTACTTCCCCTCCTACCACATCTTACTGCCACATTATTAAAGGTCTATTTACAGCAGTTCCTTTTACCCAGTACATCTTGTCAGGCTATCAAGAAAGAATTACAAGGCATATTAAAAGGTGAAAAACACAGTTTGAAGAGATAGAGCAGGCATCAGAACTAGACATGGCAGGAATTTTGGAATTAGCAGACTGGATTTTAAAACACCTATGAGTAATACAGTAAGATTTCTAAAGGACAAAGTAACTAGCATGCAAGAACAGGCAGACAATGAAAGCAGAGAGATGGAAATGCTAAGTACTGGAAAGAAATGCTGAAGATTTTTTTTAAAAAAAAACACTGTAACAATAATTTTTAAAATGTCTTTGATGGGCTTTTTAGTAGATTGGACACTGCTGAGACAAAAAAAAAAAAAAAAGCTCTAGGCTTGAACATGTATCAATAGAAACTTCCAAAAATGAAATGCAAGGGAAACAAAAGTTGAATAAAACAGAGTAGAATATCAAAGAATTGAAGAACAACTGCAACAGGTGTATTGTACAGGTAATGGGAATACCAGAAGGAAAAGAAAGAGAGAGTGGAATTGAAGAAATAATTAAAGCAGATTAAGAGATTGAGAATTTCTCGCAAATTAATATCAAACACAAAACCACAGACCTGAGAAGTTCAAAGAACACCAATCAGGATAAATGCCCCCCCAAACTACACTTAAGTATATCATTTTTAAGCTCCAGAAGATCAAAGATAAGGGAAAAAATCCTGAAACAAGCCAGTGGGGAAAAATACCTTATGTTTAGAGGTATAAAGTAAGAGTTATGTATAACTTATCTTCCAAAACCATGTAAGCAGGAAGAAAGTAATGTGAAAAATTTAAAGTATTTATAGAAAAAAAAAATCTCACCAACCTACAATTCTGCACCCTGTGAAATTATCCTTCAAAAATTAAGAAGAAATAAAAACTTTCTCAGAAAAATAGCAAATGAGGGAATTTGCTGCTGGTAGATCTGCTTTGCAAACACTGTTTGTAAAAAAAAGTTCTTTTGAGAGAAGGAAATAATACAAGTCAAAAACTCAGACCTAGCCGGGCTCGATGGCTCAGCCTTGGGGAGGCTGAGGTGAGTGGATTGCCTGAGCCCACAGGTTTGAGACCCACCTGGGCAGGCGAGACCTCATCTCTACAATAAATCAAAAAAATTAGCCGGGCGTGGTAGCACATGCCTGTAGTTCCAGCTACTTGGAAGGCTGAGGTGGAAGGATCACCGGAGCCCAGTAGGTCGAAGCTGCAGTGGCCGGAAGCAGCCACTGCACTCCAGTCTGGGTGACGGAGTGAGACTCCAACTCAACAGAAAAAAAAAAAAAAAGAAAGAGAATCAAAGAAGCAAAAAGTAAAAATAAAAACTAAAACTTATGGTGCTGGATGTTGTGGCATGTGTGTATAATCCGAGCTTCTCAGTAGGCTGAGGCACGAGAATTGCTTGAGTACAAGAGTTAAAGATTAGCCTGGGCAACATAGCAAGACCCCACCTCTTAAAAAATAATAGAGACAGGATTAAGATGGCCACAAGAAACAGCTAGAGTGTATTTCTCCCATGGAGTAAAACAAAATAGAGTGAGTTCCTCAACACTCAGAGGAGAAGGAGACAGCAGCACACCCCACCACTCACCAGGAAAGCCATAAGATCCACAAAGCACAAAGAAGAGGAAAAATTGATCAATCTGAGTTGGAACTAACCAGACATTTCTGAATCACCACACAAACAATGAGCAGCCTCCAGACATAGTGGGGAAGGTGAAAGAGGGAAATTCAGGAGTTCTATGCTCCTGCCATGAACTTTGAAAGCTCCCTGAGTATTCTGGAACTCCAGTTATTTTTCACAGAATTAGAAAAAACAATCCTAAAATTTATATGGAACAAGAAAAAAAAAAAAAAAAGAGAGCGAGAGATCCAGAATGGCTAAAGCAGTCCTAAGTAAAAAGATCAAAGCTGAAGGCATCACATTACTTACTTTAAATTATACTGCAAGGTTGTAGTAGCCAAAACAACATGGTTACTGGTACCGGAGCAGATATATGGACCGATGGAAAAGAATAGAGAATCCAGAAATAAATCCCGAATCTACAACCAATGAATCTTTGACAAAGCAGACAAAAACACCAGGAAAAGGACACCCCATTCAACAAAAGATGCTGGGAAAATTGGATAACTACCTGCAGAAAAATGAAACCTGATCCCTATTGTTCACCATATTTAAAAAAAAAAAAAAAAACTCAAGATGGATTAAAGACTTCATTGTCAGACCTGAAACTGAAATACACAAATCCTTGAAGAAAATCTAGGAAAAACTCTTCTGGACATTGGTCTAGGAAAAGAATTTATGACTAAAACCCCAAAAGTAAATGCAAAAAAAAAACAAAAATAAATAAGTGGATCTTAATTAAACTAAAAAGCTTCAGTACAGCAAAAAGAAATAATCAACAGAATAAGCAGGCAAGCTACAGAATGGGAGAAGATATTCACAAACTGTACATCTGACAGATGATTCAGAATCTACAAAGAACTCAAACAAATCAGCAAGGAAAAAGCAAATAACACCATTGAAAATGGGCAAATTACATGAACAGACATTTCTTAAAAGATGATATACAAATGGCCAACGAACATATGAAAAAAAGTTCAACATCACTCATCAGGTAAACGCAAATAAAAACCACAATGAGATACCACCTTACACCAATCAGAATGTTCATTATTTTTTAAAAAATTAAAAAATAGATGCTGAGCCGGGCTCGGTGGCTCAGCCTGTAATCCGGCGCCTTTGGGAGGCTGAGGTGAGTGGATTGCCTGAGCCCGCGGGATCGAGAGCCGCCTGGGCAACTTGGTGAGCCCTCATCTCTACAATAAATCAAAATGAGCCGGGCGTGGTAGTGCGCGCCTGTAGTTCCAGCTACTTGGAAGGCTGAGACGGAAGGATCGCCAGAGCCCAGCAGGTCGAGGCTGTGGTGGCAGGGAGCAACCACTGCACTCCAGTCTGGGTGAGAGAATGAGACTCCAACTCAAAAAAAAAAAAAAATAGATGCTGGCATGGATGTGGTGAAAAAGGAACACTTGCACATTGTTGCTGGGAGTGCAAATTAGTAAACCTCTATGGAAGTCGGTATGGAGATTTCTCCAATAACTAAATCTACCATCCAATCCAGCAGTCCCATTACTAGATATTTACCCAAAGGAACAGAGGCCATTATACAAAGAAGACACCAGCACTTCGATGTATATTCCAGCACATTTCACAATTGTAAATATGTAGAATCAAGCTAAATGCCCATCATTGGATCAATGGATAATGAAAATGTTATACACACACACACACACACACACACCATAGAATACTCTTCAGTCATCAAAAAGTATGAAATAATGTCTTTTGCAACAACTTGGAAGGAATTCGAGAACATCATCCTAAGTAAACTAATGCAGGAACCAAAAACAAAACACTGTATGTTTCAACTTATAAGTGGTAGCTAAACTAAGGTTCTGCAAAGGTATGTAGAGTAACATAATGGACATTGGAGGCTTTGAAGGGGGAGGGTGAGAAGAGGTGAAGGAATAGAAATATCACCTACTGGAAACAATGGGCACAGGTGGGAGTGGTAGGTACACTTAAAGCCCAGACTTTTTTGTCACTTTACAATGTGTTCCATGTAACCAAAAACCATTTGTACCCCCCAAAGCTATTGAAATAAAAAGGAAAAAGCCAAAAATAGAATGATAATAAATAAAAATAATACAATTTATTTAAAAATGAAAACTTTTATTTTTCTTATGCTAATTGACCTAACAGATAACACTCTGATCAAAGTAATGTTAGCAACAATGTATTTTATTTTCTATGGATATTTATTTATCTTATGTATATGTATGCTTATATATAGGTGAAACGAATGACAGCAATGATACAAGAAATAGAAGAGACGAATTTGAATAATTTTGCTATTATAAAATACACTACCCATGGAGTAGTACAGTGTTATTTGAAAATAGACTTGAATTAGTTGTAAATGTATATTGCAAACTTTATGGCAAGGAGTAAAAAAAAGAAATTAAAAAAGAAGTATAACTTAAGAAAGGAGAGAAAAGGGAATCATAAAATGCTCAATTAAAACCACAAAAGACAGGGAATAAGTTGAAGACAAAACTAGGAACAAAAAATAAGAACAACAGACAGAAAAGAGTAACAAATATGATAGTTATTAATCTAACTATATCATTAATTACTTTGAATGTTAATGGCCTAAATGCACCAATTAAAAGACAGAGATTGTAATAGTGGATAAAAAATAAAAATAAACTGAAAGCCATTTAATCAATCCACCAAAGTCAATGAAGAGCAAGATTTTACTTTTCCTTTATCAAACTGCTGTGATCTGAGGGCATTATGCCATTCTTATCACAAAACTCATATACATTTTGAATAGAAGTTAAAGTCAACATCACTATATAATATGGACATATAATGCCTATATTTTTCAAGACTGTCATATAACAATGGCAGACGTAATATAGTATAAAGCAAGAATATAGGTTTTGGAGCAGACATAGGTACTAATGTCATATCTGCTACTTACTAGATGTGAAGCACTGGACAGTTTACTAAACGTTATGAGCCTAAGTTGCTTCATTTATAAGTGGGACTAATATGACTTTCCTTGCCAAGTGAAAATTAGAGGAAATAATTTGATACTTGGTACTAAAACCATCTATTACAATGCCTGGCACATAAAAGACATTTAGTAAATGAAATTATTAATAAAAAATCTTTCTGCTGAAGTACCACCATTAAAAATTCACTTCTTTGAGTTAATGAGCTACTCACTTAAGCAGAGACATTTTTAGCCAAAGTTGTAAAATACATAATTTGCCTTTAGCACTTATATTTAGACTCCCTATTTTATGCCCTTTTGTCCTTAAATTGGTATTTGGTTAGAGAAAAAAAGAAAGAGAGATCAGAGAATGCCCAGGAAAAAAAGAAAACTCTCTTTCTAGTCTAGATTTGTGACTTTGGAAGTCAGGTGATAGATGTGACATGTTTAAGAGCTTATTTTTCCAGAAAATGAAGCTGAAACAGGCAGATAATGTAAATTTTCCTGATGTTATGATAGAGTCGGTGCATTATCATTTAAGTACTACTCTTCAAACATGACTAAAAATATGTATGTATGTGTCTTCCTCCAAGTTCATGTATTTCCAATTACCGTAATCATTTATTACTTTTTCGAACATTGCAGCATAAAAATGAGAAATGGCTTTTTGTTAAGAAAATTTGCAAGAGAGAGTGTAATAAAGTGGAACAGCTGCAGCCATGAATTTTATAAATGCTTTGCTGAAAATAACATTAAATGGCAACATCAGTTCATAGATAAAATGCAGTGTTTCATTCTACATGGAAAATTCATCATTGTTTCTTATCAATGATGACAAAAATATAAAATAACCTATCTTGGTTCTTATTGGATAGAAATCATCACCATCATTATTGTCATCGCTATTTGCTGTCATTATCACCATCATTTCTTTATTGAGGACCTAGTGTATGGAGGACACCACTTAAGAAGCTATGGACATAAAGGCAAGGTGCCTACACTCAAAGAACTTAAAATCAAATTAAGAGACAGGTTGGATAAACAAACAGAAAAGCACTCTATCAGGATCACAGTTGGTTGGAAAGTATCTCTGGTCATTAGATACTACTTGGTTTCTAGGCTCTGCATTCCTTCTCTATAAAATGTAGACACCCTGACATATCCACTTCACTTCTGACCATAATAAATATAAATTTAAGGATTTTAAGACTAAATTTTGAAAAATTATGATCAACAAGCCAAATGAGGCCCCAAAACAGATTCATTACACTGTACATATTTTAAATTTACTCTTTGAGTTAGTTGTCCTCATTTTATTTTATTTTATTTTATTTTACTTTATTGAGTTGGAGTTTCACTCTGTTGGCCAGGTTATAGTACAGAAGCACAATCATAGCCCACTGCAGTCAACTTCTGAGCTGCTCAGGTGATCCTTCCATCTCAGCTTCCCCAGTAACTGGAACTACAGGTGTGTACCTCAATGTCCTACTTTTTTTTTTCATTTTTTGTAAAAACAATGTCTTGCTATGTGGCCTAGGCTGGTTTCGAACTCCTGGGTTCCACCAATCCTCTTGCTTTAACCTTCCAAAGTACTGGGATTATAGGCATGAACCACCATGTCTAGCCTAGTTCCCATTTTAAAGTTGATTTGATTCACTTTATAATTTAGATTTTCAACTTTTCTTGCAATATCAAAAGATCTAGCAACACCACATCCATTCTCCACTATACATTAGTTGTTGATGAATAACAGAAACCCTCTTAAGATAAGACATGGGAACTCCATTTATTTTGTGGGCCCTACCACTCCTTTTTCTTCATTAACATCTCTCTTACTTCACCCCCTTTACCTCTCAGTTTCTGTAGGCATTTGAATAAATGTGTAGCCCATGGTCTAGCCACACTTTCAGAATCAGCATGAAATCTCACTCTGGTTTAGTACTGACATAAACTGCTACCTTGTTTCTCCTGCCACATTCCTTGTCATTTCCTCTGGTTGGCAAGTCTTGACTTTTGTCTTCCTGCTACTACCCCCATATCAACAGTATTTCTCTTTGAAAACTATACCCCAAAATATTGAGTCAGATCCTATTTATAGTTACTTAACAACTATACCTTTATCAAATGGCACTAGACTACTGAAATCAATAACGATGAGAAGATATGGTTAGCTAATTTGTTAAATGGAAACACTATTTCATTATATGAATGATTCAGCAAGTTTAAAGTCTCTGAACCAAGTAAAGTTTTTTAGTGAAACCACTGCCTCCTTTCAAAATATGTACGAGTGACAGCAATATAACCCCCATTGAGGTCATTAATTTGGGCAAGGACCATCAAGGAAAACGAAATATTTTAGTTGATATGTCGATTGCGAACTTGATATTCACATAGTGCCAAATTATCACCCCCATGGATGGCTACCTGAAAAGAGTAAAAGCTTAACATTTTAAGATAGCAAGCATACAGCCATTATCTTAACCAAGTTATCATTCACTGGGTTCGGAGTCAGTCACATGTTATGTGTCAATGTGATGCAATATGCAGCACACAGCCTCACATATGAAGGACTCCCATGAAAAATGTTTAACCTGGATAATAAGCTTTAGCTCTAATTTCCAAAAGTATACGGAACATAAGAACAAGTTCAATACAGTTACAAAGAAAATCAGGCAAATCCAAAAGAAGATTTATGTTAAAAGTCAATATTCCCAAATCCTTAAATAGTTCAAATCATGAAAAGATGACATATAGAAAAGAACTGACTTCTAGATTAAAAGAAAGTTAGCAGATATAACAACCAAATGCAATGTATGGTTCTAGGTATAATTCTGTTTAAAAAGATAGCTATAAAATGCATTTTTGGAACAACTGAGGAAATCTGAATATAAACTGTGTATGAGGTGATGTTATGAGAATTATTATAATTTAGGTACTATTATGGACTTGTAATTATGAGAATGGGATAATGTCCTTATTCTTTTTTAAAATTTTTTAAAAAGAGAATCCAATGTATAAAGATGTGGGGTACAATTCAGGGCCAGGTATACAAACATTGATCATGCAGTTACCCTTATTGATGAGGTATGCCCCTCCCTCCTCTAGCAGTTTCCCTCAACCACCAATCACACCCCCCCTCCCCTGACAGTTTCCCATTACTGCCAACCGCTTTGTTATAGTATTATAATTCAGTGATCTATCACGGAAACAAAGAGCAGAGTGCCATATGTTCTCACTCATAAGTGTACCTTGAACAATGATAATGTCTTTTTTCTTAAAAGATGTGTATGTATTTAGAGGTGCCATGTCATGATGTCTGGAACTTGAAACTTACTTTCAAATGGTTCAGCCAAAAACATACAGGTACACATACACAATGAAGTTTCAGTTGGCATGGTATCTGAGTACAGAGGAAGCTTCAAGTGCAGTAAAAATACAGATAACCACCTAGTTCAGTGTTTCACCTTGTAACCATCACCCTGGAAGCAATTAGATACTAAGCCAAGTCCTTCAGGATTGTGGAACTCCCTTACCTATAACTTCCTTCGCTAATTCTTGCTCATTAGCTATCAGCTTAGCTATTCCTTCCCCAATATTGCTTTAGTCCATTTCCATGTTTTCTCACAGTGCTTTGTTCTTCTATCATAGTATTTTTTTACACTAAATTACTTATCTGTCTCTCCCGCTGTGTGGAGGGCTTCTACAGGACAAAGCTAGTATTCCCCACTGTTTCCCAAGTGTTCAGTCCAGTGTCTGGCACAGCATACACATTCAATACATATGACATATCCTGGTATTTAAAACTGAATTCTTGCTAGTTCCTCTCCCGAGATTCGGAGCCTAATTCTTAATCCTTCCTAATAACCGGGGCCCAGTTATATAACAAGATTTCATTGTCTAGCTGCCTACAAGTCTGTCTTAATATCGCCTCCCAGTGGAATCTCATCATGCTGTTCTGTTCATCTGTCAGTGCATCCCTGTTCCGTAATTTTCAAAAACGTCAAACTCAATGTCACTATTCTTTGTTGTTCTATCAAAATGCTGAGATTTTCCGTGGACATTTTTAGACATCTGAGATGAGTGTGTTGAATGGCAGTTTAGTGACACCTTAGCCCTCAAAGTCCATTATCTGGATGACAGTTAAGCTTTATGTAAAAGAGTGATCCAATTGAGTTGTTTCTACTGAATGTGATTAGATAATCATTTATCCTCATTGTCACTCTTTCCTAATTGTCAGCTCTTTCTTCCTGTAAAATCCCAAGGAGACCATCAAATCCAAGTCTAGTTTAAATTTTAAGTGTCTTTACTTCTGGACCTCTGTTTGACACAATGGATGTACATGGATTTATCCCCTCTTAAAGAGTCTATGTGAATCCAAAGTAAAATATATTTATATGTTTAGCAACAAGTCTGCTTTTGTAAATATGAATAAAGAAGTACTGCTAAAATTAGGGACCAGTTATCTTCAAATCTAACACTCATCAGGCAGCATTACAAAATAAAAATGTTTATTAGCTAGCTGTTACTTACATATTTTGAAAGCACCATCAGCATGTTTTATACGTGGAATAAATGAGGTCCCATAATTATCCACACATTTCATAAAACCTCTGGGAAGCAATCTAGTACTCATTCTAAAGGCTAATAAAGGGCAATAACTAGTTTTATGAGGTTTCAAAACATGAATATTTGGATGGCTTTTTTTTTTCCAGAACAGGCAACAAAATTAAGAAGCCTAATACATCCTCCGACTTTCACAAAGAAAGTACATTATCTCTATTTGCCTCACTGCTCCCTTTGGTTAATTGTCAATGGGGCTTGCTGCCAAATGATGCTGGAGTTGGCCACGTTGTAGTCAGCACCCTCCAGCCTTTTTGATTATCTGCCATTTCAGGCTTCAAATGCAGCACCCAGCACAGATGATCAACGTTGTCATTTGCCAGACCAGTTTGTTCTTTGTCCCTTCATCAGCTTACTTCAATATCATACTCATTCAAGGTCCTTGGAGGGTGCATACCTGACCATGCTGTCTCTCTCCTTCTTCTTCATAGCAATTATTACTACATCTGTATTTCCTACTAGAATATATGCTCTATGAGGGCGGGGATTTAGTCTTATCTTGGTAATACCTTTTACCACTGTATCCCTAGCACCTACAACGGTACTGTGAACATACAATGTGGTCAATATTTTTTGCCTACAAATAATCATAAGAGCCAACATATATTGACATTTTACCATGCCACACACTGCTAAGTGTTTCGCTTTTTTTTCCTGCATTTAATCCCCATGAATCTCACTATAAAGGAGGTGCTATAATTATGCCCACTTTATAGTTGAGGACATTTGGGATCAGAAAACTGCATTGTGCTCAGGAAGGCAATACTTGTGATCACTGTTAATGTATCAGTCCTTCCATAAGGAACAATAATGGGAGTAAAAGATATTTAGGAACTTAACATAACCTGGATGCCTGTGGAGATGAATGATAATAGCTAATATTATTGAAAACATTCTATGGGCCAGGCACTATTTGACACTTTACATCTCGTTCAATCTCACAGGAACCCTGTGTAGGAGATACTATCATTATCCCAATTTTATAGATTAAAACTCAGGCACAGAGAAGCTAGGCAAATTTCCCAAGGTCTCACAGCTAATAGGTAGCAGATCTTAAACTCAGACTTGGTTAGTCTGGCCCCTGAAACAGATTCCTGAAGACTTCTAGGATTCCCAAAATGAGGAATTATGTTCTATTATCTTCATAGATAATGGATGAGACAAGGACTTAGAGAAGTTTCTGGTCAGAGGTCACAGCTGGAGAGTATTCTAATTTCAAAACATCTTCCATTTCCATTATCCCTTCACTACCTGAAGAACTCAAAGAAACTGTGTTTCTTCAACATCCAGGAGAATGATGATAGTTTGGCTTAGGGATGGAAGGAGGGTGGAAATGAAGAAAGAAAATGAGGGAAAGACTAACCAAGTTATGAAAATCCTGGGCAACCCTCTTGGGTCCCCTTGCACTGTGGAAGCTTTTCTGTCCTCTCAATAGAGCCTGCTTAAAAAAGAAAAAAGAAAATCCTAGACTGAGAAGAACAAAGCATAGGGAGCAAACAGAGGAAAAAACACACAAAGACTAAGATTTATTTCCACAATGACAAAGAGGGGTTTTGTGTGGGACATGGTATAACATTAGTAGCATGATACAGCCATTAAGGGCATGATTTAATTTCTAGCGGGACTGCTTACTAGCTTCAATTGAACTCGGTTTAGTTTATAACTGGACTGCTTTACTAGCATTTTTAAAATTTGAGTTATTCATTTCAGCTCTCAAAGCCTCAGTTTTCTAACCTATAAAATGAGTGTTATAATAGTGCCTTCCTCGGAGTGTTGTTGGTTGGATAATCTAGTATGTAGCATGTGCTCATTAAATGCTAGCAGCTGCTATTATTGTTAGTGGAGAAACTTCTCTCCCTCTTCACTTCATGCACCAATCCAGAAGAGAGAAGAATAAAAATTGATTGAAACTCAACATATTGGTAACTAATTTGTCATGGAGATAGAGACACTCACTCAGCCATGGGAGTATTGACAACTGAGTCTGCCTTGGAAGCCACAAAAGTCATTCAGTAAAGAGTGATTCCCGAACTAAATTCTGAAAGTAGGCATATGAGCTTCCTATTGTTGCTATAACAGATTACTGCAACCTTAGTGCCTTAAAAAGTACTAATTTATTATTGTATAGTTACAGAAATCAGAGGTCTGAAATGAGTCTCATGGAGCTAAAAACAAAGTGTTGTCCTAGCCACATTTCTTTTGAAGACTCCGAAGGGAAACCATTCCCTTGCCTTTCCCAGCTTCTACAGGTGCCTGCATTTTTTGTTCGTAGCCCTTTCCTCCATCTTTGAATCCTGCAGATAGCATCTTCAAATCTCTCAGACTCTGACCTTCCTACTTCCTTGTTTTATTAATAAGAACCTTGTAACTGCATTGGACCCACCCAGAGAATCTAGGACTCTTCCCTTCTCAAAATCCTTAACGTAATCACATCTAAGAAGTCTGACCACCCATATAATCCACCATATGTGGGTCAGAACATACACCTGGTGGCTCAATTAAGGGAATGTAATATAGGAAACAAGTCACAAAAGTGTTAGAAGGATGGAAAGAACAAATAGGGGAAAGGTGAGGCAAGATAGAGATTAGTAACTGCAAGAAGCTACTGCCACCCACAGGGCTGAGGGACAAAGGTAGGAGGCAATACTACCAGAACCTGGGAACCAGGATCTGGAACTACTAGGCAGGAATGGAAACATTGGAGAAAGAGTCAGTCAACTGAAGCTGGGATTCTGCAGCTTACCAGTAAGAACTAGAGCCACAGAGCAGACTGCTAGAGACCCAGACAGAAGCAGAGAGTAAGGGTGGGTGGGAGTGAAATAACACAGCTTCTGCACTTTCCCTGCCCACCAGTCTCTGCCCAGTGCCTCCTATTGGTCAAATCTAACCAGAAGTAATTTGTCAAGGAATCCCAGGAAAAATAATCGCAAAGGTCAAAATGCTTGCAGAGCAGGGGGAGGATGGAGAATAAACCTAAAAGAAAACTAATGTTTTTTCAGTTTCCCAAATACATCATTACCCTGTTCTTATTCCCTACATCATTACCCTGTTCTTATTCCCTTCACTTGAATTGCATTCCCCTTCTCCTCTTATCTCAAACATTTTCTCCTCTGTAAAGCCTTCTCTGACCATTCCAAGCTTCTGAACTCTAGTATCTCCTTGGCCACACTATTCATTTGGTAATTAAGATAATACTGAGCAGCAGCAATGTTGGTTATCTTTGCTTACCTGTGTGACATGACCACTTAACTACCTTGTAAGCTCTTTATGGGGCAGAAAGACTCACACATTCACATCTCCCATAGACTTCTGGCACATGACAGGTTTTGCTTGGATGTCTGAAACCTAATTCTAATTCAGTATGGCGTTTTCTAGCATTTTAAGATTTCCTGTGACATTCAGGGGCAATATTCAAATATTTGGCAATCAGTATGGGATGGGCACCAACCAATCAGAATATATCCCAGCCTCAGAAGAACAGACTCTGGCTATAAACAACTTGTACATCTGTAATGGTACATGGCTGCTGAATATCTGACTGGGCTATATGGAAAAGAGAACAAGAAACTGCAGCTAAGAGAAATGTGCACTATTTGTACTGTGAGCCCAATTACTAAATTAAAACACACAAAGCAGTAGATTGTGAAAGAGCATGTTCTCTTTTAAAAAGTAGTAAAACATTATATATATATACAAGTTGTATGCATTATATTATAGTTAATTTTTATTATATTATGTTGTATATTAATATATTATTTTAAGCTATATTTTATACATAAAATATATTGATACATATATGCATGAAAATCTACAGTATAATGCAATGATTACTTCTAGCTACTCATTAAGGATGATCATTACTTTCCTCTTGCTTTAGCTTATTTGTATTATCTGATTTTCCTACAAGATTCAAGGAAGATTACTTGTGGAATAAAGTTTATAAACTAAATGAACCTCTTTCCTTCAAATGTTTCATTAATCTCTAGCAGGTAGGTGATGAATGAAAGAAAGAAGGAATGTGGGTTATAATACATGCTCTAACAATATGTTTTTAAAATACCCAATAGCATGGAAAGATTTTATACCTAATACACACTCCCTAGCCCTCAGATAATCAAAGTGAAAAATTAAATTTCATCCAAAAGCACTGTTCCTAAGCACGGTTCTGAGGAGGAAAAAAAAAAAGGTAGCGAGAAAAAAAGCTTATTGAAAGGCATGGCTTAAATGTTTGGATGAAGATTAGTATTTCATAAAATGTTGAGTGGACTGGTTCAGAAAATCATCACTCTTCCTTTTCACTAAGCCTGTCTGTCACCTCAAATGACACCTCAGATAGCGGCTTTTGCATTTCACTCACTGTCAAAATTGTAAACATCCTGTGACTTGACTGCTCAGGTCAACCATAATCTTCATCTCCTCCATGATCAGGCCAAGCGTGGAGTTCATGGCCAGCATTTGAAATTCACAGCGGGCAAACACAAACACCAGGCAGACAGGCCAATCAAAGATGTGGTTACACAACTGATTTCTGTTCTGACCTCTCATATGAGGTGAGCTACTGATTGTGGGTGCCCTACGATGACAATTTAGCTTCCACGAAGTAAGATACAATGTTTCTAGTATGACATATTTGGTGATCTTCATGTAACTATGATTGATTCTCTTTATTGAGACTCTTTATTGCTATTTTAGTTCTATAATTACTTCTCAAAAATCTCCTGTCATGGTGACGCCTCTATTCTTTCCTTCTCATCTCAGACTATTACCAAGACAGCAACAAACCCTGTGTTTTTTCAATCCTGGTTGCTTTCCATTAACTTTCTCTTTCACTTGGACCTCTAAACTAGGTCAGCTCAAAATCTGAACATTCAATTTCTTATTTTCCAGGAATTAACATAACTTATTAATAAGCCTGTGTCTTTAAAGAGGTTTAGCAAAATGTCAACCACATCCTTAGTCTATGAAGATAAGAGCTACATTTAGCTAGTTCTAATTAAAAATAGTTAAAATGCTGTTTGGTATGGGAGATAGGGGGATCTATTCAATTCTTGCCTCATTTCATAAACTTTGACATTTGAGTTTCCTTACTCCTGTTTATGCCTTGATTTAATATTGTTCCATTTAGTTTGAAATACAGCAAGCATCTGAATTGTATTATTGATCCTCATAAAACATGTCAAGTTTACCAGCCTCACATGCAATAAATCCTGGATATGTAAAAGGGATTTTGTGACTCTCATTGTTAGTTAAAGATATCCTTACCAGAGAATTGTATCCTAGAAAAATTGCCCCCTGATAATTATGTAGAATGATCCCTACAGTAATGGATATCAGGCTGTCAGTCAGTTGGATATGCATTCATTGCCATTTGACCAAATCTATAAGGGCAACCTCAAAACCTAAAACAAAGACTTGAGGTTCAGTTATTTATAAAGCATAAAAAGAACAAAGATCTGCTTGTCCACAAACCAGTGCCAGTGCATCCACTTTGTTCTTGTGTTCCTTTTAAGCATTTCCCCATGGCAAAAACAAAAAAAAAACCTCTATGAAAAGGAACTTATACAGTGCTAAAAATATAAAGAGTTTACTTTGTAACTGGCTCTAATTTGGTTGAATGTTCAGACCTCAGGGAGGAGATTCCTAGAGGAAACTGGTATTTCTAAATCTTCTAGAAACAAGGTGCAAATTGGGGAGGAAGGCAGAAAGTGAGCCGTTGAACTCAATCTTATACAATCCATATCACCAAACTCCATGGAAGACAGAAGGTAGCAGGAGTCAATGGCTGGGTTCAGGGTTTTCTAGTATGCAAATGTGTGTGTGTGTGTGTGTGTGTGTGTGTGTGTGTGTGTGTGTGTGTGTGTGTGCACGCGCGCACGTGCATGCATATGTGTCTCTGCATGTGTATATATGTGTGTGTGTGTGTGTGTGTGTGTGTGTGTGTGTGTGTGTGTGTGTCAGAGTAAATTGGAATGTGGAGGTTGTATGCATGCATGAGTGTACATGCATGTGAAGCCCTGTGGTTCTAGTTGTATGTATGTGCAGGTTAAGGGAAGCTTCCAAAGTCAATAATAAAAATAGACTTCAGATATCATTCTCTCTGGTCTTTTTCTGTCATGAAAAATGTCCTTTCCGTTCTTTGAGAGTATTAGCCATATTCTTGACATTATACCAAATGGTATTAAAAAAAAGAGACTTAAATGAGGCCCAAACTTTACCTATACAATGACCATTTGTATACCTAACCCTGAATTGTACCCCATATCTTTAAAAGAAAAAAATAAAAAAAATTTTTAAAGTTTTTAAATACTTTAAAAAATATTTTTCTGACAAAAGGCCAACCAATCTTTGTATCACCTTATGACAGTTAATTGACAGTTCCAGCTCTGCTTTAGTGTACCACTGGAATTATCAAAAGCAGCCAAGAACATGCAACAGGAAGATAGAAAACTGGGACTTCAAGAATCTTCTCTTTTTAGCTGTCCTCAGTATCTAACTGGTATCAAAAGGCTAGAATCTTTTCTGTTTCTTACTTGCCACTTCTCACCTCTCCTAAACCCACATGAATAGGGTGGGACTCTCTTAAAGACAGGACTTCTATCTTATTCACCTCTCTAACCTCAATACTAACACAGTACCTGACGTGAAAGATGGAGTCAATAATTGTTTACTCAATTGCAACAAATTTTGCTACCTCCAAATCATGTTTCCCCTGCTTTTTCAAAGGAAGGTTAATCCTTCAATTCAGCTATTTTTCCTCAAACTCATTCATGGGAGGACTCAATATAGAAGTCCTGAGATGGTTAATTAAATAATCTTTCTAAGGACCTTTTCCTAACACCCTGAAGATGACATTTCCTTTCTTAAAAGTCTATAGTAAAATATATATAATGCATTAATTCATTCAGTTAATATTTTCTGTGATCCTGCTATGTGCTCAGTCCTGTACAGGTTTGTGTGCATGTACTAAGGGTGGGGAGGATATAAAGGTATATGAAATATAGTCTCTATTCTTTGGGAATTTTTCTTGTAAGACAAAGCATAACCCATTTACTCTGGTACAACACTATGTGTGATAAATATCTTATGAGTAATGTTAACAAGGTGCCAGTTCCAAGGAAAACAAGATCTCTTTCCTTTGGTATAGCCTTAACTTCCCAAAAAAAGGGGACATCCAACCTGTGCCTTAAATTGATGATGGTATTGGCACAAGCTTGGACACTCAAGTAGAAGGTCCAAAGTGATGACAGTCACTGAGTTAGGAATTCCTAAGAATGCCCATCTAGGGATTCACTGTGTATTTTTTAAAAGGTAAAAACTTGTGCCTGCAATGCAGAAAAAAATCTGTCAACTTTTGGAGTGCGGCCCTGAAAGGACATTACAGGGATTTAGTATACCCAATGAGCAGCCATTTTAACATTGCCTAAATCTCATGTTTCTTCTAGCAGTTCATTTAACTTACCCTCTAATCACTAGCCAAGGACAGAACTGGTTTCTCAGAGGTAGCTATTGATAATTGTTTTACAACCTCCTCCCCAGCTTGTTTTGTACTAATTAGATTTTCTATTTCAAGTATTTGCCTCCACCCATAAGACTCAAGTTAACCTCATCAGTCTTCCATGACCTTCATGACACAGACCGACCCTGTCACCGTGGCAGCAACTATGTCACTAACTCACCCATCTGCCTGCTGTCCATCACCTGACGTCAGCACCTGTGCTTACCTTCCCCTTAGTGATGACATGGAGCAGACCACCACCCAATCACTGTAATGACTTTCCCCCATCAAAGGTAAGGGTTAAAAGGACTCAACCACAAGCAACCAGTCGCCATTGCTAAGCCATTGCCAAGCCATTGCAGCCATTGTCTTGCTAAGCTATCCTGTGATCATGTGCTCTTTGAGCTATGGCCAGGTCATGTTTTCTTAAGCTTTGGCCCTGTCCCCTACCTTGGGGAGGTGAATCTCCTCTTTCTCTCTCTCTTTAATTTACTTTCTAAATAAACTATATTTTCTAATCTAACTTCTGTGCAATTCTTTGCTTCTTTCATGCGGCATGGGGTCACACACAAGATACCCACACCCCCCGCGGGCCTGACCTAACATTCTGGAGGCCCCGCTGGGAGTGTGTTCTAACAAGCCACAAATGCTGTGCTTTGCAAATCAGACAGGGGGAGAGTAGGTCTTTTCCTAGAGTGGTATGACTCCTCCAGTAAGTAGACCACAGAATGGGTCGTTCTGGGTATGCATGTGCCTTTTCCTTTGAATAATATGTCATTGCCTGTTTAATAGACAGCTGCATTTTAAAGGGAATGAGATGGAATGAGAGAGAGCAAAAGTGAATTCTCAGCAATTTCTTAACAATGGTATATTTCTACCAAGATTCAAAGTTCACAAAAAAATCCACAAGAAAGTTATGAATAGGAAATTTTCCCATAATGAACAGAATTTTGTCTACAAAATGCCAAGCTTCTAGCTAAGTAAAACAAAACACCCAGCAAAAATATTGCCTGCTCAGCATTAAACACTTGGAAGTGTCCAGGAATACCTGGATAGCAGGCCAAAGTCCTCAATTTTTTCCCAGTATGAAACAGAAAAATCAGCATTGTGTAGACAAAGCCTTACTCTACCTATCAGCTAGCCAAATCATTGAGCAGGCTCCCAATTAAAACACCAGACATTTCTGTTTGAGCCTCTAATGCCTCACTGATCTTGAAGAGGAAAAGTGTGCTACAGTATGAATAAATTGGATTTTTTATAATAGTGATTCACCTAATTTGCCCTCAATTTGGTACTAGTCATCCTGCATGACGATTTAAAGGCACCATTCCCTCTTAACCAATCCATTTAAAGAGGATTCATATCTTGTCAGAAAATTTGACACCAAGTGCACAATGGTCCTTACTTTTCATTAGAATCCTTTACATAGTGTAGTTAATGCTAAAAATATTTAAAGTAAATTAAGAATAGAACAAAGAAATGAAGAGCAACTGTGACTGTGACAGGATATGAATATTAATGATGATTTTTTTCATTCCTTTTTCTCATCTAGTACCATTCCCTGTACTTTTTGATTCAAGATCTTACTTATACCAAAATGTTAAATACCAGCCCTTGGTGCTCTGTGATATGATACATATATAAAGACACAATTAATCTTTAGTCTAATATCTGTCTGAGGGATAAGGTGCTAAACCATGGTATTATGGCTCCCCACTGCCTAAGGCATAAAGTCCAATCTCCTTAGCCTGACATATAAGGCCCTCCACAGGCTGGCTCAAATCAGCTTTTTAAAAGTCATCTCTCACTACTGCTTTACACAAATCATCCACTACAGTCACTGGGGTCTGTTTACTGGCCCCCCCAAAAGCTGTAGTTACTCTTCCCTCTGCATATTTACTCAGATTCTGCTCCTCATTTTAATTCTCACATTTTTCACCTTCTACCGACTCCTCATGGCTCAGCACAAGTTCATTGTCTACAAAGCAGCTACCAGCCACACCAAGTCAATTCTGCTTCAAATTAGTACCTTTGCTATATGACCCTCAGCCTGTAGTCAGCTTCAAAGCATCACTCATGATTGTATGAATTATTTTCATTATTTTCATGTATTCTTATAACATTTCAAACATAACTACTTGGTCTTTCTAACTTGATTAGAAGCTTTTTAAGGGTAAGGAATCTCCCACAGAACCAAGAGCATACTGAGCACATAGTGATCAGTATTTAGCACTTAAATGAATGTGCGAAACTCAGGCACTGTTACTTACTTGAAGTCCTTTACCTTTATGAAAGGTGACATAGCCATGTGGCCCTAAAACATCATCCTCATTTCAGTCCTCAACATAACTCATTATGTAACATTTACAACCTATATTCTGCTACCTTCCTTCACACTTCACTCTGCCCATCAAGCAGGACTGTGTCCCACAAATGTCACCCCACTCCCTCCCCCTTTTGTGTCTTTCTACATGTCCTTTCCTTCTGCTGGAATTCCTTGGTACTCCTTTGTTCTCTATGCAAATACTAATTAGGCCCATTCAAGTTTTATTTCCTCTGTGAAGCCCTTCCCTGTATAGCTAGCCAACTACAACTACAATATTCTCTCCTCAACTACACATTGAATTTATCATCTACCACTCATTTGGGGACTTGACTTTTTTTTATACCTGGATATCTTTCCATTGTTCTCTATTGGTTTCATAAAGAATGGCCTGAATAGTATCATCTGATCAACTCATACTTACCCCAAGACTATTTAATTGGTGTTGGAGAGTCAATGGGCAAAGCCCCAACTCCTTAACATAGCATTCAAAGTCCTCCACAAGAGGTTCTAGCAAATGTTACCAGTTTCATTTCTGTCTTAGACAGCTCTGGCTGCCATAACAAAATACTGTAGACTGAGGACTTAAACAACAGAAGTTTATTTCCTCATAGTCCTTAAAACTAGAAGTCCAAAATTAAGGTGTCAGCATGGTCAACTTCTTGTGAAGGTCCTTTTCCTAACTTATAGATGGCTGCCTTTTTACTATGTCCTTGCATGGCATGGTGGGTGAGAAAGAACAAGCTCTCTGGTTCCTCTTCTTACAAGGGCATTAATCCCAGTTTGAGGACCTCACCCTCATGATCTTATCTAAACCTAATTACTTCCCAAAAGTCCCATTTCCAAATACTACCATATTAAGGTTAAGGACTTCAGCATACGAATTTGGAAATGGAAGAAACAATTCAGTCCATAGCAATCTCCCACTATACCATGTATAATCACCCAATTGAATGGATAAGTATAGTCTCAGTGTTTAGGCTCCAGATTCAACCACTTTTTAGCTGTGTAGACTTGGACAAATAATCTATTTTGAAGTTTAGCGTCTTCATTTATAAAATGGGAATACTAATTAATGCATATGATTGCTTCATAGTATTACTGTGAAGAATAAGTGAAATAATTTACATAGAAGACATAGCCCAGTGTCTGACAAGAAGTTAAATGTTCAGTAAATGTACACTATATTTATGACATGCCCATGCTGACTTCTTTTCCTAAAATGTCTTCTCTTAAAGTCTGATTATCATTTGCTAGCAATCCTTCCAGGCCCAACTCCAGATAATACTACTGTATACACCACATGCCTTTTCAGATCCCTTGAATCAGAATTATAGTCTCCATATTCCAGTCTACTGTGGTTATGCCTCTAGTACTTATTGTGGGCTGCCTTAGTCTAGGTGGGTAAGACATTTAAATCCCAAAGCATTAAACAGTAAGCTCATGGCTTGGGGGGATGTGTATTACCCATGGTGCCCAAAGTACTACCTTGTCCACAGTTGGTACTTCATGCAATGATCCATACTGACTTAAAAGTCAGGATAGCCGGGGTTGGTGGCTCAGCCTGTAATCCCAGCACTTTGGGAGGCTGAGGTGAGTGGATTGCCTGAGCCCGCGGGTTCGAGACCCGCCTAGGCAACTTGGTGAAACCTCATCTCTACAACAAAATCAAAAATTAGCTGGGCGTGGCAGCACGCGCCTGTAGTTCCAGCTACTTGGAGGGCTGAGGCGGAAGGATCGCCGGAGCCCAGCAGGTCGATGCTGCAGTGGCTGGGAGCGGCCGCTGCACTCCAGTCTGGGTGACAGAGTGAGACTCCAACTCAAAAAAAAAAAAAGAGTCAGGATACTGTGGTTTTAGTTCTAGTGTTGCTAGTCTTTATGTAGTGGTGGTTCCTTGAAATAATTAATCTTACACCGTTTGCCTTGATTTTTGCAACAATAAAACAGGAAGACATTCTCAGCTTCCAAATATTTCTTACTAATAAGCATGTATGCTGTAGGAACTGCATGGAATCTGATTATGAATCCTAGTCATGCCACTTACTAGTTGTGTCACCCTGGAAAAGTCTTTTAACTTCTTCACACCTTATTTTCCTCCCCTGAAAACAGGAATAATAAGACTTTCTTAAACATATTTTTTATTTTAAGATTGTGGGATACAGTTAAGGGTTGGTATACAAATATGCATTGTTGTATACCTTGTTGATGAGGTGTGCCCCCCATCCCCAGACAGATATTGACTACCGTTAATCCCACCTCCCTTCCCCTCCCTGCCCCCCCCCATAGTTTCCCGCTACGGTCAATCCTTTTCTTATAGCATTACAGTAGGTACGAGTAGCCAACAGATACATGAAGAAATGTTCAACCTCACTAGTCATTAAGGAGATGCAAAAGGACATTTCTTTTAAGGATTATAAAAAGGCTTGTGTAAGGCAGGCTAGAACTCAGTAAAAATTCAGTAAGTGTTAATTAATTCCTTTTTTCCTATGGTTTGAATGTTTGTCCCCTCCGAAACTCATGTTAAAATTTAATTGCCAATATAACGATATTGGGAGGTGGGACCTTTAAGAAGTGCTTAGGCCGTAAGAGCTTTGCCCTCATGGGTTGGTTGAATGTCTTTAAAAAGGAGCTTTGGAAAGCTGTTCCTCTATCTTTACTCTTCCACTCTTCTGCCACATGAGAACAGTGTTCCTACCCTCTAAAAGATGCAATGTTCAAGACACCATCTTGAAAGTGGAGACTAGGCCCTTACCACACACTGAACCTACCAGCACCTTGATCTTGGACTTCCCAGCCTCTGAAACTAGAAGAAATACATTTCTGTTCTTTATAAATAACCCAGTCTCAGATATTCTGTTAGCTACACAAAATAGACTGGGGCAATTACCCATTCCTATCCTGAGTAAGAATGCACTTTCCCAGCTCTGCCTGCTTTCCTATCTCCATTGCCCCTGGGGAACCTATTCCTTTCTAACAGCATTGGTCACTTTCTTGTCTTTATTTTATTCTTCATACCTTTTTGCTCTGCTAAAATACCTATCTCCATCTCTCTCCCTGTTATTTCCCCTCCCAATTTTCATGAAACACAGGTAATAGCCTGGAGTAGAGAAATGTCCCGGGACCACTAGTTTACCACTTGGAGGGGTGGCAAAACAAGAGTTTCTTACACACTATTAAAGCTTCAGTGGAAAACAGGTGTTTCTGGAACCCATGGTTAAAACATAGAATGGATTTTTCCACAGAAGCACAGCTTCACATGGTCATTAGCATCTATATTATTATTAATACAGCATGATCTTTCAGATTATGGGTTACATAGGCGTTTATGGGCTGGCCTGGGACCCTAATTACCAGGGATACTATTGTTCTCTATGGGAAAATGCATTCCACATTCCAAGCAGCTGACTCACAAACAATTTTGGAATATAAGCCACACATGAATTACAAACTTTCTTGACTTATTTTCTATCTTACCAATATCAAGCCTAGAGCTAAGCACTCCAAAGTGCTGACTACTTTCAGAAACCGGATAACTAAAGCAATGACTTGCAGGACCCTGTACACACAATATTCTGTGTTGCAGCAAGTCTTTGAGCTGCACCCTCTGGTTGAAATACCCTGCCACCCCCACCTCCTCGGGATTTTACCTTCTCAGTCTTCCAGGTTTACCTCAGACTTCACATCCTTCTCAAACTCTGGCCAACTCCTCTGATTCCTATGTGGCTAGATACTCTTCTCTGTCCCCTGAAGCCCCATATTTATACCACTTCCAGAACACATATCACAATGCATTGCCACTGCTCAGTTATCTGTTTGCTTGTTTCCCTCTTCCACTTGAGGAGAGTTTACTGAAGGAATGAAATACTGAAGGAATGAAATACCAGGGGCTATAGATCCGACAAAAAGCATGCAGGTAGTTCTCTTCACAGAACAAAAGGATGGGAGCTGGGGGAAAGGCACATGGCTAGACTGAAGAGCAAGAACTAAAAATACCAGCAAAGTACACGAGGTACCATGGCTTAGATGCTAGGTCTTCCACATGCTCTGAATGACCATTGAATGCTCAGTATTTGTGGACTAAATTAAAGAATCAGATTATTATATAATGTTAGAACTACCAGGGAGTTAAGAGAGAAACTTATCCTCCTCTGTCATTTGTCCAAAGGCAAAAATTGAGCCCCAAACAAGGGCTAGGATTTGTTATTCACTCAAAAGAAATATCAGAGTGGTTCTCGCCCAATAGCTCCCGTCTTGACCTAATACAGCCAAGATAAGATAACCATTGTGTTCAAAGGAAACTCCAAACTGTTGCTTTTAAACTTCTCTCTATCTTCTAGGGTCAGCCCTACATAGACTAAAATAAACTAATGTAGGTTGACGAATAAAATCTCTGAGATTAAAAAAAGCCCCTCTCCCTACCAAAACCACCCAACTCAAACTGTTTCCATACAACAATAAAAATCTTCCCTGACACTACTCCCAACAGGTAACAATGTCCTCCTGCAGTAACAATTGCATTCATGCTACATTAGATCTCCCAGGATTTCTGGGAAAGGTATTTTATATTTACATCGACAATATTCTAGAAATGCCCTATATTTATACTGATAATATTTAACTGCATTTTTTAAAAAGCATGAAAATTGTTACCAAAAAATGGCACTGGAATAAACTATCTGAATAGTACAAATGGCCAGAAAGCATATTGCTGTACAGAGGCACTGGTGGAAATTTCCAACAGCAAAAAAAGGTCCCTCCCATTGGTAACATTTTTCCATCAAAATAATGTTTGAATATTTCAGTGGGATTTTCTAGACAGAATTCTCAATGAGTACCTTGAAGAGATCTTCCAATACAGTATCAGTTTGCTTTTCCATCTCTATGTTTGTACATGTTTTATGACTAGTAAGTGGTGGAGTATAAATAGCACTGGACTAGGATTCAGAAGATCTAACTTCTAGACCTGGATCTGCCACTGACCACCTGTGCCATCCTGGGTAGATCATTCTCTTTCTAGATGCATCAATTTCCCCATCTGTAAAATAAGCAAGTGAAATAGACCAGAGTTCCCTCAGAACCCTGCTTTTATGTTTGTATGCATCTGGGCTTAATTTCATTTGTCAAAAAGAGTTCTAGTGCTTTAAAAACATTCACAAATTATTGAACTGTAACTCCTTATGGTCACTTATTGCTCAACAATCTATGATTTTTAATTGACTGTTAGTGCATATGGATCTAGGGATACAGCAGGTTCAAATGGGACTATTTGCAAAAATTTGCTATCAAACTAGAAATTACCTTCTGAAAGTGAAACAAAGTAATGGATAAAGTCAGCCACCTACAGAAATCTTTCCACCTTAAGGCACGGTTTGTAAGTGTGCTGCTGATGAGTTTCCAATGTCAATTCAGTTTCCAACCAGACCAAACTATGATTAATGTAAGCTAAACTATGACAAGTAATGTCATAACAAGTGAGGAAGGAAAAGTGTTTGCTTGGATTCCAGGGAGAGCCAAAGTGAGACTACGTTAATGTGCTCTGTCCAGGAGAATCAGTACTCTGATTCTACAAACAAATACCAGTCTTCTAGAGAGGAATATTTCTGGAGTGGAGAAGGACAATCTGTCATACCACCATAATTTAATGGAAATGCCTCGACAACATCAGATTCCCTTTATTCTAAAATAATCTTCCTTTTTTCTAAAATAATTATCTAAAAGAATTCTCTAATTCTTTATTCTCTGTACTCAAAAAGTAATATTCTGATATACCAAAGTGAGCTTCCAACTAGGAGAGAGTACCCTGTGCAAAAGATCAATACTAGCTGAATACAACTTTTGTCATAAATTAAGAAAATGGACCTCTGGACGATCAGAATAGTCTGATTTTGATTAGCATGAGCAAATTGATCTAATTGAGTTTATATTCTGCAAAACTAAGACCCAAACCCCAAATCTGAAATGACCTTACCATACCAAGAAAGACGTTCATGTATGCCAGTATGCCAGCTAGTTTGAAATGGACTGTACCTCGCTAGCACCATTCTGTCCTTTAATGAAATTGCAAAATAGCAGATTGTCTGTTTCTTGGTGTCCAGTACTAATGACAAAAAAAAAAAAAACCAAACATTTTCCAATCCAGATGCATTAAACCAATTATCTTTGCTATTTTTCAGGGCAATATTTTAGCCAACTGGACTGCCAGGAGGTTCGAAGTCAATGAAGATGTAATTAGTACCTACTATGTAAAAGGCAACAACTACAGGAAAAACTAGGTGAAAATTTTAAAAAGGTGCCTGAATCACTACTGCAAACCTACAAATGAATACTGATGAAAATAAAATGAAAAGCCCTTTCATATCTAAGAATGGCTCTGTGACTTTACTTCAAACTTCCAAGAACAGCACATATGATGTTGCATGACGTAACTAACCTTTATCTTCCTGGCCTCATTTTCAGCCATTTTCTCAACATACACCATACCCCCAGTCCTATAATATATTGGCAGTTCCCTGAGTGCAGTATGCACTCTTACATGTCCATACTTTTTACATGTGTAGTTTCTTCTACCTAGAGTATCCTTTTTGTGCTAAACTTTCTGATCAAATGTCATCATATTTTGTAAGCCACCACTGAGAATGAGTTGTGTCTTCCTATGTATCTCTATAGAGCCCTGTATATATGACATTAAAGCTCTTACATTGCTGTATTGTAATTGCTGATTTTCTTGTCTATGTTCCCTCTTACAACTCCTTGAGAGAAAATTTGGTATTTTGTTCATTTCTGTATCTACAGTTACCTAATAAGCAGTAGGCACTTATGAATAGTTATGCACCACATAATGACATTTCAGTCAACCACAGACTGCATATACAACAGAGGTCTCATAAGATTGTAATAGTGCCTTAAAATTTCTTTTTTATGTTTAGACACAAAAATACTTATCATTGTGCTATAATTGCCTACAGTATTCAGTAACATGTTATACAGGCTTGAAGCCTAGGAGAAATAGGCTATACCAAATAGTCTAGGTATGTAGTAGGCTGTACCATCTAGGTTTGTGTAACTACACTCTATGATGTTTGCACAATGACAAAATCACCTAATGATGCATTTCTCAGAACCTAACCCCATCAGAGAGCAGTGCATGACTGAATATGTTTGTTGAATGAATGACTAAATACCCGCATAAGAAATAGTACAGTAGAACAACGGGGATATGATCCAACCAATGGGAACCATTAACTTGAGTTATAAACAGTTCACTTCACATAGTCACACACCGAAATTTCCAATGTGGTTTCTTCATGTCTGAAATGATCCCCCCAGTGGCACAGCCATAGTAAAGCCATCAAACACTGGATATTTTCTTATTAATTGTTGGTCACTTTCTTAATGAAACTCAAAATAAATCATTCTACAGGGAGCACATTGTGCACAATAACTGGAGGCTAAAAGAAAGAAGAGAAAATCAACACTAGTTCTGGGTTAGGAAAAGGTTACAGTGCCTTTCCATTCTTCCAAGAGCTCTTTGTGAATTGGATCCCACATTCATCTTTCCTTCTGGGTATTTGAAATAATGTCAGAGTAAGAAATAAATGTCAGATGAGCTGAAAAATATCTGGCTAAGAGGATAGCATTTCTGACACAGCTGAAGAAAGGCTATTCAAAACTTCCCACATAAATGTGGCTTTCAAACATTTATAGACCTGAGGCAATGTAGCACTTTCTGGGGAGGGTAGAAAGCATTTATTTTCTTGTTCCTCCTCCAGCTTTTCGACAAATACTTTTTCCTCCTTTCAGTGATATTATTACACTTCAGTTTACCTTTTAAAAACAGTGAAAGAAGAAAGAAAAAAAAACTATCAGTAATAGTGACAACGTTATTGCTTCAAATGGTCATTTTTGACCTAATTTCTATCATCTGGCCTATGGCAAGATTGAAAAGTTTTATCTTCTTTTCGAACATGATTCCTCTTTCTTTCAACTTATTTTTCTCTCCTCCCTTTTTTTCCCTCCTTTCCCCCTCCATTTCTCTCAGGTACCCCTGGAGTTGTTATTTTCCAATGTCCTATACATATTCTGTAATTTGGCTTCAGTTAAAATTATTGAATTGACTTTGGTGCCATTTCTAATTTTTTGGCATATATTGATTTCAGTTTTAGGTGCTTAATTTCATGCTATTATAGATAAATTCTGGTTTTCACACTTCAAAATCAAAGATACATGTTTTAGCTATGGTGTAGATTATCCATTAATATTTCATTTTTATTACCTTAAAGCACAACTTTGTATTGAGAGTAAACTAAAATGATTGATGGATGAATACACTGGGTCCTCTCATAGCCCTAATGGGAATTTTCTGTACAAAGCAGCAAGAGCGTCTAATGTCTGAAAGCATTTCTTTACAATGCAGACTCTTGGATTAGGTACCACAAGGGTATCAGGAGACCGAAGTCCCTGTTAGTTATTCTCATTCTGGAGTCAAATCAAACCTCCCTCAGAATTGTGCCTAGGCTTGTCTGGGTCTGTGTACCAGATGCATCCCTGTAAGAAGAGGAGCATTTAATTTTACATAGTTATCACAGATTTGTCTCCTTAATGACAACTCCCTTTGCCTTTTAATTCACCCAAGCAATCTTGCACCCCAATTGTGATTTCCCAAATGATAGGTGAGAACAAATATTTCAATCCTTTTGGCAGAAAGATTTATCATTGTAAATTAATGAATTGGCTTTTAAACATTGCTCTGTGCTTTTGTGGTATAAGTTTGATTTTCCAGAGCTAAATCAAACTGATATGAACACCACCAAGGTCAACCCACAAAATTGAAACCAAACAGAAATAGGAAGACCTAAATCTTCAGCATCCTCATTACATATGCTATGTTATACAAAGTCCTTAGCATAGCATTTTATACCCTTAGTAATCTGTCCTCTCCCCTTTTTGCTTTAAACTTCTGCACCTCTACTACACTATACTACTTCTATTCTACAGTATTCTACTTCTACTACACTATAGCTACTCTAACATCTATGCATTTTCTCATGTTCCATCCCTATACCACCTTCTAGTCCAATTTTGCCTAGTGAATCCAAGACCCAATGCAAGTTTAGCCATTCCTAAAAGACTTCTCCCTACTCCTTAGGCAGAACTGATATTTCCTTGATGAGGTCATGGAAGTCGATTTATGTCTCTAATAATATATATATATATATATATATATATATAATATTGCATTATATTATAGTTATGTAACTATATTCATTACTCAGACAGTGAATGCCTTGAGGACAAAGTATGTCTCATTTATATTAATATCCAATCTCCAGAATTAGAGTCACACCCTCTTTTGTACTCTCACGGCCCTTGGGCATACCTCTCTTTTCACATATAGTACTCTATATCAAAACCATGTATTTACAAGTCTATCTTTTAGACTGTGAACTCCTTTTTTATTTTTTAGCAAACATATATAGTGCTTACTGAGGCCAAGACAGTCTTCTAAGTGATTAACTTATTTTAATTCTCACAACAACCATATGAGGTACTCTTGTGTGTACGTATGTATAGTAAATATGTATATATATATATATATGTATGTATGTTGAATATGTATATGTGTGTGTATATGTACGTAAGAGTATGTATTTATATGGGGATAGGTGAGTGTGTATATGAAACACTGAGGCACAGAGGTCAAATAACTTTCTAAAAGTTCCTCTGGATCAGTTTATTCATTCTTGTATCCATAGCACAGGAAGAGAAACACACAAAGTGTTCAAAAGATATTTGGAAAAATGAAGTGGAACACAGACCTTAATATCTTTAGCCCCATTTTCTGACCACATAAGCTACCATTAAATGGGTAGACTAACAATTTGGATACATTTACAATTTAACAGTGACCATAGTGTGAACATATTGATTAATGTCTAAAAGAATGATCTAATCACAGACATTAATATAGCCCTATTACTAGCCATCAAATAACATGAAAAATCAAATAATTCAATAATATTTATTGAGCACCTATTATGTGTCAGGAACTTTGCAAGTACTGGGGCTATAACAGAGGATGAGACAAAATTCCCTGTGTTGTACTCATGAAACTTACATTTTAGTAGAAAAAGACAACACCAAAACAATTTTAAAAAATTTAAATACAGAAAGATAAGCTGGAGGGTGGAGGAAGATGTAGGCAGAGCCAGTCTGACTATGTGAGTCCCTGTGTGAGTGAGTGAGTGAGTGAGTGTATGGACAATTTTACATATGTGTCTGTGAGTAATGGGCGTGTGAGTGGCTGACTGAGTGGGGACTCAGGAGCAAGTGGCCAGGGCTCTCCTGATGAAGTGGCTGGTTCCACAGCTGCTATGCTTGGACCCTAGTGTTTCCCGGGGTACAGAAGCTGAGTGACATTTTTTTTTAAATTAGCAAAACCCTCCCCAGGAAAAAGCTGCCAGGAATGACTTCCAACTCCAGGCTCTGCCTCACTGCTGCAGTTCCTGGCTGGACACTAGCAGCAAGGGCTGCAGAGGAGGCACAATCAGCGAGCCAGAGGAAGCGCTCCACTCTGCCACCATCTTGAAAACTGGGCAGGAAAGTACTCCGGCTTGCTCACCATGGAGCAACAGACCCAATCTCTATGTCCAGCGGGTTAACTACTCAGGGGTTGATCATAACCCAGAGGGAACACCTTGAAAACACAAACTTCAGAGGGATAGAAAGAATGCTGAGTCTCTGGCACCCCACCCACTACCCAGATTCAACGATAGAACAAAGGGTGCGACCAGAAAAGGAGTAGGAAGATCCCCAAAGATATCAGCTGACCATCCTCCTTCTCCCCAGCAATCCTCTGAACATTAGAACCACATGACTGGGGCATGACTGACCCAGGTGGAGCCTGGATGTCAGCACGATAGGAGGACTCTACTCCAGGGTAAGCCTGACTGGGGCATCTGCCACAACCAGTACCTGGGGAGGAGACAATACTGCACCTCTCCACCAGAGGGAAACCCTAGACCACGTAAGAGTGGGAGGGGAGAAACAAAGCCCGCACACCATCACTGCCCTTCCTCCTTCCGTGGGCCATGCACTGGGGAGATTGTGGATGTGGCTGCAGCACTACAGGAGACAGCAGAGGGGTTTACCTATGAGCAGCTGGAAGTAACAATTACAGAACCTGCCACAAGAGGGCAGGTTTTTTCTTTTAATTTTTTTCTCCTCTTTTTTCTTTGTGCACGAATCTGTATAGGAGGGTTTTATTTGCATTTCTCTCAGCTTTTTGTCTTTTATTTCTTTAATTTTTGTTTTTTGTTTATGTGTGCATATAAATTATTTAGTGTTCATCTTTCAGCTTTTTCTCTTTTTTTAGTTTAATGTGTATGTGAATGTATGTGTGAGGGTTCCATTTGCATTACCCCTCCTTTTTTTCTTTTTATTTTTACCTTCTCCTTTCTTTTGTGTTGGGCGTGTGTGTGTGTGTGTGTGTGTGTGTGTGTGTGTGTGTGTGTGGTGTGTGCATGTTCGATTTTCTTTTTTTTTTCTTTTCAGTGTGTTTTGGTTTTTGTTTGTGTGTGTGTTTGTTTTTTGCTTTGGTTTCTGCTTTTGATTTTCTATGGTTTTTTGTCCATCCTATTTCATTCTACTTTTCTCTGTTCTTCTCATTGCTATTGCTTTATCTTGGACTCAGGGGCACACACATGTACCCATTGCATCATCATATAGAGTGGTGGCGGGGAATGTGTCTTAGAGAACCCATATCCCAGTCAGTGAAAATTTTAATATGCAAGTAGTTTCTGAATCCTAGCTCCCCATCCTCCACCTTATTTGCCTCTCAAAACTATAAGTGACAGCAAAGCTTCTCACCCTCAGCCCTGTTTCAAAACAGAACAAATTCAGAGTCCTGATCAGAGAAGAATAAAGGGGTGAACAAATATTAGAATTGAAAGCCCCTCTCACTACCAATGAATAATGGAACTAAAGAAAAAGAAAGAGACCTTTCATAAATGAGGAAAAATCAATGGAAGAACACAGGTAATTCCCAATGTTACAAAGAGAAAACATCTGAAAAATAAGACCACAGAGCCTCAACAATGGAAGTCACCAACGACTAGCCCTAGAATACAACAGGGATTAGGGAATGAATGGAAAGAGTGAATAAGACTCAAGGAAGGCAAAATGCAACACTGAAAGAACTTATAACAGAGATTTTGGCCATAAAAAAACTTCATCCGGGAAATAAATAACAAGATGACAAGCATGGAAAGCAGAATTACTCATGCAGAAGAAATAATCTCAGAATTTGAAGACTAAAATATGAAATTAACCTGATCTGTAAAACATAGAAAGAAAACTAGAAAGAAAAAAAGTCTCTAAGAGATGGGCAATTATATTAAGAGGCCAAACCTATGCCTGATTGGTACCCCAGAAGAAGAAAGGGAAAGGGAGAACACCAGGAGGTTATCCAAGAAAATTTTCCCCATCTCACTACAGATGTGACCAACCAAACACAAGAGATACAGAGAACCCCTGAAATATGTCAAAGAAAATCAATCCCTAGACACATAGAAATTTGTCTACAAAAAGGAGGTACAAAAGAAAAAATCCTGAAGGCAGCAAGTTAGAAGGGTCAGACTACCTACTGGGGAGGACTAATCAGAACAGCAGCAGACCTATCAGCAGAAACACTACAAGCTAGAAGAGACTGAAGTAAAATTTTCAAAGTCTTCAACGATAAACCACTTCAACCAAAAATTTCCTATCCAGCCAATCTCAGCTTCATCAGCAATGGAGAAGCAAAATCCTTCCCAAACATCCAATCTCTAAGATATTATGCAGCTTCCAGATCAGCTCTACAGGAGATGCTTAAAAAGGTATTACAGGAAGAAAGAAAGAAAAAAAAAGAATGACCACACACTTCCCAAGAGAACAGGAGAACACAGAATCAACAGAGAATACATCACAACTGCAAACATGAAAACACACACATACATCAATCCAAGAGTTAAAAGAAAACAATGAAAAACTTTATAGAACCTTATGATGAGAATAAACACATTTCAATAATCAACTGAATGTGAATAGACTAAAAGCACCACTGAAAAGATAAAGATTGGACAAACTGTATTAAAAAAATAAAAAACAGGCCAGGCTCGGTGGCTCAGCCTATAATCCTGTGCTTTGGGAGGCCAAGGTGAGTGAATTGCCTGAGCCCACACGTTCAAGACCAGCCTCAGCAACTTGGCAAGACCTCACCTCTATAATAAATAAAAAAAAAAAAAATTAGCCGGGCATGGTAGTGGGCACCTGTAGTTCCAGCTACTTGGAAGGCTGAGGCAGAAGGATCACTGGAGCCCAGCAAGTCGAGGTCGTGGTGGCCAGGAGCGTGCCACTGCACTCCAGTCTGGACGACAGAATGAGACTCCAACTAAAAAAAAATAAAATAAATTAAAATAAATAATTTTTTAAAATGACCCAATTATTTGCTGTATCCAGGAAACTCATCTTACCACAAGGGATGCTCATAGACTCAAAGTTAGAGGATGGAAAACAATTTTCCAGGTGAATGGAATACTAAAGAAGGCAGGAGTCATGACCTTAATATCAGATAAAACAACCTTTAAACTATAAAAAAATTAAAAGATATTGAAGGAAACTACATAATGATAAAAGGTTCATCAACAAGAAATATCCATCCTAAACATATATGCACCCAGCACAGGAGCACCAGCATTTATAAAGCAACTACTAAGTAAACTAAAAAAAGATATTCACTCTAACACTATGCTGGAGATGTAAATACACCACTAACAACCCTACATAGATCACTGAGGCAAAGAAATCAACAAAGATATCCAGAAACTCAACCTGAAGCTTGACCAAATGAACTTAATAGATATCTACAGAACATTCCACCCAACAACCACAGAATACACATTCTACTAATCACCACATGGAACGTACTCCAAGATTGATCTCACCCTTGGCCATAAATCAAGCATAAACAAATTTCATAAGGTCAAAATACTGCCATGCACCTTCTCAGACCACAGCAGAATAAAAATAAATATCAACACCAACAAAATTCACACAAAGACATGGAAACCAAATAGCATGATGCTGAACAACTCTTGGGTCAACACAGAAATCAAAACAGGAATTAAAAGAGTCCTGGAAACAAATAAAAATCAATAAACATCTTACCAAAAGCACTGGGATGCCATGAAATCAGTAACACACAAGAAAATGGAAAGATCACAATTTCCAGTTTTTAACAAACCACCTAAGGGAACTGGAATGACAAGACCACCAAAATCCTAACTTTAGCCGAAAAATCCAGATCACCAAAGTAAAAGCCTAAATATGGGAGATGAAAGACAAAAATATCATAGAAAAAAAATCAACAAAACAAAAATCTGGTTCTTTGAAAGGATAAACAAGATTGATGAACCACTAGCCAGAATGACCAAGAAAAAGTCCAAATAAACACAATCAGAAAGGCAAAAAATCAAATCACAACTGACCCCAAGGAAATACAAAAGATTGTATGCACACCCGTATGGAAACAAACTTGATAACCTAAATGAAATGAAGGACTTTCTGACATCACACAAGCTCCCAAGATTTAAACAAGAAGACATTCAGACACTAAATAGACCAACCACAACCCAGGAAATTGACCCCACTGTAAAAAAAATAATAATAAAAAACCTACAGAAAAAAAAGCCCTGGACCAGATGGTTTTCCAGCAGAACTCTACAAAACATACAAGGAGAATCTGATACCAGTCCTATTGAAAGTATTCCAGGCAATTGAGAAAGGTGGAACTCTCCCCAAATCATTTTATGAAACTAACATCACATTGATACCCAAACCAGGTTAAGTTCCAACAAAAAAAGAGAGCTACAGGCCAGAATCCCTGGTGGACATAGATGCAAAAATTCGCAACAAGATTCTAGCAAATCATATTCAACAACACATCTCAAAAGTCTTCCACCATGACCAAATAGGCATCATTCCTGGGATGCAGGGCTGGTTCAACATCCACAAGACCATAAATGTAATCAAATACATCAACAGATGTAAAAATAAGAACCACATGATTATATCATTAGATGCAGAAAAAGCTTTTGATAAAATCCAGCATCCTTTCTTGATTAAAAAAAAAAACTGCGAACACCTAGGCATAGAAAGAACAAAGATCAAAATATTAAGCACCATCTATGACAAACCAACAGCCAACATATTGCTAAATGTACAAAAACTATAAGCATTTTCCCTGAAAACCAGAACAAGACAAATGTGCCTGCCATCATCCCTCCTGTTCAACATAGAGATGGAAGTCCTAGCTGGAGCAATTAGACCAGAGAAGGAAATCAGAGGAATTCAAACAGGAAAAGAGGAAGTTAAGTTATACCTCTTTGCTGAAAATATGTTACATCTTGAAAATCCATGAGAATATGTCAAAAACCTCCTTGCACTAATAAGGTCTTTGGCAAAATCTCAGGGTACAAAGTAAAGGTGCAAAAGACAGTTGCATTCTTATGCACCAGCAATAAGCAGGCAGAGAACCAAATAAAAAGCATAATCCCATTCACAATAACCACAAAAAAAGAAATATCTAGCATCTTCCTAACCAGAGAAGTGAAAGGTCTTTACAATGAAAATTACAAAACACTACTCAGAGAAATCCAGGAAGACACAAAAGAATGGAAAATTATTCCATGCTCATAGATAGGAAGAATCAACACTATTAACGTGTCCATCCTACCAAAGGCAATCTACAGATTCAATTCAATACCCATTAAATTACCAACCATATTCTTCTCAGACATGGAAATGACAATACAGAAATTCATATGGAGACATAAATAACTACTAATAGCCAAAACAATCATCAGCAAAAGAAACAAAGTGGAAGGTATCACATTTAAAGACTTTAAACTTTACTATAAGGATACAATCATCAAAACAGCCTGGAATTGCCGGGCTTAGTGGCTCAGCCTGTAATCCCGCGCCTTTGGGAGGCTGAGGTGAGTGGATTGCCTGAGCCCGTGGGTTCGAGACCCGCCTGGGCAGGGAGACCTCATCTTTACAATAAATCAAAAAATCAGCCGGGCGTGGTAGCGCATGCCTGTAATTCCAGCTACTCGGAAGGCTGAGGCAGAAGGATCGCCGGAGCCCAGCAGGTCGAGGCTGCGGTGGCTGGGAGTGGCCACTGCACTCCAGTCTGGGCGACAGAGTGAGACTCCAACTCAAAAAAAAACAGCCTGGTATTGATACAAGAACAGACATATAGACCAATGGAACAGGATAGAGATTCCAGAAGCAAAACCTCAATTTCTCAACCAACTCATCTTCAACAAAGCCTCTACCATCAACCACTGGGGAGAGGAGAACCTATTCAGTAAATGGTGCTGGGAAAACTGACTGACAACATGCAGAAGATTGAAACAAGACTCCTACCTATCCCCATACACAAAAATCAACTCTAAATGGATCAAAGACCTAAACATAAAACCTCAAACTATAGGAATCTTAGAAAATGCAGGAGACAGCCTTACAGAAATCAGAGTAGGCAACCAATTCCTGACCAAAACCCCAGATGTCCATGCCATAAGAAATAAGATAGACAAGTGGGACCTAATTAAACTGAAAAGTTTCTACAAAGCAAAAGAAACCATCTAGAGAGTGAAGAGACAGTTCACAGAATGGGGGAAAAAATATTTGCCAACTGCATATCTGACAAAGACCTAACATCCAGGATTTACAAGGAACTCAAACACGCCAAAAGGAAAAAAACAACCTCATTAAAAAGTGGGCATCAATATATACTTCTCAAAACAAGATATAAGGGCAGCCAACAGACACATGAAAAAAGTGCTCAGTCTCACTAATCATCAGAGAAATGCAAATTAAAACCACATTGGGATACCATCTAACCCCTGTAAGAATAGCCATCATTAATAAAACAAACAACAACAGATGCTGGTGAAGATGTGGAGAAAAGGGAATGCTTCTACACTGCTGGTAGAAATGTGAACTAGTCAACCTCTATGGAAAGCAGTATGATGATATCTAAAAGAACTAGAAATAGACCCTCCATTTGACCCAGCAGTCCCCCTACTGGGAATATACCTGGAGGAACTCAAATCATTCTACAAAAAAGATACCTTCACATGCATGTTTATTGCCACACTAATCACAATAGCAAAAAAATGGAACCAACCATGCTGCCCACTGAAACAGGACTTGGTTAAAAAAATGTGTTACATATACACGATGGAATATTACACATCCATAAAGAAGGGAAAACATATGGACTTTACAGCAACATGGATGGATTTAGAGTCTACCATACTTAGTGATCTATCACAGAAACAGATAGCCGAGTACTGCATGTTATCACTCATAAGTGGACCCTGAACAGGGATTGGCAAGTAGCAGGATACTGCCATGGAGGCAAAGATGGGCAGGGGGGAGGTCACATAACATACATAACATCAATCTCACACCAGGCAAAGTAGGGATCAAAGTGAGGCCCAAACTCTACCTATATGATGATCACTTGTATTCCTAATCCTGAATGGTAAACCACATCTTTAAAATAAAAACTTAAAATTAAAAAAGATAAGCTGTACTTAAAAAAATTAAATACAGAATCTGGCTGGAAGTAGTAAGCACTATGAAAAACAATAAAGTAAGATAATTATTCGGATAATTTTGATAATTCAAGAAGAAAATACATTAGTCTTGATTATGTGACAGTTTCAAGTGTTTATTATTGACTAATTTTGATTCTGCAGGTTGCATAACATTCAAAATGCAAATTTACACTTAAATTCCTCATTATGGGGACACTACACAGGCAAATATCTCTTTTTTTATTAATCAATATTATTTATTATGGTTTTGTGGGGTGCAGTTAAGGGTCAGGTGTACAATTACATTTCATTCAGGCACCCTGTTGATAAGAGGTGTTTTCCCATCCCCAGACAGATATTTGCTACTGTTAATCCCATCCCCCTCCCCCCCATAGTTGCCCAGTACCATCAGTCATTTTCTTATAGTATTACATTGGGTGTTCAAGGTCCACTATATGAGTGGGAACAGGTGATACTCGGATCTTTATTTCTGTGAGAGGTCACTCAGTATTATAGACTCTAGTTCCATCCAGGTTGCAGCAAAATTCATGATTTTGTTCTGTTTTATGGCTGTGTAGTATTCCATCGTGTATATGTACCACATTTTTTAATCCAGTCCTCTTTTGATGGGCAGCATGGTTGTTTCCAGATTCTTGCTATTGTGAACAATGTTGTGATAAACATACGTGTGCACATATCTTTCTAATAGAGTGATTTGAGTTCTTCAGGGTATATTCCCAGTAGGGGAATTGCAGGGTCATATGGAAGGTCGATTTTTAGAGCTTTTAGGAATCACCACACTGCTTTCCACAGAGGTTGCACTACTTTACACTCTCACCAACAGTGTAGAAGTGTTCCCTTTTCACCACACCCTCTCCAGCAGCTGTTATTTTTTGAGTTGTTGATAATTGCCATTCTGACTGGAGTTAGGTGGTATCTCAGTGTGGTTTTGATTTGCATCTCCCTGATGATTAGTGAGGTTGAGCATTTCTTCATGTGTTTGTTGGCTGCTCGGATGTCTTCTTTTGTGAAGTGTCTGTTCATATCTTTTGCCCATTTTATAATGGGGTTGTTTGTTTTCTTCTTTTCAGTATGTTTCAGTTCCTTGTAGATCCAGGATGTTAAGCCTTTGTCAGACCTAGAGTTGGCAAATACTTTTTCCCAGTCTGTAGGCTGTCTCTCTGCTCTCTTGATGGTTTCTTTGACTTTGCAGAGGCTTGTCAGTTTAATAAGGTCCCACTTGTCTATCTTCCCTCTTATGACCTGTGGGTTTTGGGTTTTGTTCAGGAATTGGATGCCAGTTCCAATTTTCATGAGGGCATGTCCTTCCTTATGGTTTAAGGTTTTACATTTAGGTCTCTGATCCATTTGGAGTTAACCTTTGTGCTTGGGGATAGATAGGGGGTCCTGTTTCAATCTTCTGCATGTGGTCAGCCAGTTTCCCCAGCACCATTTACTGAATAGGTTCTCCTCTCCCCAGTGGTAGGTGGTGGAGGCCTTGTCGAAGATGAGTTGGTTGAGAAATTGAGGTTTTGCTTCTGGAATCTCAATTCTATTCCATTGATCTATATGCCTGTTCCTGTACCAATACCAAGCTGTTTTGATGATTGTAGCTTTATAGTAAAGTTTGAAGTCTGGTAATGTGATACCACCTGCTTTGTCTTTTTTTGCTGAGGATTGTTCTGGCTATTCTTGGATGTTTGTGTTTCCGTATGAATTCCTGTGTTGTTTTTTCTAGGTCTGAGAAGAATGTTGCTGGTAATTTGATGGGTTTTGCATTGAATTTGTAGATTGCCTTAGGTAAGATGGACATCTTCACATGTTGATTCTTCCAAACCATGAGCATGGCATATTTTTCCACTTGTTTGTGTCATCTTTGATTTCTTTGAGCAGTGTTTTGTAATTTTCATTGTAAAGATTTTTCACATCTCTGATTAGGATGATGCCAAGGTATTTCATTTTTTTGGTGGCTATTGTGAATGGAACTGTGTTTTTTATTTGGGATTCTGTTTGTTTATTATTGGTGTAGAGAAATGCGATTGTCTTTTGTACATTTATTTTGTATCCAGAGACTTTGCCAAAGGCCTTTATCAATGTAAGGAGGCTTTTGACAGATTCTCTTGGGTTTTCAAGGTACACAATCATATCATCTGCAAAGAGAGATAACTTGACTTCCTCTTTTCCTATTTGGATACCTCTGATTGCCTCCTCTTCTCTGATTGCTCTAGCCAGGACTTCCAATACTATGTTGAACAGGAGGGGTGAGAGTGGGCATCCTTGTCTAGTTCCAGTTTTCAGGGGAATTGGTTCCAATTTTTGACCATTTAGGAGTATGCTGACTGTGAGTTTCTCGTAGATGGCTTTTACTATTTTGAGGTATGTTCCCCGTATGCCTAGATGTTCAAGGGTTTTTATCAAGAAGGGGTCTGGATTTTATCAAAAGCTTTTTCTTCATCTAATGATATGATCATGTGGTTTTTGTTTTGACATCTGTTGATGTATTTAATTACATTTATGGTTTCACGAATGTTGAACCATCCTTGCATTCCAGGAATAAAGCCTACTTGGTCATGGTGGATGATTTTTGACATGTATTGCTGAATCTGGTTTGCTAGGATCTTGTTGAGAATTTTAGCATATAGGTTCATCAAAGATATTGGCCAGTAGTTCTCTTTCTTCGTTGGATCTTTACCTGGCTTGGGTATCAATGTGATGTTGGCTTCGTAAAATGATTTGGGGAGAGTTCCATCTTTTTCAATTGCCTGGAATACTTTCAGTAGAATTGGTATCAGCTCCTCCTTAAATGTCTTGTAGAATTCTGCTGGAAAGCCATCTGGACCACGGCTTTTTTTGTAGGAAGTTTTCTTATTATGTAGTCAATTTCCTTGATTGTTATTGGTCTATATAGGGTCTTAATTTCTTCTTGTTACAACCTAGGTAGGCTGTGTGATGTCAGAAAGTCCTCCATTTCCTTAAGGTTTTCAAGTTTGTTTCCATACAAGTGTACGTAGTAGTCTCTAATGATCTTTTGTATTTCTTCAGGGTCAGATGTGACTTCATCTTTTGTGTTTCTGATTGTGCTTATTTGGTTTTTTTCTCATTTTTTCTTGGTCAGTCTAGCTAGGGGACCATCGATCTTGTTTATCCTTTCGAAGAACCAGCTTTTGGTTTCATTGATTTTTTTGTATTATCTTTTTGTCTTCTATGTCCTGGATTTGGGCTTTTATTTTGGTGATTTGGATTCTTCTGTTGAAATTAGGGTTTTTGTGGTCTTGCTTTTCCAGCTTCTTTAGGTGGCTTGTTAGGTTGTGAATTTCTGTTCCTTCCATTTTCTTCATGTGTGTTTGTAGGGATATAAATTCCCCTCTTACTACAACTTTCAGGGCATCCTAGAGATTTTGGTAGGATGTTTCTTCATTTTCATCTGTTTCCAGGTATCTTTTGATCTCTGTTTTGATTTCGTCATTGACCCAGGAGTTGTTTAGCATCATGCTGTTTACTGTCCATGTCTTTGTGGGTTTTGGAGGGCCTTTGTTGGTGTCAATGTTTATTTTTATTCCACTGTGGTCCGAGAAGGTGCATGGTAGAATTTCAGTCCTTTTAAACTTGCTTACACTTGATTTATGGCCAAGTACATGGTCGATCTTAGAATATGTTCCATGTGGTGATGAATAGAATGTGTATTCTGTGGTCTTAGGATGGAATGTTCTGTAGGTATCAATTAAGTCCATTTGGTCCAAAGTCACATTGAGGTTTCGGATCTCCTAGCTGATTTTTTGTCCTGATGATCTGTCTAGGGTTGTGAGTGGGGTATTAAAGTCCCCAGTTATGACAGTGTTAGAGTCAATATCTTTCTTTAGTTTTCCAAGAAGTTGCTTTATGAAAGTTGGCGCACCTATGTTGGGTGCATATATGTTTAGGATAGATATTTCTTGTTGATGGATTGAGCCTTTTATCATTATGTAGTGGCCTTCTGTATCTTTTTTGATTTTTAATAGCTTGAAGGGTATTTTGTCTGCAATTAAGATCGCTACTCCTCCTTTCTTTTGTATTCCATTCGCCTGAAAGCTTGTTTCCCATCCTCTTACTTTGAGTCTGTGGGTGTCCTTTCTAGTGAGGTGAGTCTCTTGAAGGCAATGGATTGTTGCCTGATGAAATTTTATCCATTGTGCCATTCTATGTCTTTTCAGTGGCGTATTTAGACCATTCACATTTAGGCTAAAAATTGAAATGCAAGAGTTGATCCCTGTCATAAGGTTCTTACAGAGTTGTTCCTGTTTGTTTGTTGTCTTTCTTTGGGTTTTGGAGTTGGTTCATGTGTGTTTTTAATCTTTTGCCTATACTCTTGTGAAGAATGTTTTTGTTATTTTTTCTTTTTCTTTTGTGTTCAGTACTTTCTTAAGTGTTTCTTGTAGAGGTGGTCTGGTGGCAGCGTAGGTTCTTAGGGATTGGATATCTGGAAAAGATTTAAATTCTCCCTCACTAATGAAGCTTAGTTTGGCTGGGTAGGTTATTTTTGGTTGAAATTGTTTCTCTTTTAGAACTTTGAAGATAGGGCTCCAGGCTCTCCTGGCCTGAAGGGTTTCTGTGGATAAATCTGCTGCTATTCTAATTGGTTTTCCCTGGTAGATAGTCTGGCCTTTTTCTCTTGCTGCCTTTAGGATTTTTCCTTTTATAGCTACTTTGTTTTGGTGAATTATTATGTGTCTGTGAGTTGGTCTTCTCATTTGTTGTCTTGCAGGGGTTCTCTGAATCTCTTGTGTTTGAATTTTTTCATCCTTAATGAGATGAGGGATGTTTTCTTGAATTATTTCATGAAATGTTTGTTCCAGTGTGGCTTCTGTTTTTCTCTCTCTGTCTCAGGAAGCCCGATTACTCAGGTTTGGTCTCTTGAAGTGATCATTCATCTCTTGCAGGTTTTGTTCTGTCTTTTTGAGCTTATTTTCTATGCTTTTGACAGTTTGGGTTAGTTCTGTGTTTTGGTCTTCGAGCTCTGATATTCTTTCTTCTGCTTGGATTATTCTGCTTTCTATGCTTATTAGTCTGTTGTTCATTTCTATCACAGTATTCTTTACTGCTGTCATTTCTGACATCAGTTCCTTCCTATTTCCTCTTGTCTCTCCTCAATTTTTTTAATTCTCTCTATTAATGTCTTGATGTCTGGGTTTGTTGCATGTAACCAGTCATTCTTGGGGCTCTTCATTGTTTGTGTTTCAGAATCTGTTTTCTCAGTGTCTGATTTCCCAGGGGTCTGTGTGAGACCTATATTTTTCTTTTGGTTTTTCTTCATTTGTGCGGTTTTTTCCCCCCTCCCTACTTTTTCCTTCCCTCCATGTCACCGTCTTCTTTAATTCTGTTATTCAGGGGTAAAGGGATTAGTTTTACTTCTGTTTGTTCAATCTCCTATTCTTTATGTATGCCCTCTTACTTTGTTCAATTCTGGAGTTGCACTGTAGGTTGGGGGTGGTACTTTTTGCAGTTTTGAGATTTACTTAAGGGGGGAGCTGTGATTCAAAATCTATCTGCAGGTCCTGGTTTTCACTGACAGGTGTGTGGATAATGTGGAACCCACTTCCCACTGCCTTGGAATCTTTCCGTGCAGTGGCGCTGTAGGTTTACTCCGTGAAATAAAATGTGGTTAGCAGAGGGGAGAGAATGGAGCAGATATTGGGTTGAAGAGGGGAGTGGAGAGATAGAGAAGGAAATGGGGAAACAAAAGAGTATGCCAACAAATAGAGAAAGAGGCCTATACTGAAACAGGTAAAAACAATAGACCACAGCTACAGACGAACCCACTCTCACACAAAAAATAAAAAATAAAAATAAAACATATAGTGATGCTAACTTACAAGCTAACCAACCACCTTATTAGTGTGCTGTTCTCTATACAAAGATATGGTTTACAGAGAGAAGAAAACAGAAGAAAAGGAAGAGGAAAAAAGAAAAAAGGGAACAATACAGTAGGAATATAATTAAGTCATTACACTAATAGAAGCAATGAAGCACACTCTGAGACATTTCATTTAAGTTCAATGTCCTTTCAGGTCTGATTTCTAGTTTTCTTTTCAAGCTGGTAAATTAGTTTGCAGTTAGGGTCAGTTGCCCCTGGTCTGCTGTGAAGGAAAGTTCAGATTACCCTGCGTTCACCACTCTGGTTTATGTCTTTATCAAGCTTGTTTCTCCCGTTTTGGTGTTGTTACCTTGAATCGCCAGCAGGTGGTGCTATATCAGCTGCTTGCCCCAGAGGGGCTGGGGCTGGACAAGAACATGATGGCTGCCTGCCTCAGGGTTGACAACAGGAGACTTATTGTGGGTGGGCAGGATGTCTCGGTCACAGGAGAGGTGGCAGCGATCCCAGCAGACCTTCCCTGCAGGGACTTGAAGTGGACCGCTTCCAACCTGGGTGGTTGATGTGCTACGGCCATCACAGAGGCCATGGCAGTGGCGGTGGCAGTGGGGGGGTGGCTGCGGCGGTGGTGGCGGCGGCACCGTTTGCGCCACAGTGACTGTCCAGTCAGTTGCGATGCCCCAGCGGTGGCAACGGCTGAGCTCCGTATGAAGAGCAGGCTGCGATGTTGGGGTCCGCAGCCCCCTAGGGTGAGAGTCAGAGACCCACTGCAGATCTCCTTTGTGGAGGACTTCACAGACTGTTTGCCCCATCGCCAATTTGCCACTTCTCCACAAATGTTTCTTATAATGAAATCCACTGGGCACTCTAGTATTTAAGTCCAAATGGACCTAGTTTATACTAGCTTCTGGACAAGAAATAAATATTTGAGCAAGATTCCACCTGTATCATTTTTCTCTTCCTCCAATTCTTATCACTACAAGTGTCTTTCAATTTTTCTCTTACCATAAACCATCTTTTCTCAAGCAGTAGTAATTATGTTTTTTTAAAATTCTCACTTATTAAGAACTAATGCAAATCTGCCTTTAAAGCAGGTGCCAGCATGCTAAAACATTGTTATTCTGTGGTATTTCTGGAAAAATGAAATAGTGTACTTCTATCTTTTAATGAAGAGATGTGGCAATGTTATTATAGACAGCTACAGTCCTCAAATCTTAACAAAGACATTAGTAGACTAAATCATTCAGTAAGCCATAGTCAAATTGCCATGCTGATTGTTTCTACATAAATACTTTGATATTAAAACCATATTTTCATATCTTCAGGGAGAAAAAAAGAGAAGCATTCACTGCAAAAAAAAGTAAGACAATCTGGTTACATGAGGATATTTTTCTTAATAAAATCACTATGTATTTTTAAATGATAGAGAAATAATAATTTTAGTAATCTAAGAATGTTTATTGGCATTTGTGCATATAGTTACCTATATGTTCTTCTAAAGTTTTAGTTCTCCAAAATGAAAAACAAGGCCCTATTTCCATGCCAGTTCTGTTTAAAATGGAAAAACTGGGATGACCTCTGTCACCCTATTTAAAATTCACATCCTCATTTGCACTTCAGTGGCTTAGAACTGAGCCCTCAGGGATGGAATCAGCTTGAAATTGTTAATAAGTATTTTGTAATTATTCATTTGTTCAAGCATTCCTCTATCTTCCCTGTATTCATTTAAAAACAAATTTAACATGAGTACTGTACCATTCATTTAAGAAAAATTAGAGGGCACTAATGAGCAGAAAACAAAATTTTAAAAAACATGTCATTAAGCCACCCATTAATAAACACTATTAATATTTTGGTACATAGCCAGTCAACACTTACATATGCATATATAGATATATAAAGATATACAATTATATAGTAAAAATTGAAGTATACTATTTTATAAAATATTTTCCTCACTTAAATCTATAGGGAACATCTTTCTGTCTTAATCAATGTGGTCCTACACCATTGTTTTTTAGAAGCTATATAATGTATTTCATTGCGTGAATATTACATAGTTTATGGAACTACTTCCCTGTTACTTGATATATAAGTTGGTTAGGTTCTTTTTCTTTTATAACCCACCTTCAGAGTTAAATGTTTTAAAAAAACATTTATTTTCCAAAGAAAAGATGTTAGAAGTAAAGAGCTGAAAGGCATGAAAATATTTCAACATTTTCATATATATTTTTATTTTATTTTTAATTATTATTTATTATAAAGATGTGGGGTACAATTCAGGGTTAGGTATACAAACATTGATTATGCAGGTACCCTTGTTGATGAGGTACACCCCTTCCTGCCTTAGCAGTTTCTCTCAACTGCCAATCCAACCTCCCCTCCTCTGACAGTTTCCCATTACTGCCAAATGCTTTCCTATAGTATTATAATTGCTCAAGGTCCACTTATGAGTGAGACTATATGGTACTCTTTTCTTTGTTTCTGTGACAGATCATTGCATATGATTGACTCCAAATCCATCCAAATTGCTGTGAAGTCCATATATCTGTCCTTCTTTATGACTGCATAATATTCCATTTTGTGTATGTACCACATTATCTTTATCCAGTCCAGCTATGATGGGCAACATGGTTAGTTTCATGTTTTTGCTATTGTGAATAAAGCTGTCACAAATATACGTGTGCAGGTATCTTTTTTATAGAATGATTTCAGTTCCTCCGGGTATATTCCCAATAGGGGAATTGCTGGGTCAACTTTTAGTTGATTTTCTTTCAGAAATCGCCACACTGTCTTCCAAAGAGGTTGCACTAGTTTGCATTCCCACCAGCAGTGTAGAAGTGTTCCTTTTTCTCCACATCCTCACCAGCATCTGTTGTGGTTTGTTTTATTAATGATGACCATTCTTACAGGGGTTAGGTGGTATCTCAATGTGGTTTTGATTTGTATTTCTCTGATGATGAGTGAGGCTGAGCACTTTTTCATGTGCTTGTTGACTGCCTGTATGTTTTCTTCTGAGAAGTGTCTATTTATATCTCTTGTCCACTTTTTAAAGGGGCTGTTTGTATTTTTTTATTTCGGAGAGTTTGAGTTCCTTGTAGATTCTAGATGTTAGGCCTTTGTCAGATATACAGCTGGCAAATATTTTTCCCATTCGGTGGGTTATCTCCTTGCTCTCTTGATGGTTTCTTTTGCTTTGCAAAAACTCGATAGTTTGATGCAGTCCCACTTGTCTATCTTATTTCTTAAGGAATTGGCCTTTAGGGTTCTGAATACGAATTGGTTGCCATTTCCAATTTTCATAAGGGTGTCTCCTGCATTTTTCTAAGATTCTTATAGTTTGAGGTTTTACGTTTAAGTCTTTGATTCATTTAGAATTAATTTTTGTGTATGGTGATAGGTAGGGGTCCTGTTTCAATCTTCTGCATGTGGTCAGCCAGTTTTCCCAGCACTATTTGCTGAATAGGTTCTCTTCTCCCTAGTGGTTGTTGTTGGAGGCTTTGTCAAAGATGAGTTGGTTGAGGAATTGAGGCTTTGTTTCTGGAATCTCTATCTGGTTCCATTGGTCTATATGCTTGTTCTTGTACCAATACCAGGCTGTTTTGATTATTGTAGCCTTATAGTAAAGTTTGAAGTCTGGAAGTGTGATACCTCCTGCTTTGCTTCTTTTGCTAAGGAATGTTTTAGCTATTCGTGGTCATTTATGCTTCCATGTGAATTTCTGTACTGTCATTTCCAGGACTGAGAAGAATGATGTTGGTAACTTAATGGGTATTGTGTTGAATCCGTAGAGTGCCTTTGGTAGGATGGACATTTTAACAATGTTGATTCTTCCTATCCTGAGCATGGAATATTTTTCCATTTGTTTGTGTCTTCTTGGATTTCTTTGAGCAGCATTTTGTAGTTCTCATTGTAAAGGTCTTTCACTTCTCTGGCTAGGAAGATGCCAAGGTATTTCATATTAAGTGGCTATTGTAAATGGGATTGTGCTTTTTATTTGAGTCTCTGCCTGCTTTTTGTTGGTGTGGAGGAATGCAACTGTCTTTTGCACATTTATTTTGTACCCTGAGATTTTGCCAATGTCCTTTATCGGTGCAAGTGCTAGCAGATTTTTGACAGATTCTCTTGGATTTTCAAGGTATAGGATCATATCATCAGCAAAGAGAGATAACTTGACTTCCTCTTTTCCTATTTGGATACCCCTGATTTCGTTCTCTGGTCTAATTTCCCAAACTAGGACTTCCAACAGAATATTGAACAAGAGGAGTGAGAGTGGGCAGACTTGTCTTGTTCCAATTTTCAGGGGAAATATTTCCAGCTTCTGTCCATTTAGCAATATGTTAGCTGTGGGTTTATCATAGATGGCACTTACCATTTTGAGGTTTGTTCCTTCTATACCTAGGTGTTTGAGAGTTTTTATCAAGAAGGGATGCTGGATTTTATCAAAGCTTTTTCTGCATCTAATGAGATAATCATATTGTTCTTGTTTTTACATCTGTTGATGTATTTAATGACATTTGTGGTCTTGCAAATGTTGAACCAGCCCTGCATCCTGGGGAAGAAGCCTACTTGGTCATGGTGGATGATTTTTTAGATGTGTTTTTGGATCCAATTTGCTGGAATTTGTTGAGGATTTTTGCATCTATGTTCATAAGGGATATTGGCCTGTAGTTCTATTTTTTGTTGTTGTTGAATCTTTACCTGATTTGGGTAACAGTGTGGTCCTATCTTTGTAAAATGATTTGGGGATAATTCCATCTTTCTCAATTGCCTGGAATACTTTCAGTAGGGTTGGTATCTGCTCCTCATTGTATGTTTTGTAGAACTCTGCTGGAAAGCCATCTGGTCCAGGGCTTTTTTTGGTAGGTAGTTTTTGCATGACAGCGTCAATTTCCTGGGTTTTTATTGGTCTATTTGGTGTCTCAAAGTCTTCTTGTTTCAACGTAGGGAGGTTGTGTAATGTCAGAAAGTCCTCCATTTCATTGAGGTTATCAAGTTTGTTTCTATACAGGTGCACATAGTAATCTCTGATAATCTTTTGTATTTGCTTGGGGTCAGTTGTGATTTGATCTTTTTTATTTCTGATTGTGTTGATTTGGGCTTTTTGTCTCTTTTTCTTGGTCATTCTGGCTAGGGGCCCATCAATCTTGTTGATTCTTTCAAGGAAATAGTTTTTGTTTTGTTGATGTTTTCCATGATATTTTGGTCTTCCATATCTCGTATTTGGGCTCTTATTTTTGTGATTTGGATTATTCTGCTAAAGGTGGTATTTTGGTCGTCTTCTCTTTCCAGGTCCCTTAGGTGATTTGTTAGGCTCTCAGCTTCTGATCTTTCCATTTTCTTGATGTGTGCTCATAGAGATATAAATTCCCCTCTGAGAATTGCTTTCAGGGCATTGCAGAGGTTTTGGTAAGATGTATCTTCATTTTCATTGTTTCCAGGAATCTTTCAATTACTGCTTTGATTTCAGTGTTGACCCAGTAGTTATTCAGCATCATGATATTTAGTGTCCATGTCTTTGTGGACTTTGGGGAAATGTTGTTGGTGTTGATATTTATTTTTATTCCATGTGGTCTGAGAATGTGCATGGCAAGATTTCAACTTTATGGAATTTGTTTATGCTTGATTTGTGGCCAAGGATGTGATCAATCTTGGAGTATGTTCCATGAGGTGATGAATAGAATGTATATTCTGTGGCTGTTGGATGGAATAATTTGTAGGTATCTAGTAAGTCCATTAGTTGAGTGTCAAGTTTCGGTTCTGGATCTCCTTGTTGATTTTCTTGCCTCAGTGATCTATCTAGGGCTGTCAGTGGGGTATTCAAGTTCCCTGCTATAATAGTGTTAGAGCCAATATCTTGTTTTAATTTACTTAGTAGTTGTTTATAAATGCCGGTGCTCCTGTGTTGGGTGCGCATATGTTTAGGATGGATATTTCTTGTTGACGAATTGAATGTTTTATAATTATGTAGTGTCCTTTTGCATCATTTTAAATTTTTGATAGCTTAAAGGTTGTTTTGTCTGATATTAAGTTTGCAACTCCTGCCTTCTTTTGTGATCCATCTGCCTGAAAACTCGCTTTCCAACCTTTAACTTTGAGTCTGTGTGCATCCCTTGAAGTGAGATGAGTTTCCTGGATGCAGCAAATAATTGGTTCTTGATTCCTTATCCAGTCATCATTCTGTGTCTTTTCAGTGTTGCATTTAGTCCATTCACATTCAGGCTGATAACTGAGATATGATGTCAGAAAATCTTCCATTTCATCTAGGTTATCAAGTTTATTTCCATATAGGTGTACATAGTAATCTCTGATAATCTTTTGTATTTCTTCGGAATCAGTTGTGATTTGTTCTTTTGTATTTCTGATTGTGTTTATTTGGGCTTTTTCTCTCCATCCAACCTTTGCTTTCCATCAAACTTGGATGGATTTAGAAACAATCATACTCAGTGATCTATCACAGAAGCTATCACAGATAGAAGATATCACAGATATCACAGATAGAAGATCTATCACAAAGAACAGAGTACCATATGTTCTCACTCATAAGCAGACCTTGAGCAATTGTCATAATACTATAAAAAAGGAATTGACAGTAGCGGGAAACTGCCAGGGGATGAGGGGTGGGAGTGGCAGTTGAGGGAAACTGCCAGGGGAGGGTAGGGCACACCTCATCAACCAGGGTACCTGCATAATGAACCTTTGTATACCTAACCCCGAATTGTATCCCACATCTTTAAATTAAAAAAATAAAATTAAAACATAAAAAATAAAAGAAATATGATTGTTTATTCCTGTCATGAGGGTTTTATAAAGTTTTTCCTTTGTTTGCTTGTTTTCTTTTGACTTTGGGGTAAATGTATGTGTGGGTTTTCAAGTTTCTTGTTGCACTGTATTCTCTGCTGATTCTGTGCTCTGCTGCTTTCTTGGGAAGTGTGTAGTCAATCTTTTTCTTCTTTCTTCTGTGTTTAATACCTTTGTAAGTGTCTCCTATGGAGTTGGTCTTGAAGCTGCATAATCTCTTAGGGATTGGATGTCTGGGAAAGATTTTAATTCTCCATCACTGATGAAGCTGAGCTTGGCTGGATAGGAAATTCTTGGTTTAAGTTGTTTATCTTTGAGAACTTTGAATACAGGGCTCCAGTCCCTTCTTGCTTGTAATGTTTCTGCTGATAGGTCTGCTGCTATTCTGATTGATTTTCCCCGGTAGGTAGTCTGATCTTTCTCTCTTGCTGCCTTTAGAATTTTTTCTTTTGAGCCTACTTTGTGTAGGTGAATTACTATGTGTCTAAGGTTTGGTCTTCTCATTTGATGTCTTGTGGGGGTTCTCTGTATCGCTTGTGCTTGGTTGGTCACATCTCTGCTGAAATGGGGAAAGTTTTCTTGGATTACTTCCCAGAATACTTGCTCCAAGTTGTTCTCCATTTCCCTTTCTTCTTCTGGGATACCAATCAGGCATAGGTTCGGCCTCTTGATATAATCACACATCTCTTGTAGGCTTTGTTCTTTCTTTCTGAGTCTTCTTCCTATGTTTTTTACAGATCAGGTTGATTCCATTTTCTGTTCCTCAAGTTCTGAGATTCTTTCTTTGGCTAGATTAATTCTGTTTTCCATGCTTGTCATCTTGTTATTTATTTCCTGGATGAAATTATTTTTACCAAAATCTCTGTTACACGTTCTTTCAGTGTTGTATCTTCTCGTTCTTGTGTCCTATTCACTCTTTCCATCCATTCCTTAATCTCTGTCATATTCTGGGGACAGTCTTTGGTGGCTTCCATTGTTTGGGCACCAAACAATCTTGCCATGCACATTCTCAGACCACATTTTTTAGTTTTGTCTCTGGTACACTTGAAATTACCTGATGTCTTTTTTGGCTTTTCCTCATTTGTGACAGATCTCTTGCTTTTCTCCTTAGTTCTGTTATTTAGTGCCAGTGGGAGAGGCTTTCCCTTCTGATGTTTGCTCAGACTTCTATTCTTCCCTGGTCCAGGCTCTGGATTTGTTCTATTTTGAAATAAGATGGTGGATGAAAAGCTTTGCTGTCTCTTGTAGTTTTTGGAATTTGAATTAAGTGGGGGATGGGGTGTTAGGAATCAGACAGTACTTGCAAGTTAGAATGTTCACTTATTGTGTTATGTGTTCCCTGAGACCCACTTCCCACCACCACTCTCTATGACGACGCAAAGCCAAAAGCAATGCAAAAGGAATTGGACACATAAACACATACTCCAAAACAAACTAAAATAGCAACAAAGCAAAACAAAACAGTTTTTGAGAGAACTAAACACATGCACACAAACCTAGTACAAAGTGAAATAGGAAAGAAAAACAGAAAGACCAAAGGAGGGAAAAAAAAGCAATTCAGGTTGAACCCTCACACATGTATTGACATACTCCTTAAACTATAAAAACAAGAATATAAGAAAGACCCAGAAGAACAAAAGAACAAAAACTAACAACCACAACAAAACTGAAAGATGAGCACTTAATCATTCACATGCACACATAAACAGAAAATGACAAATAAAAGAAGAAAGAAACAGAAAAAGAAAAAAATATTTAAATTGGGGGGTGCAGATCAAACCCTCACATACATATTCATGCACAAAGAAAAAAAAAAAAAATATATATATATATATATATATATATTTTTGAGTTTGAGTCTCACTCTGCCGCCCAGACTGGAGTGCAGTGGCCGCTCCCGGCCACCGCAGCCTCGACCTGTTGGGCTCCGGCGATCCTTCCGCCTCAACCTTCCAAGTAGCTGTAACTACAGGCACGCACTACCACACCCGGCTAATTTTTTATTTATTGTAGAGATGAGGTCTCGCCAAGTTGGCCAGGTGGGTCTTGAACCCGCGGGCTCAGGCAATCCACTCACCTGAGCCTCACAAAGCACAGGACCACAGTCTGAGCCACCGAGCCCGGCTAGGAAAAATATTTTTAAAATAGATGAACTAACAAGCAAACAGTCAAAACAAATTTTTAAAATAAAAAATAATTGAAATTTTAAAACACAAAAGCAAACTAACAAAAAAACCCTGCCCTCTTGAGGCAAGCTCTGTAATTGTTCCTCTAATCAGGTCTCTCCTGCAGATCCACCTCTTTCTCTCTCTCCTCTGGGAATGAACCAGGGAAGGCAGGTCAGTGGAGGTGGGTGGGGCTCCAGGCCTCCCCTCCCACTCTCGTATGGTCAAGGAGATTTCTGATGGGGAGGTATGGAACTGTCTCTTCCCCAGGTATGTACTCTCACTGGGGTGCCACAGCCAGGCCTATCCTGGAATGGAGCTCTCCTATTAAGACTGATGTCCAGGCTCTGCCTGGGTTTGTCCCTCTCAGTTGTGGCCCAGCTGTGTGGGTCTGACGTTCAGAGGATTGCTGGGGGGGAGGAGGTTTAGGTCATCCCTAGACTCACCACTTATCTCTTTGGAGTTCTTCCTCCTCCTTTTCTGGTCACACCCTTTGTCCCACAGGTGGATCAGGGTAGGGGGTGGGGCACCTGGAACTCAGCACTTGTCAGATCCCTTTGAAGTTTGTGTTCTCAGGATAATCCCTTTGGGCCATGATCAAGCCCTGAGTAGTTGATCTGGCAGTCACAGAGATCGGATCTGTTAGTCCATGGTGAACAAGTCGGAGCACTTTCCTGCCCCACCGACAACATGGTGGTGGGCTGCCTCTCTTGTCCTCTTCCCTGGGAACTTGCCTCAGGACTCCATCTGCAGCCCCTTCCAGTGCCCTACAAGGTGCTGATGTGATGAGGCAAAGCCGGGAGCAGTCTCTCTCCTGTTTCAATGGTGAGGGAGCGTCTGGAGCAATAGTGTCCCCCTGCCACTTTTCCAAAGGAAAACTTCTGTCCATTTTGAAAAAAACAATGGTGCTCCGCTTCTGCAACTGGGGAAGAGCCAGGGAGGAAGTAGAGAAGCTGCAGCACCGGCTGTTCCACAAGGGACCTGGCCACCGGTTCACGAACCCCACTTAGACAGTATCTCCCAGTGTTTTCTTGCCAGGGAGGGTTTGTTGATTAAAAAAGAAAGAAAAAAAAAAAAAAGAAAGAGAAAATGGCGCTTGACTTCTGTGTTCCGGGAATCACTAGGGTCCAAGTCCAGCACCTGTGGCACCAGCCGCTGCACCAGGAAAGCTCTGGTTGCTAGCTCCCTAGCCCTCACTCAGTCAGCCACTCACACGCCCACTCACTCACCAGCACATTCACAAAATTTTCCATACACTCACTCACTCACACGGGGACTCGCATAGTCCAACTGGCTCGGCTTCCATCTTTCCCGCTCATATATATATTTTCAAAATGCATTCCAGGAAAATTTTCCAATTTACACTCAGATGCTATTAAAAATAGTAATGACAGCAACAATAACACTAGAACTTCCAATTTCTTTGCAGTCTCATCAATACTCAGTAATATTATTCTTATTAATGCATATTAATTAGATAGGCAAAAATATACAATGGTATCTCTCAGAGAGTATTTGTAAATTAGTGAATGAACAAGCATTTGTTCAATATCTACTGTGTGTTCGGTGTTGTGTTAAGCTCTGAAGGTCACAAAACTGAATAAGACACCAACATTGCCTGCAAAGGTTCCACAATCTAGTGAAGAATTCATATGTGTACAGAGATGATTGTGACCTGAGATATGCTACTATAAGAGCAATGACAGAAGCATAATTAAAGTATTATGGTAGGACTGCACTGAATAATTGGTTTTCCTCAATTTATTTCAGCATACAAAGGCATTTCCACTTACCATAATCTAACAGATTACACATTAAAAAAAATAGATCTTTCAATAAAAGAGAACTACACAGACTTGAGAGAAAACCAAATAAAATCTACCAAATTAGATATGCCAGCAAAGAAAGAATAACAAAGACTGGATAGACCAGGAGATACATTCCTTACAGAGAAATGTACTCCTTAAAGAGAAAATCAAATAAACTTTAAAGATGCATCTCTGCTATTGAGGAGAGAGTAAGTGGTGGGATTTCTAAAGGAAAGCTTCACTGTTGCTCATCTCCCATTTGTTCCTAATCATGCTTGTATCATTCAACACACAGAGGAATGAAAATATTCAGGGCCAAGCAAAACCATGTTTCTAAAGCATTCTATTTTCTTTCTCCCTCCCTACCTTAGTGATATGTAAGAGCAGTATAATTGACTGAACACTATGCCAGAGGTTTTCATATATTAGCTCATTTAATTTTCCACATGCCCTATAACATCATCCCCATGTGTACAAATTAAGAATACGAAATTCAGAGAGGTCAAGTCACCTTGTTGCATAAACTATAACGGCAAGGTTTTCTCTTTTACCAGGAACAGATCCTGAGTTTCATCTTTACTGTATTTCTGAAACAATTTGCAGTTTTATAAAGCAGCCTAGTAACTGTCTCTAACTCAGAAAATATTCATCTTTCAATTACCTTAATTATTTTGTATAAATTAAATTAGAATAAGTGATGTTATTTTATCCATTCTCTTTGGAGTAAGAATTTTTGATAACACTTTTATGCAAAATCAGATGACATTTTTATGTAAAATATACAAATGTATATTCTGAGTCCACTAATGGTTCCAGAAATGCATTTCATACAGCTGTCTGTCTAAAATTACCTACACACACAGTGAAATGGAGAACTGAAGCAATTATTAGTATCACTCTAATCAAAACTTTTTTTACCTCAATTTTTGCAAAGGTCATATGAACCACTTTAGGGCCTGAATAACCCAGGCATTTTCTCCATTTTTGAAGTGCAGGGAGATACAAATAACTATAAATAATTAATTACGCACCTAAAAAGTCACCAGGTTAATGGAAAATTAATGGTTCTTGCTCTTTATGTCTGCGTTGAGAATAGTACATATGTTCTATAACTTTGCTACAAACACATTCAAATTAAACTAGGTCATCTTTACAGTCATTTTTTCTTTGCTTATCGTAAGGTCTTTTTGTTCTGCTTCCTTTAAAAAATTGCCAGTGATTTTATTTACAATGAAATACTCTCATATAAGTTTTTCCCCTTCCAGCTGAACTGTACTATAAGTTAAAAGTCATTAGACCTAAGTTTCCATTTGTACTTTGAGAGGCAGTAAAATACTTCCAAACTCTCTTTTTCTAATGGCTGCAGGCACATTTAGGACCATTGTAAGTGTTTAAGGGTGCCGATCTGCATTTGGCACTTGGAAAGCTTTTCATATATCATTTTGCCTTGAAGAGCATTGTATTTGCATTTTTAAATGTACATACAAGTAACCACCCCCTTGGCAATTAAATCCTGTGAATAAAAGTCAACTTGTACACATGGCAAGGTTGTTTGCAAAATGGAAGCATTAAATTGACCTGGCAACCTGGGCAAATGTCAATGGTTATCCCATCAACTGGAATGGAGGACCTTGGTTGTCTATATCACTAAGTAAAACCTATAAAAAATAAAGTGATATATAGTATTATTACCCCATTCTTAATGGGGTTGAATGAGAAGAAGGAAAGGAAATTGCAAGGTTTTGGTTAAAGATCACAGGCAATTTATCTCTTGCATGCCAGTATGAGATTAGCCTATGTATGGACAGGTAGAGTTGGTAACAATAAAGGAATTAGAAATTCAGTAGTGAAAACGAAAACATAAGTTAAGCAAAATGGAGATTTTTAAAATTTCCCCAGAGGCACCCAATATGTTTTTTAATACTTTTATTTGTTTGTGTGAGGGGAAAATGTCTCTAAACACCAATGGGTTATACTAGAAAGCATACTTTATCACTATTCCTGCTGACAGCAAGAGATGAAATGATTTGATCCTTTTGATGAAGTAAACATAAAATTCAAAGAATGGAGAACGACAAAACCACTCACGTATGCAATCCTGACTTGTACCCCATAACTTAAAAATTAAATTAAGTCGGGCTTGGTGGCTCAGCCTGTAATCCCGTGCCTTTGGGAGGCTGAGGTGAGTGGATTGCCTGAGCCCGCGGGTTCGAGACCCGCCTGGGCGGCAAGACCTCATCTCTGCAATAAATCAAAAAAATCAGCCGGGCGTGGTAGCGTATGCCTGTAATTCCGGCTACTCGGAAGGCTGAGGTGGAAGGATCGCCGGAGCCCAGCAGGTCGAGTGAGACTCCAACTCAAAAAAAAATTAAATTAAATTAAATTAAATTTTTAAAAGAGTATAAACCAATTTCCAGAGACTTAGAGGCAGAAGAGAAATAACCTGTGGTTTAAAAAGCAGAGCAGATGTAAGTGGGCTCATGAGCAATAGAGTCAGTGAGATTCAGAAGAGGAGACAGAACAAAGAGTAAATAGAAAGGAGGCCAGAAACACCACCCACTTTATCACTCAGGCATCCTCCCATACAGTCTTGTAGGAAGCTTGGGAACCTGACAAGTGAAAAAGAAACATTACTCTAAAACAGCTGAATGAACAACAGTACTGCAAGACATGCAAAGATCTATGCAGGAAATAAAGGAGAACAAAATTGTGCAGAGGAGTAAGTTCTGAATAAGAAGCCAGGAAACCTGTTGGCTCCTTGTACAACCAAAACTTTCTTGCATATTAACTACATTAAAGATAGTGTAGAAAACATGGTGGGGAGAGGTATCAGGACAAATGAAAATAGAGTCTCTGTTGTTCACTCTGGTGGGAATGCCTGTCTCCTTTTCAGAATTTTTTTTTCTTTTTGCTCTGAGATCTACTTTACCTGATATTAATATAGATACTCATCCATCTACTGATTAACATGATATACTGTTAGCAAGGTGTTATTTTTGCATCATTTATTTATAACCTATTTGTGTCTTTATGCTTAAAGTGCATTTCTTGTAGGCAGCATATAGTTATAGGCTCTTGTCTTTTTATCCAATTTGACAATATGCATCTTTAAATTTGAGTGCTTGGAATATCTCCATTTAATGTGATAATGTGGTATCATTAGGTTTGATTCTATCATCTTGCTATTGGTCTCCATTTGTTCTTTGTTCTCTTTTTTTCTGCCTTCTTTTGGATTTTAGGTGATTCCATTTTACCTCCTTTGTTGGCTTAGTAGATGTAACTTCGTATGTTGTTATTTTAGTGACTGATTTAGGTTTTGTAATATACATCTTTAAACAACACAGCCTATCATCAAGTAATATCATGTCACTTTAGGTAGAGTATTAGAACTTTATAATCTTATACCTTCATTTCTCTCCTCCTGACCTTTGTGTTATTTTTGTCATACATTTCACTTTTATATATGTTATAAATACCACAGTACATTTTATTATTTTTGTTTAGTCAGTTATATTTAAAGGCAATTTAAATAATTAGAAAATATACAACTAGTCATGTAATTGCCATTTCTAGTGCCTTTGAGTTCTTTGCATAGATACAGATTTCCATTTGGTATCACAATTTTTCTGCTTATAGTACTTCCCTTAACATTTCTTATAGTGAAAGTTTGCTGAGAATTAATTTTTTGAGTTTTCATATGTCTTAAAACGTCTTTATGTTGCCTTCATCTTGTACAAATATTTTCACTGGGTAAAGAAATCTAGATTGCTGGGTATCTTTTTTTCTTTTAGTACTTTAAAGATATTTTTTACTATCTTCTTGCTTTCATGGTTTCTGATGAAAAATTTGCTGCCATCTTTATCTTTGTTTCTCTGTACATAATGGGATTTATTTTCCTCTGGTTAGTTTCAAGATTCTTCCTTATCACTGGCTTTATGCAATTTCATGATGTCATTTTCTCCATGTTCCTTATGCTTGGGATTTGTTAAGCTTCTGGGACCTGAGGGCTTATCCTTTTCATCAAATTTAAAAGGTTTGGGGCTATTATTTCTTCAAATATTTTTGCCCTCCCTCCCCATTTATTCAGGGATACTAATAATATGTATATTAGACTGCCAAAAGTGGTCTTATAGCTCACCGATATGTTCTTTTTTCTTGCTGTGTTTCATTTTGGATAGTTCACATTGCTATGTCTTCAAGTTTACTAATATTTCTTTTGCCAATTCTAATCTGTTATCCCAATCAATGCATTTTAAATTTCAGACAGTAGATATTATCTCTGGAAGGTCAATTTGAGTCCTTTTTTTCCTTTCTATGTCTCTAAGTTTTTTTTAATATATTCATATTTATAAATATATGGCATATTCATATGTCGATATGTAATGTATGTAGTTATAATAGCTGTTTTAATTCCCTTGTCTGCTAATTCCAGTACCTGTGCCAATTTTGGTTCAGTTTTGATTGAATTACTTTATCATTTTTGGATAGAATTTTCCTATTTCTTTGTATAGCTGGTAATTTTTGAATGTATGTCAAGTGTTGTAATTTGTCCTTGTTAAATGCTTGCTATTTCTATATTTCTATAAATCTTCTTGAAATTTATTTTGAGATGTAGTTAAATTACTTGAAACAGTTTGATCCTTGATAGAGTCTTCCTCTCAAGATTTGTTAGGTAGAATCAGAGCAGAGCTCAGTCTAGGGATAATCATTTGCTACTATTCAGTCAAGACCCTCATGTTTACTCTGCACAGTGTTTTATAAATCTTGAGTTTTTTCCAACCTAAGTGGTGGGGACAGGCACTATTTCGAGCCCTATGTGAATACCAAGACAGTTAACTCTAGTCTTTTCAGATGTTTATTTTCCCTGGCCCAAAATAATTTCTTCATACAGCTGGGTCAGTACTCATCTGAAAGCTCAAGGGAGGCCCTCTGCAAATTCCTAGTTCTCTTTGTATACAGCTCCTCTCCCCCATCCTGTCCCATAAGCTCGAGCTGAGCTGTCTTGGTCTCCCCAGACTTTTAGCTCCATCTCGACAGAGAGTTCGCTAGGCTCCACCTGGGTTGCCCCTCCCTGCATCATGACCTGGAAGCTCTTTCCAGGCAGAAATCTGGGGCAGCCATAAGGGTCACCTCAGTTGTCTCAGGGATCACTGTCTTCATTGCCTAGTATCCAGTATCTTGCAAAACACTATTTCAGTTATTTTGTCCATTATTTGGTTGGTTCAGCTGGAAGAATCAGTCTCGTCCCTGTTACTCCATCTTATTCTAAAACAAAAGTCTTTCCTGTTTTAATTTTATGAATACAGTATTTCTGGGGAAGTAGTACTCATTGTGAAGAGCTTGTACTCTTTGAGAAGAGAACGTTAAGAAGAGTTTTACCTGGCAACTGAGCTACTCAGTCACCAGCTAAAACCTAAGACTCTGAAACTACCTACATGAGGTAGCAGAACAAGTCTGTGAATACACAAAACAGAAGAGGGTAGCCATTGCTGCTTGATAGGGTGACAGTTTACAAGTGCTGACAACATTGCCCTGTTTCTTGCTTATGCTTCTGTAAGTAAGCCATTTATCCATGATATTGTCCACTAATTTGGAAGGTCCCCTTTGTTCTGAGACTGAGACAGACCTAGTCCAGAGGGGGAGGTCTTATCAATGATAACCATCATACCCTGCATGTGTATAAGTTTACATACTTTTAAAGAGCTTTCATAGTCATTCACATCTCATTTGACTCTTGGTGTTGTCTGTAAGGCATTAGAAGATTAGGTATCTTTATACCCATTCACAGAGTGAATAAATCACCTGCCTGATCACATCACTAGCTACTGTCAGAATAATTAGCACTCAAGCCACTCAATTTCCAGTTCAGGGTTCTGGCCTCATGCTCTATAGCTTACTAATGGTCGGTAAATATAGGATTGGTATATCTGGGCTAAGTCAGGGAGGGTATTGCCTATTAAATAGGAAGTTGAACATAGCAAAGAGTAGGAAGGCCACAGTAGCAGCAATCCCAGGGAAGTATAAGGGAGCCAGTCTCTCCTAATATATTTTAATATAATGCAAAATATCAGACCCCAGCTGGAGGCACTAGCTTGTTTCTCTCCCTCTTAGCCATCATGCATTATTCATGTGAAGTGACCTCACTTACACGTCACAGGCAGATTGTGATGGCAGAAGCTTCTTCGGTGCTGGCATACAGAAGACCTGCTTTTCTGTTGCTCTGACTTGGTCTACTTTCCCTTTATATGCTGCAACTGGGACAGTCACTCTCCTGTGGTAATGACTTAAAATGAGTGTTTTATCACTGCAGATATCCCTCATTTTCAGGAAAGCGCTTATGTACTTGGTCATATCTTCTATCTTCACAAGGAATTCTGTTTACTTCTCTGAAACCAAAGATTTGAGTCTTCATTGTCCTGCCCCCAAGACTCTATCAGATATCCAGTTGAGGATCTAGAGATGTTCACAGGCTGCCTTACTGATTGATTTCTGCATTAATTGGTAACTACTTCTATCTGGCTGACCCAAGTCTCATGCTCTTGGCCTCAAACAAATAGAAAGTCAGATTGGATTATCTCAAAACCTCCCCTTGTCTTTTTTTTTTTTCATTCTTCCTGATTGGTGTCTATATTTCTCTCATGTAAAAGAGAGATTATGCAATAAACATATCTAAATATCTTCAAGGTAGCCTAAAAATGTCCAACTCCCGAAGACATCTTAATGTAAAAAAAAAAAAAAAAAAAAAACCACTTAAGAGGCAGGAGGGAATTAATTGATGGAAACAAGTTCTAAAACTGGACACCACTAAAAAATGTATTAAGGGATTGTCTCAAGAAGATTTTAATATTAATAACCCCCAAGGTTACAGAATGAATGGACTAAAAGATATCCAAGAAAGAGACTTCACAGAGCTCTATGCTGGCTAACAGTTCTTTGAATAAAAATCTTTCAATAATTTTACTGGCGTTACAAGTCTGAGAATATGTACAAATGACCTATCCATAAATTTTTAATAAGACTTGACCAAAAAATACTATAAAGCAAGGCATTATGATTTGTTTTATGCAATGACAATGAGAAAAAGATTTTCAAAATAATTACATACTACCAAACACTTTCTACAGCATTAAGTTTGTTGTTTAATAAGCACAGCAAGTAGGAAGCTTCTACTCAAGGGATTCTCTTGCAGATTTCTAAAGACTGAAAACTAAAATCTAGGTTACAACTTCAAAGTTTCACAGGCTACCTCTCTTTTTTTTAATTTTAGTTTTTATTATAAAGATGTGTGGTACATTTCAGGTTTAAGTATAGAAACACATGCAGATACCCTTGTTGATGAGGTCTGCCCCTCCCTCCCCTAGCAGTTTCTTTCAACTGCCAATCTCACCCCTCCTCCCCTGACAGTTTCCCACTACTGTCAATTGATTTCTTATAGCACTGTAACTGTTCAAGGTCTGCTTATGAGTGAGAACATATGGAACTCTGTTCTTTGTTTCTGTGATAAATCACTGAGTATGATCGACTCCAAATCCATCCAAGTTGTTGCAAAGACCATATATTTGTCCTTCTTTATGGCTGCATAATATTCCATCGTGTATATGTACCACATTTTTTAAATCCAGTCAAGCTTCAATGGGCAACACGGTTAGTTCCATGTTTTTGCTATTGTGAATAGAGCTGCAACAAACATATGTGTGCAGGTATCTTTCTGCTAGAATGATTTGAGTTCCTCCAGGTATATTCCCAATAGGGGAATTGCTGGGTCATATGGAAGGTCAATTTCTAGTTCTTTCAGGAATTGCCACACTGTCTTCCAAAGAGGCTACAACTTCAAAGTTTCACAGGCTACCTCTCTTTTTTTAATTTTAGTTTTTATTATAAAGATGTGTGGTACATTCCCACTAGCAGTGTAGAAGCGTTCCTTTTTCTTCACATCCTTGCCAGCATCTGTTGTTGTTTGTTTTATTAATGATGGTCATTCTTACAGGGGTTAGGTGATATCTCAGTGTGGTTTTGATTTGTGTTTCACTGATGATGAGTGAGGCTGAGCTCTTTTTCATGTGTCTGTTGGCTGCCCATATATCTTCTTTTGAAAATTGTTTACTTATGTCTTTTGCCCACTTTTTAAAGGGGCTGCTTATTTTTATCCTTTAGGCACGTTTGAGTTCCTTGTAGATCCTAGATGTTAGGCCTTTGTTGGATAAACAGTTGGCAAATATATTTTCCCATTCTGTGGGCTGTCTCCCAGTTCTCTTGATGGTTTCTTTTGCTTTGCAGAAGCTCGCTAATTTGATGAGGTCCCACTTGTCTATTTTATTTCTTAAGGTATTGGCCTTTAGGATTCTGAATAGGACTTGGTTCTCAGTCCTAATTTTCATAAGCGTGTCTCCTGCGCTTTCTAAGATTCTTATAGTTTGAGGTTTTACATTCATGTCTTTGATCCATTTAGAGTTAATTTTTTGTGTATGGTGATAGGTAGGGGTCCTGTTTCAATCTTCTGCATGTGGTCATTCAGTTTTCCGAGTACCATTTACTGAACAGGTTCTCCTCTCCCCAGTGGTTGTTGTTGGAGGCTTTGTCAAAGATGAGTTGGTTGAAGAATTGAGGCTTTGCTTCCGGAATCTCTATCCTGTTCCATTTGTCTATATGCCTGTTCTTGTACCAATACCAGGCTGTTTTGATTACTGTGGCCTTATAGTAAAGTTTGAAGTCTGGAAGTGTGATACCTCCTGCTTTGTTTCTTTCGCTAAGGATTGTTTTAGCTATTCGTGGTCATTTATGTTTCCATATGAATTTCTGTATTGTCATTTCCAGGTCTGAGAAGAATGATGTTGGTAGTTTAATGGGTATTGTGTTGAATCTGTAGATTGCCTTTGGTAGAGTGGACATTTTAACAATGTTGATTCTACCTATCCATGAGCATGGAATATTTTTCCATTTTTTTGTGTCATCTTGGATTTCTTTAAGTAGTGTTTTGTAATTTTCATTGTAAAGGTCTTTCACTTCTCAGGTTAGGAAGATGCTGAGGTATTTCATTTTTTGATGGCTATTGTGAATGGGATTGTGCCTTTTATTTGTTTCTCTTCCTGCTTGTTGTTGGTGTAGAGGAATGCAACTGTCTTTTGCACATTTATTTTGTACCCTGCGACCTTCCCAAAGTCCTTTATCAGTGCAAGCAGGTTTTTGACAAATTCTCTTACATTTTCAAGGTGTAGGATCATATTATCAGCAAAGAGGGATAACTTGACTTCCTCTTTTCCTATTTGTATACCCCTGATTTCCTTGTCTTGTCTAATTGACACAGGCTACCTCTCACACTTATTTTTCTTCACCTCGATTTTCACACCTATAACTGAATGACTTTGCTTGACTTTTCTCATCTGGACAGATATTTGTGGAATTATTATAGCAATTTTCAAAAAGAAGAGCACATTATAGTTGACTTTAAGAAATAAGCTAGCAGGGCCCACCTCCACCTCAGCTCTATAGCATCTAAATATCTGGGAATGTGGCTCAGATTTTTTTCTGTAGCAATATATCATTAAGCTGTGCATCTCTGTTAAAAATTTAGATTAAGAGATATTTGAAGAAATTAGGTTATTGAGTTTGTAAGTTTTTTACTGCTGCTGTAATAAATTATCCCAACCTATACTCTAGTTTCTTTTTAGATCACATAAATCTTTTGCCTTTTACAAATTATCACAAGCTTTGTGACTTACAACAACACAAGTATGTTATTTAACAATTAAGGTCAGAAGTCCAAAATGAGTCTTGCTGGGCTAAAAGCAAAATATCAGCAGACTGTATCCCTTTTTGGAAAGAGCTCATTTCCTTGCCTTTTTTCATTTTCTAGAGGCTGCCTGTATGGCTTTGCATGTGGTCCCCTTCTATCTTCAAAGCCAGCAATCTGTGATCAATTATTTCTTATGAAGCCACCTCTCTGATTTTGCCTCTTCTTTTTCCCTTTTCCCCATTTAAGGATACTTGTGATGATTCTGGGCCCACTCAGATAACCCAGGATAATTTATTTAAGATCACCTACTTAGCAACACAAATTTCATCTGCAACCTTAATCCTCTCTTGTTATGTAATATATTCATAGGTTCTAGGGATTAAGATGTGAACATCTTTGGGAAACCATTATTCTGCCTACCACAGAGTTGATCTATTTCCACAATTTTGTTTGGCAGATGAGGCAAAAGAGACACAAATAAATAGAAAGACTTACTTAGTTAATGGCATTAATGTCCTCAAAGTTATCATTCCTCTTACATTACCTCTGAGATCTAATAGCTAAATTCTGCCAGTTGGTATCTATGAACCTAAACCAGTTAATACTGCCCTTCTTCTTTCATCAGAACCACCTTGTCAAAATTCACCCTGAGCCTGTGCCTGACATTCCACAGGAACACACCAATGTACAAAACTTATGTTCCCTTTCTAACAGCCAGTTAAAGACAACTAGAATGTAGCTGCTGTGGTAAGTCAGGCCACTCTCAGAGTTCCAGTGAAATTTGAAATGAGTCCTATTTTCCCTAATGCTTATGGGTATATCCTGTAGATTTTCATGCTCTCAGAGAGTACAAGACCTGAAAGAAAATTCTGCCCATTGTCCTCAAACAATTGCTCAGTCCCTATTCCATGCTTTGTTCAGCAGAGGCTATCAGTATTCCAGAGGGAAATATCCCACTCTTATCCCTGCATCCCAATCAAAGTTTCAGCATGATTTAAGATGAAAATTTGGAATTGACTCAAGTTATACCTTTATAACATTGAAATTACCTCCCTATCCTTGATTTCTCTCTTCAATTTTCCCATCCTCCCATTCACTCTTTTTAGCTTAGCATTCCTTCTACTCGCCATTTCTCCCTCAGGCCAGTGCGGTGCCTTGTCCAAATGGATTTTCATTCAGTACTTGTTGGATAATTAATGAATATGTGAATGAACAAATGAATGAGTTATTGAAGTAGCCTTATATTTGGCTCCTCTGTTTCCAGTCTGTTTCTCTCTTCAAACACACCTTCCCACTTATGGCAGAATGATTCTCTCAAACAAACCAAGGATCTAATTGAGTCCTTTCCCAGCTCTCAGTTGCCTGCAAAATAAAGCCGACTTTTCTTAGACTGGCCTTTGAGGCCATCCAGATTAAACCCCTGCCAAACTGCCTTGCTTTGTCTCCTACTGCACTAGCTTTTCTCTAATACACTCATCCCCTTATATAACCATTTTTTTAGCTACAGCTCATGCTCTTCAATCCCTGAGTGTGATCTGCCCTTTCTGCCTTGCTGAGTCACTTTCTATATTTTGCACAGTTTGGAATATATCTCTGTCTCTTCCATTTCCCATGACCTAAGCCTCAAGCATTCTTCAAGTTACAGCATTTGCGCCACTTCCTTGGTGAATTCCTCTCAGAGTAGTCTGCATGCTCCTGTTCATTCCACTGGTCTTATTCATTTTATGTCTTCCACAGGGCTTTGTGCTTATTATGGACTTATATATGTTTATGAAATAATTGCCAGTCTTATAAGAGTGGTTTTTTAACCCTATTATGATTGGGTGGTCTTTGCAATTTCTGAATCATAAAGAAGTTTTTGGCATTATATTGCATTTAAAAAGTAGCTTTTGATATATTTTAGAGAGGGTCACTTCCCCCCCCCAAAATGGGAAACTTTCCAGTGAACTACTGGTTAATCAGAAAAGCCAATTAACCAGAAGATCCAATCCTTGCTCTCAATTATACACACCAATGAAGAAAAGCAGTGAGGCAGATGATCTAAAAGAGTAGATAATCAAACGTTCTGCCCATTGGCTTGCAGACTTTCCCCCTTACACACTGCCTCCTTCACTGCTTACTGCACTTCATTCCCTGGCCGCTAGCAGACTCATTATTCTGATTCTGCTTGGCTTGGGCTATATAAAAATCAGTCTGAATTCTTTGTACACAGATTCATTCACCATTCACCTGAATTCACCATTCACCTGAATTATACTGGTCATCTCTTTATCTTGCCAACCACTCAACCAGGCCCTAGATGAAAGAAGAGAGATAAAAATAAATCATACATAGTCCCTGCCTGGAAATAATCCATAATTTTTTAACAAAAGAAGTTTGCAATCTGGTTCAACACAGAATGTTTTCAGTTCTAACATACATAGGGGATTTGACACATTCTCATCAATTGCAGAGGCATGCAAAGCTACAGAGACATGAAAAAGCATGATATACTAAGAGAAAGTTATGAATTACAAAGTCAAGCCTGCTCTGTTGCCTGGAAGTTGTACCTAGGGGAATTTGAAGGTGGAATACATGGGGTGCGGGAGAGTTCAGGGGTATAATAAACAAGACCGAAAGCTTGGTTGAAGCCAGACTTGTGAAGAGCCTAGTAAGCCAAGATTATGCATTTGGACTTGATCCTAGAAGCAATATAGTGAACTGGCAAAGAAAATGACATTGCATGATGGTAGGGGTGGCTGCAGAGTCATGGGAAGGATCTAGCAGCCTGGGTTAATTATTTGAACTAAAAAATGAATATTTTGCAGATTAAAAAAATCTAAACCTGAACATTTAAAGTTATGATTCCTTATACAAGATAAATTTTTCAGAATTTCTACTGACTAAGGAGTCAAATTTGAGATTTCTGCAAAATCAACAACAAAGTGCCTATCTCAGTGCCTTTCACATGGTGGTCATATATTCAGCTACCAGGTCTGAGTTATAAAAGGGTCACTGAGGAACTTGGTCTCCCTGATATTCACCATAAGTGAAGTGAAATCTCATACTCAGGAAATTGAAAGAAAAGCATGTTCAAAATTCTCTGTTTAAAGGCCTAATATTCAGGATCTACAAGGAACTCTAACGTGCCAAAAGGAAAAAAACCAAACAGCTCCATTAAAAAGTAGGCAAAAGACACGAATAGATACTTCTCAAAAGAAAACATACTAGCAGCCAACAGACACATGAAAAAATGCTCAGCCTCACTAATCATCAGAGAGAAGCAAATCAAAAGCACATTGAGATACCACCTAACTCCAGTAAGAATGGCTGTCATTAATAAAACAAACAGTAACAGATGCTAGTGAGGATGTGGAGAAAAGAGAATGCTTCTACACTGTTGGTGGGAATGCAAACTAGTTTAACCACTATGAAAAGTGTGGTGATTCCTAAAAGAACCAGAAATTGACCTTCCATATGACCCAGTAATCCTCCTCCTGGGAATATACCTGGAGGGACATAAATCACTCTACAAAAAAGATAGCTGTACACCCATGTTTACTGCAGCACTATTTACAATAGCCAAAACATGGAACTAACTGTGCTGCCCATCAAAACTGGACTGAATAAAAAAAAGTGGTACATATACACAATGGAATATTACACAGCCATAAAGAAGAACAAAACTATGCACTTCGCAGCAACTTGGATGGATTTAGAGTCTATAATACTCAGTGATTTATCACAGAAGCAAAGAACTGAGTACCACATATTCTCACTCATAAGTGGACCCTGAACATTTGCCATAATGCTATAAGAAAGGGATTGGCAGTAAGCAGAAACTGCAAGAGGAGGGAGGGGGTGGCACAAAACATCAATAAGGGTACCTGATCTCAAACCAGGCAAAGTGGGAACCAAGGGAGACCCACACTTTGCCTGTACCATGATCACTTGTAAACCTAATCCTGAATTGTACCACACATCTTTAAAATTAAAAAAAGAAACAAAATCTTCTGTTTAAGATCTTCAAGTGGCTCCCTGCTGCAATCAGAATTAAATCCAAACTCATTATTTAAGGTTAAAAAGCTTTTCATGATTTAGCCCCATCCTACTTTGCTGGCTTTCTCTCCTAATAATCTTTAACACAAACCATGTAGTAGAGCTGGATGGTCCCCCAAACATTACCTGAGAAATGCCAACCTTAGTCTGACCATAGACTTGCTCTATTATTTGTATGGTCTTGATTTTTCTCCCAGGAAGGCTGTGTGGTTTCCTATTATAACTAATTATTACAGTAGTCATCAAAACTGCAAACTCTGAGAATCACATTGCTGAGTGTCGTGGTGGTTAGCCTTCAGGATGAAGTCAACACTTGGATCCATCCTTAAATAAACAACCTTGCTTGCCCAGTTGTAATGAATGGGTAATGTATCAATGCCAGAGGCAAATGCTTGCATTACATTTTAAATACCAAAGGACAGAATTACAAATGGGCAGAGACCTTGTTGCACCTGCTACAGCATGCATATATGATCAGAATCGATTTTAATGATTTTTTTGTATGTGTGCTTATCCTTTGGAAGACAACCATACAAAAGGATTTCCACACTGGAAATGAGTTTGCAGTTATTTTAAAGATTTGGAATGCATCCATTAATGTGAAAACCTGTACATTGTTCACTTGTATACCTAATCCTGAATTGTACTCCACATCTTGAAAATAAAATAAATTTTATATAAGAAATATCCCAAGTAATGACTGTAGGCTATGTTTATAATTTTTCAAAATTCCCTTAATTACAAGTCAACTATTCACATCCTCTAATACTTTTTAATTGAGCACCTAATATGTGTCAAATGTTTTTATAGATCACTTCCTTAGCACATAATTATCTCACAGTTGTGTATTATCAACTAACATTTTATTATGTGCTTATTTGTTTCATTAAATCAATTTTCCCTCCATTTAAACAGTACTTACATTTTATCAAATCATGAAACTGAATTGGAATGGCTCTCAAATGCATTTACTTCTCTCCATCTTTGTCGCTTCCACACTAAAAGTCATGTGGCACCATCATCTCTCACCAGGAATATTGCAACAATCTCCTTTGGGCTCTCTCAGCTTCTTCTTTTGCCACTGCAATCTATTATTCACAGAATAGTAAGAGTTATTACCTTCAGATGTTAATCAGATCATTTCATCTCCTGTTTAAAATTCTCTAGTGTCTTCCCATTGCATTTAAAATAAAAATCAAACTTCTAAACTCCTTACCATGCTTATGAGGCCTGAATGACCTTCTTCAAGCTCTAGGATCATTTTTCCCTTATCCTAAAAAGTTTGTATGTTCCTTTGTTTATTCATGTAGTCACCAGGCACTGGGAATACAGTGTTGAATGAAGAAAATCATGCTTCTGCTCTAGGATAAGGTGTTTTCACAGAAACAAGATTTTTTTTACAGAACATGTGAGAAGAAATTCGAAATATGGTGGAAAAGTAGGAACAAATAAAAGAAAGGTACAAAAAATAAATGCATCACACCAACACATTGTTAGGAATTACAGAGAAGGACGGTAAGAACTTTTTTCCCCTTTACAATTTTCCCCTTTTTGTTTCCCCATGGTTAGAGGTAAAAGCTTTAAAAGAACTGGGCCTGTGTGCTTATCTTTGAGGTCAATAGTTGAGATTGCCTTGCTTCCTAGACAGCCTTTGAGAGAGAGGAGAATTCTAAAAGATAAATTTTAGGTGATAGTTACTAAGAGGAAAATAAAATTCAGATGTAGTGCCAGTGGGCCGAGGCATAAAAAAAGAGGGAAACACAGGAACTCAAGATTTGAGAAGTGGCTTTGAGAGAAAGTTTTCTGACACAGAGACAGAAAAATAGCTCAGTTGGTTAAGAAAAGCAGAAGGTCAGCATGAGGATCATCCAAAAGTAGGAAGACAATGATTACTCTGGGAGATAAATGGGACACAGCATTAGCTATATAGCAACTGCTTTTCGGGTAGCTATTAGCAGATAGTAACCCACTGGACTAAAGTCAGGGATGAAGTTCCAATTTCTAAGAGGACTAGAGGGAGAATAAGGCTGGTACCCAGGCTCAAAGGATTCAGGACAGGGTACTAGCCATACAATCCCAGTTACAAGGGCTAGTGTCTGAAATCAAATTTTTGTCACTAGAAAAACTAAACAAAATGTGAATTATTTGACTGATATGCAAGGTCAAATCATGACTAAATATAATGCCTAGGATGCTATACTACTGCCCTGGGAGCATCTCAAATTCCTACTATTTTCAAACATGACTGGTCCCAAAACCTAGGGATAAACTGAACTTGCAGGTAACTTAAAATGTCCTTAGTTGTGAAGACTGGAGAGCTCTGGGGACAAAGAGGCCAGCAGGTTATTACAGAATGTGATGCAAGGCACATCTTTGTGGCCAAGGCTTTCTTGGATGATTTAAGTAGCCCAACATGAGTGTGAGGTTCATTAGTGGTTGAAGGCACCTCATTACGCTGGTGAGAGGCCACCAGGAATCAGACCTTAATTACTCCCAACCACCTGCTCTCCCACAAGTCCAGCCAAAATTGAAGATTCTCCTTGAATTCTCTTGATTGTCCTACTGCTTCTGGGACCCAACAGCCAATTTCCGACATTAACAGAAAATGAATTGCCTCCAGAGTAGGTAGAGTGTCAGTATCCATAGGTTTAGAAATGTGAGCTCAGGCCTCCTGTTCCTGCAACAGTACTCTAAAATGTTGTTTACTTAGCAATTACTTCTAAATATGCATATGTTATAAATTGAACAGTTTCTCCAAATATTAACATACACAGAATATTGAAATGTGTATGGCCAAGAAATAAGTTAAGAATTTAATAGAGTTTTGCACTCTTTCAGCTTGGATATGGCACGCGGAAGCTTGCTAAATCAATTTAATTTCTCTTACCTTGTACAGCCAGTAATTGCACTTATTCTTAGACAAAGGAGTGATTATGTATATTTAGCATTAGAGATGTTTGATAAGGGTAATGAAGCCTAAGCCAAGTAATAGAAACTTTAGATGCTATAAAACTTTAGATGCATCGAAAAACTTTAGATGCTCTAGTCAACCTGTCAGTTTGTTCTCATAAGTGTACTTTGTAGACTTTAAACAGCTACTTTGTCAAACTGGCACCTAATCAAAAGTGCCTTGTTCTGCCAAGAAGTGCCAGGTTGCTCAGATTCTGTAAATGCAAAAACTCTTTCTGGCTGCTCAGTGCTTTTCTGCATTGTAGGCACTTAAAAGCCTCAAAAGTGCTAAAACACCTCAATAAGGAAAGTAGATTTATTCCATCATATTGGAGTAGATATATTACCTATATTTGGTTTGCTCGAAATCTCATAAGTAGTTGGGATGCAATGTCTCCAATGAGTCAAATATGACTTCCATCGTATGCTTTCTTCAAAAGTCAGCTCAAGCCTGACTTCCTCTGGAAAGCCTTTCCTGGCCACACTTAGATACACTGGAACTAACCTTTCTGTACTGTCATGTTACTTCCATGACATACCTCCATTCTAGCAATTGTCACATGGTACTGTATTAATTTGCTAAACTCGATGCTGTCTAACCAGATTATAAGATTCTTGAAGACGCGGGGCCACTCTTATTTATCTATAAACCCCCAGAATCTCACACAGTACTTGTCACCTAGAGGTGATTCATAAATGTTGGTTGAATGTTGAATGAAATAAAAATCTTATGAAAACATATGCTTAACCTAATTTGTTTGACATAGGCATCTCCCACACATTTGTCTGTTCATAAATGACATTGAGATTATGCTGCTGTAAATTTGTAAAGTTCTCAACAGACCTCTGTGCCTCACATTATAGAGCATAAAAGACTCAGCTCTCTTTGGGCTTATGGGCTTAAGGTTTGCTTGGAGAGAGAACACCAGCAATCCTGAAATGGGTTGTCAGCATTTGCTCATGAATTGGGTTAAAAGATAAACGAGAGAGTGGAGGGCCAGAGTAGCATTGAGGAGGTAAAACTGGAGTTGAACCTTGAAAAAATCATTTTGGCAAGAGTTAACAAAAGATAAGAAGTGGAGGGCACACCACAAACAAAGGAAGCTAAAGTTATGGGAATAAATGTAGCATGAGATGTTAAAAATTAGGAGCTAATATTGATAGGCAACAGAGGGACACTAATTTCTGAGTGAATCATAGAAATGAATAAAAGACACTAAAGAAAAATGACAAAATGGCATCAATAAGCAGTATGGTTTTGCAGGAGGAAAAACTAGAGTGGGGGTTCTAAAGGAATATTTTTTTGTATCACTATATACCATGATAAATACTTCAAGAGAATGACTTTTCTTTCTTTTTTGCAGAGCCCCATATGAGAGGTGTCTATAAATGCCCTTCCATCAGGTAGGTTTTTTTTGCAAGGTTTAACAATAAAATCTGTCCTTGAGTAGAAAGTGATTGAAAGATGTTTGTTTTCTAGTGAAATAGAAGAAAGAGCCTCACCACCATAGCCCTTAGCAATACTCCTGCTGTGCGATGGCTAAACGGAAATATCCACGATACAATAGCATATAGCATAGTAACTGACACAAGCTAGGCACTCATTACATGTGTTGGGTCACTGATAAAAAGGAATAGGATGATAGAACTTAGCATAGTCAGTCAAGAAAAGTAACTATTGGCCATATCTGTTTAACTACTATTATAAAATCCAGTTCATTGATTCAACACACATATAGCCAGACATAGATGATAGGTAGATAAAAGAGATAATGCAAAATGAGGCACACTCTTTGACCTGAAGGAGCGTAGTGTAATGGGTTGAATGGAGAACATGTGCACACACACCTATGGACTAATGAAGATATCTCCCTTTCCACAGTTGCCTCTTATAATATCGATAGCACTGTTATCTACAAGTCTAAGAACATATTCTATTAATTACTATATGTCTAGTTGGGGAGATAAGTGATAGACATCATCTTCACTTTATAGGCAAGGAACAAATAATTATTTTTTAAAAATTAGAATGCTAGCAATCATGTGGGTCTTCTATTACCCTACATGTAGAGAAGAAAGCAGAGTAAGTCTATCAAAAAGGCTCACAAAAAGCTGGGTACAGGAAATGGAAGCGCATTGCTCTATGAATACAGGTAAATAAACTACAATCTCAGGATAGTGACACCTACAAAAGCATGCTCTAATGGCTGTAACAATTCTCTTTCAAGCAGCAGATATAAAGAAATGCTGTCTTGGGTTCAAGATTCAGATAATCAGAGCACAAGAAACAGATTGAGGTCACACTGAGAAGAATAAATAACTAAACCATCTGGGCATTGAGGAAGAAGCCCTTGTTTTAATGAGAGCGGTCAGATCCATTTATTTAATAAATATTTAGTAAGCACACATCATATGCCCGGTTCTGTCTAGGTTAAAGAATATTCAAACATAGTCCATTCCCTTGAGAAACTTGTAAACTAGTGAAAAAGACAAACAAGTAAATTAATAGTGCCCATTATGGGATCCAATTGCCAGTGTCAGTGAATTACTATGTATTGGTGTTTACCACAGAGAAATGTTTGCACAGGCTCACAACATGGCCTTTTTACAAGAGCAATCACTAGTACTCATAAAAGCAAAAATCAGAAGACAATCTAAAAGTCTTTTAATATTTAAAAGTTTATATAAACCTGTAATCTGGCAATACTATGTAATAGTGGGCAGCAATTAAAAATAATAGATTAAAATTTTTGTGCTGACATGGATAGATCTCTAAGATATACAACTTAGTGAAAAAGCACATACATTTAGCAGGAGTGGGTAATCATAGGGAACTTTGGCCTTACTTGTAAGAATTTAAATTGTAAAATAATTTTTTAACAAGGAGAATGCATACTAAGCTATTAGTTGAGTGGTTCTAAAAAATTGTTTTAAAAATATAGTTAAAATTGTAATCTCTGCATCTCATTTCTACTTCCTAATATTGTTTATATCCTTTTTTTCTAAAATGGATAAGAATGGAGGGTATATAAGGAAGAACGTTCTCAGCAAGGAGAACAGTGTGTGCTATGTTATGAAAGACTGGGAAAATAAGGATAATTATAAAACATAGGGCACGTGGGGTAATAGGTACAGGGGTGAGTGGTAAGAGAGGTCCACATTGAGTTGAAAATGAAATGATGCGGCTAGATTATAAAGGTATCTATATACCAAGCTAAGGGGCTTAGATTTTATTCTGAAAGTACTGGGAAACCATGAAATACACTTTAGAAAGTAAGTTTTAAATGGTTGTTGTGTGGGAAAGAGATTGAGAAGGCAGGAAGGTGTCAAGCAGGTCTTTGCAAGAACCTTAAGAGAGAAATGTTGAGGTCAAGAACTAGAGACAATGACAATAGAAATGGAACAGAAAGCATGCCTGAAAGAACGTATTATATATAGTTGCTGATTAGAGGTGGTTTGTGTTAGACAGGAACAGAATCTTGTGAAATTTTATGGCATGGGCAATTAGGTGGAGAGTGATACCATTGACTACAATGAGAAGTCAGAAGACGTAACTGATTTGAAGTAATGGAGGAGTGAATTGATGAGTTCACTTTTGAATATGATGAATTTGAGGTACCCGTTGGACATGTAAAGATATGACCATAGGCAGGTTTCATATAGTTCTGGACTCAAGAGGGAGTAGTTTAAATCATGGAAATGAATGAGATAACTAAATGAGGATTTGTACAAATAGAAGAGAAATGGGTTGAAGATTGAATTCTAAAGAACATTAGTGTTTAAAGAACAAAGTAGAAGCAGCTCAGAAAGGTGAAGGAAAAGGATGGTCAGAAAGATGAAAATTTCAAGAAAGAAGAGTATGTCAACACTATCATATGTAGGCAAGAAGTATGGTAAGATAAGGATTGAAAGTACCCATTGGATTTCTAAACAATGCTGTTTTGGTGATTTTAGTAAGCACCATTTGGAGGAGAGGATAGTAGACAGAATAATGTTCTCCAAAGTTGTTCACATCCTAATTCCTGGAGCCTGTGAATGTGTTAGGTTACATGGCAAATGAGGACTCTGCAAATGTGATTAAATTAAGTAATGTGAAGCAATACCAGGCTGTTTTGATTATTGTAACCTTATAATAAAGTTTAAAGTCTGGAAGTGTGATACCTACCACTTTATTTCATTTGCTGAAGATTGTTTTGGCTATTTGTGGTTGTTTATGTTTCTATATGAATTTCTTTATTGTCATTTCTGGGTCTGAGAAGAATGATGTTGGTAATTTAATGGATATTGTGTTGAATCTGTAGACTGTCTTGGGTAGGACGGACATCTTAACAATGTTGACTCTTCCAACCCATGAGCATGGAAGAATTTTTCTATTTGTTTGTATCTTTCTTTGATTTCTTTGAGCAGCGTTTTGAAGTTTTCTTTGTAAAGGTCTTCGCATCTCTAGTTAAGAAGATGTCATTTTTGTGTGTGTGGCTATTGTGAATAGGATTGTGTTTTTTATTTGATTCTCTGCCAGCTTGTTGTTGGTGTATAAGAATGTGATTCTCTTTTACACATTTATTTTGTATCCTGAGACTGCCAAAGTCCTTTATTAGTGCAAGGAGGTTTTCGGCAGAGACTCTTGGATTTCCGAGGTATAGGATCATATTGTCAGCAAAGAGAGATAACTTAACTTCCTCTTTTCCTATTTGGATACCCCTGATTTCCTTCTCTTGTCTGATTGCTCTAGCTAGGACTTTCAACACTATGTTGAACAGAAGGAGTGAGAGTGGGCAGCCTTGTCTTGTTCCGATTTTCAGGGGAAATGCTTCCAATTTCTGTCCATTTAGTAATATGTTGACTGTGGGTTTATCATAGATGGCTCTTATTATTTTCAAGTATGTTCCCTCTATGCCTGGGTGTTTTGGCAGAAGAATAGGCATTTAGACCAATGGAACAGGATAGAGAGTCCAGAAACAAAACCTCAATTTCTCAACCAACTCATCTTCAACAAAGCCTCCAACAACAATTACTGGGAAGAGGAGAAACTATTCAGTAAATGGTGCTGGTAAACTGGCTGATCACATGCAGAAGAATGAAACAGGACACCTACCTATCTCCATACACAAAAGTCAGCTCAAAATGGATCAAAGCCCTAAACGTAAAACCTTAAACTGTAAGAATCTTAGAAAACACAGGAGACACCCTTGCAGAAGTTGAAATAGGCAACCAATTCCTGATTAAAACCCTGAATACACATACCATAAGAGATAAGATAGACAAGTGGAAACTCATCAAACTGAAAAGCTTCTGCAAAGCAAAAGAAACCATCAAGAAAACCAGGAAACAGCCCACAGAGTGGGAAAAAAAATTTGCCAACTATGTTTCCAACAAAGTCCTAACATCCAGGATCCACAAGATACTAAAACATGCATAAAGGTAAAAACAACCAACCCCATTAAAAAGTGGGAAAAAGACATGAATTGACATTTCTCAAAAGAAAACATGCAAGCAACCACCAGACACATGAAGAAACGCTCAGCCTCACTAATCATCAGGGAAATGTAAGTCAAAACCACATTGAGATATCACCTAACTCCAATCAGGATGACCATCATTAATAAATCAAAAAACGGCCGGGCTCGGTGGCTCAGCCTGTAATCCCGCGCCTTTGGGAGGCTGAGGTGAGTGGATTGACTGAGCCCGTGGGTTCGAGACCCGCCTGGGCAGCGAGACCTCATCTCTACAATAAACCAAAAGATTAGCCGGGCGTGGTAGCGCATGCCTGTAGTTCCGGCTACTCGGAAGGCTGAGGCGGAAGGATCGCAGGAGCCCAGCAGGTCGAGGCTGCGGTGGCCGGAAGCGGCCACTGCACTCCAGTCTGGGCGACAGAGTGAGACTCCAACTCAAAATAAATAAATAAATAAATAAATAAATCAAAAAACAACAGATGCTGACAAGGATACAGAGAAAAGGGAGTGCTTCTACACTATTGGTGAGAATGCAAATGAGTCCAACCGCTACAGAAAACAGTGTGGTGAATCCTAAAAGAACTAGAAATTGACCTTCCATAGGTCCCAGCAATCCTCCTTCTAGAAATATACCTGGGGGAACTCAAATCAATCTGCAAAAAAGATACCTGTACATGCATGTTTTTTGCTGCATTATTTAAATAGCTGAAACATGGAACCAACTGTTTTGCCCACTGAAACTGGACAGGATACAAAAAATGTGGTACATGTACACAATGGAATACTACGCATCCATAAAGAATGACACAATTATGGACTTCGCAGCAAATTGGATGGAATTAGAGCCCATCATACTCAGTGATCTATCACAGAAACAAAGAACTGAGTACCACATGTTCTCACTCATAAGTGGACCCAGAACATGTATCATGATATTATAGGAAAGGGATTGGCAGTAGTGGGAAACTGCCAGGAGGAGAGGCACACAACATCAATAAGGGTATCTGATCTCAATCCAGGTGCAATGGGGACCAAAGGGAGACCCAAACTTTACCTGTACAATGGCCACTTGTATAATACCTAGTCCCAAATTGTACCCCACATCCTTAAAATAGAATAAAATAAAAATAAATTAAGTAACTTGAGATGGGGAGAGTATACTTCATTATCCAGGTGAGCTTAATATAATTACATGGGCCTATCAGAGCCTTTCCCGGTTGTAGTCAGAGGGAGATATGATGATAGAAGAGAGAACCAGAGAGGAACAATAAATATTGCTAGTTTCAAAGATGGAGGAAGGGGTCTATAAGCGTGAGATTATGAGAAGACTCTAGAAACTAGAAAAGACAAGAAAACTGACTTCTTCCCTCGAGTTTCCAAAAAGGAAGACAGTTCTGCTCACACCTAAATTTCAGCCCAGTGAGACCATGGAGACCATGTCAGACTAGCAACCTATGGAACTGTGAGATAACATATGTGTATTGTTTTAAGCCATTACATTTGCAGTAACTTATTATGAAAGGAACTATAAGAAACTTATGCAGGGAGGGAACAGTAGTTAAGGCAGAAGTCAGATCACAGTGGGATGAACAATGACTGGGAGGTGAGAAAATGGAGATGACAAATGCAGGTAACTCATTTGAAAACTTTATTTTTAAAAGGAAAAAGAGCACTAATCGGGATAATACAGAGGTTTAAACGGAAAAAGAGCACTAATTAGGATAATACAGAGGTTTGAGGGAGGAGTCTTGTGCCAATTTTTAGGAGAAGGGATGCTTGAGTATATTTAAATACTAATAGGACAGAGGAGAGGAAAGAGACATAGACAAGAGAGAGGATAATGATGAAAATGAGGTTCTTGAGAAGGCTGCCCATGGAGAGTAAGGGAAACAGAAACACAAGAACAGAAGCAATGTCAAATAACACAGTTTCAGGAGGCAAAAAGAAACTGAATGATAGAGGGAAGACATGTGAAGCTAGAGTTCTGAGAGCAGGAACTCAATATATTATCCTCATATACAGCTTCTGGTTATCCATACTTGGGCAGTTAAGGCTTTCTAAAGAGCCTGGAAAAAGAGGAGTCGACTGAGGTTTATAGAAGTGAAATGACTTGCTCAGAATTACACAAAAATCTCCTGAAGTTTCTGTTTCCTCAGTTGCAACATGTTAAATGTGATAATGCATGTCAAGTGCAGTGTCTGGTACATGGTAAATGTTTGATACACCCATGTGTCAGTTATGACTATAAGACAAGGTATGAGACCTCCGATAGCCTATATAGCTAGAGTTTAGAAGCACAGGATATCTAGTCATACAGACCTAGGCTTCAGTCTCAGTTTTGCCACTTATTAGCTGTCAGGCCTTAGACATAGTGACTAGTTAATACATACTAAACAGGTATTCTGGCTGCAGATTCTACACCCTTTCTACTATGCCATACGATCTACCTTTAAATAATTATACAAATGCCCACTCTGGCGCTGAGAACTCAACCAGGTGTTCCGCCAAACATTACTATTCAGGGGTGACAAATGCCATAGGACCTACAGTTTGTACCTTACAACCGACAAAATAATTGAACTTTTTGCCTGCCGTCCCAATTCTGTGAACCTGATGGAAAGAGCACAACAGTCGACAGCTCAGTTTCAGTTATCAAAAACCCAACAGAAATATCCAAAAAGCTGCTTTTTACCTTGATGATTGTGTAAATATTCATGATAACATTTGATTATGATGCTTTATTTGAATAAAAAAACACTAAATATTTTAATCAAGTCAACCATCATGTGCAACAGAAGTAATTTTTCTCTTCAGAGGTTCCTGAGTGGATGATGGGATGTTGTCTGATGTATCAGTGATTGGCTATTTACTTGTATAGTTAAAATTCATCTCCTCCTTTCATCATTTTGAAGGGACATTGATTCCAATAAAAAACTCTAAATGAGATGAACAAGAAATTTAAATCCACAAAGTGAAAATGAATGGGGGAAGGCACATAAAGTTCAAGGGGAAGTTAAGAGAGGAAATGAGAAAGAGATTTTAGCTGCAGTGATTGCTCTGTGCAGGTTGTGGAGATTTTGCCTGATTCTAAGTATTCATCCAAGTATACCATTTGAGGGTGAGAGCTGGGCCGGGCAAAGTGTAATTACTCAAGAGGCCTAATAAGAAGAGCAGAGTCACACTAGGTCACCTCCCAACTGCTTCCCAACCACCTTCACTCCCACCCAAGCTTAACACACACACTTTGCCACAGGAGGTAATGGAGGGAAAATGAGTTTTTCATGAAGTATTATCATAGGGGCCAGGAGGAATCTCACCATCTGTGCAGAATCCCTCAACCTTGGCTTGATCTCTTTTTCTGCCTGTTCCATGAGGATGGCAGAACACTGCCTTAGAACATGTAGTCCCTTTAGACTTCATTTCACCCTCCAATGTCAGTTTTGTTCAGACACGTGGCCTAGTCTATACCTTTTTACCTCTTATTTTTTGATAATGTTTTACTGGAGTTTTATGTTCCACTCTATACTGAATAAAAGGAAGAAAATAAGCAGGAAAACGCTCAAGACTCTATTTTCCTTACAATATCTTCATAAAGTCATTTGTGACTTGCAACCAGTATGTATGATTTTTTAGTCTGAAAGATAGTCTGTGTTTCTCTCATGATTACTTTGTAAAGTAATGTACTCCAATCAATTATTTTAATGACCCTACTTACAGCAAGATCCCATATTTTACTAAAATTAATATCAACATATGCCTGAAAACTCCCTTAATGATTTTGGAGAGACTTGTCACAGCCTCTGAAACGTGTACAAACACTAAAAAAGCCTTGTGTAAACTTCAATTGAGATTATTAAAATCTAAATAATTTATATGCATTTCTAAGAGATACTTTCTCAATATCACTGCCTTGAATTAATAAAGTATCATTTTTTTCTCTAGGACCCAAAGGATTCCACAGCAGAACACATTCATCCTCCTGCTACCCCTGTGAGCAAGGAAGACATAAGAATGATTATCCCCATTTTACAGCCTGAGAAAATGAGGAACCAGAACATAAATGATAGGCTACACAGAATGTTGGAGGTAGAGATGTAAGGCTTACTGAAAGTAGGGTAGAATGAACAGTTCATGAAACTAATGGCCCTGACAGATCTGTGACTCTGAAGTTAATCTGAAGACTCTATTAGTCAAACTTGTCTTGAATCCTGTATGTATTATCCAGACTAGTATCATAAAATGCCATGATATCAAAACCAGACATCTATATAGATAGGCCCACACACTAAGTGAAAGATACGAAACTGACTCTTGAACTGAAATAGAGGTTACTGCTCTAGAAATCCAGCTTCATAAGTCAGAGTGCTCCTGTAGACCTAAAAGACATGATAGCAATGCCTCAGGTACCTGAAAAGCAGCAATTGGACAAGAAGGGCTTATCTGAAACAAAGGCAACCAAGATTCTCTCTAGAATAAACAAGTAATAGAACCTGGAATGCAACATTACTAGAGTATTGCTTTTAACCAAGCCTGCAATCAGTCAAAGATGAAGAGTTATTAACAAATGAGTCCAACGAATCAATTACATTAAGAAATCACACCACAGATTTAGGTATAATCTACTGAAGTTATATGTTACTATTCTTGTATGCTTTCATTTTAGTGAAAACATATGGGAAAGATAACCCCAGATGGCCCAGGATAATACTAGGCAAAGAGTTAGTGCCCCAGAAGATGCCTGTTGAGTTGACCACCAGACTCAAGCAAAAGACCATCAGGCAGATATCAAGAGAAAGAGCAGAAAAGAGAGTCAAAGCATTAGTAAAATCAGCCACTTTACCCTTTTTACAATGCTTCTTTCTGCTCATGAAGATCTTCATTTGTTGTGTGGGTAAGTGGTACCATGGGGATAAGGTAAGTCTATACAGGATCAAACAAATAGGCACTCTGAATCCTTGCTCAGCAACTTAATTAGCTGATTGATTTTGAGGAAAATTTCAAAAGTTTTCTGAGCCTCTATTTTCCCATTTATAAAAATGGGTATATTAATAATACCCACACATTAGATAAGGATGAAATGAGATGAAACAGGTCAACACTTAAATGGTCAATATTTGCTGTTATCATTAACATTATTGGGATTATCATTCCAACCTCAATTTTCATTTGACTAAGAATTATTTCAGAATCCAGCCTCTCCTAGTCCTTCTCTAGTCAGGTGAAAATATATTTTTAGTTATTTCCCTGATCATACCCATGAATCAGGGTCTATCTCCACCCAATCAGAAATTCTACACTCAATCTGAACTACCAAAAAATCCAGAAGGTAAATAATACCTGATTAGAATAGAACTTAACCCTGTGTTCCTGTTGTTCTTGATCTTAAACTACTTAAATTTCTGGATTTCTGACTTTCTTGACCTGATATACCTGATTTCTTCTCTTCACAATGGCCATATGTCTAGATTCCAGAACATTGGCTTACTTCTGACCAAGCATAACCCTAGACTCCATCTTCTTGCCATGGTCTCCACATCATTTTAACCTTCTGGCAATCATGAATATAAAAACCTGTTGATCACCAATCTAGAATTAGATTCTTTGAATTGTCAATCCGATAAGTATTCTTATAATCCTGTGTCTAAGCAGGCTTATCTCATTGGGTCACGATACTGAAAAAACAACAGAATAAGATTTACCCTAAAGGAGTCAGTAGGTAACAGCAATTGGAATTACCACTTTCAGTTTCTGATTATGCTAGCCTAGTCTAGTAATGGTGCCAAATACAGGAGCAAAGAATGCACATGGCTGCACCATCCCCACTAACTATGTGTGAATTCATGTTCAACAACTCATTGACACCAATAATAAAGCAGGATTATAAATAATTTTACTACAGGAATACACTTTAAACTAAGTATCATGCTCAAAGATTTTCAGAGTTAGAAATTGTAGCCTCAGATATGCAAAGCAACACTAAATGCAAGCACAGACTGAACCTGAATATTCCAGTAAGAAGTTTGTTTATTACAAATAATGAATTAATTGGGGGAGTATCTGGAAGTATCAAGACCCTGTGGCAGTTTATGAGGAGAAGATAATCTGAGGTCAGAATTTACAATCTGAGAAAAAAAAAATAACCTTTTTAAAAGTCTGCACCTGATACTTTTTCACAAGATTACTGGGAAATGGAACTTAAAATGACCCCCAATCTCAAACATATTACCTCCTGAACTTCTTGGATTTCTGCCAAATTAGTTTCTGGAGCATGTGAGTTTCCCAAGCACAGTTCTATAAATGAGCAAAGATGATGGTATATGTGGTATATAATAGACCCTTCAGTGAAAGAGGTAGGAAGAGTTTTCTGGTATAAAGGCTATATGACAAGTGTGAATTAAAATGACTCAAATAAAAAAGTGACAAGATAGAGGGAAATAAACCACTTCCTTCGGACAAAGTATAAGAAAGATTCACGCATAAATGCAGTCAGTTTCAGCCATATTTATTTTTCTTTTTGTCTTTGATGTGTTTCTCTCTTAATGGATTATCTTTAAAAGGAATATATAATGAATTTCTACATTAAAGATATAACGATATTATAGAATATGATCTATATTTTACATATATTGTTATAAATATGTATAACAATATATATAAATTGTTATATTGCTGTTCTTCCCCACTTTTATGATGTCTTACACACTAGCCAAGAGAAGAGTTTAAATGAAAAAACCCAAACCGAATAGAAAGCTATGGTTCTCTGCAGTATGATGGCAAGTGCATCCCCAAGCTGGAATCCTGATAGGTAGGCTGAGGATAAGTGCCCTGATCATTTGAGGGTAGATTTTTAAAGTGTATTAGAAAAGAATCTTCAACAACTCTACCCAAAATATCTTCACTTTTTGCTTCTGCCTAAGCATCCCACAGTTCAAGACTCATTACCTATATCCCTCTGGTAAAAGCCATCATGATTACAACTGTTTGTTCATTGTCCATCTCCCCTACTAAACTGTAAACATTATGAGGAAGGATGGGACTATGCCTGTGTACCAAATGGTATTGGCCTGTGAGCTGTACTGGCTTACAACATTATTAAAAATCAAATACTTCTCTCAGTATTTGTTATTTACACATTTAGAGGGCTGATTCAACCTAAATTTCTGCTCATTATTTTCACCACAATATGAACATATTTCTACTGAAAGCACGTTATGAAAAGCATGGATCATGTGATGAAAAGATGTACAATATTGGCATATTGGTGCTCGGCAGATGAGGTAGGAAACTGATACCACAAGGAGGAGGTAGAAGAAACTGGAGAAAAATTGCCATTTTGCTGAGTTGACACTGGCCCTACAGGTGTTACTTCAGATGTCCCAAATATTGCCTCCCTGACAGTCTGCATTACCACAGTGAATGACCTTGTTCTAAAGAGAGTGCTCTTCACACTCCACTATCAGATACTGCACTTGCTATCTTATTTGCTGTACCCGATAGAAGTTTTACAAGAGCAGCCAGCTCAAAATTCACATCAGAATGAAAGTAATTAGTCATCTTATAACCCCTTCTGTGTAGACTGACAATTTTTGCCAGGCTTTTTCCTTTAACTCTCTCCCCATGGGTTAACTTTTTCCCAATGAGTTGGTTTATATTTATCAGAAATACATTAAAAATCACAGCATTGCTGGGCTCGGTGGCTCAGCCTGTAATCCCGCACCTTTGGGAGGCTGAGGTGAGTGGATTGCCTGAGCCCGCGGGTTCGAGACCCGCCTGGGCAGCGAGACCTCATCTCTACAATAAATCAAAAAATCAGCCGGGCGTGGTAGCACGTGCCTGTAGTTCCAGCTACTCGGAAGACTGAGGCGGAAGGATCGCCGGAGCCCAGCAGGTCGAGGCTGCGGTGGCCGGGAGCAGCCACTGCACTCCAGTCTGGGCGACAGAGTGAGACTCCCAACTCAAAAAAAAAAAAAAATCACAGCATCACAGAGAAGAAAACTAGAGTGTAATGATGCAGTTTCCTATTAATCTGTAACTAGGGGCTATCTTAATACAGGCCTATATACATTCCTTATATGAATGTGAATTCATTTGCCAGCTGTTTGTATGTGTATGTATATGTGTGTGTGTGCATGGGTGTGTGTATATTCTATTACCAATGCTGAAAACACACCAGTGATTCTCAAATATGTGTGTTTGGAGAAGTGGTGCACAGCAGAATTCCCAGGGGACTTTTTCAAACTATACATACTCCCTGGGAGACTCTATAACTTCCCTCATACTGATCCCACTTCCCTCTTCCAAGTTTAAAATGACCACAAGGTAATGAGTGATGTTACTGATGGGTATCAATTTCACCACATGAAGGCACAAAACAAATTGAGAACCAGTATTTTAAGCTCAAGATTAATAACTCGGTGCTTTCCACTCCTATCCCTCACTTTACATTCACTACGTTAAAAGTCACAGTAGAAACTATATTATCAGACCCGTTAAAAACTGCCTCAGGAAAAACAATTAGTCAAAATTCACACCTTCCATAAATTATATGTAACTTAGATTTTCCTGAATCTTTCAGAAATTGGCTCAACTCTTTTCCCCTGCCCAAACTCAGGCCCTCACTACTTCTTGCATTTGCCTACTAACTAGTTTCACTGACTAGTCTCACACTCCTCCAAGGAGAGGTTATCTTACTAAACTGTGAGCTAATTAATTACCCTGTTTAAAATCCTTCTATTGGGTCAAGTGTGGTAGCTCATGCCTGTAACCCCAGCACATTGGGAGGCTGAGGCAGGAGGATTGTTTGATCACAGGAGTTCAAGACCTGCCTAAGCAACATAGCGAGACCTCATCTCTACAAAAAATTAAAAAATAGCCAACGTGATGGTGAATGCCAGTAATCCCAGCTACTTGGGAGGCTGAGGCAGAAGGATTACCTGAGCCCAGGATGTTGAGGCAGTGTTGAGCCATAATCATGCCACTGCACTCCAGCCTAGGAGAGTGAAACCCTGACTTAAATAAATACACACATACGTGAAATAAAATCCTTCCATTGTTTCAGGCTCCAAGATCTTTGGCAGGGAATACAAAGCCCTCCATAGTCTGGTCTTTATTTGCCACTTCAGCCATATTTCTTATTATTCCCACTAAGAGTTTAAACTTGTCATACTCAGCTATTAATACTCACAAGTCTCTTTAAACATACCACTACGTTCCAGACCTCTGTGCTTTTGCAGTTCTGTTCACACTTCTTGAAATATTCTTTCCCTCTTTTTCATTTGGCAAACCCCTCTTCACGCTTTACAAATGTTCTCATATGTACCATTTTCTGTGATACCCTGCTTGACCTCCCAGACACCCCCCCCCCGCTTCCTCTGTACTACCTTGTCATAGAGTACATATTTCTCTTACTTCACTTGGCACACTGCAATGCAATGTTTGGATTACACATTTGTCTGCTTTCCCTCCTAGACTATAAATTCCATGAGGCTGAAGTCCATGTGTATCTTTATGTCTCCAGCTGGCATATAGGGACTGGCATATAGCAGCTCACAGTAAATGTTTGGTGAATTGAACTAAGCAGGAAAAATGTATTTATATTTCAGATCAATAAATAGGCCCCCATTTTATTTAATGGAATCACAAACATCTAAGTTCAGAATAATTAGCAACTCTACCATCACCCAGGCAAGTCACAGCATTCAGTCAATAATTCCTTTGGAATGTCTCTTAAAATCTTTCCAAGCACACCACAACAGCCCCAGATGAGATTTTTTTCCCAGCACACTCAACTAATAATGCATTAGCCTCCTAACTGATCTTCCTGATTCTATTCTTTTTTTTCCCTGCAGTAGCCACTTGCTCATAATGCCAAACCAATCTTAAAACCCTACCATTTCCCATCTCCCATAATGGCTTCTTACATGAGCATGATAAAGTCAAACTCTAGTCAGATATTCAAGCCTACAGTTCACAACTCATATCTCTCTCATATAAACCACCCATTCAAAGCCTTTCCCAAAAGGTAAGAATAGCTATTAAAGCAGAGAGTTCAATTATTTAACTTTAAAACCTCTACATGGCAAAAACAAAACAAAACAAAAAACAGAGAGTCTAGACAAAACAAATTGGAAAATATGTTTTCAACATATTTAACAAAATAGAAATTCTTTAATGTACAAAGAACTCATAAAAATCATCAACTCAATAGAAAAAATGCTCAGCAGAAGAAAAAAATTTACTGAAAAGGAAGTTTAAATGCCCCAAAAGCATATAAGATGCTACCTTATTCACAAATAAATACCAATAAAAATAATGAAATACTATATGTTATGTATCAGAATAGCAACAAGTAAAACTAAGAGTATTATGCTTGGGAAGAATGTGAATAAAAAGAAACTTGCACAAACTGTTGGTGGAAATATAAATGGCTGAACACTATTTGAAGGTAAATTGGATAACACCTAACAAAATCAAAATCACTCATACCTTTGGACCTGGAAATTGCACTTCAAATGAGTCTCTTCTACAGAAGAAAACTCACACTAATATACAAAAATAAATGTACAAGAGTGTTTTGGCAGCATTGTTTGTAATAGCAATAAACTCTCCAAAATTCATAATATCCACCAATGAAGGGTTAGTTCAATAAATTATAATATAGCTATAAAATGGAATTCTATAAAGTTGTTAAAAATAATTATATATTTACATGAAAGCATGTCGACAATATTTTTAAATGAGGTTGCCAGGCATTAAATAAAGTATGAAGCAATCTATAAAAAGTCTGTAAGTACATAATACATATGTATATAGAAAATGAATGTAACAAGGATACACTGCTATACTATTTATTTTTGACATCTATTATTATTTTATAACTAAAACTGTTAACCACGGTTATCTTTCAAGGTTCATCTTTTTAAAAACTAGCCTTTCTACAATGTTTTCCTGACTATTTCAACTGCAAGCAATTCATCCTCCTCTTGAATTATAATGGCATATACACAGATTGAGTATTCCCTATTTGAAATGTTTGAAACCAAAAGTTTCAGATTTTTTCATACTTTGTAATATTTTCATATACATAATGAGATATCTTGGGGATGAGCCCCAAGTATAAACATGAAAATTATTTATGTTTCACATACACCTTATACATATAGCCTGAAGATAATTTTACAGAATATTTTTAATAATTTCATGCATGAAACAAAGTTTTAACTGCAACCCATCATGTGAGGTCAAGTACAGAATTTTCCACTTGTGGCATCATATCAGCACTCAAAAATTTTGAATTTTGAAGTATTTTGGATTTCAGATTTTCAGACTGAAAATGCTCAACCTGTATCTACATCACTCACTTAACACATTCATTCTCTAATATGGTAGTTTTATGCATATATCTAAGCTTTCTATATAGATTATAAGATTAAAAGCATGAACCCATATGTCAGGCCTTATTATATGTTCAAGAGCATCTGGAACATAACCTTCTATAGAGAATGTGTTCAATAGAGTTGTTGAATGAACAAAAGTACAGAATCCCATTAAAATACCACTGCATTTTTAAGCTATATTTTAATGTGATACGTTTTTTATAAAACAAAAGTTATCATCTTCTATCAACTCGTCTATTTCCTCCATTCCACCAATCCCAATTTCACGAGGTAATCAATGTTAAGCAGTCTATTGTACATCCGACACCTTTCTCCTGGCTCTTAAAATTGTACAAGCAAAAAACAAACAAAAAAACAAAATGTTCAAGCACAGAGATACACATCTAAGTGATTTTTGTTGAGCAACAAGCCTGTTTCCTTCAGCAGTAAGTCAACATGGCTTCGTCTTGCATATTCGAATATATCATGATATTAAAACATATACTTTAGACTATAAAATATATATATTTCCATGTATTTAAAGCAAAAATAACATTATTAGTCCTATTCCATAACCCTAGCATCACAATGAAGCTTCACTCAGAGAAAACAGGCAACAAAAAATCAACTATTGCAACATTTTTCACAATAGCAAAAACATGGAATCAACCATTAAAAAAAAATCAACTATTAGCCATCTTGCTAACCTATATGCTCAATCAGTTACTCTCTGGTTAAAACCTTTTGAAGGATTTATGCTTCAACATCTAGAGTACTCTAAAATGTTTTCTAATTTCCTTAGCTACTTTCTAAACACAAGAGGGAGACCAGGCAATGCTGTATGTTAGAAAACACCTGGACTAGGAGTCAGAAAACCAAGATTCTAATCTCTCTCGGCTACTAAGTAGCCATATGCATTTAGACAAACTCCTTCCTAACCCAACTTTCTCATGTTTAAAGTGATGGAGTTAAACTTCATAAACTCTAAGTCATTGCAGCTTTGGGTATTTTAACCCATATTTATGATTATATCTGGTGAATTACAGGGAAACAGATTCACTGTTACTCAGTGAACTTGGTTTAGCACACATAGCATGAGTCTGCGTTTTCTACACACCATCTTCTTCACTCTTTAGGAAGGCCAGAGAAAGGCCAGCTCCTCCTATCTTTGGGGCATTCATTTCTTACTAACGAAATGGCTGTGCTTCAGATCTATTCTTCAGTTGTAAGTCCCACTATGCCCACAACTTCTGACTTAGGAGTATCTCTTTTGACAAACGTATGTAGATTGCTAGGAGGTACATGTCTGGGCTTTAGGGAGTCTTCAAATCTCCTAACATTATATTAAATAACTTGTCTAAGACACTAAGTAACTTGTCTAAGGCCACATAGCTATTAAAGTATAGGGAAAATTTTGTGTGCAGATATAAACATGTAGTATCTTTCTAAAGAAAGTGTCTTTAGCTTTCCAAAGATTTCCATAGGAATCTAGGATGCAAAAATGACTGAGAATATCAAGTCTTAAACTGTACCCTGAGAAATTCCCTAATCTCTCCTTTGTTCTGAGCATACAGTTCAGTCTGCCTCTCTTGTGTGAACCCCTATAATCATCTTCAACCCTTTTTTCTTTTACCCTTTTATTTGTTTTTACTAGACTAACCACCCCAACTAAGCCACTGATTCAGTTCATCTAGGATTCTTCTTAAGTTATCCTTTTCCTTTGCTTTCACAGCCCCAAGACATTTAACAGCCTTAATCCTTATATGCACCTCTAGTCCCCCAACTTCCTATATCTGGATTTCTCAAGTTCTCATTCCATTTAGTGCTCTGTATTTCTGAATCACAGTATTTAATTAGATAAAATGTCTCATAAAACAAAAGCATTTGTTACATTTACAATTCAATAATAATAACACCAGTAATAACTAACATTTATTAAGTTTTTTGTATGTGCCAAGATTTATGCAAGGTCGTTTACCTATGTTATCACATTTACTTCTTGCAAAAATTCTATGAGATAGAACTACTATTATTATCTCCATTTTACAGCTGAGGAAATTGAGGCACAGACATTAAGTAACTTGTCTAAAGCCACATAGCTATTAAGTAGCAGAGTCAAGACTTGTATTCAAGTCTGTTGACTGCAGAGCCCATGTTCTTAATCACTATTATATATTTTCTTTTTCATTAAATTTTCAGATCTTTATTTTAGCCATCCATGTAGATTTAATAGCTGAAACTGACTTTCTCTATACTAAAAGATAATTTTTAATCATCTAAAATATTTTAAAGACACTGGGTATGATACAAGAATTCTATTCTCAGGTTTATATACAAGAATGAGCAGACACATTCATGAAAATACTTCTATTTGAATATTCGTAGCAGATATATCCACAACAGTGAAAAACCAGAGATAACTCAAATGTTTATGAAAACATGAATACATAAACAAATTGTTTTACATAATAGATCTTTATTCAACAATAAATAGAATAAATTACTGCTACATGCAGCAACATGAATGAATGTCAAACATATGCTGAATGAAAGAAGTCAGACACAAATAACTGCATCCTCTAAGATTCTAGTTGTAGGAAATTCTCGAAAAGACAAAATTGATCTATGGTGACACAAGACAGATAAACAGTCACCTCTGGAATCAAGGGGATTATCTGGAAAGTGGTACAAGGGGACTTAATAAAAAAAATCAATGTTATCTATCTTGATCTGGATGGTGGTTACGTGAGAGTACATATTTGTCAAAATTCACTGAGCTGCACACCTAAAATTATGTCTTAGTAACTTATTAAACAAAATAAACAAAATCAAATGTGGAATGTAAGTACTTTAATCTTATATATGTATGAGAAGTGAGTTATCTACGTTAAACACTAAAAGGCCCAAAATATATATGTTCAAAATATGTACATTTATTCTCATGTCTCCAGATACGTCTTCCTACTGCCCAATCTACAGTCACTAAAATTGGGGAATATTTGGATCCCCAGGTGACTTTTGGCAATATGTGAAGACATTTTGGTTGTCACAATTGGGCAATTACTATTTCCATCTAGTGGACTGAGGCAAGGACAGTGCTAAATATCCTACAATGCATAGGACAGCCTCCACAACAAAGAATTAGTTATCTTGTCTAAAATGTCAATAATGCTGAGAGGAAAAAACTCAGGAATAGCAAAATCAACTTATATGTAACAATTAAGTTAAGGGACAAGTATGTGAGCCAATCAACATCAATTAAAACCAACCATTTCAGCTGGGTGTCCCTTTGGAAAACAGTAAACAATGTCTGAAAGAACGGGCACAGAATGACTAAATTGTGATTGGGATGGAGAGTATGGTTGGTATTGAGGTGCATTCTTATGGTAGAGTTTGGTAAGATATCATAAAGGGGCATCCAAAAGGCAGCTTAAGGACATTGAGATGTATGGCTGAGACAGCAAAGAGAACAAAAGCTTCAAAAGCCAAAGGTTGACCACTTAACCATTTTGCCTTAAACTATACCCCCAAATGAACATAATGTCTCTTCTTAATCTGAGTTTCATTTTAAAAAATAAGTTGGAGTGAGAGGGCTTATTATTTTGCCATAAACCTGGAATTTTGTTTCTTTTTAAAAAATAAATATCTACTTTCAAGAAGTCAAGCTGCAGAAAGGAAAGTCACATTTAACAGAGACAAAAGAAGACGTTGCTCTAGCAACCAAAAGTACTTAGAAGGTTTCATCAGACTCATTGTATGCTATTTCAGTTTTTATTCAATCACTTTTTTTAACATGGAAAGTCTTGAAATAGACTTTTGATAAATAACTGTTCGAATAGGCCTAACACTTCCTAATGTCCCATCGTGAAATTTCTTTCAGAATCACCAAGGACATAATTCTGAATTGTAAATGCAAATCAGTATAATAGCCTCCTTCCCCCTTCCTTCTATTAAAAAGGTCTACAGTGTAAAGCAACAAAGGAGCTCTCATACAGTACAAAAGAGGTTTCTCTCACATACCAGAGTTGTACACTCTACTAAGCATGTAAAAAGCATTTCTCGAATCATTCCTATTGAAAAGTAGCAAGACTATCTTAAGAACCAAGCATGTTACTAGCTAATCCCCTCAGCTGTCACAGATGGGGTACACCCAAGTGGGGCGGAAAAATATCAGTGATTTTTAAAAGAAAATGACTTTTGATTTAATTCAAATGGCTCTACTATTGTTAAAATAGGGTAGAAAAACAAATATAGAAATGCAGCATAGTACAGGATAAAGTACACTGGTCTGAAAGATAACAGGGTAGTCCTGGTTCTGCCACTCCCTAGCTGTATGATCTCAGGCAAGTTCCTGCCCCTCTCTGAGTCTCTGTTATTTCATGAATAAAGTGACAGGGTAGACTCAATAATTTTTAGGTTTTTTTCTCAATCTGTCACGCAAGTTTTAATACGAAGTAACACAATGGACAAAGGACTCTACTTTCTAATGTCATACCATTCTTTTGATCTTTTTGGATTTTTTTAAAAGATTCATTTATTGTGCTTGATACGCTGCTATGGCCTTATCTGAATTCATTTTCTAACCAGTATTCTTAGTGTACAGTACTAGTGAGTAGTCTTTGGCTTTCAAAGAATTGTTCATAAAATTGGTTCTCCAATAATTCCTCCTCTATATTGTCAACACTACATTTTCCAGCTATCAGTGAATCATTTTACAAATATTAGCTTATGAAGAATTCAATAAAGACAGACTATGAGCTGTTAAAAGCTGCAGGAACACCTGTATTCACCAGAGACCACTGAGAATTTAACTGTAGAAGCTTCTTGTGCATATATACAAAGAAGAAATGAATCCACAGGAAGAAAAGCATTCTAAATTAAGAACGTCTTTGGGAATTAACAGAGCAGAGAAAGCCTATCATTCTTTCCTAAAGTAAAAATAATTGAGTTAGCTATATATCCCAATACTTGAGATTTAATTTAATTTGTGTGTAATAAAACCACATTTTATAACAAAAAGATGTTTAAAGACTCTTTAAAATATAACAGAAGTCACATCTATATGCTTGTTATTAGAGGACCATATTCAGACTATACAAGTATTTTATATAAATAAAATAAACAAGTTAACTGTCTTAGATTTGGAGACATGACACTTTTTACCAAGTTACATTAACAAAAATATAGGATTCTAAATAACTACGGTTAGTATAGTGAACTGATGATGGTAAAATTCCCTGTGACTTCCCATATACAGCCTTTAGTTTGCTTCATGTTTTCTATCAATGTTATACTCTACACTTGGAGACAAAGATTTACTGTTACTTCTAGAGTACACATAGATAATTCAAATCAACTACTCTAGATATTATATTCAATTATTTTTAGATGGAAAACAAATGCAAAGATACAATCCCAGTATAATAAAGAAAATTAGAAAACTCAATTAGTGAAGCAAACGTATTAGTAAGCAGGAAAAGTATAAGCAACAAAGACTCGGATAATTAAAAACAAATTTCTATTGATTTTTCCCACAGTGTTGCTCTATGCAATTTGAATTACTAGATGATAGAATAGTTATCTAGTTAAAAGTTTAATTTGTGACTAACAACCAAAAGATATGACAGAAGTATGCCATAGGCCCTTTTAGTTTGTTTCTAATTCTTATCAACCTGTGGTTCGTTCTAAATTGTAGAAAATAATGAATACAATCTTGGCAAAAAGTGTAATTTCCATAGGGTTAAAAATCACAGTAGCTTTAGCTCTTAATTGCAACCAGAACTTTAAATAAAATCAGTCTTGAAGCTTTAATTCAGCTGATTAATAACCCCAAACAAGTTTGCCTATACCTTCTCATCAGAAATAAATCCAATTTGAAACACAGATTGAGTACTAGCCTCCCTTTCCCATTCAGAGGGAAGGAAAGCAAGAAGAGAACATATAAGATTTAGTTCCCCACCACTGTCAGAGTTCTCAAAGCCATAAATTAAATGTGATTTGATTAGGAATAAGGATTTTCAGTGCAGGAAGGAATAACTGCCCGAGGCGAAGAAATAGATGGAACAGAAAAGTCTTCATATGGTGATAGCTCAACTGTGCCTTGAAGGATGAGTGGAAAACAAGAAAATAAATAAGTGTGTGGGGGGCGGGGTGTTAGGAAAACAAATGAGCTGTGAAAAAGACATGGAAACACGTGAAATCAGGCATAAAAAAGAACAATAGAATTACTAGCTTGGTATCATTTGAGATGGGGTTCATGTAGGGGGAACAGTGAGGGATAAACCTAAAGAGATGGGCAGAAGTCATCTCCAGAAGGCCCTTACGTGCCATAATAAGGTGCGAAGCCTTTGTCCTGAAAGCCATGGGAAGCCATTACATGATTTTAAATAGAGATAGACATGATCCGAATTACAATTTAGAAAAATTCCTCTAGCAGCGGTAGGAGAGATGGGCTGGGGGAAATTAAGTTTGATGTTGGAGAACTACTGCAATAATCCATACAGAAAGAAATCAATTTCATATTTCACAGCAGCCTAGGGTTAGGAATAGAGAAAGGTAAAGTTACGAGGATGGGTCAGTAAAAGAACAATAGGGTGAGAAAATTAAAAATGATGGCAAGACATGGTAGAAGTAATAAACTATGGGATCTAGGCTGGTTATGAAATAAAGTTAAACAATATGAAGCAGAAGAGATGTGGGAGGTAGAATTTTGACTCCCATTATCTCTGACCTCTGTTGGTACTTCTATGATTGTGTGACCTTGCCAGGCAGAAGTGAGGTGAACTTGGTGGGATGAATCTTTCTTTCTTTTTTTTTTTTTTTTTTTTTTTTGAGTTGGAGTCTCACTCTGTCGCCCAGACTGGAGTGCAGTGGCCGCTCCCGGCCACCGCAGCCTCGGCCTGCTGGGCTCCGGCGATCCTTCCGCCTCAGCCTTCCAAGTAGCTGGAATTACAGGCACGCGCTACCACGCCCGGCTAATATTTTGATTTATTGTAGAGATGAGGTCTTGCCTGCCCAGGCGGGTCTCGAACCCGCGGGCTCAGGCAATCCACTCACCTCAGCCTCCCAAGGGTACGGGATTACAGGCTGAGCCACCGAGCCCGGCTGGGATGAATCTTTTCACATGAGTCTTTTCAAAGTGGAGTTTTGTCATGCTGGTGGTAGAAAGGGGTTAGGGTTAGGGGTAGGGCGTCAGCGAGATTCAGAGCACCAAGAGAATTTCTTGTTGGCTTAGAAGATGGAGGAGGTCACTTGTTAAGAAATACGCAATCTTCTGGAGTTGAGGGTTGACTTGGCTGATAACCAGAAAGAAAATGGAACTTTAGTCTGACAGCCGCAAGTATTTAAATTCTACTAACAATCTGAAATGATCTTGAAAGCAGATCATTTCAACACCTTGACTTCAACCTTTGAGGCACAGAGCACAAAACACAGTTGAGTTTTCTGACCTACAGAACTGAAAGCTAATAAATGGTGTTACTTTAAACTGCTAAATGTACAACAATATGCTACATAGCAAAAGAAAACTAATACAAGAGGTGAGGTAAGAAGCATAGACATCAAAGAAATAGTTGTATTGAAACTGATATAAAAATAATAAAGAAAGAAGGTTGCAGTCTAGGAGTAAGATATTAGTTTAATCCTTTGGATGTAGAGTGGCTCTGGGTTACTGAAATGACGTGGGAAAAATATTGTGGAAATAGTGGGCCACCATATGTACTGCACAACTCCACAAGGCACCACTGCTATTGTAACAGACATCCTGTATTTGTGTATTTATTACAACAATTTTCTAGCAGATAGAAGTCAAGTGCCTTGAAGAAGAATCATGTTTTTCTAATTCACAAGCACACAAGAAGAAGCACATGAGTTAGCTAATATAAAGTTAAAAAGACAGGTGGAAAGCGGTATACTCAGGTGGCATAAATGCCAATTGCTGTGTAATATGTGAATGAGGACAGTAAAGTAACATTCTGAAACTGGCTCAATAGAACCAGAATAACAAAAAATAGACTTTATAAGAATAGTATGGGAAAGTAGCAGTAAGTCCGTCATTCTACTCCCACAGATCATATCTCTTTTAAGTCAAATCACTCCCATATATAATAAATATAAAGTTAAAGCCATCCCAAGGCATATGAGTCAATACTAATATAATTATAGTTTATTGAATAATTCAAAAAACATGTACATGTCAACTTTCTAATTCTTACAACAACCTACAGGATATTACATGATTGCTTCTAATTACCTTAATTTTTACATATGAGAAAGACTCACAGTTAAATGACTTAGTCACACAATTAGTAAATAGAGAAGCTACAATTTAAAGCTAGATCTTTCCATCTCTTTCTACTCTACTATGATTCTTTCTAGACAGAGAAAATGTGTAATAGATGCCTCCTAACCCACTCTATGTTCTAATTATCCAGTGCCTTCACACTGGATACCCAGAGCCACACTAGTGGTACTCCAGTGTATACAGTTATTCTGCCTTGCTTCTATCCTCCTCCCTCACCTGTGTCTGACCCTTAGCGCCTTTGTCTCTAGATGGGCAATCTGCAGTATGTTACTCCGCCCCATAAGGGAACAGAAATATGACTCCGTTCAAGCACATGCCTCCTCAGGGACTACATTAAAGTTCAGAGATGTCTAGTAGGCAATTGGAGACATCCTTTCATTCTCACAACACAGATGGTTATGTTTGCTCATAACACTGGCTTTGGATACCCTGGCTCCGAAACAGCTGCCGACAGCAACTGAAGCCTGTTCAGAAAGACACCACACTTTACAAATCCCAGTCTTATGGTATAACAAAAATACGGCACATTGGTACCAAAACGACCTGCAAGTATGGGGACAGATACCTCATATTCTCTACTATAAACCACACACGCACATGCACACCCCCCCACACACATATTAAGGAACAGTCCTCTTTCTAAAGTACCAAGTTCTAAGCAGTCAGTTATTCCAGGAAACAGTTTGGGTTTGGGAACTGACCAAGATGCCCAAGTTCTAGACTATACTTGTACACTTGTATAATACTAATTACAGCATATATGAGAATAAATATTAATTATAAACCTGGAATTCTGTATTATCTAATTTCTTTCCTCTTCTTTATAAGACCTGGACTTTCCCATATGGAGTTGACACCATGAAATCCAGGAAGAAAGAGTTAATTGAATTTAGTAAAATACAGTAAGCTTAGAGTCTTAATACTAAACAATATCAGGGTTGAAGAAAATCTATACCTAATATGACTGAATGCTTTACTTTTCAATTCTTTTTTCGATCTGTAGAGATAAAGAGCCATAAACTTTAATTACCAGCAAAACCATATTTTGGATCTTTGTTCTGCTTCTCCAGGTGATTAATTTCCTTTATTTATTTTAAAAAGTCTGAACATGATAATTGTTAACAAAATCCTTTGATGTTTTATGTAATTATGCATTGGTAATAATTAAATATTCATGTGGAATACCAAAAAAGAAACATATAGTAATATTTTCCTGAGTTATCATCTAGGTATTTACAAACCACAAAACTACTACCAATTTCTGGATATACTGAAATAAATCAGTATTAGTGCTGCCAAACTTTTAGTTAATTATCACAACTTTTTAGTTGAAAAGAGGGGTCTTTTCATTTTCTTTTACTCAGATGACAAGTCAAGGATGAGTTTCCTAACCAGATGATTGCATGTATAGATCAGAGAGATAGTTTGGTTTTACCAACAAAATCACTTTTTGATGTAGGGATATATATATATTAGCATGTTCTGATTTTTTTGTTTTTTGGGTTTGTTTGTTTTTTTGTTTTTGTTTTTGTTTTTGCTTTTTAGCCAAAATTAAAAAAATATATTTTTCTCAGCCAGATGTATAGGACTTATATTTACCTAGTAAAAGTTTTGAAGACAATAAAAGCTAGATTTTCCTGGACATTTCTTATTAGTCTATGGTAGACACAAATTATCTAATAGCAAGTTCTACTTGAAATATTCTTGGGCACTTTAAGAACCTCAGAGAAAAAATTCTATAAATAAAACAAAATTTATGTTGGGAGTCAACTGTATGTGTATTCAGTTACCTAGCCTCAACCCCTTCGTGACTGTCCCCTCCAAAATGTGTAACTGCTTTACCAGCAGACAAGAAAGGTCTGAGAAGAAGAGGACAAAGGGTTATATTACTGCCAACCACCTACATAGACTGTGTATATTCATTTCATGTCTTTTTTTTTAGCACCTGGTAAAGTATTTCTCCTCAACTAAACGTGCACCAGCAACAAAGTCTTATGAGGATAGACCATCAACCATTTTGGTATACACTACTGATGATTCTGACTGCCTTTAAGCCACAATCATTTCTTTGTTCAGAGCTGAAGGAAAAGGGTATTTATACATAAGCTATTCTTGGTCCTAAAAACCTGATTTCCATGCTAATGAATGACCCAATTTATAGTTCAACAAAAATGACTTATCCTTGGCAAAAGTAATATATGTCACCCAACAAAGAGACTAATTCAAAAACACCCCACTCCCCACCACAACCTGGGTTCAGAAGGCAAATAAGGAACAGACTCCTGGATGGGAAGAAAAATAGATGCTTGAGATCCTCTCTGCCTCTCTCTCTATTTCCCCTGTCTCATCAATCGTACATACACACATTCATACAAGCAAACACCACAGACTCTCATATTCACTCAAGTTTGCACACACTCACATTCAGACTTGCTCACATGCACACATACTAGCATTTGTACAAATACCACCCTCTCCCACCTGCATACACTCACACCTTCTCAAACTCACACAAATACCATACACTTACACTTACTTACACTCACACACAAACACTACTAAGGCACATATTTGCATACAACTCATAAAGTGTGTTTAATATTTTCTACCAAATTCAGCATGATTTTTTTATAATTGCTTTTTCCTCTTTGATTTCATCCTCTCACTGCAAATCTTCTTTGGTTCCTTGCACTTATAGATACACATCACTACAGATACACTTCACCCCTATACTGTGAGGCCAGATTCACAAACTACAGGATGGCTTCCAGGGCTTCATGAGGGAAGGAAAGGAAGAAAAACTGCTCTCCTTATCTGCCCCTTTCCCAAATAAAAATTCTTGCAAGACTAAAAACAATGAATTTTCATCACTCACTTCACTTATCACTTTTGAATTAAATCAATGTTTCAAATATATCTTGGCTACCAAGCATGTGCTGACACCAGTTCATAGGGATGAATGAAAAACTGACAACCTTAAAAAAGTATCTTGCGCATGATAGTCTTGGAAAGTGTGTTCATAGTCTTTAAATTCAATCCCAATAATATAAGAATAGTTAATTTGGTGACAAACATTATGAATAGTTATACATGCATTATCTTATTTTATGCTCACACTAATAATTTGTTATAGTTGCTATAAGTCTCTTTATCTTAGAGATAAGGAAACTGAGCTTCAAATAAGATTAGTAATATAGGAGGAATAAGCTTTTGGTTTCCCTTGTAACTTTCTCCTCTTCACAACTTTTTTTGCTACTCAATCCCTCAAAAAAATTACGATTTTATTTTTATTTTATTTCTTATTTTAAATTTTTAATTTAAAGATGTGGGATATAATTCAGGGTTAGGTATACAAATATTCATTATGTAGGTACCCTTGCTGATGAGGTGTGCCTCACCCCTCCCCTGGCAGTTTCCCATTACTGCCAATCCTGCCCCCACACCCTCCCAGCTGTTTCCCACTTCTGCCAATCCTTTTCTTATAGTATTGATCACTCAGTATTATCGACTAAGTCCATCCAGGTTGCTGTGAAGTTCATAATTTTGTCCTTTTTGTGACTGCGTAATATTCCATAATGCATATCTACCACATTTTAAAAATCCTGTCCTTTTTTGATGGACAGCATGGTTGGTTCCATGTTTTTTGCTATTGAGAACAATGCTGCAATAAACATGCGTGCACTGGTATCTTTTTCATAGAGTGACCGGAGTTCCCCCGGGTATATTCCCAATAGGGGGATTTCAGGGTCATATGGAAGGTTAATTTTTATATCTTTTAGGAATCACCAAACTGTTTTCCACAGAGGCTGTACAAGTTTACACTCCCACCAACAGTGTGGAGGTGTTCCCTTTTTGCTGCATCCTCTCCAGCATCTGTTGTTTTTTGAGGTGTTGATGATGGCCATCCTGACTGGAGCTAGGAGGTATCTCAGTATGATATTAATTTTCATATCTTTGATGACTAGTGAGGTTGAACATTTTTTCATGTACCTGTTGGCTGCTCCTATGTCTTCTTTTGAGAAGTGTCTATTCATATCCCTTGCCCACTTTGTAATGGGGCCATTTGTTGTTTCCTTTTCAGCACATTTGAGTTCCTTGTAGATCCTGGATGTTAGGCCTCTGTCAGACATACAGTAGGCAAATATTTTTTCCCATTCTGTGGGCTGTCTCCCTGCCCTCTTAATGGCTTCTTTGACTTTGCAGAAGTTTGTCAGTTTGAAGAGGTCCCACTTGTCTATCTTATCTATTATGGCATGGACACTTAGGGTTTTGATAAAGAATTGTTTGCCATTTCCAATTTCCATACGGGTGTCTCTTGCATTTTCTAAGGTTCTTATAGTTTTATGGTTTATGCATAGTTCTTTGATTCATTTAGAGTTGATTTCTGTGTATAGTGATAGGTAGGGGTTCGTTTCAATCTCCTGCATGTGGTCAGTCAGTTTTCCCAACACCATATACTGAATAGGTTCTACTCTCCCCAGTGGTTAGTGGTGAAGGCTTTGTCGAAGATGAGTTGGTTGAGAAATTGAAGTTTTGCTTCTGGAATCTCTATCCTGTACCATTGGTCTATATGCCTGTTCTTGTGCCAATACCAGGCTGTTATGAATATTGTAGCCTTATAATAAAGCTTAAAGTCTGGGAGTGTGATACCTCCCGCTTTTTTTCCCCCTGAGGATTTTTGTGGCTATTCATGGTCGTTTATGCTTCCATATGAATTCCTGTATTGTTGTTTGCAGGTCTAAGAAAAACGCTGCTGGTAATTTAATGGATATTGTGTTAAATCTGTAGATTGCCTAGGGTAGAATAGATATCTTAACAATGTTGATTCTTCTAATCCATGAGCATGGAATATTTTTCCATTTGTTTGTGTCATCTTTCATTTCTTTGAGTGGTGTTTTATGGGGTTTTTATTGTAAAGGTCTTTCACGTCTCTGGTTAGGAAGATGCCGAGGTATTTCATTTTTTGTGTGACTATTTTAAATGGGATTGTTCTTTTTATTGGGGTTTCTGTTTGTTTATTGTTGGTGTATAGAAATGCGACTGTCTTTTGACATTGATTTTATACCCTGAGACTTTCCAAAGTCCTTTATCAGTTCAAGGAGGTTTTTGACAAATTCTCTTGGGTTTTGATGTATAGAATCATGTCATCTGCAAAGAGGGACAATTTGACTTCCTCTTTCCTTATTTGGATACCCCTGATTTCCTTGTCTTGTGTTATTGCTCTAGCTAGGACTTCCAACACTATGTTGAGCAGGAGGGCTGAGAGTGGGCATCCTTGTCTTGCTCCAATTTTCAGGGGAAATGATTTCAATTTCTGTCTGTTTAGCAGTATGTTGGCTGTGAGTTTCTTGTAGATAGCTCTTACTATTTTGAGGTATGTTCCATCTATGCCTAGATGTTTGAGGATTTTTATCAAGAAGGGGTGCTGGATTTTATCAGAAGTTTTTTCCGTGTCTAGTGTTATAATCATGTGTTCTTTGTTTTTACATCTGCTGATGTATCTAATTACATTTATGGTCTTGCAAATGTTGAACCAGTCTTGCATCCTGGGGATGAAGACTACTTGGTCATGGTGGATGATTTTTGAGATGTCTTGTTGGGTACAGTTTGCTAGGATATTGTTGAGAATTTTAGCATCTATGTTCATCAAGGATATTGGTCTATATTTCTCTTTCTTTGTTGGATCCTAAACTGGTTTGGGTATCAATGAGATGTTAGCCACATAAAATGATTTGGAGCGAGTTCAATCTTTCTCAATTTCTTGGAATACTTTCAGTTGGATTGATATCAGTTCCTCCTTTATGTTTTGTAAAAGTCTGCTGGAAAATCATCTGGTCCAGAGCTTTTTATTTTTTATTTTTGGAAGTAGTTTTCTTTTTTTATTTTATTTTATTTTTTTAATTATTATTTTTTAATCAATATTTTTTATTATGATATTGTGGGGTACGGTTAAGGGTTAGGTATAAAAATAGCTTCATTCCGGCATGCTTGTTGATAGGGGTATTCCCCATGCCAGACAGATATTTACTACCATTAATCCATCCCCCTTTCCCCCTCCCCCCCCCATAGTTTCCTACCACTGTCAGTCATTTTCTTATAGTATTACATTGGATGTTCAAGGTCCACTATATGGTGAGAACATGTGATACTCAGATCTTTCTTTCTTGAGAGGTCACTCATATTATAGACCCTATTTCCCTCCAGGTTGCTGCAAAATTCATGATTTTGTTCTTTTTTATGACTGCGTAGTATTCTATCGTGTATATGTACCACACTTTTTTAATCCAGTCCTTTTTGATGGACACCAGGGTTTGGTTCCGGTTCTTGCTATTGTGAACAATGCTGCAATAAACATATGTGTGCAGGTATCTTTCTTATAGAGTGATTTGAGTTCTTCAGGGTATATTCCCAGTAGGGAGACTGTGGGGTCATATGGGAGGTAAATATTTAGAGTTTTAGGAATAGCCATACTGTTTTCCACAGAGCTTGTACGAGTTTGCACTCCCACCAACAGTGTAGAAGTGTTCCCTTTTCACCACACCCTCTCTAGCAACTGTTAATTTTTTAGGGTTTTTGATAATTTCCATTCTGACTGGAGTTAGGTGGTTCCCCCATGTGGTTTTGATTTGCATCTCCCTGATGATTAGTGAGGTTGAACATTTCTTCATGTTTTTTGTTGGCTGCTCAGATGTCTTTCTTTGAGAAGTGTCTGTTCAAATCTTTTGCCCATTTTATAATGGGATCATTTGTTTTTTTCTTTTCAGTACGTTTGAGTTCCTTGTAGATTCAAGATGTTAAGGATTCGTCAGACCTGGGCTTGGCAAATACTTTTTCCCAATCTGTAGGCTGTCTCCCTGCTCTCTTGATGGTTTCTTTGACTTTGCAGAAGCTTGTCAGTTTAATGAGGTCCCACTTGTCTATCTTATCCCTTATGGCCTGTGGGTTTCTGGTTTTGTTCAGGAATTGGATGCCAGCTCCAATTTCCATGAGGGTATGTCCTTCATTTTCTAAGGGTTTTTATGGTTTGAGGGTTTTCATTTAGGTCTCTGATCCATTTTGAGTTAATTTTTGTGTATGGGGATAGATAAGGGTCCTGTTTCAATCTTCTGCATGTGGTCAGCCAGTTTTCCCAGCACTATTTACTGAATATGTTCTCCTCTCCCCAGTGGTGGGTGGTGGAGGCTTTGTCGAAGATGAGTTGGTTGAGAAATTGAGGTTTTGCTTCAAGAATCTCAATTCTATTCCATTGATCTATATGCCTGTTTCTGTACCAATACCAAGCTGTTTTGATTATTGTAGCTTTATAGTAAAGTTTGAAGTCTGACAATGTGATACCACTCGCTTTGTTTGTTTTGTTTTTTTTTTTTTGCTGAGGATTGTTCTGACTATTCTTGGTCATTTGTGTTTCCATATGAATTCCTGTGTTGTTTTTTCTAGGTCTGAGAAGAATGTTGCTGGTAATTTGATGTGCATTGCATTAAATCTGTAGATTGCCTTATGTAAGATGGACATCTTCACAATGTTGATTCTTCCAATCCATGAGCATGGGATATATTTCCACTTGTCTGTGTCATCTTTGATTTCTTTGAGCAGAGTTTTGTAGTTTTCATCGTAAAGGTCTTTCACGTTTCTGGTTAGGAAGATGCCAAGGTATTTCATTTTTTTGTGGCTACTGTGAATGGAATTGTGCTTTTTATTTGGGGTTCTGTTTGTTTATTATTGGTGTAAAGAAATGCGATTGTCTTTTGCACATTTATTTTATATCCTGAGACTTTTCCAAAGTCCTTTATCAGTGTAAGGAAGTTTTTGACAGATTCTCTTGGGTTTTCAAGGTACATGATCATGTCATCTGCAAAGAGAGATAGCTTGACTTCTTCTTTTCCTATTTGAATACCCCTGATTGCCTTCTCTTCTCTGATTGCTCAAGCCAGGACTTCCAATACTATATTGAACAGGACGGGTGAGAGTGGGCATCCTTGTCTTGTTCCCGTTTTCAGGGGAAATGGTTCCAGTTTTTGTCCATTTAGGAGTATGCTGTCTGTGGGTTTCTCGTAGATGGCTTTTACTATTTTGAGGTATGTTCCCTGTATGCCTAGCTGTTCGAAGGTTTTTATCAAGAAGGGGTGCTGGATTTTATCAAAAGCTTTTTCTGCGTCTAATGATATAATCATGTGGTTTTTGTTTTGACATCTGTTGACATATTCAATTACAGTTATGGTTTTACGAATGTTGAACAAGCCTTGCATCCCAGGGATGAAGTCTACTTGGTCATGATGGGTGATTTTTGAGATGTGTTCTTAAATGTGGTTTGCTAGGATCTTGTTGAGAATTTTAGCATCTATGTTCATCAAAGATATTTGCCTGTAGTTCTCTTTCTTTGCTGGATCTTTACCTGGCTTGGGTATCAATGTGATGTTAGCTTCATAAAATGATTTGGGGAGAGTTCCAACTTTCTCAATCACCTGGAATACCTTCAGTAGGATTGGTATAAGCTCCTCCTTAAATGTCTTGTAGAATTCTGCTGGAAAGCCATCTGGTCCAGGGCTTTTTTTTTTTGTAGGTAGTTTTCTTATTACATAGTCAATTTTCTTGATTGTTTTTGGTCTATTTAGGGTCTCAACTTCTTCTTGTTTCAACAAAGGCAGGTCATGTAATGACAGAAAGTCCTCCATTTCCAAAAGGTTTTCAAGTTTGTATCCATACAAGTGTACATAGTAGTCTCTAATGATCTTTTGTATTTCTTCAGGATCAGATGTGACTTCAACTTTTGTGTTTCTGAATGTGTTCATTTGGGCTTTTTCTGTCTTTTTCTTGGTCAGTCTAGCTAGGGGGCCATCGATCTTGTTTATCCTTTTGAAGAACCAGCTTTTTGTTTCATTGATTTTTTTGTATTATCTTTTTGTCTTCTATGTCCTGGATTTGGACTTTTATTTTGGTGATCTGGATTCTTCTGCTGAAATTAGGCTTTTTGTGATCTTGCTTTTCCAGCTTCCTTACATGGCTTGTTAGGCTGTTAGTTTGTGATCCTTCCATTTTCTTCATGTGCGTTTGTAGGGATATAAATTCCCCTCTTACTACAGCTTTCATGGCGTCCCAGAGACTTTAGTAAGATGTTTCTTTATTTTCATTAGTTTCCAGGTATCTTTTAATCTCTGTTTTGATTTCATCATTGACCTAGGAGTTGTTTAGCATCATGCTGTTTAGTGTCCATGTCTTTGTGGGTTTTGGGGGAACCTTGTTGATGTTAATGCTTATTTTTATTCCACTGTGGTCCGAGAAGGTGCACGGTAAAATTTCAGACCTTTTAAATTTGCTTATGCTTGACTTATGGCCAAGTATGTGGTCGATCTTAGAGTACGTTCCATGTGGTGATGAGTAGAATGTGTATTCTGTGGTCTTAGGATGGAGGGTTCTGTAGGTATCAATTAAGTCCATTTGATCAAGAGTCACATTGAGGTTTCGGATCTCATTCCTGATTTTTGTCCTGATGATCTGTCTAGGGTTGTGAGTGGGGTATTAAAGTCCCCAGCTATGATGGTATTGGGGTCAATATCTTTTTTTAGTTTACCTAGGAGCTGCTTTATGAAAGTTGGTGCTCCTATGTTTGGTGCATATATGTTTAGGATGGATATTTCTTGTTGATGGATTGAACCTTTTATCATTATGTAGTGGCCTTCTGCATCTTTTAAAATTCTTGATAGCTTAAAGGGTATTTTGTCTGAGATTAAGATCGTGACTCCTCCTTTCTTTTGTGTTCCATTCATCTGAAAATTTACAGACTCTTACTTTGAGTCTGCGAGTGTCCTTTCTAGTGAGATGAGTCTCTTGAAGGCAGTAGATTATTGCCTGGTGATGTTTTATTCATTTTGCCATTCTATGTCTTTTCAGTGGTGCATTTAGTCCATTCACATTCAAACTAATTATTGAAATGTGAGAGTTGATTCCTATCATAATGTTCTTACAGAGTTGTTGTTGTTTCTGTTTGTGTGTTGTCTTTCTTTTGGTTTTACAGTTGGATCATGTGTGTTTTTAATCTTTTGCCTTTACTCTTGTGAAGAATGTTGTTCTTTTTTTCCTTTTCTTCTGTGTTCAATACTTTCTTAAGTGTTTCTTGGAGTGGTGGTCTGGTGTCAGCGTAGGTTCTTAGGAATTGGATATCTGTGAAAGATTTCAATTCTCCCTCACTGATGAAGCTTAGCTTGGTTGGGTAGGTTATTCTTGGTTGAAAATGTTTATCTTTTAGAACTTTGAAGATAGGGCTCCAAGCTCTTCTAGCCTGGAGGGTTTCTGTAGATAAATCTGCTGCTATTCTAATTGGTCTTCCCTGGTAGGTAGTCTGACCTTTTTCTCTTGCAGCCTTTAGGATATTTTCTTTTATACCTACTTTGTTTAGGCAAATTATTATATGTCTGGGAGTTGGTATTCTCATTTGTTGACTTGCAGGGGTTCTCTGAATCTCTTGTGTTTGAATTTTTTCATCCTTGATGAGATGAGCGAAGTTTTCTTGAATGATTTAATGAAATGTTTGTTCCAGTGTGACCTCTGTTTTTCTCTCTCTGCCTCAGGAAGGCCAATTACTCTTAGGTTCGGTCTCTTGAAGTGGTTATTCATCTCTTGAAGGATTTGTTCTGTCTTTTTGAGTTTCTTTTCTATGCTTTTGATAGTTTGGGTTAGTTCTATATTTTGGTCTTTGAGCTCTGAGATTCTTTCTTCTGCTTGGCTAATTCTGCTTTCCATGCTTATTTGTTTGGTATTTATTTCCATCACAGTATTCTTTACTGCTGTTATTTCTGACATCAGCTCCTTCCTGTTTTCCTCTTGTCCCTCCTCAATTTTTTTAATTCTCTCTGTTAATGTCTTGATGTCTGGGTGTTGCATGTGACCACTCATTCTTGGGGCTCTTCATTGTTTGTGTTCCGGAATCTGTTTTCCCAGTGTGTGATCTCCCAGGGGTCTGTGTGAGACCTATATTCTTCTTTTGGTTTTTCTTCATTTGTGCAGTTTTTCCCCCTCCCTACTTTTTCCTTCCCTCCACATCACCGTCTTCTTTAATTCTTTTATTCAGGGGTAGAGGGATTGCTTTTACTTCTGTTTGTTCAATCTCGTATTCTTTATGTATGTCTTCTTACTTTGTACAATTTTGGAGTTGTATTGTAGGTTGGGGGTGGTCCTTTTTGCAGTTTTGAGATTTACTTAAGGGGAGAGCAGTGATTCAAGATCTATCTGCAGGTCCTGGTATTTGCTAAGAGGTGTATGGATACTCTGAAACCCATTTCCCACTGCCTTGGAATCTGTCCATGCAGTGGGGCTGTAGATTTACTTCTTGAAGTAAAATGTGGTTAGCAGAGGGAAGAGAATTTAGCAGACAGTGGGGGAAAGAGGGGGTTGGAGAGAGAGAGGAGTAAGGGGGGAAATAGATGAGTGTACCAACAAATGGAGAGAAAGACCTAAACTGAAACAGACAAAAACAATAGACCATGGCTACAGACCAACCAACTTCCATACAAAAACCAATAAAACATACAATTATGCTAACATACAAGCTAACCAACCACCTTATTGGTGTGCTGTCCCTCTATACAAACATATGGTTTACAGAGAGGAGAAAAGAGAAGAAAAGGAAGAGGAAAAGAAAAAAAATGGAAGAAAACAGTAGGAATAGAATTAAGTCATTAAACTAACAGAACCAATCGAGCACACTCTGAGACTTTTCGTTTAAGTCCAATGTCCTTTCAGCTCTGATTTCTAGCTTTCTTTTCAAGCTGGTAAATTAGTTTGCAGTTAGGGTCGGTTGCCCCTGACCTGCTGTGAAGGACAATTCAGATCACCCTCCATTCACCACTCAAATATGGCCTGTGTCTGTTTTTCAAGCTTGTTTCTCTCATTTTGGTGTTGTTACCTTGAAACGCCAGCAGGTGGTGCTATCTCAGTTGCTCGCCCCAGAGAGGGTGGAGCCGGACAGGAGTCGGGCATAGGCCAGAGATGGGAGCCTGCCTCAGGGCACACGGGAGGAGATCCACAGCCTGCAGGATGTCAGTATGGCAGCAGAGGTGGCAGCGATCCCAGCAGATCTTGCCTGCAGGGGCTTCAAGGACTGAAGTCGTGGATTGCCTCAGGCATTGGTGGTGCAATGTGCTATGGTTGCCACGGAGGCCGCAGCAGGGCAGCAGTTGCTGTGTCCATGGCTGCAGTGGTTGTCCAGACCTCTGGGATACCCCAGCAGTGGCCACGGCCGAGGTCTGTGTGAAGAGCAGGCTTCCAATGTTGGAATTCGCTGCCCCCGGCGAGAGAGCCAGAGACCCTCTGCGTTCTCCTTTGCAGAGGGTTTCATGGATCAGGCTGCCCTGTTGCCATCTTGCTGGAAGTCCCCACTGCTAACTTCTAAAGCATGCTAGTGACCAATCTTGAAACATCTAATGGCAGCCACAATAGTTCTATACTCAGTATCCAGCCCCCAACTGGTACCGGAGAAGCACGAACTCATCCATGGCTCCATGAGGAGGACTGGAACCCCCGGTAAGTAGTTTTCTTGTGACATTATCAATTTCCTGTGTTGTTATTGGTCTATTTAGGGTCTCGATTTCTTCTCGTTTCGACTTGTGGAGGTTATGTAATGTCAGAAATTCCTCCATTTCCTTTAGGTTTCCTTTAATTTGTTTCTATATAAGTGTACATAGCAGTCTCTGATAATCTCTTTATTTTTTGGAGTCAGTTGTGACTTGATCTTTTACATTTCTGATTGTGTTTATTTGGACTTTTTCTCTCTTTTTCTTGGTCAGTCTAGCTAGGGGGTCCATCAGTCTTATTTATTCTTTCATTTTGTTTTGTTTGGGTTTGTTTTTTTGAGTTGGAGTCTCACTCTGTCATCCAGGCTGGAACCAGTTTTTCGTTTCATTGATTTTTTTGAATTACATTTTTGTGTTCTATGTCCCAAATTTGGGATTTCTTTTTGGTGATCTGGATTCTTCTGTTGAAGTTAGGGTTTTTGTGTTCTTGCTTTTCCAGCTCCCTTAGGTGATTTGTTAGGCTGTTAACTTGTGATCTTTCCATTTTTTTGATGTGTGTTTGTAGAGATATGAATTTGCCTGTTAATACTACTTTCATGGCATCCCAGAGGTTTTGGTAAGATGTTTCTTCATTTTCATTTGTCTCCAGGTATCTTTTAATCTCTGTTTTGATTTCCATGTTGACCCAGGAGTTGTTTAGCATCATGCTATTTAGTGTCCATGTCTTTGTGGGTTTTGGGGGAACTTTGTTGGTGTTGATATTTATTTTTATTCCATTGTGGTCTGAGAAGGTGCATGGCAGAATTTCACTCTTACAGAATGTGTTTATGCTTGATTTATAGCTGGGGATTTGTTTGATCTTAGAGTATGTTTTATGTGGTGATGAGTAGAATGTATATCAAGGTTGTTGGATGGAGTGTTCTGTAGGTATCAAATAACTCCTTTTGGTCAAGCATGATATTGAGGCTCCAGATCTCCTTGCTGATTTTTTGTCTTGATGTTCTGAGTGGGGTATTTAAGTCCCCAGCTATGATAATGTTAGAGTCAGTATCTTTTTAGAGTTTACCTAGACGTTGCTTTACAAAAGTTGGTGTTCCTATGTTGGGTGCATATATGTTTAGGATGAATATTTCTTGTTGATAGATTGAGCCATTTATTAATTTTTGATAGTTAAAAGGATATTTTGTCTGATATTAAGATCATGACTTCTGATTTCTTTTGTGTTCCATTCACCTGAAATTTTGTTTTCCATCCTCCTTCTTTGAGTATGTGAGTGCTTTTTCTGATGAGATGAGTCTCTTTGAGATAATATATTGTGCCTCAGGTTATTTTATCTATTCTGCCATTCTGTGTCTTTTCAGTGGTGCATTTAGTCCATTCACATTCAGGCTAATTATTGAGATGTGAGAGTTTTTCCCTGTCATGAGGTTCTTATAGAGTTTGTTGTTGTTGTAGTCATTTGTTTATTTGTTTGTTGTCTTTCTTTTGCTTTTTGGGTTGATTCATGTGTGTTTTCAGTCTTTATCCTGCATTCTTGGGGAGGACATTGTCATTCTTTTTTTTCCTTTCTTCTGTGTTTAATACTTTCTTAAGTATTTCTTGTAAAGCTGGTCTGGAGGCAGTGTTAAGTCAGGGATTTAATGTCTGGGAAGGATTTTATCCTCCATCACTGATGAAACTTAGCTTAGCTGGGTAGGTAATTCTTGGTTGAAATTGTTTATCTTTGAGAACTTTGAAGATTGGGCTGCAAGCTGTCCTAGCCTGAAGTGTTTTTGTAGATAAGTCTGCTGCTATTCTGACTGGTCTTACCCAGTAGGTAGCCTGACCTTTCTCTCTTGTTTGCTTTAGGATTTTGTCTTTTATACCTACTTCATATAGGCAAATTACTATGTGTCTAGGAGTTGGTCTTCTCTTTGTTGTCTTGCAGGGATTTCTGAATCACTTGTGTTTGAATGGTCATGTCATTGATGAGATGAGGGAAGTATTCTTGGCTAATTTCATGGAGTGTTTGTTCCAGGGTGGTTTCTGTCTCTCTATCTGCCTCAGGGATTTCAATTAATCTTAGGTTTGGCCTCTTGAAATAATCGTTCATCTCTTGGAGATTTTGTCCTGTCTTTTTAAGCTTATTTTCTGTTTTTAACAGTTTGGATTAGTTCAAGCTCTGAGATTTTGATTTTCAAGGTCTGAGATTCTTTCTTCTGCTTGATTAATTCTGCTTTCCATGCTTTTCAGTTTCTTATTTATTTCATTCATTGTATTCTTTATTACTGTTATATCAGTTATCAACTCCTTCATTCTTTCCTTTTGTTTCTCTTCAATTCTATTTGTTCTCTCTATTATTGTCTTGATATCTGGGTTTGTGGTTTGAGACCAGTCATTTTGGGGGCTCTTCATTGTTTGCATTCCAAAGTCTGTATTCTCAGTAACTGATCTCCCAGGGATCTGTGTGAGACCTATATTCTTCCTTTGGTTTTTTTCATTTGTGTAGGTTTTCCTTCCCCCTTCCCCCCTTTTTTTTTACCTCTTCTTTAATTCTGTCATTCACTGATGGGGGTAGCTTTTATTTCTGTTTACTCAATCTCCTATTCTTTCTTATGTAGATGCTCTAGCTTTGTTCAATTTTGAAGCTGGACTGGGGGTGAGGGCCCTACTTTTTGCTGTTTTGAGATTTAATTGAGGGGGTAGCATGATTCAGGAACTATCTGCAGATCTTAGTATCTTCTGACAGGTATGTGGGCCCCCTGTAACCCACTCCCTACCACTTTACAATCTGTCCATGCAGTGGGGGCATATGTTTGTTCCCTGAAAGCAAAATGAGGTAAGAAAAAGGAAAATAATGGAAAAAGGAAGGAGGAAGACAAAAGGGAGATGGAGAAAGAGAAGAAGAGAAAAAACAGTCATATCAACTAACAAATAAACAGAGAAACAAAGACAGAAAAGATTTTTTTAAAAAACATACAGACCATCACATAAAGACACAAACCAACAAAAATCCCCCTAATGTACTCTCCCTAAAAAGTACCCCATACACTAATAGAAAATCCAAAAATAACAGCACTCAAATAACAGAAACAAAGCAAGCACGAAAATGTAATCAAAAACAAAGAGGACAAGAGCAGAGAAAAAAAAGCTAAAAATTTACAAACAAAAAAACAAGCAACCACCCCCCCCAAAAAATTCCCAAAAAGCAAAACTCACTCTGTGGTCATTCATGTAACTCCAACTTCCTTTCAGTTGCTGCTGCTGCATTAAAGAGTGACTCTCGTCTCTGGCGCCTCCCCTCTACTCTCAGAACGGGCTGATAGGGTTGCTCTCAGCATGGGTCAGATACCCCATGGACTACTGTGGGAGGAGGGTAGATCAGATCTGTATTCACCCAGCTTGCTGCCACTGCTGTCAAGTCTCCCACTCTGGTCTGATGTTTCTGTGTTCCAATATGGGGGAGGGGCAGCTGTCTCTCTGAGTTTGATGAAGAGATAACCTCTAGGTCCCAGCTTGGAGGCTGAGTGGGGCAATACATGTCTCTGCCTGGTCCTGGGACAGAGAAAATGGCACTGGTCAGCATTTCCTCACTGGTGGCAGGGGCTCCTTTCCAGATTTCCATGACTTGCTTTCTCCACTGATATTCAGGCTCCTACCACTTTGCAGTCACAGGTGATGGTGTGGGTCAGGTGCCATGTGGTAAGGATCATCTGTTTTCCACTACCTCTTCTCAAGAGAGTCCCAAGAACAGCAGACAATCCTGGGCGCCAGGGGGCTCCAATCTCAGGACAGTGGAGAGTTGCAGTCACCTCTTGAGGAGATCTCCAGGTGGATGAGCCTGAGTCTCCCTCCAGACAGACTTTCAGTCACCCACCAACACACACCCACTTATGCAGAGAGTGTTTATGGAGACTCGCTTTTGCAGAGACTTTCACAGTCCTACCTGTTTCATTGCCATCCTGCCAGAAATCCTACTTTATTTTATTTTTATTTTAAAGATGTGGAGTAAAATTCAGGATTAGGTACATACATGGTCATCATACTGTTAAAGTTTGGTCCCCTCTTTGGTCCCCACTTCACCTGGTTTGAGATCAGTTAGCCTTATTTATGTTATGTGTCTCCCTCCCCTCCACTGGCAGTGTCCTGCTACTGCCAATCCTTTTCTTACAGTAGAATTGTTTTTTAATTTGTCAGTATCCATGACAACATTTGAGTGACATTTCATATAGGCGAGGTAACTTTGTATAAAAAGGTCATGTGCATGCTATGACATTCCTCAGCAATGATAAATTGCTAAGATCCCCTCAAAACCTGGTCCTGTTTATCTCTTCTGCCTTCTTTACATGCAACATTATCCCAAGTTCTCTTACCATGGTTGCCAGAGACTATGAAATCCCCATAATGAGCCGGGCTCGGTGGCTCAGCCTGTAATCCCACGCCTTTGGGAGGCTGAGGTGAGTGGATTGCCTGAGCCCGCGGGTTCGAGACCCGTCTGGGCAGCGAGATCTCATCTCTACAATAAATAAAAAAATCAGCTGGGCGTGGTAGCGCATGCCTGTAATTCCGGCTACTCAGAAGGCTGAGGCAGAAGGATCGCCGGAGCCCAGCAGGTTGAGGCTGCGGTGGCTGGAAGCGGCCACTGCACTCCAGTCTGGGTGACAGAGTGAGACTCCTACTCAAAAAAAAAAAAGAAAAAAGAAATCCCCAGAATTAGACTTTAGTTTGCTGAGAGGTAGAGACTCTCCTTATAGGACACCATAAACTTCAACCAAGCCTTCCTTGCTACTTGCTTGTGGATTATAAGGCATTAGCCCAACTAAATACAATCTTGTTTTTTGTTTCTCACAAAGAACAAAAATGACTAGGTCAAAGCAATTTGCTTTCAGGTTCTCCTATTGTAACAGTGAAAAAGCAAAAGAACTAACATAACTAATTCTATTCTTGACTAAGGGGCCTTTACCCATGTTTTTCACATAGATTAAGGTAATTTGGGGGCACTGAGATGGAATGCAAAAAGAGCAATCATGTAGTATTCAAAACTAACTCTGGGATTAAAGGAGAAGCATGCAGACTTATGGAAACATTGACTGAAGACACATTTTCTATAGTTTGTCTCTTCTACTACAGTGCATGTGCCAAGAAAATAGGAACATATCTATCATGCATGCCATTGTATTCCAAGCCCCTGTATAGTGCATGGTACATAGATGACAGTCAATAAATATCAAGGCAGTCTACAGATTCAATGCAATACCAATCAAATTGCCAACAGCATTCTACACAGACCTAGAAACAACAATACAAAAATTTATGTGAAAGCAAAAAAGAGCACAAATAGACAAAGCAATCCTCAGCAAAAGGAACTAAGTTGAATGTATCACACTTCTAGACTTTAACCATTATTACAAGGCTACAGTAATCAAGACAGCATAGTAATGGTGCCGTAATAGGCACATAGACCAATGGAACAGAACTAAGATTCCAGAAATAAAAACATGGTCTTTCAACCAAATCATCTTTGACAAAGCCATCAATAACAACCTTGGGGTAAAGGAGACCATATTTAGCAAATGATGCTGGAAAAACTGACCACATGAACGATGAAACTGGACCCCTGCCTATCACTGTCACAGCAATCACATCGATCAACTCAAAATGGATCAAGAATTTAAATGTAAAGCCTCAAACTATAAGAATCCTAGAAGAAAATGTAGGGAACACCCTTCCAGACATCGGAGTAGGCAATTAATTCATGACCAAGTTTGTAAAAGCAAATGCAACAAAATCTAAGATAGACAAGTGGGACCTTATCACTGAAAAGCTCTCGCACATCAAGATAGTAAAGAGACAACCCACGGAATGGAAAAAAATGTTTGCAAGTTGTGTATCTGACAAAGACCTAACATCTAGTATGTATAAAAAGTTCAAATGAATTGAAAGCAAAAAATAATTAAATTATAAAGTGGATAAAGGACATGAACAGACATTTCTCAAAGGAAGACATACAAGCAGCCAACAGACACATGAAAAAAATGCTCAATCTCAACAATCATCAGAGAAATGCAAATCAAAACTACAATGAGATGACACCTAACACTGGTAAGAATGACTTTCATTAGTAAGTCAAGAAACAACAGGTGCTGCTGCAGAGAAAGGGGGATGTTGCTATATGGTTGGTGGAAATGTTACCTAGTCCAAGATCTACAGAAAACTGTGGTGATTTCTCAAAGAATTAAAAATTGAGCTTCCATATGATTCAGCAATCCCTTCCCTAGGAATATACCCAGAGGAACATAAATCACCCTACAAAAAAGACACCTACACACACATTTATTGCTGCACTACTCATGATTGCAAAAACATGGAAACAAACCCAGATGCCCATTGAAAGTGGACTGTATAAAGAAAATGTGGTATATATACATGACGGAATATTATGCAGCCATAAAGAAGAACAAAATCATGGCCTTCACAGCAACTTAGATGCAGTTGGAGACCATCATACTAAGTGAACTATCACAGAAACAAAGAACTGAATACCGCATGGTCTCACTCATAAGCAGGCACTGAACATTAGTCACAGCACAAAAGTAGGATCAGCAGTCACAGGGCACAGCTAGGGGAGGGAAGTAAGGAGGAGAGAAGGGAACACATGGCAACACAATGAGTACCTGGTCCATTACCAGGGTGAGAGAGGGCCAGCAGGAAGCCCAAGCTTCACCTGCATGTAGCCTACTTATGTTACAAACCTTCACTTGTATCCCACAACTCCAAAATAAAAATAAGTATCAAAAATTATTTATCAAATGAAATAAGTGAATGAATGAATGTGTAACTTCCTAAGATCATATAACATAAAATGGCAGAGATAGGATTTAAACTCAGTAATGGCTGAGGTGGGATTTAAACTCACACAATGGCAGTGGTGGGATTTAAAGTCAGATTTTTCTGACTCCAAAACCTTCAGATAGGGTCCACTAACAAGAACTAATATGTGTTGAATGTCTATCATTTGCCCACCCTTCTGAAAGGCCCTGATACATAGAGGTGACAAACACAAGGACTGTGCCAATGAAGAGCTTAATCTATTTAAAAAAAGACAAGCAAATAAGTTATTTATCTATCAATCCAACAAACATTTTATTGTGTCTACCCACTGACAGGTACAAGAGGATGGGGGGAAAAATCAACTAAAGAATCCTGGCCCACAGAGAACTCATTTTCCATCATGGTGGTTCTCTATTGGAAATGCATATAAAATTGACCTAAGGAACTTTTTGAGATGTTTATGCCTAGACTGTACCCTTCCTTCCTTTAAAGGCTATGATTCCATGAGTCTGGGCTGGACATCTGTATTTGTTTAAAAGCTGCACAGTCAGGCTTGCAAATCACTGGTCTAGTGGAATGCAGTGTGATAACTTGCCATTTTGGAAGGGCAAATAAAATGTTATGGAAATCAAGATGACAAAAAGTGTCCACAAAGAAAGTGACATTTGAACTGATTATTGTAAAAGAGATTGGTGTTAGGAAGGGAGGTGGAGAAATACAACATGTAGACAGAGAAGAAAGTTCAATTCAAGTAATTACCTCAAAGATAATAATAAGAGTAAAAATGTTTACAAGTTTACTTAGAATCCTAAACATTAGACCCCATGAAAGCTTAGAAGTCACCTAAAGCAATAGTCTTCAAACCTCAGTGTGCATAAGAATCACCTGGGTATTTTGAAAATGAAGTTTCTGGCTCAATAAATCCGAAATGGAGCCTGAGATTCTGCATTTCTAACACAGTCCTAGAAGATGACTATGCTACTGGTTTATAGACCACATTGGAGTAGCAAGATTTTTTAGGGATGCAGGGAGAAACATTGACCTGCCAAGATAATTGTTTAAGTAGAGGCATGCCAACAAACAATTGCAACTCCAAGGCAGGTCAAAGATCACATTAGTCTATCCAAAGACCAAGACCCAAGCTTGTACTCTGGGGATGACAGTGTAAAACCAACATCCATGGTAATTCATAGCTTGTCAGATCATTCAACAGTGATCACTGCTTCTCCAGCTACTTGCCCTTGAACGAAAGCTAATCTTACACCTCAAGAGTTTAAGCCTTCACAAGCTCACAAAAACCTTTTACTTCTTCAATTTTTTCTTAAAAGGGGAAGACATGACAGATAAAATAAAAAACTATTCCTCTGATACTTGATGACAGCAACCTTTCTCATACTTCAAAATTATTCCAACTTGAAGAAGCCCAATTCTAAATAGCAGAATTTCAGAAATATTCATTTCTTAATCATTGACCCTGACCGGAAAACAATCTTACACTGCTATGACATTAAAGAGATATCAAACTGATACAAATGAGCAACTTTCACAGCAGCTAAAAACATGCACACTTAAGAAGTTAAAGTATAAGTGAAGCCATATAATTCCACTTACACCTTTAAAAATGACTTAAGTACTGTTTTCTCAATAAAGTACACATCTGTCAAATATCAAATCTATCAAAGCAGACATTTGGGTTTAACCTGGATTGTTGCCTTTAATCCTTCCAGCAATCCTAACATGAATACATATTATTAAATCTGTTTTAGAGGTTAGGAGACTGAATCTTAGAAATGTTAAGTAACTTACAAAGCTATGTATCAAGCAAAAAGCAAAGCTTAGATTGAAATATAGGTGGCCTGACGCCAAAGCCTTGTATTCTTTCCATTTTACTGAACTATTTTCCATAAGAACTCATGATGTGCTCTCCCCATTACTAGGCTCTACCTATCAATTTGCTAAATATAGGACATGTTCAGTGACTGTCATAGAACTCATTCTCTTCTCTCATAAATTGGCTAAGAGTTTAGTTTGTTTCACCTAATTGATTCTGAATGGAGCTTTTGAGAAATCAACCTAGGACAGTGATTCTCAAAGTGTAGTCCATGGAACAGCAGCATCAACATTATCTGGAAACTTTTTGGAAATGCAAATTTTCAGAACCTACCACAGAACTACTGCATTGAAACTCCTGCAGGTGGGCCCAGCAATTTGGGTTTTAACAAAATTTCAGGTGATTCTGATACGTGCTCCGGTTTGAGGACCAACAGCCATCCCTATTTTTTAAACTTTTATTCCTGTCCCTAACCCAGACTCTCCATTAACACCATGAATCAGGTTGGTCTCATGACTAATCAGCAGAGTCATTGTCAGTCCCATCTCTGCACCTCTGCTTATTTTGTTTTTTTTTGGGGGAATTTTTTTCTTCTCCTTCTTCCTACTGATGCCCTAGCAGTCTTCCAATTCCCATCTCAAACCCTGTTGTTCCCATTTTTAGACAAATATCTTCACAGAGTAAAAAAAAAACGCTCTGATTTTGGAGTCAGAAAGAACTGAGCCCCATTTCTAGATTCACCATCTTTGTGACCACTGGCGAGTTTGTTGACCTTGATGGGCCTTTTCTGTAAGATAAGAATAATCAGAACTTGCTTTACAAAGTTTCTGTGTGGTTTTGATAAGTCTACCTGTCTCATTAGCAAACTTTTCAGAAACTCTCAGCTCTCACTGATCTCTCCCTTCGCTAAACCCTTCGAGCAATTTTAGGATATCTTACACAATCTCCCACTTGATACTGGAGAACTGTGTTGTATCATGTAGCATAGAGGTAGTAAAACCTAAATCATGTAGCAACTACACTGCAGGAGAGGGTCATAATTGGATTTGATGTGGAAACCAGGAGCCTGGAAAAGTGAAGAAATCTGACTCAAAAACTTAGAAACCAAGATCCCTAATAACTGGAATTTCAACTTTAGAGCAACAAAAGTACACTGAAAGACAGGTGTGTTAGCATCATCAAGGTGACATAATTTGTTATTAATAGTAAATTATGCAATTAATAATAGATTACTTAAGTGTGTGGGCAATTTTATTGTTAATGGGGATTAGAGAGGATTTAAGGTTCTCTGTAATCACATCAATTTCATTCACTTTAATTAAAATGTGCATTTTTGAATAAGAAAGAAAGTGTAAACTGGTTCAGTGGCTCAGCCTGTAATCCTGCACCTTTGGGAGGCTGAGGTGAGTGGATTGCCTGAGCCCACAGGTTTGAGACCCGCCTGGGCAAGTTGGCGAGACCTCATCTCTACAATAAATCAAAAAATTAGCCGGGCGTGGTAGTGTGGCCTGTAGTTCCAGCTACTTGGAAGGCTGAGGCAGAAGGATTGCCGGAGCCCAGTGGGTCGAGGATGCGGTGGCCGGGAGCAGCCACTGCACTCCAGTCTGGGCGACAGAGTGAGACTCCAACTCAAAAAAAAAAAAGGGAAAGAAAGTGTAGAACCACTCATTGGGTACCGTGTCCACTAGTGGGAGAGAGAGAGCTCAGTAGAAGCCCAAACCTCACCTGTACGCAATTTACTTATGCAGCAAATCTTCACATGTACCCCACAACTCTAAAATAAAACAAAAATGTAAAAAGAACAAACTAAACAGAAAGCTTGTCATCTGTCGAAATTTGAGAACCATTGACATAGAGGGCATGCCTACAAAGGTGAATGCTTAAGAAGAGGTCGACTCGGGTGTATATCCTCCTGCTACTTGCACACTACCCCTTCCCTCATTAACTCAGGTTGAACGGATATAAGAATCAGAATATAGCCAGACTCTGTGGCTCAGCCTGTAATCCCGAGCCTTTGGGAGGCTGAGGTGAGTGGATTGCCTGAGCCCGCGGGTTCGTAGACCCGCCTGGGCAGTGAGACCTCATCTTTACAGTAAATCAAAAAATCAGCCGGACGTGGTAGCCTGTAATTCCGGCTGTATGCCTGTATGCCTGTAATTCCGGCTACTTGGAAGGCTGAGGCGGAAGGATCGCCGGAGCCCAGCAGGTCGAGGCTGCGGTGGCCGGGAGCGGCCACTGCACTCCAGTCTGGGCGACAGAGTGAGACTCCAACTCAAAAAAATAAATTAAAAATTTTTTAAAAAGGAAAAAAAAAAAGAATCAGAATATATAGCTATTAGCAAGCTACTGAGCTTATTCGCCTTTAAGGACTTAGGGTGTACTTGAGCATAAAGGCTATATATGCCATGATGGAAAGAGAGGGCTGGGATGACACCAACTTTTTTTAAGGATTGATACTCTAAGAAGGCTATTAGAAAGAATAGCTTTCGTTCTCTGACCAAGGAAGAGTTCCATTTAAGAGAAGTCTAACTAGCTCCCCAAATGAGAAGTAAGAGAGGTCTCTGAGATACTGACACAGAATTCAGTAGCCACTGATAGAATGTCTATGTGTTGATTAAACATGGGCTTGGAGCTGAGACCAGCAACCTATACTCCCCAAAAGACGGAAGAATGATTGAGGGTACAAACTATTTCTAACTAGTTGTGTGGTCTTGCTTCAATAATGTGATCTGAACTTTCCTGCTTCCATCCATGAGACTCTGCCTCTGCTTTGGGTCCTGATGCATATTGGTTGCAAAAATGTTTCTTTTTTTAAACATATTTTTTATTTTAAAATTGTGGGGTACAGTTAAGGGTTAGATATACAAATATGCATCATTCAGGCACACTTGTTGATAAGGGTTGTCCCCCCATCCCCAGACATTTATTGACTACCGTTAATCACACCACCCTTGCCCTCCCTGCCCCCCCCATAGATTCCCACCACTGTCAATCCTATTCTAAAAGTATTATGCTAGATGTTCAAGGTCCACTTATGAGTGAGAATATGTGATACTCAGACCTTTGTTGCTGTGAAAGATCACTCTGTATTATAGACTCTAACTCCAGTCAGAATGGCCATTATCAATAACTCAAAAAATAACAGATGCTGGGGAGGATGTGGTGAAAAGGAAACACTTCTAAACTGTTGGTGGGAGTGTAAACTAGTGCAACCTCTGTGGAAAGCAGTGTGGCAGTTCCTGAAAACTCTAAATATCGACCTCCCATATGATCCCGCAATCCCCCTACTGGGAATATACCCTGAAGAACTCAAATCACTCTATGAAAAAGATACCTGCACAGGTATGTTTATCACAGTATTGTTCACAATAGCAAGAACCTGGAACCAACCATGCTGTCCATCAAAAGACAACTGGATTTTTAAAATGTGGTACATATACACGATGGAATACTACGCAGCTATAAAGAAGAACAAAATCATGAATTTCTCAGCAAAATGTTTTTTGTGTGCTTCATTCAATTAGCAGCATGGGAAAGAATTAATAATAAAGCACAAGAACAACATCAGCTACCAGTTGGAAACTTTTACTTTATTCTAGATTCCTTTTTCTCCCTGACCCTTTATTCATCTGATAGTATCCAATCTTTCTAACTAATATTTCCTAGACCCTTCCCCTCTTCAGTACTCTATGACCATTGAAACTGTCCTAGGTAGAGTCCTTTGATCTCTTGCCTAAACTTTTGCAAGTGCTTCCCAAATGTTTATTTTCTTGCCTTCAGTCTTAGTAGTATAGACAAAGATAAAATCAACCTGGAGTATTTTGAAACTATAAAACACTTATTACAGAGTGTCTTGATTTTTATTTTCAAGTTTTCTTAACAAAAATTTTCAAATGAGCACATACATAAAAAGGCCATTTGGAAACCTGCAAAGTACTGTACAAAAATATATTGTTCCTTCAAAAGGTTACAGCTTCAGCAATGTTGAGTGGGTAATGTTAAAGTCACCACTTAATCCATAAATAAGCTACTTTCAATAACTCTTGTTTCAGATTGATCCATTAGATACATACAGGAACATCCAAGTACAATTTACCTAAAACATAAACAAAACTAACACATCCTCAGTGGCCAAGCTCAGATCCTGAGTTAAATTTTACCCTTTTAAGATCAGCAAATTCACAAAGCATAACCCAAGGATGCAACATTTAGATATTGGCAGATATTGTATCTTCTCAACATCCATGCTGCATCTAAATTTGCTTATGTTTATAGCTGCAAATCACCACATATAAATTCCCTGGAAATATGCAATGTCATAAAGTAGAATAACACAATTATGTAAAAAAGTTAGAAAGTGAAAGACCTGATTTCAGGAAGGAGGGGATAAGAGGAATTAATAAGAAAGATAATTTCTACTTCTTTCTATACCCCAGAATGTTCTATGTCTTCTTAATAATTTTCTACTTCTACTATATAATTATATTTCAACTTTCTGTTGAGGTTCATTAATACTAAGTGTTTAAATAACATTTAAATAATACTAAATATTATTATTAGCATTTTCTAGTGCTAGTTTAAAAATCACGTTTTACATACATCATCCCACGTTGCATTCCCAGTTAATAGAACTAGTTTACCTTAATATTGGTGAGGGCAAAAAGAAGCAACTTAGTGTACAATAAAAAGCTTTGGACTTAGAGCAGTGGTCAAACCCTTGTTCTACTACTCACTGTATACCCTTGAATATGACCAAACTCTAGACACCTGAATTTCCTCATCTGTAAAATAAGAGAGTTGAACAGATAATATTTAAATTGCCTCTATTTTGCTTATATTGCTTACAAGTTATGATTTCGTGCATAAAAAATAACAACTTCCCAATGTAAACCCACACACTCACACTTAAAGTGAATACATGGTTATTATATCTTTCGTTTTCTCAAAGTAAAAATTTAGCCCCCATCCATATAACTGAGGCATGGGGGATAGCAGAGCTTGATTGGTTATATGAGAACAGCAAAGCTGCCCTGTTTCATTTTCTAATCACATTCTAATATTTAGTTATTTTAATTCTACACTCAGAAAGTCTGTGGAGGCAATTAATGGGCTACCCATTACACTCCTGAAAAGTTTACATTATTACAAAGTTTACTCTTAGATTGAGTTGAAACCTGCTGCTTTACAATCTCTTTCTTCTTACTCTGTCTTATAGAACAATATAGAGCAAGTCCTTTCTCAAGTGATTTCCCTTTGAATAATGTTGAGAGCCGTGATAAAATCATGGGCCAGAGAGAGTACTAGACAAAGAAAAATATTTATCAATATTCTAATGGATACACTATCAAAAAGGGGAATTGAGGTGTCTTCTACTCGATTGGCTCGTTTTTTGTGATTCGTCCAGGAGCATTGTCCCTGGTTTCCTGAAGAAGGCACCGTTGATTTAGCTATTTGGATTAAAATTGGGGAAAAACTTAAACTCTGTAATACTTTGCACGGACCTGAAAAGGTCCCTGTAGATGCCTTTTCCTTGTGGAACATTATTAGAGATGCTTTGGATCCACAACATGATTTTTCCAAATTCCCCACCAAAATTACTAATGAGGATGCTCCTATATTGGCCTCTAATTCATCTGAAGCTGTGTCTATAACTCCTCCCTTGGATGACAACACTCCGTCCCCAGGGGATGAGGCTAGTTTGAAAATCGAGGCAGTTAAACATCATGAGCAAAAGCATTCTGATAATTTAATCAATTTATCTTTGACCCAACCTTCTGCTAAGTCTGTGCCGAGGAGGTCCGCGTTCACACCTGGGTATTCCCTCTCGTCCAAGGCGCCTTACATTGGTGTTAAGGGGGCCAAAAGGCAGGCTGAAGAGGAAGGTGATTTGAATTTTTCTTTGTGTTTTCCAATTTTGTTTGATGATGAATTTGAAGACAATGCCTCTCCAGTATGGGAACCATTGCCATATAAACTCTTAAAAGAGCTCAGAGACGCTTGCTCCCAACAGAAGAGTGGCACACAGCAACATCACCCAACTAATATATTTTTTTTCTTCAGACTGCACATTCACAATTCCTTCAACCATTCTATATGTAGTATGGGTTTCAGACCATTCAACACTGAGGTCACCCTCCTCTGGAAATACTCTAATTTGGTCATTGCTCTTTTAAAATGGGAATACTAAGAACTGAACACGAGCTCTACTAGACGTGCAGCAATATTTTCTTTGTTTCTTTTGAGTCTTGGACTTTTCAAAGAATCTTATAAAAGCTATGGAAATTTTTTAGAGAAAGATCTGCATATATTTATATTTTTCATATAATTGATAGTTTTACAAAAATCCCCTGCAATGCATCTGTGGACCCCATACTAAGAATCCCTATTCTAGATATATATAGGGCATAGTTTGGTTACTATTTCTGATTATCTTTGTACTGTATTCTATTTAAATACACAGTGCCATTTTAATCCTTTTAAAAGAAGTAAAGGGATAAAAATAGTTTTTTGGAAGACTAATAAATTAGTACACATGTTTTCAGGTATTTTAATGAAATATTTGTGGGATTTTAATTATAAAATAATCTAACCTGCCTATCTATATAACTAAATTTACTCAGAGATATATTAGCAAATATTGTGACTCCCCTTCAAGTGCCAATTTACACTAATGCACCTACCAGTGCCAGGTAATACCTCAGATGATACATGTTAAACAGAAGAATAATGATTCATCCCTAGCATGAGGAGCTGTTAAGAGAAAAGATACAGTCATGCAACCCTGCAAGCTTCTAGTCACCAAAAAATGGTGTCGACTATTCTAGTTTTCCTTGAATAGAACACACTTTTCCTTTGTTGAATACTAATGTTAAATTAGATGAAATCACAGGCCAAATAGTACTCTGTTTAATGTCATTTATTTCCTTAGGTACAATAACATTTTTGGTATGGTTATTCGTCAGGCACAGAGAAAATGTGGCTGCAGATGCCTCATTCTTGATACTCTACTACTGCTCTACTAGAACTTTTGTCCAAAGAAATTAGGAGAGGCAGAGTTTGGAGGAAAATTACCATTTCTATATGAATAGTTGGATTTGTTGAAAGCAAGGTGAAAGACCCAATTATTGCTCCAAAGGAGCAGTAAGTCCCTGAACTCAGGACTTACTAACCTATTTTCAGTGATTTCTAAGTGTGTTCAATTGAATTACTGACCCTATTTATCACTCTTGCCTATACCTACTTCTTTGCCATGTGACTTAACAATTCTTCCACTAATGGCAGAATGTACTTCCCTACCTATTTACTTGAGGTTTGCCAATTTACCATGAGACTTGCTTTGTTCAGTGGAATCTGGGCAGAAGAGACAATGTGCCCTTTTCAAGCCTACGCCTTAAGAGAGAACTCATGCTTTTCTTTTCCTTCTTTCACCTTTACTGTCATCATGAGAAAAGCATGTGCTGATTAATTGACTAGCTCAAGACACATAAAGAAGATTCAGACCCAAGCTGAAACTAGAGCTGTCCAGCTAGGCCCATCCTAGCTCACCTGACACACCTGACCCATAGACAAAATTAATGCTTACTGTTGTATGCTACTGACATTTGTTGTTGTTTACAAAGGTACACCATTCTAAAATCCTTTATTTTACAACATTGATTTTTATCCTGTGAGATACACACACACACACACACTCATTCAACAACAAAAATTGTGATTGCCTACTTTGTGCCTGGCACTGTTTTGACACAGAGTGCGCCATGGTGAATAAGCATTCCTCATGTTGCTTATTGCCTATTGGCTAAACCTCTTATCATAACTGAAAATATGGTGAGATGTCACAAAATCAGGGCTGGAATCATTTGACTTCATTTAGTTAGAAGTAACTGGTGGTATAGATCATCTCTAAGAGGAATTCATAATTTTATATTGAGAGATATAATTGCTTATAGCAATGTTTCACATTGTTATATTTTCTAGATAACTGAAGTTTGCATCTCAAGCTCAGAAATTTGAGCCATGCTGGGCTCGGTGGCTCAGCCTGTAATCCCGCGTCTTTGGGAGGCTGAGGTGAGTGGATTGCCTGAGCCCATGGGTTTGAGACCCGCCTGGGCAAGCGAGACTTCATCTCTACAATAAATCAAAAAATCAGCCGGGCGTGGTAGTGCATGCCTGTAATTTCGGCTACTTGGAAGGCTGAGGCGGAAGGATCGCCGGAGCCCAGCAGGTCGAGGCTGCGGTGGCCGGGAGCGGCCACTGCACTCCAGTCTGGGCGACAGAGTGAGACTCCAACTCAAAAAAAAAAAAAAAGAAAGAAAGAAATTGGAGCCACATTGGAGGGAAGTTTTATTACCCATATCCCTGTCATCTCAAAGGGCTTGAGATATAATTTAATATTTTCTTCATGACTCAAGGTCTTCATTATGAACCATAGCTATTGTGCTATGCACACCATCTCTCTTCATGTTTCTCTTTCTCCTTTTTACTGTTAGGGTTTCAACTATCTGATCTTTTGTTGTCTCCCAACCTGTCTCTAATAGTCCCCTTTTCCTGCCTTTAATAGTTTGGTGCATCTCAACCAGTTAACCAAGCTTATTAAGAAGTGTGTGTTAAGAAGAAGCAGAAAGACTCAGTGTGGTGCCCTGACCCTCTTATATAAAGGGCATAGATTTTACACTTGGCCTTCATATTAGTTAGTCCTGGCTTTTATAATCTTTCTTACTAACTTTGGAATTCAAAGCTAAGTAAGAATTCTAGAGAACTGAGGTTATTGAATGAAACTCTGACTTCCCAGGGGTCTTAATGTAACATATTTTATTGTCTTTAGAGATATTTAAAGTGATTTTCAAAAGGCAGGTAATCTTTTTAATAATCACAATACTGTTCAAATAGCATAGAAAGGATCTTAGGACTAAATGGAGTCTCACTTCAGCATGCAAGTAGAGATCTTTCTGTTCTTTACGAACACTTATTAAGATTACAGAAAATCAACAATTGGAGTTCCTAAAACCTCAAGTACCATGCAGCTATGAACAGTTTCTTTAAAAAAAAAAACACCTAAAATGAGATATGGCTATAGGTATTCAACCATGCCAGCTCATAAGTGAAGTATGATAAGCAAAATAGTATCATGAAGTATAAAAAGAAACTTGAATCTGCCTGCATTGAGTTTAGAATCTCTGGATCACTTGAACAGAATTTGATTTAACTAAGCAAATTAGACCAAACTACCCTAGGTTGCTTTACTTTTAGGAAATAATATTTGTATTAATCTCTACTTCTCAGAATCAAATTATTGTTTATTTGGAAGTTTAAATTAATGTGAAAAATTTGTATTTCAATTTTCTTGGCATCATCAATAGTTACAGTGCTTAAGATTACCTCATTTTTTAGTGTGTGCCAGACACTGCTGTGTCTGATGTTCCATTAGTTTTTCCTGTCACATCTAACACGGTGCTGGGACATAACAGGCATCCAATAAATGTCTAACGAATCAATGGATTTGTAAACTCATCAGATTTGTAAGTTATTTGCCTCATTTCTTCTAGTTACAGCTATTTTAAAATAAAAAAATAGAACTAGGTTTAATAAACCAGTAGCCTATCATTTACCAAGCTATTTGTATTAACCATGACCTCCATTGTTAATTGCCTTCTGTGTAGGAAATGTCCAACAATGGTATTGAGAGAAGAAAGCAGACACAGGCAGAGAAAGCAAGTAGGGAAAGCAGCAATTATCCTGAAGTAGAACTAACTGTTCCAAATCCATTGCCTTCGGCTCCAGTTCATGCAATAACTGTTTCTTCTTTTTGACTGTATGCTGCATGTCAGTACCACTTATGGAATACAATAAAACACAAATTCTTTTTGCTTCCTGCTATGTACAGTCTATGCAAATAAACAGTAAATGACTCAAATACCTTCCAAAATCCTGTTCCAGCTGTGGGTTTCATTTGCCATATGTGGGGCTGTGTAGAAAATCTTCCTGAGAGGAGGACTCAGCTAAGGCGGTGGGGCAGGCAGTGGGGGCAGTACTTATCTGTTCTCGTCATTTTTTCTGGCAGAGTTTACAAATTTGTGACATAAAAATATAAAATAGTTTGAAACAGTTATTGATACTTCCTTTGTGAATCTACATAGGTTTCTGACATTTACATATACTGTACATATTTAAATTCAGCAACTCTACAGTCAAAGTCCTCTAACAGTTGCCTAAGCATCATTCACCATAAATTCAGTTATTTCCTAAAATCATGAAAGTACCGATTTTCTATTTGTTGTGATTTTATAATGTAAAGAAATCGCATGGCAAATTATTTTTCAATGGTTTTCTTTATTTCTTTTTTATTTAGAAAAATAAAGACATAACAGGGCAAAAAGTTGTTCTACAATTTTTCCCACCCTTCTTCCAAACTCACCTCTATCAAAAAAGATATAGCTACCAAACTAAAAGGCTGCATGGCAAAGGGGCTAATCAACAGAGTGAAGAGACAACCTATGAAATAGAACATATTTCCAAACATATGTCTGATAAGGGGTTAATATCCAAAATACGTAAGAACTCAAACTTCTCAGTGGCAAGAAAATAAATTACCACATTTAAAAATGGGCAAAGAACTTGAACAGACATTTTTCAAAACAAGATGCACAAATGACCTACAAGTATATAAAAATGCTCAGTATCACCAATCATCAGGGAAATGTAAACTAAATCCACAATGAGATATCATCTCACCCCAATTAGAATGGTTATTTATAAAAAAGACAAAAGACAATTGTTGGCAAGGTTGCAAAGAAAAAGAAATCCTTGTATACTGATAGTAAGAATATAAATTAGTGCCATCCTAATGGAAAACAATATGAAGGAGGAAAACCATTGAGGAACCATATGGAGGGTCCTCAAAAAATTAAAACTAGAACTACCATATGACACGCAACTTAACTACTGGGTGGAATTGGATATGAAATCCAAAGGATATATGAAATGAGTATATCAAAACACTATCTATACTCCCACATTCATTGCAGCACTATTCACAATAGCCAAGGTATGGAGTCAACCTAAGTATCCATCAATGGGTGAATTAATAAAGAAAATGTGGTTTATATACAAAATGGAATATTATTTAGTCTTTAAAAAGAAGGAGATACTGTCATTTGTGACCATTTGAAGCATAAAAATGGAGGACATTATGTCAAGTGAAATAAGCCAGGCACAGAAATGCAAATATTACATGACCTCACTTTTATATGGAATCTAAAAAAGTTGGACTCATAGAAGCAGAGAAAAGAGTGATAGTTTCCAGGGACTGGAGGAAGATGGAGTCATGAAAATGTTGGTGAGAGGATATAAAATTTCAGTTAGACAAGAGAAATAAGTTCAAAACCTATTGTACAACATGGTGACTATAGCTAATAACAATGTATTGCCTACTTGAAAATTGCTAAGAGAGTAGATTTTAAGTGTTCTCACCACAAAAAAGAATGTGAGGTAATGTATATGTTAATTAGTTTGCTTTAGCCATGCCATAATGTATATATATTTGAAAACATCATTCTGTACACCAAAAGATGGATACAGGTGTTATTTGTCAATTAAAAATTAAATAAACAAGACAAAATAAAACAGAAGGCTATTATATACAGAGACCATGTTTTATGAATAAATACACTTAATGCTCTAAAGTTGTAAACTCTCCCTGAATCACTTTACAGATTGACTTCAATTGTAATAAAAACACTAGAAAAAAATTGTTTCGCAACTGGATAAATGAAGTCTGAAATTCTTTAAAAGACTGAGTATATAAAAATAGCTAAGAATTCTTTTTAAAGAAAAGCACTGAGGTTGGAGTTGTCCTACTAGATCTTAAAATATATTATAAAACAAAAACAATTTAACAATCTGCAGCATAGTTCTATTATGCTGCAGTCAAACTAAGGAAACACATAAGATAATACAAAATCTAGTCTATATTTTACATGACAATATGGCCACACAAGTTGGTAGAAGACATCAACAAATAGTATTCATTGGAAAGAGTAAAGGCAAATGGTTATCTCAAAACTCACATCCATTAACTGTCAGTTAAAGATTAAAATAATTTTTAAAAGGTATCACTGTTAACAGTTGTGTGTGTCTTTCCAGTTGTTTTCTATGAACATACAAACACCCAGCACCCAGAGACACATATGCACATATGTGCACACATTGGCACATACATTTACTCTATACAATAATTCCTATTCTATTTTCTAAATTTCTATGATCCTTGCCCCTCCTGGTTTTGTAATCTTGTTTTCCATTCAGTTTCTTGAGCATTTAAAAGATAATTCCTCATAAATAAAAATCTTCAAATAGGTAAATCTTCACTATGGATCATAGTGATCAATATAGAAATCAGTGACCATTCCTGCTGGGGATTCAGAGTGTGTGTGTGTGTGTGTGTGTGTGTGTGTGTGTGTGTGTGTGTGTGTGTGTGTATGTGTGTGTGTCTGACCTAGCAGACCCAAGCAAGACATGCGAGAATTGGTTAAATTCATCTAGGTGCTTCTTGTTTATAAAGCTTGTGGGGACTCATAATGTGGGACTTTATTTAACTTAAAAAAAACCTGAATCAACACAGAGATTAATCAAAATACCAATATCAGCTTAAATTACTAAGTCAGGAACACTGATTTATTCATTCAATTAATATTTAAGTGTCTACCATGTACTAGGCATAGTGCTAGGAATTGTTGATACAAGGACAAACATACTCTAATTACCAGGACTAAAATGTATTTTAAGTGCAGTTCTCACTTAATTGCCAATCGCTTTTCATGAAGAGCAGAGTGACATCTTTTAGTCATAAATGTCTAATGGAAAATTTCTAATTCAATTTTTCATATTGACCTAAGAGATACTCTACAAAATACCAGATTAGTAGTTTTCAAAAATGTCTAGGCCATGAAAAGCAAAGAAAGTCTAAGAAATTATCATATATCAGAGAAGAGTAAAGAAACATGATGACTCAGTGCAATATGGTATCCTGGGCTTGATCCTGAAACAGAAAGAGTACATTAACAGAAAAACTGGGAAATATAAATGAAGTGTAGAGTTTTGTTAACACTATTGTATCAATTTTAATATCTTAGTTTTGATAAACATACATTTGGGAAAGCTGGGTAAAAGGTATAGAAAAACTGTACCATCTTTGCAACTTTTCAGTTATTCCAAAATAAAAAGTGAATTAAAAACATTTTTTTAAATGTCAACAACAGTGAAGATAAGAAAGAAGAAGAACAGAATGAAGGCTGGGCACGGTGACTGTCGTCTGTAATCCCAGCGCTTTCAGAGTCCAGGGCAAGAGAAACAATTGAGGGCAGGAGTTCGAGACCACCCTGAGCAACATAGTGAGACCCTCCCCATCACTACAAAAATATATATTTTTTAATTTTGAAAAATAAGAAAGTGGAAGTTTAATATTTTTTAGTGTTTTCTATGTGCCAGATACTGTACTAAATATCTTATATGCATAATTCTAATTTAATCTCCAAAGCAATTCCAAAGATATATCCCATTTTACCCCTGCTTTACTAATGAAAAAACTGAAAATTAGAGAGGTGAAATAACTTGTCCAAGGGCACATAAATAGGAAATGGCAGAGATGAGATTTGAAGCCTGATATCCAAATAAAACAGAAGTCTAAATGAATGTTATCTTTAGGGAAGCTTTTATGTTTCCTAGGTTTCATTTCTTTTTTTTTCTTTCTTTCTTTTTTTTGAGTTGGAGTCTCACTCTGTCGCCCAGCCTGGAGTGCAGTGGCCACTCCCGGCCACCTCAGCCTCGACCTGCTGGGCTCCGGCGATCCTTCCACCTCAGCCTTCCAAGTAGCTGGACCTACAGGCATGCACTACCATGCCCGGCTGATTTTTTGATTTATTGTAGAGATGAGGTCTCGCCAAGTTGCCCAGGCGGGTCTCAAACCCGCGGGCTCAGGCAATCCACTCACCTCAGCCTCCCAAGGCGCGGGACTACAGGCTGAGCCATCGAGCCCAGCCTAGGTTTCATTTCTAATGCTCAAGATTTACTACATAATCTGTTGACTGCTCATATGTCTTCTTTTGAGCAGTGGCTACTCATATTTTCAGCCCACTTCGTAAGGGGCCTTTTTTTTTTCTTTTCAGCACATTTGAGTTCCTTGTAGACTCTAGATGTTAGACCTTTGTCAGATATACAGTTGGCAAATATTTTTTTCCTAGACTGTGGGCTGTCTCCCCACTCTCTTGATGGTTTTTTGGCTTTGCAGAAGCTTGTCAGTTTGATGAGGTACCACTTGTCTATCTTATCTCTTATGGCATGAACACTTGGGATTTTGACCAGGAACTGGTTACCAGTTCCAATTCCCATAAGGGCGTCGCCTGCATTTTCTAAGGTTCTTATAGTTTGAGGTTTTAGTTTAGGTCTTTGATTCATTTAGAGTTGATTTCTGTGTATGGTGATAGGTAGGGGTCTTGTTTAATCTTCTGCATGTGGTCAGTCAGTTTTCCCAGCACTATTTACTGAATAGGTTCTCCTCTCCCCATTGGTTGATGGTAGAGGCTTTGTCGAAGATGAGTTGGTTGAGAAATTGAGGTTTTGCTTCTGGAATCTCTATTCTGTTCCATTGGTCTATTTGCCTGTTCTTGTACCAATACCAGGCTATTTTTATTATTGTAACTTTATAGTAATGTTTAAAGTGTGATACCTCCTTTTTCCTTTTCTTTCTTTCTTTTTTTTTTGCTGGGGATTGTTTTGGCTACTCGTGATCATTTATGTTTCCATATGAACTCCTTGTATTGCCATAAATCAACCTTCCATATGACCCCACAATACCCTTACTGGGAATATACCCGGAGGAACTCCAATCACTCTATGAAAAAGATACCTGCACATGCATTTTTAGTGTACCATTATTTACAAGAGCAAAAACATGGAACCAACCAAGTCGCCCATCAAAAGAGGACTAGAAAAATATATGTAGTACGTATACAAGATGGAATGTTATGCAGCCATAAAGAAGAACAAAATTATGAACTTGGCAGCAACTTGGATGGACTTGGAGTCTATAATACTGAATAATCTATCACAGAAACAAAGAACTGAGTACCATATGTTCTCACTCATAAGCGGACCTTGAACAATTATCACAGTACTATAAGAAAGAGATTGGCAGTATTGGGAAACTGCCAGGGGAGGAAGAGGGCACACCTCATCAACAAGGGTACCTGCATAATAAACATTTGTATATCTAACCCTGAATTGTTCCCCACATCTTCAAAATCAAAAAAAAATTTTTAAATAATAAAGAGAATACAAAAAAAAGGACTACAGAAAATTGTGGCTGCTTTTGTTTTGTGTTTTATTTTGTGCTGCTATTTCTCTTAGCTTTCAGCTACCTGTGTTCTTTTCCATTTGTACATTCATATGTTTATATATATCTTACTCCACTGAGTGGAAATCATCTTCCAGCCTCCTCAGAATGATCAATTTTGTTGCCCTCTGCACTTAGAACACTGTATTATTATGTACTAGGAGCTGATTCCTATATAAACTCAGTTGTGTTACGCAAAACTGACCTTGCTTCTTGTGTTAATTTATAAGTGAGTGACTCGGTAATTCATTTTTTATAGGCCGCTTCTAAGGTTAGATCTCAGACTTCCACTCCTCTCAAGAGTCTCCCCTTTGGTCACTGGGTCACTGAATTTACTGATGACATCATTCTAGGGTAGTTCACCTTCTTGGCCAGATTGAGCAGTCATAACTCACCTTTCTCAATGTTCCCTCTTGAAACTCCAGTGTCAAGGTTTGCCTGGTCTTTGCTATCAATGTGAGTTATCTTCTTATGGTTTTAAGAAAAATGGAAGATGTTCTGGGCAAAGTATTTCAAGAAAATATTACCTTTGGAAGCACAGATCCTAATCTCTAAAATCTTCCACAGTTTCGCCTTTGAAACTGTTTCTTTTCTCCTCTAGCTGCAAGACATACGAACAAAATGGCCACCTTATTATGTATAAACTGCAACTCAAAATCTAACCACTGCTTCTCCCCAAAAAGGTCCCTTCAGCATTTTAAAGCTGCCAAGTGATTGTTTCCTTTCCTCACTCAATAAAGAAGCCAAGTTTGTAATACACATGAGTGAATGATAGATAGATGCTAACCCAGCCAACCAATATGTTCACCTCATCCCACAGGAATATACAGAGAGTTAGAAGGGCAGCTTTTATCCAAGAAGAGGAAAGGAATACCCTTCCAGATGTAGGGGATTTTTATGAGAAAGGAAGTACAATAAGGTACTCAGCCAGTTGACAACCCTCCTCTTTCTAGTATTTAGCAAGTTAGTTACACCATTAAGGTCCAATGATATAGTTGGATTAAAGTACCTGACTCACTATGTGAACTAAAACAAGTTATTTCTTTATGGACTCTGGTTTTCAGATCTATAAAGTGAGGTAGTTCGACTAAAGTTCTCTAAAGGCCCTGCCGGCTCTGACATAATAGTTCAATAACGGGAAGATAGAACCAAAGCACAGTTCGAATGATAGCCAACATCTGGATAGTAGTCCCAATCTCATACTGCTGTCTGGCATACCTCAGGCACTAATTATTATACAAAACAAGAAAGAAGCAAAATAATTTGCCCCACCAACCTATCCAGTCTTTTCTTTTCCCAAACTTTTCCTCAGTCACATAGTCTATTTTCTTGTCCTTTGAATTCTTTCAATCATTTCTACTTCCACATTTTTGCCCACACTATTACCCTATCTGGGTCTTCCTCTACCTACACAAATTCTACCCATGCTTCAAAGAACAACTCGATACTTGCTGAACTGGTTTTGACTGATTTCTCCCAACCAGTGATCTTTTCCTCCTTTGAACTCCAACAGTACTCTGTGAAAAAGCTGATAATCCCTTTGTTTAATTGTCTGTTCAAAATATGTTCTGAGTTTTGGCTGTATTTTTTTAATCAATATTTTTTATTATGGTTTTGTGGGGTACAGTTAAGGGTTAGGTGTACAATTACATTTCATTCAGGCACCCTGTTGATAAGAGGTGTTTCCCCATCCCCAGACAGATATTTGCTACTCTTAATCCCATCCCCCTCCCCCCATAGTTCCCCAGTATCATCAGTCATTTTCTTATAGTATTACATTGAGTGTTCAAGGTCCATTATATGAGTGAGAACATGTGATACTCGGATCTTTGTTTCTGTGAGAGGTCACTCAGTATTATAGACTCTAGTTCCATCCAGGTTGCTGAGAAATTTATGATTTTGTTCTTTTTTATGGCTGCATAGTATTCTATCGTGTATATGTACCACATTTTTTAATCCAGTCCTCTTTTGATGGGCAGCATGGTTGGTTCCAGGTTCTTGCTATTGTGAACAATGCTGCGATAAACATATGTGTGCAGGTATCTTTTTTATAGAGTGATTTGAGGTCTTCAGGGTATATTCCCAGTAGGGGGATTGCGGGATCATATGGGAGGTTGATATTTAGAGCTTTTAGGAATCGCCACACTGCTTTCCACAGAGGTTGCACTAGTATACACTCCCACCAACAGTTTAGAAGTGTTCCCTTTTCGCCACACCCTCTCCAGCAGCTGTTATTTTTTGAGTTGTTGATAATTGCCATTCTGACTGGAGTTAGGTAGTATCTCAGTGTGGTTTTGATTTGCATCTCCTTGATGATTAGTGAGGTTGAACATTTCTTCATGTGTTTGTTGGCTGCTCGGATGTCCTCTTTTGTGAACTGTCTGTTCATATCTTTTGCCCATTTTATAATGGAGTTGTTTGTTTTTTTCTTTTCAGCACATTTGAGTTCCTTGTAGATCCAGGATGTTAAGCCTTTGTCAGACCTGGTGTTGGCAAATATTTTTTCCGAGTCTGTAGGCTGTCTCCCTGCTCTCTTGATGGTTTCTTTGGCTTTGCAGAAGCTTGTCAGTTTAATGAGGTCCCACTTGTCTATCTTCTCTCTTATGACCTGTGGGTTTCGGGTTTTGTTCAGGAATTGGATGCCAGTTCCGATTTCCATGAGGGTATTTCCTTCATTTTCTAAGGTTCTTATGGTTTGAGGTTTTACATTTAGGTCTCTGATCCATTTGGAGTTAAACTTTGTGCATGGGGATAGATAGGGGTCCTGTTTCAATCTTCTGCATGTGGTCAGACAGTTTTCCCAGGACCATTTACTGAATAGGTTTTCCTTTCCCCAGTGGTAGGTGGTGGAGGCCTTTCTGGTTGTAACCCAAGGCATCTCTGAGGTAAAACAAGGATTCTCATTAACTATCAAGTTTCTTTGTATTTATTAAGAAAGAGGAACAAAGAGGCTTATCTTATTCTACACCTAGAAAAATGGTAAAAGTAAATTTAATTTTTAAAAATTGCAGCTCTGACTACAGAAACTTCAATACAGGGCTTGGAAGTACTCTGAAGTAAAGGGGCTCTGATGTTTTCTGGCATTTTTTTCATTGCTATTAATAGTAGTAATGTTACTATTAGTATCATTAGAGACTGTTGCTGTTGTTTTTAACAACAAAGAAGAGCTGTATTTTCTGCTGCAGAAGAGAGAGTTTTAGCAAAAGGCTTTAAGGAAGACATAGAGACCATTTTACCTGAGAGGGAAAGCTAGAGATATAAGGTAATGCTTTTTCTGATCAATTCAGGACGAAGTGGAGAAAGAACTTTTGCTTGAGTAAGATAAAGAATAAACTAAAACAAAGGATTCAGTGGAAACCACTGCAAGTGTTTAAATCTTTTCCAAATAGTGACTTGGAATAGCACATTGATTTTTTTAAACTCTGTTAACTACTCTTTTTTTAAAAAAAATTATTTTAAAGATGTGGGACACAATTCAGGATTAGGTATACAAATGTTCATTATGCAGGTACCCTTGTTGATGAGGTGTGTCCGCCACCCGGCAGATTCCCATTACTGTCAATCCAACCCCGACCCCCGGCAATTTTCCACTACTGCCAATCCTTTTCTTATAACATTATGTTAACTACTTTTAAAGGTACAATCAAGTAGCTCAGATCAAACATTCAACCAATATTTATTGGCCAATAGCATGTAGAAGACATTATGCTAGATGTTATAGGGAACACAAGAGAAAAACACACATTCAGGAATGAGTTTATATTTTATTATAGAAAGCTTTTGTTGGGTTGAAGGAAGGGGGAGAGGAACCACCATTTATAGGATAAAAACTTAAACATCCTTGACTTCCCTCTCATACATCATATTTTTTACTATTTTTCCATTATTTTTTGGTTTGTTTGCATATGTCTTCTCCTTTTCCTAAATTTTTCCCTGGCTACATTTTTGTGCCCCTCCAAGTACAGCCAAAGTGATCTTTCTACTTACTACACACACCTTATGATTTAGTCACACTAATAGTATAGAATCACATCTTAGCACTTTCTGTCGGTGTCCCCTCTACCCATATTACTCTTTAAGACTTGGTCAAAAATCACCACCTAAGCGATTTTTTTTTCCTGACACTTATGGGGAAAAATAGTCCTGACTCTGTGATCCCATAGCACCTGGTAGATAACTAGATTAGTAGTTAGTAAAGTGTATGGGAATGACTCATGTGTATCCTGTCTCCCTCTTCAGACAGTTGTGTAAGTCAGGATCCAGTTGGAGGAAATAGAAACCACGCTAACAATTTCAAGCAGAAAGCAAAGTAACTCATGGGATTAGGTGCTTATAATCAATGGAAGTGACGGAGGGCTAGACTCTAGGCTGAACCTCTGTAAGCAACTCTCAAAACAGCACACCTGGCTGGGCCCCTCAGAGAATTTTTGCCACAATCAGGAAAGTAAAGAATCGTGAGGCCATCATAGGAAATATTGAGCTTTAGAATGCACTACTATACAGGTAATTCAGGCAGTGTGCAAAGCCACCATCACACTGCTTCTAGACCTCCACAAAGCTACTGACTAAATCCCAGAAGGCTCCTTCAGAAGTGTCCACTATCTTCACACTTTTGCTTGAGGGCAGCAACAGCTAGGACAGTAGCATGACCAGGGTCTCATTTATGCCTCTAAACCCCACATTCATGCATCTACTTGGTGAATATAAGCAGAAACTTCGCTGAAAGAGACTGTGTGTGATATGGATTTTTAACTTTTAAAACTTGGCAATATAGAAAGCACACGAGAATGAAATTGTAGTAGATGCTGAGTGTCAGTTTACCACCATATATTCCATGAATCTTTAGTTCCTGGCCCATAAAATGTAAATACATTTTTGCTGAATTCTTGAATTCTGAGTATAAGTCTACCGTGAATGTTATTGGTATTTTTACACTGCCCCTGTTTCCTGCTTTCTCTCTTCCTAATTGCAAAACTTATTCATTTTAGAAGAATGTTGACTTTATCATTGTTTATAAATGGGGAATCTGGAATGACCTAATTATAAAACAAGGAGAGATTCATTAAATGAATTATGATAGAATAATATATTCAATCACTAAAATGATGATGTAGATCTCTCTGTTGACATGGGAAGATACTTGTGATTTGTGTGGAAAAGCAGGTTATAATCAAATGCCTATATCATGCCACAAAAATAAATTCCTACTGAGTTAAAGCTATACATAAGAAAACTTTAAAACTTTGATAATAGAAGGCTATCCTTCTATTGTAATAGAAATAGAGAATACTTTCCAAAATAAGGCAATAAAAGAGCACAAACCATAACAAAAACTGTCAAATCTGACTATTGAAATATGAAATTTCTATACAACAAAGTCACTAGATGAGCCACACACATCAACAAAGGATTAATAATGAAATTATATAGAGTAATAATCATAAAAAGGCACAAAAATTTCAACCGAAAAAGTGGGCAAGGGATATTAACAGGGAATTCACAGATTTATAAAAGTGGCTGACAAATACTAGCTGGGCATGGTAGTGCACGCCTGTAGTCTCAGCTGCTCAGGAGGCTGAGGAGGGTGGATCCCTTGAGCCCAGGTGGCTGAGATTGCAGTGAACTTGGTGCCATTGTACTCCAGTCTGGGTTACAGAGCAAGACTCCTTCTCTTAAACAAAATAATACATTTTTAAAACAAACTAAAATGGCCTACAGTTGAAAAGTTGCACAACCTCACTAGTAATCAAGGAAATTCAAATTAAAATAATGAATAGATGTCAATATAAGTTAATAGATTGGTCAAAAATCTTTAAGTCTGACACTGCCAAGTGTTGGCAAATACATGAAGCCACAGGAAATCATGCATGCTGGTGAGAGTATCATTTTGCACAACCATATTACAGAGTGATTTGACTGTGTTTCTGCAGCTGAAGATGTGTACCTTATACTCAGAAAGTCTATGCCTAGATAATACCTTAGATCAGAGATCAGCAAACATTTTCTCTAAAGGGCCAAATGATAAACGTTTTAAGTTTAACAGTTCGTATAATCTATGTCACAGCTACTCAACTCCACCATTATGGCACAAAAACCACCATAGAAAATACATAAACAAATGGGTGTGGTGGTGTCCCAGCAAAATTTTACTTACAAAAATAGGCAACTAGCTAGATGTAGCTGTTGATCCTTATCCTAGAAAAACAATCACATTTAAGGGGGGAACCCCCAAAAAGGAATTGTCTTTTGGATGTCAGGCCCTTTGTAGTACAGGCTTCCCCCGCTAGGTAAGTGTTCAAGGAACCCATCAACAGCAGCATACCAGCTAGCATTGTGAAAGGCTGTGTTCAGCTTCAGTGAATTTTTTTTGGAGATTCAACTCATTTGCCCATTTCATAATGGGTGATTTATGAGCACAACTGTGCACACCGCACTAAGTGTTCAGCAGTTTTTGACCAAAAATGACACAGCGCCCCACCCTCCCTATTTATCCAATCTCACTCCAAGTCACTTTTTTCTTGTTTCCTCAGATGAAAAAATCCTCAAAGGAAAACATTTTGCCAATGTAGAAGAGGTGAAACAAAAAAAACTGCAGAAGCACTGAAAGGTATCAAAATGGACAAGTTCAAAAACTGTTTCGAGCAGTGAAACAGATGTATTGATAGGTGTATTTCATCAAACGAAGTGTACTTTGAAGTTGATTGAAGTCTAAATAGAAACAAAGAACTGAGTTCCATATGCTCTCACTCATAAGGTGACCTTGAACAATTATAAGGCTGTGGGAAGGCAATTGGCAGTAGCAGAAAACTGTCAGGGGAAGCGGGGGTGGGACTGGCAGTTGGGGGAAGCTTCTAGGGGAAGGAGGGGCATGCCTCATCAACAAGGGTACCTGCATAATCAATATTTGTATACCTAGCCCTGAATTGTACCCCACATCTTTATAATAATTAATTAAAAAATAAAATAAAATAAACATGTACAAACAAATACATAATTTTTTATAAATAAATTGTTTTTTGTGTGTCCCCTTCGTATATACACTATATACATAAAGTATATAGGCAAAATAATATTCATTGAAGGAATATTTATGATGATGAAAAATTGAAAAATATTAAATGTCTACCAGAAAGACAAAGTGTGCTAAAGTCATAAAATGGAATATGACATGAGTGAAATGAATGAGTCAAAGTATATGCAATGATATAATTAAATTTTGAAATAAGAGGTTAGATGATAAATTCAAGTTATATATATAACATATATTACATACATAATATATGTAAACATATATATGTGTTTAATAACATGAAGAACCATAGAATACCTGTATGTTTTATGGATACACATGTATGTGTAAAGATAATATAGAAATGATGAATGCCAAAATCAATCTAGTGGCTGTCCTCTGGAGAAAAGGAGAAGAAGTGAGGAAACAAATGGAACATCGGGAAGGAGAAAATAGATGACTTTAACTGCATCTGTAATATTTGATTTCATTATTTTAAACAACACAAAATAATTTGACCATGCAATGTGTCACTATTGACAAAGCTGCATTGTGGATTCATTTTATTATTCTCTGTGCTTTACTGTATGCTTAAAATATTTCATAATAAAATAGTAGGTTAAAAAGAATGTACATTTTTGAAAATATGTACTGACTGAATGAATATGGGTACTATATATATATATATATGTGTGTGTGTATATATATATATATATATATATTTTTTTTTTTTTTTTTTTTTTAGTCGAAGTCTCACTCTGTCGCCCAGGCTGGAGTACAGTGGCATGCTCATGGTCACCAAAGCCTCGACCTGCTAGGCTCAGAGGTTCCTTCCACCTCAGCCTCCCAAGTAACTGGGACTACAGACGTGCACCACTACACCCGGCTAATTTTTTATTTATTGTAGAGACAAGGTCTCTCCAAGTTGCCCAGGCAGGTCTCAAACCCCTGGGCTCACGCAATTCTCTCACTTCCACCTCCCAAAGTGCTGGGATTACAGGTGTGAGCCCCTGTGACTGACTTGGTGCTATATTTTTAAAATATTTAGAGAATATACACCAAAAATGCTAACAATGAATGTTTTGTAATGATGGGATTATAAATTTTTTAAAATGTTGTTCATTGTGTTTTTCTGTATTGATCAATACTTAATAATAGCATGTATTCATATTATTTTTAAATTATTTATTTATCATTAAATATTTGGAAAGCACATCAAAATATTAAAATGAAAACAAATCACCCATAATCCCACCACCTTTTTAAAGGAAACCTCTATAAATATTTTTGGGATAGTTCCTTTCATTATATATTTTTGGTCCTTTGTTTGTCTCCTTGTTGTTGAGACTGCACTGAATAAACACTACTACCATGCTTTTATTTGTTTTTTCTAAGTGTTTCCTTGTGCTATTAAAAATTCTTTATTAGCATCATTTGTATAGTTGTATACTATTGGTATACATTTGTAAATCTGCAACTGCAAATCTCTTTTCAAAAAATTCTGGAATATATTTGCCTACCAAATTTATAATATATGTTTCAAATTTCAGAGCTTCTATACATCAACTGAGGGTTCATGGGGCATCTGTCAGTTCTGTACTTCTTTTTTTTTTTTTTTTTGGTCAGTTCTGTTCTTGCCAGAATTCCACAATTACTAAAACATCCGATTGAATAGAATAATCAAAAAAAAAAAAGGTGAATTTTTTTGTACTCTCTTTCAGATTGAATTAACTGGAGGCTTTCTCAAATACTAGCAAAGTTTCTTTGGGCTCTCAAGGTCCTCTGGTAAAACAAGTCACTGTTTGAGAGATTTTTTTGTACCCTTGGTTCAACAGGATAGAAACTGATAGTTGTCATTGTGCTGTCCTGGCTCATACTATGAGCTAGTGGCCTTCATCTGGGACACTGAACATGCTTTGCAAATTTCTCTAACCACATGCAAAGACAGGTGACATTTTGAAATATGGCTTTATGGTATAATCACCCAGAAGCTCATCAGTGCCCATGGGCACCTTGACATTTATTGCTGTTGGAGCTCATCATCTACTACCTTAAAATATGTCATTTGTTGGATCCAAATTCAGTAGCTCTGTCATTCCCTAGGTGTTATTTTAAAAGGTTATTGATGCCTTTCTGTGAAATAATAAGGTGATAAATATAACCAAGATGTTTTCAAAATGCTACTTCATTAATTCAGTTGTTATTGTTCTTTCATAACACATATCCTTGGGTTATTTAAGGCATTTCACTTTCTCAAGCAAGGTAGAAACAAGCTCTACCTTTTAAAATTGTGAAATAGAAAGTATCAAAAAAAGAATTCAAGGCTATCGGAGGTTCAATTTTTAGTGGATGTTTCCACCATCCATGGATTGCTAAATAAGACCCTAATCATCATTTGGCATTTATTATACCAACCATCCTACTAGCCCTCCGCCAACCTATGCTGCGTTTGATCTGCTACCATCCCAAAAGGCAAATATGTTCTTCTTATTGGCATAAGAATAATCATATTGAATATAAGGTACTCAAGACACTGACCCTACCAATTTAGCTGGTGAATCAGTCTATGAGCTTTATAAGAGAAACGATTGTGCTTTATTCATCCTTGTAATTCCAGCCAGTACCTAGAATAGTGCCTGCAGGACATAGTAGAAACAATAAAATCGTGTTAAATTGAATTGTAAATACCCAAAAACAAAAGTTCCAATTAAATGTTGTGAGTTAAAGACCACAATGAATGTTGAGCTAAGGCTCAAAATTGGGTGTGCATATTAGATCACACTGATAAAAGATTTGAAATGTTACCCCACCACATAATATACATGTTTTCCTTATGAAATAAAAAACATGCTTGGTTATTTCTAGGAGGTCTACATTTAGAAGAATTTGAAGGCTTCCTTAAGGAATATCACTCTCCTACTTCACAACAGCAAAACATATTCAGAAGTAAATACGAGCTTATCATAGGACTAGTGTTGACAACTTTAAAATAGAATGTGCCTCACCTGTAAATACAAACTCTATTCCACAAGCTCTTGCCATCCTTAACCATCATTCTCTGGAATTCACTTTGTTAGTATGGAAAGCCCTATGGGCCTTTCTGTACCTTTATTATCGTTATCAATTGCAACCAATACTGGCATATTCTTTGGAAGGAATACTCAAAGCATTTGGTAACTATAAGATTCTTGATGATTCAAAATGGATCAAAGATCTAAATGTAAAACCTCAAACTATAGGAATCCTAGAAGAAAACATAGGAAACACCTGAGCGATTTAAAGAATAGTGTCACATCAGAGTAGGCAACAAATTCTTCTTGACCAAGTCCCCAAAAGCGAATGTCATAAAAGCTAAGATAGACAAGCAAGACCATCAAACTGAAAAGCTTTTGTGCCACAAAGGAAATCATCAAGAAAGTAAAGAGACAGCCCACAAAAATGGGGCGAAAAATGAAAATTATGCATCTGACAAAGGCCTATTATCCAGAATCTGCAATGAACTCAAATGAAGTGAAAGGAAAAAAACCCAAACAACCCCATTAAAAAGTGGACTAAGTGAGAGGGACAAAATTATGGTCTCTGCAGTAACTTGGAAGGACTTAGAGTCTGTAATACTCAGTGATCTACCACAGAAACAAAGAACTGAGTACCACATGTTCTCACTCATAAGTGGACCCCGAACAATTATAACCCTATAAAAAAGGGATTGGCAGTAGTGGGAAATTGCTGAGGGGAGCACACTTCATCAATAAAGGTAACTGACCTCAAACCAGACGAAGTGGGGACCAAAGTGAGGCCCAAACTTTACCTGTACAATAACCATTAGTATATCTAATCCTGAATTATACCCCATATTCTTAAAATAAATAAATAATTTAATTAGTAATTATATCATTAAATATTACATGATTCTTTTCAACTTTAATAAAATTCCTCAGCATTAAAAAAGAGTGGACAAGCCAGGCTCAGTGGCTCAGCCTGTAATTCCGCGCTTTGGGAGGCTGAGGTGAGTGGATTGCCTGAGCCCGAGGGTTCGAGACCCACCTGGGCAACTTGGCAAGACCTCATCTCTACAATAAATTAAAAAAAAAATTAGCTGGGCGTGGTAGCGCGCGCCTGTAGTTCCAGCTACTTGGAAGGCTGAGGCGGAAGGATCGCCAGAGCCCAGCATGTCGAGGCTGCGGTGGCCGGGAGCAGCCACTGCACTCCAGCCTGGGTGACAGAGTGAGACTCCAACTCAAAATAAATAAATAAATAAAAATAAATTTAAAAAATTTAAAAAGTGGACAAAGGACATGAACAGACACTTCTCAAAAGATGGCAAACATGAAGCCAACAGACCCATGAACAATATATACACAGACACACATATATATTACATGGTGTATATATATATATATACACCATGCGATACTGCACAACCATAAAAAAGAATAAAACATGTCCTTTGCAGGAACATGGATTAGACCTAGAGATCATCATCCTAAGTAAACTAACTCAGAAACAGAAAAACCAAACACCACATATTCTCGCTCCTATGTGAGAGCTAAACGGTCACAAGGATGGAAATAATAGACACTGGAGACACGAATAAGGAGGGAGGGTGGAGGAGGGTAGGGTTCAGAAACTACCTATGGGGCACAATATTCACTAACTGGGGAATGGACCTCCTGAGACCCAATCCCCACCACTACACAATATGTCCATGTAACGAATGCATGTGTACTCCTTAATCTAAAATAAAAAATTAGAATGAAATAAAAACTACAATGAGATACCACCTAACTCTGGTAAGGATGGCTATCATTAATAAGTCAAAAAACAGATGCTGGTGTGGGTACAGAGAAAGGGAATGCTTTTGCACTGTTAATGGGAGTGCAAGATAGTTCAACCTCTATGGAAAGCAGTGTGGCAATTCCTAAAAGAACTAAAAATTGAACTACTATACATACAATCCAGCAATCCCGCTCCTGGGAATATACTCAGAGGAACATAAATCACCCTACAAAAAAAAAACTACCTGTACATGCATGTTTATTGTCGCACTATTCATAATAGCAAAAACATGGAACCCACCCTACTGCCCATGGAGTGTGTACTGGATAAAGTAAATGTGGTACATATACACGATGGAATATTACATAGCCATAAAGAACAAAAACATGGACTTTGCAGCAAACTTGATGGAGTTAGAGACCATTATACTGAGTGAACTATCACAGAAACAGAGAACTGAATACCACATGTTGTTACTCATAAGTGGGCCTTGAACAATAGTCTCATTAATACAAGGGTGGGATCGGCAGTAACTGGAGACAGCTAGGGGAGGGAGGGAGGAATGGAAGCGGGTGGAGGCACATGACAACACAAACGGTACTTGGGTCTTTACCAGGGAGAGTGAGGGTCAGTTAGAAGCCCAAACTTCACCCGTATGCAACCTACTTATGTAGGTAAACCTCATTTGTACCTCACATTTGTATAATAAAATAAAATAAATTTTAAAAGATTATTGATGGCTTTGTCCACCTCTGTACCCGTAGTGATTACGACTTATAGTAGGAAGACAATATTTATTGCCCTGTCTCTAATTCTTGGCCCAATGAGTATGAGTGGAAGTAGGGGTGGCTGACAGACCCTGAAATTCTTTTGAGGCCGTTGTTTGGCCTCAGGTCCACAGTTTCATTTATCAGCAGCAATAACTATATTACACTGCAGAGTTCAATAGCTGTACAGTGGCCACATGGAACAGGAGCTTGTAACAATGTTGCTCAAGGACTCCGAGAAATAATGGAAGTGCTAGACAACAACATTATAACAAATCTCCCAGTTAATTCTTCAATTTGTCTTCATATCAAGTGAAAAATAATGCCAATACAAATGTTTTGATGTTTTCATAGACACAATAAGTGATGGGAGTAGCACTAAACAGACTTTATACCTGCATCACATATAAGCTAGTTGCAATTTGTTTGCTACAGCTCAATCCAAGTAATGAAATTCTTCATTAGCCAGACCATATGCTTTTATTAAAGCAGCTCATTTAAAGGGAAATTGATGCATTTCTAAATATTTAGAATACATTTCTAGCTATGTTTCCATGATATTATTTAGACTCCCTTGTCCTTGCAATGTTAATGGTACCAATTAGGCTTAGAAATAAGGGTGAGTTTAATGACTGAGCTCTACAACTGCTTGCATTGTTTATCATTGCAAAAATGAATTGCTTTAGGAGGCTGCTCTCTCAGCCAATCTAGTTAAAATCAAAGGTGATGTGAATGTTAAAGTTAGTTTGGGGAGGTTTATACACTATTGCTAAAGAACTCAGTTGAATAATAGCTGTTCCAATGTTTCACCCTTAGGGCTTTAGTTCTGTTATCTCAGTGGTGCTATTTGTGTGATCTCCCAGACCTACCCGGTCTTCAGGCTCTAGGCTATGCTGCCAGTCACTGTTAGAGGTGATGCCTTATGTTAACATTGTGCTTAACAGTTTTTCAAAGCTTACCCATATGCATTATTTCCTATTAAACTTAAGACTCTGGGAAATAACCAGGGTAGATATCCTCATTTCAAAAGATTCTCAAAGTCCAATGTCAAAAGGTTGGTAAAGTAATTGGAGTTTATAGAAGGCCTTTAGAAGACTGTTGCGGGAATACAGATATCAGGTGATATAAATTTAAAAGAGAGTTGGGTTAGAAGACATGAAGAGAAAACAGAAAGGATTTTGAATCATTATAAAAAGTAATGAATAAATATCTTTAAAATTCAAATAATGTATATGTGCATAAATTAGAAACTAAAAACAGACCCCACTGTCCCTCCAAAACCCTTTCCGTATGGGTAATTATTCTGAAGTTTATTTAGTCTTTTTTCTATATATATAAAATATATGTAGATGCATGTGTCTGTGTATAGGTGTGTATACCAAAATAGAATCATATTATACTTGCTATACATGCTGGTCTCCAATTAATATATTTATCTTAACAATATACCATGAATATTTTTCCATGTCATTACTTATAAATCCACTTTATCATTACTTATATCTGTGTTCATAGAATTGATGTACTATTATCAAGTTCCTTGTTGCCTCATAGGTAGTTTCCTACCTTCTACTATTGTAAAAATGATGCAAAGAAGATTTTGTTCACATATGTTGGCAGATTTGAGTATTCCCATAGGATAGTTTCCTAGAATTGGAATTGGTAGTTCAAAGAATGTATGCATTGTAGACTTTAATAGATAGTGTCTAAGTGCCTTCCAAAGAGGTTGTACCAATTTACAGTGTATGAAAGTGCCTGAGGGGTTATTTTGAAGAAATAATTGACAGGATGAAAAGACTGGTTGTATTAGGAGGGGAAAACAGAGTCAAAGATAACTTCAAACTCTGAGGTCTGAGTGATTTAAAGAATAGTGTCACCTTTGACAGACACAGGGAAGTTGAAGGGAAGCATGGTTTAAGGGGGAAAAAAGAGTAAAGATAAAAGAACAAAAGGCCAAAGACTGAATCTCTAGGCTCCTCATGGTAAAAAAGCAGAAAGAAAAGCCATCAAAGGAAACAGAGGATGCGCAATCAGAAATGTGGGGGAGGGAGGAATCTACAAGAAAGAGGGTCTAAAAGGAGGCTAATCCTTGTGACATGGCATAGAGGTAAGGAATAAAAGATGGCTTGGATCTAGTGATCAGAAAATCACTGGTAACCTTTGGGAATGCAGTTTCAGATTGGGGAACTAGAAGAAATAGCAAGTGAATTTTTTTTGAAACGGAAGTAGAAAGACCAGTAATTCTGGAAAGCTGGTGATGAAAGAAAAAAAGGAAGAGAAAAGTGAATGCTGAACAATATGTCCTCCTGCCCATCTGGAGGACATCATTAGGAATTCCTGTATTTGGGTCCTGCCTCTTTTTCAGACTATAAGAGGTCTCTGATAACATACAGACAATCCCAGTGAAGTTAACTCTTAAATTTTCCTTAGCTTGGAGGAATCTAGGCACAGCAGGAACAAAAGAAGGAAGCAATAAGAAGGGAAGATGGGAACAAATATGAGAGAAGAATAAGATGATAAAGACCTGCTTTTGTCTTGCTCAAATTGCCAATATAATTAAATAACGTCAATATACAAAATGCGCCACTGCACAACTATTAAAGCTACTGCACTGTTTTATATATGGACATAGAAATATGTCTTCAATACTGTAGGCGAAAAAAGGTTATAAAATTGCATGTTTGTGTAATCCCATGCACATAAAATTGCATTTATCTTTGTGTAATTTTTATATATTTGGGGGAACAAGTACAGTTTTGTTACATGGGTATGTTGCATAGCGGTGAAGTCTGGAACTTCAGTGTAGCCATTTCTGGGTCAACAACAAAATCAAGATGGAAATTAAAAGATTTTTTAAAATGAGTAAAAAGGGAGACACAACATACCAAAACTTCTGGGGTACAGCAAAGCTAAGATTACATCAAGAAAGAAGGAAGGAAAGAAAGAAAGAAAGAAAGAAAGAAAGAAAGAAAGAAAGAAAGAAAGAAAGAAAGAAAGAAAGAAAGAAAGATTAACAACATAATATCACACCTTGAGGAACTAAACAAAAACAAAACAAACCAAAAGATAGCGGAAGAAAGTGAAGATTGAAGCCGAATTAAATGAAATTGAGACCAAATAAACAATATAAAAAACAACAAGACAAAAAGTTGGGCTTTTGAAAAGATAAACAAAATAAACTGCTAGCTAAACTAACCAAGAAGAGAGAAGATTCAAACAAACACAATTATAAATGAAAAAGGAGATATTACAACTGATACCACAGAAATATAAAAGATCATCAAAGACTACTATGAAGAACTCTATGTTCACAAACTAGAAAATCTAGAGGAAATGAATAAATTCCTGGAAACATACAATATCCCAAGATTAAATAAAAAAGAAATAGAAATCCTGAACAGACCAATAATGAGTAGAGAGATTGAATCATTAATAAAAAAACTCCCATCAAATAAAAATCTCAAGATCAGATGATATCCCAGCTGACTTCTACCAGACATCCAAAAAAAGAGCAAGAGAGAGAAAACTTGTACCAGTTCAAAAACTTGAGGAGAAATTCTCCCTAACTCACCTTACAAAGCCAGTATCACCCCAGTATTAAAGCCAGACAAGGACACAACAAAAAAAGAAAACTTGACGAATATGCCTGATGAACACAGATGGAAAATTCCTCAATAAAATACTAGCAAGTTGAATCTAACAGCACACCAAAAAGATAATATACAACAATTGTGTGAGTTTTATCCCTAGGATGCAGGATAGTTCAACATACAGTAATAATTTTTGTGTTTAATATTAGACTAAAGATTTTTCACCAAATGTTAACAACGATTGTCCCTAGGTGGTGGCATTATGGGTAATTTTTATTTTACTTTTTGTACTCTTTAATATTATTTGAAATATAAATATGTTTATCATTATACCTAATCAATAAAGACATTTTTTTAACTTCTTTTCTAACATCAGGCTTTGGAAAAAGACAATTGCCACTGGACTGGGAAAGCCATATGGTGGGGAAAAGATATGCAGGTAAAGCCTGAGACTACATTTTTTCCTGAAACATTCCCAGGCAGATATGATGGGGGACTAAAAAAATACCCTAATTATTTTGTGGAGGGTGGGCCCCTTATAGTACAGACCTCCACCGTTTAGGTAAGTGTTCTAGGAACCCATCGGCAACAGTGTACCATCTAGCACTGTTGTGAGAGCTGCATTTGGCTTCAGTGATTTTTTATTTTTTTATTTTTTTTTTAATTTTTTAAATTTTTTTTTTGAGTTGGAGTCTCACTCTGTCGCCCTGACTGGAGTGCAGTGGCCGCTCCCGGCCACCGCAGCCTCGCCTGCTGGGCTCCGGCGATCCTTCCGCCTCAACCTTCCAAGTAGCTGGAATTACTGGCATGCGCTACCACGCCCGGCTGATTTTTTGGTTTATTGTAGAGATGAGGTCTTGCTCCCCAGGCGGGTTTCGAACCCGCGGGGTCAGGCAATCCACTCACCTCAGCCTCCCAAAGGCGCGGGATTACAGGCTGAGCCACCGAGCCCGGCTTTCAGTGATTTTTTAAAAAAATGTTTTGGAGATACTTTCATCGTGCTTTCTCATTTCATGATGAATGATTTACACAATCTCCCCACACTGCACTAAGTGTTCAGTAGTTTTGGGCCAAAATCCACATGACCCCTGTACCCCACCTTAGTCACCTAATCTCACCACAAGTGAGTTTTTTATTTCCCCGAATTTAAAAAGTCCTCAAAGGGAAACGTTTTGCTGGCATAGAAGAGGTGAAAAAAATGGCAGAAGCACTAAAAGGTATCAAAATTGACAAGTTCACAAAATGTTTTGAGCAGTTGAAAAAGCACCTCGATAGGTGTATTGCATCAAATGGAGAATACTTTGAAGGTGACTGAAGTTTAAACAAGTAAGAATAAATCCACAATTTTTATAAATAAATTCTGGTTTGGGGAGGTTCCTCCAAGTATAAGCTACAGCTAGAAGCAGAGACAACCTAGGACATTTTGACAAGGACAATTTTGAAGTAGCAATATGAGATAGGATTAAGAATAAAGTGAAACATAGGAATGGGATAGATTGAAGGAGGACAAGTTTCAGAGATGGTGCAAAGGCCACAGATAAATTGAGGTTGCCTGTGGCACACTGTATAGACTTTTTTGTTTTTAAAGATAAGATATAATAGTTTGTTCTTAGAGCAAAATGTCATGTTCCTAAACAAAGAGATCCAACCCATGCTCTAAAATCAGCTATGCAGGATATCTTTTTGATAATTCTACTGACATATTTTCAGAAAGTCAACAAAACTGAGCCCCAAATGCATATCACAAGTATCTAATTATATCACATACTCTCTCTAAGCAATACCTGATGTGTGCAAGTCTTTCAAGATAGTATTTGTTTCTCAGGCTTGTGTTATAAAATGATCACTACCTTAAGAAAATGGATTAACAAATCCTAATAGCAGTGGGGTTTTTGCAGGTATAAAATGCTACCAAGTAAAGGAACAGAATGTGCCCAGACAAAAACAGAGTCACCTTAGTCAGCTGCCCCATCTACCTCTATTCAAGCAATTCCTCTAAACAACTATGTTTCCCTGACACACCACATTTCACATATAACTTGTTGAAAGTATTGAAGGATCTTGGCAAAGATTTCTGTCCATATTTGAAAAAGGGATGCAGGAGAAAATCAGTCACTTCATAGTTGGCTGATAACATGAAAGGTTAAAGGGATTACTCCATTTCATAAAAAGGATTCCATATAAGGAAAAAGATTTTCTTCCCAAGATTATCCTTAGAAAAGAATGATTTCTACCTTCTTTCAACAATATTCAAAAGGTAACAGTCTGGGAGACATAACCTCTGCCTGTAGTCATCGCCTGATGCCTACAGTAGATTTGCAGCATGTAAAAAATTACTTAATCATGTGGGCCTTTAATTAATCCACTTTATTTCCATGCCATGGTCTACATGGCAAATCCAAGTGAATTTTCATTATGAAGGAAGAATAATTGTATAATTGTCAGTAATGTAAAATTAATGAGTATAACACAAGTTTTATGGCAGACTAGCATATGAAGCAGAAGCTGTGACAGGTTTCTAGTCAATGTAATTTTCAAACTTCAGGACTGGTCTTCCTTTTTCTTTTGATAAGGCAGAACCACAGCCCTGGAAATGCAACAAAAATATTATCCACTAAAAGAAATTTAGATCACGTAATTGCTCTGAATTATATGTATCTGTGCTGAAAGGATGTATACAAACACCTCCTAGCAAAGTGATGACTTTTTTTTGAGTGCTTGCCTCAGAAATGATTACTTATTCAACAAATGGGGTGGGGCACAAGTAATGGGCAATTGAAAATCTTTCTTGGGCCTAATTTATGCTAAAAGAACATAAAAAGTGAACACACATTTCTATCACACATGCATATTTTAGAGCTTCTCCTCCTCAAGCACCCCTTCTCAACTTCCTTGGAGACACAGCACAGAGGAAATTGCAACCAAATATATATTCTTTTAATCCAAGCCATGGTCTTTCATCTTGGTTATCCATGTAGTTGCAAAAGCCTGAAACTTAAAAGCCATCCTTGACATGCTTCTTCTCCCTCATTCTCAATATTAAATCCATTTCAGAGATGTATTGATTGCTCCTTCTAGATCTTTTGAATCCATATCTACTTGTCTCCATTGCACTGAAAATGTCCAAGTCAAAACTACTAACATCTTTATCCAAACATGTATAACAAACTGCCTGTATGCCATTTCTGAGATGTTTCAAATTTGACATCTCTAAAGTTGAATTGATAGTAACAGCCCCCAACACCACCTTATCTGGTCCACTTTCATTGTTCTCACTTAATAAATGGAACCACTAACCAGCCAGTTATGCAAGATAGGAATCTAGGTGCCATCTGTGACTCTCTCCTCTCCTCCCACATACAACTAAAATGAAATATGCTCCTAAAAGTACCCAAATCCCTCCACTTCTCTCCAGTTCCACCACCATCACCATTTATACTCCTTAAATACTAGTGTCTGAAATACCCTAGAACGCTCTCATTTGTATACTTGTATCTGCTCTCCAATTCTAAATTATTTTTATATGCAGCAGCGAATTTTTTAAATCATGCACTCCACACCCTCTTGCTTAAGTCTTCACTGGCTTTCCGTTGCTCTTAGGATAAAAGCAAAATTCTTCCACAAAATCTCTGAGACCATGAGTGTTTTGGCTTTTCCTACCTATTTCTCCAAGTTTAGCTTGCACGTTATTGCTCTCACTCTCCACTCAAGCCTCCATAACTGTTTTAGAAACCATCCAACTTGCCATGTTTTCTTCCTTCTACAATAGGACCTTTATACATGTTTTTCTTAGAAATAAACCCCATGATAATAATTTAAATCACTCCTACTCATCTTTCTGATCTTACATCTATCATCAATTCCTCCAGTGCTATCACATTACACAACTCATGGGGATGCTTTTTCATGTGTAGTCTATGAGAATGGAACCTCCCGCAGTGTGGAGTGCACCACCTGTTAGAAGTCCTGAGTTCTTCTTCTCCTCGGGGAAGACTTTTTTGATCCCCATAACAAGGCTAAAGGACTATGTCACTTTTCTACTTATTATTTTTTAAAAAGATGTTTTACTTTATTTAGAAAATGTGCAAATGCAAGCAACATTGACATGCCATTTTCAAATACATCAAATTAGAAGACTACAAAAATTTAACAATATGTGGTAGAGATGACTGAGAGGAAAGTCGACACTACATAGTTTTCTGTCACGGGTACACACTGGAATATGAAACAGTTTTTCCTTTATTAAAAAAAAAACCCTCGGGAGAACCAGGACCATAAAGAAAAAATATATATTCTATTCTGCTGTCTGATCTACCGCCTATTCATCCGATGCCCCAACACTAGCTCCATATAGTCTTACGTATTCCTTCTTGTAAAAAGAACTGACTGATCTTTTTTTTTAATGCTTTTCTACTTATTACTCACCACAGTTGTATTTTTGACATTTGTGTGATTACCTTATTATATTTTAATCTTCCTTACTATACTATAAAACTCATAAGGGTGAAGGCCTAAGTTGTGGTTTTGTGTGTGGTTTTTTTTTGCATTGCTTTATACCCAGATATAGGTACCCTATATACCCGTAGCACAGTGCTTGTTATATAGAAAGGTACTCAAAATGTTTGTGTTGATCAAAGATAAAATGGAAGTATAAGATAAGCTAAAAAGAATGGTCCTTCTTCCATACTTTAGAGTCAATTTTTTTTTACCCATCCCTCATCTCTAGTTTCTGGTATATATTTTTCACCATGGTCTGTTCTATTTAACATATTTATGATGATTCCTTACTCCTCCAAATGCTTTCCTTTAGTTAGTATCCTTGAAGCCTAGGAAATTTACTTTCCATAGAAGCAGAAATGAGTCGAGTAGGATAAGTAATCAATATTTCCCTACTATAAAGCAGCAGTCATCAACCTTTTTGGCATCAGGGACCAGTTTCGTGCAAGACACTTTATCCACCGGATGGCAAGGGGGCGTGGGGAGAAAGATGGTTTCAGGATAATTCGAGCACACTACATTTATTGTACACTCTATTTGTATTATTATCACACTGTAACGTGTAATTAAACATGTAGCAACACCACCTCAACTCCACTCAGATCATCAGGCATTAGATTCTCATAAGGAGTGTACAACCTAGAAACTTTATATATGCAGTTTACGATAGGGGTCATGCTCCTATGAGACTCTAATGCTGCTGCTGATCTGACAGCAGATTGAACTCAAGTAGTAATGTGAATGATGGGGAGTGACTATAAATATAGATGAAACCGCACTCACTTGCCCGTGGCTTACCTCCTGCTGTGCAGCCTACTTCCTAACAGGCCACAGACCGGTACTGGTCCATCCAGGAGTTGGGGGCCTCCTGCTATAAAACATTTAGCATATGGTAAGAAAACAATAAATACATATCATCGTTATTCTTCATTCTTATTTTTATCGTGTTAATCAAATGAATTTAAAAATCAGAGTAATTTACCAAACCAACAGATATAGGAATTTTTATCAAATTATTTATGATAAAAACTCTCAACAAACTAAGGAATTTCCTCAATATGATAAATTGTTTCTATAAAAAATTTCCTACAGATAAATTTATACATAATACTAAAAGAGTGAATATTTTACACTTAAGGCACAAGGCAAGAATGTCCAGTCTTACCATTCCTATTCAACACATGCTAGAACTCCAATCAGTGCACTAAGGCAATACAAAGAAACAAAATACATACAAATTGGAAATAAATGAAACTGCCCCTATTCACCAATGTCATTACTTTCTATTTAGAAAATCCCAAGGAATTCACAAAAGTCGTTTCTAGAATGAATAAATAAGGGTAGCAAGGCTACAAGATACAAGGTAAACATATGGAAATCTGCATATTTCCATTTACAAGAAAATAATAATCATAAAATTAAAAAATTTACGATACACTTCGTGACATAAAAAAATGAAATATTTAGAAAACATTCAATAAAATATATACAATAGTTACAGAATGGAAACTAGAAAATATTGATGAATAAAACCATCAGAAACATGAATAAATAGAGAGATGATAATGAGTCAGAAGACTCAGTGTTGTTAAGGTGTCAGTTCTTTCCAAATTGATCTATAATTATGATATAACACAAATCAAAATGCCAGCAGACTTTTAAAAAATAGAAAACAAATTGATTCTAAAATTTACATGAAAGCCGGGCTCGGTGGCTCAGCCTGTGATCCCGTGCCTTTGGGAGGCTAAGGCGAGTGGATTGCCTGAGCCCGCGGGTTCGAGACCCACCTGGGCAACTTGGCGAGACCTCATCTCTACAATAAATCAAAACATTAGCCGGGCTGGTAGCGCATGCCTGTAATTCCGACTACTCAGAAGGCTGAGGTGGAAGGATCGCCGGAGCCCAGCAGGTCGAGGCTGCAGTGGCTGGGAGTGGCCACTGCACTCCAGTCTGGGCAACAGAGTGAGACACCAACTCAATAAATAAATTAATTAATTAATTAAATAAAATTTACATGAAAAAGCAAAGAACCTAGAATAGCCAAAGCAATTTTTTAAAATAACAAAATTGGAGGACACACACCACCTGATTTGAAGATTTACCATAAAGCCATATTAATTACTATAGTGTGATACACATAGACAAACAGAACACAATAGTGTCCAGAAATACACTCATATATATATATATGATCAGTCTATTTTCCACAAAGTTGTTAAAGCAAATGAGTGATTATAAGCTAATCTGTACAATAAATAGTGTTGGAACAACTGAATATTTATATGCAAAAAAGAAATAAAACAACTTTGAACCATACGTTCATTTTTCATACCATATACAAATTTACTTGAAATGGATCATAGATCTATATGTCAAGCCTAAAATTATAAAACTTATAAAAGAAAACATGAGAAAACTTTTGCAACTTTAGGTTAGGTAAAGATTTTTAAATAGAACCCATAAAGCATAAATCATAACAGAAAACAATTGACATTGTATTTTATAAAAATTTTAAAATTCTTCTCAAAGGACATTATCTAAAAAATGAAAAGGCAGGCTGTAGACTAGGAGAAAATATTTGTCAATGATGTATCTGATAAAGTACTGGCATGAAGAATACATCAAGAATGCTAACAACTCAATAAAAAGAAACACCATCAATCCATTTTTTCATGGAAATTTGTTTTGAGCAAAATTTCATATTTTGAAAAAGATGACAAATAAGCACATGAAAAGTTCAACATAATTAGACATTAAGGAAATGCAAATTAAAATAACAATGACATGCTCTTATACAACATTAGAATTACTAAAGTTTCTAAAACTGATAATATTAAGAACTGATGAGGATGTAGAGCAGCTAGGACACTCATACATTTTTCATGAAAATATAAAATGGTACAGCCACTTTGGAAAACAATTTAGTAGTTTCTTATGTAATTGTGCATACATGTACCATCTGACTCAGCAGTTTCACTCCTAAGTGTTTAGCCTAATGAAATGAAAACTTATGTCCACATAAAAATCTATATGTGAATGTTCATATCAGCTTTATTTATAATCACCCATAACAAGAAATAATCCATCATCTGCTATATGGATAAGCAATCTGTGTTATATCCATATCCATACAATGGAGTCCTACTCAGCAGTGAAACTGGATGACCTATTGATAGATGAAGAAACATGGATAGATATTAGATGCATTATGCTGAAAGAAATCAAACTCAAAAGGATACATACTGTGTGATTCCACAAACATGACATTGTGTAAAAGGCACAACTAATAGGCACAGAAAACAGATCAGTACTTGCCAGAGGCTGGAGTGTGAGGACTAATTATAATGAAACGTGAGGGAATGTTTGGGGTGATGACACTGTTCTATATCTTGATTAAAGTGGTTATCTGGCTACATATTTATCAAAACCCATAGAAGTGTACACTAACAAGTGTTTTTTCTATATATAAATTATACCTTAACAAACCTGACTTTTAATAAAAAGCAAATCCTGAGGTTTTCCTGGTTATATGATCCTGTCACTCTTGAAATCAGTGATGTTTAAGACAGTACTACACTGATTTGAAGATTTACCATAAAACTATATTAATTACTACAGTGTGATATATATATGCCAATGGAACAGAATAGAGTCCAGAAACACACTCATATATATTCTTCAAAAAACAAGTATTTAAATTTTTTCCTCATGGAATCAATTAGAATTAGGTGATCAGTTAAGACACTCTGGGCTTGTATGATGATTCTCTCTTTACTGCAACCTTAAAGAACAGATAGATGATTCAGGGCATTGCAGCAACTAATGTGATCCAAGACCAGTGCTAATCAGTGCTTTAAATTAGTTTTCAATACAGCAAAATATTTTCTTTCTCAAAAGAAATCTTTCATAAAACTTCACTATATGAAATGAGTAAATTATACTTCATTCTATGTCATAGGTAATGAAGTGTGTGACTCTGAGAGGCAGTGTAGTGGTGTTTAAAGACATAGAACTTAGAGTCATACAGACCAATGTTTAAATCCAGGTTCTGCTTCTTACTTAGCTATGTGGTTTTGGGTAATTAATTAAATATTTTGCAGCCTTGAGTTCTACTTCTACAAACTAATGATAACACTTGCCTCAAAACAAAAGTATTGTGATTGTGAGATTAGAAATTACATATGGAAGATACCCAGAAAAATATTAAGTACACAGAGTCTGTTGTTATTATCCTGTCCTCCAACCCCCTCACCATCACTTTCTTCTTGTGTTTATCCATCTCAGAGCCTAGATTTCCTCTTCAACAAGTTCAATCCATTCGATCTCTTATTGGAACTAGTGAAGTGCTCTCTTTTCAAAAGAGGTTGTGTTACCTGACTGGTCTATCACCTTCAGAATTATGTTACCTCAATAGCCCAACCTGGAGTAGAAATGCCAACCCTTCATATGACCCTTAGTTCTAGGGGATGATTAGGGAATCTAGTCATATCATAGTATCAACTTCCAATTCCTAAAATGAGCACACACAAACACATACAACCCAACAAAATGTTTATAATTTGAATAGTCAAAAATAAAAGTAATGCTTTCATTTCAGTAATGAAAGCCATTACTGTAAAGAAGCATTCCAGCCTCTATGGGATGGCAAGGAGTACCAAGACTACAAGGACACCAAAGTGATTAGTGTGTCAAACTAAACAGTGAGATAAATCAGAGTAAGACAGTTTTATTCATAGCACATTAAACAACAAGAAATCAGCCTTGTAATGCTGCTTCCCTTGCCTCCAAGTCCCACAGAGTAATGGGATCAGTCATATAAAATCTACACATGCAGAAGTACTGAAACTGAAGAACTCAGGGCCAAGGGTTCAGCACCTTTTAGAACAAGCAGTAAAGAAGTCAGTTCCACCTTCCATCCTCCATCAGGGAGCAAATAGTTATAACATTCTGTGGTGGTCTTGATCTATTTAATTGCCTTCATGATTAACCACAATAACTATTCAGGGTCAGAACAGTTAAGCTTTGTAGCCTGACATACTCTACATTGAAGTTCAGGAATGCTTGGAGCACATGGAAAACTGTTACTCCTAACAATTGCAATAACTTACAATTTAGATATCAGCCCCTTTTGCACCATAAATTTTCATAAAGAAAATTCATGTAGCAAGTGGTATATACCTCTACCCTTAGATTAAAACCTTACGTAGCCTTATAGAAGGACAAAATTATGAACTTTACAGCAATTTTGATGGATTTAGAGGCTATAATACTGAGTGAACTATCGCAGAAACAAAGAACCAAGTATCATATGTTCTCACTCATAAGCGGACCTTGAACAACTATCATAATACTATAAGAAGGAGATTTACAGTAGTGGGAAACTCCCGGGGGAGGGTGGGGGCAGGATTGGCAGGAGTGGGAAAATGCCAAGGGAGGGCGGACACACTTCATCAACAAGGGTACCAAAGTACTAATTTTAAAAAATCTAGTCTGACTTTGCCATTATCAGCCATAGATAAAAATTTCCCCCAACTAGTTTAATCTTTAGGTTAAATATGAAGTTGCAAGTGTGATATCAGCAAAATGGCAGACAAAGAAATTTTAGCCCCTCATCCCCCACAGAAACACTTAATAAACAACATGAGATTCCTTATAGGAGCTCTGAAATATCAAAGACATATAGCAACTAAACAAATACCCAGTCAAGAAAAAGTCACCTTCAAAATGTTAGAAAATTCCGTGGCATTTTTATGTATGCTTGCCCCACCACCCCTGGCTTGGAATGGCACAGTTTGGAGGAAGTGGCAGACTAGTCCCCAGTTTCTTTCCATGAGTCAGAGATAGCAGATAATACATACTTTTCAATGTTCTAACCTATCTGGAAGCTGCCTGAAAGATTTGTCTTTATGTCTCCCAACTCAGAGTTCAGACAGCCAAAAAGTGGCACAGCTCAGATCTCAGGCTAGGAAAACCTATGTAAAACAGAGTGCACAGCTTGTGAAACCTGCAGGGTGGCTACCTACCCACAGATGTCTAGGACAAGGGATTATGGGCAGTGCAGTAAAACAGAACATCTAAACCTCTAAGAATAATCACTGGAGAGGATAGGACATTAAAAAGGACCTGCACATATGGGAAAATCAACAAAAGCATGCACACAGACCCAGAGAAGATGCAAGTGCAGACAAGAAGTAAAAAGGTCTTAAGTCTTCATATCAGGCCAATTCCAAGCATCAGAACATAATCTGCTAATTATTGAAGATCTTTCCCCACACAGAGCCAGTATACAAATACTGGGAGACATCACTGTTTTTACAGATGACAACTCTCCCACAAAAGATCATAAGGCATATAAAGAAAACAAAGAAAGAAAATAAATTTCTGGAAACCATCACTGAAGAAGCAAAGATTTTAAAACAACTGTCTTAAGTATACTCGAAGGAAGGAAAACAAAACAAAACAAAAATCAAAAGAAAAACAAGAAAGAAGATATAAACAAAATAAAATATTAGCAAAGAAATACAAATTACAAAAAGAAACAAACAAAAATTACAGAACTGAACATACAAAAATTTACTGGAGAAATTCAACAACAGACTTGAAGAGGCAGAAGAAATTAAAAATCAGCAAATTTGAAATAGATCATTTGACATTATCATGTCTGGGGAGAAAAAAGAATGAAGAAAAGAGAAAACATAGTGCAAGGAATTTATGAAATATCATCAAGTAAACCAGTATCTGCATTAGAGGAGTTCAAGAGGAAAGATAAAAGTACATAGAGATTATGTAAGAAAAATAATAGCCTCCAAATTCCCAAATTTGAAAAAGATATGGATATACAAATATAAGAAGTTCAATGAATTTAAAGTTGAAAAGCCCAAAGAGACCTACACCAAGATAAATTATAATCAGACTATCAAAAAACAAAGACAAAGAAAGCAATAAGAAAAAAGTAACACATCAGATAAAAGGGATCCTCAATAAGATTATCAACAGAGTTTTCAGCAGAATGCTTGCAGACTATAGGCGAGGGGGTGATATATATATAGCACTGAAAAATACAAACTATCAACTGATAATTCTATATACAGCAAAATTGTCCTTTAAAAATTAGAAAGAAGATATTCTCAGATAAACAAAAATGAAGAAGTTCATTACTACTAGATGTGCCCTATAAGAAATGGTAAAGGGAGTCTTTCAATTTGAAATGAAGAAACTCTAGACAGTAACACAAAGACATATGAAAATATAAGGTTTTCTAATAAAGGTAAATACACAGACAAACATTCTAAAAATATATTTTGAGAAGATTTAATACTTATCCTTACTAAACTCTTCTAAAAACTCTTCTAAAAAACTGAAAAGAAAAAAATCTTTTAAAATTTATTCTGAGAACAGCATTTACCAAAGCCAAAGACCCTACAATAAAAAAAGAAGGCTACATAACAATATCTTTCATTAGTACCAATGCAAAACTTTCCAACAAAATACTAGCAGACCAAATTCAGTAGCATTTTAAAGGATTATAGACTATGATCAATTGGGTTTATTCCTAGAGTGCAAGGATGGTTTGATATATGACAATCAATCAATGTAATATATCACATCAACAGAATGAAAGACATAATACTCTTAACTGATTCAGAAAAAAACATTTGACAAAACTTATCACCCTTTTACAATAAAAACACTCAACAAATAAGAAATAGAAGGGAAACACCCAAACATAATAAAGGCCATATATGTAAACTCCACAGCTAATATCATACTCAGTGGTGAAGGACTGAAAATATTTCTTCCAAGATTAAGAACAATATAAGGATGCCCAATGTTGCCACTCCTATTTAACATACTACTGAAAATCCAAGCTAGAGCAATTAGTTAAGAAAAAGAAATAAAAAACATTCAAATTGGAAAGAAGTAAGATTATCTATGTTCACATCTGATATTAGAAACTCTAAAGATTGCTCACACAAAAAACCTGTTAAAAGTAACAAACAAATTTCATAGGTGGTAAAATATAAAAACAACAAACAAAAATAAATTTTGTATCTATACATTCACAATTAACAAACTGAAAAGAAAAGTAAGAGACAATTCCATTTACAAAATAGTTTAAAAAATGAAATACTTAAAAATAAATTTAATCAGGGAGGTGAAAAACTTGGTACTTTGAAAATGATAAAACATTGCTAAAAGAAATTAAAGAAGGCACAAAGAAATGGAATGACATCCTGTGTTCACAGATTGGAAGACTTACTATTATTAAAATGTTAATACTACTTACTCACAGTTATCTAATGATCCCTATCAAAGTTCCAATTACATTTTTTCAGGAATAAATAAATATATATATATATCTTAATATTCATATGGAACATTTTAAAACTCTGAATAACTAAAACATTCTTTAAAAAGAAGAAAAAGTTAAAGACTCACACTTTCAAAAATTACTACAAAGGTACAATAATCAAACTGTGGTGGCAGCATAAATATAGAAATTTAAACCCAGAGAATGAAATAGAGAACCCAGAAATACACCCTTGCATATCTCATATGATTTTTGACAAGAGTGCCAAGATTCACTGGGGAAAGACAATTGTTTTAACAAATAGTTTTGAAACAAATTGATATCCACATGGAGAAGCATGAAGTTGGACCCTTACCATAAACCATACACAAAAATTAACTCAAAATGGACCAAAGACCTAACGGTAATAACTGAAACCTCTCAGATGAAAACACAGAGGAAAGGCTTCATGGCAATGGTTTGGCAATGATTTCTTGGCTATGACACCAAAATCACAAGAAACAAAAGAAAAAAACAGATAAAAATTTTAAAAATGTAATCAAAATGTAAAGGTTTTGTAGATCAAAAAACACTTCAGAGTGCATAGGCAATTCCAGAATGAGAGAAAATATTTCAGGATCATATATCTAATATCAGATTAACATCTAGAATACATAAAGAACCCCTACAACTCAACAACAACAAAAACAAGTAACTCGGTTTTTTTAAATGGGCAAAATACTTAAATAGGCTTTTCTTCAAAGAAGATTACAAATGACCAATAAGCACTTAAAAGATGCTCAATGTCACACATTTGGTGGGAAATGGAAATCAAAATCACAATGCAATATAATATCATGCCTATTGGTATGACTATTTCTATGGTATAAAATGTTGTCGCCCCCTAGAATTAATATGTTGAAATCCTAACTCCAAAGGAGATGGTATTAGGAGGTGGACTCTTTTGCAAAGTGATTAGATCATGAGGGCCGAACCTTCATGATTGAGATTGGTACCCTTATGAAAAAGGCCATGGAGAGTTAACAAACTCCTTCCACTGTGAGAGGATACAGTAAGAAGGCACCATCTATGAACCAGGAAATGGGCTCTCACCAGATACCACATCTGCTGGTAGCTGGATCATGAGCATTCCAGCCTTCACAACAATTAGAAATAAATTTATGTTGTTTATAAGATACCTAGTCTATGAAATTTTGTTATAGTAGCATAAATTGACTAAGATAATTATTATATAAAAATAGAAGAGAACAAATATTGGTGAGAATATGTAGAAATTAGAACTTTGCACATTACTGGTGAAAATATGAAGTGGTGCAGCCACTATGGAAAACAGTATGATGGCTCCTCAAAAAATTAAAAATACAACTACCATATGATTCAGCAACTCTACCTCTGGTTATACAGTCAAAATAATTGAAAGTGAGAACTCAAGCAGATTCCTGTATACTCATATCCATAGTGGCATTATTCACAATAGTCAACAGATGGAAGCAATCTGTATTCATTCACTGGTGAATGAATAAACAAAAAGTGGTATTAAATTCAATAGAATATTATTTACCATTAATAAGGAAGAAGATTCAGACACATGCTACAACATGAGTGAACCTTGAAGACATTATAAGTGAGATAAGCCAAGCAAAATATGATAAATATTGTATGATTTTATGTATCCAAGGTACCTAGAGTAATCAAATCCATAGAGACAGAAAGTAGAATGGTAGTTGCCAAGGACTGAAAGAAGGGAGAATGAGGAGTTAGTGTTTAATTGATACATAGTTTCTCTGCAAAGAGCCAGTATGCTAAAAATTTTCTAAGAAAGATAGTTAAAGAGGTAGATAAAATTAAAATTTTTAAATGGCCTCAAAGTTTCCAGTTTCTCTAGGGCATGATTTAACCCATAAGTGCGCTATCTATAAACTATAAATTCAACTGAGAAAAAACATTGCATCTGTAATGTATATGAATGTCTGTGAATGTATATGAATATGCCCTTAGATTCATATTCCAAAATTACCTACCAGATTCTTGGACTACTTCTTTTCCTGGGGGACAACAATTGAAAAGTTATGTTTTCAAGAATGACATCTCCATTCCCCTACATCCTTATCTAAATTGTTTATTTTGAGTCACTTCAAGAAAAATTTACTGATTGTCTGCTATGTGCTAGGCACTGGGGGTAGTTAGCACAATACTAAAAACAACAAAAAATATAAACTACAGACATGCTCCACATAACAATGTTTCGGTTATAACAGACCAGATATGAGAAGGTGGTCCCATAAGATTATAATGGAGCTAAAAATTATTATTGACTAGTGATGTCATAGCCATTATAATATCCCAGCATATCACATTATTCACGTTTGTGGTGATTCCAGTGTAAACAAACCTACTGCCAGTCATATAAAAGTATAGCATGTTTAATTATATACAGTACATCATACTTGATTATGGTAATAAATGACTATTACTGATTTATGAATTTACTATATATACTATTTTATTGTTATTTTAGAATGTACTCATTCTACTAATTTTAAATAGTTAACTGTAAAACAGCCTCAGACAGGTCCTTTAGGAGATATTCCAGAAAAAAACATCATTATCATAAAGGATGACAGCTCTATGTATGTTATTGCCCCTGAAGACCTACTAGTGGAAGTGGAAGAAAGTGATATTGATGATCCTTACCCTGTGTAGGTCTAGGCTAGTATGTATTTGTGTTTCAGCTTTTAACAAAAAAGTTTAAAATGTAAAAAGAAATAAATAATTTTAAAAATAGCAAAAAGCTTATACAATAAGGATATAAGAAAATATTCTTATACAGTTGCACAATGTGTTTGTGTTTTAAACTAAGTGTTATTGTTTTAAATGAAAAAGTTTATAAAGTAAAAATGTAGGCTAAGGTTAATTTATTATTGAAGAAAGAAATTTTATTATAAATCTAGGGTAGCCTAAATGTACTGTATTCATAAAGTCTATAGTAATGTCCTAGGCCTTCACATTCACTTACTTCACATTCACATTCACATTCACATTCACATTCACATTCACATTCACTGACTTAGAGCAACTTTCAGTACTGCAAGCTCCATTCATGGCAAGTGCCCTCTACAGGTGTACCGTTTTTTATTTTATATGCTGTATTTTTACCATAACTTTTCTATGTTTAACTATGTTTAAATACACAAATATTTATTATTGTCTTACAATTGCCTAGAGTATTCAGTACAGTAACATGCTGTGCAGATTTGTAGCTTAGGAGCAATAAACTATATCATATAACCTAGGTGTGTAGTAGGCCAAACCATTTGATTTGTGTGAGTGGTTTGAGTTTCTCCGGGTATATTCCCAGTAGGAGGATTGAGGGGTCATATGGAAGGTTGATTTTTAGACCTTTTAGGAATCACCAAGCTGTTTTCCACAGAGGTTGTACTTTTATACTCCCACCAACAGTGTAGAAGTGATCCCTTTTCCCCAAAATAACAGCATCTGTTGTTTTTTGAGTTACTGATGGTGGCCATCCTGACTACAGTTAGGTGGTATCTCAGTGTAGTTTTAATTTGCATTTCTTTGATGACTAGTGAGGTTGAGCACTGCTTTGCTTTTTACTAGAAGCCCTACTTCTGGGTTCCACCAGTTAATACTAGACTCTTTCATAGGCTGAGAGCTTACCACTTAACTTGTGTGGACCCTCAACCATGGCTAGCTACCACACTTTTCTGGTGTTCTCTCCAAACTGTCTTATCATGTCCTTCTAAATTTGCCTGTCATGCCTTAGCAAATGTCTCATCTCTCAATCTTTACCCTTAAGTTTGACCAAGTTAGTCTTGGTGCCAGGGTCCTGGCACTAACTAGAATAATCCAAATGGTCCTGAAAGGAAGAAAGACATGTTTAAAAGAACATGTCCTAGTGAGAAGGTGCAGGAAAGGCTATACAATATGTCAGATGAAATATAAACAAAATATAAAGCCCAATAAAAACTTTGAAAAAAGTTTCACCAGGAAAAACAAGAAAGAAGAAAAAGATTTTTAAAAATCTCAAAGGAGAGCCAGGCTCGGTGGCTCAGCCTGTAATCCTGTGCCTTTGGGAGGCTGAGGTGAGTGGATTGCCTGAGCCCGCGGGTTCAAGACCCGCCTGGGCAGCGAGACCTCATCTCTACAGTAAATCAAAAAAATCAGCCGGGCGTGGTAGCGCATGCCTGTAATTTCGGCTACTTGGAAGGCTGAGGCGGAAGGATCGCCAGAGCCCAGCAGGTCGAGGCTGTGGTGGCCGGGAGCGGCCACTGCACTCCAGTCTGGGCAACAGAGTGAGACTCCAACTCAAAAAAAAAAAAATCTCAAAGGAATCGGTTGTCAGTTCCAATTTCCATAAGGGTGTCTCCTGCATTTTCTAAGGTTCTTACAATTTGAGGTTTCACATGTAGGTCTTTGATCCATTTAGAGTGAATTTTTATATATGGTGATAGGTAGCGGTTTTGTTTCAATCTTCTGCACAGGGTCAGTCAGTTTTCCCAATCAAAACCCCAAGTACCCATGCCATAAGAGACAAGATAGACAAATGGGACCTCATCAAACTGACAAGCTTCTGCAAAGAAACCATCAAGAGAGTGGAGAGACAGCCCACAGACTGGGAAATAGTATTTGCCAACTGTATATCCAACAAAGGCCTAACATCTAGGATCTACAAGGAACTCAAACGTGCTGGAAAAAAAAAAAAACAGCCCTATTACAAAGTGGGCAAAAGATATGAATAGACACTTCTTAAAAGAAGACATACAAGCAGACAACAGATGCATAGAAATGCTCAGCCTCACTAGTCATCAAAGAAATGCAAATTAAAACCACACTGAGATACCATCTAACTCCAATCAGGATGGCCATCATTTGTAACTCACAAAACAGCAGAAGCTGGAGAAGATGTGGGGAAAAGGGAATACTTCTACACTGTTGGTGGGAGTGTAAGCTAGTACAACCTCTGTGGGAAACAGTTTGGCGATTCCTAAAAGATCTAAAAATAGACCTTTCATACGACCCCGCAATCCCCCTACTGGGAATATACCAAGAGGAACTCAAATTACTCTATAAAAAAGACACCTGCACACTCATGTCTATTGCAGCATTATTCATAATAGCAAATGCTATTATGCCTACTGTACTGCCCATCAAAACAGGACTGGATTTTGAAAAAAAACATGGTACATATGCATGGTGGAATATCACCCAGCCATAAAGAATGATAAAATTATGAACTTTGCAGCTACTTGGATGACTTAGAGTCTATAATACTGAGTGATCTATTGCAGAAACAACTGAGTACCACATGTTCTCACTCATAAGTGGTCCTTGAACAAGTATCATAAAACTATAAGAAAGGGATTGGCAGTAGTGGGAAACTGCCAGGGGTAGTGGGGTGTGGAATTGAAAGTAGTGGGAAACTGTCAGGGAGGGGGGCACACGTCATCAACAAGGGTACCTGCATAATGAACATTTGCAAACCTAACCCTGAATTGTAGTCCACATTTTTAAAATAAAAAAAAAATATTTTTTAATCTCAAAGGGGAAAACAAAACTGGAGAGAATTTCAAAACGCTCCTTTGGAGACTGTGGACAGAGAAGATGTTTTAGAGAAATGGGTAGCAACTTGGAAAAATTCCTTGACTCAGTCTATCGTGATATGAACCCCTAAGTAATTTCTACTTCCCTATTGTATCTAAAATGCACAGGTTGGTAGAACTGGGTGAAGCAATGATCAATAATGAAAATGTTCTAAGCAAAACTGGCAATATACAATAGATAATTTATCAGAGCAAGATGATCTCTGATCCAAAACTCTAGAAGGAAATCATGGATAAGATTAGTAAACTCTTGGCCAGAATGCAATATGACTTATTCTTAAATACAATCAAGCATGCAGGTCGAGTAGATCACAAATTTGACTTCTGTTTGTAAGGATTCAATGGAGGAACCGAAGAATTTCAGAACCAAGATGTTTACTTCCGTATCAAAAAAAGTGAATCAGAAACTAATGAGAGACTTTATGGTATGAAACATGGAAATGCTCTCATCTATGTTTAGTGTAACGTTAACTCCTTATCCAGAGAAAAGTCTAAGAAAAAATTATGAAGGTGACCACATGACCTTCAAGACTTTCAGGACGTAAAGATGACTGGCTAACACATGGAAAATAGTCTCCAGAGTTTGACTCACAGATATGTGTTGCATAGGTTGCTATGCACTACAGGACTCAAACCACATTCTCAAGCAGGGCTAATGTCCAATTCCAGAAACTGATCACTTATTCTCAGGTACTTTTTCTTTCTTCTAGAGCATTCATTGGGTCACCTAGATCTTAGTTTTAGGCAAATCCCAAGTCAAGTTCCCTGGCAGTGGTTCACAGTTGCTATCATTATTTTTGCTTCCAGGGCTATCACTATTCTTAGCATTTTAACTGAACCTTAGACACACAATTGCCCATAATATACATTCCAGCATATCTCTTTCCACAGTGTTCCTACTTTCACCATCCTACCATTGCCATCACATCACCACCCCCCCCATCAACACAACACTACCACGTCAGCTTTGCCCAGGTTTCATTATGTATGACTTTAAAAATGGCTTCTTGATCCACATAAACTTGAAAGCCAGTAGAAAATTACATCCAGTGTAGACAATCAAGTCCTGAGTAAGATGACTTACTCAAATGAATAAGATAAGGCACTTTGTTCACTTAGGAAGGAAATGAGTCCATTCTAAAGCCACTTAATAAACAGACCTCATGTTGAGGAGTCTCTCAACAAATTTCAAAATCTCCTGTTCTCACTTTTTCTCTTCCTACCCCATCATATAAAGATTTGCTCATTTTATCAGTAATATTTTAGGTAACAGATGATGTCATTTCCAAAGAAGCTATAACAATTGAACAGTTTTCTAATTTTAAAAAATAATTTTGAGGCTAGGTGCAGTGTTGCACATCTATGAAAAGAGGCCAAGATGGGAGGATGGCTTGAGCCCAGGAATTCAAGACCAGTCTAGATAACATAGTGAGATCACTTCTCTACAAAAAAAAAATTAGCCAGGTGTGGTGGTGCACCACCTGTAGTCCTGTAGTCCCAGCTACTAGGGAGGTTGAAGCCTGAATCCAAGAAGTTAAGGCTGTGGTAAGTGATTGTGCCACTGCCCTCCAGCCTGGGCAACAGAGTGAGACCCTAACTTGAAAATAATAATAATAATTTTATGTTTTCCATTGTTCTTGCCCCACTAGCAGCCAAAAAAACAGAAAGCTAATGGCAAATAACATATACCATCAAGAGGTTCACTAATGAATTGGTGCTGTTTCTACCAACCCCTCAGCTTTTATTTCCTGGCACAACATCTGAAAAAGACCAAAAGATTACAGTTTCAGAAAGGAAATTATACAGCTTTAATTTTTAAAAAGTGAGTTATATGTGGCTTTCTCCCATGCCCTTTAGATTTGTTTCCAAGATAAAGGGTCTCATTATTTAGAGCCATATGTGTTGTCAGTCATGTCAATGTCATCGACTGTTTCTTTCATCCCTTCGTGTATCTCATATGAGACACTGAAAACCAAATGGTTTCCATGAAGGTTTGTCCTTCTTCTCTTTCTCTCCCTTCATTAAGTCCCAGATTCCCTTATACCGTCTTCAAAACCTAAAGGAATGGTTTGCTATTGACTGGATTTCACTTCTCCAGGCATGCCATGAAGAAGTTCAAATCACAAAATGCTCTCCTATTCTGCTGTCTTCAAGAAAGGCCTGGTCCTATATGCATCTTCTAAAAAATATCCAAGAGGCAAAATTTGCAGGTTATGAGAGCTGCAGCAATCTACAACTTTGCAGAGAATGCAATGTTAGACAGCCTGCCTCTCTGCATGGAGACCATGAAGGAAAAACACCATCTGTGAATTAATGCCATTAGCATGGCTATAGCAGCCCAGTTACCACTGAATTTAAAGGATCTCATAGTGCAAGGAATTTTATAAAGTGAAACACAAAATTATCTTGGAAACAGAGTATTAAAGCAAAATTGGTAGTAATGAAAACAGAAAGTAACGCAGCCTGAAGGTTAAGAGCACAAGCTCTGGAGCCATACAGACTGGGGTCAACAGCCAACTCTGACACTTACCATGTGTGAAATTTGGTAAGCTACTCCAACTCCCTGAACTCACATTTTCTCACCTATAAAATAGAGGTAATACATATCTACCTCACAAGACTATTATGTGAAATGGGAAAGTGGATGTATACCAAGTACCTGGCACTTAATAAATAGACATTATACTACTTCTTAGTGATATGATCTAGGTCAAGTCAGTTAACCTCTTTGCATCTGATTCTTTACCTGTAAACAAGAATAAATAATAATTTATCATGTGATTTTCATAAATCGCAAATAAAGAAATCAGTGGGAAAGGGCTTTATAAAGCCTAATGCAGTAGACAACTGAAAGGATCATTATCAATAACCTAAATTGATAATCTGAAAATGCCAACCATCTAAAGGTCAAGGCCTGAGTGGTTTTGTGCCCTTGCTCCTGGCTTCCTAGACTAGTTTTAGCCTGTCACCAAATCTACTCACAAAGTCTATCCTAATCAAGTTTCTTTGCTAGTCCCACCTATTCAGCACTGGCACTGTAATTTGTCTTATTTGTTTTTGGCTTCTGCACAACCTCCTCATGAACTTATGAACTTATACCTCCTGATTTTGACCTTGACATCTGAATTTTTCACATTGCTCACCTAATTTAAGTTAACTAAATTATGGCATCTGATTCTGTTTCTAAGTTTCCAGACTGATTCTTCTTTCCAACCAGCCTGCAAATAGTTCCTATCTTCCTCAAATGCTAGTCCATTGGTCTCTGCTGAAGAAGCTGGTCTTCCCATCTGAATTCAATATGTGAAGGCTGCCATGTGATATGGCAATCTTTTAGAATAAAGTTGCACTTGTTAATAGTTACAAAAATCCTCCTGGGAACAGTGCATTCCTATGGGAAATTATATATGGCACACATTCCTAGGGTATATGTATGATAGCAAGATTTCAGGTTCTCTCAGTTCTGAGAAGGTAAGGACCAGATGAAATCATAGTCAAAGATACATACATAAGACCTTTCTATGAACAGCATACTTTTTTGGTGTATTGCCAGAGCTGAGAGGGTCTATGAAGAAAGCCAAGTATTGCCTCATAGAATGAAATGGAGAAATGAAAACTATTTTGAAAAGACTGAAAAATGAGCCCATTTAACCTTAAATATATTCGTCTATTTCAGGCAGTAGAAAGATTGAAGTGAATGAAATTAACATAGTCCCTGGTATTAATGGACAATAAAAACATGTTTGCTAAGTTCAACTGCTCAGTTTTTAAGGTCATATATAAATAAGAATTCTAAAACAGTGTGCATTTTTATGTCTTAAAAATTACATTATTCAGAATTTTTTCAATAACAAATATTTTTGAAAACTATTGACGTAGCATAAGAGAGATTGGCAGACTTGGGCTTTAGTAATAAATTGAAACAAGATTTAAGATTTTAAAAGAACAAATATAGTGACTGAAAGACTTATAGATGACTTTTTGGCCAGAAAATGCAGCCCTATTTTCCTAGAGGAAATTGGAAGTTATGAGAAATCCCACCTTTTCCTCAGTTGCCCATGACATTATTCTGTAAACCGTATGTGACAGCACATCTACTTGGCAAAGATTTTGAGTGGCTGCAGAATTTGCCATATGAAGTATCAAGTTTTTATTATTTTTCGATGGCTACTGAAAAAGAAAACAGACACATCTCATATGAGTTGTTTCCTGTCAGATTAAAATCCAAGACCTGCTTGTGTCCTTAGGCAAACTGACAGTATAACAGCATTATTTTGCGTAACATCTGGGCAGTGGCAGGAAGTATGAGCCAAGGACAAGCTTCTCACCAAAGGTCAAAAAGTGCATTCAACTTCTTTTATGTTTATTTCCAAATCATGCTTGTGATTTTTTTTACACAACTACCTACCCTCCTTTCTTTCTTTTTACTTCTTTCTTTTTGCTTTACTTTTTTCTTTCTCTTTGCTTTCCTTGCTTTCTTTTTTCTTTACTTTTTTCTTTCTTTTTGCTTTACTTTTTATATTGAACTCTGAGAGGATATGGTTTAACAAATATACTGAGCTATGAACTCCAAGTGTGAATCCAGTAGAAATTAAAATTATTAATAGTACCTGTTTCAACACTGGTTACATTAGACATTCTTCCCATTAAACTTTTTCCCCCTCTTATTACTTCCTTATTCAAATAAAATCTCTACATGTTCTGCCATAAATCTGTGTTTGTAGAGACATCACTGGTGAGATGATTCTAAGATTTTTAGAAATCTCTAGGAAAAGCAAAATTTTAACAAAACTAAAACAACACACGTAAAAGAATTTGAAAAACCAATGAGAGAATTTGAAAAACGAATAGTAACCAGTTCCTAATAAGCACGTTCAATTTTAAAACTGAATGTAACTAACGTCCTCACATCTGCATTCAGAGAAGTTAACCTGTAATTCATGATGACCTACTAGTGTTTCTGAGAATCACAGGATTCTAAAGCTGTGAGTGATACTAGAAATCATCTTCTCCAACCCTCTGCTATTTCAAATGAGAAAACCAAGACCCAGAAAGACTTACCCAAGTGATACAGACAGTGACTCAGGACATAGTTCCAAATCCCAATTCAAATTTTCATTGACTTGACCATTTTACTTCTATGTCCATAAACATACCATAATAGAAAAAAGAGCACTTTAAATATATATTTGAACTTACCCTTTCTTTCAACATGTCTTAAAGGAGTCAGAAATGGTACATCAGTTAGGAATTCTTGTTAATGGTAAAGTATTATTATGGTAATACATTTTTATGAATATATTTGCCTAAGAAGAGGATGAAAGATGAAAAATAGAAAGATTTTACATTATTATGTCAGGTTAGTACTTAGACCTTGAGAATATGTGCTTTGGCTGAATTTTTTCAATAACTAAATTATCACAGGGGTTCTGATAGCATATCTTTATGTACTAAAATGTTACCGGAGAGGGAAAAAAATCCAAAAATTGTTTCCACCATGGAAGGTATAATTATAGGTCTGTTTCCATAATTAAATCAAATTTCCATCTTTAAAATAGCCATCACCTTTCAACTCCAAGAACAGTCCAGTAGATAACTGAAGTCTAAAACATTATTATTATATTCTAAATGTTTCCTTAGATTAAATATTCTTCAAGAAAAAGAACTAGGTCTCATATTTCACTTACCATCCCTGCACAAGACTATTCATGATACTATTGGTTAGCTAACCAACACATTATCAGGTCACCAGCAAAGACTGAAACAAGATTGTTTCATCAACCAATTACAGACACTTTGGATTATGCTATGTTTTAATGGTCAATATAACTGAATTTCTTCAGAGTAAAATTGAGCTCCACATCACAAAGACATCCCTCAAATACTTCCTGAAAGTAGCTTAACAACTTTGTAATTGAGCCAACATATAACAGTAAATAACAAACACAGATCTAGAAATTATGCAAATGCACATCTTACTATTAGTCAGAATAATGCTTTCTACTAAAGATTTAGTATTATAAAGAGATTCTGAACACTTGACAGAGTCAGGGCACTGCTCAAACATAACCTTGAAATGCACCAAGGTGCCTTCTAACTACCATGTATGTTTTCTTCCTTTTTGATAAACAATACCCAGTCCAGTCATAGATTAATTTACATCTAGTAAAAAGGAGCTAGCAAAATTCATAAAGTGGAGGTTTCTTAAAGCTGTTAAGAGCAATCTTCTTCATAATGCAGCAAATTTTTTAAAATATTTTAAAATGTACAACAGTTCAAATGAATTTGCAATGAAAAAAATGCCTGAGACTCAAAAATATAGTTTCAATCTAAAATATAAAAAATATGCAAACGGGACATTAGGTCCTTTTCCCTATAACTTTTCATAAGGGAGAGGGGGGAATTGCCCTTGAAAAATCCGCAGCTTTACTGGTTGTTTAATATCAGCAATTGAGCCTCAGAAAAGGATGAACTTTCCCCAGTTCTGAAGCCCCCAAGCTTCTATTAGCAGCTCCTAGACCACAATTAATTGTAAAAGGCCTAGATAATGTAGGGGGAGCACATGGATCTGATGAGCAGAAGTTAATATCTCTGCCACAGTCCCTTACCAAGAGACTTGACCAAGTCACTTGATCTCTCTATGCCTTAGTTTTTCTATAGGAAAAATGAAGAATACAGTAATACTTACCTCAGAGAACTGATGTCAAAAGTCAAATGACTTAATAAATAAACAGCATATAGTACAGAGTTCAGCACATACCTCTCATTTTTCTATTATCTAGCACATTGAATTAGTAGCAGTCTGGATATATGACACTCCACAGAGTCTTAAGTGGCAAGATGGTGTCCTGCTTACTCCCAGCAACTGGCTAAATTTTGCATATGTTAGAGTCTGTAATATCATATTAATAAGATATAAGAGGCTATATGACCAGACAAATAGGCAAGCCACAATAGGATGGGAAGATAAGATTTTATAACACTGCTGATTTTCGGTTAGAAAGTAATGTAATCTAATTAATAAAAATAACAGTTTGAGAGACAGACAAACCTGGACTTAACTCCTTACTCTATCACTCATAGTTGCAAGACCTTGAACAGGTCTGTTATAGGGTCTTTACAATAACCTTGACTGCATTTTATTTGAAGAGTGCCCGGTCAGCATGGGTAGGAAGTTATTGTTTCTCTAGGAGAGGCATAGCAAACACCTAAATGGAAGCAAGCAGTCCTCAGGTAGGGTTTTAGCCTAGTGTCTAGTGTTAAAGATTTGTTACTGATGGACTAGAACCAGAGATATGGTAGCCTACTCAAGGCATGTGTAGTTGGAAACATCAGAGGAGTATCAGTTGAAAATATCTTAGGTGGACAGACTCAAAACCTGGGAATTTAAATACAAGTGGAAAGGCCAAAAGGTCAGAGGCTTGAAGTTATGAAGTTAAAACTTTAGAATTAGATGGAGAAAAGTTGGAAGGAGTACAAGTTTGGAAACGTGACAAAATTTTGACACAATTGCTGAACATCAATCTCTGAATCTATTAACTAAGGGAAATAATAACTATTTAGAAGGGTAGACACAAAGATTCACTCAGAATAATAAATGTAAAATACACAGTAGGATCACCAGCTGATAACAGAAAATAAGTGGCCATTCCCTTGTCCTCAAAGGTAGTTCAAAACTATTTCTAGAAACACGATTCTATAAATAGGCATTAACTGCTCTCTCCAACTGATGCAAAATGCTTGAGACCTACATGATGACAAATGTTTCCAGTCCTAGCAAGAGCAAACATGACAGGCAGAAAACAACACTATGAAGCTCTCTAGCACCATGAAGCTTTTCCTCTTCTTTTCTATCTCCAGGGAAAACCTGTATACTCTCTGTACCATTTTCTCTACCTAGCTATCATCCACTTCTCCCATTTTTTTAAACTCATCTCCTTTAGTGAGACAATGTTCCCCAATAATGCTAATGATAAATCATTCTCTAAGACAGCCAGGTATGATCCCCAAAGTTCACAGAGGAAGAAGTTTCCGCTAGAAGAAAAAATAATACTAAACTTCAAGAAATGCTGTCCATCTCCTAAAGAATTATCAAATTGGGGTGGTATTTTTTTGCCTGAATAGAGAGGATTAGCGATCACCATTTGAGTGAGTAGACTCATATATCAGCCTTACTTTCATAAGTTCACATATCTGCAAAAACTTCCATTTCATATGTATCTTGAAATCTTAGACCCAACAGAAATATGGAAACATAAACAACCATGAATAGCCAAAACAATCCTCAGCAAAAGAAACAAAGCAGGATGTATCACACTCCCAGACTTTACACTTTGTTATAAAGCTACAATAATCTAAACAGTCTGGTATTTGTGCAAGAACAGGCATATAGACCAATGGAACAGGATAGAGATTCCAGAAGCAAACCCTCAATTTCTCAACCAACTCATCTTCAACAAAACCTCCACCACTAACCACTGGGGAGAGGAGAACCTATTCAGTAAATGGTGCTGGGAAAACTGGCTGACCACATGCAGAAGATTAAAACAAGATGCCTACCTATCACCATACACAAAAATCAACTCTAAATAGATCAAAGACCTAAATGTAAAACCTCAAACCATAATAACCTTAGAAAATGCAGGAGACACCCTTACGGAAATTGAAACTGGCAACCAATTCCTTATCAAAACCCCAAGTGCCCATCCATAAGAGATAAGAAAGACAATTAGGGTTTCATCAAACTGACAAGCTTCTGCAAAGCCAAAGAAACCATCAGAGAGCAGGGAGACAGCCCACAAACTGGGAAAAAAATATTTGCCAACTGTATGTCTTTCAAAGGCCTAACATCTAGAATCTAAAAGGAACTCAAATGTGCCAAAAAGAAAAACAAACAGCCCCATTACAAAGTGGGCAAAATATATTAAAAGACAGTTCTCAAAAGAAGACATACAAGCAGCCAACAGATACATGGAAAAATGTTCAACCTCACTAGTCATCAAAGAAATGCAAATTGAAACCACACTGAGATACCACCTAACTCCAGTCATGTTGGCTATCATCAATAACACAAAAAACAACAGATACTGGAGAGGATGCAGAGAAAAGGAAACACTTCTACACTGTTGGTGGAAGTGTAAACTAATACAGATTCTGTGGAAGACAGTGTGGTGATTCCTAAAAGACCTAAAAATTGACCTTCTATATGACCTTGCAATTCCCCTACTGGAAATATACCCAGAAGAACTCAAATCACTTATAAAAAAGATACCTGCACATGTATGTTTATCGCAGCATTATTCACAGTAGCAAAAACATGGAACCAACCGCGATGCCCATCAAAAGAGGACTGGATAAAAAAAATGTGGTACATATACACAATGGAATATTATACAGTCATAAAGAAGAACAAAATCATGAACTTCACAGCAACCTGGATGGACTTAGAGTCTGTAATACTGAGTGACCTTTCACAGAAACAAAGAACGGAGTATCACATGTTCTCACTCATAAGTGAACCTTGAACAATTATAGTAATACTATAAGAAAAGGATTAACAGTAGTGGGAAACTGCTGGGAGGGCGGACAGGGAAGCAGGATTTGCAGTAGAGGGAATCTGCCTGGGGAAGGGGGAGTGGGATTGGCAGTTGAGGGAAACTGCTAGGGGAGGGAGGGGCACACCTCATCAACAAGGGTACCTGTATAATGAACATTTGTATACCTAGCCCTGAATTGTACCCCACATCTTTAAAATAAAAAATTAAAAGTTCAAAAAAATTTAAAAATAAAGGTAAAGAAACCAACTATAAAACACTTAGAAATAGGGTTTACTGTACCTTGTTTGTCTTCACACTCAAGAGATGATGCACTTTTCTTTTTTTAACTTTTAAATTTTTTATTTTAAAATTGTGGGATGCACTTTTCATTATACCACACTCTCTCCATATTTTATTCTGAAATATAACAGGTTACTTTTAGAATTGCAATAGTTCTTTGGGCTTCCTTCCCAAGCTAAGTGAGAAAGCTTCACCATGAAGTTGGCTATTTATTTAATTTCACAATGATTAAAGTTGAAATTTGTTACAAGCTGGCTACAGCAGCCAGTCAGAATAATCATTAATTCTTTCAAGATCTCATTGAATTTCTATAGCTCTTGCTGGAATTGCATTTAAGTATTCAAGGGAGAAAAAGCAAATGTAACATCTCAATTCAATAAGAAACTGGATCCATACCAACAGCGATTTTAAAAAGTAACCCTTTCCTGTGAATTAATTTTCTTTTCCTACAGTGAGTGAATATGCTAAAGTTCACAAAATGCATCTATAGATGTCGGACGATGGACAAGTCTATTGGGAGGAAAATGTGTGTGGGGGGGAGTGTTTGATTATATGCATTTATTGATTTATTTGAAAGAAAAGGCATATATTGTTTTCCTAATTAAGTACATGAGGAAATAATTCATTTCCACCTTGCCATAGAGCAAGTAAATGCCTAAGTGAATCACCTTTATAAAGGTAATTTCAAGCTTGGCATAACAGAGGAATAAGAGACTCAAATGGTACCCAAGGCCACTCTTGTTGTGAACTGAAATGTGTTCCTCTTTAAAGCAGTGAACTAATCCCAAATATTCCCCAATACTAAAAGTAACTTCCAAGACTGTTTTCTTTTACATTATATTATATTAAGTAAATTATATTTACATTACATCATTTACAGAAATGATGTATACAAAAAAACACTAATGAGAAGTTGGATTAGACTTTTTCAAATTGAGAGGCTTGCAGCTAGCCTAACAGAATAAATGAGCACAGCATTTTACATGCATAAACTATGGAAAATAATAACTACCTAGCAGGGAAGTCATAAAAATGTAATGAGAATAACAAACATAAAGCACATAGTAGGATCATCAGCTAATAATAAAAAAATATGGTCATTCTTTTGTCCCCAAAGGGCTGTTCGAAACAGTCCTTAACTCTAACATTTGAAAGAATGAATTTATAAACAATAACTTAGCAATTTAGAAAATGAAATCACTGCAAGGTAAATTTGTGCCTTTTATAAGATTTTAGTCAATAACTCAGGAATTCATTTCCAATCCTGATTCAGTGCTTTCTAACAGGGTGGATAGAAACAGGGCTGTCCTCTCACCTCCCCTATCATTGTCCCACTTTTCTACCAAGGTGCCAATTCTGTTCCTTTTTTCCCCAGCTCTTACTCTCAGCTGGCTATCACTATTTCCCCCCAAGATACCAACTGGTAACAAATTTTGCCATGTTTCTCCTGTAGGCATTTGCATTTCTTTGGAGAAATTGGAAGACAGAAAAGTCACATAGAGCAAAATATATCTATTTTTAAAAGTGAAAGCAATATCATTAGCAGAAAGTTTGCCGTCATTCCAGCATCAGAACTGGGAGTAGATTTCTAAATAGGCCAGAGGATTGAAGACTGTAACAGTCTACTCTTAAGTCATTTATATGTGTGAGCCCCCTCTCCCCAAAAGAAGGCTAGCTCTGCCTTTGTGCTGGAAGGTCTTGATGTCACAATGAATTGCACTTTGGCTCATTTATCTACCACCTCTGCATACCCAGTCAGAAAGCTGAATTAGCAAGTAAATTAATATAATTAGATAGAAATAAACCAAACCACCATCATTTTCAATAAGACTAACTGTAGTTTCTATTAGGAGTGGTTAAAGGGTCCTAGTTCCTACCTAAAATGTAGTAGGGGAAGTAAAATAGAATAGAATAGAATAAAATAAAATAAAATGACTGCCACCAGGCATTTGTGTGATGATATTTTAAATATTAAGTATAAAGAGGTTTGAGTTTTGCCTATTTCACTGATACAAGTCAATCACCACTCAGATCCAACCTACCTGCTTGCCAGGAGAGGCTACATCTAAAAACTGGAATGTTTAATATTTTTCCTAAGCAGATTTTCATTGACAGGGGCCAAAACTTCTACCTAAAACCAAGTTGGTGGGAAGGGAGCTTGTTGAAGAAAGCTACACTCCTTGGTTCTTAGTCCTTGAAACATTACGTGACATCTGCAAACTTTGTATTCCAAGTATCTTTAGCACCTCTCCTTCCTTTTCCTGGTTACAATTTGCCTGCTTTTTAAATAATGCCATATATCTCTTAGCAACACCTTGGCAACTGCTTTAGCACACTTTACATCGTGTTTCAGTGTAAGAATTCAATCTTTTCCCAAATAATCAAATCTTATAAACAGCAACATACTTTAAGTAAACAATGGTTTATAAAGTGTATTCTTCACATCCTTAGGGCTCTACAAGGGTGTCTCAAATTCACTGCTGATTTAGTATCTTACCTCTACTTTCATTAAAGCAGTTTCATTTATATCTATTTTATTTTATTTTATTTTATTTTTTTTGAGTTGGAGTCTCACTCTGTCGCCCAGACTGGAGTGCAGTGGCCGCTTCCGGCCACTGCAGCCTCGCCTGCTGGGCTCCGGCGATCCTTCCGCCTCCGCCTTCCAAGTAGCCGGAATTACAGGCATGCGCTACCACGCCTGGCTGATTTTTTTTTTGATTTATTGTAGAGATGAGGTCTCGCTGCCCAGGCGGGTCTCGAACCCGCGGGCTCAGGCAATCCACTCACCTCAGCCTCCCAAAGGCGCGGGATTACAGGCTGAGCCACCGAGCCCGGCTTATATCTATTTTATAAATTGAAGTTCTGAGGCACATAGATGGTACCAAAAACTTTCACAGTTGAAAATAATTTCTTAAAAAAACTATTTATCGCAATCCATATTAGGTGATTAATATATATTTTGATGGATTTTTCCATTTTGATAATGTTCTATTATATATTAAAGCATGATATGACAGAGTTAAACCCAGTTAGGCAGGGTTCTTTTTCCCCCACATCAAACTTTTTTCCCAAGTCATTGGCTAACCTAACTAGGGTCCATCAACCATCTAGAGAAATAGTATACACATCAAAAGAATCTCTACATTCTCAAAGTAAGTCCTAAAAGCCCAGATAACTGTTGATATCAGAACTGTGGAGTTCTTGTCACAAATTCTGGGATAAATAACTATTTTTGTCACAGTCTCATGCCAGTGTAGAGATCTAGCCAATGCATGGCCTTCAGTTTAATTTGCCTGAATCAACCATGTCTGTGTGAGGTTGTGGTGTCTGATAGATCCAAAAGAAGGAGAGTTTCACTATCTCTAGATAGCCATCATTGCCTAATATCTTGGAGTACGATGAGTACTTGTTGGACAGAGAATACTGAAGACACTACCTTAAGCAGGCAAATAATTTTTTTATGATATGAAATGTTTGTTAGTTAAAAAGTGTGTTAGGCCGGGCTCGGTGGCTCAGCCTGTAATCCCGCGCCTTTGGGAGGCTGAGGTGAGTGGATTGCCTGAGCCCGCGTGTTCGAGACCCGCCTGGGCAGCGAGACCTCATCTCTACAATAAATCAAAAAATCAGCCGGGCGTGGTAGCGCATGCCTGTAATTCCAGCTACTTGGAAGGCTGAGGAGGAAGAATCGCCGGAGCACAGCAGGTCGAGGTTGCGGTGGCCGGAAGCGGCCACTGCACTCCAGTCTGGGCGACAGAGTGAGACTCCAACTCAAAAAAAAAAAAGTGTGTTAATATGTTCAGGCTGCCAAAACAAAATGTCCCAACTTGGTGGGGGGAGTTAAACAACAGAAGCTCATTTTCTCACAGTTTTAGAGGCCAGAAGTTCATGATCAAGGTGCCAGTAAATTTAGTTCCTGGTAAGAGCTCTCTTTCTGGCTTGTAGACAGACTTCTCCTGCATGTGCCTGAAGAGACAGAGCTCTCTCATCCCTTCTCTTCCTTTTATGAAAACACCAGTCTCATCGAATTGGGGCCCCACCTTTATGACCTCATTTTCCCCCTCCTTACCATCCAAAGGCCCCATCTCCAAATATCATCACATTGAAGGTTAGGGCTTTAACATAAATTTGGGTGTGGGAGTACAAATCAGTCAATAACGGAGAATAATGACACTTAATAATGTCTTCTGTCCTCAAATTGTACACTTTTTTGTAGTCATCTTTTAATCATTTGATTGGATATGTAATATTTATTTGAATGAGCCAAGTGTAGCATGTGCTGCCAATGTAGTGTCTGTCCCAAATGTATCACTTCACTAATTTTTTTCCTTGGACACTGAGTCTGGAGAGCAGACTCAAAGCGTAAGCAGAATTGGTCCACCCACATGGGATGATGACAAGAGCACCCGAAAAGCCCTATTGCTCTCAAAACCTTTATTTTATGGATCCATCACGATGTTGACCACTTCCCCCTACTAACTACCATAAATTCTCAGAATCAGTTATCCCTTAGATTCAGGAATGGAAGAAAATAATTAAATAGAAAAAAGGAAACTTTCTCCAGAAATCATTGGTTAAGTGAATACCTACTACTGGGGAAAAGAGAGGTGGTTTCCCATTTTTTACAACTTAGGATTTTACTATTAAAAGATTATCACATTTTAATTTCTGAAATTAGCCAACTATCACTTTAAGAAGGTAAAGAATTTGGTCTTGAGAACATGAGAACCAAGTTTATGTGTTCCGAGGGAGTCAGAAAACATGGCAGTAACAAATGCTTATGCAGTTGAAAGGGTAGATCCTACCACAGTATACCCCAACCCAGGGACCTTAAGTCTGGGAGAATCAAAGGAAAATAAAATATCAATCCAGAAGGGGTCAGCAGAAAGGCGGTGTGTAAACTCACTGTAAAGAGAGGCACAAAAACAAATGCCTACATCATCACTTTGCCTATGGTACACTCTGGATGCTTAACAGAAAACTAATAATAGCAACTGAGAACTCCAAACCAAAATGACCACTGAGGCCAGATCAGGTAGCACAAAGTCTCCACCTTCAGAAGTTATACCTAGTAGATGCTCAATACATGTTTGTGAAATTGAGCTGATCATAGGCCTGCCCTGACATCCTTTGGTTACATCATGGCATTTACCTCTACTTTCTATTGGTCAGTTATATTACAATCTAATAGTTCATCTGTTAACCAGTTTATCTACAAGCCTTATATATCTCAAAAGTAAGAACAAATACAGATAAAATATATACTAAAAATTAAGAGTAATTTTTAACAGCAGAGTACAATTATTATAGGCACTGCTGCCTTCACTTTGCCTTTGAAGAGTAATAAAGAAAAACAATAAAACCTTGTCTTTCTACAAATAACATCTCTACATTACTGAGTGTTTTTCATTGCTTCCCACAGACTATTTGTTATAAACACAGTTTCAAACAACAGAGTGATAGCAAGTCAGGGAATCCTTATGTTACCACCCACTGTCTGAGAAAGGAAGGAGTGTAGAAAAAAGAAGAAAAAACTTGTCATTTGCAGCTTCAAGCAGCTGGGATACCTTTGGGACTCAAGGTGACCCAGAACAAAACTAACACACCAAAGGCTCTCTTTATGATCCCTCTTGTTCCTCTACTTAAGTCAACAGACAAAGCCCTGCATACCAATTCCCCAGCTGCTCACGGTGCCAAAGTAATTTCAACACCAAAAACCCACTCAGCCCTGGAGAATAAGAAACAGCACATGCACTCATGGCTGTTTGATTAAAGCTCAAGTGCTGCATCTTAGGAAGCTTTGCCCTTTAGAAAGCTCGAAGTCCTTAGGCCGTGTATGCCTTTGATTACCTACCCTCCAAAAAGCCTGAGCTTGCCTCTTCTGCTTCATCAAAGGCTAGAGAAAAAGGGTAGGGAATTTCGACCCTCGTTTCATTATCATACAACCTCAAGCACTTCTGGAGAACTTGAGAAATGACCTTTGTATACCCAGAATATTTTAGTGAAATGCATGTATAACTTGGTTGTTGAGACATTTATAAACATATGTTAAAATATATAACAAGGTTATTCCTTATGATAGTGATATGCCATTTGTAGTATAAATAACAAAAGCAGAACTTCAAAATGACCAGGTAGTGTGAAGCTTCAGCAACAATTTTTAAAAACTAAGTCTTTTTTTTTGGAGCAGTTTTAGGCATACAGAAAAATTGAATAGGAAGTACGAAGGGATCCCACATTTGGTGCCAGTTGCAGGGGGCCAGCCCCTGCGAAGATATTTAGAGGGTCCCTGGGAGGTGTGGTGGCGTCAGCGATTATTCTGGAGAAAGAAAGAGAAAGAAAGAGAGAGACGGGGGGGGAGAAAGAAAGAAAGAGACTGGACTCTGTCTAGTGCAGAAGCTGTTTAATGGGACGAACCGTAAGCCTTTTATCCTAAAGTTTCACAGATTAAATCACAAGACTTTCACGTGAACACAAAGCCAGGTGGGTGGGGGCATCCCCCACCCACCAAGTGTTTCCTAAGACATGAGGAAGAACAATTCCAATTAAACCACAAAACTTTTACATAAACATAAAGCCAGGTGAATGAGGGACGTCCCCCACTCACCAGGTGTTTCCTCAAAAGCAATGCAACAATTCTAATATCATAATATTCTAATAATCAATAACTTTTATTAAAACTTATGCATTCCCAACACCTAATGACCAATTTAAATCTCAATTCCTTTCTATTTTACACTACTTCTACCTACACTATAGAAACTCTTAATTATAGCCCAAACCAGTTCCTAAGGAATGTGGCCCAGCCCAAAGTTTGTGCTGGGCCATTTCTAGTAACTCTAGATAATTAACTATATTATTAAGATTGAAACAGCACTTTGTATATACTAATTCTACAAATATACTTTTAAATCTTATAAAGAAGCTTGTACCATATTAAAGGCTCCCAAATGTGACCTGAGTTTGAATTATGTTAAGTTTAAAGCCAAAACTGCAGTCTGTGAGAAACGGGAACAATGGACTCCTAAAGTAAGCCATGCCTGTCGTACTCTCAGAGCTTCATGCTTAGATCATCAAAGTCCCTGCTAGTGGGACAAACCAAACAGCAAAGAAGGGAAGAGGGAATGGGCCATCAGCTCCGAACTCATCCTAGTGGTCTCAGGGTCCGCAGCCCGCCTGGATCCCTAACACTCAGGCAGGCCTCCTCGGCCAGCTCCCAACAATATACATCTTCTCAAACACACACACACACACACACACAGAGAGAGAGAGAGAGAGAGAGAGAGAGAGAGAGATCCTTATTATTAACATCCTGTGTTAGTATAATACATTTGTTACAACTAATGAGCTAATATTGACACACCATTTTCACCAAAGTCTATAATGACACTAGGATTCATTCTTTATTGTATATTCTATGGTTTTAGACAAATGTATAATAGCGTGTATCCATCATTATAGTATCATACAGATGTATGTTTCCTTGCCCTCTGGAAACCACTGATCATTTTTTCTCCATAGTTTTGCCTTTACCAGGATGTCATATACTTGAAATTGTACAGTATGTAGCCTTTACATACTGTCTTTTTTTACTTAATAACATGCATTTAATGTTGCTGTATGTCTTTTCATTGCAGAATACCTCATTTCTTTTTATTGCTGAAAAACATTTCATTTTACAGATGTGTCACAGTTTTTCCATTCACCTCTTGAAAGACATTTTGCTTGCTTCCAAGTCTTGGCAACTGTGAATATAGCTACTACAAACATTTGAGCACAGGTTTTTGTGTGGACATACATTTTCAGTTCATTTGGGTAAATACAAAGCTGTGTGATCACTGGATCGTATGGCAAGATACAATCTTTTTGTAAAAAATAGCCAAACTATCATTCAAAACAGCTGTGCCATTTTTCATTCATACCAGCAATAAATAAAAATTGCTATTGTTCCATATTCTTGACAGCATCTGGTGTTGTCAGTGCTTTGACAGTGCTTTCTGTCTAATAGAAAGGTAGTTGTATCTCACTTTTGTTTAAAGGTACAATTCTCTGATGACATATGAGACTGAGCATCTTTTCATATGCACACATGCCATCTGCATATATTCTTTGGTGAGGGATCTGTACAGATCTTTTGCTGATTTTTTTAAAAACAGAGACAAGTCCTCACTATGTTGCTCAGGCTGATCTCAAAACTCCTGGGCTCAAGTGATCCTCCTGTCTTGGCTTCACAAAGTGCTGGGATTATAGATGTGAGCCACTATGCTTGGTCCTTTCCCATTTTTAATTGGGTTGTTTATTTTCTCATTGTTGGGTTTTTAATTTTTTTTATTTTAAAGATGTGGGATATAATTCAGAATTAGGTACACAAGTGGTCTTCATACAGGTAAAGTTTGGGCCTCCCTTTGGTCCTCACTTTGCCTGATCTGAGATCAGGTACCTTATTGATGTTATGTGCCCATTCCCCTCCCCTGGCAGTGTCCTGCTACTGCCATTTCCTTTCTTATTGTATTATGGTAAATGTTCAGGGTCCGCTTATGAGTGAGAACATGTGGTACTCAAAAGTGGGCAAAAGACTTATCGTTGGGTTTTAAGAGTTCTTTATATATCATGATACCAGTCCTTAATCATATATGTATTTAACCCAATTTGTGACTTGTCTTTTCATTTCTGACAGTGTCTTTAGCAGAGCAGAAGTTTAATTTTAGTGAAGTCCAACATCATTTTTTTCCTTAATGGATCATACTGTGGGTGTTGTATCTTAAAAATCATTATACTCACTGTCACCTAGATTATTTTCCTATTATCCTCTAGGTGTTTTAGATTTTGGATTTCACATTTAAATGTATTATCCATTTTGAGTTAATTTTTGTGAAAGGTATAAGATCTGTGCCTAGATTAATTTTTGTTGTTGTTGTTCCAGCACCATTTGTTGAAAATATGATCTTGTCTTCACTGAATTGTCTTTTCTCCTTGTCAAATATCAGTTGATTATATTTGTATGGGTCTATTTCTGGGCTCTCCTATCTATCTCATTAATCTGTGTCTATTCTTTTACCAATTCAACAACATCTTGATTACTGTAGCTTTATAACAAGTCTTAGAATTGGAGAGTGACAGTTCTCCATATTTTTTCTGTCTTTCAATATTGTGTTGACTATGTGGCGTCTTTTGCTCTTCCTATGAACTTTAGAATCAGTTTTCCAGTAGTCACAAAATAATTTGCTGAGTTTTTTTTTTTTATTGGAGTTACATTAACGCTCAAGATCAACTTGAGAAGAGGGACACCTTGAAACTATTGAGTCTTCCTATCATCTATGTACATATACATGTATTTAGGTCTTTTAAATTGTCTTCACTGGGGTTTTGTAGTTTTTCACGTATAATTCTTATATATACTTTGTTAGATTTATACCTAATTATTTTACTTTTGGTGCTATGTAAGTGGTATTGTGTGTGTTTCTATTTAATTTTTTTTTTTTTTTGAGTTGGAGTCTCACTCTGTCACCCAGACTGGAGTGCAGTGGCTGCTCCCGGCCACCGCAGCCTCCACCTGCTGGGCTCCGGCGATCCTTCCGCCTCAGCCTTCCGAGTAGCTGGAATTACAGGCATTCACTACCACGCCCGGCTGATTTTTTTTTGATTTATTGTAGAAATGAGGTCTCGCTGCCCAGGCGGGTCTCGAACCCACGGGCTCAGGCAATCCACTCACCTCAGCCTCCCAAAGGCGCAGAATTACAGGCTGAGCCACCGAGCCCGGCTTATTTAATTTTTAAATGACAATAACTGCATACATTTATAGGGTACAATGTAATGTTATGATGTATGTATCCTTTGTATAAGTGTTAAATTAAGCTAATTAATATATTCATCATCTCACACACTTATCACTTTTTTGCAGTGAAAAAATCTACTCTTTGGAAATTTTGAAATATGCAGTAACTATAGTCACCATGCTATATAATAGATCACTAAAATGCATTCCTCTTTCTTACTGAAACTTTGTATCTTTTGATCATCTTTCCATTCCATATTCATTCCCCACTCAGCCTCTGGCAACCACCATGCTACTTTACATTTGACTTTTCTAGATTCCACATATAAGTGAGATAATGCAGTATTTGTCTTTCTGTGCTTGGTTTATTTCACTTAGCATAATGTCCTCCAGCTTCATCTACATTGTATAAATGACAGAATACCCTTACTCCTTAAGGCTTAATAGTATTTCATTGTGTATATATAACACATTTTCCTTATTCATTCATCTGTTGATGGGCACTTAGGTCATTAGTCATCAGGAAGATGCAAATTAAGACCACAATGAAGACTATTATTAAGAAGATGAAAGATAACAAGTGTTGGTGGGGACATGGAGAAGAGGGAATCCTCATACACTGTCGATGGGAATGTAAATTTGGACAGCCACTATGGAAAACAGTATAGAGTCTCCTCATAAAATTAAAAATAAAATCGCTATGTGACCCAGAAATTTCACTTCTGGGCATACTTCCAAAAAAAGGTGAAATCAGTATGCCAAAGAAATATCGGCACCCCCGTGTTCAATGCAGCATTAGACACAACAGGCAAAAAAATGATGCTGTGTTTTAATTTAAAATTTCATAGTTCATTGTTGATACATAGAAAAGGAATTGACTTTGTGTATTAACCTTGTATCCTACAATATTGTTATAATCACTTACTAGTTCCAGGAGTTTTGGGGGGATTTTCTATATATAAACAATCATGTCATCAGCAAGCAATGACATGTTTATTTATTTCTTCTCTGTTTGTAAGTCTTTTATTTCTTTTTCTTGCCTTCTTGTTTTAGCAAGGACTTCTAGTACAACATGGAATAAGAGTGGTAAGAGGTGACATGGTGCCTTGTTCCTGATCTTAGTAGAAAAGCATCTAGTTTTGATCTTTACAAAATGATGTTATCTGTAAATTTTCTGAAGGTATTCTTTGTCAAGTGAAGAAAGTTCCCCTCTATTTCTAGTTTGCTGAGAGTTTTTTTTTTTTATCATGAATGGATGTTGAATTTTGTCAAATGCTTTTTCTACATCTATTGATATGATCACATGATTTTTCTTGTTGATGAGATGGATTACATGAATCATTGCAATAGTTTTGAAACCTAATGTCTAATAATAGAGTAATGCTGGTGCAATTATAGTATATCAGAAAAGCATTAATCAGGTTTTCACAAATATTTAATAATAAAAAATGCTAATTTATAATAAAGTGAAAGTAGTAGTGTACCCTTTGTGTGTATAATGCAGATACATACAATGCTGTGTATGTATAAAGTTATACACACACTCACCCACATATATGCATTCAATTCTAATTATTTACAGTAGTTATGTTTTATAAAGTTACCAAAAAAAAGCTGGATGAGAAAACACTGAGCATAGCTCCTAAAGGAACTAGAGGGTTAAGTTTCTGTGAGTCTCTGGTCACCATATTTCCATCAGCCAATTAATACATAACCTTGTTTTATGTATGTTTCTGTTTAAAGATATTTTATATTGCCGATTCATTAACATTGAACTCATAATCAACAGCACTATAATTCATGCCTGAATGAAGCTTACTTAACACACATATTTTTCTCCTCAAGGCACATCACAGCCTTCTTATACTTAGGAAAAAAAGACAGCATCTCAGCGCTATACTTGTGGGCCATTTTATATAACAAAATTGCCACCAAAAAGTATAAATATGTCGCTCTTATTTGACATAGTACTGGCCATCCTAGCCAGTGAAATCAGGCAAGAAAAGGAAATAAGAGGCATCCAAATAGGGAAAAAGAAAGCTAACATATCTCTTTTCACAGAAAACCCAAAAGATTCCACCAAAAAACTCCTAGCACTTATAAACAATTTCAATAAAGTCTCAGGATACAAAATAAATGTGCAAAAATCAGTTGCATTTCTATACATTAAAAACACACAGGCTGAGAACCAAATCAAAAACTCGATCTCATTCACAGTAGCCACAAAAATTCAAATATCTCAGAGTATAATTAACCAAAGAGATGAAGGATCTCTGCAATAAGAACTACAAAATGCTGCTGAAAGAAATCAAAGATGACACAGATATAGATATATCCCATGCTCATAGATTGGAAGAATCATCACTAAAATGTCCATAATACCCAAACCAATCTACAGATTCAATGCGACTCCTATCAAACTACCAACATCATTTTTAACAGGCCTAGAAAAGACAATAATTAAATTCACATGGAAGCAAAAAAAGAGCCTGAATAGCCAAAGCAATCCTAAACAAAAAGAACAAACCCAGAGGCATTGCATTCCCAGACTTCAAATATTACTACAAGGCTACAGTAATCAAAACAGCATAGTACTGGTACAAAAATAGACACACAGACCAATAGAACAGAATAGATATTAAAAAATAATAATAAAGCCAATTACCTACAGCCAAGTCATCTTTGACAAAGCCCACAAAAACAAACACTGGAATAGGACACTCCATTCAACAAATGGTGCTATAAAACTGGCTAATCGTGCTCACTTTGGCAGCCCATATACTAAAATTGGAATGCAACAGAGAATATTGGCATGTCCCCTGCACAAGGATGACATGCAAATTTGTGAAGCATTCCATATTTTTGTGACTAAGACATGGACTTCTTTTTGTATAAATGTAAAGGGTACAAGTGTAGTTTTGTTACATGAATATTTTGCATAGTGGTTAAATCTGGGCTTTTAGTGTAACTGCTACCCAGATAATGTACATTGTAACCATTAAGTAATAAGATTCTATATTAAAGCCACAAAAGAAAAATAAAAGAGAAAACTGGCTAATCATATGCAGAAGAATGAAACTGAATACCTACCTACCACCATATACAAAAATTAACTCAAAATTGATTACAGAGTTAAACATAAATCTCCAAAATATAAAACTCTTAGAAGAAAACCTAGGTTACACTCTCCTGGACATTGGCCTAGGCAATTAATTCATGATTAAGTCCTCAAAATCAAAGACAATGAAAATTAAAATTGACAAGTGATAACTTATCAAGTTAAAAAGCTTGGCAGTAATGGGTCACTACCAGGGGAGGGGGGAGCACATAATGCTAACAAGAGTACCTGACCCCAAACCAGGCGAAGAAGCCAGGACCAATGGGAGGCCCAAACTTCACCTATATGATGACCACTTATGTATTGTACCCCATATCTTTTTTTTTTTTTTTTGAGTTGGAGTCTCACTCTGTCGCCCAGACTGGAGTGCAGTAGCCGCTCCCGGCCACCACAGCCTCGACCTGCTGGGCTCCAGCGATCCTTCCGCCTCAGCCTTCCGAGTAGCCGGAATTACAGGCATGCGCTATCACACCCGGCTGATTTTTTGATTTATTGTAGAGATGAGGTCTCTCTGCCCAGGCGGGTCTCGAACCCGCGGGCTCAGGCAATCCACTCACCTCAGCCTCACAAAGGCGCGGGATTACAGGTTGAGCCACCGATCCTGGCTGTACCCCATATCTTTAAAAAAATTTAAAAACTTCTCCACGGCAAAAGAAACCATCAACAGAGTAAAGAGACAACCCTCAGAATGGTAGAAAATATTCACAACATGCATCCGACAAAACCTAATATCCAGAATCTATAAGGAGCACAAATAAATTGATAGGAAGAAAAAGACAGTAAAAATTAGGCAAAGGACACAGACACTTCTCGAAGGAAGACATACAACAAGCATGACAAAATGCTCAACATCACTAATCATCAGAGAAATGCAAATCAAAACCACGATGAGATACCAGTCAGAATGGCTATTATTAAAAAGTCAACAAACAAGTCAGGCTATGGAGAAAAGGGAACACTCATACACTGTTGGTGGGAATGTAAGCTAGTTCAACTCCATGGAAAGCAGTTTGGAGATGTCTCAAAGAACTAAAAACAGATTTAGCATTTGACCCAGCTATCCTATCACTGGTTGTATACCCAAAGGAGCATTAGCTTTTTTTTTTTTCCCTCAAAAAGACACCTGCACTCATATGTTTATCACAGCACTACTCACAATAGCAAAAACATGGATCCAACCCAAGTGCCCATCAACAGTATACTAGATAAAGAAAATGTGGTACATATACACCAGGAAATACTACACAGCCATCTTGAAAAAAAACAAAACAAAACAGAAACCATGTCCTTTGCAGCAACATGGATACATCTGGAGGTCATCCTTCTGCTAATTAAGTTATCGTAGAAACAGAAAACTAAATACCACATGTTCTCACTCATAAGTGGGAGCTAAAGACTGGGCACACGTGGGCACAAGAATGGGAACAATAGACACCGGAAATTACTAAAGAAGGGAGAGAGAGGGGAGAATAAGGGTTAAAAAAAAACATTCATTGGGTACCATGTTCACAACCTCGGGGGTGGGCTCACTGGATCCCCAAACATCACCATTATGCAATGCACCTATGTGACAAACCTGTACATGAGCCCCTTAAATTTAAAATAAAATAAAATAATATAATATATATATATACTTACCTGGCAGGAGAGATACCATGATCACGAAGTTGGTTTTTCCAGGGCGAGGCTCACCCATTGCATTCTGAGTGTACTGACCCCTGCGATTTCCCCAAATGTGGGAAACTCGACTGCATAATTTGTGGCAGTGAGGGACTGCATTCGCACTTTCCCTGGATATAGTGGCTAATAACGATAGGTTGGCTGGGTTTTTTCTTCCTTTACATGCTGCTTATAAATGGTCTGGTTTACAAAGTAATTCACTCAAAAAAAAAAAAGTATATATATTATATAACATATAATACAGTATGTCCTTAAAAACACAAAATTTTTAAAAAACATCACATTTAATATGCTACAAAAGAACACTTGTTTACAGTATAAGACTGAAACAAGAAGAAAGAATATTGCTTTACTCAGTCTCAGCTGGGAATGTGTGCATTGGGCGACTCAAATTTTTTTACCACTCTGCCCATCTCTGAATCACTTTGAAAGAACTACAAGTATTATTTTTAGGGGTACAAAGAAATATTCATGAGTAAGGGAATTTGCAAATATGAAATCCACAAATAATGAGAATAAACTATGTATACAAACAATGCATGCATCTATACATATATTATGATTTAAAATTGTATAAAAATTGGAAAATAAATATATATAATGCTAAAATAAAATACATTAGATTTACAATAATCTTTGTTATAGATGATCTTAATTTGTATTGTTTGCAGTTTTTTGTAAATTTTCAATTTTTTAATGTGTAGAGCTGTTCATTGCAAATTCAGCTACAATGATAAATTAGCTAAGCCAAATGTTCATTGAAGAATACTTAATTATGATACTTTCATTAACATAAAATACTATGCAGTCTTTAATCATTACATTTAAGAATAATTTTTGACAGTGTACAAAATGCTTATGATATAATGTTAAATTAAAAAGATATAAAATTACACACACACACACACACACATATTGTATTCTCAACTCTATGAAGAAATGACTATCAGGACATAGGTCAAATGTTAGCCAAGTTTCTATCTAGGAGTTTTAGGAGAAATTACTAATCTTTTCTCTAAACTTTTCTGCATTTTCTAAACCCTTCAAAATAAGCACCAAACAGTCTTCCTAAATATATATATATATATGTATCATACCTAGTAACTAATCAGAAATCTCAGAGATCTAGGCCATTTTTCTAGAAAATAAAATGACACCATAAATTTCTAATTTTTTTCCAGGGAAGACACCCAATTTTAAGTACATTTCAGGTTTAATGTTCTCTGCATTTCCAATCAATATTTCTATAATTAACATGAAGTGCTTGTATAATAAACCAAAAAACAATAAAAGGAAAAAATAAAATTGTCCTGGGAGATTTTACTAAGATGTTAACAGTATGCAGACATGAATTTGAAACTCAATTAATCCACGCAACAATTTCAAGGTGACATAAATTATAGGAAGATATTATTCACATCTTGATTCCCATAGAAGATAAACAAGGTAAAGACGAGAAATGCATGTGAGTTTAAGTCACAAAGAGTAGGAGAAACTGATGGCAAACATTTGTTTCCTTAAGCTGCATGCTGCAACACGAAAACATCACGAGTTTCCTTACAAATAAATATCAGTACACATTTTATTGAAATACACATGTATTTCAGTCTACTGAAAATCCTGTTCGTAAGCCTATTAAATTACACAACACATCAAAGACAACACAGCTTTTAAACACATGTGCAAGTTTTTGTTAAGGCAAAACTCTTCTTCAACTTTGGAGCACGCTACATTTCAGAATGGATTTGGTTCAAAATGATTCCCTCAAAAGGGCTTCTTTGGTATGGTACAGAACCTTTCTTCAGAGTTCCTACATAGATTCAAGGAGAGAATAAAATTTTTAGAAACCCAGAATTTCTGGGGCTTCCAAGCTCTGACAGCAAGAAGCAATAATGCAGTCCATGTAACCTATCTTCTGGTGGTAGGAAGGCGTATGCCATAAAAACATTTCTGAGCAATTATTAAGGTGTAAAAAAAGGAATAAAAATAAAATTACTAAGTGAAATAACATCAACATGTTACTCAGACTTGGATGTTGGCATCTGTTTCAAATTTTGACAATATTCCTTCAGAGTAGCTGTCAAATGTTTTCTTACTTTCAATATTATCTCTTGTTTAGAAGAAGTGTGATTATAAAGTATTGACTTTTAATCTAACATACTACATATTGTTTTCTTCCTAATCACCATCTTTCCCTTCAAAGAAATCACTTTAAGATACTAAAAAGTTATTTCACTGCTCAAATCCTGCTTGGAACTCGTTTTTAGAAACTACCTTCTGACACATAAGAAAGACCATCTTGAACATTTTATAGGCCCTCTTTTATTTTTTGACTCCAGTTTAATGACAAGAAACTGTGTCAAAACCGTTTTACTATTTCTCAACCAGATTTACCACTCCCCCAGGAGATAATGATTGATTACTATTAAGAATATTTAAAGATGAAAACATAAAATTGTTAATGCATATTAGTATGCATGGATATAGAAGAATCTCCTTATTATAACATTAAGTTTAAGAAGTTATTTATGAAGTGGCATGTATAATATGATAATTATATTTTTTCCAAATTTTTATTCAACAGATGTTATTGAGCAACTTCATGCCTGGCACTGTTTATTGTTTAAACAATAAACAAAGTCCCTGTCATTATGAAGGTTTTGGTCTAATGGGGAGACAGATAATAAACAAATATACATAGTGAGGTAAAGGTAAGTGCTAGAAAGAAAAATGAAGCAAGTAAGGAAATAGGCAGTATCAGGAAGGGGTGCTATTTTAGATACTATATTGGGTCACACTTAATGCAGAAACCTCAGTGAAGTGAAAGAGCAAGTTATGTGAATATCGATGGGTAGAACATTCCTAACAGAGGGAACAACAAGCTAAAGTCCCCAAAGCAGATACGTGCTTGAATTGTTTGAGAAGCAGCAAAGAGGCCAGTGTGGCTAAAATGGAATTAGAGAAGAAATAATTAATGAGACTATAGAGGGAGGCAAGAGCCAATCGAACCTCAGAGGCCACGTAAAGGAGGGTGGATTTATTGAAAGTGTAATAGAAAGTCATTGGCCACATTTGAGTACATGATTACATGAACTGATGAACATTTGAAAGGGATGACTCTGGATATTAGCTGAAGAATAGACTAGGCCAGCTATGAGTTTATTGAAATCCTCCAAGTAGAGAGATCATGATGTTTTGGATAAGGATATTAACAATGTTGAAGGCAGTGTAGACTGGTCAGATTTGATGTAGCTTTTGGAACTCGAACTAACAGAATTGTGTGTGTGTATATATATATATATATATACACACACAAAATGTCAACAGTGGAGATTTATGAATTTTGGAGTAAAAAAATTTCTTTCTATACTGGTTGATGATCCCCTCCCCACATCGGTACAAACATTGTTTCATTTGGAGGTAGAGTACTTAATAAAAAACTCAGCCGCCAAAACCAACTGACAAAAATACAGTGCCAATTCTTTTCAGCCATTTGGTAGTTGAGGTAGCTACTGCAAGATCCACAACTGGAGGTACCCTGCTAAGAAGGGGTGGACATTTAACAGTAAGACAAGCCAGTCCAAGGAAAGCCCAGATCCTGAGACCATGCAGACTTCCTGGGGTATGGCAGACTGTTAAGTAAGAACTCAGCAATAATCATAGAAAGGAATCCTGATAAAAGGGCAAAACATTCTGGGAGCCCAGCATCAACAACAACAACAACAACAACAAATGCATAACTTAGGTCTGTAGCATGGGGAATATCCGAGGCTAAGCAAGATTTCCTAACAAAATAGTATTCCTCAGCTTTAGAGGAACATGGCAGTAGGCAGAGATCTAAGCAAGTAGGTGGTGGCATAGCAAAATATGGCAGAAACACAAGGAATCAATTTTCGTTAAATCCATGGAAAGTCTGATAACTCTCTGTCCCTAGCCAAGTCACAAATTCAGTGGAAAAGCAATGGTCCCTAGATAGAAGATACAATTTTCTTTATTGACAAGCACATCCTAGCCTAATGATTCTGTGATTCTTCTGCCTCATTTGCAGCCCTCTAGGTGAAGTAAGTATGTGTTTCCAAGAGGGATAAAAAATGGCAGTCATTTAAGGTCTTTACGTGCACAGCATGTTCACCCATCAGCAATCTTTCTTCAGTGCATCATAAAACATAAACCCAAGCCTACACTATCTATTAGATCCTGTCTGGAAATCTTGATTCTAGGTTCCTTGACAATGAGGGCCTTATACTTCTTTTTATCTTCAGTATACCCAGTGTCTAATTAATTCTGTGTTCTACAATTATTTGTTGAATTAATGAATAAATGAATGGATAAACCTGATATCACCAGAAATTCTGCTTGGTGCTGTTATGAGGACATTGTGCTTATATTATATGCTTGCATATAAGTTGGCCATTCATCTCCATAACATCATCTACCCAAATTGTTTAAATTCTGACTAGAAGAATAACCTGAAAAATGCCAGCTAATCCAACCAAATTGTTTTTTAAGTTATGCCCCCAATTTTGGACATGTTGAAGCTAATCAACTTGAGCCAACCCTATATCCAGCAGTTTCTCAGGGCTTACCTGAATCATCAGTGTCTTTCTAGAGGTCTATGACTGGTTTTTCCTTTCATGGGTATAATGTAGCATTTCCCACATGAAACAAGTAACTGAAAACCAAGACAGTATAATGGGAAGTATTGGACAATTTCTTAAATTTTAGCAGTATCAGAAGGTGCACTAATGGGGCAGAACATCCAGAGACCTAGGTTCTAGCCCAAGTTCTATCACTAAATAGCACTCTAACCTCAGACAAGTCACTTTCCCTCTCTGTGCTATCATTTCCCCAATCTATAAAATATATAGGTAGAAACAGATGCCTTATAATGTTACTTTTGGCTTTAAGGTTGCATAACATCTATGAGGACAGGGACCCAGGGCCTGGCAACTCATGAGTGTTGGACAAAACTTTTTGAATTAAGAAAAAAGGGGGCATTTAAATGTGATCAAACTATAGACAATGTGGCTTCCCACAAAGTAGAAAGAGCATTAGTGGATGAACACAGAGAGTCTGAAGATGATGAAAATTGAAATGCAAGTCCTTGTACTGAAATGAAATTTCTATGGGGACTCAAGTCCTGTCTATCAAAATTCAGTGGCATATCCACAATACATGAAAAAAATAGCTCCCTGACCAAAAGGTGTAATGAATTAAAGAGAAAAGTCTTCCCTAAAGCATTTGGGGCAAGGTTCTGCCACGTGATTAGGATTAGCATATCCTGTATAAAATTAGGCATTTCCTTGGTAATATTTAGTTAACACTTTCAGACCTGGGGGCACCATATAGTTCACAAGAATGATATTTTATTTAATCCTATTAAATGTCCCCTCAGATGTCACTAAATTATTTCTGGGGAATTTTTCAATCAATCTTCAGTCTAAAAATAGTTTTGTATAATCTAAAACCACTTACTCAAACTTTCCTTTCCTCCCTCCACCGACAATTTATAGTCAACTACAATAACAACAATAAGCATTTTGATTACTAATTACCAAAATTGTTATTGCAGCTATAATTCATAGAATATTTATCATGTGCCATATATGATTCTGAGCATATTTGATAAGTCATTTTATGTAATGCTCCCGATGATCCTATGAATTTGTTATCACTGTCACCATTTTACAGATGAGCAAATGAAGCTGAGGAAGGTTAAATAATTTGCCCAAGGTATTCATAGTTCATGAGCATGGGCAACAGATCTAGTCATAAATCCTACCCTAACTGACTAAAAAGTCCACGCTTTTAACCATAATGCCGTGCTGTTCAATAAAACATTGGTGTTGGACTATTATTCTTTCAATAAGTGTTCATTGAATACTAACTGCTGAACATGGTGCTATGTGTGAGAATGAAAATAGTGCGCAAGATATACATTGGCAGAGAAGAAAATGAAGCAATAGCAGTATGATAACTGCTATGATGATGAATGAAGAGGTTGAGGGAGATCACAGAGCAAATGTCTTAAATGGAAGAAACACCAAAACTCACATCTTGGTTGGATACATCTGCCTCATTTTTGTGTCTGCATAAGTTTCTACAGAGACTAATGAATTAAACTGGTCACACATGCACAGGTGGATTTCCTTAAGCTATAATTTTCATTAGATCATGAACATCTGCCTGCCCCTTAGGATGTCACTGGATACTATCCTTCTGCTAGACAGTTTCTGCACGTACAGCTAATGAAATAGAGACTTTGGCAACTATTTCTTCTCTTGGAAAAACCTAGTAACTTTATCTACAAAAATTAGTGGTGGTGGACACACCTCATCAACAAGGGGACCTGCATAATGAACATTTGTACACCTAACCCTGAATTGTACCCCACATATTTAAAATTAAAAAATTAAAAACTAGCAGAAAATGCATATGAACCTGAATGAATTTATTCTCTCAATTAAGTTATCAGACTAAGTTTCATAAGTGTTAGCAAAATCACAGGAAGCTTCAAAAAGACAAGGGCAAGATAGATAGATGATTCTCGTTGGTGATACCAGAAGAATTTAATGATAAATATTCCTTTCTAATTTCATTTAGAGGCTTGAAATGCCCATTTCCATTGATATATAAGCAGGTTTTTTTTTTTTTGGCTACTTGGCTCATGAATTTAAGAAGACAGACCCTATCTTGGAATCATAATAAAAATTATAATAATGGCTACAATTCTTGAACATAATGTGTGTCAAGCATTGTACAATATACTTTATAAGTGTTATCCCACTTGATCCTCACAATTAACATTTATCACCCTCATCTTGCAGATAAGAAAATTGAAATTCAAAGACGTGAGGTGCTTTACCCAGGATTCTGGATCTGAACTCAAAGAGTTAGAATATTGAGCCCAGAGTCTTAACCACTGAAGGCAGTGGCAAGCACTGGTAAAGTACTCAGCACAGGTCCTGCACTTAGAAATCTGATGAGCATCACACACATCAGAAATCTGCATTTTGTATATAAGATTAGACACATCATTGAATACCAGCTTTAGGATAGCTGAAAAGGCAAATTTCAGCACATCTCTCTCTCATGCACCTTTTGCTTTTGGTTCATTCCCTCACCATATTTTACCCAGCCTGAACTCTGGGATTCATGCTGTTTCCCAAGACACTCATCTTCGCTGATTCCTTTCTTTCTAGGGCTGCTGTGATACAGCCCTCACCACCATTTATTAGAGATCGGCAACCTTGTTTAAATAAAACACAAAATTGCTCATAAGAAGGAGATACAAAAACCAAAGGACAGTGTTGAGAAACTGGTACCACCATTTCCCGCCCACCTGATCTTCCTTACAGAACGCGGTTCTTCACTCTAAGGCTGCTGTATATGAATTGCAAAGAATCAAATGCAACTTTTTGTATTTATAAGGACTTGCATTTGGGGGGTAGAGGAAGTAAAGAATATAGCTTTTATCGGATTCAAAAATTGGAGGAAAGCATAAAGAGGAAAGCCTCTTTTTGTTTAAATAAATGTTTAAATCTGTTCTAGAAATCTGGAGAACTTTTGTCATATATACAGTAGCCCCTGCTATTTTCTCTTCTTCAGTCCCAATCACAATTCTGGCCCAACTCCTAAGGCACTCCCTCCCCCTACAGCCCTCAGACAGTCTCTTTCCTGACTCTTGTCCTGCTTACTTTCCTGCCAGTATTTGCTGATAATTTTCAGGGACAAGCTCTGTCTGTGGCAATCAAGGGGATGGAGAAAAGTGACTGAATTCACAATTCTCCAGCCCCACGTGGCATGCCAGCTGCAGTCTGTGCAGGCATATTACAGCAAAAGCTGTGTTATCTGGCACTTCCCCAACAGGAAAGAACTGGAAACCAGCATTTCTAAAATGCCCTAATACAAATCTCCAATCTAGTAACTGAAATTGATGCCATTGAAATTCAGCTACAGTGACACAACACTTTGAAAGAGGCCTGATCAAAATGCAAAGCTAAAAGTTGTCTCTGATGTCTTGAGCTAAGCAGCATAAACCCAGCAGGCAGAAGAAAATCTATCCCTGAAACTTTACACAGATTGAAATAAAACAAAAACAAAAATCAGGAGAAGGTAAAGGTATTTCAAAATACTAAATGAGAGTGAGAACTAAGAAACTATAGGTAGTCGCAAAAAATTCTTAGTCTTTAACATGACTATGTGGAAATGTGGAAACCTGTGTAACATAACATTAAGTACAAAAAACAAGACATGCAATTGTTATGATCACAACTGTAGAAATGTGTATGCATGTGGGAAAAGATTGGAAATGGATATATGAGAGAAAAATCATCCTTAATTTTCAGGCGCTAAGACTCAGAACCATTGTTTTCCTTTTTTAAATGTATGTAATGTCATTGGTATAGTGTACTTCCTATTTAAGGAAAGAAAGAGGCAATATTCCCCACTAAAAAAAGAAGTACTGTCGGACTCGGTGGTTCAGCCTGTAATCCCACGCCTTTGGGTGGCTGAGGTGAGTGGATTGCCTGAGCCCACAGGTTCGAGACCCGCCTGGGCAGCGAGACCTCATCTCTACAATAAATCAAAAAATCACCCGGGCGTGGTAGTGCATGCCTGTATTTCCAGCTGCTCGGAAGGCTGAGGCGGAAAGATTGCCAGAGCCCAGCAGGTCGAGGCTGCGGTGGCCGGGAGCGGCCACTGCACTCCAGTCTGGGTGACAGAGTGAGACTCCAACTCAAAAAAAAATTAAAAATTAAAAATTAAAAAAAATTTAAAAAGAAGTACTAAAAATGATTAAACTTCAGGAGGCAATTTATAGAAAAGTACACCTAAAGTTGCTTCTAAATCATTAAGCCGACTATATCTAAAGACTAAATCTATTTTTCCTACCAAAACTGCTATACTTAAAATATTGAAAGCACAGAAGTAAAAAAAAATGTTTGCCAAGTTCTTGGGATATTTAACCCAATTAAAAATATTTATGGGGCTTGACATATAATTAGCTATGTGAAATGACAGAGAAGTAGATTTAAATGGTGAATATTTGCCAGCTCTCCCCCATTGGAGCCATTCACGTGAGTGTCTCCCTGACTACTGCCTGCCTCCAGACCCTCCTTCAGTGCAGTGTTGGTTATGCTTTCCTGTTCCTGCTTCTCAAAAACTGCCTGTAGCTTTCCATTTGCCACATGGTAATCCCTTAGTAAATTTAAGTGGTAGTCAATGGGATACTTAAAAATTTACTAAAAACCATACCCCTACACTCATTGTCCCTATTTACTAGCCTTCCAGCTCAGTACTCGGGACACTGAAAATAGAAACTGTTACATGGCAAGCTTAGGTTATCAAGGTTCAGTGCCCAGGCCCTCTTTATTTCCCTCTAAACTCTATGTATGCAATTCAGGTCATGACCAGGAGGTTAATAGTTGCCTGGGCTTATTTATAGCCAAGGCTCCTCACAGGGATGGCAAATGAACCTGAGACTGCAATCAACTTATGCTTTTTACATAAGACATATAACAAGTTAATTATTATACTTTGTTACTGGGAAAAACTCTAGTTACTCAACATACCAGGTGATAAATTTCTAGTAACATTTACAAAAGTATAAATGTTTAATCTAGTCCTTGATTGATATCACCTGACTTTGGTAAAATAATTACTCCTGAATCTTAGTCAATAGATGTGTCTTGTATCTCTCAGCCTCAGTTACCTTACCTGGAAAATTACTATGTTGTTACCTGCACCAAACAGAGTACATAGAACCAAGTGATCTGAGGTCCCATCTAACTCTAAAGTATGGAGCAGTGTAAGACAGAGCACAACCAGGTTTTTAAATAGTTACACAGTGATTTATCCAAATAAGGGCTTAATATTTATTTACTCGAATTTTTGATGATGAGAGAGAACAAATCCAATTAAAAATATCCCTTACTTGCAAGAGCTCTGCTAGCAAGGTCACATGTAGATTGGAAGCATTTAGTATTGACTTTAGACTTTAGACTTTTTCCTGTTAGATTCTGGCCTCAAGAGAATTGTCAAATTTTGCAAAATGTTCTCATGATCTATACAATATAATTTCTAAAGATACAATAAAATATGCTTCTCTCTCCCTCTTCCTTCAACAAAAATAACATTATATAACATTGACTGTAATATCACACATACAAAAAAATGGGTTAAACCCTTTTTGCCAAGGAATGGGTGATAATGTAAATAGCTTCCATGGAAGACACCCAACCCCAGGGAGAAAACCTGCATCACATATCTGCAGGTTTCCATTACCATGTTAAACTTCAAGCTACTGAATGTAGAGTTCCATTGAGAGACCATGTGTTAAGCTTTTAAGAAAAAATGAAATCTGCAAAGTTTATCTCAGGAGAAATATCATGTCTGTCATTTCTGTGATTGATCATAGGCACCAACTTACTGCTTTTGGCTACTAATTTTGCTATTACTATTTGTCTAGCAAGTTTATGTTATTCAAAACCATGAGTCTGTTTCTCTTCCTCTAATATGAATACTTCCTCTTTTAAAAAATAGGAGAAGTGGTGATTATCACCAATAATTCAATGGATAGGCTGATGTGCATTGAGAATATGTTCCTATACCTGGTGGTAGGTAAATCAACCACATTTTGAAGAAAGCTTTTCTTTTGGGTTTTTTTTTTGAATCAGTATTTTTTAATATGATATGGTGGGGTACAGTTAAGGGTTAGGTATACAAATATGCTTCATTCAGTCCCCCTTGTTGGGTTTTTTAAAAAGGGTATATGCTATATGATGTGTCTTACAGCATGTATCAATAAAAATTTTAATTTACAACTATAATATTCTATTTAGCTTCCACCAATATCTTCAAATAATAGGTATTCAATAAACTCACTCAATATCTTTTTGTTAAGAATCTTCTATTGGGCAACCCTCTTTCAGGTCCCCTACCACTGGGGAGCATTTTTGTCTTTTTAATAAACTCCCGCTTTCTCGAAAAAAAAAGAACCTACTATTTCCAAACATGCAATGCTTACATATATGTTGGAATATGGAAGTTCATTTCCATACACACACACCCCCATCCCACATTCTGCTCACTAGTTTCTCAATGCCTAATAAATGTAAACCAGGGATTACAAAGAGGCAGCCCATAGGTCAAAATCAGTCCACAGACATCTTTTGTTTTCCAAATACCTAGATAGTACTACTTTAAAATGTAAACAATTGCCAATATTTAACACGAGGGAAATTGTCTTGAAAAATCTGTACCTCTGGCCTCACAGGATTACATGGTCAGGAGCTGCAAAGTAGTTGCCCTCTTTGAATGGGGAATGTGTTCCTCAGTCTGCCAACCTCTGCCAGACCTACTTCACTCACTTATGCTCCCTGCCAGGCCCCTATACACTGCTGAGTTTGTGCATCCTAATGTAAACATGGTAAGTCATTTTTATGACAAATTCTTTCTATCTCTTCAGTGCACCTGCCTTGGAAATTGACAATCAGGCAACTGAGTACTTTTGCCTCCATCAAACCATTTAAAAAAAAGTCCCTAGAAATACTCTTTGATGTGACCTATCCCAAAGGCATTTGCACTTTTCAGTAGTCATTATCTTAGCCTAGATCCTTCTCCTCTTTCACCCGGATGACTAGAGAAATCTATTGTTCTTCCTGTCATCTAAACCCTTCAAGTATTTTTCAAAACTGCTATCTAAGTTTATTTTTGAAAGCAAACCTGATTCTGCCTCTATCCTATTGAAAATTTTTGCTGGCTAGCTCAGCTAGCTACATTTGGATAGAATAAAAACCAAACCCCTCAACACAGCAAACATATGTAGCAGGTATGAATTTTAACAGCCTTCATTTTGGAGTCTGTACAAATGTAAGTTTGTTGTTTCACAACAGCTGAATCACCCTTTAGAGGCCATATTCCACCAGAAAGAAAAAAAATCAATTTAGCTGATTTCGGGTAAGTTCAGTTACTTTTGGATTTTCTCAGTCATTTTAGGTTTAAACACCTGATTCAAGATCTTCCCCTTTCTATGCTTCTCCACTTTGTTCTGGGCTTGATCTAAGTCCAAGGGGCTTACAAATCTTCATGACGTGGGGCCACAAGGATGCAAGGTCCAGACCTGTATCTATCCTCTATCAAACGTGGGATACATAATCCTAGTCAAGTTGTTAACTGTCATCCCCTCTCTACGAGGACTGACAATTAAGTTCGTGAACTCATCCTAGAAACAGTGCTACATAACCTCTTTACTGAATATCACTATGGTCACCTTTGAAGTACTCCCCTCGGGAAGCTATGCACTAACACCAGCACCTGGTTCACCTGTCAGAGCAATTTTGGAACTCTTTTTCTGGAGTGGCCATCAGAACTGTAGTTGCATTACCCTTGATGTCCTGAATATCATCAACAGGTCTTCCTTTCAATATTTCCTTTATCTCTGGGTAAAGAAAAAAGTCATTATGGGCCGGATCTGGTGAGTAGGAAGTGTATTCCAGTACATTTATTTGTTAACTAGCTAAAACATCCCTCACATATAGTGCTGTGTGAGCTGGTGCACTGTCATGATACAAGAGCTCCTTTGAGACCACTTTTTCACACACCTTTCTCAGGCCAAGATTTTCAGTTAAGATTTTCCTAACTGTTTCTCTATCAATGTTTATTTGTTCTGCGACGCTTCTCACAGTCAGCCAATAATTTTGACACACAATTCGACAAATTTTTGCAATGTTTTTGTCAGTTCTGCTTGTTAATGACCATCCTGACCTCCCTCTTTATCAATGATATTTTCTCTCCCCCCAGAAAAACATTTAATCCATTTGTACACTGCCATTTTCTTCATGGCATTATCCCCATAAACATGGACTAACATGTCCCTGATTTCAGTTCCACTTTTGCCATGTTTAACAAGAAATTTAATGTTTGTTCATTGTTCTAATTCAGGCTCTGGCATTCTCACAATAGCACACAAAAACATATAACAATAATGAATGTCACTCAGCAAGACACTACCACATGTCAATATGTACACAGCTGTGAGACTCTGCTATACCAAGGTTATAAAATCTTACGAAGTTGTTTACACAGTACTGCCAAAGTAAGCGCATGGCGGCAGGTTTGCAAACTTAATTGTCAGACCTCATATGCTAGCATCTGCTGACTTAGAAATCTTCCCATCTGGCCCCAGGTCCTGTGGTTCAAGATTCTTTCCAATTCAGTGACCCCTTGCCATGACTGACAGGCCCCTCCAGGTCTGTGTGTTCTCAATAGTCCATAGGAAAACTACTGACTGCTTCTCACTCCTGGTCCTACTTAAAAACATTTGCTATGCATTTTAAACCACTTGCTCAGTGTCTGCCTTCCTCACTAAGAGAATAGTGCTGAGTTTTGAGGATATCGTCACTGATATGTCCTCAAAACTTAGCATTGTGCTTTGCTCACAAAGTGGTTGCTGAAGGAATAAAAGTTTCCTTAACCTGGCTTCCCCAGCCCTTCTGGCTCCATCGACACACACACACATACACAACATACACGTGGACACAAACATGGACACTGAAGTACAGTGGGCTATGAAAGTACTTAATAAATTACTAATAATCTGAGTTTATCAGGTCTGTCTGAAGAAGTGATATTTAAGTACTGTAAATATGGCACATCTAACCCCATCCATTCCCCTCTCAAGTAAACTCACATGCATATTAACATATAAGCAAACACAGGCACTTCATTTCAAAGTGTCTTCCAAGTGCCTGGATTTTTTTCAGAGATGTATCAGGGTTGGCTATGAAGAAATAAAGGGAGCTTCAAGGGAACAGGGATCTAGGTTCCTAGTAGGCAGAATAATGACTCCCCAAGATGTCTACATCCTAATTTTCAGAACCTGTGAATATGTTACCTTACATGGCAAAAAGTTATTGCAAATGTGATTAAGGTTAAGGATCTTGAGGAGTTTACCTGGATTATCCCAGTGGGCTCAATCACATAGGTCCTTGACCTGAACATTACTCATAATAGCACAAGGAAGGGATTGGCAGTCATTGCTAGGGAAGGAAGGAAGTCGGGGGAAGTAACAACATAAAGACTATCTGGTCCTAAACCAGGGGAAGTGAGGACCAGTTGAAAGCCCAAACTTCACTTGCATGTAGAATACTTATGTACCTAATTCTGACTTGTACCCCACATCTTTAAAATAAAGTATAAAAAAAGAAAGTGTAAAACCTTTCCCAGTTGTGATCAGAGAGGCATAATGACAGAAGAAATGTCAGAGAGATATGATGTTGACGGTTTTAAAGATGAAGGAAGGAGGCCACGGGCCAAGGAAGGGAGGCAGGCTCTAGAATTCAGAAAAGGCAAAGAAACAGATTCTCCCTTAAAGCTTCCAGAAAAACACAGCCCTGATGACACCTTGATTTCAGCCCAGTGACTTCCAGAGCTGTAAGATAATACATGTATGTTGTTTTATGTATGTATGCATGTAAGTTTATGGCCGTTTGCTATGGCAGCTGTAGAAAACTACTATAGCTGCCCATTACCCACCTACTCTGCTGCTTCAAACAGAGCAGTTCTGCATTTATATCTTTTCCCTACTGGGGTTCTGCAGAAAAGTTCATTTGAAGCCAGGGTTCCATGATGACCTGTCTCATTCCCTCAGACATGCCTTATCACCTTTCTTCTTGCTGTAGCCCCTATCTGGATTCCTTACCCCAAGTCATTCAGGTTCACACAGCATTCTTCCAGTCATCCTTCAAGAACTGACTCTGATGCCATTTTTTCTCTGTCTCCAACATCCCTACCCTATTCTACCCCAGGCAGAATTAATTGTTCTTTTCTCTCAGTTTCTATTATGCTTATACATGATTTTCTTATTGAACTCACTACAATTCCTCAAGGACAAGGACCATGTCTCACCTACATCTTTTTAACAAAGCATCTAGCTGAGTGTCTGACACATAGTAGATACTTCTTCTCTGACCACTGTGTCTAAGCGAACCCCTGTTTACCATATTTTCAGTCACAGTCCTCGTTTATTTCTTTCATAGCACTTAAATAACCTGCAATTCTGTATTTATTTCTGTATTTACTGTCTGTCTTCCTCTCTAGATTAAGTTTGAAAGTACATTTCAGCCCTGTTTACCATGGTATCTGTAGCATCTGATACAGTGCCTGTCGCAGTGTAGACTCTTAATGAGTACTTCGGGAATAAATAAATTGTTGAATGTGTGAGTTTGTTTAATTTAATTGGTATCAGTGAGAATGGGATCTATTTGCAGAGCTAGCCCTAAGCATAGCTGTTAAGAATCAATCGTAGAAAGGGGCCTGCAGCAAAGGAATTCAGATATAGTGTCCAGCCACCCACTCTAAACTCACAGAAGCCAACCCCACTGCTGCTGAGAGGAATAGCCAGGCCTCATCTCACTGAAGCAGCTGCTCGCTCCCAAGAGAGTGAATAAATGGAGTCCTGACACATAGCTCTGAAAGGTTGCCAACTTCCAATACAACTTGTCACTGTGTGTTGAAGGCATTTACTTGAGAATAATTAGTAGCACTTCTGTGCATCAAAAGTGACCAAATCCATAGCATCCCTATTGAGATTGATGACTTTCTTTTCCAAAACTCATCAGAGAAGATGTTTTCAATTTCAGTGGTAATATCAATATGCTGAGCAAACACCCATATTGCATATTGGGTGACTTTTATTAAGTATGCTGGCCTGGTAACTAATGAGTTGCCACAGATAAAGTGTTCATATCTACTAATTAGAAAATCCTAGTCAGAAATGTGTTCTCTTTGAAGTTGTTTTATAATGCAGACACACCTAAGTGTTTCACACAGATAACTTTTCTGAGTTTGTTTGTTTTTCTTCAACCAAGGCCAGCCTCACAAGAAGGCAAGATACATAGCAACCTATATAGTGTGATTTAAGAAACAGCACGAAAATATGCACTCAAAAATACTTCTCCCACTGTTAGTGAGTTACAAGTTCACCACTTAACAATCACTTTCCTAGATTACAGTCATGTACCACCCTACCCAGTTAAAATTCAAATATCTGGAAAAGGAAGCTCTAGTCTCTAACTATGAATAAGATGACATGATTCTTGATTTGGAATAGTCTTTATATGGAATAAAGAAAGGAAAACATAGGAGTTGGAAGAAATGTGTGAATGTTTTTGTATGTTATGGGATGGGGAGGAGTTTGAGTTGTGTACCACATCCAAAGAAGAGAAGTATGGGAGTGGAGATGGGTGTGAGGGAACTCTGCAGTGGGGGTGGGGTATCACTACTAGTGAACTTGCCTAATCTCAACCTGCCCTAAGAACACCAGGCTTGAACATTTCTTGCCTTTAATATGTTTGTCACATAATAATGTCTTCTCTGGGAAAATGAAAACTCTCTTTCTGAAATGGGTCTCCCATGATCGACAGTGCTTAGGCCAAGGTCATCCTTCAAAAATGTTGTAAAGTTGATCTCGTTTTCTTAAGTTTCCCCAGCAGCCCTTTTCTAGGCTCTCTCTCCTAAGCAGGGTTATTTTTCCTCTTCTTACTTGAACTCTTAGGAAATGATTTAAAGGCTCTGGAATCAGTCATTTGCTTGACTTTCTTTGTGATTGTGGGATAAAAGAACTTTATGTCTATCAAAGAGATGTGAGACATCAGGGAATTTGGGGGAGGAAAATTTGGGATAAGAATGAGGATTTAGGTAGATGAAAAGCTTGCCCAAAATTCCTGAAATTGGGCAGTCATTACCTTAATCCAGTGATCAACTTAAGCATCACTAATAATGGAACAATTTTCTGAAGTGATGCAAAAGAGTACCCAACTTCGCCTATAGGAGGATCACGTGAGCCCAGGAGTTTAAGATCAGTCAGGGCAACATACCAAGACTTCTTCTCTACAAAAAACTCAAAAAATTTTCCTGGCATGGTGAGCGCGCTTGTAGTCCCAGTTACTCAGGAGGCCAAGACTGCAGTGAGCTGTGATGGTTGACAAAGTGAGATTCCAACTCAAAAAAAAAGTTTGTCTTGAATCTTAGATCTGATTGAATCTTACATCTGATTGTCAGTTTACAAGAAATAAAGGAGATAGAGAAATAAGATAACACTTCAAGGAAGCCTAAAAAACGACCGGCCTAGTCTCTTCAGAAGTTCTTACAATGAAAAAGGCATTGCTCTAGATTAAAGGATAAGTATCATAACAATCAGGTCCAAGATATGATCTTGGATTAAATCTTGGCTTGGACAAACAAACAAATGTAAGGAAAATTTTGAGGACCATTAAGATTTGAATATGCATATTACCAAAGAGTATGGTCTCCAACACCTGGCCTCAAGTGATTCTCCCACCTCAGCCTCCCAAAGTGCTAGAATTACAGGCATGAGCCACTATACTCAGCTTAACATACCACCACTTATATCTCTGTGCAGGGTGAAAAATGAGACACTCTATTTATCTAATAGTAGTTTAACTACACCAATGATGTGTTCAGCTATACTGACAATTAATAGAATTTAAGGGGCAGAATATTAAAACTCAGAGTTCATGAACTACTATTTGAAGATGTGTGCTTTGGAAAACAAGAAGCAAAGACTAGATTGATGGTCAGTGTTACTGAAGTACAAAGGTACAATCAGGTAAAAGTTTTTAAGACTCACTAAAGGATGAATGGTATAAAGCTAAGGTTATAAGTCCATGAAGCCTACCAGAATCCTGTGTTTGAATCCCAGTTTGATTACTTCTAAGCTGTGTTCTCAGGGCAGGTAATTAATTTTTGGAACCTTAGTTTTCTCAGTTATAAATAATATGCATATTTGCCTCATAGGGTCACTTTGTGGATTAAATGAGATAATGCATATGAAGTGTTTAGGGCCTGAGACATATTCAGCACTCAATAAATGGGAGCCATTTTTTTCTTATCTCTAAATCAATGGCTTTTAAACACTGGTTCATTGATGGATTTTAGGGAATTCATAATATCTGAGAAATTAAATGTAAAGTTTTGTGAACTCTCATTTTGACAGGATCCTTAGTTTTTATCAGATTGTTGGAAGTCCACAACTTTCTCAAATGTTTAACACTCACTGCTCAAAAGGCATTTTCTTAATTCATCACTTCCAGATATGTGATGTGACTGTGTTGACTATGGAGATAGATTGCCACAAATCATATGTGTCGTGTCAAAATGTTATCATCACCTCTCCTAACAACCCTGGTTTTGCTGAGTATCAGCAGCCAAAAGAAAACAAAGAGACTTATGAAATATAGGTCAGAGAGAGGCCTGTTCTTGAGCTCAGGTCCAGCAAGATTGTACACAAAGGGCAGTAATACCTTTTTTTTTCCTGTCTAACCCTTGTTGGCTTCAGAGAGTGTGGCCCTGTTATAATATTGTTAAAGGTCAGCTTATGCATTACAGGTATCAGGCCTAGCTACATCATTAGAGAGACCACTGATGGCCAAGAAGATGACATTATGCTTGTTTGGAATGTGCACACTACCCAGAAGACTTTGCCTTCCTGAAAATCTAACTAAAATTTTAAAGTTTCTTGGAAATAATAATTCAAGCAACACAATTTTAATCTGGCCTTGCTTCTGCAGAACTGCTGCTAAAACCTCCTACAGTCAAATCCCTGCAGAGTCTGCAAATTTGTCAGAAGGAAGACATGTCTACAATCAACGATTAATCCTATTGACCATGATTAACACTTCCATACTCCAGCCTATCAGTTCTGAATGCTATGTCATGATTCCACCTGTCACTACACATCCCTCAGAGGATTACAGTCTCGTTCAAATCTCCTTTCAGAGGAGTTATAAGAATCTGACACATAGGTCACATCCATTTTAAAGATGTTACATTTCTCACCTCAGCTAGAGCTTTTTCATCTATCATGTGATTCTACTTTATATTTGCAATGGCCTGGTCTCATATAATTACGTGTGGACACAAGTATAGAAATGGTGTTCAGATGGTATGTCCTCATGGTAACTGAACAAAATGTCAAAAACAACCTATCCCTGGACATACACAGGATGTGACCTTGGACAAGTTACCCATCCATTCAACAAGTACTTAATGTGTACCTACCACGTTCCAGTCAGTACACAAAGTTCAGAGAATGCATACTAAAGATACTCTTCCCATCCTCAAAGAACTTACAGTCTAGACACGTGCACACACAGAATTTCAGTACAGTCTAATAGAAGATAATTACAATAGAAGTAATTATGGGATATTATGGAAACAGAGAAGGCTTCTTAAAAGAAGGGGTATCTAAACTAGAAGTTACCTAGGCCCAGTGTATATATGGTGGAGTGGTCCAAATAAAGGGAATAGCAGGTGCAAAGCCTCAGAGGTAAGAGAAAGTGCACTGCATTTATGGAACTGCAAGTTATTCCATGACTGGTCTGTGGAGGTCAAGAGAAGAATTTCAACAGCAGTGGCTGAATTAAGAATAAGTCAGATCATGAAGGGTCTTAGAAGCTGTACTCAGGTGTTTACATGATCTAAAAGGTATGAGGAACCAGTAAAGAGTTGTAAGCTATGGCAATATTATAGAAATTAGGCTTTATAAAGATAACACCAGTTGCAATGTAAAAAATTAAGGCAAAATTTAAAGAAGGACACCAATTTGAAGGCTACTTCAGTGATCTACGTGAGAGCTGCTGGTACTCCAAACTCACTCTCTAATATTGTAATGAATGTTGTACCACACCATCCAGAGCCCCACTTCAGGATAAAGACACTTATTCTCCCCAGTTGCTGGAATATTGGCTGCTCGTGTCTTATAGCTGAATTCTTCTCCAGAAATTGCCTGCAGCCAAAGAAAGCTGACTTGCTCAGCGTTATAGTCCCACTCCATGGGCAGCCAACATGCAATAACTGTGCAGTGCAGGCACTCAAAGGCCTGTACCCAGCCCTTACCTCAACTAAATACGAGACTCCAAAGGGCCATCTCAGATCATGAGCTCCTGATTGAGACTACATCAATATTTAGTTGCTCTTTTCCTCCAATCCTGCTTCACTCACTTCCTTACAGCTTGTTCCTGAGAATGCTCCCCAAGAAATTTTCTGCATGCAAACCTCTGTCTTGGTTTGTTTCAAAGGACCAAATCAAAGACAGAACCTCAGTAGTTCTCATCTGTAAAATGAGAGGGTGGATTGGATGCTTACTAAAAACACGTCCTGTTTGTTCTACCATGCCATGGACTTTGAGATTCTTTGACAATCCCTGCAGCTGTTTCAAAACAGCATGAAATAGATATGACAGATGCTTAATTTTAGCAATCCCAGCAGGACTCACCACAGTAATTAGAAATGTTTCACAAACAGACCACCCACAAATCTTGCACCCAGTTGGGATTGACATTGTCTACTCTTATAAGATATAAAATTCTTTATGGTTTCCATGCCAAAGTTTGCTTATTATAAAAAATACTGCTGCTCCCTGTGGACCAGCAGGAAACAGTGTTGCTATCTTTTGCTGATACCAGAACTAAAAGCAGTAAGTCTAGCACTTTTCTAAATGTACTGCAAAGCTAAATATATGATTAATATATCAAGTTGAATATTGCTGCTATGACTCTCTCCTCCCCCTTCAAAAAAGTTCCTCAGCAAAATGAAATTGAAATGCAGAATTCTTTTGTGAGCTATTATAGCTATACCTCACTGCTATCAATGATGATCCATTCCTAAACTCTAAATCAAGTGATTCTGACCATCTCAGCACAGTGGTTTTATATAGACTTTCCATGATTTATAAAAGGTATTTTCCTACAAAGAACTTTTTAAAAACATGTACTTACAAAGTGTGGTTCCGTTCTTAGAATCTGAGCACTTCAAAGAACTTCCAACATCTAGACCTGTAGTTTTTAACCTAGTCTGTGGAACCATGTGCTTCAGGGAGTCTGTGAAACCCTCAAGTTGTGTGCAAAATTTTGTGGAGAGGTGCCATAGCTTTTATTAGAGTATATATTCTAATACATAGAAGGTTCATGGTCCCTGAAAGGTTAAGAACCATTATCTACACACCAACCATCTTATTTCATACTTGATTAAATGAAGGCTTAGAGAATATATGTTTCGATGACTTATCCAAGGTCAACTAGTTTGTTTAGTAGCTTCCTGGCACTAGAACTCTTGTTTGCTTCCTTTCAGTCCAGTGATCTTTCTGCTACACTAGGCTTTGAAGGCATTTCAAATCAAGGGGCACCATTCTTGGTACATTATAATTTCCTCCCTATCACACCAACACTTTCTTACAGAAAAGAAAATGTTTCCTCAAAGGAAACCAAAGCCTTCTGCTAGGCTCGGTAACTTTTATAATACCTCTTATTTATCTAGCATTTTATAGTTTTCAAAGTACTTTCACACACACGGTTACATTTGATATGTGCCTTGAAACCCTTTCAAGGTAAGAAACTAGGAATTAAAAGCATAGGCTCCGGAACCGGGCTGCCCTAGGATGGAACCTCATCTCTGCTGTGACTAGCTGGGGCACTCTGAGCAAGCTATCTAGCTCTTTGTGCCTCAGTTGTCTCATCTGTAAAATAAGAATAATAATTGTGTTTACAGTGTGTTCATGATGTAGATAAAAAGTGAGTTAATACATGAAAATCACAGATAGTGGGGCCGACCACAGAGTATACATTTAATAAATAGTAGCTGTTATCATTATCACTATTTTATAGTTTCCAATGAAGGAACTGAGAAACAATAATATTAGTAGAAATAATTATAATGTTCAAATATGCCCTGTGAATAACAGATCTAGGACTCAAGGTGCTTTAACCCCAAGTTAAAAATAATTCAACTTACAACATGTATAAGTCTGAATATAAATACAATAACCATAAAGCAGTCAACATCCCAATGATTAAAACCACTATTAATTTATTTATATACAGTAATAAGTTAGACATCATCATCATTGGGTACCCAAGTATGAAATTCCAAATCTGTTCTTTGAATCACCTATTTCTTATTTTTAAATGCATAGAAAAGAAAATCAAATTAACTCATTGAATGTGCTATGTCTAAACTTTTTTTTTAAGCCATATTTGGCATGCTCCTTGAAAATTATATTTTTTAATTTAAAAGATCTGTTGGGTATGGTCACTTATTTGGGTGAATTTGTTTTAAAGAAAATAATATGCAATATTTAAAACTCTGACCAAGAAGAAGGCATGTGACCTTAGAAATGCTTTTGATAAGCTCAAAAAAGCCCAAGTCACATCCTCAAACGATCATTATGGCCTGTACTCATGGTGTGCTCAAAATGAGCAAAACCCCAGACAGCAAGAGCTGGAGTGCTCTTGCCTCCTGGCTAGAAGAACAGGAAGCCTCAGTCATCTCTCTTTCAATTGTTCAGTGGCCACTTCAGGTGCACTAACTAGGAGCTCCCAAATGCACTTGGACTGAAGGAGCCTTTTAAATGAGTTTCTCAATTACCATAAAGCACTTTATAAACTTCTCTACCAAAGTCCCTTTATACTTGGAAGCCCAGGTGAACCGAATTGTGTGAAAAAGCATCTCCTTTTTGCAAGAACATTCCTGAGAGCCATGGGCATGTTCTTCAGAGATAGATTAGTAAGCGAGTTATAACATGCAAGACTGGGAGAAGCCTGCAGCCCTTTTCTTTGAACAAACTCACCCGTTTTCTTGCCTTAAAACTTTCCATTTATAATATTTTTAAAGATCACCCACTCTTGGTCCCAATCAACTGAAGCCCCATCGAAACTGAAAAAAAGGGTAGCATTACAAATCTAAGACTTTTTTACCTTTATTTTCCTCTCTTGTAAAACCACCCTTTTTTTCCAATGTCATGAAAACCTGTGATATCTATTAGTTGCTTTCAATAGTGACTTTGAGGCTTCCCAATGACAGAGAATTCCAAGTGAAGCCATTTTTAGCAGCAAAGAATCTAATCCTGATTCTTCTTTTATGTAAATTCAAAGCTGCATAGAACAATGTGTTTACCAGAAGCTGAGAAAGAAGTTATGCTTACACTACTGGAATCCAGAACAGGAGGATGCTGAAGCTGGGGTCAGATCCTGGGCATAAGATTACACTAAAAGACCTTGGCTGGGCTTCAAGCCTACCAACAGATGGGTAAACCTCCTCTTCTACCTGCAGTTAGCTGCAACCCACACTCCAAGACTAGCCCTGGATCAAGGCGGAAAGGCAGTGTAGTATAATGAGAAGCATCTAGGATCTGAGTTCTAATGCTAGTTCTATTTCAATTTAGCTGTATGACCTTAGGTAAATTACTTCTTTCCAGGACTATTTTCTCTTCTATAACATAATAAGGATTGAAGAAAATAATCATTTTTGCCAATTATCACATGCTAAGATAAACAGCTAAACCAGTAACTTAACATCTAGTTTGTTGTATTCCGATTTCATTTGAACTCAAAATTTCATTTGAGATCCCAACATTCCAGTAATCATGTCTGTATCTTGTATCTCTGTACACAAATCCTTACCTAGAAATAAAATTCTCACCGTGATTTAATATCAGGCCTCCTGGATCCCCAGGCTACATGAGTGGGCTCAATTGTTATGCGGACTATTCTGCCAGCCATCCTTCTAACTTCCTCATACCAGATGCTGGCTACTTCAACCTCCATTGACCACCTGCCACACACCAGCCCGAGCAGACATTCTAGGTCCTGAATTTATTGCGTATTTGTGTGTGTGTGTGTGTGTGTATGTGTGAGTGTGTGTGTGTGTGTTGGAGTCTCACTCTGCCGCCCAGACTGGAATGCAGTGGCATGCTCCCAGTCAGCGCAGCCTCGACCTGCTGGGCTCCAGCGATCCTTCTGCCTCAGCCTTCCAAGTAGCTGGAACTACAGGCGCGCGCTACCACACCTGGCTAATTTTTTTGATTTATTGTAGAGATGAGGTCTTGCCAAGTTGCCCAGACGGGTCTCGAACCCACAGTCTCAGGCAATTCACTCACCTCAGCCTCCCAAAGCGCGGGATTACAGTGTGAGCCACCGAGCCCGGCTTATTGGTTTTTGGATAATAGTACTTGTGATTCTTTCCACCTTCCATTCTAGAATGATGACATCCTATATATTGACCTTCCTCCGACACATGTTCACAACTGTCTGCTTCAAAGACTTTTTCCTAAATTTATATCCATGATCTGTCTATGCTCATAGTTCCAGTTTTCCCCCATCACCACCACTTCCCAGGCTCCCATTCTTAAATGTTTTCAGACTTTTCTAACCCCTGCTTGGAGGCCGACTTCTTGTTTCTGGAGTAGTTTCCCTTTATGCATAAAGATCTTCACATTGAGGCTGAGCCCTAAGTGAACAAGAGGGGCTAGGCATAGAACCCTTTTTCTGGGAGGTTCATGAGGGGAGTAACAGTGGGGATGATAAATGCAGTGCTTTTTTGGACACATTAACAGTGACATGATGGGTATTGTGGAGTGCTGGCCAGCATGTACTGTAATTGGTCTGATTGATTGATGCTCAATGCCGTGCAGGTTGTTAAATATTGTAAATGTCATCTCTCCATAGGGCCTTTCTTCTAAGCACCTCTTCTCCCCACTCCCAGTCTCAGATTCTGCCTCCCTCCATCCCTATTCTAACAATGTAAAATAGCAAATGGTTTTTGGTCATATATTTGCATTCATCTTTCTTCTCCATGCACGATTAGATGGTTCCATAGGCTCTTTAGATAAAGTGAACCATCATGCTCTTTTAAAATCTCAACATGTTTTTAATTATATATATATTTTATTTTAAAATTGTGGAGTACAGTTAAAGGTTAGGTATACAAATATTCATTGTGCAGGTACCCTTGTTGATGAGGTGTGGCCCCCCCCCATTCCCCAGACAGATATTGACTACCGTTAATCCCACCGCCCTGCCCCACCCCTCCCCCCGTAATTTCCCTCCACTGTCAATCCTTTTCTTATAGTATTGCGGTAGTTGTTCAAGGTCCACTTATGAGTGAGAACATGTGATGCTCAGATCTTTGTTTCTGTGAGAGATCACTCAGCATTATAAACTCCAATTCCATCCAGGTTGCTGCGAAATTCATGATTTTGTTCTTTTTTGTGGCAGCATAATATTCCATTGTGCATATGTACCACATTTTTTAAATCCAGTCCTCTTTTCACAGGCAGCACGATTGATTCCATGATCTTGCTATTGTGAAAAATGCTGCGATAAACATATGTGTGCAGGTATCTTTTTCATAGAGTGATTTGAGTTCCTCCCAGTAGGGGGATCGCGGGGTCATATGAAAGGTTAATTTTTAGAACTTTTAGGAATCGCCACACTGCTTTCCACAGAGGCTGTACTAGTTTGCACTCCCACCAACAGTGTAGAAGTATTCCCTTTTCTCCACATCCTCTCTAGCATCTGTTATTTTTTGAGTTATTGATGATGGCCATTCTGACTGGAGTTAGGAGGTATCTCAGTGTAGTTTTAATTTGCATCTCCTTGAAGACTAGTGAGGCTGAACATTTTTTCATGTATCTGTTGGCTGATTGTATGTCTTCTTTTGAGAAGTGTCTATTCATATCTTTTGCCCACTTTGTTTTTTGCTGTTGTTGTTTTTGAGTTGGAGTCTCACTCTGTCGCCCAGACTGGAGTGCAGTGGCCGCTCCCGGCCACCGCAGCCTCGACCTGCTGGGCTCTGGCGATCCTTCCGCCTCAGCCTTCTGAGTAGCTGGAACTACAGGTGCACACTACCACGCCCGGCTAATTTTTTGATTTATTGTAGAGATGAGGTCTCGCCAAGTTGTCCAGGTGGGTTTCGAACCGCAGACTCAGGTAATCCACTCACCTCAGCCTCCCAAAGCACGGGATTACAGACTGAGCCACCGAACCCGGCTATTTTTGCCCACTTTGTAATGGGTTTTTTTTTTTCTTTTCAGCACATTTGAGTTCCTTGTAGATCCTTGATGTTAGGCCTTTACAGACATGGAGTTGGCAAATATTTTTTCCCAATCTGTGCGCTGTCTCCTTGCTCTCTTGATGGTTCCTATGGCTTTGCAGAAGCTTGTCAATTTAATAAGGTCCCATATGTCTATCTTATCTCTTATGGCCTGTGCATTTCAGGTTTTGTTCAGGAGTTGGATGCCAGTTCCAACTTCCATAAGGGTGTGTCCTGCATTTTCTAAAGTTCTTATGGTTTGAGGGTTTACATTTAGGTCTCTGATCCATTTAGAGTTAATTTTTGTGTATGGGGATATATAGAGGTCCTGTTTGAATCTTCTGCATGTGGTCAGTCAATTTTCTCAGCACCATTTACTGAATAGGTTCCCTCTCCCCAGTGATGGGTGGTGGAGGCTTTGTCAAAGATGAATTGATTGAGAAATTGAGGTTTTGCTTCTGGAATCTCAATTCTATTCCATTGGTCTATATGCCTGTTCTTGTAGCCATACCAGGCTGTTTTGATTACTGTAGCTTTACAGTAAAGTTTAAAGTCTGGTAGTGTGATACCTCCTGCTTTGCTTTTTTGCTGAGGATTGTTCTGGTTATTCTTGGTTGTTTGTGTCTCCATATGAATTCCTGTATTGTTTTTTCTAGATCTGAGAAGAATGTTGCTGGTAATTTGATGGGTATTGTGTTAAATCTGTAGATTGCCTTAGGTAAGATAGACATCTTAACAATGTTGACTATTCAAATTCATGAGCATGGAATATTTTCCCACTTGTTTCTGGCATCTTTGATTTATTTGGCAGTGCTTTGTAGTTTTCATTGTAAAGATCTTTCACGTCTCTGGTTACGAAGATGGCAAGGTATTTCATTTTTTTTATGGTCATTGTGAATGGGATTGTGTTTTTTATTTGGGTTTCTGTTTGTTTATTATTGGTGGAAAGAAATGCGATTGTCTTTTGCACATTTATTTTATACCCTGAGACTTTGCCAAATTCCTTTATCAGTGCGAGGAGGTTTTTGAAAGATTCTCTTGGGTTTTCAAGGTATGCAATCATGTCATCTGCAAAGAAAGATAGCTTGACTGCCTCTTTTCCTATTTGGATACTCCTGATGCCTTCTGTTTTCTGACTGCTCTAGCCAGGACTTCCAAAACTATATTGAACAGGAGGGGTGAGAGTGGGCATCCTTGTTCCAGTTTTCAGGGGAAATGGTTCCATTTTTGTCTGTTTAGGAGTATACTGGCTGTGGGTTTCTCGTAAATGGCTTTTACTATTTCAGGTATGTTCCATGTATACCTAGATGTTTGAGGGTTTTTATCAAGAAGGGGTGCTGGATTTTATCCAAAACTTTTTCTGCATCTAATGATATAATCATGTGGTTTTTGTTTTGACATCTGTTGATGTATTTAATTACATTTATGATCTTACGAATGTTGAACCAGGCTTGCATCCCAGGGATGAAGCCTACTTGGTCATGATGGGTGATTTTTGAGATGTGTTGTTGAATCTGGCTTGCTAGGATCTTGTTGAGAATGTTAGCATCTATGTTCATCAAGGATATTGGCCTGTAGTTCTCTTTTTTTGTTGGGTCTTTACCTGGCTTGGGTATCAATGTGATGTTAGCTTCCTAAAATGATTTTGGGAGAGGTCCATCTTTCTCAATCACCTGGAATACTTTCAGTAGGATTGGTATCAGTTCCTCATCATATGTCTTGTAGAATTCTGCTGGAAAGTTATCTGGTCCAGGGCGTGTTTTTGTAGGTAGTTTTCTTATGACATAGTCAATTTCCTTGATTGTTATTGGTCTATTTAGGGTCTTGATTTCTTCTTGTTTCAACCTAGGCAGGTTGTGTGATGTTAGAAAATACTCCATTTCCTTAAGGTTTTCAAGTTTGTTTCCATACAAGTTACATAGTAGTCTCTAATGATCTTTTGTATTTCTAAAAGGTCAAATGTGACTTCATCTTTTGTTTCTGATTGTGTTTATTTGGGCTTTTTCTTTCTTTTTCTTGGTAAGTCTAGCTAGGGGACCATCGATCTTTTTTATCCTTTTGAAGAACCAGTTTTTTGTTTTGTTGATTTTTTTGTATTATCTTTTTGCCTTCTATGTCCCAGATTTGGGCTTTTATTTTGGTGATCTGGATTCTTCTGCTGAAGTTAGGATTTTGGTGGTCTTGCTTTTCCAGCTTTCTTAGTTGACTAGTTAGGCCGTTAATTTGTGATCCTTCCATTTTCTTCATGTGTGTTTGTAAAAATGAATTCTCCTCTTACTACATCTTTCATGGCATTCCAGAGATATTGGTAAGATGTTTCTTCATTTTCATTTGTTTCCTGATATCTTTTAATCTCTGTTTTTATTTCCGTGTTGATCCAGGAGTTGTTTAGCATCATGCTGTTTAGTGTCCATGTCTTTGTGGGTTTGGGGGGAACCTTGTTGATGTTGATATTTATTTTTATTCCACTGTGGTCTGAGAAGGTGCATGGCAAAATTTCAATCTTTTGAAATTTGTTTATGCTTGATTTATGGCCAAGGATGTGGTTGATCTTAGAGTATGGTCTATGCAGTGATTAGTAGAATGTATATTCTGTGGTCTTTGGGTGGAGGGTTCTGTAGGTATCAATTAAGTCCATTTGGTCAAGAATCGCATTGAGGTTCCGGATCTCATTGCTGATTTTTTGTCCTGATGATCTGTTTAGGGTTGTCAGTGGGGTATTAAAGTCCCCAGCTATGATAGTGTTAGAGTCAATATCTTTTTTCAGTTTACCTAGAAGCTGCTTTATGAAAGTTGGTGCTCCTATGTTGGGTGCATATATGTTTAGGATGAATATTTCTTGTTGATGGATTGAACCTTTTATCATTATATAGTGGCCTTCTGTATCTTTTGTAATTTTTGATAGCTTAAAGGGTATTTTGTCTAAGATTAAGATCGCAACTCCTCCTTTCTTTTGTGTTCCATTCACCTGAAATTTTGCTTCCCATCCTCTTACTTTGAGTCTATGAGTGTCCTTTCTGGTGAGATGAGTCTCTTGGAGGCAATATATTGTTGCCTGGTGATATTTGACCCATTTTACCATTCTATGTCTTTTCAGTGGTGCATTTAGTCCATTCACATGCAGGCTAATTATTGAAATATAAGAGTTGATCCCTATCATGAGGTTCTTCTAGAGTTGTTGTTGTTCCTGTTTGTTTGTTTTCTTTCTTTTGGTTTTGGGGTTGGTTCATGTGTGTTTTTACTCTTTTTCCTGTACTCTTGTGAAGAACATTGTTGTTCTTTTTTCCTTTTCTTCTGTGTTTAATACTTTCTTAAGTGTTTCTTGTAGAGGTGGTCTGGAGACAGCATAAGTTCTTAGGGATTGGATGTCTGGGAAAGATTTTAACTCTCCCTCACTGATGAAGCTTAGCTTGACTGGGTAGGTTATTCTTGGTTGAAATTATTTATCTTTTAGAACTTTGAAGATAGGGCTCCAAGCTCTTCTAGCCTGAAGGGTTTCTGTAGATAAATCTGTTGCTATTCTAATTGGTCTTCCATGGTAGGTAGTCTGACTTTTTTCTCTTGCTGCCTTTAAGATTTTTTATTTTATACCTAGTTTGTTTAGGTGAATCATTATGTGTCTGGGAGTTGGTCTCATTTGTTGTCTTGCAGGGGTTCTCTGTATCTCTTGTGTTTGAATTTTCACGTCACTGATGAGATGAGGGAAGTTTTATTGAATAATTTCATGGAATTTTTGTTCCAGGGTGGTCTCTGTCTCTCTTTCTGCCCCAGGAAGTCCAATTACTCTTAGGTTTGGTCTCTTGAAGTAATCACTCATCTCTTGAAGATTTTGTTCCATGTTTTTAAGCTTCTTTTCTATGTTTTTGACAGTTTGGGTTAGTTGTATATTTTGGTCCTCAAGCTCTGAGATTCTCTCTTCTGTTTGGTTAATTTTGCTTTCCATGCTTATTAGTTTGTTATTTATTTCATTCACAGTACTCTTTACTACTGTTATGTCAGTTATCAACTCCTTCCTAGTTTCCTCTTGTCTCTCCACAATTCTTTTTAGTCTCTCTATTAATGTCTTGATAGCTGGGTTTCTAGTTTAAGACCAATCATTCTAGGGGCACTTTATTGTTTGCATTCCGAAATCAGTTTTCTCAGTGTCTGACCTCCCAGGGGTATTTGAGATGCCCATATTCTTCTTTTGGTTTTTGTTCATTTGTGTAGATTTTCCTCTCCCCCTTTCCTGCCCCTTCTTCAATTCTGTTTTTTTAAGGGAATGTGGGGTTGTTTTTACTTCTTTTTGTTCAATTACCTATTCTTCCTTATGAGGTTCTATGGCTTTGTTCACTTCTGAAGCTGGGCTGTGGGTTGGGGACTGTACTTTTTGCAATTTTGAGATTTAATTGAGGCGGAAGTTGTGATTCAGAATCTATCTGCAGATCCCAGTATCCTCCAACAGGTGTATGGGCACCCTGGAATCAACTTCCTACTGCCTTACAATCTATCCATGCAGTGGGGTTTAGGTTTGCTCCCTGAAACAAAAGGAGGTAAGAAAAGGGAAAATAATGAAAGAAGGTGGGGCCAAGAGGAAGTTGGAGAGAGAGAAGAGTAAGGGGGAAAACAGAGATACACCAACTAATGAATGAAAAGAGACACAAAACTAGAAAAGAGTAAAAAACAAACAAAATCCCCTAAAGCATACTGGTAATCACACAAAGACAGTCCAGTTCAATAAAACCATGCCTTTTGATGTATTCTTCCCCAACACAAACAGGTAGTCTTATGCCACAAGGTGGAGACTGCGAGGAGCTGGGTGGAGCAATGCAAATCCCTGCCTGGAAAACGGCTGTGGTGGGTGGCTCCTCACCAGGCATGGACTCCTCTTGACTTTCCCTATCTTCTCTCTCCACTCGTCTGGGGCCCCAGTTGTTCTGCTATGAAGAGCAATGATGGTGTGTGCCTGGCATCAGGCACTGGGAACCAGCAAGATAGCTGGGCGCTGCAGTTTGGCATGCCGTGGGCAGCTTGGGGTGAAAAAAGGAGCCACGAATTCCCTGGGCTAGAGCCAAGAGCCATAGCAGCAGCTGCTGCTCAGCTTCTGATAGCACTGCACAGGCACATGGAACTGCCTTCTGGAGCCACCTTTTATGGAGATCTTCACAGTTCAACTTGTCCCATTGTCATCTTGCCAAGTGTCCCTGAACATATTTTTAAGATTCCAGATGTGGCAGATTCCTAAAAATGTCCCCTGGTTATTCTATCACTAATTTAAGTTCTACTGTGAAGGGACTTTGCAAATGTAGTCAAGCTTCAGATGCAATGAACCTTAATAGAGGAGCATTATCCTGGATTATCTAGGTAGGCCCAATCTAATTACATGAGATCTTGAAGCTGGGAATCTTTCCTAGTTGAAGTCAGAAGAGGTGGGACAGATGAGGCAAAAGGGAAGGTCAGGAAGATTTGAGGCATGAGAAAGACTTGACTGGCTATTGTTGATTTGAAAGGGATTACAAATCAGGTAATAGGGGCAGCCTCTAGAAGCTGAGAACAAACCCCAGCCCACAGCAAGCAAGGATTCAGAGACCTCAGTCCTACAACCTGATGCAACTGTAACCGGCCAACAATCTGAATAAACATACCGGTTAGAGTCTCTCCAAGGAATGCAGCCTGGTTATCAACTTGATTCTGGCCTTCGAGATCCTAAGCCATGGAACCACACAAGCCACATTCTACCCAGACTTCTCACTTATGGAATTGTGAAAAAATAAATTTGTGTCATTTTAATTCACTAAATTTGTGAAAATTTGTTACAACAGTAGTAGAAAACAAATTCAACAGGATAAATATTTCTGAATGCTTGGCATGTTTTCTGTTTATCATCATAGCTAAACATGTTACATTTCTAGTAGACTCTCCATTAAATTAAGATTATCTATCTTTAAAATTCTTATTTTTGCTTTCTGGTTTTCTGTTTGTTTTGGTCTTGCCTCCCTACTCAAATCTTCATTTGATACGTTTTCCTCCATACAAGAGTCAGCCCAATCCTGGCAAAAATACATCAGGTCTCTCCCATGTCTTCCCCAACTCCAAATCCAAGCAGAGTGTCACCTCTAGGCATGGTCTATAGAAAATTCATGTTGCACAGCTTCATGTGCATTCTTCCTTTTAAGATTATAATTTATTGAAAGGTGATAAAATCCTAGGCCAAGGTTTAATGCCCCATACTAGTGTCCCTTCTTTATCTGTCTCTTTCTCCCTATCCCTTCTTCTTAAGTATCCTTGATATAGTATTTCCTGCTGTATCTCTACTGAATTCCATACTCAGATATAGGCTAGAAAGTTACACTTCTTCAAAGAAGAACAGCTTCCAATCCTTTAAGGTGATCCTGAAAAATCATAGGTGTCTTCATCAGAGGCTTCATGCCAGTCTTTGCCACAGTATCTCAAGGCTCAAGATGATATAGGAGAGCAGCAAGGGAAAAGAATAGAGCCTAGTTTCCTCTAGCTTTATATCCCAGAATGCTGCTTGAAACAACACAAGTCTAATATCTACTCAGAAGCACCTTTCTTGCCTCAAATAATTTAAAAACGCTTTCTGTGTATTTGGCTGCAAATCCCAACTTCTATCCCAATTAGAGAGATGGGAAATGGAGAAGGAGAGCAACAGAGTTCAAAAGCATTTTGATGAGGATCAGATCTTTCCAAAGAATAGTTTCAAGACTGGGGACATCAATACCCCAAAGGCTGCAACATAGGAATGGAAATAAGAAAAAAAATAATACAAATATGAGTCATGCGAAGTTGTAATGTGGCCTCTGGCAAGTCAGTGATATTTTCACACTGCCCCAAGTTTCCTAGTTTGAATCTGTCACTGAGGCTACCCGCCTATTCCCAGCAGCCTCTCATGCTTGCAACAGAATGCCTTATTTGAGAAGCTTTCACCTTGGTCGTTGGCGATGCCTGAAATAATATCAAACCAGAATAACTGCAGACTGAAGTGCATCACTGACTACATTCTACTGCTGGGCTTCATGCTGTTCCATGGCTCAGCGGATGGATATTAAAGAAATGACAGTCACTCCAGCAGCCCTGCTTAATAGACTATTTCCTTGCATCTCTGTCTTATTAGCCCAATAAAATAAGTTTCCCAATGTTTCACAGAATCTATGATGAAGAAAGGGCTAAGGTTTAAAACCTTGCAGGAAAGACAACTGTAAGGAAAAATTTTGAAGTTAAAAGTAATACTCAAAGATTTGTTTACCAATCTATTTTTCAAGACCCCAAACTTACTCCAGGAGCAAAACAAAAATCCAGAAAACCAAGAATGCTTTGTACTAGTAAAAACTAATATCATACTGCTCATTGAAAAAAATCAAATAGTTACTCATTTGCCTTCTACCCCATTACTCCAGGTCATAAATAGGAATGGCTCTGAAGCAATATTGTAGCTACATGTTTTCTAAACTGTCCTGGCATTTTCTCTGTGTCTCTCCTTTACTCCCAATAGGCCAGTGGATCACAGCATTGCCCCTGTATGTTTTTAAACCTGTGTCCCATTCTCTCCTGAGAGATTATTTTCTAAAATCATGAAAATCACCTGAAGCACTTATTTAAAACTAGATTCCCAGGTTTACCCCCTAGAGGTTCTGATTTTGAATGTTTAACAAATGCCCAAGCAATGTTTTGATCAGGCAAGTTGGGAAACCTTTGCCCTGAGGTCTTCTAAATTATTGATATCATCTAAGAACTTGTTAGAAATACAGATTCTCAGACTTTGCCCAGCCCCAACATCTTTTAACAAGATTCCCAGGTGATCATTATGTGCATTAAAGTTTGAGAAGCATTATTTTAAATGGTTGCATCACCTAGTAACCTAATCATTTCTATCAATACTTCATTGTGAATTCATTTTATAGATAATTCCTCCCATTTACCTATTCATTCAGCTAATAGTTAGGACCTACTAAATCCCCAGGCACTGTGCTAGGCACCAGGGCAAGGTGGAATGAGATCATATACAAATCATATTATGTACTTAGCCACCTATTCTATCCATGCATAAGGCTGGTTTGGACTATGTAATCCAGTCTCTGATCACAGTAAATTTTACCTCTACTACCCCATCTCTCTCATGACTCCTCTTCTCCAGAAGATCAGGGGATGCTGGTTTTGAGCACAGTTGGGTATAAAGAATTAATGAAGAGCCTTGTATTTGCTCAAGCATGCTCCCTTGGAGAAAAAAAAAAAAACTCTGGGTAAAAGACTGCAGCCTGAGCATTTGCAGAACAAGCAAATGAGGCAAGAGAAAGCAGAGAACCTCTCCAGATAGGGTCAAGGGTGTTTGCCCCGCAGAAGGGAGCCAAGGTTGAGACCAGGCAGTAGTGGCATTATGGCATTGCTCTAACTGGCTCCTATAAACGACTCAGGCCATGGCTACTGACTATTTTGAAATCTATGCAGCTTGCAGTTGTGGAAGAAGTAATTTATTCCTTTCTTACATGACAGCAGGCTTTGGTTCTTCCAAAAGTCCAACCCACTGACTTTTCACTTGGGTGGTAAGGAGTATGAGGACAAATATGTAACAGATTCTACTGATGCAATAATTCCCATCTAAAGACAATAAACAACAAAGAATTTAATCTAAACACTTCTGGATAATCACAGTCAAATATTAAACATCTGCTTTGTGTTCGAGTGGCTTAACAGGAAAAAACATAAACATTTGATTTACCCTGGATTTAAATATTTGTGGACAGTCTGATATTTTATAGTTGGGAAGACCAAGTGATCCTGTGAGATTTCATGAATAAGTTATGAGAAGTCTGTGGGGGGGGTCATTAAATTTATTGTAGTATACCAAGGTAGCCAGAAAATGATTGAAAAATTTCAAACGCAAAAAGTAAAAATATCTCCAGCTTAAGTTGCATTAAAGTTTTTAGAAACAACTGTGGAAAATTTCCCCATTTATTCCACCCTTTTTACATACAGACAGAATATCAGATAAAATTTTTTTACAAAGATGTGCTTTGTCATAGACAAAATCAATTACTTGAATGTTTAAAAATATATTCCTTTTCATCTCATTTCATATTCTTATGGACACATTTGGAACAGAAAAATAAAAATCTAATGGCTACCAAATTTGATCTAGCTGTTTTACATATCACTGTCATTACAAAAATTGTTCAGAAAATGTTCACCTTAAATGCAATGCTTAAGCAATATACACTGTGGAGCCATTGCTTTGATAAACTCTGCTTGGGCCACGTCACTCTTTGAGCTGTGACTGCCATGTTTTTCCTAGCTTTGGCTTCCTCTCCTACCTTGGGGAAGTGAATCTCCCTTCTCTCTTCAATTTACTTTCTTTCTTTCTTTTTTTTTTTTTTTTTTGAGTTGGAGTCTCACTCTGTTGCCCAGGCTGGAGGGCAGTGGCATGCTCCCGGCCACCGCAGCCTCGACCTGCTGGTCTCCGGCGATCCTTCCGCTCAGCCTTTCAAGTAGCTGGAACTACAGGCATGCGCTACCACGCCCGGCTAATTTTTGATTTATTGGAGAGAGGAAGTCTCGCCAAGTTACCCAGGTGGGTCTCGAACCCGCGGGCTCAGGCAATTCACTTACCTTGGCCTCCCAAAGCACGGGATTACAGGCTGAGCCACCGAGCCCAGCCAGCTTTCTAAATAAACTATATTTTCCAATCTAAAAAACAAAGAATGAATGAAATATACACTATGTATTCCTGGAAGATTTGCCATCATTTTGTAGGACTGGGTTTATAGTGCAAAATAATCTGGAGATTTTCCTTTTCTTCCAGATAATGAGGACTACAAATCAAGTGTACTGCTAACAGTTGGGCAGGTTGTCTACGTTATGGTCTTGCGATCGAAACAGAAAGAATTCTGTCAGCATCTGTTCCAACTTGAAGAATGGCCAAAGTAGCAAATTAGGACAGTGTAGTTGCTTGCCAGCCTCTAACCCTGGCCTGGCCACTCCTTGGAAAGCCATGTGTTGTTCTGTGATATAGTCTAGAAATTATAAAAGGTTATCTGACCCAGATAGGTTTGGTCTGTATCTCAAAGGCTTCTTACCTCTGAGGCAGTATGTCTGCATCTGCTATGTCTACTATTCCATTGATGTTGTCTGTTGTTCTATCTTTGACTTCTATATTCTAAGTCTTTTCTCATTTAAGACCATAGGCTCAGATTAAATCCTGTACTTCATTTACAATCACTTCTTTTGCTTTCCAAATCCTAGTTTTGAGTCCTACAGCAATGAGTACCTATCCCCCCAAATTAAGAGAGAGACAGTTCCCATCACAGATAACAACTAAGGGGACTATTGATGTATATCTGTATGTGTCACACATACACACACACACACACACACACACAGAGAGGGGGGGAGAGAGAAGTTTTCACATACAAATAAAATTCTATTAGGAACAATACAAATAATTTCTACTTCCAACATAAGAAAATGTAATATATAACCTATAATAAGATTTTAACACTAATTAAAATGAGGTCCTTTTTGATGAAGCAGCAATTGTTGTTTACTAATTCTAGTTGTTCTCCTCATGCCTAAGAAAACAATGGCTTTAACTCACCCTAAATATTTGTAGATCTGGAAATTCATGTGAATATATGTGTATATAAACATATATAACTCCTGTATATGGTTCCAGCACTTCAAAGCATTTGAATAGCTTATCATAAAAAGCTTTTTCAAATAGTTTCATGCAATTGTTGATACCCCCACTGGCAGGTCAGATCCATAGTTGCCAGTTTGCAATTCTCCTTTCCAAGTTTCTAGTCTCTAAATTATCTTTCTTTGTTAGTAGGAAGAAAGGGAGATGGAAATTATGGTCATGCACTGCACATTTCACAGCATGCTTCCAGTGACTTTTAGTTGACATTAGCACACAGTTTCCTTAGAAACTTCTGTAACAGACTTCAAGCCTCTTCCAAAACCATTAAGTTTTCAAGAGGCTGTGTCCTTTTTCCTCTGAACAATTTTAAAAATATTTAAGCTGAGTATAATGTGCCTTTTAAACAGCAGGAAAACTATAAGTGGCTTTTCTACAGCTGCACTTAGATAAGTTTATAACAATAAAATGTCCTTTAAAATATGTGTTTATGTGTATATATACATATACACAGAAGCATACACGTGGAAAAATCCATAATCTATTATTTTTGAATCATTGATTAGACAAGATAAAAATGTGTCATAGATAAAAAGAGAAATAATGAGCCGGGCTCGGTGGCTCAGCCTGTAATCCCGCGCCTTTGGGAGGCTGAGGTGAGTGGATTGCCTGAGCCCGCGGGTTCGAGACCCGCCTGGACAGCAAGACCTCATCTCTACAATAAATAAAAAAATCAGCTGGGCTATGGTAGTGCCTGCCTGTAATTCCGGCTACTTGGAAGGCTGAGGCGGAAGGATCGCTGGAGCCTAGCAGGTCGAGGCTGCGGTGGCCGGGAGCGGCCACTGCACTCCAGTCTGGGCGACAGAGTGAGACTCCAATGCAAAAAAAAAAAAGAGAGAAATAATATAAAACACATATTCTTATGGGGTCATAAATAAAAATGGATTAAAGGCACTCCTAGCAAGTAAATCCAAGGACCTTAAACTCTATCTACATAGTATCTTCTTTTTAAACGATCACTTCTTCCTTAAAATACAGTTCCTTCTGTGATTTTTTGATACTACACTGTCTTCGTTATCCTATTTATTGGACCATATATTTTATATATACTTTCATAGGCTGTGGTTTTTCTTTCTACTTCAATAAAGGCCAAATTGTAGACCCATTACTTTTTTTTAGTTTTACTCTATACTATCTGCATCAGGAACAGCAGCTAATACCATAGCTTCAACTATCACCTGATTGCAAATAATTAATTCTCTGAGTTGTATATTCATCCCTGACTTTTTTTTAGAGCTTTATTTCCACATTCCCCACTGAAGACAGCAACCAGCAAATCCTTCTGCTACCCTTAATTCAGTATATCTGAAATCAAACTCTTATCTTTTCCCATAAATTAGCACTCCTTCTAGCTATTTCCCTTGTGTATTAGTGGCACCATCATTCTCCCAGGTTCAAAACCTTGGTACATTTTTCACTCTATCCTCTTGTTCTTCCCCCATAAGCTGTCAGTCATGTAATGTTCAGATAATATTCATTCTTTCAGTAAATATTACTGAGTGCCTAACATTTGAAAATTACTGAGCTACACATTAGAAAAACAGTTAGGTTGTTTCCATTTTTTTCATGTACAAACAATGTGAAAATCTGCGGTTACTAATAATACAGTGAGTCAGAAACCCCTAAGACCTTCCTGCTGTAAAATGTCTAAAGATGATAATTTTTAAAGTCAGACTTTTAAATGCTTAGCTGAACTCACGTGAAAGAAAAAAAAATTCCAGAGGGGGGAAAAATGAAATGGTACCTGAAAACCAGGGCAGTAAGCATGTGGCCTGATATTGGAACAGCCTTAGAATAACTGTTGACTACCTTTAACTAGAATCTTGAATTTTAATGTTCACACATGTACAGATGACAAGGTCAAGACTCAAACAAGGCAAGAAGTTAGAAATAAGACCTCAGGATAAATCTGGGACCCCTAAAACACTATTCTTTCATTAAAAGGGGAGACAAGAAAAAATCTGCATATGGGCACAAAAAGACTGAAAATAATAATTCATGAAAAAATAAAAATCCTTATTAGAAGAGATAAAGGGAATTTATTCAGATTTTAAAAAGATGCCTACCAAAAACTGACAGTAAACATTACACTTAGTAGGATGATATTAGAAGCATTCATTTTAAAGTTAGAAATAGGCCAGAAGCAGTGACTCACACCTGTATTCCCAGCACTTTGAGAGGCCAAAGTGGAAGGATTGCTTGAGTCCAAGAGTTCAAGATCAGCCTGGGCAGCATAGCAAGACTTCATCTCTACAAAAGAAGCAACAAAAAAAAAAAATAGCTGGGCATGGTGGTACATGCCTGTAGTCCCAGCTACTTGGGAGGCTGAGGTGGGAGTGCCTGAGTCCAGGAAGTCAAGGTGAGCCATGATTGCAATACTGCATTCCGGCCTGAGGGACAGAATGAGATCCCAACTAAAAAGAGAGAAAACAAAAGAAACAAGACATGGATGTCCTCTATCTATGCTTCAGTTAAAAATTGTGTTGGAGAGCACTACCAGTGCAATAAGACAGAAAAATAAAAAGGTCTAAAAATTGGAAAAGAAGAAGCAAAATTATTTATATTTTTACATGATATGGGTATCTAAAATACAAGAGAAGCTGCAGAGAAACTAATTAATAATCATATATAGCAATATGATTATGAAAATTATATGGAAAGGCAAAGTAAGTAGGATAGAGAAGACTCTTTCAAAAATAAGAACAATATTGGAGGCTTCACATATAAAACTTAGTATAGCTCTCAGTAATAATGATATGATAATATTAGAGAAAGCAAAGGCACATAAATTAATAGAAAAAATCAAGAGCCCTATGCTAAGACAGCTGAATACTCACATGAAAAATGATAAGCTTGGACCTCTACCTCATACCATACCAAATAAATAAATAAATAAATAACTCCAAATGGATCACAGACCTAAATATAGAAGGCCAAGCTATACAATTCTTATGAGAAAACTGGAGTAAATTTTCATAGTCTTCGGTTGCGTGACAATTTCTTTTTTATTTTATTTTATTTTATTTTATTTTTAAATTGTGGGGTACAATTCAGGGTTAGGTATACAAATATTCATTGTGCAGGTACCCTTGTTGATGAGGTGTGCCCCCCTCCCCAGGCAACTCTCAGCTACTGTCAATCCCATCTCCCCACCTTCCTCCCCCCCATAGTTTCCTGCTACTGTCAATACCTTTGCTATAGTATTATAGTAGTTGTTCAAGGTCCACTTATGAGTGAGAACATGTGATACTCAGATCTGTCTCTGTGAAAGATCACTCAGTATTATAAACTCTAATTCCATCCAGGATGCTGCGAAGTTCATGATTTTGTTCTTATTTATGGCTGTGCAATATTCCATTGTGTATATGTACCACATGTTTTTATCTAGTCCTCTTTTGATGGGCAGCACAGTTGGTTCCATGTTCTTGCCATTGTGAACAATGCTGCAATAAGCACACGCGTGCAGTTATCTTTTTTATAGAGTGATCTAAGTTCTTCTGGGTATATTCCCAGTAGGGGGATTGCAGGGTCATATGGAAGGTCGATTTTTAGAACTTTTAGGGATCGCCACACTGTTTTCACAGAGACTGTACTAGTTTACACTCCTACCAACAATATGGAAGTGTTCCCTTTTCACCGCAACCTCTCCAGCATCTGTTATTTTTTGAGTTATTGATGACGGCCATTCTGACTAGAGTTAGGTGGTATCTCAGGGAAGTTTTAATTTGCATTTCCTTGATGACTGGTGAAGCTGAACTGGCAACCAATTCCTGATTAAAACCCGAAATGCCCATGCCATAAGAGATAAGATAGACAAGTGAGATCTCATTAAACTGACAAGCTTCTGCAAAGCTAAAGAAACCATCAAGAGAGCAGGGAGACAGCCCACAAACTGACCAACTCCATGTCTGACAAAGGCCCAATATCAAGGATCTACAAGGAACTCAAACGTGCTGAAAAGAAAAAAACAAAAAACAAAAAAACAGCCCCATTACAAAGTGGGCAAAAGATATGAATAGACACTTTACAAAAGAAGACATACAAGCAGCCAACAGATACATGACAGTTTCTTAGATATGAAAGATACTGCACAAACAATAAAATAAGAAAATATATTTTTAAGTTTCATTAAAATTTAATTTTTTTCAAAGGAAACCGCCAAGAAAGTGACATCTTTAACAGGTTGGAAAGAATGTTTGTAAACAATTCCTCTGGTAAAAGACTTATATCCAGAGTATATAAAGAATTCTTACAACACAGTAAGAAAACAAACAGCCCAATTAAAAATTAGTAAAGAATTTGAATAGACATTTCTTCAAAAATATATGAATGGTCAATAAAACCTTGAAAAATTGTTGAACATGATTAGCCATTAGGGAAATGCAAAGAAAAACCAGAATATCTGTCAACAAAATGCCAGAAAATATCAAGTGTTGGGGAGAATATGGAGAAACTGGAATTCTCATACATTGCTGGTGAGAATGTAAAATGATGCAGCCACTTTGGAAAACAGTTTGGAAATTACTCAAAAAGTTAAACACAGAGTTGCCATATGAACCAGCTATTTCACTCCAAGGTATATATCCATAGGAAATGAAAATATGTGTCCACACAAAAACTTGCACATAAATATTTATAGCAGCACTATTCACAACAGCCAAAACATTAAAACAACCCAAATGTCCATCAACTGATGAACACATAAGCATGTGTTATGACCATACAATGGAAAACTATTCTGCAATAAAAAGACTGAAGTACTGATACATGGTACAACATGATGTACCTTAACAATATTATGCTAAGTGAAAAAAGCCAGTCACAAAAGATCAATTATATGAAATGTCCAGTATAGGCAAAGTAGAAACAGAAAGTAGATTAGTAGTTGCCTAGGGCTTGGGAAGAGGGCAGTGAAGGTGATTCATTGCCAGTAAATAACAGGACTTTTATGAAGATAAATATTCTAAAATTAGATTGTGGTGGTGGTTGCACAACTCTACAAATACAGTAATAATCACTAAATTGTTTACTTAAAACTGGTGCATCCTGTGGTATATAAGTTATATCTCAATAAAGCTCTAAAAAATGTTAAGTAGTTTACATAGTTGATATTTGACAATGGTGCAAAGGCAATTAAATCTATAATGGATTCGTATTTTTGACAAATGGTTTTGGAAAGTGTGGACATTCATATGCCAGAAATGACCCTAAGTCCATACCTCACACTCTATACCAAAATTAATTCAAAATGGATTATGTAATTAAATGTAAAACAAAACTATAAAACTTATAGAATACAGCATAGGGAAAAAAACCTTTGTAATCTTGGGCTGAGCAAAAGTCCTTAGGCATAGATACCAAAAACATAACCATAAGAGAAAAAAGTGATAAACAGGATTTCATCAAAATGTACACTTCTTGCTTTGTGAAAAATATTGATAAAAGAATAATAAGAGTGTGTCAGACTGGGAAAAAATATTTGTAAATCACATATTTGATAAGGGACTGGTATACTGAATATTTAAAGAACACTCCAAACTCAACAATAAGTAAACAAACCAATTTTTTTTAATGGGCAAGGGGAGAGCAGAGCAAAATGATTAGATAGAACCCTCCAGCAATCACCCTTCAACAGGAACACCAAATTGAACAACTACTTATGCAAGCAAGCACCTTCATAAGAATCAAAAATCAGGAGAGCAATCACAGTACCTGCTTTTAACATAATATCAAGAAAAGAGGCATTTAAGAGGGTAGGGAAAACAGTCTTGCACTGCCTACACCTCTTCTCCTCAATTTCCCCTCAGCACTACACAGAAAGAGAATACGTGTGCTTGGAAGAGGGACAGCAAAGTGAATGTGGAACTTTGCACTGGAAGTTAGTACTGCCCTCTCACAGTAGAACACAACACAGGGCAGAATTTTGCCATGTCGAAGGAGGAAGTATCAAGACCAGCCCTGAGCCAGAGGGTAATTCCCCATCCAAGCAGAGAAAAACCCAGTCCTTGCCAGCTTCACCACCAGCTGACTAAAGTGGCCTGGGATCCAAAATAAATTTGAGTTTCAGGCAGGTAACAAAAAATGCAGTTCTTGGGTGATCTCTGATGCTGCACTGGTATCAGAGGCAATAGACATGGTGTGCAACCCAGTGCAACAATAGTTGTGTCACCTCCCCCCAATATAGGCAGTACAGTTCAGTGAGAAACTCCTTCTGTTTAGGGAAAGGGAAGGGGAGAGTAGAGGAGATTTTGTCTTGCAACTTGGGTACCAACTCAGCCACAGTAAAATAAGACACTAAGCAAATTCCTAAAGTCCCCAGTTCCAGGCCTCATTTCCTACATTGCTAAACATGCCCTAGGCCAGGAGGGAATTTGCTGCCCTGAAAAGGATCTAGTCCCAGTCAAGCAAAAGTTGTCATAGGCCTTGAGAAAGACCCAGTACTCTGTTGGCTTCAGGTGGTTGAAAGACCACAGTACTAGCTGTGGTGGCCACCAGAGTGTTCATATCACCCCTCTCCTAACTCCAGGCAACCCATCATAAAGAAAGACTCTTTCTGATTGGGGAAAAGAGAGGGAAAAGAGCAGGAGACTTCGCCTAGTAACCCAGGGAATTCTCCCTTATCTTACTCAGACCAATCAAGGTGGTGCCTATAAAATTCTGCAAGAATCACAGTGTTCCTAAGCTTAGCACTTCCCCTAGGGCTGGTATGGCTGCAGTAACCACAGGCTTAGATCACAATACCCAATACTCTTTCAATAAATGCAAAGTCTTCTCAAGGAGGATGGGTACAAACAAGCCCAGACTGCAAAGATCAAAATAAATACTCAATTCCTCCATCCCCAGACATCACCAAATGTCTACAAGCACCAAGAACATCCAGGAAAACATGATCTCACCAAATAAACTAAATAGGAAATCAGCGATCAATTTTGGAGTAACAGAGATATGTGACCTTTCAGAGAGAAAATTCAAAATAGTTGACTTGAAAAAGCTCAATGAACTTCAAGATAACACAGAAAAGGAATGCAGAACTTTATTGGTGAAATTTAACAAATAGATTAAAATGATTTTTAGAAATCAAAAAGAAATTCTGGAGCTAAAAACTAAATTGACAAACTAAAAAATGCATCGAAAATTCTCAACAGCAGAATTGATTACGCATAAAAAAAGAATTTGTGAGCTTGAAAACAGGCTATAGGAAAATACACAGAGGAGAAAAAAGAATAAAAAAAAAGAAAGAAGCATGCCTGCAAGATCTAGAAAATAGCGCCAGAAGGGCAAATCTAAAAGTCATTGGCCTTAAAGAGAACATATATATATTCAGAGAGAGAGAGAGAGAGAGAGAGAGAGAGAGAGAGAGAGAGAGAGAGAGAGAGAGAGACTGGGATAAAAAGTTTGTTCAAAAAATCAGTGATATTTCCAAACCTAGAGAAATCATGAATATCCAGTTACAAGAAGGTCACAGGACACCTATGAATATCTTACTTCAAGACATATAATAATCAAACTCTCAATGTTTAAAGATAAAGAGTGGATCCTAAAAGCAGCAAGAGAAAAAGAAGCAAATAGCATGTGTAGGAGCACTGATACAACTAGTAGCCAACTCTTCAGCAAAAACCTTACAGGCCAAGAAAGAATGGTATGACACATTCAAAATGCTGAAGGAAAGAAACAGTCTATCAAGAATATTATATCCAGCAAAATTAACCTTCAAACATACATGAATGAGAATAAAGACTTTCCCAGACAAATGAAAGTGGAGGGTTCACATCAATAACAAATTTGACCTATAAGAATTGCAAAGGGAGTTATTCAATCTAGAAGAAAAGTATGTTGACAAACAAGAAATTATCTGAAACCCACTGGTAACAGCAAATGCACAGACAGAATATTCTAACACTAATTGTTGTGTGTAAACCACTCATATCTCTAGCAGAAAGATCAAAAGGCAAAGCTATAAAAAATAGTAATTACAGCAGCCTGTTAAGATATAAACAATATAAAATGATATAAAGACAATGCAAAATCAAAAAGTGTAAGAGATGGAGCTAAATTGTGTAGTTTTTTAGCTTTCTCTTTGCTTGATTTTTTTTCTTTGTAATCAGAGTTGAGTTGCTATCAGTTTAAAATAATTGGCTATAAGATGTATGTGCAAACCTCACGGTAACCCCAAAACAAAAACCTATAACAGAGACACAAAAAAGTAAAAGCAAGAAATTAAAACATACTACCTGAAAAAATCACTTTTACAGAAAGGAAGATGGAAGGAAGGGTGGGAAGGAGGGAGGGAGGGAGGACCAACAAAACAACCAGAAAACAAATAACACAATTGCAGTAGTAAGTCCTTACCTAACAATAATAACATTAATGTAAATGGACTAAATTCTTCAATTAAATACATAGGGAGCAGAAGAGATTTTGAAAAGACCCTACTATTTCCTTTCTACAAGAAAATTACTTCACCTATAAAGACACATATAGACTGAAAATAAAGGGATAAGAAAAGATATTCCACACAAATGGAAACTTAAAAAGAATAGGGGTAGCTATACTTATAGCAGATAAAATAGATTTCAAGACAAAAAACTGTAAAAAGAGACCAAGAAAATCATCATATAATGATAAAGGGATCAACTCAGCAAGAAGATATATATATATTTTCCTATATAGACAGTATATATACATATATATATATGTATATATATATACCCCCAACACTAGAGCACCCACATATGTAAAGTGAAATTATTAGAGCTAAAGAGAAAGATAGACCCCAATACAATAATACCTTGTGATTTCAAATCTCCACTTTTAGCACTGGAAAGATCAAACAGAAAATCAGCAATAAAACATCAGGCTTAGTCTGTGCTATAGATTCATGTATATGATATTTATATTAGAACCAAATGGACCTAATAGACATTTACAGAATATTTCATCCAACAGTTACAGAATACATAGTCTTTTCCTCAGTACATGGAACATTCTCGAGGATAAGTCATATGTTAGGCCACAAAAGAAGTCTCAAAAATTTTTTTAAACTGAAACTTGTTTAAGTATCTTACCTGGCCAAAATGGGATAAAACTAGAAATTAATAACAAAAGGAACATTGGAAACTGTGCAAACATGCTCCTGAATGATCATTTAATCAATAAAGAAGTTAAAAAAGAAATTTTTAAAATTCCTGAAACAAATGAAAATGGGAACACAACATACCAAAACCTATGGGATACAACAAAACAAAACAGTACTAAGACAAAAGTTTCTAACAATAAACATCTACATTAAAAAGTATACAAACTCAAAATAAATAGAAAAGCAGGAGCAACCAAACCTAAAATTAGTAGAAGAAAATAAATAATATAGATCAGAGCAGAAATAAATAAAATTGAGACTAAACAATACAAAAGTCCAACAAAACAAAAGTTATTTTTAAAACATTAAACAAAATTGACAAACCTTTAGCCAGACTAAGAAACAAGAAAAGACTTGAACTGGAAAAAAAGACATTACAACTGATACTACAGAAATCCAAAGGATAATTACAGACTATTATGAGCAACTATATGTCAATAAATTGGAAAACCTAGAAGACGTTGATTAACTTATAGATACATACAACCTATTAAGATTGAGGAAATGAGGAAATCCAAAACCTAGACTAATAACAAGTAGCAAGATAGAAGCAATAATAAAATTTCTTCATCAAAGAAAAGCTCAGGACCAATAGCTTTGCTGCTGAACTCTACCAAATATAAGGAATCCTATTCAAACTGCCCCCCAAAATTCTACATTCTACAAGACCAATATTTCCTTGATAACAAAATAGACAAAGACACACCAACAAAAAAGAAAGCTACAGGTCAGTATCTCTGATGAACACAGATGCAAAAAACCTCAAAAAAATACCAGCAAACCAAATGCAACAACATTTTTAAAATAACATCATAATCAAGTGGGATTTATCCCAGGAATGCAATGGTTCAATATATGCAAATCAATAAATGTGCTATATAGCATCAACAGAATGAAAGACAGAATTAATCATTTCAATAGATACTGAGAAAGCATCTGATAAAATTGAACATCTGTTCATGATAACTGGATATAAAAGGAACATAGCTTAACACAATAAAGGCCATACATGACAAACCCTAGTATCATACTGAATGAGCAAAAATTGAAGGCCTTTCCCCTGAGATCTGGAATAAGACAAGAATGCCCACTTTGACTGATTTAATTCAACATAGTACTGGAAGTCCTAGCCAGGGCAATTAGACAAGAGAAAGAAATAAAGGACACAAATTGGAAAAGAAGCAGTCAAATTATCCTTGTTTACAGAGGATATGATCTTATATTTAGAAAAACCTAAAGACACCACCAAAAACTATTAGGAGTGGTTAACATAAATGTTCACTAACAAAGGAATATATGATGGCACGTTCAGATAATTTAATACTATTCCATAGCTCAAATGAAGGAACCAGAGCAATGGTTCTCAAAATGTGATCTTAAAAATTTGTTAGCAATGCAAATTCATGGGCTTCAATCCAGACCTACTAAATCAGAAACTCTGGGGGTATGTTTTACCAAGCCCTCCAGGGGATTCTGGTGCATGCTGAAGTTTGAGAACTACTCAACTAGAGCTATACATATATTGACAGAATAAATATCAAAAAATTATATTGCAGTACAGGTGCAGTTTGATATCATTACATAAAGTTTAAAAACCTGCAAATAATGCTTTATATTGTTTGTGGATGCATACATGGTAGTAAAAGTATAAAAACATGAACAAAGATGATTAACACCAAATTTATGGTAGCCCTTACAGACTATGGAAAGAAACCAGTGGGATGTAGGAGTGGAGGGGTTAAACAGAAGATTTCAATCACATTTGCGATATTTTTTAAAATGTTTAAGATGCCGGAATAAGCATCTCTGTGCATACATCTTGACACTATAATCTAATTCTTCAGAATAAAGTTTGAGTAGCGAAACTGCTAACCACTTATTTCAGTTATCACTATCACTACTCTAGTTCTCATCTCCTCAGGTAAGTGGTATTGCAATTGTTCATTAGTAATAACTTTATCCCCAAGCAATTCAGCATATACATTGAAACTTCCAGCTTCCAAAAATGTCACTTTGTATATATTATTACCCTGTTTAGACAACTTCAATGGCAAAACAACATCAAAGTCTAAACTTCTTATCTGATATTCAAGTGCCTCTAAATTATGGTTTCTATTTACTGCCTCAACTATATAATGCCAGTTACATATAACAGCTTACATTTTTAAAAAATCTTTTTTTCATCAGAGTAGTCTTGGATTATTCCCTCAATGCACCATACACAATTCTGCCTTCTTGCCTTTGCTCGCTACTTATAGTGCCCTTGTTCTCTGACATCTAAGTCTTGCTGACACTATAAAACTAGACCCATGGCACTAGCCATCCCCTTGCCATCATTATAGAATGAATTAGATCATAAATTGACTTCACTGATCATTTCTTCCTTTGAACACTTCTAGCATAAGCTGTGTCACTCACTTGGTGCTCAGCCACATAATACTGTATTGTTTATTTTTATGTACCTATGCCTGATCAACCCAGCTATGCTATATTTTTCCAGCTAAACTTTGTTGTGCTCCAGAAAGGATTTAATGTGGTTCGACTACAATATAAATATCCTAAGGCCATAGTGCATATTTCCCTAGCACCAAGTAGAATATCCTACAAATGGTCCAGAATACAAACTCAATGAGAGCATAACTGTATAGCTAGTACCCAGCAAATGCTGTAGCACATTTAGTAGATACCCAATGACTGTTTGTTGTTGGATAAATGAATGAATGAATGGGCCTTATAATTTTTTGTTATACTGATTACTACTTCCAGGTAGTAAATACTGTTTGGGAGAATGAATAAGGAAGAAGCTAAACCCCTCAGAAGCATCACAGCTCATACCATTAGCTAGCTCCCCAAAGTTGTCATTCTGGTTGTATACCATTATTATAAATCTGCTGTGTGCCTTTTATTTCAAAGCAAGATCGATCACTAGCTAACATTTAGTTCTTGGTTTGAACAGATCCTCTGTTAGTATGTTGCTGGCATGACTTTATTTTCATGACAATACCTGTATGATTATTCAAAATTACAGATGAAAAAACTGAAGCACAGAAAGGTTAAAATCTGCCCTACATACCACAGTTAGTAAATAGGCAAGCTGGAACTGGCAAGCATAACAATAGAATAATGTGACCTCATGGAAAACTGGTGTGAAAAGATAATGATGAATTTAAGCAAGTAAATTTGAATAAGAATTAGCATCTGATTCTAAACAACTAATCAAGTTAACCACTTATTTGCAAAGTGATCTATATTTGTAGGAAAAGAAAAACATTGAGTAGGCTTCTACTATCCATTAGGTACTTTCCTATTCCCTATTTGATTTTTTCATTCCCCAAATCAACTATGGGCAGGAAATGTCATCGTTATCCCCATTTTGTAGGTGAAAAAATTTGAGAATCAGAAAGGTTAAGTACCTTGCTCGGGGTCACACACAGCTAGCAATGGGAAGAGGTTAGTTTTGACTCTGAGTCTAGATATTTTACCCTATACCATTGATGCTTATTTCCGACATATGTAATGATAATAAAGGCTTCCATATATCATATGATTAAAAAGTCCCATAAAAGTTATTATTGTAGAATATTATCTAATAACCTAGTAATCTAAGTAAGATAAAGAAAGTTCTATTCTAGGCCGGACATGGTGGCCCACACCTGTAATCCTAGCACTTTGGGAGGCCTAAATGAGAGGATTGCTTGAACAGGTTAATTTCTTAAGTTTGAGACCAACCTAGTTGACACAGTGAGACATCTTTACAAAAAAAAAAAATTTAACAAATAGTAGGGCACTGTGGTGCGTATCTATAGTCTCAGCTACTTAGGAGACTGTAGTGGAAGGATCACACAAGCCCAGGAAGTCAAGGCTGCTGTGAGCCATGACTGTTTCACTGCACTCCAGTCTGGGTAACAGAGTGAGCCTCCAACTCAAAAAAAAAAAACCAACAGTTCTATTCCATCTACTATCTAGAGCTTACTTAGATCATTACTTATATGTTTAGGGCATCTAGTCAGTATTTACTTTAACTCGATTAACTTTCAGTTCCATAAAACATCATGCTTCCCAGAGATCCCAGTACAAGCCAACACACAAAATATATGTTCAGGACATGTTTTTGCTGACAGACCTCTTCAGATCAACTAAGAGAAAGGTAGTACCATGAAGACCATAGTTCTGTGTACTATATTTATTTTAGAGCAGAATCAAAGTGGTGGTTATTTACAGTCTGGACATCTTATAGAATTCTTGAAATATTGACCTTTGGTGAAATACTTTGTGGCTCACTGACTTCTCTTAATATGCCTATTAAGGTATTTATAGAACTCTAATTACAGCCACTATATCGTGTTTATGCAATATTCAATTACTTACATGGCATGCCATTTATCTCAATAATTATCTCAATAATTATTCTATTAAACCCAAATGAGTGTTCTTAAATCAATCTATATGCTGAAAGTTTCTCCCCTATTGGCCCCCCATCCTCATATTCATTATCTGTTTATGGAAGCAGCTCCCTTGGAGGTTGTGGCAAATCAGCATGCAGGAAAGCTACGAGAGTAATGGGAATTAGAACCAAGGCTTTGTGGGTCTTTGACATTGTTTATGCAAAATAATTGGCAAGATGCTTTGCATACCAAAAATCACTAAATCTATTCATGAATTCACTCTCCCCCACCCTCCATCCCCAAACTCCCAAGAGATGCTTAAACAGAACACACTTTGTCCTAGCCAGGAACAGGAAAAGGATTAAATTAAAGGAGTTGGTGCTGCTGGCCACTCACTGAGTTAGAAGGGAAAATGGTTAGTACTCACCCTCTCCTCTTCATCAGCTTATTTCATCCTGTATATTCTCATATCTGTATCTTTTTTACCCATGCATGAAGAACTCTCACCTATGCCCAAGCATTCCCTACCCAATGCAATCCAGACTTGTGAGTGGACACAGACTCTAATATATTTTAGCAGCCTTAACTTTCTTATCCTGGACTAATAGTGCTTTAGTCCCATACCTTATACTTATGGGGGGAAAAATTGTAAATAGGAACTGCACATTTCATTCCCTCACAAATCATTTTCCATGGCACACCAACTTCAAGCATTCTGGATTCAAGAATTAGGAGACAAAATAACTTTACGTATATAAATTATAAGGCATTTTCCCTCTGATTGCATTACCATGACCCTTCATTAAATGTAGGGGTAAAGTTCAAGAATTAAGATAGTTTTTTTAAGGGTAGGGAAGAAGTAAGATCTTTCATACCATTGCCACCTCCCACACACTTCCCCTATAAATATGAGGGTAGAGAGAGAAGTTAATATTACTGCATGCATTCATCACCGTCCTTTATTTTAGTCCCTAAAGTGATTCTTTAGAACCCTAGCTGGTATGCTATTCCTGCTGCCTGTCTTCCAAGATTTATCTAACTTGAGAGTTAAAGCTGCCGGGCTTGGTGGCTCAGCCTGTAATCCCGCGCCTTTGGGAGGCTGAGGTGAGTGGATTGCCTGAGCCCACGGGTTCGAGACCCGCCTGGTCAGCGAGACCTCATCTCTACAATAAATCAAAAAAAAAAAAAAAAAATCAGCCGGGCGTGGTAGCACATGCCTGTAGTTCCAGCTACTTGGAAGGCTGAGGTGGAAGGATCGCCGGAGCCCAGCAGGTCGAGGCTGCGGTGGCTGGGAGCGGCCACTGCACTCCAGTCTAGGCGACAGAGTGAGACTCCAACTCAAAAAAAAAAAAAAAAGGAAAGTTAAAGCTTTCAGGTAGTAACTGGACATCCACAGGGACATAGGAGCAGTGAGAAAGATTTGTGACAAAGGTACTATATTTTTTATATATGACCAAAACAACTGGGGCAAGAGGAGGGAGGACAGCGAGAATGACTGAAAGGAGGAAGCCACTGCTTGTCAACCTTGCCCCAAAAGAACAGATGTTCACGATCTACATATGTGCTCTGTATGCAAACAGGGTAGCTCTTATGCTATGTGTTTCACAGTCATTAAGAAACTGAGGAAGATATATTAAGTACCAGTAATAGTCATTTCCTTAATGCTAGTTGTAATGGCCAGACCATAAAATTACGCAGCTCTTTCAAGTATCATAAAAAGGGTATTAAGTTTATAGCCAAGTACAAATTAGAAGAGACTTTAAGGAGCATGGCTCAGAGCCCACCTTAGAAGAAATAATCTTTTACGGCATCCTAGACTGGGTATTTCTAACCAACAGTTCACTCTCCTTTCTGTTTCATTTTCCACATCTATGCAAAGCTGTCATGAGACTAGGCCAGTGTTTCTCAAAGATGTGCTGCACAAAACACCTGTGTCAAAACCACCTAGATGGGCATTTATTAAAACTAAGATCCATGAGTCTATCTCTCTCAAGATCCATGGAATCAAAGACTCTGAAGCTGGGGCCCAGGAATCTACATTTTCAATACAATTCTTTTTCCTCTTACTTGAGGTGCTTCTGATATATATTAAATAAGTTGGAAATATGCTTCACCTTATGTGTGATTATGCTCATATTGTTACTTTTTTCTAGAACGTGCTTTCCCTCTTTATCTGTGGACATCCTGCATGTGTCCCTAGGCTCGACTAAAATACAGCCTCCTCTCTGAAACCCTCCTTTATCTATTTCTCCAACAGACGCCACCTCTGATGTTGCTAGGGGCAGGATATGGGAAGGCATTAGTGCTGGGATAGAGGGAAGGGTTGCTTTCACTGGATGGAGCTTAAGGAAGGACTCTAATGTTTGCACTGAACTTTTATACCTGAGTTTCTTTATTTGAGTTTCAGCTGCTATAAGAGCTTTAAACTGTGTAAACTAGTAACTAGGACACTTACATTGAGTTTCTGAGTGGTGAGAACAATGAATTACAAACATTTAGTTGGGAAAAGATGTCGGTATTAATTTAAGGATGGAAGAACGGAAATCAAAAGAAGACCAAAGACCTGCCAAATAGACAATTATATATGTGTAGTAAAAGAGGGGAGTAATGCCCAATAAGGGATCTTCTCTTGCCCAATGGCAAATGATAGGTAACTCTCTAATCAGGAGGAGAGGAACGGAGAGACTGGTGAGAGGTGTAAAGTTTGGTTACATTCAATTTTCAAAACTTCATTTGGTGAAAAAGACTAAATCAATGCATTTCAAAGTGTGGTTCAGAAACACCTACATCAGAAAATAAGGGAGCTTATTAAAGATGCAGATCCTTATGAATCAGAATCTCTAGGGGGCAAGACACAATGAGCAGCATTTAGGAATAACACCACCAGGTGAACTTCCCTTCTAGTTTTGACACTTCGCTCTTGTAGTTTGTCATCATGCTACTTCTTAGGGCTTTAAGAGAACTCCAAGAAACACAAGCCATGGAACAGAAGTCTTGATCAGGAGATAACTGAGGCTCAGGGGAAAATTTCAATCTCTTAATAGGTTAGAGAGATTCAGGGAAGCACAATCATCAGGGATCATCTAGTTGTGAAAGGGTTTATTTTAAGATCCTTTCCCACTTACTGTTAATATTTTCAAACCAAAAAAAGAAAGTCTCAAAGACTTTCTGCCTTTGTTGATTCTGCAGGAAGAGCAGACTGCCATTGATTATTTTTCCAGAGACCCTCAATTATTTTCTTAATAACCTGGCATATATAATAAAATTTTCAAGCCAAGGCTCCTCTGTGGACTTTACTGATTTATGCCAGTAGACTCACCATCTGCACATATAGGTTTACAAGCAAACTATCTTCCTTCTTCTGGCTTATTATTAGTTATGAAGCCAGGTGTCTAATACTCCTATGTCTCTAGTGCCTGTTTGAACTTAGAAAGAACTTCAGGCTTTTATCTACATGAAGAGTGAGACAAACAATATATAAATTTATCTGAGTAACTCAATGTAAAAACAAATAGACTTACTTCACAAAAGTCACATGTGTGGATGGTATGAGGCATCTTTCAGATGTCCAGTGCAGCATCTAAGAAGTGCAGAAAGATAGTACATTAGGATTCTTTTCAACTAGAGACATAATTGATTCTAATGAGCCATTGCCACATAATTTGAAGGCAGTTCCATGCTATGGGACAGTGGTCCCCAACCTTTTTGGCATTGGGGCCTGTTTTATGGGGGGGAGGGTAGAGAGAACATCAGGCATTAGATTCTCATAAGGATCTTGAAGCCTATATCCCACCCATGCACAATTCACAATAGGATTCATGCTCCTGTAAGAATCTAATGCCATCACTGATCTGACAGAAGATGGAGCTCTACTCATTCACTCAACTTCTGCTGTGTGGCCAGGTTCTTAACAGGTCATGGACCAGTACAGGTCTACAGTCAGGGACTTGGGAACCCCTGTCATGAGGGATACCACTCCCGGCCATAATGGCAATTCCAACAGCCAGACTAAAGATCTTTGCAATATCTATTTATCCATCCATCTATTCAACAAATATCTATTCTACTATTCCCCAAGTACTGTTCTAGATGCCATCATACAACAATGAACTAAACCGATAAAAAAGCTGCCCTCATGGATCTTATATTCTAGTGAGAGAAATTGACAGTAAGCATGAAGATCAAGAATATAATTTTAGATAACAATAAATGCTACAAAACAAATACAAAGGGGGACTTAAAAACAAACAAACAAACAAAAACCAGAATTATCTTTTGGAGGGTGGGCCCCTTGTAGTACACTCAGATTTTGTTCCCCCAAATCAAACGGTCAACCAAAGTTTTTATCTGGAAGTTTTGAGAAGGTTGCATCATGATTTGCAGAAGAAAACAAGTGACTGGTTCTTCCACCATGACAACGCATCTGCCCATATTGCACTGTGTTCAGCAGTTTTTTACCAAAAATAACATGCCCCCTTTGCCCCACCCTCCCTATTCACCCAATCTTGCCCTGAGCAACGTTTTTCTTTGTTTCCCTAAATGAAAAATACTCTCAAAGGGAAACATTTTGCTGATATGGAAGAGGTGAAACAAAAAGTGGCAGAAGCACTGAAAGGCATCAAAATTGACGAGTTCAAAAACTGTTTTGAGTGACGGAAAAAGCGTCTCGGTGGGTATATTGAATAAAATGGAAAGTACTTTTTTTCTTGAGTTAGAGTTTCACTCTGTCACCCACACTGGAGTGCAGTGGCACACTCCCAGCCACTGCAGCCTTGACTTGCTGGGCTTCTGCGATCCTTCTGCCTCAGCCTTCCAAGTAGTTGGAACTACGGCGCGCACTACCACGCCAGGCTAGTTTTGTATTTATTGTAGAGACAAGTTGCCCGGGTGGGTCTCAAACCCACGGGCTCAAGCAATCCACTTGCCTGGGCCTCCCAAAGTGCTGGGATTACAGGCTGAGCCACCGAACCCGACATGGAGAGTACTTTGAAGATTATTGAAGTATAAACATGTAAGAATAGATACAAAATGTTTTATAAGTAAATTCTGGTTTTAGAGGTCCTCTCTCATAAAACAGAGTGACTAAGGAACTGGGAAACTATATTGGGTGGTTGAGAAAAGCCTTTTTGAGATGGTAACACTTGAATTGCAAACTGAATAACAAGAAGTCACCAAAGAGAAGTTCTGAGGACAAAGAGAATGGAAACAGTAAATGCAAAGATCCTGAAATGAAAAAGAGCTTGGTTTGGCAGAGGAATAAAAAGAAGACTAATATGGTTGTAACAGAGAGAGGAAGAGGGAAAATGGTTGGAGACAGGGTCAGTTAAGTAGGCAGAGACAGTTTGTTTAGGGTTTTATAGGCCATGGATAGGAGTATAAAGTTTATTCTAAATGCAATGGGAAGTCAAAGGGCCTGTGTGGACTGAGGGAAGCATGATACCTGAAGATATATTTACTTTCTTATTGACAGCAATAGCTACTGTGTGTCAAGCCACTACCATGTACAGAGATGCTTTAGAAACATCACCTCAATTTAAACCTCCCAACTACCCTATAAAGAGCAACTCTTCCCAGATGAAGCAACAAAATCCTAGAGTTTACCCAAGGTCACAAAGCTAATAAGTGGTGAAGCCAAAAATCAAACCTATGTGTGTCTGATGCCAAAATCAAAGGCTCTTAATCACTACACAAAATGAGATTTATTGTTAAACAAAAGTATACCTAAGTAGGAGTAATCATGTTAGTTACCACTTATGGAGAACTTAATATATGCAAGGTACTAAGTAAAACTCAGGTAATCTTCACCATCACTCTAAGAGTTAGGTACTATCATTATGCCACTTTGATGATGAGTAAATTGTGGCTGAGAGAGGCAAAGGACCCATGGTCATGGTGTTGAGAAGTTAAAACCTGGATCCATATGATTCCAAAGTCCATATCAGTAGTATTTCCCCACGATATCAAATATCACTTTTCTTTAGTATTTTTTAACTCAGTTTGGATACTTGCTACAATCCTGCTCCTTTATGCACAGTCAGCAAAAGCTCTGAAGGGACAGCAAATAATCTGTGATAAGAATTGAAATGGAATGGATGGAAAGGTAATGTTTGCAATCTAGCTCTCTTCTCCGGGCACTTCATAGGCAAAGGATACTGCCCATCTGTGTAAGGACAGGAAGCTGCAAGATTTTTTTTTGTATGTCTGTGTCTAAGGGACAATGATTCTTCTTTCTTAGCTATGAATAAAAAAGAAATGATTGGATAGATCTGTAACATCTGTAGGGAAGCTAAGATCTAAGTATCTGGTGGTAATGTGCCCTGAACAACCTCTGTTATCTATTCCTCTTTGAGTACCCAACAATGCCTGGAACTCCTAAGAACTCACTTCCATTAGGAACAAGGAAGAGAAGGAAGAGCTACCCTGAGGATGCCTTATAAGAAGGCTTAAAGTGGCTATTACTTAAACATCGGAAAGCTTAAACATTGTTTAGGGTTTTATAGACCATGGATAGGAATATAAAGTTTATTCTAAATGCAATGGGAAGTCAAAGAACCTGTATGGACTGAGGAAAGCATGATACCTAAAGATATATTTGCCTTCGTATTGATAGCAATAGCTACTGTGTATCAAGCCACTACCATGCACTGAGATGCTTTAGAAAACATCACCTCAATTTAAACCTCTAAACTACCCTATAAAGTGCAACTCTTCCCAGATGAGGCAACAAAACCTTGCAGTTTACCCAAGGTCTCAAAGCTAATAGATGGTGAAGTCAAAAATCAAACCTATGTGTGTCTGACTCCAAAGTCAATGGAATATTATTATTCAGCCACTAAAAAAGAACAAAGTACTGATACATGCTATAGCATGAATGAACCTTGAAACATTATGCTGTGAAGTAAGACAGACGCAAAATTCTACATATTACATAGTTCCATTTATATGAAATGTTCAGAATAGGCAGTCCCATACAGAAAGTAGATTAGTGGTTGCCAAGCTCTGGAAGGCTTGTCGGGGGGGAGGGAATAGAGAGTGACTGGTAATGGGTGTGGATTTCATGGGGGGCAGTGATAAATTCTGAAATTAGTAATGATAGTTGCACAACATTGTGAATATACTAAAAACTACTGAATTTTACACTTAAGGTGAATTTTATGTTAAGTGAGTTATATCTCTAATAGGGCGGTTATAAAACTTATATATTTGAGGGATATATATGTTTTTAACATCCATACAAGTCTCAGGAGTTGTCTAAACAAAAGCACTTAAGACAATTAGAACTCAAGTCCCCCAGAAACTCAACCCTGATGATCAGTTGTCTTTTTCTCTTTGTACTTCTTTTTTCCTCCAGTGTCCTAATAAAGAGTCTGCTTGCAACTCCCAAAAATGCAAGCAATGGAGAGGTTCAAGACTCAGGGAGAAGGAGAATTATTATCTTAAATCTGTTGATAGACTCTGGCACTGGCCATTCATTTGGTAACATTAGAGTTAGAAGAGATTAGAAGAAAATTGGAAGGCTGACTGAAGCTTTTAGAACCCCTACTTTCTCATGCTGGAGATAGCATTGCAAGACACAACTCATAGTTTTAATTATGATGATGATTGCGTTAGTGATAATTAAAATCGCAGCTAATATTTGAATACTCACTTTGTGCTAAGCACTGTGTAAACTGATTTATGTATAGTATCTCACTTATCCTCTCAACTATTCTGTGAGGCAAGTACTACTATTTACCCCATTAACAGATGAGCAAACCAAGACACAGAAAGATTAACTTACCCCAGATCAAAAAACTAGTAAGTGGTGGGACCAGAATAGAAGCCTAGCCAGTCTGATACCTGATCTCATGTTCTTAGTTACTACACTACATACTACTTCCCAGTAGCAGAGGTTATAATAATCATAGTTATAATAACTAAAGTGTGCTGATCATCAGTTAGTCTGTCTATGAAGTAGGTGCTATCATCAGTTCCCATTTTGCAAGGGAACAGAGGCACAGAAATGCTTGGTAACCTGCCCAGGATGCGGATTGACTCATCTTCCAAGAAAAAAGTAGAAGAGAATAGCATCAAATCCAGGCAGACACTCAACTCTGCCACCTTTTATTTATTGTTACTTATTTTTTTAATTTTTTTACAAATTTTGGGCCTAACCTCACACATAAGGGGAGATTCAGTACCCACATGACCCATGAGAGTCAATCTCATTCATCATCCAGCCTACTCTAACCTGTGAAATCAACCAAAGAAGGTACATGACTGGTACTTCTCATCCCCTCTTTATATATCTGTGGCTTCTCTCTGTGCCACCCTAGTCCTGCTGGCCTGTCTGTGGAATAGAGTAATTTTTTTACTCAAACATAAATCATGCAAAAGTAAGTTCACTGACCAGCCTTTGAGTTGTACAAAGGCTGCTTCGGTTTTTGTCTTTTCATGTATTTTGCACAACAGAGAGCAACTGAGACCAGCAAATCCCCACTGCCTAGAAGCTACAACAGGAGTTTTACTGGCTCCTCATCTAATTAAGAAAAGGTTGGATTTTTCAGAGTCCTTGGTTTGAAATATATGTTTTATTAGTTGAAAAAAAGCTTCCCAAAATGAGGCGTTAACTAAAAGTGCTGATTGAGTTTTATCACTGTAAGTAATTAGAAAATAAAAATGAATCTGATAACAGATTTTAAAATGATACCAACCTTCACACACAATAAATTTCTTTGATTTTTCCCCTCATATGTGCATGCAGGTCTGTATAACCTATTTTAAAACAAATACATTTTTAAGGCTAATGTTACAATATCTTGTCAATGTAAATATGAAATATATTCCAACATCAGGGCGTGTCAGCACAGGGCTTCTAAGGACAATGTGTAAAAGGCTAGACAGTGATCCAAGACTGGGAACAGCTGGCTGAGGGATAAATCCCCTATGGTTGCCAAAATTTTAAAAAAGTAAATCAAGGTTCTGGGATCTAGAAGGTCAAAGCAAAAAAAAAAAAAAAAAAGAGCTAGTCTTTATAATCTGGATTCCAAAAGGTCTGATAAGAAAAAAAATACCAGTAATCAGATTATCTATATGAGTCTGATACTGGGATAGAATTTGATTGCCACAGCGGTCCTTTACACACACACACAAATGCACATACACACACACAACCTGACTAGGCAGGAAATAGTCTCAGCATATAAGTGGAACTGGTCTTAAAAGGGTCAGAAAAGTGGCAGCAGCTGGCAGTGGAAGGCATGAAGAAATCAATAGCTATAGCTGGGTCCTAATACATGTCAAAGTCTTTTATTAAGGAAGTGTTGTTCTCAATTATGAATATGCATGGACTGAGCTGGTAAGCAGCAGATCGCCTGAATGACTCTTTCAACCGGGACCCAATGTCATTCTGGAGTTACAGAGCCAAGGATGGCACATAGGAATGCTGCTGTCAACAGCACCTGCTCTGGACTCTTTTCTCTTGTCACTACATACTTCAGATGGTGGCCTTCAAAAGGCCAGACTGCATTGAGCACATCTTATACAATGTGGAATGCTTTCTTTCTGAAGTCTTTAATTGAAGGAAAAATGTTGCTTGCTATTTCAAAGAAATCTTGTGTTATTTAAAGGAAGGGGCAGTAGCAAGCTTAGCACTACACTGACGACCTTGGAGAATTCTTTCATGAGACTTGGCCAGCTCAGTGGGTATGAGTTAATATTCTGATGGTCAGTCTTTTATGAATGTTGCATTTTTAAAGAACAAGTCTATTTATATTGTGGACTTCTTGCATCATATTTTTGTAATATCCCCTGAAAGAAACGCATCAAAGATTTTACCTACATGATAGCTAAAGAGAGGGGAGATTGTGAGTTAATGCTTAGTGAGTATATGGGTACACAGTTTTCTTTAGGTGATGAAAATGTTTTGGAGCTGGGCAGAGGTGATGGTTGCACAACATTGTGAATGTACTAAATGCCACTGAATTATTTTTAAAAGGTTAATTTTATGTTATGTAAATTTTATCTCAATAAAAAAGTACGTGACTTGCATTAAATAAATCCATACTTCATACTTTGCTATGGAATTGTGCTATATTCTGGGTGTACAAATAATAATCACAGCTAATGTTTGTTAAGTCCTTATGAGGTGCCAGGAAGCATTCTAAGCTCCACACATGTATTAACAAATTTCTTAATCATAGCAACCCTCTGATAAAGGTACTTTACTTCCATTTTACAGATCAGGAAACTGAGGAATGGAGAGGTCAAATAACTTGCCCAAGACATAGCTGGTAAGTGAGTGGTACAGCCAGGATTTAGACCCACTCAGTTTGGCTCGAGAGACAGCATATTTAAGAACTATGCCACATTGCCTCAGATGCAGATGCTGGCCTCAAGAATTTCACAATCAATGGATGATGAGAGCCAAGAAAACTTACAGGAGAGGTACCTAAGGAAGGGTGGAGATCAAGAAAATAGCCAAGAAGAAATAGCGCCTGAGATGAAGCATAAATGATGAATAAGAATTACACACATGAAATAGGAGAATGTTTTGGATAGAGGGGGAGATCCATAAAGACACAGAGATGAGAACTATGTCATAAGCAGTTTGGTGTTACTAGAGAATGAAGAGTGAGTTGAAAAGTGGCAGACTACAGAGCTGGGGGGGAAAGGGGCCGAACAATGGAGTCTTGCTACTTTATCCTATAGTCATAGGACAGCTATTGATGTGTTTTAAGCAGGAGTAACCCAGTCAGAGTTGATTTTTATAAATATTCTGATGAGCCTCTGGAGGTTGGAATTTAGAGGGACAGGATTCCAGGTAGGGAAGGAGACCTGTGAGGAAGCTGCTTCACTAATCCAGAAAATAAACAATGATACTCTAAACTAGAGAACTGGCATCAAACAAAATGGAGTGAATATTTAGGAATTCAAATCAGCAAGACATAATCTCAATCAGAGTCTCAGAAATGGAGAGCTGCCAGAAAGATCAAAGGCAAACCATTTTTCATAATGTGTCACCTTTCTATTGGTCTTTAAGTAATGTAAACATCATCATTTCTAAACAGAATTTAGGAATCGCTAGTCTGTTCTTCATCTTCAGAAATTATTCCATTGAAATTCTAAATGTAAACAGTCTTTATAAAGTTACATTCAGTAATACCAAGTTATTTTAGAAAAAAAAAGCATCCAGATTTAGTGCCTAAATAGAATTCATGCATTCCCAGAGACTTGAAAAAAAGAGGATGGTTTGAAATGGATATAAGAAATTAACGATGCAGCATGTGGTTGTCTGGATTGCTTTGTCATCCTAACTGCATGTGGTTTCAAGATAGCAAGAATTAAAACACCATGCCAAGAAAGTTAGACTTCACTGGAAAACGATCTTAGCATCAGAAAGAAAAGACTGAAAGTGGGGAAAAAATAGATTGTGGTGAATCGTTAATCAGTAGCCAAAATTTTTTTTTAAATGTTTCTTATCTCAGATCTCTTATTTGAACAATATGTACACCGTTTACCTTCTCTAACTCAGTTAAACGTCCTTTGGTCTCCATAATATGCTCAATTATATAAAGGACACAATTAAAAAGTTGATTATATTCTTCTACTCTCAGTGGATCCACAGTATTACTGAGAACTTGAGATGGACTCAAATGAAACAATTAGAAAATGATATAAAGTTAGGCATGGTAGCTAATTCCTGTAGTCCCAGCTACTTGGGGGGCTGAAGCAGGAGGATTGCTTAAGCTTAAACCAAGGTGTCTGAGGTTGTAGTGAGCCATGATTGTACCACCACACTCCAGCCTGTGTGACAGAGTGAAACATTATCTCTTTTTTAAAAAAAGTGAGATGAAATATAACCAAGGGTCATCATGAGTATTGTGGCAAGTATGAGTTTTGTGAAGTCAATGACAGTGGGTCCTAGTGAAAGCCGAAGGGGTTAACTGATTTTCCCAGCAGAGATAGAACATAAACCACAGTAAAGATTGAGAATGAGATAAGGGTGCATGAAGTAGAGGCAGCAGCGAGAATTCCAGAAGCTGAAAGGCATCTAGTTGCATTGGAGAGATACTGGTAAGAGGAGAGGACACAAAGACATCTTTGGATGAGTAAAGAAGAGCCAGGTTACAGATGACTGTGATCTAGGTTTTCTTACCAGTGGAAGAACATTTCTTTCACATGCTTTCTTCTTCTTCGAACTACTCATCTAAGAAATACTTTTCTGAAAGTAGAATTACTGGTATAGTTGTTGAGGACTGAGGACTTTCAAACCAGAGATGTTGCAAAATGATTCTCAAGTGCCCTGCACCCCAACTCACATGGGCTTGGGATTCTCAGTGATTTTAATTTTATATTCATCAGAGATTAATAACATAATCGTTTCCAGGCTCTGTACAGATCTTAAAATACCAGCTCAATTTTTATCAACACCTCATTAGCCCAGTTTTTTCCCTAGACAGATAGGAGAGCAGCAGATTGTCTTAAATCTGATTTAGTCCAGCCTTAACCTTGTTACCAACCATCTCCCTAAAAGCCAAAGTTATCTCTGCAATAAGCCAGAGAGATCCTCTATTCAAACCTCCTCCATGATAAATCACGAGTAAATCCTGTCTAAGTGGAAGATTACATGAGAATAGGGCCAAAGCTACACCAGAGCATGCACTTTTTTCCAAACCCACCTTTAAAGGTGTACCCTGAGGAGTTGAACCCCACAGTTACCTAAATAATTGTGGAATGTATTTGTATACAGACTAAATCAATCCTGCTCAAACAGCTCCATTTAGTAAAAGCCTAATATTAGCCTTCACGATAAGAATATATAATCCCTAGAAGTGGTCAGTTTTATATTGGGGTAATATGATTTTAAAAATGAGGGTGAAAAGAGCGTTTAAGTAAATATAAAGTCTTTTGGTACTTCCAGGCAGAAAAGGCACACAGTGCTGAGGCTTCTCAAAGCAAGATGGACTATTTAATGTGCAGAATAGTAGGAGTCTTTGAGAAGGGGATGTGGTCATCACAACTTAAAAAAAAAAAGAAACCTACAACCTGGGCCTGGGAAACCTATACTGCTAAGGGATATGCTAAAGACTGAAAGGTCCTTAAGGAGATCAGTGTTTAGGAAGGAGATGACATTTTTTTAGAGAGAATCCTACTCATACTCTTTCCAACTCTTGGCCTCAGTTTTAAAGTTAAACTAGCAGTGAAAACTCATTGAGGGAAGTGTTGTGTTTGGGGCACTTTTAGGGAGTGGGGGCTGCCTTGGAGCTCCATTTTCTTATAGTTTATAACATCAGTTAAAAAAACCTTCCACTGTATTTACTCTCCTTTAAGACATATGGGATCTTCCCCTCCCCCTTTCCCAAGTGGTTTGATAATAGTTGTTTGCAATATCCACAAGATGCAGCTATAATCAGTGAAATTGCTGGAACTCTTTGCTTTGCTGATTCAGCAGATGTGCTTAAGATCTATAAAAATATAATGATCTCCTGTAAATAGTCAGGGCTGGAAGTTCCAAAAGAAATAAAAATAAAGGTATAATCATTAATCATTTTCATATGCATTACTTGGGGGTGTGTCAATGAACTGATAAATTACCACAGGCAAAATGCTATGCTAAGAAACGAAACTAGATACCTGCTATATTTGAAAGAAATATTTGAATCACCACTGTTCCAGGGATCCTCCCTGATAAGATCAAGAGTACCACATGAGGCAGCCCCCAAGTGATTCATTGCTGAGTCAACTGACAATTCATTATATCTATGAGGAAAATAATAATATTTGCTAAGGATATGAATTTTTTGAGTCTTAAGTGTGGTCTACAAAAATCAAGAGTTTTTCTGTTTTAGCAGCTTTAACGCTAGAAAAATACATATCAATATCATGAATTTTTAGAAATGTTAGTAACTGTTTATAGAAGATTTTTCTCTGTCCTTGGAATTTCTTAATTTGTGGCCCCAAAGGAGAGGATTAGTTTAAATATGTGATACCCCATTTCACAAATACTAATGACAAAATCTTCAGAATTTACTAATGGTAAAAACCATTTCTAATTGCCTCTCCTATTATAAACTGCGAATGGGGAAAAATTAAATTGCCAACCCTGATGAACGTGAATGCCTGAGCAGAGGATTCAGTTCTACTTTCACATTTAGGTATAGAAATCCTATCTTGTGCAACTTTTTCATAAGAAAGAACGAGAGCAAGGGAGAGATTGATCTTGTTTTCTACTCCCTATCCAAGCTTCACAGGCAGAGACCCATGAAACCATCACTCAGTCACTGGCAACTTTGATTTTAAAAGCATAGTTAATTGCACTTGGAGGTGTACAGCACTGAGGGTTGTGCCAGCTGCAGGAACAGAGATGTCATTCGCTGAAAATATTATACTTCATAATGGTCTTAATCTTTTGGTTGTAAATTAGAGGAGAGTATTTTACTGTGCACACAAATTACTCACTAAATGTTAAAAAAAATATCCACTAGAGTTTTGGGCAATAATATCAAGAAAATGTCACCTAGCCAAATATCAGACTAAGCTAAGCTGTATTTTTTTAAATGTTCATTTGATCATGATATGCTATATTAATTATGTAGGAAGAATGTAAACAAGCACAATAAAGAATCACATCTCATTTACGGTTTTTGCACAATTCGTAAGACCTCATCTCCATTTTTTTTTTCAGATAAAGAATACTAAAACCATGAAAAAAATCTTAAAAAGGAGAATGTGTGATTATTCCGGGTTTTAAAAAAACTTTACCCCAACAATCATTATCATATTAGCCCCTCACCCTGTAAGGTATCTAGTGGGACATGGATTTTATTCTAGCCTAGCAATTGCAAAAAGACCTTGTCTTGCTCTTGAGGAGATAGTGGAATTCAGGTACTCTGTCATAGCCTCGAGGAAAATAGTTTTCTTCATTTTAAGAAAAAAAAAATGTCTCCGTGAAACGCGGAGGGAAAAAAATTAGGAAACCTCTTGGTGAAAAAAAATAACGTTAAGTTATATGTTTTTATTCTCTCCTAATTATTCCAAATGTCTTTTCATTGTCTTCATATAAAGGGGAAAAATGAATTCCAGAATTACATGCACACAATTTTTAAAGCCTATATCCTGCTCGTGGTGTCTTGAGTCCCCTTCAAACAAAAAAAAATGTTATTTTTTTGCTTCACTGTTTCTCCCCCTTAACATTTGGATTATAATTTTTCCATTTTAAAACTGGGTCAGAGCTGGGCTCGGTGGCTCAACCTGTAATCCCGCTCCTTTGGGAGGCTGAGGTGAGTGGATTGCTGAGCCCACGGGTTCGAGACCCACCTGGGCAGCGAGACCTCATCTCTACAATAAATAAAAAACTCAGCCGGGCGTGGTAGCGCATGCCTGTAATTCCGGCTACTCAGAAGGCTGAGGTGGAAGGATCGCCAGAGCCCAGCAGGTCGAGGTTGCGGTGGCCGGGAGCGGCCACTGCACTTCAGTCTGAGCGACAGAGTGAGACTCCAACTCAAAAAAAAAAAACTGGATCAGAAATTTGTATACAAGGGGGGACCCTCCCCCCAAAAATGGAATTATCTTTAAAAAAATTATTTTAAAGATGTGGAGTACAGTTCAGGGTTAGGTACACAAATGTTCATTACGCAGGTACATTTGTTGATGAGGTGTGCCCACACCTCCCCTGGCAGATTCCCATTACTGCCAATCCCACCTGCGCTCTTCTCCTGGCAGTTTCCTGCTACTGCCAATCCTTTTCTTACAGTATTACAATAATCGTTCTAGGTCCGCTTATGAGTGAGAACATATGATACTCAGTTCTTTGTTTCTGCAATAGAGCGCTCAGTATTATAGACTCTAAGTCCATCCAGGTTGCTGTGAATTTCGTGATTTTGTTTTTCTTTATGGCTGCGTGATATTCCATAGTGAGTATGTACCACTATTTTTTTATCCAGTCCTCTTATGATGGGCAGCACTGTTGGTTCCATGTTCTTGCTATTGTGAACAATGTTGCAATAAACATGCGTGTGCAGGTATCTTTTTCATAGAGTGATTTGAGTTCCTCTGGGTATATTTCCAGTAGGGGAATTGCAGGGTCATATGGAAGGTCGATTTTTAGATCTTTTAGTAATCGCCACACTGTTTTCCACAGAGGCTGTACTAGTTTACACTCCCACCAACAACTCCAGTCAGGATGGCCATTATCAATAACTCAGAAAACAACAGATGCTGGAGAGGATGCAGCGAAAAGGAATTACCTTTTTAAAAAAATGTTTTTGGAGAGAAGACCCCTTGTTGTTCACTCAGTATTTATTCCTCCAGATCAAACAGTCAACCACAGTGTTTCTCTGGAAGTTTTGAGAAGGTTGTGTCATGATTTGTGGAAGAAACCTCTCAGATTGTGGCAAACAGGTGACTGGCTCTTGCACCATTACAAGGCCCTGCCCACACCATGCTGAGTGCTCAGCAGTTTTTGTTTGTTTGTTTATCAAAAACAGCATGTCCCCTGTGCCCTACCCTCTCTATTCACCCACTCCCTCCCCAAGTGACTTTGTTGTTGTTGTTGTTGTTTCCCTGGAAGAAAAAAGTCCTCAAAGGGAAACATTTTGCAGATGTGGAAGAGGTGAAATTTAAAAAAATGCAGAAGCACTAAATGGCACCAAAAAACTGAATTCAAAAACTGTTTTGAGCAGTGGGAAAACTATCTCAATAGGTGGATTGCATCAAATGGAGAATACTTTGAAGGTGACTAAAATTTAAACATGTAAGAATAAATGCACAATTTTTATAAATAAATTATGAGTTTTGGGCGTCTCCCTTTGTATCTCTCCCCTTAAGAAGCCCTTGTGAATTTTTTGCAGTCATCTCCAAACAGAACACCTGTATTTGGCTGCATCCTATAGTTGGCAAACCCCTATAGTCAGGGCAGTTGTGGTTGAATAACTATTGCCTGGGTACAAGTATATTCCAAGTGACATTACTCATTCATACCATTAAATTAATACTTTTGGTTTCCCTGATTGCTTTTCCTTTCAAGAGATTTTAACGTGGAGACTGAATTTGACCCTTTGTGACCATGTTGCTTGATTATCGCCTATCATGCTTTCTAAAATGAGTTCTTTTGTGAAAAAAGAGCTTGCCTTCTCTCCAATTGCCTGTTATATACAGAGTATTTTCCATGAAGTCTACAAAACCAGACATACCTGTTGTGCTGGAATAAATGGATATCAACAAGCAAAAGAGTGAGATTGGATTCTTCCCCTACACTATATACAAAATCCCACTAAAAATGGATCTAAGATCTAAAAATAAAATCCAGAACTACAAAATTCTTAGAGGAAAACATAGGAGTAAATATGCATGACCTTGGATTTGGCAACATTTCCTTAGATATGACACCAAAGCACAAGCAGCAAAAGAAAGCGTAGACAAGCTGAACTTCATCAAAACTAAAATGCTCTATGCATTACACAGTACCATCAAGAAGGTGAAAAGATAACCAACAGAATGGAAGAAAATATTTGCAAATCATATGTTTGATAGAAAATAATCTGTTGGTTAAGATGTGGAGATACTGGAATCACACATCACTGCAGGAAATGTACAATGGTACAGAGTCTATAGAAAACAATTTGGCAGTCCCTCAAAAAGTTAAACACAGAGTTACCATATAACCCAACAATTTCACTCTGATAATATACACCCAAGAGAAATAAAGACTTATGGTCCCATGAAAACCTTGTACAGTAATGTTTATAACAGCACTATGTATAATACTCCTAAAGTGAAAATAACCCAAATGTCCATTAACTGATGAGTGGATCAACAAAATGCACAATGGTTTATCATTTAATCACAAAAAGTAATGAAATAGTGATACTTGCTACAACCTGGGTGACCCTTGAAAACATTATGTTAAGTGAAAGGGCCCAGTCAAAAAAGACTACATGTTGTATGATTACATTTATATGAAATGTTCAGAATAGGCAATTCCACAGAGACAGAAAAAAATTAGTGTTTGCCAGAAGATGGGGGGTGGGAGAGAAATGGGGAGTGTCTGCTAATGGGTATGGAAGTTTGTTTTTGAAGTAATGAAAATGTTCTGGAATTAGTGGTGATGCTTACCTAACTCTAAAAATATATTTTTAAAAACATTTAATTGTATACTTTAAATGGACTAATTCAAAATATTTGAATTTCACATCAATATAGGTAATTATATATAAGTGTATATGTGTGCATATTCTTGTTTATTTATTTCCAGGCCCTAAGTGATGGTCAGAAACATTTGGCCCGGTAGTAGAACTGAAATAGGACAATACAATATTCATTTGTACTTAATGTCATTGTTGTATCAATATAGTCCATGAGAAAGTTTTCAACCATAATAATCCCATTACCTCTGAATCTCTACCTCCCCATAATCTTTATTAGCCTCTCAACCAAATCCTTTAAGACAGAGAACAATGTTTACTCATGGTGCTTTCTTGGAGGCCCAGATAGACATTCATTGTTGGAAATAAAGAAAACTATATCTCCTAAGCCTAAGTGGCAGAAGAAAGACTGCTCTCCCTCACCTTCTTCACAACTATGAAGGGAACTGTGCAAGAGTGGTTTCTATTTGTTCATCCGAATATACTCTCCAGCCTTTCTACGTTGCTCTTTGCCAACTGGTTAACTTTTATGGATTACATCAAATGGGCTCCCTCACTCTCTTGCTTCCTGTTGATTATGGCCAATGGAAGACCTCAGCAGAAGACCTGATTCTCTTCCTGTCAGGAAGTGGGGTAGCAGGGGTTGTGTCCCTCTACCACAGGCCACAGCACCTCTCAGGTAGAATTCTTGCAGAATTCCAGCAGTGATTCCTTCTGCAAAACCTTTCAGGTCTAGAAATGAAAGCAACTCTTCAGGGGGTGAAGCACCCTCCCTTGTTTGTTTCCCTGAGCCCTGACCACACTGTCGTTGTAATAAAAGCCCTCTTGAAACTTCCTTCAAGCACTCCTTTGGAATGTACCACCTGCTTCCTACTGGAACTCTAAAGAATACAGGAGCTTTTCCTTTGGTAGGGCTACAAAAGGCAATCAAGTTACAGTGATCTCAGTAATGGGGGGTGGGAGAGTTTTGTACATTTCTCACAATTTTCTCTCTCTCTTTCTCTCTCTATTTTTTTTTTTTTTTTTGCAATTCCGTCATACTTGGCTGTCACAGATTATTATACCTTTAAGTGGCTTAAAGCAATGCAGCACAGGTCACTTAGGTCATTTAAGTAGTAGATTGCTTGTCACTTTAAGAAAGACCAAATGATGCCCTTTGTAAAGGCTCTGATTAAATGCTCCTGCAGAATGAAAGCCCACTTCAATCTGAAAATAATTGTTTGCAAAGCCTAATGCCCACTTCAGCTATAGCAAATCACTGCTATTAGGGATCAATTATACAATTGCTAAGATAGGAACTTTTGCTGCTGCCCTTGTCTGAATACAGAATTTAGCATACACTGTTTCTTCACACACAAAAATATATGCTCTTATGCCACCCATCCCTAAACCCCTGTCTTTCAAGCCAACGGTTTCTTCCAGTGTATATTTTAGTTTCAAATTTGCAATTTGTATTCTAAAAATCTGTTTATTGTATGATTTTATTAGTGTACCCTAGCAACACTACCTAAGGAATTCTAATGTTCTGTTAATTAGATTTCTACCTGCCTTATGCTTGTTTATAAAGCCTTCCACAGAAGTTATTTGTAGCCATTACTCTTAACAAGGGAATTAAAACCAAAAAATTGTGTGATGCACCATGACATCTTAAAACCTTTTCTCACATCTAAAACATGAAGTCAGGTCTTCATTTTGCAATCAATTGTCCATGCACTTAATGCTGTAAAAAAAGATCTGAAATGTAAACAAAAAGTTAACATTTAGGCAGTTTCTTCCCAAGAAGAAATACTACAGAAGAGAAGTTTTGCAGGCCTATCTGACACTTCCAATTCTTTTGGCCCCCAGTGAACCCTTTCCATCAACCCCATTTACCCACCCAATTTCTCTTCCTGCTAATTGATCTTATTATATCAGAATGCAACCTATTCCACTGAATTTGAAAAACAATGTTAGTGGGTACACGCTTTTAGATCTCCACATACAATACATTAATCTGTCTTCAGTGCCCCCAAACTTCTCACTGTTTATCTTTCCTCTATCAGTCCCTCGGGTGTGCCATGTGTTCACATGCTTAGGTATCTTCTATTGCTCACACATTTTTTTAAAAGTCCGATAAACCAAGAGGTATCAAATTACAAGTTTCATGTCTTTCAGGAAGATCGTTTCATTTCAAAAGACGATCATAGGTAAAGGACCACATCTGACCAAAAACAATTAATTGTTAATGGTAAAACTTCAACCATCTACAGGTGAGATTTCTGCAGAAAGGACCTTCCCAGTGCTCTTGAAATCACTTAGCATATAGGTGGCACTAACTTGGCTTATTAATTAGCAGGCTGTATTTGAGCTAGAAAAGAGGCATAAAAGATGAGTCACCTAATCATTTTCTAACACGCATGAAGTTCAGCTAATTTCAAGAAAAAAAAATAGATAAGTGATTGTTTTTTCCCATTAGAAAGATTTAAAACATCAGCTCTTGAATCCCATTTATGGAAGCCATTGCCTCAAATTTATAATAATTCTGAGCTCACTAATATAAGAGAATAAAAACACTGTATTCAAAAAGAGAATAAGAAAGAAAATGAAATATTAATACAAACCTGAAAACAAGTCCTTCTTACCATTTTCCTTGACAAAAACTACTGGTGTTGAAGAATTATCAACGTAGGTGCTTTTTACTAAATCTTTCTTTACTATCAACAATCAAATGAAATATTTTTTGCTCAGAAATATAAAAATGAAGGAGTAAAAGCCACAACAGGCCACTCATATAAAAAGCAATAATGTACTATGCATTCTGCTATGAGCCATAACTGGTACAAGGGTTTCCTTCTGAAAGAGCTCATCTCTGCAATAAGGCTTTATTTTTCCCTTAGCATTTGTTTTTCTTACTCTATTGTCTAGAGTCTAGCCCAACTTTTGTATTTCTACTTAAAAATGTTTTTATGATTATTCTTTAGGCAATGATATGAAACGTCATCAAACAGGCTACTTGTTGACTCAAGAATCAATGAAGGTTAGGTAAAAGATATTTTTATTTTTACTACTTTAGTAATAGTTCCAAGAAGGCTAATAGCACAAAATAAAACAAGGAGTATATGTTCAGCTGTTTCACTAATCACAATAAATGTAAATGATCTAAATGTTGCAGTTAGAAGGCAAAAATTGTAATTCTGGAAAAACAATACAAATTGCAACTCTATGCTATTTACAAGAAACCCATTTAAGACTCAGTGATCTAAAAAGAGTGAAAATTAAAAGAAGAAAAAAAAACAAATACCAGACAATTTTTATATAAAATTAATAGGTTGTAGGTATATTAACATCAGGCAAAACAAACCATAAAGCAAAAAGGATTAATAGAGATAAAGATCAATTCTTAAGTTTAGTTTTTTGGGAAATGCTCTCAGGGTGAACGCTATCTGCAGCTCTGCTTACGTTTCTGGGTTCTGACTCCGACTTATTTTGTGGTCTAAGAAATGCCTTTTTTGCCACTCATTGATGGATTTAAGGTATAGATTTGTACAAGATTTTACTTATTTTCTACAGGAGAGTTGATCCAACTACCTAACCTGCCATAAGAAGTCTATATTGAGTTTTTTGGTTTTTTTTTTTTTTTTTTTTTTTTTTGAGTTGGAGTCTCACTCTGTCGCCCAGACTGGAGTGCAGTGGCCGCTCCCGGCCACCCCAGCCTTGACCTGCTGGGCTCCGGTGATCCTCCTCAGCCTTCCGAGTAGCTGGAATTACAGCCATGTGCTACCACACCCGGCTGATTTTTTTTTTTTTTTTTTTATTGTAGAGATGAGGTCTCGCTGCCCAGGCGGGTCTCGAACCCGCGGGCTCGGGCAATCCACTCCCCTCAGCCTCCCAAAGGTGCGGGATTATAGGCTGAGCCACCGAGCCCAGCTTATATTAAGATTTTATACAGTTCCATTTATTTAATTTGAAGAACTGTGTTTAGTCTGATATCATGTCTTTCATACTTTTAAAAAGTTTATAATATCCTTCCTTTTAAAATGACAGGGATATTTTAAAAAGAAAAAAATTCAGCCGGTCATAGACTGCGTTTTTAAAAAGGATAAAATGACAGGGACAGATACTAATTGCTTCTTTAAGTGCCGACAACCCATGTTAACCTTCCTCCTTGCCACCTTCATTTTTAGTATAAAATTTCACAGGTTTCATAAATCCAAAGGTCTACAAGCCACTACCTTAAAAGATAACAGGTTCTAGAGGACTGGGTTTGAGTGACAGGATACTTTTTGAGGTAGGAATAGGAAGTGGCAATGTGAGGTTGTTACAAATAGCTGAGTTCATTTTCCAGGAACATTTTAAGAACTTTTTCTTTCAACCCTGAAGCCAATATAGGATAACCAATTCCATATGTTTCTGATATGCTAACTCACTGCTCATCAAACTGGCTCTGCCAGCAGTTTGGACATTTAAGCAAATCTTATCTTTTGCATATCTTTAAATGAAAGTTATAGTATTTTTCTGAACTAGGAACTCAGGTTTTAGAAATATAAAGCAAGAGAGAAAGTTCAAATTTTCTAATCTGAAGACAAGTATGTTAGGATTTGTTTATGTCCTCCTTAGATTCATGTTATTCTTTAGTAATGGAATGAAGCAGGCCAGGCACAGTGGCTCACGCCTGTAATCCCAGCACTTTGAAAGGCTAAGGTAGGAGAATTGCTTGAGCCCAGGAGTTCAAAACCAGCCTGGGCAACACAGCAAGACCCTGTCTCCACAAAAAGAAAAAAAAAATTAAAGAAGCAAACACATAACAACAAAATGATTTAAAATAGGCATTCCTTCTCATGTTGAACAGAACCCAGGTGCCAAATAATGCATACCAGAAATGTTTCCACTGCTGAATTTAGTTCAGTCATAAAAGAAGAAAACGTATAGATGATTATGAGTGAATTTTAATTAGTGAGAAGTATGATGGAGTAGTTCCTTGGTAAACTAATGAAAACTTGATTGGTTTGAGTTGAGAACATTTTTGATGAAACAAAATAACTTTTATAGTACCACAATTGAAATACAAAGCATTTTCCAGAACACTGCTTATGGATGAATTCCAAAAAGATGTCCTTGAACCAAGTATTTTTTATTTATTTATTTATTTATTTATTTATTTATTTATTTATTTATTATAGAGATGTGGGAAACAATTCAGGGTTAGGTATATAAACATTGATCATGAAGGTACCCTTGTTGATGAGGTATGCCCCCCTCCCCTAGCAGTTTCCCTCAACTGCCAATCCCACCGTCCCTCCCCTGTCAGTTTTCCACTACTGCCAATCGCTTTCTTATAGCATTGTAATTGTTCATGGTCAGCTTATGAGTAAGAACATATGGAACTCTGTTCTTTGGTTCTGTGATAAATCACTGAGTATGATTGACTCCAAATCCACCGAAGTTGCTGCAAAGTTGTCCTTCTTTATGGCTGCATAATATTCCATCATGTATAAGTACCACATTTTTTTATCCAGTCCAGCTTCAATGGGCAACATGGTTGGTTCCATGTTTTTGCTATTATGAATAAAGCTGCAACAAACATACGTGTGCAGGTATCTTTTTGATAGAATAATTTGAGTTCCTCCGGGTATATTCCCAGTAGGGGAATTGCTGGGTCATATGGAAGGTCCATTTCTAGTTCTTTCAGAAATCACCACACTGTCTTCCAAAGAGGTTGTACTAGTCTGCATTCCCACCAGCAGTGTAGAAGCATTCCTTTTTCCCTGCATCCTCTCCAGCATCTGTCATTGTTTGTTTTATTAATGATGGCCATTCTTACAAGGTTTAGGTGGTATCTCAGTGTGGTTTTGATTTGCATTTCTCTGATGATGAGTGAGGCTGAGAACTTTTTCACTTGTCTGTTGGCTTCTTCTTTTGAGCAGTGTCTATTCATGTCTTTTGCCCACTTTTTAAATGGGTTGATTGTTTTTTTTTTCTTTTCAGCACGTTTGAGTTCCTTGTAGATCCTAGATGTTAGGCCTTTGTCAGATATACAGTTGGCAAATATTTTCCCCATTCTGTGGCCTGTCTCCCTGCTCTCTTGATGGTTTCTTTTGCTTTGCAGAAGCTTGTTAATTTGATGAGGTCCCACTTGTCTATCTTATTTCTTAAAGTATTGGCCTTTAGAGTTCTGAATAGGAATTGGTTCTCAGTTCCAATTTCCGTAAGGGTGTCTCCTGTGCTTTCTAAGATTCTTATAGTTTGAGGTTTTACATTAAGGTCTTTTATCCATTTAGAGTTAATTTTTGTGTATGGTGACAGGTGGGGGTCCTGTTTCAATCTTATGTATGTGGTCAGCCAGTTTTCCCAGCACAATTTACTCAATAGGTTTTCATCTCCCCAGTGGTTGTTGTTGGAGGCTTTATCAAAAATGAGTTAGTTGAAGAATTGAGGCTTTGCTTCCGGAATCTCTATCCGGTTTCATTGGTCTATGTGCCTGTTCTTGTACCAATACCAGGATGTTTTGATTATTGCAGCCTTACAGTAAAGCTTGAAGTCTGGAAGTGTGATACCTCCTGCTTTGTTTCTTTTGCTAAAGATTGTTTTGGCTATTCGTGGTCGTTTATGCTTCCATATGAATTTCTGTATTGTCATTTTCAGGTCTGAGAAGAAGAATGCTGGTAACTTAATGGGTATTGTGTTGAATCTGTAGATTGCCTTTGGTAGGATGGACATCTTAACAATGTTGATTCTTCCTATCCATGAGCATGGAATATTTTTCCATTTGTTTGTGTCTTCTTGGATTTCTTTGAACAGTGTTTTGTAATTCTCACTGTAAAGGTCTTTTACTTCTCTGGTTTGGAAGATGCCAAGGTATTTCACTTTTTTGGTGGCTATTGTGAATGGGATTGTACTTTTTATTTGGGTCTCTGCCAGCTTGTTTTTGGTATATAGGAATGCAACTGTGTTTTGCACATTTATTTTATACCCTGAGATTTTGCCAAGTCCTTTATTAGTGCGAGCAGGTTTTTGACAGATTCTCTTGGATTTTCAAGGTATAGGATCATATCATTAGCAAAGAGGAATAACTGAACCAAGTATTTTTTTAAAAGATATTTATTTGTCAATACTTATAGCAATTGGTTCAGATGGTATAGTCTGGCTAATAATTTACATACTTTTTCTCTTTGATTTGAATCTTTTTTGAGCTAGAAATAGTAACGAGTTTATGTGCTTGTGTGTGTGTATTTCATGTCTTTATCTGCTGCTTTACTTTTTTAAAATTCTCCCATTGGAACTATTACTATGGTGGTAAAAATAAAATAGGTATTTTTTGTTTCTTTGGTTTTTTTTGAGTTGGAGTCTCACTCTGTCGCCCAGACTGGAGTGCAGTAGCCGCTCCTGGCCATCGCAGCCTCAACCTGATGGGCTCCAGTGATCATTCTGCCTCAGCCTTCCAAGTAGTTGGAATTACAGGCATGTTCTACCACGCCCGGCTGATTTTTTGATTTATTGTAGAGATGAGGTCTCGCTGCCCAGGCGGATCTCAAACCCGCGGGATCAGGCAATTCACTCACCTCAGCCTCCCAAAGGCGCGGGATTATAGACTGAGCCACCGAGCCCAGCTAAAATAGGTATTTTATTTTCACCTTTTATTGATTCTTGAGTCAAGTAGCCTGTTTGATGACCTACCATATTGTTCAACCACTATTGCCCAAAGAAGAATCATAAGGACATTTAAGTTTAAAAAAAAAGAAAGAATGAAAAGTTTGGCTAAACTAAACAAGAAAAAGAGAGAGAGAGAGAGGGAGGTTTTAAGAGTCAAAAAGAAAGAAAAATTGCTAAGGGTAAGTCAAGCATTATTGCAGAGATAAGCTCTCTTAGAGGTTGTAGCATCTATGGCTCATAGAATGTGCTGTACAGTATTGCTACATTTTTTGTCCTGTTTTTAGCTTATTTTTTCAAATTATTAGTAGCTTTAGTTCAAGCCAAATGAACATCCCAATATTTTTCTTTTTGTGAAAAGTGACCTGCTGATTCTAAAATTTACAAGGAAGTGTAAAGGGGCGAAATAGTCAAGACACACACACCAAAAAAGAACAAGCTGAAGAAATTTCCTTCCTAGATATCAAGACTTATCATAAAGCTATAGTAATAAAGACCTGGGTAAACAGTGTGCATGGATAGACAATAGGTCAATTAAACATAATAAAGAGCCCAGAAATAGACTGTGCATATCTGGACACATGATATATGATGATGCTGTCATTGCAGAGTCATACGGAAAAAGACAAATGCATTGGACTTCATTAAAATTAAGAGCTTCTATTCATCAAAAGACTCCACAAAGAGAATTAAAAGACAAGCCATCACATGGAGGAAGCTATGTATAACACATATAACACTATATCTGAATGCATATATGTATATACAAATATATCTTTGTACATATTCCTAAAAATAATTATAAAACATATCACCTATCCAACAGAAAAAAATAGGCAAAAGCCTTGAATAAATTTTCAGAAAAAAGGGGAAACCCTCAATGATAACTTCATTAGTAGCTAGAGTGATGCAAAATAAAACCCTGATTATATATCCTTATGCACTCACCAAATTGCAAAAAAAAATTTAGTCTGACAAAATACCAAATACTAATGAGTATGTGATATTTTAAGATCTCTTAGATAGGTTTTTAAATTTTTTTAAATTTTTTATCAATATTTTTAATTATGATATTGTGGGTTACTATTAAGAGTTAGGTATACAAATATGCTTCATTCAGGCACCCTTGTTGATAAGAGGTGGCTCCCCATCGCCAGACAGATATTGACTACCATTAATCTCATCTTCCTTCCCCTCCCCCCCATAGTTTCCCATTACTGTCAGTCATTTTCTTACAGTATTATGTTGGATGTTCAAGGTCCATTATATGAGTGAGAACATGTGATACTCAGATCTTTGTTTCTGTGAGAGGTCACTCAGTATTATAGACTCTAGTTCCATCCAGCTTGCTGCAAAATTCATGATTTTGTTCTTTTTATGGCTGCATAGTATTCCATCGTGTATATGTACCACATTTTTTTAATCCAGTCCTCTTTTGATGGACAGCATGGTTGCTTCCAGGTTCTTGCTATTGTGAACAGTGCTGCGATAAGCATACGTGTGCAGGTATCTTTTTTATAGAGTGATTTGAGTTCTTCAGGGTATATTCCCAGTAGGGGGATTGTGGGGTCATATGGGAGGTCAATATTTAGAGCTTTCAGGAATCACCATACTGTTTTCCACAGAGGTTGTACTAGTTTGCACTCCCACCAACAGTGTAGAAGTGTTCCCTTTTTGCCACACCCTCCACAACTATTATTTTTTGAGTTATTGATAACTGTCATTCTGACTGGAGTTAGGTGGTATCTCAGTGTGGTTTTGATTTGCATCTCCCTGATGATTAGTGAGGTTGAACATTTTTTCTTGTGTCTGTTGGCTGCTCGGATGTCTTCCTTTAACAATTGTCTGTTCATATCTTTTGCCCATTTTATAATGAGATTGTTTGTTTTTTTCTTTTCAGCACATTTGAGCTCCTTGCAGATCCAAGATGTCAAGCTTTTGTCAGACCTGGAGTTGGCAAATAATTTTTCCCAGTCTGTAGGCTGTCTCCCTGCTCTCTTGATGGTTTCTTTGGCTTTGCAGAAGCTTGTCAGTTTAATGAGGTCCCACTTGTCTATCTTATCTCTTATGGCCTGTGGGTTTCAGGTTTTGTTCAGAACCTGGATGCCAGTTTCAATTTCCATGAGGATATGTCCCAAATTTTCTAAGGTTCTTATGGTTTGAGGTTTTATATTTAGGTCTCTGATCCATTTAGAGTTAATTTTTGTGGATGGAGATAGATAGGAGTCCTGTTTCTGTGTTCTGCATGTGGTCAGCCAGTTTTCCCAGCACCATCTACTGAATAGGTTCTCCTCTCCCCAGTGGTATGTGGTGGAGGCTTTGTCGAAGATGAGTTGGTTGAGAAATTGAGGTTTTGCTTCTGGAATCTCAATTCTATTCCATTGATCTATATGCCTGTTCCTGTACCAATACCAAGCTGTTTTGAGTATTGTAGCTTTATAGTAAAGTTTGAAGTCTGGTAATGTGATACCACCTGCTCTTTTTTTTTTTGCTGAGGATTGTTCTGGCTATTCTTGGTCATTTCTGTTTCCATATGAATTCCTGTGTTATTTTTTCTAGATCTGAGAAGAATGTTGCTGGTAATTTGATGGGCATTGCATTAAATCTGTAGATTGCCTTAGGTAAGATGGACATCTTCACAATGTTGATTCTTCCAATCCATGAGCATGGGATATTTTTCCACTTGTTTGTGTCATCTTTGATTTCTTTGAGCAGTGTTTTGTAGTTTTCATTGTAAAGGTCTTTCACATTTCTGGTTAGGAAGATGCCAAGGTATTTCATTTTTTTGGTGGCTATTGCGAATGGAATTGTGGTTTTCATTTGGGTTTCTGTTTGTTTATTATTGGTGTAAAGAAATGTGATTGTCTTTTGCACATTTATTTTATATCCTGAGACTTTGCCAAAGGCCTTTATCAGTGTAAGGAGGTTTTTGACAGATTCTCTTGGGTTTTCAAGGTGCACGATCATGTCATCTGCAAAGAGAGATAGCTTGACCTCCTCTTTTCCTATTTGAATATCTCTGATTGCCTTCTCATCTCTGATTGCTCTAGCCAGGGGTACCAATACTATATTGAAAGGGAGGGGTGAGAGTGGGAATCCTTGTCTTGTTCCAGTTTTCAGGGGAAATGGTTCCAGTTTTTGGCCATTTAGGAGTATGTTGGCTGTGGGTTTCTTGTAGATGACTTTTACTATTTTGAGGTATGTTCCCCGTATACCTAGATGTTCGGGGGTTTTTATCAAGAAGTGGTGCTGGATTTTATCAAAAGTTTTTTCTGCATCTAATGATATAATCATGTGGTTTTTGTTTTGACATCTGTTGATGTATTTAATTACATTTATGGTTTTATGAATGTTGAACCAGCCTTGCATCCCAGGGATGAAGCCTACTTGGTCATGATGGATGATTTTTGAGATGTGTTCTTGAATCCGGTTCACTAGGATCTTGTTGAGAATTTTAGCATTTATGTTCATCAAAGATATTGGCCTGTAGTTCTCTTTCTTTGTTGGGTCTTTACCTGGCTTGGGTATCAATGTGATGTTGGCTTCTTAAAATGATTTGGGGAGAGTTCCGTCTTTCTCAATCACCTGGAGTACCTTCTGTAGGATTGTTATAAGCTCCTCCTTAAATGCCTTGTAGAATTCTGCTGGAAAGTCACCTGATCCAGGGCTTTTTTTTGTAGATAGTTTTCTTACTACATAGTCAATTTCCTTGATTGTTATTCGTCTATTTAGGATCTCAATTTCTTCTTGTTTTAACCTAAGCAGGTTGTGTGATGACAGAAAGTCCTCCATTTCCAAAGGTTTTCAAGTTTGTTTCCATACAAGTGTACATAGTAGTCTCTAATGATCTGTTGTATTTCTTCAGGATCAGAGGTGACTTCATCTTTTGTGTTTCTGATTGTGTTTATTTCGGCTTTTTCTTTCTTTTTCTTGGTCAGTCTAGGTAGGGGACCATCAATCTTGTTTATCCTTTCGAAGAACCAGCTTTTTGTTTCGTGGATTTTTTGTATTATCTTTTTGTCTTCTATGTCCTGGATTTGGACTTTTATTTTGGTGATATGGATTCTTCTGCTGAAATTACGGTTTTTGTGGTCTTGCTTTTCCAGTTTTTTTAGGTGGCTTCTTAGGCTGTTATTTTGTGATCCTTCCATTTTCTTCATGTGTGCTTGTAGGGATATAAATTCCCCTCTTACTACAGCTTTCATGGCGTCCCAGAGATTATGGTAGGATGTTTCTTCATTTTCATTTGTTTCCAGGTATCTTTTAATCTCTGCTTTGATTTCATTAACAACCCAGGAGTTGTTTAGCATCATGCTGTTTAGTGTCCATATGTTTGTGGGTTTGGGTGGGACCTTGTTGGTGTTAATGCTTATTTTTATTCCACTGTGGTCCGAGAAGGTGCATAGTAAAATTTCAGTCCTTTTAAATTTGCTTATGCTTGATTTATGACCAAGTATATGGTCGATCTTAGAGTACATTCCATATGGTGATGAGTAGAATGTGTATTCTGTGGTCTTTGGATGGAGGTCTCTGTAGGTATCAATTAAGTCCATTGATCAAGAGTCATATTGAGGTTTCGGATCTCATTGCTGATTTTTTGTCCTAATGATCTGTCTCGGGTTGTGAGTGGGGTATTGAAGTCCCCAGCTATGATGGTATTGGAGTTGATTTCTGGTTTTAGTTTACCTAGGAGCTGCTTTATGAAAGTTGGTGCTCCTATGTTTGATGCATATCTGTTTAGGATGGATATTTCTTGTTGATGGATTGAACCTTTTATCATTATATAGTGGCCTTCTGTATCTTTTTTAATTTTGATAGCTTAAATGTTATTTTGTCTGAGATTAAGATCACAACTCCTCCTTTCTTTTGTGTTCCATTTGCTTGAAAATTTGTTTCCCATACTTTTACTTTTATTCTGTCATTGTCCTTCTAGTGAGGTGAGTCTCTTGAAGGCAATAGATTGTTGCCTGGTGATATTTTATACATTTTGCCATTTTATGTCTTTTCAATGGTGCATTTAGTTCATTCACATTCAAATTAATTAGTGAAATGTGAGAGTTGATCCCTATCATAATGTTCTTACAGAGTTGTCTTTCTTCCTGTTTGTGTATTGTCTTTCTTTTGGTTTTAGAGTTGGATCATGTGTGTTTTTAATCTTTTGCCTGTACTCTTTTGAAGAAGGTTGTTGTTCTTTTTTCCTTTTCTTCTGTGTTCAATACTTTCTTAAGTGTTTCTTGTAGAGGTGGTCTTATGGCAGCATAGGTTCTTAGGGATTGGATATCTGGGAAAGATTTCAATTCTCCCTCACTGATGAAGCTTAGCTTGGCTGGGTAGGTTATTCTCAGATGAAATTGTTTATCTTTTAGAACTTTGAAGATAGGGCTCAAAGCTCTCCTAGCCTGGAGGGTTACTGTAGATAAATCTGCTGCTATTCTAATTGGTCTTCTGCTGGTACATAGTCTGAGCTTTTCCTCTTGCAGCCTTTAGGATTTTTTCTTTTATATCTACTTTGTTTAGATGAATTATTATATGTCTGAGAGTTGGTCTTCTCATTTGTTGTCTTGCATGGGTTCTCTGAATCTCTTGTGTTTGAATTTTTTCATCCTTGATAAGATGAGGGAAGTTTTCTTGAATGATTTCATGAAATGTTTGTTCCAGTGTAGCCTCTGTTTCTCTGTCTGCCTCAGGAGGGCCAATTACTCTTAGGTTTGGTCTCTTGAAGTGATCATTCATCTCTTGAAGGATTTGTTCTGTCTTTTTGAGCTTTTTTTCCATGCTTTTGACTGTTTGGGCTAGTTCTGTGTTTTGGTCTTCGTGCTCTGAGAGTCTTTCTTCTGCTTGGCTAATTCTGCTTTCTATGCTTATTTGTTTCTTATTTATTTCCATCACAGTATTCTTTACCGCTGTTATTTCTGTCATCAGCTCCTTCCTATTTTCCTCTTGTCTCTCCTCAATTTTTTTAATTATCTCTATTAATGTCTTGATGTCTGGGTTTATTGCATGTGACCAGTCTTTCTGGGGGCTCTTCATTGTTTGTGTTCCAGAATCTGTTTTCTCAGTGTCTGATCTCCTTGGGTTCTGTGTGAGACCTATGTTCTTCTTTTGATTTTTCTTCATTTGTGTGGTTTTTTCCCCCTCTCTAGTTTTTCCTTCCCTCCATGTCACCGTCTTCTTTAATTCTGTTATTCAGGGGTAGAGGGATTGGTTTTACTTCTGTTTGTTCAATCTCCTATTCTTTATGTATGTCCTCTTACTTTGTTCAATTCTGGAGTTGCACTGTAGGTTGGGGGTGGTCCTTTTTGCAGTTTTGAGATTTACTTAAGGGGGGAGCTGTGATTCAAAATCTATCTGCAGGTCCTGGTATTTGCCGACAGGTGTATGGATAATCTGAAACCCACTTCCCACTGCCTTGGAATCTGTCCATGCAGTGGGGCTGTAGGTTTACTCCCTGAAATAAAATGTGGTTAGCAGAGGGAAGATAATTGAGCAGACAGTGGGGGGAGGAGGGGGGTGGAGAGATAGAGGAGTAAGGGGGGAAACAAACGAGTGTACCAACAAATGGAGAGAGAGACCTATACTGCAACAGATAAAAACAATAGACCACAGCTACAGACTAACCAACTCCCATGCAAAAAAAAAAAAACATACAATGATGCTAACATACAAGCTAACCAACCACCTTATTGGTGTGCTGTTCCTCTATACAAAGATATGGTTTACAGAGAGGAGAAAAGAGAAGAAAAGGAAGAGGAAAAAAGAGGAAAAAAGGAACAATACAGTAGGAATAGAATTAAGTCATTAAACTAACAGAACCAATCAAGCCCACTCTGAGACTTTTCGTTTAAGTCCAATGTCCTTTCAGCTCTGAACTCTAGCTTTCTTTTCAAGCTGGTAAATTAGTTCACAGTTAGTGTCCATTTCCCCTGGCCTGCTGTGAATGACAGTTCAGATCACCCTCCGTTCACCACTCTGGCCTGTGTCTGTTTTTCAAGCTTGTTTCTCCCGTTTCAGTGTTGTTAACTTGAATCGCCAGCAGGTGGTGATATCTCAACTGCTCGCCCCAGAGGGGGTGGGGCCAGACAGGAACTGGGCAGAAGCCAGAGATGGAAGCCTGCCTCAGGGCACACAGGAGGAGACCCACGGCAGGCAGGACATCTCGGTCACAGGAGAGGTGGCAGTGATCCCAGCACATCTTGCCTGCAGTGACTTCAAGGATTGAAGTCGTGGATCGCCTCAGGCACAGGTGACGTGATGTGCTATGGCCTCCTCGGAGGCTGCTGCAGTGGCACTGGTGGCTGCTGTGTTTGTGCTGCAGTGGTTGTCCAGACTGCTGCGATGCCCCGGTGGTGGCAAAGGCCGAGCTCCGTGTGAAGAGCAGGCTGCAATGTTGGGGTCCGCAGCCCCCAGGTTGACAGCCAGAGACCCTCTGCGTTCTCCTTTGCAGAGGGTTTCATAAACCAGGTTGCCCTGTCGCCATCTTGCCAGAAGTCTCCCCTTTGATATTTTTAATGGAGGTGAAAGAGGATTCTTCTCTTACTGAAGAATTAAAAATCTCTTCACACCTCAAGGAACTAGAAGAAGAAGCACAAACTAAACCTGTGACAGCAAAGTGACTGGAGTCCTGGATCCATTGAGAGAGTAGATCAGGGAGAGCTGGAGAAGAGCCGGACCACCAGTGAAGAAACACTAACCAGAGCCATTTTCTCTATCAGAAATAGCTTTTTAAAACTCCTAGATTTTGTAAAATACAGATTGGCATTACTTAGTGAAGTTAGACGTGCACATATTCTTTAACCCAGCAATTTTACTTCTGGGTAAACCCCTCATGTATGTCCAGAAGGAGACAAGAAAAATAATTTTTATAATGGTATTTTCTTATAATACAAAAACAGCTGGAAAAATCAAATACCCATAAATAATAGATTGGATAAATGAATTTTGGTTGTATTCCTACACAGCAAAAGAAATAAACTACAAAAATATGTATTAACATAGATAAAATTCACCAACATAATTTTGAATCAAAGAAGCAAGTCAAAGAAAAACATGTGGAATATTATCCCATTTATATAAAGTTTAAAAGCCAGCTAAACTAAACAATACACGTATTTAGGGATGCATACTGGTTGCTATGATAATAAAAGAAAACAAAGAAAGATTTTTTTTTTTTGAGTTGGAGTCTCACTCTGTCGCCCAGACTGGAGTGCAGTGGCCGCTCCTGGCCACTGCAGCCTCGACCCGCTGGGCTCCGGCGATCCTTCCGCCTCAGCCTTCCAAGTAACTGGAATTACAGGCATGCACTACCACGCCCGGCTGATTTTTTGATTTATTGTAGAGATGAGGTCTCACTGCCCAGGTGGGTCTCGAACCCACGGGCTCAGGCATTTCACTCACCTCAGCCTCCCAAAGGCACGGGATTACAGGCTGAGCCACCGAGCCTGGCAAGAAAGATTATTACAAGTCAGAATAGTGTTTTTTCAGGGCAGAGGGTATAAATGTGGGTAATATTGAAGAAGGGTCCACTATGAGGCTAAGACACTAGCAATATTCTATTTCTTTATCTAGGGTATTATTTTTTATTTTAAAAGCATGCATATTTTATTATACACATATAATATTTCAAAGTAAAAATATAATTAATGTACTTGAATTACATTATATCTATAAAAAGAAATATCACCCCCTCCCAAAAAATAAAACCTCACTATACATTGGTCTTACCTTTCAATATTTGTGAATGCTGGTAAAGACTTGATCACATATAGTACCAATTAGCCTTTGAAAATTACTGTTCAATAATTTCTATCCTTAGAAATTATAATGTCAATCCATGCATATGAAAAGAAAAAGACTGTTTCACAGCTTCCCTCTTCCAGAGAGGATTCTGGACAGCTTTATTATGTTCAAGTCCATCTTCCTTTGGAGGCAAGGCATCGGGCTGGACATGAAAGAATAAGGGTGACATTAATCCCCTGACAGGTGATTAATTCCCCCAAACCTAACCCTATCCAGGAAACCTGAGTTATTTCCACAAAATAAACACTCCAAAGCATTGCCAACACAACTCCCTAGCAAAACCCCTTACTAGTGCATGTAAACGCCTCATGTTTTTTCCTCATTGCTTTTGTTTCCTTGGTAACAACCAACCTTGGCTTCCTGACTACTTGGTTACCTGTTCATCATCTGTCTGTTCAAGTTTATGATTCAAAAACATTTCAAGTTGAACTGTTTGCTCCAATTAAGAAAACTGAACTTGATTTCTGCCCATGTTCATGCTTTGACCACTATCCAACCCCTTTCTTTCTCTGCCTTGAAATGTCCAACCTTGGCCATTTTGATCCACACGTGCTAGCGTCTACAGAAGTTTACCTTGATTCTTTCTAGTATCCTGCCAACCCAACAGCTAGGCCTAAGTCCATGGCCTTCTGCCCTCTAATACTTTAGGTAGCCCCTTCCTCCTAGCTATGGTGGAGGCAGCAACTACAATTACTACCCACACCTACCACCATGTTGGAACATATAAAGATTGCCCTGGTTATTACATCCTCAAATGACCATGATGAGTCAAGTTCCTCAGGGATTCCTGATGCCCCTTTGTCTAGGAGCACAAAACACATCTATGCCATTCTGTTCTAACCAGCACTGTAGAGCCAGAGGAGGGTGGCTAAGCCCCAAAGACCAGAGAGACCCACAGGGCACACACACTTGGAAAAGGTCTACATGAATGGACCTTGTCATCAAGGTACCCATCTTTAAGCCAAGTAGATGACGCTTTGGGAGGAGAAGGCAAAACACAATATAATTGTCCTTCAGCATCTATGGGAAATTGATTCCAGGATCTCCCATAGATACCAATATACAAGAATGTCCAAGTAACTGACATAAAATGGCATATTATTTACATATAACCAACCTATGTACATTCTCCCATATATATTAAATCATCTCTAAGTTACTTATAATACCTAATACAAAGTAAATGTTATATAAATAGATGTTATACTGTATTATATATGGAATACTAACAAGAAAAATATCTGTACATGTTGAGTAGATATGCAATATTTTAAAAATATTTTCAGTTCGTGGTTGGTTAAATCCATGAATGCAGAACCCATGTATACAGAAGGCCAACTGTATTATGGTGCTAAACAGAGGACACCAAAATGTTAGGGTTGGGAAGATTCAACCTGGGCAACAGAATACCTTAAAAGGCCAAGAAATATCTTCCATTCTCTTCTAACTCCTTCTGCCTAACTAACTTCTATCTTCATCTTTCAAACCTTTGATTAACCATCACCTCCTCTGGAAAGTTCCTGCCCCATTGAATTAGCTGACCCTACTATGTGCTCCAATACACAACATCCTGTACTCCCTCTTGTAATACATAATTATAATATATTATCCTATATTAAAATTTACCTGTTCACTTATTTTGTTTCCCTTGTCAGAAAGATGAGCTCCACAAAGACTAGGAACATGGTTGTCTTATTCGCCACCACACCTACAACATCCAGCATAGTACCTGACCTATGAGAAGTATAATAATGGTAAAAATAATAGTAAACCTTTTTGAACGAATGAATGAACGAACTCCGTTAAAATGGTAGCTGGGAGTTGGCAGGGAAGGCAAGAAATTTCAATCCTAGTAAAACAGGACATGAGTGCAAATACTGGAACTGGAGTATAAGTAAGGGCTTAGTCATAAGTAACATTTCAAGCTCAAAGTCAGACTATGGCAGACCATGGTTAGCTACCAGATTGATAACGACGAATATCCAAGCAGATCTTCTAAGTCTCCTCAAATGCATAAAAAATGTGTCCCGATTTGTAAGATAAGACTGAACCTTTAAAAGGTGCCTGGATCTCCACCTGCCACACAGAAACAGGAGTCCAAGAAGGTCACTAGAAGATCTTAGCAGATATTAAAACTCTTTTAGGATTACTGATACAAACCGAAAACCCTAGGCCTGCCTGGGAAAATAAGTTCATTCCACACTGCATAATTACCAATACTTCAAAACCTTTCTAAAGGCATATAAAGAACAAATTACTCACTCAGTAATATAATTATAATTTTTGTACTATATATTATAACTGACTACATCCTCATTTTACTTTTGGCTTTCTCATGACTTCCAGAGAGACTGAGCATTGACGTATAGATATTTCCTTCCCTCGGGGTAAGGCAGCTTCTTAGTGTGAAAGAACCCTCACTATCTCTTAATACTGTCCATCCCCAGCCCCAGAAATTAAAGGAAATCTAGAACTAATCCTATTTTTTTTCTTGAAATGTTTCCCGTAGTGGAATAAGTTAAAAGGAATTTTGGTTTATAGTTACTATATATTAAGAATCTGTCATCTTTTCCTGATAAGAAACTACTTTTGACTTATCTTTAGTCTTAGGGGAGAGCTGGCCTTCCCACTAAAACTCCAGGAAATATGTATGACTAGGAGAACAAACAAGACTCCAAGATGAACTGATGGGTCAAGATCGGCTGTTTGGAATGGTCTGCTAAATAATTGCAAGAATAACAACAAACATTCAAGTTTATTTAAACAAGTACCCATGTATATGCATAGACTATCTTTGGAAAGAAACACAAAAATACTGGAAATAGTGGTTGTTTCTGAGAATCAAGGTGGCTAGGAAACAGGAGTTAAAGGAAAATTAATTTTCATTGTTTAGCCATTTGTACCTTTTGAAATTTGTTTCATATGCGTGCAATTCTTTTAAAATTAAACAAAATTTAATTTTAAATATAATAAAGCAAACATCATCCCTATGGCTTGGCTCCACTTCACAGTCAAGCTCATCCTTCCTAGGGCAACTCCCATAGCATGCTAGTCCAAAGAGACCCCCCACTAGTGTTCTGTATGTGGGTGGATACTTCAAAGGAGAGCCTACGGCCAAGCCAAGATCTGTATGTGATTTTTACAGAAGCGGCACAGGCTATGGTGACGTGAAAGAAGACAAAACAGCTGTTCCTTATAGGGAAAGTGGATATGGATCAGACTTGATCCTTTTAACTGGCTAATGTCAACGTCATTGTTCTACCGATGTGTTCATCTTGGTTAAGCTGATTTAATTAACTAGAGAGGTCATTTACCAGATTTTGGACTGAATTCATGAAATTATAAAATGCTTGCTACAGAAGACAGTGCAAGTCCCCCAGTACTCAACCACAAGACTCTGAGATTCAGAAAAGCAGAGTCCAAACCCGTCTTGTTTACCACATGCCCTGTGCCTAATATAGGGCCTGGAAGTTAATAGGTACTCAGTGAGTAATTGTTGAAAGAATGAATGGATACATGACAGGTAAACCAAAATAAGATCTCCATTTGTCAGAGAAATTAACTGACTTGTCTAAAGTCACACAGCTTGCTATTGGCAGATCTCAGACTGAAGTTAGGTCTCTGTACTCCTCATCCACTGATCTTCTCGTTATACAAAGCTATGAATACACTAGCAGCAACATAATAAGAGCTCAAATTGTTATCTCAAAAAACAGTTGATGATCAGCAATTTCACATGATTTAACCTAGAAAAGTGGATTTTGAGAGAATCCAAACATACAGTTTTGTTTAAATATTTGTATAAACATTGAGTAAAATTACTATGAAGTTCTCTTCTAAATATACTGTGAACAAAAGTACTTTTCAGCTTTTAACTATTAACTTAGTTTATTGTAACCTGATATAAAATAAAATCAAAAATATGCTTTTGAGAATGCTGCTTTATATAGAAATCTACAAACAAAAGACTGAAAGAAAAGTTCAGGGTAGATATCACACAAGTTCTCAGACTTTCAAAAGTATCCCCAAGACACCAGGCCTCGAATCAAGGATGAGCCATCAATGAAATATTGCCCTGCTTCTAGTAGCACTGCCCAATCACCACGGCCCTCTCCCCCCATACCTGATGGCCAGAGCCAAAACATTCCTAATACTGGACGCCCTCTTACTGTAGCTCTCTCTCCCTTTTTATGAACATTTTCCCAAACTACAGCTTATTCTCAGCTGGCTGAAAAAAATCATCCCTCTCTTCTTATGTTAAAATTACAAACATGAAAAGAGCTAGTCCAGAATTTCAGATTTTAGGTTAATTCACCAAAAATCAAATCACCCAAAGCCAATTCTCTAAAATACACGTCATCAAAAAAATTAATTCGTCAAAGTCTATTCATTTCAATCAGATCTCAGAGCTGCCTCTCTTGAGAGCCCCCATGGAGCGTGTGTGTGCGCGTGTGTGTTAGAAGGGAAGTTGCTAAGGTCCCTAAGACCCCTGCCAACTCTCATCTATAATACAACTCCTGCAGCAACAAAATCACTGCTGCAAATCTCAGTAAACAAGAAATTTTAGAAAAAGCCTCCCAAACTGTTAAGTCCATCCTGTATAGACATATTGTTCTCAGTCATGACTTCCTGTTCTACTTTCCATAAAAGAGAACTAGCCACTCTGCAGTTAAGTAGGGATATATAACTAGTTCTGGCTAATGAAACAGAATGAGAAATTGCATGTTTCTCTTCCACCCTGAAACAGTCAAAAGGACTTTGTGATTTTCCAGTCTCTTGTCCTACTCTAGCATGTGTTTCAAATGGTGCAAAAGATGGTGGCATCTTTATCAGCCTAGTTTCATCCTCCAGCAGTCCCTGAATATCTTTTTCACCAATAGCAACCTACATTGATATCTGCTGTGCATAAGAAACGAACATTTCTTATATTGGGACACTGAGAATTTGAAGTTAATTGCTCACTGCAACATAACCTCGTCTCTCCTGGCTAATGCACATCCCACAAAGCATAAATTATTTTTAAAACTTTTAACGTGATTAATTGAAACAAGTTTCAGAAAATCCATAATTAAACAATTTCAGAGAAAGAAGAGGTATGCTCTTATCTCAAAGGGGCAGAATCTTGCTATCATTCTCCACCTCACTCCTCTCCTTCACCCTATAATGGCTGCAGCAAAGCATAGTAAAACTGCAAAATACAATCAGTAGACTTGTGACTTGACCAATTAATCATTCAGGAAGATAGTTTTCAGTGAATTGACTTTCAGTGAGTTGCCTTTCAATTACTTGGTTGCTTCTGGAATATCAGGCTCCTACTAAAAGCCAGTAAGACTTTTTTGTTTTTTCATTTTTCTCTTTTTTTTTTTTTTGAGTTGGTGTCTCACTCTGTCGCCCAGACTGGAGTGCAGTGGCCGCTCCCGGCCACCGCAACCTCGACCTGCTGGGCTCTGGCGATCCTTCCACCTCAGCCTTCCAAGTAGCCGGAATTACAGGCATGCGCTACCACGCCCGGCTGATTTTTTGATTTATTGTAGAGATGAGGTCTCGCTGCCCAGGCGGGTCTCGAACCCGCGGGCTCAGGCAATCCACTCACCTCAGCCTCCCAAAGGTGCGGGATTACAGGCTGAGTCACCGAGCCCGGCTCATTTTTCTCTTTTAGAGAAAACTCTCAAATCACGCCATAAAGGAAGTCCTTACTCTATCCACACAAGATGAATCATATTTCAATCCTCTGAATTTCTTCTTTCCTAAACATTCATCTTGCCTTTGTCCAAATCTAGCAACTTCTCAAAATGCCCCAGAAGACCTTTTGGTCAGAGGTTCTAAAAAGACAAGCGTAACTTCTGAAAGTCTGTTTGCAAGGAAGTTGAGACTGAGTTCAGAAGCTAGGGCTCTTATTTCTCTACAGTCTCCAAACAAGTTTAGACGAATCACCCATCTGTTTCATGCCAAATGTCTTCTGGGGTAGCATGACTCAAACAAAGTGACTTGATTTTACTGGTTATTAGCACTTAGCACCTAGTGAAATGTTGATTAAAAAGACTTTAAGATGGTCTACCACACAGATGAAAAACTATTATTTGGTATTTTACTATACTTATCCCCAACTTTTCTCTTTTATCTCTAAATATGAGAGTTCTTTGAGTCATGCAGAGGCAAGATTTGATGGCTCTAACGAATAATAATAAATGTTTTTCCTCAGAAGTGCCTAAACACCTTAGCAGAGGCTAAATACATTTTCTTTCACAAAAAAAATGCAAACTGCCCCGACATGCACAAATTATGTTATTAAATATTCCAGTGAAATCACTATGAACCTAGCAGATCTAGATGACATACAGTACCTTAATCCTGGGGTTCTCTGAGATGTCACATTTGAGGAGTCCTTGAGTTCATGAGATCTGATATTTAAGATTCTCAGATGTTTCCTATTCTGACCCCACTTGCTTTGAGCAAAACATTAATGGGTCATATCAACAATTGTCCAGTCAGCCCAGTTCTCTAACTATGTCCCCAGGAGCCAGTTTGTAAAGATTTATGATAGCTATCTTCACAACCTTTTACAAGTATAAAATTATAAGCCTACATTTATCAATTCATTTAGCAATTACCTATTAAGTCACTAATATGTGATCGACACCAGTACTGAGGATGCAAGACAAAATAAGTCACAGTTATTATGAAATAATTCAGAAGTTTATGACTCCATCCTTTACCTTGCTTAAGTAGGCCCACCTCATAGAAATGATTTCCACAAACTGTTTCCTGATGGCAAGTAACACAGTCTTTTAGGTTAGCTCCCATGGTACACAGAGAATTTTTGTTTGTCTATCCTAAAAGAATAAGCTCTAAATGGCTTTTCCTTCATTAAGTGAATAAATTCTATGCTCCCCATTTGCACATCCACCTTTGGTTCTGTGGCACTGATAATCTCTGCTTAAATAGGGCTTGCAGAATAGGGGCTAATATAAGGACAGAAGAACCTGAAAATCTGGACAATAAGGAAAGTAGGGCCTGAAGTTTAGGAAGTATGATTCAGTGCATGCAAATACTTAATCTCTGGTCTTGCATGATCTGGTCCTGGTCAACCTCTCCAGCTAATATTATTACATTTTCTATACTACTCGAGGTAAACCAGTTATACTTTTTCATACTTAAAGCTTTCACACATGCCTTCCCTCTGCAGAAATAGTTCACCCCGGTTCACCTGGCTAATTTATACTTATTATATAGGTCTCAGGGAAGCTTTCTATAACACAGCCGCCCTCGTCTACCCCACATGAGGTCTCTGTATCCTATGTTTTCATAACACTTTACGTTTCTTTTTTAGCATCTAATACATTGTTGTGTCCTACCTTGACATCAAATAAAGTGCCTGCCAAACTGTAAGCACTCAACTATTTGTTGAATGAATCAGTTAATGAATACATGAATGAATGAATAATAAATCCTTGGCCCTAGCTCTCTCCAGGATCTATTCCAAACTACGACTAATCGGTGCAAGGAAATAGAAACTTTTAGGTAATAAGATCTGAGTGTGTTACATTGTGTGTAAGAACGTGGTGTGTGTGTGTGTGTGTGTGTGTGTGTGTGTGTGTGTGTGTGTGTGTGTAAGAGAAAAGGGAGCTATAAGCCTTTGGTTCAAAAAGTGTTTGCAGCCATAGTCCTTACACCTGAAATACAGAGACCCATGAAACCATAACGAAAATGGAGTTCAAAGGAAGCAGTATGCCAAGAATTATGTATGCCTTATGGGGCTATGGCTCATTGTGAGTATGGCTCAGTGTAAGTTTTTGTTCCTCAGAATTTCCTGTCAGGGCTTGTTCAAGTTTCCTTAGCCACATCCAGCAGTCATTTACAATATGGTTGTCCAGAATTATGTTTACCTCAGTGAGATCCCATTTGTTGTTTATCCTCCTTCCAACTCTCCAAAAAGACCTACGATACACACAACAGCTCTCTTCCTATTACAAATAAGAAAATTTGGTCAGGAGGCAGAAAACAGCGATGGGAGTGAAAATTATTTGCTATTGGGAGTCTAATGAAATTTCAGAGAAATAGTGTCCACAACATTAAGCGATTTGCATATAGATGGGGCAAAGAAATTCCAGAAGACTCATATTTACTTCTATTCTCTCCAATTTCAACCTCTTCCAGACCAAAGTCACAGTACAGTAGAGACTTCTTTCAGTTAGTCCTCACCACCAGCAATTGAAAATAAAACATACCAAGGCAAGAGGTTTAACCATGCTCCTTGTTGTCATTATTCATAATATATAATTTTAACTTACTTCTAGAAGTAAGATTATGAAATATTGTTGGTGCTTGCTCGGCTAAGGTAAATACTATTCATGGTATTTTTGATTGGGCTGCCATGGAGTAAAAATGAAATCATTTGTAAAGGTATTCTGAAAAATTCTACAAGCTATATGATAGCAGTACCTCTCCCAGTCAATCTTTTGGCTACAGGAAACCTTCAGTTGCTACAGAGAAACATGTTTTCTACTATAACCTTCAGCACAGTTTTGCAATCATTATCCTTGTCCTAGAGTACCATCGTGTTCCTCTGACAGTTTCCAAGAATGCTTACCAGAAATATAACAGGATTCGTTACCATATGACATGAGGTAGCTCTAGAAATCATCGGTAAGTTCCCAACACTAGAAACAGAAAACAGAAAATACAGATTCCAAGGAACAAGCCTCAGATCAGGAACTGAACACAAAGGGAAACAAGACAGATAAGAAAAAAATCCTTGACATGTTTTGATGTCCTACCAAATGGAACCAATTCCGGGATCTTAAGGGTTAGGTGAAGGCTAAGTCTTCCCATAGGTTGAAATATGTTCACAGCTAGACTAAGCTAAGGGGCAGAGCAGGGAAATCAAAATAGGGACTTAAATCTGCAACAAAGCCAGAGTAGACTATAGAAAAAGGAATCTGGGTCATCAGTCAGCTATGTTCAAAAAATTGCAGAATCAGAAGAAAATTCAAGTTGATGGTGTGATCTTTTTAACAATAAAAATATCTGATTATCATTGCCTCAAATAATCCTAAGGGATGATCATGTCCATACCAAGTTATTATTCAAAAGTTTGACATCTTAAAGCCAAAAAAATAAAAATAAGGTGTTTTTAAATCTAGCAATTCAAGTGGGATAGAAAGTCAGAAGACATTGGTTCTAATTATGATTCTGCAATTTACAAGCTTTGTGACAGTGGACAATTCCTCACCTCTGTAGATCTCAATTTCCTCTTCTATCAATTGGTCGGAATACTTGTAGACAGACGACAATAAAAATATTTAGAATCAAAGAACTTCAAATTTTTCAACTTAAAATGATGACTGTCACTTCAGAGAAATGCTACTAGTTCTTTCTTTAAAACAAGTCTCATAGTCACACAGCATTTGCCATTCTCTTTCTAGAAGGTGATTTCTAGACTTTATGTTAGTTTGGCAAACTTGTCCTGAGCAGATCTTTTTTTTTTGAGTTGGAGTCTCACTCTGTCACCCAGACTGGAGTGCAGTGGCCGCTCCCGGCCACCGCAGCCTTGACCTGCTGGGCTTCGGCGATCCTTCCGCCTCAGCCTTCCGAGTAGCCGGAATTACAGGCATGTGCTACCACGCCCGGCTGATTTTTTGCTTTATTGTAGAGATGAGGTCTCGCTGCCCAGGCGGGTCTCGAACCCGCGGGTTCAGGCAATCCACTCACCTCAGCCTCCCAAAGGCGCAGGATTACAGGCTGAGCCACCGAGCCCAGCTTCTGAGCAGATCTTTTTTAGGCTAAATAGAAAGGGAAAGAACAGTGAACTCATGCATTACTAGATTGAACTTTGAATTCTTGCTTCAATCTGTCATTTTCTTATAAAGAGCCATCTGCCATACATGTCATTTGATGGGGCAGTGCAGTGTGCTGTGGCAGGCCAAGAAGTCAGAGACATGGGAGACCTAAGTTCTAGTCTCTATTCTTAAATAGAAAGCTAAATCACTTTGTGTAAGTCATTTAACTTCTTTTCAGTCCCTCGTCTGTAACCTAATAATGACACTAATAATAATAACAGCTACCATTTCTTGAACTCCTACAATGTACTTTAGATATACACAATCTCCAACTCTCAAAACAGTCCTCATTAGAAGATATTGTCATCCTCATTTTGTAGAAGTGGAAACTAAGCCTCACTAACAGTGTGATTCAAACCCAGGTCCATCTGACTCTAAAGCACATGTTCCTTTTTTTCCCCTCATTATTCCACATTGTCTCTCATTAGGGAAAATAGGTTACAGAATCTCTAAGATTCCTTCCAAGTCTGAAATCCCAGTATTTTATGATCCCAGTAGTCATGTGGTTTGGCTTACTTAATAAGTAACTAATTGTACAGTCCTTACAAGCCTGGCTCCTTCATTCTAGCTTGACATTCTTAATCTTTCTTTACAAAAGATTGATCACATTTTTATTGAAGACCTTGAACAACTTAGCAAAATGAGTTCAAACATCTTTGCATCTTTCAAAAAAGCTTAACTCTTTCATTAAATCAAGAGATACATGAAGCATTTGTTCTGGAACAGATTCCTAGCTTGAGAGAGTTTTTCAAGCCCAGGAACTGAGGCTACCATCATTACAAATGCCCTTCTTTCAGCTAAAAACTGCTGGAGTGTGGGACTGCCTCTGAGTGGAAAGATGTCGAGATAAAAAGAAGCCCCCAACCGACATGCATACTCAAATTAAATTCTAGGGATAGAAACTCATTCCCTTGGTCTTTGAAGAGTATGAGTCTTTTAAGGGCTCCCTATTAAAATGGCAAAAACTATGGAAATATAATACCTTAAACTTGAGGGTGTGTAAGAAGCAAAATTAGCTGCTTTCCAGACAAAAATAAAAGCCCACCATGGGGGTGAGGGTGCTGGCAGAGTCTAAATTGGTGATGGAGGTAAAGAAGAGTTTCCTCAGGAGCGAGAACAGTGGGAAATAGGAAGGTGTCCAAATCAGCTTGACTCACTTCTAGTTTTGCTGAGTGTGAATCTTGCTAAAGGAAAACTGTAAGAAGCCTGACAAATGAAAAAGGGTGAACGTGAAGCAGGACTTACATGGCACAAACAATAGTAGAAAATTGGAGATACAACTTTAATACCTTGAAAAATGCGGGAACCACCTCCCAAAAAAGGAAAATAATTAATTGGCAAATATTTTCAGGTATACAGGGCAGTCTATCAACCTGACAATGAAGAATATGATGTCAGACAAACCTAATTTTCTCCTACAACAGAGTGACAAGCCCAGCAGTTTGGAGAAAGTAACAAATGTAGTGTGCGTTTGGTGGGCCTTTATATATATTCTGGCCCCTCATGAGGAAAACAAAGTCCTGAATCAGCTCACTAGTAGCAGGACCCCAGAAATAAGCAAGAGCCAGACTCCAAGAGCAGACACTATAACTGCATGGTCACTTAGGGAATATCACAAATGGCATTTGTCATTGAAGCTCTATTACTACTGTTCAGGATTTGAGATAATTCTTACACAGGCTTTGACGGTCTTACATAGGAATTTTACCTCAGCCCTGAGCTTTTACTGCCAGAAAGTGCCGAAAGGAGTATAATATTTGCCAGCTGTAACTGAACCATCTGTCAACTGAGGAATTAATGTAAAATGGAGATGGTGTAAGTCAGACACTAAATAGAAAGCTAAGCTATGTAGCTACATATTTATAAGTCAAAAAAAAAACCAGCCTAAGTACTTAGTAATTGAAGTTGGAGTTAAGAAATATCCATTAGAACAAATCTAAAATTGTAAAATGTTGTATATGTTAATAACTTGTACATTGACTTATCATCAATCTCTCAAAGATAAATTTTTTTAAACCTTAGCCCTGCCAGGTACTGTCACTCAACATCTGACCTGCTCCCTTCCCTGTCACCTTCTTGGCAGACTTTTGATGAAATTTGTAAGGTCAGTTAAATAACAATGCTGCTTTGTTTTCCCTTCAACATATTCAAGAATTTTTTACATTTCATCAGGGTACAGATAGTCTTTTCTGATACACTCAGCTTCCTGACCAGAATGAGTCCTACATTATCTTGTTTTATTCTAAGTACCCCTCACAGATCCCCTGAGAATGAATCTAAGGGATAGTCAGGTAGGGTGGCATTATGAAATGATAGGTGTTCCCACAAAATTCATATGTCGAAGCCCTACCCATGCTATGGTTTGAAAGTTTTCCTCTCCAAAACTCATGTGTTGGAAATGTGATCCCCATTGAGCCAGTGTCAGGAGATAAAGACTTTTGGGAGGTGTTTATGCCACAAGGGCTCCATTCTTATGAATCAATTAATGCTACTGTGAAAAAGGCTTGCTGGAGTAGATTCCTTCTTTCCTGCTCTTCTGCCATGTGAAGATACAAAGTTTCCCCTCTCTAGAGGGCACAACCATAAGGTGCCATCTTGGAACCAGAGATAGAATCTGCCAGCGCCTTGATCTTTGACTTCCTTGCCTCCAGAACAGTGAGAAAATAAGTTTCTGATCTTTATAAAGTAACCAACCTCAGGTATTCTGTCATAGCAGTGCAAAATGGACCAAGTCATTGCCAACGTGACGGTATGTGAAAAGTGGGCATTTAAAGAGGTACTTCAGGTAAAATGAGGTCATAAGGGTGAGATTCTATTCTAGTAGGACTAGAGTCTATAAGAAGAGGAAAAGGCACTAGGGATGCATGCACACAGAGGAAAGGCCCTGAGTGAGAAGGCAGCCATCTTCAAGACAAAGAGAGAGGCCTCCAGAGAAACCAAAGTGGTCAACACCCTGACTTGGGACTTCACTCATCCAGAACTGTGAGAAAAAAATTTCTGCTGCTAAAGTCACACAGTCTGTGGTACAAGCACACCTCAGAAATATTGTGGGCTCAGTTACAGACCATCACAATGAAATAAATATTGCAATAAAACTAATCACACAAATGTTTTTGTTTCCCAGTGCATATAAAATATATGTTTACACTATACTGTAGTCTATTAAGTGTGAAATAGCATTATTTCTAAAAACAAAGTGCATACTTTAATCTAACAATGCCTTATTGTAAAAACCCCCGTGCCAATTTCCATAGAGGCTGTATCAATTTATACTCCCACAAATAGCATATAAGCATCCCCTTTTCACCACATCCACACCAACATCCTTTGTTTTTCTGTAATAATGGCCATTCTGACTGGTGTAAGTTGGTATCTCAATGTGGCTTTAATGTGCACTTTTCTGATGATTAGTGATGTTGAACATTTTTTCATGTGTGTATTGGCCATTTTGCTATGAAACATTTTTCATATGTTTGCTGTATATCTTCTTTTGAGAGGTATTTGTTCATGTCATTTAAACTAAAAGTAGATTTACCATTTAATCTAGCAATCTCACTACGTGGTATCTATCCAAAGGAAAATATGCTGTCATACAAAAACATGTTTATCAGAGCACAATTCACAGTTGCAAAGATGTGGAATCAACCTAAATGCCCATCAACTGATCAGTGGATAATGAAAACGTCACACACACACACACAAACCACGTAATGCTATTCAGCCATAAAAAAGAAGGAAATAATGTCTTTTGCAACATCTTGGATGGAATTGAAGCCCGTCATCCTAAGTAAATTAATGGAGGAAAGAAAACTCAAAGACCATCAAATACTGCATATTCTCTCCTATAATTGGGAGCTAAGCTAAGAGCCAATAAAGGCATATAGAATGGTATAATGAACATTGGACTCAAAGGGGGAGGGTAGGAAAAGGGGAGGGATGGAAAATTACCTAACGGGCTTATTGTGCAGTTGTTGGCGTGACAGTTACACTTAAAGCTCAGATTTCTTCACCACTATGCAAAGCAGCTACATAACCAAAAACCATTGTAGCCCTGAAACCATTGAGACTTTTTTAAAATTAAATTAAAAAATTAAAATTAAATACAAAAAATATACCTTATTGCTAAAAAAATGCTAACAATCATGTGAACCTTCAGCAAGCCATAATCATATTGCTGGTAGGGGATCTTCCTCAATGTTGATGGCTGTTGACTGATTATGGCAGTGATTGTTCAAGATTGGGGCGAAGATTTCTTAAAACAGAAGAGCAATAAAGTTTACCACATCAATTGATGCTTTCACAAAATATTTCTCTGTAGCATGTGATATTGTTTCATGTCGTTATGCCCACAGAACTTCTTTCAAAATTATGGCCATTCTTCTCAAAGTCTGCTGTTGCTTTATCAACCAAGTTCGTGTAATATTCTAAATCCTTTGTTGTCATTTCAACAATGTTCACAGCATCTTCACCAGGAGTAGATTCCGTCTCAAGAAACCACTTTCTTTGCTCATCCATAAGAAGCAACTCCTTATCCATTCAAGTTTCATCATGAGGTTGCAGAAATTCAGTCACATCTTTAGACTTCACTTTGAATTCTGGTTCTCTTGATATTTCCTCCACATCAACAGTGACTTCTCCCACTGACGTTTTGAATCCCTCAGTGTCATTCATGAGGGTTGGAATCACAACTTCTTCCAAACTTCTGTTAATGTTGATATTTTGATCACTTCCCATGAATCACAAATGTTCTTAATAGTATCTAGAATGGTGAATCCTTTCCAGAAGATTTTCAATTTACTTTGCCCACGTTCATCAGAGGAATCACTATCTATGGTAGCTTCAGTCTTACAAAATATATTTCTTAAATAAGACATAAATGTTGAAATTACTCCTTGATCCATGGGCTATAGAATGGATGCTGTGTTAGCAGGCATGAAAACAACATTAATCTCTTTGTATATTGCCATCAGAGCTCTTGGGTGAGTAGGTGCAATAAGCACTAATATTTTTTAAAGGAATCTTTTTTTTCTGAGCAGTGGGTCTCAGCAGTGATTTCAAATACTCAGTAAATCATGCTGTAAAAAGATATGCTGTCCCCCAGGCTTTGTTATTCCATTTCTAGAGCACAGGCAGAGTAGATTATACATAATTCTTAAGCACTCTAGGATTTTCAGAATGGTAAATGAACATTGGCTTCAACTTCAAGTCACCACCTGCATTAGCTCCTAACAAGATAGTCAGCCTGCCCTTTGAAGTTACATATTGACTTCTCTTCCCTAGTTATGGATGTCTTAAGTGGCATCTTCTTCCAATTGAAGGCTGTTTTGTCTTCATTGAAAATCTGCAATTTAGTGTAGCCACATTTATCACTGATCTTACCTAGATCTTCAACATTTGCTGCGGCTTCTACACAGCACTTACTGCTTCACCTTGCACTTTTTGTTTTATTTTATTTTATTTTAAATTCAAGGGATACAAGTGCATGTTTGTTACACAGACATATTGTGTAGTGGTGGGGATTAAGTCTCAGGTGACCCATTCCTCAGATAGTAAACATCATACCCAATAAGCAGTTTCTGAGCCCTGAATCCCCTCCCTACCTTCTCCCTTATTGGTGTCCTCAGTGTCCATTATTTCCGTCTTTGTGGCCATTTAACTCCTTCATATGAGAATGTACAATGTTTGGTTTTCTGTTTCTGTGTTAGTTCAGTCAGGATGATGTTCTCTAGCTCCATCCATGTGACTGCAAAGGACATGAGTTCATTCTTTTTTATTTCTGTGGTATTCCAAGGTTGTGTGGTACCACTTTTGCTTTATCCAGTCAATTTTTAGTGGACACTTAGGTTGGTTCCATGATTTTCCTATGGTGAATAATCACCTTGCACTTTTATGTTATGGAGATGGTTTATTTTCTTGAACCACACGAACCAACCTCTTCTAGCTTCAAATTTTTCTTCTATAGCTTCCTCACCTCTCCCAGCCTGCATAGAATTGAAAAGAGGGCATTGCTCTGGATTAGGCTTTGACTAAAGGGAATATTGTGGCTGGCTTGATCTTCTACCCAGGCCTATAAAACTTTCTCCATATCAGCAATAAGATTGTTTCACTTTTTAAAAAATTTATGTGTTCACTGGAGTAGCATTTTTAATTTTCTTCAAGAATTTTTTCTTTGCATTCAAAACTTGGTTGTTTGGCACAAGAGGATTAACTTTGTGGCCTATCTCAGCTTTCAACATGCTTTCCTCACTAAGCTTAATAATTTCTAGCTTTTGATTTAAAGTAAGAGATGTGCACAGAAACAAAGAACAGAGTACCACATGTTCTCACTCATAAGTGGACCCTGAACATTTACCATAATATTATAAGACAGAGATTGGCAGTAGCAGGATACTGCCAGGGAGCGGGGGAGGGAACACAACATCAATAAGGGTACCTGATCTCAAACTAGGCAAAGTGAGGAGCAAAGGGAGGCCCAAACTTTATCTGTACAATGGCCACTTGTGTACCTAATCCTGAATTGTACCCCACATCTTTAAAATTAGAAAATAAATGAATAAATAAAAATAATAAAGCAAAAGATATGCTACTCTTTCTTTCATTTGAACACTTAGAAGTCATTATAGGGATATCAGCTGGCCTAATATCAATATTGTTGTGTCTCAGAGAATAGGGAATAGGAAGACCCAAGGAGGGAGAGAGAAAGAGAGAGAGAGAGAGAGAGAGAGAGAGAGAGAGAGAGAAATGGAGAAATGGCCGGTCAATGGAGCAGTCAGAAAATAAACAACATTTATCTATTATGCTCACCTTCTATGAGCGTGGTTCATTGAACTTCAAGACAATTACAATGGTAACATCACAAATTTCTCATTACAGATCACCATAGTAGATATAATCATAATTTAAAAGTTTGAAATATTGCGAGAAGTACCAAAATGTGACCCAGAAGTAAGAAATGGGTATGTGCTGTTTGAAGAAATAGTACCAATAGACTTGCTTGATTCAGGCTTGCAACAAGCCTTCAATTTGTTAAAAAAATTAAAAATAAATAAATTTAAAACCACTATATCTGCAAAGCACAATAAAGTGAAGCATAATAAAACTAGCTGTGTATGTATTTTGTTATAACAGCCCAAGCAGACTAAAACAGGTGAGAACAATACATGTTGTAAAGTTAGGTCAAGCTGAGTTCAGAGCCTGCCACTTGGCATCTGCACAATGTTAGACAAGTCCCTGCACTTTTCTGAGTCTGTTTCTCCATCAGTAAAATGGAGATAAGAATATTCTCTGGTGGTAATGATGTGAAGATTATTAGAAGTTTGTAAGCTGTCAGTCACATAGGTGCCCACAATAACTAGTTATGGGCATTTTATTAACAACTTCAATTCAAATATATTTGCATAAGACTAGACGTGGTGGCTTATGCCTGCAATCCCACCACTTTGCGAGGCCAAGGAGAGAGGATTACTTGAACTCAGGAGTTCAAAACCAGCCTAGGCAACATAGAAAGACTTTGTCTCTACAAAAATAAAAAATAAGCTGGGCATGGTGGCACACACCTGTAGTCCCAGCAACTAGGGAGGCTGAGGCAGAAGGATCACCTGAACCCAGGAGGTTAAGGATGCAGTGAGCCATGATCGTGCCACTGTACTCCAGCCTGGGTGACAGAGTGAAACCCGACTCAAAAGAAATAATAATAACATATTCACATAGATCTTAATTTATTTTTATCCAAGTTAAGGTTTTGCTGGCTTAACCAAACCAGAGAATCACTTTCAGTTAAAAATTCAGCCTTTAAAGCTCAAGTATCTTCTTGCTCTGAAGTTTCTATATTTTCCTCCAAAGCTCATTTCAAACTGCTTTCTGTCTATGTGTCAATCAGAAAGCTTTCTTAAGTATTATATGCACTTACTAACATTAAAAAGGCTTTCCTCAGTTAATTCCCCATTTTAACTGACTCCTTTTGGAAGTTAGTTCCTGAAAATCAAGATCTTCATATTCAGGTCAGAGTTATGCTCACTCTGACTGCACTGGTATATTTCTCTAACAAGCCTCATCAAAACTGCCATCTTTCTTCAAAGCCTTTGTCAGAGTCCCCTTTTCTCATCACAGAGCCTGCTATACCTCCCACAAAGGCAATGCACACTAAACCAGCACATTGGCACAGGGCCAATTTGACTTCACAGCAATAGACAGAATAAAGTGATAGAGCTATGCAACAAATGTAATTCAAACATTTACAGTAAAAATCACAAGAGATCGATTTGCTGCTGTTCTCTTTAACCAGAGGCAATGCTTGCTTGTTTTAGAAACTTTGGTGGTACAATAAAGCCAAAGTATATGAACAAAGATCATCAGAGTTAAATACTAGGCACAACTTAGATCTATAGTCAAGGACAAACATGTTTATCAGTTTACGTTTCACATATATTGCTGTTGCCCCAGATAATTGATTGTTAAAGGGGCTTTTCCTTGGAGAAGGCTACTTGTGGCCATGAGAAAATCAAATCCTAACATCTAGTGTAATATCAGATAGATCTCACAGTTGAAATCCCAGCTGGGCCACTTGCTACTTGTGTAAGTTGCAGGTTGTAGGGTCTCAATAAATATTAACTTTCTTTATTTTCTTTCATAATAGGGACTAAGGTCTAGTCAAAATCTTAGTTTTCTAACATCAAAAACCAAGTTGTATAGTTTTACTTGTTATCCTTGTAAGGTTATGGATGAAGACCACACTAGAGGATTTGTTGATTTTTCTTCATGATGCAGATACTAGCGTTTATTGTTTAGTTGTAAAATGCAATCATACCTTCAATCCACTCATCAAATAGCTGTACTATATGATTGAGCATATGAGTAACCAATGCTTGCACTTCAATAGCAAGTTATTAAACTAAGTCAATGCATGTAATTGATGTGCATATTTATAGACCTGAAAGGGCGCTGCCTCTGTCTTTAGATAATCACCAAAGTAATTTATTCTTTGTGGATAAGTAAGGCTGGCAAGAAGGCAGCAGGTGCAGCAAATGATTCTCAATGAGCATAGGTTGCCAAGTCAGGTTCAGATACAGGAGATGGCAGAGTAAGGTGCCAAATGAAGGTCAAAAATAGAAAGTAGGGTCATTAGCCCAGGCCAAGTAGACAAGCGAAAAGTTATGTATAGGCACAGAGTCTTAACTGCTCCCTCTCACTGATGCCCTTCCACTAGTTTAGCACTAGTCCAGACTTATTTGAGTTCTATTAACTTCTGTCTCTTGCAATTAATGAAGTATGACTGGGATCACTAGCTATGAACTGTGAATTAAAGAGATAACAGAGTGGAATATGGGGATTCGTTTTAACCCTGAAAACACATTCCAGGAGCACTCATTCAATTTTGTCAAAGGAAACACAGGGATGGAGCTCTTGTTTGAGCCAGTTCAGCACGAGAGCTGCCTGAAATCAGGATTCATATAGTTTTCCAATTTTATACGCGTATTCTCAAAATATCCAGTTCTATGCATATCAAAACAACTATACTGATAATTATTAATAAATCGCATAGAGCTTCATTTCATCCCTGGCTTTTTTTGTATTATACATAGCCTGAGTATTTGGGTAGGGTGGCATAAAGCAAGCTCCCAAAGCTGTGTGGCCTTGGAGAGAGGGGGAGGGCGGGAGGGAGGAAGAAAGGGAAAGAGGAAGGAAGGGAGAGAGAAAGTGGGGAGGGGGGAGAGAAAGAGAGAGATTTATTCACCCTTTCAAACAAACTCAATGATTCTTTCTGCTGAATGTGAATTTTATTTAGAACCAAAGAAATATTCTAACAGTGTATTCAGTTTGCCCACTGGCTGTGGGATGACATGCAATGTTAAACTAAGGACATTTGACACCAGGTTTGCAGGTCTCATGCACAAGTGGCAATATCCCAACCAAATCTTGGCCTTTGATTCTCTTCTAGATTCAAATCTACTGAATGTCTGTCAAGACATATTTAGGGTCAGGAGAAGACCAGCAAATGATTTGTGCTATTCTAGCATCAACATTTCACCTGCAGCAGCATCCAGACATTTGCTGCAACCTTAGTTGAATATTAAAGGTCAAGTGTGAATTTTTTGAAACTCAAAATTTTCTCTTCTATTCCCTGAACCAATACCTGCTTCTTCATTCAGAAATTTAATTGAAAAATATAACAGGCTACTGTTATATAAAGCAAAGATAATAATATTTAACATTAATCAGCACTAAGTTTCATGTTCTGTGCTAAGCTCTCTAAATGCATTATCTTGTCTGCTTAACAAACCTAGGGAGTGGGTACTAAACAATTCTCACTTTACAGATCAGAATGATGAAGAAACATTTCCAGGGCCACACAATAAAGGGTATAACTGAGATGTGACCACTGGCTAGCACACATGTGCTTAATCACTCCTCTTTCAATTCTACCAGCATTGATTATGGATTAGTTCTTCTCAAAAAGACCCCTAGGATATCAACAACAGGACTGACTGCAGCTGTCCAGTGTTCCTCTCCTCGATGAAATAAGACCAATACAACAAACACATAACAGTACTTTGAGTAAAGTATTTAAGCAAGAACATTGGTATTCAGCAAGAAAGTAACAAAGACGCTCAGAGGCATGGAAACCCAAGATGGCAGCATAGAAAAGAAAGCAGAGAACCTGCCAAGGATTGAAGGAATCCTCATTGTAGAATACAGGTAAGCAGGAGATCCCCAGTGATCTCCATTACCACTACAGATGCCTGCAATCCTAGCTACAGAAGAGCTCCACATTTCTCACAGGACCTGTGTCCAGTGTAGGGAATTGCCTATAGTTCATGCAGCTACATTGCTCCAGAGAGGAAACTCATGCTGGGTCCCTCCACTTCCCAGAATCCAAGCTGCTGTGGCACAGTGTCATTGTGTGAACAAAGCCACTGCTGGAGTGCATCATGCTCTGGGTCTCAATGTCCCCTATATCCCCACATTTCTGGGGCCTCACTGTTATCTTACTACACCCAAACAAAGAACTGCAATGTCATGACTCCAGTTAAACCAAGTGATACAACCATTATTACAGCACCCAAGCCCACACAACACTCTGCCCCAAGGAGCAGGTGGTCCAGCACAGCTTGGGGGGAGGGGCTGCCCACAGGACTGAGGGAACAAAAACACATGTTCCACAGAGCATGAGGACAGATCTGCACAGTGCCTACCACTGCCAACAATGCTACACCCTTGACTGGCAGAGCTGCTAAGCACTGAACACACGCCCTCAGGGCCCAAGGACAGGCCTGTGTACCACCAGTTACCCTGCCTCATTGACCAGTAAAGCTGCCAAGCACCTTACATGTGGCACGCCCGAGAAAATAAGGACAGGATCATCAGGTGCCCAAAGGCAATGGCAACCTCACCTACTCAAGCAGTCGAGCCACTGAGCACCACATATGTGTTCTTTCCCATGGATGAAGAATGAGCCATCTAGGCACCCATTACCACCAGCGGCCCCACCACCAGCAGCAAAACCAAACTACTGCCTCCACAAATACCCACAGTCAAGGCTACTGAATCACTTGCAGAAACCACTGACATTAATTGCAGCCCAGGAAATTAGACAGAGACTACAGTACTATACCCACCCAGAACCAAGGCCAAAGCTCTATACTCAGCCAACACTATAGGTCATATCTACAGGAAAAAGTCTTTTCTTATGAAAGAAATTCCACAAAATTGGAAGAGCAAACAGTTCCACCAGATATGAAAGCATCAATGTAGAGACAGAAAAAGAAAAGAAACATGACACCTCCAAAAGAAAATTATCCAATAACAAATTCCAAAGAAAATGAAACCTATAAACTGCCAGAAAAGAAACCTTAAATAATAATCTTAAGGAAGCTTAGTAAGATACAGGAGAGTACAGATATAAAACGTAAAAAAGCAGAAAAACTGTTCATGATCTGAATGAGAAACTCAACAAAGAAATAGATATAAAAAAGAACCAAACTGAAATCTTGGAACTAAAGAAGTCAATGAGTGAATTTAAAAAATACAATCAAGAATTTCTACAATAGGTCAAGCAGAAAAATAATTTCAATTAAATACATTTCTTTAGAAATACCCCAATAAGATAAAAGAAAAAAGAAAAAAAATAAACATAAAGAAACCATATAAAATGTATGGAACACCATTAAGATAAAAATATATATATTTCACATTATAATATTTTCAGAAGGAAAGGACCTTGGAAAAGGTATAGAAAACCTTTAAAATGAAATAAGCAGCTGAAAACATTCCAAGTCTTAGGAAAAATATGGATATCCACATCCAGAAATCTCTAAGTTCTCCAAATAGATTCAATCCCAAAAGATCCTCTCCAAGGCACATTATAATCAAACTGTCAGAAGTCAAAGATAATAAGATAAGTCTAAAAATAGCAAGATAAAAGTATCAAATTACACATAAGGGAATCTCCATTAAAATAGCAGCAGATTTCTCAGTAGAAACCTTACAGGCCAAGAGAGAACATAATGATAAATTCAAAGTGCTGAAAGAAAAAAACAAACAAACAAAAATGTCAATCAATAATACCATACCCAGCAAAGTTGTCCTCCAGAAACAAAGGAGAAATAAAGTTTTCAGACAGAAAAAAAACACTGAAAGAATGTATCACTACTAATCTAGCTTTACAAGAAATGATTAAAGGAATCCTACATTTGGAAGCAATTGGACAATAACTACCATTATGAAAACACGTGAACATATAAAAATCACTGTGATACTAAAATGAAAAAGAAAGAAATCAAAACTTACCACAGTAGAAAACTACCAAACCACAAAGATAAACAATGAAAGAGGAAGAAAGTAACAAAAGATATATAAAACAGCCAGAATTTGTTCTTCTTTATGGCTGCGTAGTATTCCATTGTGTATATGTACCACATTTTTTAATCCAGTCCTCTTTTGATGGGCAGCACGGTTGGTTCCATGTTCTTGCTATTGTGAACAATGCTGTGATAAACATATGTGTGCAAGTATCTTTTTTATAGAGTGACCTGAGTTCTTCCAAGTATATTCTCAGTAGGAGGATTGCGGGGTCATATGGAAGGTCATTTTTTAAAACTTTTAGGAATCGCCACACTGATTTCCACAGAGGCTGAACTAGTTTGCACTCTTACCAACAGTATAGAAGTGTTCCCTTTTCACCACATCCTCTCCAGCATCTGTTATTTTTTGAGTTATTGAAGATCATGAATTTCGCAGCAACTTGGATGGAATTAGAGTTTATAATACTGAGTGATCTCTCACAGAAACAAAGAGCTGAGTACCACATGTTCTCACTCATAAGTGGACCTTGAACAACTACCGTATTACTATAACAAGAGGATTGAAAGTGGTGGGAAAGTGCAGGGAGGGGTGGGGAGTGGGGAGGTGGGATTGACAGTAGTCGATATCTGCCTGAGGAAAGGGAGCACACCTCATCGATAAGGATACCTACATGGTGAATATTTGTATACCTAGCCCTGAATTGCACCCCACAATTTTAAACAAAAAATAAAAGAGGAAAAATAAAAGGCCCAGATAAAAGGATAGGAATTGGGGGTAATATTTTTCCTTATATATTTTTGCTGGGTTTTTTTCTAGCCAGGAACATAGAGGTAGCTCATTCTCATCTGTCAGTTCTCAGCTCAGATATCAGCTCCTCAAAGAGACCTTCCCTGAGCAACCAATTTAAAGTGTGCTTCTCCATTGCTCTATTTGTTCTCTTACAATGATAATCACAAATAAATAATTTTAATGGAAAAAACAAAAACAAAAAACAGCCAGAAAACAAGTAACAAATGACAAGAGTAAGTCTTCACTTATCAATGATAATCTTGAATGCAAATGGATTAAATTTCCCTTCTCCAATTAAAAGATATAGATTGACTGAATGGCAAAAAAAATGTGCGGCTATATGATGTCTACAAGAGACCCGTCAGATATAAAGACACACATAGGCTGAAAGTGAAAGGATGGGAAAAGATATTCTATGCAAACAGAAACCGAAAGCAAACAAGAGTAGCTAAATTTATATGAGATAAAATACATTTTATGTCAAAAATTGTAAAAAGAGACAAAAAGATCTTTATATAATGATAAAGTGATCAATTCAGCAGGAGGATATAAAAATCATAAATATATATACCCCCCAATACCAAAGCACTCAGATATTCATAGCAAATGTTATTAGAACTAAAGGAAGAGATAGACCCTAATATAAAATAATAGTTGGGAACTTCAACAATCCATTCTCAACATTAAACAGATTATCTGGTCAGAAAATCAACAGAGAAATGTCAGATTTCAAGTACACTATAAACCAAATGGACCTAATAGATATTTACAGAACATTTCATCCAACAGCTACAGAATACACATTTTTATCGTCAGCACATAAAACATTCTCCAGGGTAGATCATTTGCTAGACCACAAAACAAGTCTCAACAATTTTTTAAAAATCAAAATCATATCAAGTACCTTCTCAGTTCACAGTGGAATAAAACTAGAAATCAGTAACAAGAGGAACATCAAAAAGTATGCAAATACATAGAAAATAAGCATCATGAACCTGAATGATCAGTGAGCTGATGAAGAAATTTCAAAGAAAATTTAAAAATTTCTTGAAGCAAATGGAAATAGACAGAAATATTGCATACCAAATCCTATGGAATACAGCAAAACCAGTACCAAAAGGGAATTTTATAGCAATAAATACCTACATCAAAATATTAGAAAGATTTCAAATGACCGCCTAATGATGCTCCTCAAGAAACTAGAAAAACCCAGAACAAACTAAACCCAAAATTAATGTAAGAAAAGAAATAATAAAGTTCAGAAAAAAATAAACAAAGATAAAAATATAAAAAGTCAATGAAACAAAAGTTGTTTTTTGAAAAGATAAGCTTGAGTAATCATTAGCTAGACTAACTAAGACAAAAGGAGAGAAGACCCAAATAAATAAAATCAGAAATTGCAACATATCCCAAATAGCCAAAGCATTTCTGACCAAAAAGAACAAAGTTGAAGGCATCACACTCTCTGACTTCAAAATATATTACAAAGCTATAGTAAACAATAGCATGATACTGGCACAAAACAAACATATAGATCAGTGAAATAGAATAGAGAATCCAGAAATAAATCCAAATATATACAGCTAACAGATTTTCAACAAAGGTACCAAGAACATGCATTGGAAAAGGAAAGTCTCTTTAATAAATGGTCCTGGGAAAACTGGCTATTTATATTCTGAAGAATAAAACTGAATCCCTATCTCTCACCATAGTAAAAAATCAACTAAAAATTGATTAAATGCTTAAATATGAGACTTGAAACAATGAAATCACTAAGAGAAAACACAGAAGAAATGCTTTAGGATATTAGTCTGAACAAAATTTTTTTTTATTAATCAGTATTTTTTATTATGGTTTTGTGGAGTACAGAGGTGTTTTCCCATCCCCCGACAGATATTTGCTACTTGAACAAATATTTTATGAATAAAACCTCAAAAGCCCAGGCAATAGAAGTAAAAGCAGATAAATAAGATTTTATCAAACTAAAAAGCTTCTGCACAGCAAAGAAAACAATCACATATCAAATAGAATGAGGAAACAATCTGCAGAATGGGAGAAAACATATGCAAACAATTCATATGACAAAGGATTAAGATCCAAAATACATAAAGAACTCAAACAACAGCAAAAAAAGAAAAAGAAAAGAAGCCACAAATAATCTGATTAAAATAGGCAACTGATCTGAACAGACATTTCTCTAAAGAAGACATACAAAGGGCTGACAGCTATATGAAAAATGATCAGCATTAATCAAATGAAATGCAAACCAAAATCATAATGATCTCATCCCATCCCAGTGAGAATGGCTAGTATCAAACATATAGTGTTCAAAAAGCCAAAGGATATAGTTTCCAAGCATTAAAAAAGAAAGATTAAAAAAGAATGTTGGCAAAGATGGGGAGAAAAAGGAACACTTAGACACTGTTGGTGAAAATGTAAATTAGTACAACCATTATGAAAAACAGTATGAAGGTTCATCAAAAAACTAAAAATATAACTATCATATGAACTAGTAATCCCACTAATGCAGATACATATATCAGTATGTTGGAGAGATAGCTGCACTCCCATGTTTATTGCAGCACTATTCACAATAGCCAAAATATGGAATCAACCTAAATGTTTTTTAATAGATGAACCAATAAAGAAAATGTGATATATATACACAATAGAATACTATTAAACCACAAAAAGCCTAAAATCCTGTCATTTGCACCAACATGGATAGCTTGGATGACAGTATGGTGGCATGAAATAAGTAAGGCACACAAAGATAAATATCTCATGTTCTCACTCATATATGAAAGCTAAAAATGTTGTCCAGGCAGGGTGACTCATGTCTGTAATCCCAGCACTTTGGGAAGTTGAAGCAGAAGAATTGCTTGAGCTCTAGAGTTCAAGACCAGCCTAGGCAACATAGAGAGATAGCATCTCTGTTTTTTTAAAAAATCAAAAAGTTAGCAGGCGTGGTGGCATGCACCTGTAGTCCCAGCTACTGGGAAGACTGAGGCAGAAGGATTACCTGAGCCCAGGAGGTCGAGACTGTGGTGAGCTGTGATTCTGACACTGCACTCCAACCTGGACGAGAGTGAGACACAGACCAAAAAAAATGTTGATTTGATAGAAATAGAGAGTAGAACAGTGGTTACTAGAGGCTGGGAATGGTAGAGGGAAGGGAGTATAAAGATAGGTTGGTTAATGAATACAAATTTACAGTTGGATAGGAGGAATAAGTTCTAGTATTCTACAGCAATGGTTCGCAACATTTTTGGCATCAGGGACCAGATTTGTGGAAGACAATTTTTCCATAGACTGGGGCAGAGGCAAGGGGATGGTTTCAGGATGATTCAAGAGTATAACATTTATTGTGCACTTTATTTCTATTATTATTATATTGTAATATATAATTAAATAACTTTACAACTCACCATAAAAAACACAGGGATGGAAGTGGTAAATAAAATAATAGGTGGGCCTATTATGGACTAAAATAAGTATCTAAATCTTACTTAAAGCCTGTCACCAGATGCAGCTGTACAATTGAAGTACATCAATTCACTTGCCACTCACTGATAGGGTCTTGATAGGAGTCGTCAAGCAATTGATTTATTATGGTCTCTGTGCAGTCAAACCTCACCGCTAATGTTAATCTGTATTTGCAGCCACTTCCCAGCATTAGCATCACCACCTTTGCTCCACCTCAGATCATCAGACATTAGATTCTCATAGAGCATGCAACCTAGATCCCTCACGTGCACGATTCACAATGGGATTTGTGTTCCTGTGAAAATCTAATGCCACCACTGAGCTGACAGCAGGCAGAGCTCAGAAGGTAATGCAAGTGATGGGGAGTGGCTGTAAATACAGAAGCTTTGCTCACTCACTCTCTGCTCATCTCTTTCTGTGGGTCTAGTTCCTAACAGGACTAGTACTAGTCCATGGCCCAGGGGTTGGGGACCACTGTTCTACAGCACCGTAGGGTGATTATAGTTAATAACAATAAATTGTATATTTTCAAATACCTAGAAGAAAGGGTTTTGAATGTCCCCAATACAAAGAAATGATAAATGTTTAAGATCATGGATGCCAATTACCCTAATTTGATCATTATACATTGTATACAGGTATTGAAATATCACAATGCAACCCATAAATATATATAATTATTATGTGTCAATTGGGAAAAAAATAAAAATGATCTCCAGGACAGCAGCATTAGCATCACTTGGTAGCTTCATAGAATTCCAATTTTGGATCCCACCTCAAATCAAAAGTTCTGAGGATGGAGTCAGACAATCTTTGTTAAAACAAGTCCTTCTGTTGCATCTGATGCACACTAAAGTCTGAAAGATAGAATTAGAGAGCTGGTCTAGAACTCTATGAGTACTAGAAATTGATTCAAAGAACTGAGTAAATCAACTCTAGCTACTCCTTGTTACCATCAACACAACTTTCCCATGGGAGAAGTATAACCACAAAGGGGGCTCATTTTCCCTTCTGATCTACACTTTTTCTTATTTTAAAGGATACTTTTTTTTCTGGAAGTGCAGTAAGAACTAACAAGCACTCTTCTTGCCAACAAGTCAACCTATTATCTGGGCACATTTTTGCTTACTCATTCATTTACTCAATCATTCGCCCATTTATTTCACAAGTACTCAAGAGCTTCTCATGTATCAGGCACCTGTGCTGCATACTTTGGACATGTAAAAAGTAGATAATGCCAACTACATACAGAAAACTGCACAACATATGGGAACTTTGAGATGTGGTAGCAGTACTGACCGCTTTAGTGGCTGTAACTCGATATAAGTAATACCCACATTAGTTCAAATGACTCAGGTAATGAAACTCTATAAGAAGCACACTTCTCTTTTATTTTATTCTTTTTTATTACCAACAAAGGTGTGCCTGAAGCATGAGATAAAACCACCCAAAAACTAAAATTCGATTCTATAGTTCCCAGCCAAGTGCCAGCCAGAGTCAGTTGTCAGATGACGCTTCTAACAACTTCCATGTGGCATAGACAAATACTATTGTAATAACTGGTTTTACTTTATCAAAGTTTTTTTTTATTATGAGGCTAACATCCGAAAAGACCTCATCTTTTTAAAAATACCCCAGGAAAGGCCTTTGAAATTTTGGTAGGTAATACAGCTCTGCTTCTAGAATGTAAGCTCTGTGAGAGCAGGGATCTTGGTGTTTATTTTGTGCCCTGACATATTTCAAGTACCAAGAACAGTGCTCAGTACCTAACAGTCGCTCAAAAAATATTTGTTGTGAATTATTCTGACCTGTCCTAATTTTATATAACTTCATATAGCTGTTTTTCAATAAAGATGATTTGCCACATTTGTCAAATATATGTTAATTTATTTTTATACTTTTGCCAGGCTTTGTCAAAAGCATGATCTGAAAATACAAGTTTACATTAGTAGTATTTTTTGGTAAGGAATTTGCACATGTATAAATTTATACATGTGCAAATTCCCTCCTCCCAAACCTATGGTTAGATCATCTAACTGTGTTTTGGTTTAGGAAATATGGCCATCCCACTTATGAAACATACCCTTAAATTTTGACCCTTAAACCAAGAATTAGCTTTGGAGAAATAAGTCACGTAGAAGCATGAAAGCCAGATACAATTTCTGGTCCCTAGAAAGTCTTTCCAACTGGAACAGCTCTGATTTTTCTGGCTACCAGCCAAATAGGCTGAGATCACAGGGTTTGCTCCTCCTGGCTGGCCTCTGGAAAAACCAGGCTGACCTAAGGCGGGGCGGGTGGCGGGGAGGCTCTGGCACTTATTTTCTTTTCCACGGCTGCTGCTATCGATACCCAAGGCTAGAAAGCAATGGGCAGAATGTCAGATGCCTGGGGTCAAGGATGCAGGCTCAGGATACTGAACGTCTGAGGCAGGAGCAGCAGGGAGAAACAAGGATTTGCCCTCGTATACCAGTCAGAGAGGAGGTCTTTGGCAGCTGGCAGCCCTCGGAAAGGTCTTAACAAGCAGGGTGTATGTGTGTATGTATTGTCCAAAATTCTTTCTGTATTAAGATAGCATAGACTGAAATTATCATCAGTAGACTGCAGGATGCACATGAACTCAGAACACAGAAAAGATGTATTTTTTTCTTCAAGGATATTTCACTCAGGCCACAGTGAGGCCCATCCCTCTCTCTCCCCAGTCCAACTTGAGAAACAGACCTCCCTGGTACCTGAAATGTTCATGCCTACCAGAATCTGTATCTGAGTCCCTCTAGCCCTGGGTACTCTAGACTTCCTTGCTGACTATTCTTTTTCCATTAGCCTATTTCTTCCTTTGATTAATAACACTGATTATACTACAATCAAGTCTTTTTTTTCCTCAAATTCTAGGCTGATCTATAGAGTTCTATTATGTGCTGATCATATGAGTCAATATTTCAACAAGCTGAGGATTCATTGCCATTGATTTTTTGTGGGCTTAAATCCAATTTAAAAATTCAGTATTTCAAGTTGTTGAGTCTCAGAGCATAATATATACATGGAGTTGACATCTCTTAGATCTAAAGGTAGGAGTCCTTGCTCTCTTGTTATATCCATTACCCTACAGAAAAGAGGGGAGTAGGGAGAGAGAGACAATGAAAAACAGAGCGAAAAGGAGAAAGAGAGAGAAAAGGGAGAAAGAGACCTGGTACCTGTGATCGGAGCTACTAGTGAAAGAAAAACATCAGTGTTACCTAATGAATTCAGAAACTGCCATTGCTCTCCATGTTTTGTACAGCTACTCTTCCAGCTAGTCCTAGAGTGTTCTGCAAAGTATGTGCACTAAAGCAGGCTTCATTGGGTCCTCTTTACTCATTCTGATTCTCCCCTTCCCTAGATCATCAGGGTGATAATGATTTCACATCTTTGTGGTTGTTGTATCCTACTCACGCTTGTGAGATTTTGCTAAAGTTGCGTGTCATATGGTTATGGAATTCCTAGTGAAAGGTTCATGGCCATGGTACGATTTATTACTATTTGTTTTCCCTGTATGAAATGGAAACCAAGCAAACAAATCATTATTTTTGAAATTGCTATCTTTCCTAAAGACTCAGTGGAATTACTGTACAAAGCCAAGAGCTGCTCTGCTAGAAATCAGTCTTTCCCTCAAAGTAGGAGACTGGTTATTGCCCAGCATCAAAGAGAAGCTTCACAAAGCCTGGTGTCACAGAGGATGGATACGAATCAAGGAATCCTTTATTTTGTACCTTATGCCCAAGTAGAAAAATGTAAAAGCTCCTTCTTCATTCACTATCAATTAATTTCACTAAGTATTGACTGAGTAGCAGCTGGTACTGTGGGGAATAAAATAATAAATAGAAAAGTGCCTTCCTTCAAAGAGCTTAAAGTCAGAAAGGAAGATGAGCAATCAAAGGAGTTAGGAGTACAAGACAGTGGTTGAAAAATGGCACAAAATATTTGAAGAATATAGAGTAGAGAGCAATTAAAGTGATTAAAAAATCATTTTGTGATAGCATATGCCAGGCCAACAGACTGGCACCATTTTTTTAGAGCAATGTTGACACACATCCTGTCTGCTCAAATTAAAGTCCCCAGCTTGACTGCCTCTTTAGTAGAAACAATAAGGTACTCTTCCAGTATGAACAGAGAAAGCAGAAACTCAAAGTGGAAAAAAGGAGGAGAATCTAGGAAGAATAGGAGATAGAAGACATTATTCAATTTATCAAAATAGTAACATTTACTCCTCACATTTTATCCAAAATCACTTCTCAGAAAAAAGGACTTGAGTTGGAAAGGATCTGAGAAGTCATCTCACTCAACCACCATATAATGCTTGAGTTCCCTTCATAATATCCTTGCCAAATAGATGTCCCTAAGGGAGATATCAAAAAGTTTTATGGGAGAAAGTGGCATTTCAACTGGGCCCTCAAAACATTGAATTTTGATACTTGAAAACAAAAGTAAGAACAAGGAAATGACAAAATCTTAAAGGCTCTAAAAAAGTATAGGGTCTTTACAGAAGATAAATGTTACAGACTGAGTGGAGTATACAAGAATATAAAGGAAGGAGTAGACGATGAGGATAGAAATCTTAGGAGGGGTTAGATCATGTAGCCTTTTGAATATCAGGCCAAGGAGTCTGGACTTGATTCAATAGGTAACGGGGAACTATTGTTGATATTAGAGTATAGGGAATTCATGATTACAAGTGGATTTAGAAAAATGAATCTGGCAATACAGTGGAGAACAGACTGTAGAAGAGAGAGGCTACAGGCAGAATGTAGGTTAGGAGACACTTGCAGCAGCCCAGGAAAAGGATATGAACCTGATTATGGCAGAAAAGTACAGATATAAAAAAAGAATTTCATAACTATCCCAGAGGTGAGACTTGGTGACCGACAGTGGATGTATGTATATATACAGCATTTGAAGATTTTCAGATTTATAACAACTAATATTTCCTTTGATCCTTGCAACAACTCTATGAAGTAGGTAAGACAGGAATTTTGTCCCTGTTTTATAGATAAGGAAATGCAACCCAACATCCCAACTTATGATAGGTGGGAGTCATATTGAATAAAATTAGTTTCAGGACTAGGGCAAGTACTGAGGCCTCCTGACAACCAGAGCAACACCTTTCCCTTTATACTCACAATACCACACTTGAACTCCAGGCTTTGCACAACATTCTACCAATAAGGAAACTTCTCTTTGCTCTAGTATATGATCTATTAAAAAAATTGATACTGTTTGCTGAGTATAAATTGCTCATGACAGACTAACCAACTTTCATTAGCTTGTTTTCTTATCTTAAAAAATAGGTCCAGCTCGAGGCAATCCATTCCCTGTAGCACCTATTCTCACCTGAACCATATTGCTTTCAGGATGAAATACACGAAGGGAAGAGCATCATTCACTCAGCCTTCCCACAAGATGAGTGGCCGCTGGTATAATGTAGTAAGGAAAATCTATACTACTATTCAAATAAAGAGTACTTCTTTTTTCAACTATTGATTTTGAAGATTTCTGCTAGAAATAAAATAAAAACCTAAAAAAAAATTCCATCTGGGGCTATTAAAATTGCTTCCAAATGAAAATTAATGTAATGACTCACTGCCAACCCTAGTCTGGCCCTGAGGACAGACATAAATGAACACAGAAGAACCTGCCAGATCTTCTCTAAACAGAAGATAGGAACAGTCCCTGGTCTAGGGGCAAAATGAAGGGCAGGTATCAAGAGCTGGTCAAAGAGTTCTCAAGAATGTGCCAAGAGACTTTTGAGGAAATTCCAAAGTCCACATTGAAGCAAGGGAACTGAGATTGAAAACCATAAGGTACACTTAGGGATGAAGATGCAGCAACATGCGTTATGGATAAGGCCATCAATTCAGTACTTTTTCCTTCTGTAAACGGTAAGTGTTTGGTCTCCTGATGTCTCAGAAGAGTCCCTCAAATCTGTACCATTCATAACTTTTCCTTTATAATCAAAAACTTATGCTGTCTCTGCCTGTACGCCTTAGCAATGTTTTAAGACATATATTTACAGAAATTTAAGCTCTAGTCAAAAAAATTTGGAGGTAAAGATATAAACCACCCAGAAATAAGTTATTTATAAAGTGCAGGTATGGGACACATTGCATCTCAGCAAACCCAGGGCATCAGTGGTCCAGCACTATGGAGACGGAAGAAGAGAATTACATCCATGTCCCAGCTATCACCCTACAATAACTTCCTGTTAGCTTTCCTTGGTAATTCAATTACAGACATGCCCCAAAGCAAATGTTACCTGCTGGATTCCTAGGTCTTGACCACCCTCAGACGAGGTTGTCAAAAAAGTGGTAAATCTAGGCAGTGAGGTAGTAGTAAGAAGATTATGCCTTTCAAAACCCTTGGGCATTTCACTGTTTCTCACTTCAGTTGTATCCCTACCGTAAGCTCACTAAAAGGAGCTCCTCCAGGCCACGAATGGGAGGCAATATAACATGGTGAAAAGATCACCAAACATGAGAGTCCAAAGACTTGGGTTTAAGTCTCGACTCTAGTGCTTATTTTATGTCTCTTCTGAAGCAACTCACTTCACTCTCTGAACCTTAATCAATGCCTTATCTATAAACAAGGGATATTTTTACTGTCAATCTTACAGCTAAATATGGTGTAGAACAATGGTTTGCAAACTTTTATTAAGCAGATGAATCTTTTTTACCCTCGAATGAAATCCTAGTTGAAACTCTAATATAAGTGTAAGTATAGCTGTGCCATCAAAGCAACCCTGGAGGGCCTAGAAGCTCACCTACTGGGCCTCCACTGCCCCTGCCTGTACCTGTGGGAAGTAGTTTGAAAGTCACTGAACCCAACAGAAAGAACTCCCAAGGGTGGAATCAGGAAATGGGACACAGTAAGTCTCCTACATACAAATGAGTTATGTTCTGAGAGCATGCTTTTAAATCTAATTCGTTTGCAAGTCCAACAAAGTTAGCCTAGGTACCCAACTAACACATTTGGCCATATAGTACTTTACTGTAATAGGTTTATAATACTTTCCATACAAATAATACATAAAAACACTCTCAATTATTTTCATTTTTGTTTCCATTGTTATTGCTTGGCACATTTTAACAGTACCAGCTCCATCACTGCTGCTTTTACGTTTGCTTATGAACATCCTGGGCTTGAAATAAAGATACTGTACTCTATACAGCACTGTACAGTAAAGCACACAAAAGCACAACCACTTGTAGAGGATGCACACACGACAATGTATGCCAGACACGTGAACTAACTTATGTGACTGGACATGCAAACGCACATTTGCATCTTTGAAAGTTCACAACTTGAAGGTTCATATGTAGGGGACTTACTTTATCCAGTTTCAGCTTACCAATACAATAACTAGCTGAAATTCCATCTTTAAAGCCATAGCTCATCAAGTTAAGGCTTTGATATCTGGTGAAATCCTAGCCCACTCCTCCTTCATAAGAGTTATATTCAGAACTCTTGTCAGTAATTCAAATCTCAGTGCGAATAAAGGATATCAAAAGGAACCCTCTCTATTACATTTTATCAGAAATAATATCTATTTCTTGTTTGTTTTGATCATAAGAGTAAAGCATACCTGTTATAAAAACATAAATACCATGGATATACAATAGAAAGGGAATTTTCTCCCTGGAATCCCCCACACTAACCACCAGCCAAATAGCTGATGGCTCTTGGTAAACATTATTCCAGACTTTCTGTGAGTACATACACATACACATGAGTGTCTAGGTGTGGGAATACAAACTTTCTAAAGCAAAGTGTATTAATTTACAATTGTGTCTTAATGATATATGTCAGATGTTTATAAATTTGCATATAGATCTATCTTCTTTTTAAATATCTGCTTAGCTTCTGGTCGCACCTTATATAAGTAATCTGATCCTTTATTGAAGAACCTTTAGGTGTTTCTACATGATTTTCTTTTACAAACAGATCTTTTTACAATATCTCTTGATTGATAGTGGAAGTGGAGAACATGAAGGCCCTGGTTCCTGGTGGTGAAATACCATCAGCACCAAAGTCACAAAGGACTTGGGGTACCAGAATTCAGTCTTGGCCTCCTTCCCATTTTGTTGTGGGTTGATGATTTCCTTTATCCTTGCAAAAGCTTGAAGCAGTTTTTATTTCCATACTACTCAGAAATCCAGCAATGGTTTCCCACTTTACTCAAAATTCACATTGACTGTGTGGAATCCATCCCAGCCTTTCTGGATCACCAAAAATAAATCCAAATGACCTGCTGAGAATAATTATTCTTCAAGTCTCAAGCCTATCTGTCAACCCACCTATGAACTAAACCTCTCAATGACGCTGACTTTCTGACCTCTCTAGCCTCCCACTCATCAACAGGAAGTGGTGCATGACCAGTCTTGAAATTTCTTCAGGGTGAAAGAGTGAAGCAGCCATAAACCTCACCTTAATTAGTCACTGATTACACTAACCATGTACATTCATTTTAGAGCTTCACAGTTTATGGGTTTTCACTCCATTTACTTTTCAAAGCCTATCCTGTTGAATATGAAATTTAGCACTGGCCGGGTGCAGTGGCTCAGCCTGTAATCCCAGCACTTTGGGAGGCTGAGGCGAGAGAACTGCCTGAGCCCGGGAATTCGAGACCAGCCTGGGCAACTTGGTGAGACCCCGTCTCTCCAATAAATCACAGAAACTAGCCAGATGTGGTGGCGTGCACCTGTAGTTCCAGCTACTTGGAAAACTGAGGTGGAAGGATCACCTAAGTGGCTGTGAGTTTGCCACTGTACTCCAACCTGGGCTATAAGAGTGAGACTACAACAGAAAGGAAGGAAGGAAGGAAGGAAGGAAGGAAGGAAGGAAGGAAGGAAGGAAGGAAGGAAGGAAGGAAGGAAGGAAGGAAGGAAAAATTTAGCACAAGCCAAGACTTCTCAGTGACTGAAGTCAATACCAATTTGGAGGCAAAACTGAAGAAACACAGACCCCGTGCCAGTCTATGGATTGAGTGGAGAACTACTTTCTGTCTTTCCCAAAGAATCATCTGGTCAGACACTTCTTGAATTCTTACCAAAATGTGATATTGTCCATTTTTAAATGCATTTCTACAAAAGAGACTTTTTGTTCTCTGTATTTATGTACTTCTACTTTGCAGAAAGAGTGGTTTCACTGACCAGTCAATAAGCATTGAAGAGCTTACCATGAGCAAGACAGTCACCAGCTATTGAGGAGGTTGCACAGTTGAACAAAATAGGATCCATGTTTTCAAGGAGTCTAGACTTCTGTATAATTACATAAGTAAGTCTTGCACACACCATTAATACAAAGCTGAGGAAGAAGTACATTTTATGCACTTTAGCAGAAAAGTAGGGAGGGGGCAATAAATTTCAGGTTATAATCATATCGAAGATTTTCGTGAAAGAGATGGTATTTGAGATGATCCTAAAACAGAACAGGATTCAAACTGGAGTGGATAATATCTCAAACTGAAATGCCTTGAGGAACTTAGCAGAGCACAAATAAATATAAATGGGCTAAGTATAAGATAATAGAAAATGGTGGAATATATGCTGAATAAATCAAAACATGCCCCCATTTAAAAGCAGGTAATAAACACTGTACAGACCAAACAAGACATGTGGTGAACAGATTTTTGCCTTTAAGATGCTAATCTGCAACAAATGGAGAAGGTAATGGAGAATTTCAGGAAGAGACAATGACAAAAGGCACAAGGCTTGGAAAGAGTAGATTATGCTCAAAGAAAAATAACTAGATTAATTTGACTACAGCACACCAGAAAGGGGGAAAGATGGATTGAGAGGTGGGGAAAGAGAAAGAAGGAGAAAAAAATGAAAAGAAAAAAAAATCATTTAAATTCTAAAAGTATTACCTACGTTGTCTCATCGCTGCAACTGTCTGTTTAAAGTAGTTATTATGCTTTATCTACTATGTGTTCTTGACACGTGTCAAAAATCAGTTGGTTGTAAGTCCTTGAATTTATTTCTGTTATCTCTATTCTGTTTAGTCTATGTGACTATCGTTATGCCAGTATCATGCTGTTTTGCTTACTATAGCTTTATACAATTTCTTTTTTTGAGTATGGGTCTCACTCTGTCACCTAGGCTGAAGTGCAGTAGCATGATCATGGCTCACCACAACCTTGAACTCCTGGGCTCAAGTGATCTTCCCACTTCACCCTCCTGAGTAACTGAAAATACAGGTGCATGCCACCACACCTGGCTAATTTGTTTTAATAGATATGAGATCTCACTATGTTGCCTAGACTGATCTTGAACTTCTGGGTTTAAGCATTTGTCCTCCCTTGGCCTTCCAAAGTTCTGGGATTACAGAGAAGAGCTACCGCACCGGCCTGTATCATTTTTAAATTTCACAACATTTTCAGGTAGTGTGATGCCTCAAGCTTTGTTCTTTTTCGCTCAGAAATGCTATGACTATTTAGGGTCATTTCTGGCTTCATATTAATTTTAGTATTTTTTTCCTATATCAGTGAAGAATGTCATTAGTATTTGGATAAGGATTGCATTGACTCTATAGATTGCATTGAGTAGTATGAACATTTTAACAATATTAATTATTCTAATCCATAAGCATAAAATATCTTTCTATGTATTTGTGTCTTCTTCAATTTCTTTAATCAATGTTTTGAAGTTTTTGGTGTATAGATCTTTTACTTTCTTAGTTAAATTGATTTCTAAGTATTTTATTTTTCTGTAGTTTTTTGTAAATGGGATTATTTTCCTAATTTCTTTTTCAGATAATTTGCAATCAGTGTATAGAAACACTATTGATTTTTGCATGCTGATTTTGTGTCCTGCAACTTTACTGAATTTGTTTATTAGTTCTAATAGTTTCTTAGTGGAGTATTTGGGATTTTCTATATATAAGATCATGTCTTGTGCACACAAGGACAATTTAACTTCTTCCTTTCCAATTTGGATTCCTTCTATTTCTTTCTCTTGTCTAGTTGCTGTTCAATAAATGGTGCTGGAAAAAGTGAATATACACATGCAGAAGCTAGATCCCTATCTCTCATCACATAAAAAATCAATTCATAATAGATTAAATACTTAAATGTAAGATCCAAAATTATGAAACTACTAAAAGGAAACATAAGGGACATGCTTCATGATGTTGGTCTTGGCAACAATTTTGTGGATAAGACCTCAAAAGCATCCTTATCTATAAAATGGGAATAATAATAGTCTCCCTCATAGCTTTGTTATGCAATGCTTGGCATAGAGTAATATAATAATGTTAGCTATGCCCAGACTTCACCACTATGCAATATATCCATGTAACAAAACTTCACATGTATCCCTTATACTTATAGAAATTAAAAAAATAAATGTTAGCTTTTTGTTTTATCTGTGCGAAAAAGCAAACCTAGTTGCAACTAATGAGAACAAGAGGGGTCTTAGTGATAGCCCTAAATCGAGAAAAAGGAAAGCAACAAATGTAGATATGAAGATAGACAAAGAAATGAATGGGCATTGTGGCAAAGACTGTTAGTTCCAACATCTATTGGTCCTTCTTAACCAGAAAAGGGAATCTCAATTTTTAGCTGAGCACATTCAATGCAGAAAATAATACATTTCCTAGCCTCTCTTGCAACTGTGTGAAGTCATGCATCTAAATTCAAGAGTGAAATGTAAACAATAATGTTACATGGAACTTGTAGAAAGACTCCTTAAGAGAGTCTTCCCCCTTTCTTCCTTCATTCTGCTGCCTGGAATATAGACATGCTAGCAGGAGCACTGGTAGCCAACTAGGACTGGGGCTGGGGCCTCCAAGATGATTCCAAAGTGCACAAAAGTTTCACAACAACTGGTTTATATTTAATATATTATCTTAATATATTTATATGAAGACTATTCAATTCATAGTATAAATGATTTCATCTGATCTTTTTCTAGGAAAAGGTTTATGACAAGATATAAACAGTATCAGGATACTGGATGCATCAACACATTTGCTCCCTTCACTTACCATGATCTGCAGTTATCCATCTTCTTCACTAGAATGTAAAGTTCACATTATATAATAAAAACTCACATAATATTTAATACGGGCCAACCATTCATTTAGTCTTCATAATGACCCTCTACCATTAGTCCCATTTTACAAATGCAGAAACTAGGGCACAGAGAGGTTAAGTGACTAGTCTATTATCATACTATCAAGCAGTTGGGAAGTAGCAGTGCCAGGATTCAAACCTAGGAGGTCTGATTGTAAGGTTAAGTCCTCTTAACTGCTACTATATGTGGATGCTTTGTAAAAAATCGATATCTTTGTGTTGTTCAGCACTCGTGTCTTCCATGTCTAGAACAATGTTTGACAAATATTCAAAGATCAATAAGTACATATTAAGTAAGTGGAGGAGATTTGGTCATTATACGTTATGTAACTGTATCAAAATATCACACCCTAAAATATGTACATCTATTAGGTATCAGGAAAAATTTTAAAACAATAAAATGAATGAGAGAAAAGAACAAAGCACAGGAAAATGGGGCACTGGATTTTTTCATGGAATTCACAATCTGGACTCCGGGCCACATTCTTCCATATATAATAAAGAATATAGGAACACACAGTACTATGGATCTTGATTCTACAGGTAAATCTTTGAGAGATTTCTCCACTGAGGTTGTCTTGGTTTTAGCCATTATGGTTGTTAGACAAACAAGATGAAGTTTCCCCCAATAAGACTAATTTTAGGAGATAGTTTATAAGAGTCATTTCTGTCTAGGCCTCAGCAATAAAAGTTACCCTCCCAACTCACTTCTGAGGCAACTTTCAGGAGGTGAGCATAAACTTTGGTTGGCCAAGACCACCAGTTAAACAGAAATGTAAGACATTCCACACCTTTCTTGTTCAGCGCCAATCAGAAAGACTTCATCCAGAGTCAGCGCAGAGACAGCTACAAGCAGTGAAATAATAGCAACTTCAGATCCCCAGAATTGTGAAAGGAGAGCAAATGAGGGCTTGTCATCATCTCAGTTCCCAAACTGACCTTCAATGAGTCAAGGACATTCAATTCCTGGTTAAAAAAAAAAGAAACGCTCCTAGAGGGAAGAAGAGAGTTTATTTTGCCAAATAGAAAAAAGAAACCTTGCTTTACATTCTCAGTTCAGACTGTATTAAAATATTCAAATAATCCTGCCAAGAACACATTCACAACGTTTATATAAGATCCAACTGTGCATTTCAACCTCTTATGCACTCAGGGCTTTCCTAGTGGTCTGAATGACCCCTGCCCTGAAGCTCAAAGAGCGCTTTCCATAATATTAATGGCTTCTTCCTAATGAAGCACTTTCCCTGGGTTTGCAGATAAGAAAGCTCCTTCTTCTACACCCCCATGAATTTTGGCCACTTTGTTCCTTCTCAGTCTAAAAGGAGTTTATGAGATTCTTAAAAGTTACATGCCTCTGAAATTTCACGTATGAAATATGAGCATTAAGCCAAGATACTGATTACATAAACCACATGCCATGTCCTTTATGGTTATATGAATCATAATTCAATATGGCACCTTATTTCTATTATCTTCACACAAACACATTACTCTCACACTGTGAAATTCCTGCAGCAAAGTGGCTGCAGTACCGTATACAGTGAATGAGCAGAACACAGCAGGACTTTACTAGGATTAAAAGTGGTCTAATCCTACTTAAAATCTCAGCAATGGACAACTATAAGATCTCAAAAGAAGCAAGAAGTTCAACAGGTGAAACACAGCATCCTCTGTCTTATGTAATAGGAGCTTTAACAAATGTTCCCATGTTGACAAAATTTGAACGTGCCTGTTTTTCTAACAAGAATGGTGTCCATACATTCTGCAACAGTCTGGACTTTAAATACTCCATTCCGTTGTCTCCTTAAGTACACTGAAATTTGTAAGACCATGTGTCCTGATTTGCAATATGGAAAATATGGTCACCACATTGATAGTTTGAACTATGCTAGGCAGCTGTTACATAGGCTCAGAAGAAAGATGAGAGCAGAATAAAACCATGCTACAAATTTGCCACTTGGGAGCTGATAAAATGCTGAAGGGATTGGGGTTTTCCCCATGGCTGCAAATATGCTAACCATGCTCGGCTCAGTAAAGACTTTAGATACAGCTTCTCTGTGTAAATCAATCCTCAACAAAAAGAGAACATTCACCTTACACAGATGGAAGGGAAATTAATGAGTTGTTCTATAAGCTCTATGCTCTTAACTATTTCTCCTTTGTCAAGCATCTAATTCTGTTTCAGCATGGTTCTGGTACAAGGTTCATCAACAAGGGGATATCTCAGCATTTAAAGGGAAAAAGACAAATGATTCGGAAATGCACCATGTTGATAAGAAGTAGAACTTAGCTGTTTCTTCATATAAAATTTCTGTATAACAAATAAGACTGCTTTTTCATCAAAAGATGAAATACTATTTCATGTCAGTGACTCTTTTACAGACCTAAATAACTGGGAAAGTGAGAGGCATGTAGTAGAGTGGCTATGAACTGAAAGAAAAACCAAACAGGCTTCATCAATAATACAAGAGGTGAGAAAAACAAAAAGGGAAGAATACAATAGAAGCAAGAGTGAAGAAAAAAGAGCCATAGGTAGAAGGAAATCTGTAAACTTAAATGATAAACAGAAATCAAAAATTTAAAGGATTGCTGATCTATACTCCAAACTCTAGTCTGCTTTGAAATCTAAAGGATCAGACAGAGCTAAAAAGAAAAAAACACCTACAACGACGCTTTAATAAAAGTAAGCGTAGAAGTATTCCCTTTTCCTCGCATCCTCTCCAGCATCTGTTGTTTTTTGAGCTATTGATGATGGCCATCTTGAATGGAGTTAGTCGGTATCTCAGTGTGGTTTTAATTTACATTTCTTTGACGATTAGTGAGGCTGAGCATTTTTTCATGTATCTGTTGGCTGCTCATATGTCGTCTTTTGAGAAGTGTCTATTCATATATTCCCCCTCCCCTTTTTTTTTTTTGAGTTGGAGTCTCACTCTGTCGCCCAGACTGGAGTGCAGTGGCCGCTCCCAGCCACCGCAGCCTCGACCTGCTGGGCTCCGGCAATCCTTCCGCCTCAGCCTTCCGAGTAGCCGGAATTACAGGCATGCACTACCACGCCCGGCTAATTTTTTGATTTATTGTAAAGATGAGGTCTTGCCTGCCCAGGCGGGTCTCGAACCCGCGGGCTCAGGCAATCCACTCACCTCAGCCTCCCAAAGGCGTGGGATTACAGGCTGAGCCACGGAGCCCGGCTTATTTTTCCCATTTTTAATAGGGTTTTTTTTTCTTTTTTCTTTTTTCTTTCTGGCACATTTGAGTTCCTTGTAGATCCTAGATTAGTTAGGTCTTTGTCAGATATACAGTTGGCAAATATTTTTTCTCATTCTGTGGGCTGTCTCCCCACTCTCTTGGTTTTTAAAAAAAAATTCAGGATTAGGTATACAAGTGGTCATCATACAGGTAAAGTTTGAGCCTCCCTAATCCACTTTGCCTGGTTTGAGATCAGGTACCATTATTATTTATTTATTTATTTATTTATTTATTTATTTTTTGAGTTGGAGTCTCACTCTGTCACCCAGACTGGAGTGCAGTGGCCACTCCTGGCCACCGCAGCCTCGACCTGCTGGGCTCCGGCGATCCTTCCGCCTCAGCCTCCGAGTAGCCGAAATTACAGGCGCGCGCTACCATGCCCAGCTAATTTTTTTATTTATTGTAGAGATGAGGTCTCGCTGCCCAGGCGGGTCTCAAACCCGTGGGCTCAGTCAATCCATTCACCTCAGCCTCCCAAAGGAGCAGGATTACAGGCTGAGCCACCGAGCCCGGCTGAGGTACGATTATTAATGTTAACTAATTGGATACTGCCAATCAGTTCTTTGTTTCTGAGATAAATCACTGGCTTTGCAGAAGCTTTTCAGTTTGATGAGCTCCCACTTGTCTATCTTATCTCTTATGGCATGGGCATTTGGGGTTTCAATTAGAAATTGGTTGCCAGTTCCAATTTCCATAAGGGTGTCTCCTGCATCTTCTAAGGTTCTTATAGTTTGAGGTTTTGCATTTAGGTCTTTGATCCATTTGGAATTGATTTTTGTGTATGGTGATAGGTACAAATCTTGTTTTAATCCTTTGTATGTGGTCAGCCAGTTTTCCCAGCATCATTTACTGAATAAGTTCTCCTCTCCCCAGTGGTTGTTAGTGGGGCTTTGACGAAGATGAATTGGTTGAGAAATTGAACTTTTGCTTCCAGAATCTCTATCCTGTTCCATTGGTCTATATGTCTGTTCTTTTACCAATACAAGGCTGTTTTGATTGTTGTAGCTTATAATAAAGTTTAAAATGTGGAAGCACGATACCTCCCACTTTGTTTCTTTTGCTGAGGATTGTTTTGGCTATTTGTGGTTATTTATGTTTCCATATGAATTTCTGTATTGTTGTTTCCAGGTCAGAGAAGAATGAGACTGGTAATGTAACGGGTATTGTGTTAAATCTATAGATTGCCTTGAGTAGGATAGACATCTTAACAATCCATGAGCATGGAATATTTTTCCATTTGTTTTTGTATTGTTGGTGGGATTGTAAACTAGTACAACCTCTGTGGGAAACAGTGTGACAATTCTTAAAAGATCTAAAAATTGACCTTCCATATGACCCAGCAATCCTCCTCCTCCTGGTAATATACCCAGAGGAACTCAAATCACTCTTTGAAAAAGATACTTGCACATGCATGTTTATTGCAGCATTATTCACAATAGCAAAAACATGGAACCAACCATACTGCCCATCGAAAGTGGACTGGATAAAACAAATGTGGTACACATACACAATGGAATATTATGCAGCCATAAAGAAAAGACAAAATTATGAACTTTATAACAACTTGGATGGATTTAGAGTCTATACTACTCAGTGATCTATCACAGAAGCAAAGAATCGAGTGCCACATGTTTTCACTCGTAAAGGGACCCTGAACAATTATCATAATACTACAAGAAAGTAATTGGCAGTATTGGGAAACTGCCAGGGGGCACACTTCATCAATAAGTCACCTGATCTTAAGCCAGGTGAAGTGGGGACCAAAGTGAGCTCCAAATTTTACCTGTACAATGACTATTTGCATACCTAACTCTGAATTGTACCTGACATCTTTAAAATAAACATTTAAAAAAGTAAGTGAACAATAATACAATTCCTTTCATGTCCACCTGTATAGCTTATAGTTCTTAATTCCATATCCCTCTTAATTCACCAAGGAAAACTCACTCCAACTCACCCATAGATCCTAGCCCACACTCCTGTTCTTGGCACTGTGCCTCACAAATGTGGCAACACTGTGTTCTCAAACACGTGACATTCAATACATACCTCAGGCTTTCTGGAAAGATTCATGAGAAAGTGTAAAGGGGTAATAACCCCTGCCACACTTTGAAACATCTTTTCATCTTGTCTACTGACTCTGAAGTATCCACGCCAGTCTCAGGATTCTTAGAGCTGATGAAGTTATTCCCAAGGGTGATAATTTTGAACAAATTGATAAAATCCAAAACAGCCAAAATATCCTAGACACACATCTTACCCCTCAATTAAATATTCCTACTCAGTTATAGAAAATTCATCTAAAACCTGAGGCTCTCTAAGGCCTTTGATTTCTGAGTTAGGAAGCACACTCCACTTCCACAGACCAAACAGTGGCAATGGTGATCTTAAAGTTCCAGAGCCCTTCATCTGTGACATCATTAGAACTATTTTCTTAATGAACACCTATGGAAAAGTGACATATTCAAGAGGGTTTAAGCACCTGTAAACTTTTGTGGTCCAGGATGTCCTCACCAACATGGTGTAGTAGGATGAGCACATACTGAGAGTCAGATGAGTTCAGGTTTAAAGCCCAGTTCTGTTACTTCTTGCCCATGTGATCAAATCACTCAACCTGAGGCTCAATTTTTCTCACTTATAAAATGAAGTTAATGAGGATAATAGTAGCCATATATCCATAAATAGATGCAGTGTATGTAAAGCACATGGCACTATCCCTGGCACATAGTCAGATCCAGTGAACACTCTAGAACACATAGTCAGAACCAGTGAACATTCTAGAAATTCTACCAAGGGCAAGGGGAGTGGTCAGAGGTAACATTCTGGTTGGACAAGGCTGGTCAGGGAAATTGATAGATTTAAAGCTGAGATTATATGCTGTTTTGTGTTGATTCAATTTTTATTTAGCATAGTTTGTGGTATTATGGAGATTAAAGCCACCCAACAACCCAGGCAAATTTTTACCACAGAAAAGATTCAGTAAATGTAATTCTCATCTAAGCACATACCATTTTAAAGGTCAGAGATTCAGTATCTTTCAAAGCTAGGTTCCTTTAGGAACTAACACCAGCACAGTCTTCTTTAATCCTGACAGTTTCACTCTTTTGAAAGCAAAATCCAGAAGGATTTTCTTACTTGGTTTTATCTAGTTAGGATCAACTCATTGAGGCATGTTCAGGAATAAAACAATCTATTACTATAAAGTGACTGAGTGGATGTTACATAGTCACATGTGCATATATTTCTTTTGTAAATGGTAAGCAGCATTAGCAGCTTTCTTCAGGCTTCTGCATAAAACATGTAAATTGACCTGAACTCAGAATGCTTGAAACTATTAACAAAATCTGTAAAGCCTGTGAACCTACTATTTACCTTAGCCTGTATTTAGGAACTTTGATAAAAAGCATTGTACTATATCATACCAGAGACTCAAACCTGAGGTTTTTCTGCAAGGCTCTTGCTTTCTTGGCTGTTGCCAACTGACATAACATGGAAGGCAATTCTTGGCATTCAGAGAATAATTCCATTTCATTTCAATCTTTGATCCAAGCTTTTCTAGCTTGATATATTGTCCCTTTCAATGAACTTCACTAAGCCGTGTAATATAATGTGTGGGGTTTGGAGTCTTACAAACCCAGATTCAAGTCCACCCTGCCACATGCCAGCTGCTATGTACCAACTAGAAAGAACAAGCTGTGGTATTGAAGCCAAATAAAAAACATAGGCACACATGTGCCTCTATTTCTTCTTTTAAAATGAGAATAAGTCAGTGCTTCACAGGATTGTTTTCATTTAGCAAAGTAGTAAAAACTGATATTTATCAAGTGCCCACGTTGTGCCAGGCACTATTCTAAATGGTTTATATGCAAAAATGATATTTGATATACAGGTGACAGACAATTACATAATTTAGACTCTGTAATAATAATAGCTAAGACTTACTGAATTCTTAGAGCCCTGCACTGTCCTAAGAACATGTATTGATGTTTTTAATCCTCACAACAAACCCATGAGGTGAATACTATATTCCTCTTTTTACAGATAAGTAAGTTGAGGCTAAGAAAGATAAGTAAACTGGCCCAGGATCATGCAACTGGAAAATAGCACAGCTGGACTCATACACAGACAGTCTGACTTCAGAGCCCAGGAGAACTTCTGAGCACCTACTTTCCTGCCCTGAGTTACATCCCAGCCCCTTCATTCAAAGCTGCCCCATTGCAGCATGGAGTGGAAGAACCATAATTCAGTCCGGGTTATAATAGATACCATTTAGTAGCTTTGATTGTGTGCCAGACACTGTGCTGAAGTGTTTTCCTTATGCTATGTCAAATCCTTACTTCAATAACGTAAAGCAGTTAAGATTACTTATAGATTATAGCAAGGCTGCCCAAACGCACAGTTATGCTTCTTGCACTCTGCAAACCCAAGTTTCTCTGACTCCAACTACATGTTCTTTGTAATTCTTCAGGCTGATCCTTCACTGCCCATCACCATCCCCATCATCCACTCCCAGCATGGATCCTTAGCTAGAAGAGAATAGACTCTTTTATTTTAACAGGGCTTAATTGAGCAAAGAATAATTTGCAAATGGGGCAACCACCTGAACCAGAATAGGTTCAAATAGTCTCTGCCCTACCTCATGATCAAAAATGATTTATGGACAGAAAAAGAAAAGTGAGTACAGAAAATGGAAGTGAAGTAGAAACAGCCAGATTGGTTACAGCTTGGTGTTTGTCTTATTTGAACCCCATATGAGCAGTTGGCTGCCTTTGACTAGCAGAAACTGAGTGATTGGCACATGAATTGGTTAGTCTGTTTACTATCCAATTAGGTTACAGTTCGCTATGTAGGGCCAAACTTTAAATATGTCAGGAGGCAGCTTTAGGCTAAACTTAGAGAATGGGTATATTTTTAAATTCCTATATCAATACAGTTTCTGCATAAGAAATTTCTATCCATGGCACACAAAAATATGGTGGTGTGTTGTCTTCATCTGAAAAAATACCTTTTTCATTTCTTTGTTTTGACTAGGAGTAGCACTCAGCTATCAGGATGCATTGAATTCCACCTCGAGAATCTTGAAAGGTTTGTTTCAGATCTGGGAACCAAGATACCATTTTAGCCTGCAATCAAGAATAATCATTTCTCCTCTTTCAGGCTCATAAATTATGACCTAACAATCCTGCCCCAAGCTTATACAGTCAATGTTCACCCTCATCCCAGGACAATTAGATAGGGGCTTCAGAGCATAAAAGATGCGATTATGGTGTGGGGAAGGGGGAGTTCTGCATATTTATGAGGACTGAAAATTTCTTGAAATACAAAAAGAAACTGGAAAAAACATCTTTGGATAGTAATTCATCTAACTGGCTAAAAATGGCTCAGAGCAGCTGGATAGCCTAAATGCCAAGCCTGAAAAATCATTGGGCTTTGGGAGGTATTGAAAACAAATAAAGTTTTTTTTAATTCAACAGAGAAATAAACTACATGTTTTATATCTTAGTGCATATAGTGTGTCTAGTGGATTTTTCCATCTCCAGGATCTGAAGGCTCAATATCAAAAATCTTCAAAAGAATTTTGTTATTCCCAGCTGCCATCATTTATAGTACTGAAGTGAGTACAAGACCAGGTCTCAGGAATTCTGGGTTCTAATTCAAGCCTTGCTGCTGACACCCCAAATGGCTATGGGAAGTAATGTAAGATCCTTGCTCCAGAGTTCATCAGTGGTCAGAGCACAGGTGGGATCAGTAGGTAAAACCTGACTGCTTTCATTCTAACGGGGAACAGACAACAAGAAGTAGTAAAAATGAGCCCACTGTGAAGTTCAAAATAAGACTTCTCCCTGTGTACTACACAAGGACCCCTTCTCCTTACCCCAGCAGGAAAAATGGGCTTGGATAATCAAGAACATGGGTCTTGGTCAAGCAGTTTGAAAAAGGAGAATGTGTGTTATTTTTATTCTTTGGAGTAAGTGAACTTACCAAAGAATAGAGGCAGATGCTTGAGTGTTATAGGTATACAGTGTACTGTTATAGAAGCATCTATAAACATCCATAACAGATACAGAATAAAGGCTCTGAGTAGAGGCTATGGACCACACAGGACCCCCTCTAACCCATACTTTTCTTAAAATTTCTGCAGTTCCCCAAAACTTGTTAAATGAATAAACAAATGATAGGATTATCTTACTTACCTACTTAGCCTACTTAGAAAAAAGACCTCATAGAGAAAATGCGGGACTAAGTCTTTAGGAACTCATAAATGCTCCTAAATTTGGGGGGAGAAAACAGTTATAAGTTATCAAGGAAGATAATGCTAAACAAGTACTTGCCTTGGAATCAGAAGATGTAGGTGGAAGTCTTGACTTTGCCAACTTACTCAGTAGTTAAGCAAGTCACAAACCCTCGTACTTGCAGCTTGTTGATAAGCGAAGATGAGAATAGTACCTGCATCATTTATTTCATATTACTATTGCTTATTCATCAATTTATTCCTTTAACTAATAATGATTGAATGCTAACTATATCCAAAATACTGCACTAGGCACAGTGGCAGAAGCAGAGAGGAGTAAAACAAACCCTAGGCTTCTTTCCTTATGCAGTCTTTAAAACACACATATAAATAGAAACACTATTTTCTATTTATAGTGACATTTGATTTTCCTTGATAAAGTATCTCCCATTTATTGAGCACTCTTTCGTAGCAGGTACTATGCTAGGAATGCTCCCTAAATTACAGCATCCCTTAAGAATTGGCATTATATTTATTTTGCATATGAGGTAACTGTAGCTCTGAGAGGTTGAGTAACTTGCCAAAGATCACACACCTTGTAAGTGGCAGAGCTGAGATTTCAACCCAGGACTGTCTGAAGTCCACTAAGCCTGTACTTTTTCGCTTTATCATACTGCCCATTTATGTTGTGGCTATTGGCCAGATGCTTTTTAATTTTTTTCTAATCAGGCATACAGATAACTAACAAATGTGTTTTTTGCCCAATCCAGCTTCTGACAAAGACAATAAATCTTTGTTAACTCAATCTTGGAACAAATGCAGTCTGCCAGAATTGTCCCCTAAAAATGAAGTTTGTGAGTTAAGATGCAAAATAGTCCCAGGCAAAAATAAAAGGCACATCAGCCTAATCAGGACCAGAAAAAATGACACACACAGCATTTATTACCAACAGAGAGAGACTTGATGTGCATGGGTCTCTAGGACTCAGTGTCAGGCCAATTATGGATCGAAGGGACAAATGTGCTTCCATTTTTCCTTCAGGGATTATCACGATCATTTAGCTTCACTGGTGACGGGGCAGTCAGACATAATGTAGCATGAGCAGCAGTTTTCTGGATCGCTTGTGTCGATGCAGGTCATTGAACAAAGCAACCTTAAAATTCTTCCTTGCATCAAGTCACAGTTGCTACCATGAAGTTCAAGTTTAAGTATTAACTCTTCATTGATTCACATTCAAACAGCAGCAAGATTTCCACTGCAATAAATATGTAGCTAAAAGAACCAGATACTGTACAGATGATTAACAGACTGGGCTGATTGATTCTTAATTAATCCTAGAAGGTTGGGGCTGAAAGGAAACTTGGAGAGCATCTGACCCAACTCTCACTTTACAGATTAGAAAACTGGAGCTCAGGAAAAGGAGGCGGCTTATCCATGGTCATTCAGTCATTGCTTATTACACACTGCAAAAGAAACAAAAATCAAGGTGGAGAAGGAATGTGGTAATAGTGGTAAGCTCCGTTTTTCATTCTTCTTAGTCGAAATTTATTTTAAAAGAGTTACATGAAGGTTATTTCGTGTCATAGATACCATCAGCAGAAGAACTGAAAACAAAAATCAGTCACGATATGTCCATAAATTAGCTGTGGACCTCAGTTCGGGTCATCTATAAAATGGGGGTGCTGCTACTGGTGCAGCTCACTTCCTAAGGTTCTTATGAGAAACAAACAAGATGGTAGATATATAAAATGGTGATAGTTCTCACCCAAAACTAATGATGACATCTAGCCATTTTCTCCAGTTCTTTTATATAATAGGGCTCCTGCAACAGCCCTTAAATACTTACACTGGCTTCCTTCCCCCAGGATATCACCCAATCCTATGGTTCACCCTTTCTAGCCTCTGACTAGGAAAATTTGAATCTTTGAGATATAAGTACAACTAGGAAATATATAAGGAATGATCTCTCTCTTCCTTCTTCCCTCACTCTCCTCTCCTCTTCCCTCCTGCAAATCAAAATCTTCTACCTCTGATACTGGGTTTTCTCTTTGGAATTTGAGATTTCTTATTCTAGAATTTACTCACCATAAAATGAAAAAAAAAAAGAATCCTATTTCCCTCCTTTTGTCAAAGAGGTGCTGAGTAGGGTATAAAGCAATAAAAGAAGACAAACATCCTTTACTGTAGAGAGTTTTTATGCCAAGTTGGCAGAGCATCAGAAGCTGGTTGGGACCAGGAATAGTCATCTCAGGAATATGTTGTGGCACTAAGAAATTGTGAACAATATATGTGCTCCTCTTTCCAGTATTTATTATTCATCAGTCTTAAAGGTAACTGCTTGTCTACCATCCTTATCTCTGGAGATATGTTATATGTACAACACACATAGGCAAGCACACACGGCATAAACATACAGGCACACATTCTCTTTGGTTTGGTGGGAAAAATAAATCTAGTCCTCTGAGAGGCGTTTTGCATTAACAGATTGTGCAGTCCCACTAAGCAGAAAATCAGAGTGACATTTTTTTCAGAGAAGTGCACACTTGTTTCAATTTTCCTGTCTAAATTATCCAAAGCCCTTACAGTCTTGATATGGTTCACTTAAAGATCATTATTCATGTTACTGAGTGGGCTGCAGAGTGATCAAGCCTACGCAAGGTATTCTTCTGGGTGTTGAAAAATGACAGGAGTTAGCTATATAGCATTGAATATTCTCAGATTAACTCAAACTTGCAAAGCTCCATCAGCACCATATAAGGGAAAATATTTATCCTGCAACTGAAGTTGCAGAAGGGGAAGGGGGAGGTGAAGAGATGGAGTTATTAAGTGATTTACAATTGAAAATGTTCAAATCAGCAGACAGGTTAAAGGTTCCACTGGATGTTGATAACAATTAGCAACACAGCTATTTGAAGCTGTGTTTAACAAAACCACTAATGCAAATCTAGAAGAGTTTACGAGGAAAAAAAAAGTCTGTCAATTTCTCTCAACTTCTTTATTTTACTTGGCACCTAAAAATTACTTGTCATGTGTTATTTATAACTAAGATCAAATGAGCATCATTTTAAAAGAAACTGAAGAAATTATCACCTGTACATGGAGAAGGAAATTATTATTTTTCAAGTGAAGCAAATCCCAATTAAAAGCTTATTGTGCCGTATAATACTCCCCCAGAAGTGTCTCAGGTCTTAATTAGCTTTTCCCCTTATCTCTGGTAAAACAGGCCCACAAAGTTTTTTATGTCATTTCCACAAAAGCATTTGAACAATATATGATTGCCCACTTGGAAGATGTGTAAACTCATCCCCATCCTATTTGCAACTTATTGCCAGCAGTGTGTGTACATTTGTACATTTTGATTTATAATTATGGAAAATTATGGGATATGCTGTTAGGAAAATCGGTTCCGTTAAATTAGGAAGGAACATTCTTCCAACATTTCTGTAGTCAGAAGTCTAGTATCATATTAAGCAAAGTTTACAAAATACATTTCAAGTCATTTTAATGAAAATTATTCTTTAAACTAGAATGACATATTCTGTCATTCAGAATCTGATTCTACCCCATTGTGTCCTTAAAAACACAAGCAGAAGTTCACTGAAATATATATTAAAAACCTGATGCGCATAAAGGATCGGTGTTTGAAGAGTGCCCTAAATAAAGGTGTCTGCAGACATTCTGTGTTGCTTCTCACTCTCTACTAGTGAACTTCAACTTTTTGATATTTTAATGAATACATTCTTTGCCAAACCCAAATAAGTATGCTATTGCTACTACTGGTAAGACTTTGTTGCCAATCTTTCCACTTTTAAGATTATTAGCTCCAGTTGAAATGCACACTTTAAAGTGTGACTCATTTTATTATTCTAAAATGTTTTCTCCCACATCTCACAGAGCTCTTGTTTGAGTCTGTAGCTACAATCCAAAAAGAGGTCAATTGACCTCAATGCCCCCTTGCTCCAAAAGCAAACCAGGCTTCCCATGGGTAGAATATGTGGATTGTTAATCATCAACTGACTTCTAATCTTGCAGGAAGTTTCTCTGCTGATGTGATTATAGTTTTTAAAATATCTATTCCAGGAATATCGACAAGAGAGGAAAGAGAAAGCAGAGGAATTTGTAAAGTCCCCCTCTCACATCCTGTGTGATCTTACCTACCCCTCAGTTTTGCAGCTGTTCCTTTGCCCCACAGCAATCTTTAAGCATGCCCCAGGCTGGTAGAACCCAGCTGCTTCTCTGTGGCCTGGTTCTGGCTGTGTAGCTACCCCAATCCAGAGACAATATGAACCTTGGTCACTGCTGTGGAATGTAACACAGGAAGCAATAGAGGAATATGCTGCCTGCAGAATTCAGAGTTATGGTTTCTATAACATAACTACATGGCAGGGCTTTTTAAAAAAACTTCAGTCCCACTTTACAATAAATCGACATCCATTTTTAAGTAGGTCATCCTACACATAGCTACATCAAGACAGTTCCATAGCTTCAAAGTGTACTATTTGGCTAATCCTTATATAATCGTATTTTTTAAATGCAGAGGAAAAATCATTATTCAGTATAATAATTGCTATTGTTTGTTACAATAGTAATAATAACAATAACAATAGCAGCTGTTGTTTGTCAGATGCTTGCTGGGGTTCAGCCATCATGCTATGGGCTTTGTGGGCCTTATCTCGTTTAATCCCTACAAAAGTCCTATGAGGTCGGTACCATGATTATGTTCATTTTACAAATGGGGAAGCTAAGGCTCAGAAAGATTAACTTAATATCATAGCAACTAGTATGGGAGAGAAATGAGACTTGAATCCAACTTCATCTGCTTCCCAAATCCACACCCCTGACCTCAAAGCTGATGATTCTTAACCCAGTTCGCAAATCAGAATCACAATTAAACTTTTACCTCTGGAAGTGGGAGCTAGACATCACTATTTTTTAAAAGACCTCCATATGTTTCCATATAGCCAAAAGATTCCTAAAGTTTTACTGAATTTTTATGCTTGAAATGTTCATGGCACAGTTTGGCTACTTTTGTAGGTTAGTAAGTAGCCATGTTTGACCTTGAGAAAATTACCTCCCCTGAGACTCACTTTCCTTATGAGGGAGGTGGGCTAGTGAGCTCTAAAGATCTAGTCAAGCTTGAACATCCCAAGTTCTACTGTTTGGATTGAAACACAGAAAGATCCATCTACTTAAAAACCTACAACTAGATTATTTTAAGCTTATTTATTTTAAAGATGCGGGGTACAATTCAGGATTAGGTACATAAGTAGTCATGTTACCAATACTTTGGATCTCCCTTTGGTCCTCACTTCGCCTGGTTTGAGATCATGTACCCTTACTGATGTTTTGTGCCCCCAAACCCTTGGCAGTTTCCCACTACTGCCAATCCCTTTCTTATGATAAACGTTCAGGGTCCACTTATGAGTGAGAACATGTGGTACTCAGTTCTTTTTTTGTGATAGTTTACTCAGTATTATAGACTCGAAGTCCATCCAAGTTGCTGCAAAGTCCATAATTTTATCCTTCTTTATGGCTGCATAGCATTTCATTGTGTATATGTACATTTTTAAAAATCCAGTCCATTTTCGATGGACAGTGTGGCTGGTTCCATGTTTTTGCTATTGTGAATAGAGTTGCAATAAATATGCATGTGTTTGAATAGACACTTCTCAAAAGATGACATACAAGTAGCCAACAGATACATGAAAAAGTGCTCAGCCTCACTAATCATCAAAGAAATGCAAATTAAAACCACACTGTGATACCACCTAACTCCAGTCAGGATAACCATCATCAATAACGCAAAAAACAATAGCTGCTGAAGAGGATGTTGGGAAAAGGGAACACTTCTACACTGTTGGATGGAGTGTAAACTAGGACAACCTCTGTGGAAAACAGTGTGGCAATTCCTAATAGATCTAAAAATCAACCTTCTATACGACCCTGCAATCCTCCTTCTGGGAATATACCCAGAGCAACTTAAATCATTTTATAAAGCTAGATTTTATTGGTCTTATATTTAGAGCTAGAACAGTCTAAACTATTCCACCACTGAAGGCATTTTTCTTTGGGTAAACCCTCCCAATTCCCACTTCCCACTCCTTTGAACATATTTTTATTTTTCCCTGCTGGACATCCAACCCCACCAATTGGCCCCTGATGCTGGCCAAAATTTCTAGTGGCTCTTGTCCATGTTCACACCTAAATCCTTACTCTAAGTAGCCACCACTACCCTCACTGTTCTTCTTCCTTTCATTCCTTCAACAAATATTTGAGTGATACTGTATGCCTGGCATTGTGCTAGAAGCTGTTAATGTAACATTGAACAAACTAGAAAAAAAGTCCTGCTCTCATAGAGCTTATATTCTCATGGCAGAAGACAAATAATGAATTAGTAAACAATACTTAGTCTCTCTGGTGGTGGCAAGTGCTAAGGAGAAAAATACAGAATAAGAAGTTAAAAAACTGGGAGTGCTATTTTGGATAAGGTGTTCAGGAAAGGCTTCTCAGCTGTGGTGATATTTGAACAGAGGCTTGAGTGAAAGGAAGAGCAAGACCATCTGACAGAAAAATATTCCAGGCAGCTGGAAGAGAACGTTTTTCTAGAACCACACTGCAAAATTTCAGGGAATGGGGTGAGGATCGGGCTGGGGCTGAGTCTGCATCTGTGCAATTGGAGATGAAACGAGTTTACCTTAGCCTAACTTTGTCTTCTTAGTTGTTACCTCTGAGGATTTTGCTATCACATACTCGTTAAAATAACCTTTGAAACAGGTTTGTTTAGCAAAAGCTGCAGGCTAGCAAACATAGTAATAATTTAAGGTATAATGGTTAAGAACACAGAGTTAAATCATAACAGATATGGGATCTGATCTCAGTTCTACTTCCTAAGAGGTGTTTAACTTTGACCAATATATATCACCTTTCTGTACCTTAGTTTCCTTGTCTGAAGAACAAGAAGAGTGAGTTAATAAAAACCACTATACTATCTGTTGAAATTTCTCAATAAAATTATTATAATTCAAAACATAGGAATAGAAAAAGGACTGGTCCTGGAGACAGGAGACCTGGAATGAAGTTCCAGTTCTATCACTTACTATACACGTGACCACGAATAAATCACTTAACCTCTCTGGGCGTCAAGATCCTCATCTCATCTATGGACATGCGGATAACGATCAACATCTGACCTCAAAGTTTGTTGCATCAAACAAAATAATTGAAAATTGTAGAACACTATTTAAACATTTGGTTGTTTTCCTTTTTCCAGTGAGATGAGAGAATAACAAAGTAAATAGTAAGACATGTTCTGAGAACTTGTATTGGCTCAAGTCACAGGACCTTGTAACTACTGACGCTTAGCAACATAGTAATTCCAAGGTAATTTTTTCAGAATTACAAACACAGGCAATTCAGTTGCTCTTCAACACTAATCTTTAACTTTTCTGGTCACCCAAATCCAACAAAATTTTTCTCTGTAGTTTTTCTATAAGGAATTATTGGAGCACAGATGTTTATAACTGAAAGGGCTCTTAGAGTTTATCTTGTCCAATCTTATTTGTGCAAAAATAAGAAAAATGAGGTCCAGAAAGGTAAAGCAACAAGGCATGGTCACACAGTTACTTAGTGGGAGCTCCAGAAGCAGAATCCAGACCCCTGATTCCCCCCAGTGCTCTTCATAGCATAGAAATCTTTTCTGTTCCTTTCTGTTTCTGAACCTCAATCTCACACATTTTATTATGTTCTGAAAAGTAATTTTGCTTACAAAATAAACTCCCTAGATAGCTTTCTTAAATAAGATACTTATTTTTCCTTATCTGATGTAACCACATGCACATATAAGAAAAGCCTATATTGCAAATCTCTCATAATATCTTACATTGGTAGTTGAAATAGTACCAACAGTTGGACTGCACTCAATTATACATTTATTTCTCTAAAATCATTTCAACAGACTATAATAAAATTCCTCTAACTCTCATAAACATAATATTTGAATAAAGGATAAAAGAAAGGAACAAGTGACTTTGTAACATCAGAGAAGATTAAAATCCACAAATGGGTTAAATTGCCAGAAAAATTCTAGCATGCCCAGAAACAACAATGCATGGTAGCTGACCAAAGGCTGGTCAAATGTAAGGATTCCTATGGAGAATAACAGGAAGCACCTTACAGACAGACAATACTTGTCATCTCACTTGACACTTTCTTCCAAAGCCCTGGAAGCACTTAAGTCACAGATATGGTTTTTCCTAATGGCACCATGCTGTGGGCAAATAATGAGCTGAGTTTTCAGTGAATGATCTCTAAGGAGCTTGTAACATAACACACTCAATGGAGAGTGTACTGTAGAGCCCAGATTCCATCTCCTATGAAGTTCCGGTGATATCATCTAAAAGGCTTGGTAAAGGTGAAGAGGTCAGTGGAGTGTGAGAATGTTCTACGGCAAGACACTGATAGAAATTCTCACAGAAACAGTTACTTTTTTTTTTCTACAGATTCAGGACTAGATCAATCATTCAAGAGGTTGACATTCTCCAGTCACCTAACTAAATTAAATTTTAGATATGTTTCCTGTTGAGGCAGCACTGCTTTTTGTAGAACCAAAGAAAAACAATGACCCTAATTCATATGATGCTTCCTTCCTACTCCATCTCACTGTCAATAGGTTTTGTGTGCCATCCAAAGACAATGATCTCTCAGCCATACATCTGACTTTTTAAAAAAATTAAGAATAAAAGACAACAGTCTCCTCTCCTGAGTCAAAAAATATTTCATGCCGTTTCAGATGCTGATGCTGAATGTTATAGTAATGCTAATCACAGTGATAATAGATCATGTTTATTGAACACTTTACTCTGCTCAAGGTAATTCCTATCAGGTCATCTAATCCTCAGAGCAACCTGAGGTACACACTATTATATCTTACTTTTACCAATAATGAAACTGAGACTCAAAGAGGTGAGACTACATGCCAGAAATTACAGGCTAGTGAGTAATGAGTAGGAATTAGGCTTCAGCAATAATGGCTGCACAGCCTACCTTCTTAACTACATACACTTGGTATTAGGCATATAAGCCTATGCAACCTAAAAAGCAAGATGATAATTCAAGCTTAGGAGCAAGGACATAAAACAAAAAATGCTAATAAGATTCTACACAGAAAATCTCCCATTCTGATGGTTCTTGCAAAGAGTCAAAAAGTGCACCTCCCTTTTAATAGATTATTAAATGTGTGTGTGTATGAGGGGACCCAAAAATTCCCGGAATATTTTTTTGGGAGGGTGAGACCCTTGTGGTAATGGTTTCCCCTCACTAGGTAAGTGCTCTAGGAACCCATCAGCATCAGTGTACCAGCTGGCATTGTTGTGAGAGGCTGCATTTGGCTTCAATGAATTGTTTTTGGAGATTCTTTCAATGCATTTGCATATTTAATGATGATTTACTAGCACACACTGTGCTGAGTATCCAGCAGTTTTTGACCAAAAATGGCATGATTCCCATTCTCCACCCTCCCTCTCCACCCCATCTCACCCCGAGCAAATTATTTTTTTGTTTCCCCAGATGAAAAAAACTCTCAAAGGGAAATGTTTTGACAATGTGGAAGAGGTGAAACACTAAAAGGCATCAGAATTGACAATTTCAAACACTGTTTTGAGCAGTGGAAAAAGGCATCTCAATAGATTGCATCATACTGAGAGTACTTTGAAGGTGACTTCAGTTTAAACATGTAAGAATAAATATACAATTTTTTATAACTAAATTCTGGTTTTTGGGGAGTCCTCCCTCATATACATAGAGAGGAGCATAGCATTGTATGTGTACTAAATACCATTGAATTGTGTACGTTAAAAGGGCCAATTTTATGTTATGTGGATTTCACCTAAAAAAACTGTATTTGAGAAAGATGTTATTTTTTTTTAACAAACAAATATTTATTGAGCGCCTATTATGTGGCCAGGCACTGTTCTAGACCCCCCCAAGGGGAAAAAAAAGAGGCAGCAAACACAAATTCTGAGGGAGAGGAAAGGGGCAGATGAGGAAGAAGGCTAAGGGAACTGAGAAGCCTGAGGTGATGGGGGCTCTGCCTTAGGCCTCCTCTTTGGCCTCCTCACCGAAATCTTCCTCTTCTTCTGCGGTGGCATCCTGGTATTGCTGATAGTCAGAGACGAGGTCGTTCATGTTGCTCTCAGCCTCAGTGAACTCCATCTCGTCCATGCCCTCACCTGTGTACCAGTGGAGGAAGGCCTTCCGGAGGAACATTGCAGTGAACTGCTCGGAGATACGCTTGAAGAGCTCCTGGATGGCTGTGCTGTTGCCCATGAAGGTGACTGCCATCTTGAGACCACGAGGCGGGATATCGCATACAGCTGTCTTGACATTGTTGGGGATCCATTCCACAAAGTAGCTGCTATTCTTGTTCTGCACGTTGAGCATCTGCTCATCTACCTCCTTCATGGACATCCGTCCGCGAAACACAGCAGCCACGGTGAGGTACCGGCCATGGCGGGGGTCGCAGGCAGCCATCATGTTCTTGACATCGAAGACCTGCTGGGTGAGTTCAGGGACTGTGAAAGCCCGACACTGCTGGCTTCCACGGCTGGTGAGAGGGGCAAAGCCAGGCATGAAGAAGTGGAGACGTGGGAAGGGCACCATGTTGACTGCCAGCTTGCGGAGGTCAGCATTGAACTGGCCAGGGAAGCGGAGGCAGGTGGTGACACCGCTCATGGTGGCTGAGACGAGGTGGTTTAGATCCCCGTAGGTTGGTGTGGTCAACTTGAGGGTGCGGAAGCAGATATCGTAGAGGGCCTCGTTGTCAATGCAGTAGGTCTCATCAGTGTTCTCTACCAACTGATGGACAGAGAGGGTGGTGTTGTAGGGCTCAACCACAGTGTCTGACACTTTGGGTGAGGGCACCACACTGAAGGTGTTCATGATGCGGTCAGGATACTCTTCTCGAATCTTGCTGATGAGGCGGGTGCCCATTCCAGAGCCTGTGCCCCCGCCCAGCGAGTGGGTCAGCTGGAAGCCCTGCAGGCAGTCACAGCTCTCCGCCTCTTTGCGTACCACATCCAGGACAGAATCAACCAACTCAGCCCCCTCTGTATAGTGGCTCTTTGCCCAGTTGTTGCCCGCCCCAGACTGACCAAAAACAAAATTGTCTGGTCTGAAGATTTGCCCAAAAGGACCAGAGCGAACAGAGTCCATGGTCCCAGGTTCTAGATCCACTAGTATAGCACGGGGAACGTATTTGCCACCTGTGGCTTCATTGTAGTACACGGATATACGGTCCAACTGCAGGTCGCTGTGCCCGTGGTAGGTACCGGTGGGGTCGATGCCATTGTTCATCACTGATCACCTCCCAGAACTTTGCACTGATCTGGTTGCCACACTGACCGGCCTGGATATGCACGATTTCCCTCATGGTTAAGATTTACTTTAGTTTTATGGCTCGCCTCAAGGTATGTACAGGGCAAGAAAATATGTAATTTTATTTTTCCTCTGCAGGTCGCAGACAAAGAATGGAATGTGCTCCAGAGGCTGGAGCAGCGAGGTCCGAACGCAGCGGCAGGCGAAAGATGTTATTTTTTTGGTTATTTTTTTTTTTTTTTGAGTTGGAGTCTCACTCTGTCGCCCAGACTGGAGTGCAGTGGCCGCTCCCGGCCACCGCAGCCTCGGCCTGCTGGGCTCTGGCGATCCTTCCGCCTCAGCCTTCCGAGTAGCCGGAATTACAGGCACACACTACCATGCCCGGCTAATAATTTTTTGATTTATTGTAGAGATGAGGTCTCGCTGCCCAGGCGGGTCTCGAACCCGCGGGCTCACGCAATTCACTCACCTCAGCCTCCCAAAGGCGCGGGATTACAGGCTGAGCCACCGAGCCCGGCTGAAAGATGTTATTTTTATTTACGAGAAACTTCTCCCCCATTAAAAAAAGAATGAACTGGTTTTCCTGGCATTTTGAAAAAATAAATATATAAAAGAGACAGGGAGAGAGAAATTCTACTTGAAGTTAGTCGTTTCTTGATAATATATGGATAAACTCCATTATTGCCTCAATAATGCGATCTTCATTTTTCAGAACCTACAATCTCAGAATTAGAAAAGACCATAGAGGTCATCTGGGCAATCTCTTTCCCAAAGCAGGAATCGTCCATTTAATATCTTTGACACATGATCATCCAGTTGCTGTTTAACTCTTTCAGTGACTGGGAATTTACTACTTAAAATCTTGCCATTCTATATGTAAATAAATGTAATTAGTACAAAAGTCTTGTTGATGCTAAAGTAAATTCACTGCCCTGGTACTTACCTACATTTTTTCTGCTTTAACTTTCTAAAGATATTCTGTCCAATTCAGCAGTCAGAAATCATATATGGCTCTTTAAGTCCAAAGTCACTACAATTAAATAAAATTTAAAATTTAAAATTAAATCTCAGTTCTTCAGATGAGGCAGCCATATATCAAGTTCTCAATAGTCCCTTGTGGCTTGTGGCTGCTATACTGAATAGTGGAGCTACAGAACATTTCCATTATCTCAAAAAGTTCTGTTGGACAGCACTGCTCATTAGCAAAACAGAATATCTACTACTTATTTCACATGAAAAACTACCCAAATGTCCCTCCTCAGTCATTTTTTAATCCAGAAAAAATAGCCCTAATTCCCTCAACTTTGGAGAATTATATACAGATGGTCCCTGTCTTACGATGACTCAACTTAAGATTTTTTGATTGCGCAATGGTGTGAAAGAAATATACATTTTGTATAGGATTATATAGTGTATGTTGGCTTACAGTTGTAATCCCACCATAAGTAGAGGGACACCTATCCGAGTTTTCTATTGCTGTTTGACAAATTACCACACATTTAGTGGCTTAAAACACTAATTTATTACCTCATAGTTCCACAAGTCAGAAGTCGATGGGCTCTACTGGGTTCTGTCCTCTGTGTTTCATAAGCCTGAAATCAAGATGTTGACTAGGCTGAGCTCTTATTTGAAGGCTCAGGGGAACAGGTTCATTCTGGTCACTGGCAAAATTCAGTTCTGTGCAGCTCTGGGACTGAGCTGCTCCCCATTTCCACTCTGGCTGTCAACCAGGTATGTCTCAGTTTCTAATCACTCCTTTCATGTGGACCCCTCTATCCCCTCCATATTCAAAGCCAGGATAACATATGGATAAGCTCCATTGCTGGCTCAATAAAGCTTCATTTTTCAGAACCTACAATCTCAGAATTGGAAAAGACCATAGAGGTCATCTGAGTGATCTCTTTCCCAAAGCAGGAATCGTCCATTTAATATCCTTGACACATGATCAACCAGCTTCTGTTTAACACTTTCAGTGACTGGGAATTTACTACTTAAAATCCTGCCATTCTATATGTAATCAAATACTGCATCAAACCTTTCCCATGCTTTGAATCCTTCTGACATTCTATTATACTATCAGTTTAATAAAATGCTCTGTTTTTTTTAAGGCTCATATAATTATATTGGTCGATAATATTCACAATCTGGGGATCAGAGTGGAAAATCTTAGGGAACTACCTTAGAATTCAGCTGACCATAAATGATTTTCTGTAACTATCTATTTATGTCTATAATATGTATATTTTCCAGAGAGCTATTGAGTCCAGGTTATTTCTTCCTTTGGGTTCTAAAAAAGAGGTATAACCTTAGCAGGAAACATATCTAAAATGCAATTCCAACCAAACCTTGGTAAGTTGCATAAGTGCAGTTTGAAATGCCCTTAAAACCCATAACTAAAAATCTTTTTCCATCAATTCACTATTTAAAGGAACTAGAAGATCACAGTTATTCATTTTATGATATTAACATGTGCTGGCTGGGCTTGGTGGCTCAGCCTGTAATCCCGTCCTTTGGGAGGCTGAGGTGAGTGAATTACCTGAGCCCGCGGGTTCGCGACCCGCCTGGGCAACTTGGAGAGACCTCATCTACACAATAAATCAAAAATTAGCCAGGCGTGGTAGTGCGTGCCTGTAGTTCCAGCTACTTGGAAGGCTGAGGCAGAAGGATCTCCGGAGCCCAGCAGGTCTGGGCAACGGAGTGAGACTCCAACTCGAAAAAAAAAAAAAAGTGCTAAGCTAGTATTCAACTGAAAAACTTGAATCCTAGGAGAATTTAAATAAGATTGGAAGGCCGGTGTGGTGGCATGCACCTGTAGTCCCAGTTACTCAGGAGGCTGAGGCAGTAGGGTCGCCTGAGTCCAGGAATCAAGGCTGTGGTGAGTCATGATCGTGCCACTGCACTCCAGTCTAGGCAAGACAGTGAAATCCCAACTCAAAAAATAATAATAAATTGGATTGACTTTGTGTGTCTAAAACATAAACCTTATTAAGAGAAAATATAGCAGTCTTTAATAGTTAATAATTAAATACAAAAAAATCCAGCAAAATTGGTAGAGGCAGTGGAATTAGAAAACGGTTAGCAAAACTTTATATTTAATACTAATATAGAATGATGACTTTTCCACTACTAGCACGATTACCCTTGTTAACTCTTTCAAAATGCCAAACTTCACAAAAGTATTTCCCTTTTTTGTGTGTGGTTTCTTAACGAAGACAGTCATTAGGACTTGGGACACCTTAGAAATAGCCCAGGTGATGTTCTAAAGAGTATGAATTTTCCCAAGCAAGAGAAATGTCCAAATGGCAAGCCAATGACAACATTCTCACAGCCAGAAATAACAATTGGTTGAAATATCCAAAAGATCACCAAGCAAAGTATCCCTTGTAAAAAAGGAAATAGTCATATCTACCTTACCAACCTCAGGGACACAGAGTGGATAGGAGCAAATAAAGTAGAAGGGCTTAAGTGTGTTTTGAAAGGTTGAAAGTGCTATATGAGTACATGGGTGATGATGATTACTATTATCATAACTATTTTTACAGTGCACAAAACAGAGGAGAAACCTACCTCACTGGATTCCTGTAACTTCATGCAAAGCCACAGAGGCATATTGCTCTGCAATTTCCTCATCTTGAAAATGGAGTCTATATAGATAGAATTATACATCAACTTATGATCTTTCCAACTCACAATGGATTTATTGGGATGTAAACCCATCATAAGTAGAGGAGCATCCATGCTAGTTTTCTGTTACTGCATAATTGGGACTATATGGAATTCTATGTCAACTTTTGTAGAATTATATAGACTACACACACACACACACACACACACACACACACACACACACACACACACACTTCTCACATAAAACATGACTTATAATTAACTCAGTTTTCTACTTTCCAGGACAACAATCTTGCTTTGAGTGAAAGAAAAAGGTCCGTAAGCACTGTGAGTGGATGGCAAAGTAAGGATCCCATGACCATTTCTACAGTGTATGCTGACCTTCCCATACTGTGCTCCCAGAATCCATTGTCCCAACTAGCTTACAGGATACCATACCTGTTGACAAAGCTAACACTTGTAGGACTAATCCTGGCTATTTTGCAAAGGGCTTTCACAAACTAGCAGTAGCTCTAGAACTTTGGCCTATCCTGTTACCTTCAAAGAAGTCATCCCTTTTTTGACAGCCTTGTTTAAACTTTTCCCAAGTTCCATTTTTCTCAGTATGTAAAGTTATATTAGAAGTAATGCCATAAAATTCAAAACTTTAAAGGGTTGTTAAAAATTGAATTCAATTCAATCTTTTATAAATGTGGAAACTGAGGTGCAAAGAGGTTAGGGTAATAGAACTCAGTCCCAAGCCACATTTATCTATTCAGAATCATCTCTCAGCCTAGACTAGGATTCTCACGACTTGTATGTGTAAAATCCTCCAAATCCTGACTGATTTGTAAGGCTAAAGAAGAAAAATGGATCAGGCTAATACCCAACAGCAAATGCTGAGTTTAGCTTCAGTATGGCCAGTGTATTTCATATTTTCCAGTAACATTATGCTTATATATTTTAGGCCAGGCACAGTGCTCATGCCTGTAATTCCAGCACTTTGAGAGACTGAGATGGGAAGATCTCTTGAGTCCCGGAGTTTGAGACCAGCCTGGGCAACATAGCAAGACCTCATCTCTAAAAAAATAAATAAATAAATAACCAGGTGTGGTGATACATGCCTGTAGTCCCAGGAGCTACTCGGGATGTTGATGCTGGAGTATCACTTGAGCTCAGGAGTTGGAGGCTGTAGTGAGCTGTGATCATTCCACTGCACTCCAGTCTGGGCAACAGACTCTCCAAAAGTATATACAATTATATATTTTAGATTATTTTTACTCCTCCTCCTCCTTTCTAGTAACAAGGTCTCATTCTGTCACCCAGGCTGAAGTAGAGTGGCACAATCATGGCTCATCATAGCCTTGAATTCCTGGACTCAAGTGATCCTCCAGCCTCGGCCTCCTGAGTAGGTAGGACTACAGGTGCATGACAACCACACCTGGCTAATTTTTAAATCTTTGAAAAGGTACGATTTTGTTATGTTGCCCAGGCTGGGCTTGAACTTCTGGTTTCAAGTGATCCTTCCACCTTGGCCTCTCAAAGTGCTGGGATTGCAGGCATGAGCCACCACATCTGTCCCATTTTTAACTTCTTATTCTAAAATAATCTAAGACTTACAGAAAAGGTACAAAAAGAGTCCAGAGAGTTCATATATACCACTTACCCAGTTTCTCTTAATGTTAACAACTTGCATAATCTTAGTAAAATTATCAAAACCAGTAATTACATTGGTTCAACACTATTAACTAAACTACAAGACCTTATTGGAATTTCACTAGATTTCTTGTACTAATGTCCCTTTTCTGTTCTAGGATCAAATTCAGCTCCCATATTGTATGTTGGGTATCTTTAATCTCTTCTAGTCTGTGATACTTCTTAAGTCTTTGTCTTTCATCACCTTGACACTTTTGATGAGTACTAGCCCGTTATTTTGTTTAATGTTTCTCAATTATATCAGATTATTTTAGAGAAGTCTAAATCTCATGGTTCTATAAAGTTGAGCTCTCATTTTGCATCTTGGCCAGGTTCACCTCTATTTAAGTAGTTCCTGGGCTTTTTCACTTATGACCATTCCTTAGATAAATGAAGTCAAATTTATTATCACTCATTTGCCAAAATTAGACTCATTATTCTTCCGGTGTCTCTGGAGAATCACCTTGTGATGCATCATAAATAATGAGAAGCATTGTCAGGACATACGATGTGAGGCTTATTAATATGTTAATCATGAGTCTGTGTTGTTATCTTGCCTAGTTTAACTATGACAGAGTACTGTGGTGAAGCTGAACAACTGGGCACAATGGGACAGTCAAAAGCCATGAAGAGGTGATGTGTGTGTTACATGAAAGTCTCTGGAAATGCAAACCACAGGAGGGCCAAGCAATGTTAACTCCAGTCAGTCCCAGAGCACCCAAATCTTCCAAGGTCTGGGGGACATGGGGCATGATGGACAGCAATAAACACTTCACACACCACTCTATCCACTGACATATCATGTTCCCATCATAAAACAGAGGATGCATGCCTATTGAAGGCAGCTGGGAAGAGCCTGCCTGCATTAGTGATCTTGAGCAAATCTCTTAACGTCTATGAACTTGAGTTCCTTCACCTGTAAATAGAGGAATAATAGAGCCAGCTACATTTGGCAGGTCTGTTGACAGTGGAGGTCGGGGAGGGAGGACAAATGAGAGGGCATAAAGGAAGATACACTAGACATCACAAAAAGCTAGTGTGGTAGAGTTATGTAAGGAATGATTTGATAGCATGATCTGTGGCACCAAAATGCTGCTCTTCTGACAAAGCCCTTCAGCAACACAACCTCAAGGTTCATATTTTGACGATCTTGTTGACAGTAAACTCTTGCCCTACCATCGAGCTATTTGCCCTTCCTCCCCTGCTTCCCCATCTATTTGCACAATCTCCAAGACAGCACCTTTTTCCAGATGTATCTCCCTCTTGACACCAAAAACTTGGCAGCAATGGGCAAGGCTACTGTTGAGACATACAGAGATTAATAAGCGTTAGTTGAGTGAATTAATCAATGATGAATCAATGAAAAATCTGTTACTTTATTTGAATCTCCCAATAATACTGAATAGCAAACAGAACAAGTATTATTCTCATTTTAATGAGGAAAATGAGACTTGGAGTTTGAACACCCTGCCTGAGGTCACATGACATAAGTGATTTCCACAGTGCTAGACCAGGAAAAGTAAAGAGAATGATCTGCATTAAATGCCATATTTGTTCTATGCCTTGTGCTAAGCCAGGAGTAGCAAACTCAAATGCCTTTAGGAGTCATGTGAATGTGAGCAATCAAAAGGTGTTAGGTGATAGGAGTGGCAGGGACAGTAGCAAAGTGAAGGGTGTGCTGGTGCAGGACAAATAAAGCATGGCTGCAGGTCACATCCAGCCTGAGAAACTGGCAGGTCACGGCCCTTGTGGGCGCCTCCACACCCAGGATCTCATTTTACCCTGATAGCAACCTGTAAGGTCTGCATTGTCATCTTCCTTTTCCAGATGAGGGCACTGGCATTTAGAGATGTTAAATGCCTCAGCACTGCTGTGTGGATGGGAAGGGGATGGGCCTGGGCCATTTTCTAGGGAAACTTGACGCCTGGAGGTGTGGAACATCTGACTTTTATAACTGCTGACAAGTGAAGGAAGGTCAGAGAGAGACGTTCAGCAAGGCTGAGGCTGTGAGTACATGTTATTTTGTTGTGTCGCATTTATAATATAGATCCTTTCACTTTCAGAAAATTAGAGCAGAAAAATATCTTACGGACCTTCAAGTTCAGTGTTCTTCAAACTATCAATCACCACCTCTTAATGGACTGCAAAGTCAGTTTCACAGGTAACCATAAGCAATTAAAATAAGAGAAAATTATAGCACAAAAATATCAGGGTCACTCACCCATGAGTAGTGATACATATGATTTGGCGAAACCTGTAGTCACAATTTTTTAAAAAAATGCTTTGGGAAGTCACTTCACTCTTTTACTCTCTTCATAGATGAGGAAACTGAATGGGGAAATGACCTGTCCAAGATCATGCAGCCAGTTAATGGTAGAGCTGGTACCACACTACAGGTCTCCCAGTGCTCAGTTCATGGCTTTGTCACCTCAACACTGTGCATGCACAGGACATTATTTGGAAATTCTGGCAATATGTATTGATTGTCAGTTGTGTATAAACAAACATGTACATCTTATAAACAATCACTGTGAGCATGTTTAGTTGATGTTCACACTGCTGAGTCATCAGAGTCCCTGCACGTCCTGCTGTAATACATGCTCACATTATAGGAGAACTCTTTGATTCAACATTTTGGAGCTGGAATGATATGACATTTTTTTGAGAGAAGGGATGGTGAAAAGTCTTATCTGATAGCGCACAACACTGCTGCAGCTCCTAAGCAGGCTTTCTAGTCTAGGCTCTGAAAGGGAGGTTAGACCATTTGGTCTAGGGGACAAGAAGTCTGCAGGAGTCATCGGGAGGGTTGGGCTGAGGAAAATGCCAGAAGAACAGGGTCAGAATGTGATTGGTCAGAAGGAGAACTGAGTACCAGGAATTCTGCAAGGGCATGTAAACATTCTGGAAGACGCAAAAGGTAGAGGGAAAAGACAGATTCAGAATGTGGTTGGTTAAAGGAAAACTCAACTAAGCTCCCTTCTCTGGGCGTTACTCTGAGGGGAGAGGGATAAAGGCAGAGCTTTCTGGAAAAGATTCTTTTCATAGAAGGCAGAGTCCAGCAAAGGCTGTTGCTGAATGGAGAGAGAATGATTATCACAGATGATCATGAGCCTCAATGTTTTCAACAGACAAAGGATGAACTGTTTTTATTATATAGGTTTTCTTTCTCTCCTATTTCAAAGACAGTGGTCTTCAGCTCTAATTTTTAAACCATATTACAAGACCAATTTCTTTGGGTTATCTTGCTTTCCCACTGCCTCTTTTGTCTTTCTTTATAATTTTATTTGTTTTATTTTTATTTTAAAGATGTGGGTTGCAATTCAGGGTCAGGTATACAAATGTTCATTATGGAGGTCCCCTTGTTGATGAGGTGTGCCCCTCTCCCCCAGCAGATTCCCACTACTGCCAATCCCGCCCCCCACCCCCAGCAGTTTCCCACTACTGCCAATTCTTTTCTTATAATATTATGACAATTGTTCAAGGTCCACTTATGAATGAGAACATGTGATACTCAGTTCTTTGTTTCTATGAGAGATCGCTCAGTATTATAGACTCTAAGTCCACTCAAGTTGCTATGAAATTCATAATTTTGTCCTTCTTTGTGGCTGCATAATATTCCATCATGTATATGTATCACTTTTTTAATCCAGTCCTCTTTCGATGGGCAGCATGGTTGGTTCCATGTTCTTGCGATTGTGAACAATGATGCAATAAACATGCATGTGCAGGTATCTTTTTCATAGAGTGACTTGTGTTCCTCCAGGTATATTCCCAGAAGAGGGATTGCTGGGTAATATGGAAAGTCAATTTTTAAGTCTTTTACAAATCATCACACTTTTTTTTCACAGAGATTGATCATTTTAAACATGGGCTCTGTATGTCCAGCCTCCGGGAAAGAGGAGGGCCCAGACACTCCTTAAACCACGTAGTTAAGTGATTTGTGGATGTCAAACCAAAGAATCTATTTTCGTGAAGTGAGGTGGTAAAGGGAAAGAATGAGAATGGGACTAGAAATAGGGCAAGGTTTGAGGGTGGGAATGAGCAAACAAACTGAAAAAAACAAAGGCCAGGAAAATCTTAGGCTCCAGGTCACCACCAAAGTTAATTCCAGTGATATTTGATCCTGGAAGAGGTAGTGATGGCTAGTCATGGTAGTCATCAATAAAAACAAATGTTAATCTGAAGGAAGGGGGGAAAAGTTATCCCCAATTATACTCAGTGATGTTTGTTTCTCAACTAGTAATTGTATTGTCTAATCCATATAAGTAAATACTTATCAGCTGGAGAAAGAAAAAACTACTACCACCAAAATCAGCCCAAACAAAACAATTTGCCAGTACTACAAAAGATAAACATACAAGGGGGGACCACAAAAACACTGAAATTTATTTATTTAAAAAGTGTGTTTATTCATACATATTTAAACTTCAGTCACCTTCACAGTACTCTCCATTTGATACAATACACCTACCAAGACAATTTTTCCACTGCTCAAAACAGTTTTTGAACTCATCAATTATGATGCCTTTTAGTGCTTCTGCTATTTTTTGTTTCAACTCTTCCACATTGACAAAACTTTTCCCTTTGAGTACTTTTTTCATCCAGGGAAACAAAAATGAAAATTGCTTGGAGTGAGATTTGGTGATTAGGGAGGGTGGGGCACGAGGGTCATGACATTTTTGGTCAAAAACTGTTGAACACTCAGTGCAGTGTGGGCAGGTACACTCATAAATCACCCATCATGAAATTGACAAAACCATTGCAAGAATCTCAAAAAAAAAAAAAAAAAAAATTCCCCGAAGTCAAATGCAGTCTCTCACAACAACGCTAGCTGGTACACTGATGCTGATGGGTTCCTAGAACACTTACCTAGTAGAAAAACCTATACTACAAGGGGGCCTGCTGCCCCAGAATAATTCTGGGTGTTTGGGGGTTTTGCTCACAGAGTTACCATATGACCCAGCCAATTCTCTCCTAAGTATAAACCCAAAAGAAATGAAAACAAATTCTACACATTAATGTGCACACGAATGTCCACAGAAGCATTTGTCATAACAGCCAGCGGTAGAAACAACCCAAATGTCCATCAATGGACAAAATGGGGTAATCCATACAATAGAATATTTTTTTGTCAATACAAAGGAATTAAGTACTGACACATGCTGCAACATGGATAAACCCTGAAAATATTATGCTAGACTTTCTTTCAAAGCATACACAAAAGATCATGTATTGTGTAATTCCATTTATATGAAATATCCAGAATAAGAAAATCTACAGAAAAAGAAAACAGATTAGTGTTTGTCAGAGGTTGAGGGGCAGGGGAATGATGAATAACTGCTAATAGGTAGAGAGTTTATTAGGAGAGTTTGGAGGGTCCAATGGCAAGACTCAGAGTAAAATAAGCACTGGTTTCAGATTTTAAAATTTAAGGTTGTGAAATATGCAACCATCAGTGAAGAAATCTTTAAAATCTAATTCATCCCAGGTGTGTGCTTTAGCTAATACATATAATACATTATTCATGAAAATAGGATTCTTCCCCCCAAAAAAGGAAGGAAGGGGGAAGAAGTGGGCAACCTTTCATGTATATCTTCACGCAACTGACATTTTCTTTAGTCTTCCAAGACAATGATTTTTTTTTCTCTTGAAGTAGAGTACTCCTAATTAGAAAGTCCAGGGTGTGAAGTCTACATGTACCAGGAGACACTAGTGAATCAGCAGGAATTCACTGATTCCTCCCTTCTGTATAGAATATGTGGAGCACAGTTCTAACTGGGAAGCTGGGCAAACACATTCTGACTCCATTGTATAGGGGTGTATAGTATATAGTTGTATATAGTGTATAGTGGTGTAGTAAAAGGAGACTGCTTCATCATTAAAGAAAGAAACACAATGAGGGTGGATTCATTGAGACTCGGCACCAGAAAGTGATAATTTGAAGAAGGGAGGCATTAAAAAAGAACAAATTTAAAAGGAGAAATTTAAATGTGGTACACATACACAATGAAATATTATGCAGCCATAAAGAAGGACAAAATTATGAACTTTGCAGCAACTTGGATAGATTTAGAGTCTACCATATTCAGTGATCTATCACAGAAACAGAAAACTGAGTACCACATGTTCTCACTCATAGATGGACCTTGAATAATTATCATAATACTATAAGAAAGGGATTGGCAGTAGTGGGAAACTGCCAGGAGAGGGGGGCATACCTCATCAACAAGGGTACCTGCATAATGAACATTTGTATACGTAACACTGAATTGTACCTCACATCTTTAAAATTAAAAATTAAAAAAAAAAGAAATATAAAGAGAGAGAGAGAGAAAAAAAGGAGAAACAGAGGTTGTTGGCCTGGTAAGAACAGAGCCTAGTCACAGTCTTTCCCTCCATGTGTTTGTGGTTTTCTATCACATCCAGCATTGTCCTATCCCCCCTACAGGCATAAAGCAGATGGAGTCTCCAGTCATGATATGTGATTATTCTGTCCCTTCTTGTGATTCAGATGCATCTCCTCCATCCACCCGAGGACCTTCCTTTTCTACAACTACTGGTGATCAGTCCCTCTCTCATTCCCTCACTAGATTCTGCTAGGGGTCTATGGGATAGGTGGATCTCCTTTGTCAAGGAGGAAGGGTTCACAGATGCCTGAGGGGCACATCACCAGCAGCACAGCTTGCAGCTGCCCTTCCTAAAGAAAATGGGTCTCCTGACAGATCAGTGCCTGGAACAGACTCTGCCACAATCATGGAAAAGTGTTACCTAGAAGTCAGAGGCCACTCACATTCTATCTTGCTCTCCAAACAATAAATGACTCATTTAAGATATGTGTGGAAGTCCTGCTGCCTTCTGAATGATAGTCCCCTCCCATGCAGGCGTTCATCTCAGATCTGCTCATAGAATGGTCTGACCTGTTCATCCTCGATAAGGCATAACTATAAACCTGAGGAATGGGAGCAAAAGCAGGCGCACATTATGAAAGGCTTAGAAAGGCTCCAGATTATTTCTCAGTTCACAGAGGCACCCAAGGCCTTGGCCTTGACCATTAGCCCAAAGGTGGCACCTAGACACAGTCCTAGTGTGGGTCTCCCCATTAGAATAGCACCAGAGGGTCTCCCTTGAGATTTCAATTTTTCTCCCTTAGACTTTGTTCCCAAAATGGAGGAGGCTATGCAGAGGAGGACAGCTGGACTCAAAGGCTGTAGGCTGCTTTCGTTAAAAGATTGCAGAGCAGGTAGACATTGATTAGTTAGTCTATACCCTGTATGATCGCATGATTTCAGGTGGCACTGGAGAAAGGAAAGTCTAGCAAGGAAAAGAAATTTAGTAAAATGAATTTTAAAAATGTATTTAGGCATACCACATGCAGCCCCCTAGTCAATTACAATGGTGGTAGGCTTCATTTCCTGGAAATTTTTTGTTGTCGCTTGGTCCTAAGGGAAGCTACTAGGAAGGAGAAGCAGATTAACAAAAGATCAGTGTAGGTCAGGATGACCAATAAGTGGAAAGGAAGTTAGGCAAACATTTAACTAGAAAAACAAGTGGGATGAGGGCTCAAGAAAAAGAGTCAGCCAAGACATGGGTTTCCTTAAAGGAAAAGCTGACAAGCGGGGGTGCTTCTTTGGAAGGCAGCTCTGTTTGGAGGGCCCATGGGCTAGACCTAAGGTCAAGGGAGCAGCAGGCCCTTATTAAAAAAATTAATGCTGTTGAATGTGCAGCTGTCAGTAGGGAAATAGCTAATACTGTGGAAAGCATGCTAGGTGTGTATTCTAGCTAACTACAAAGACTTCTTCACCATTACACAAGTTATTTATTCTCACCAAAAAAAGGTATCTCATATTCTCATAACATTATTAGAGATCTGGCATGTATTCTCTTGGAGTGGGGATGCACATGAAGCCCACCGCTCTTTTGTATGTTGCCAGGAGAGTGAGTTGTTTTTTTCTGGCTTAAGTGGTTGAGAAAGGTGAGGAGGACAGTCCAAACTGCTGACGCCAGTGGTTATGGTGGTACAAAGAAGGGGTTAGCTTCCAGCGAATCAAAGAGCCAACATTGGTCCTACGTTGATCCCCAGTTTAGAAAGAAAGGCTTTGCTCATATACCTTTTACATATTTAATGAAGTAGAAAATCTGGGTAAGAATCCTGAAGGGTGTAGGCATCCTGAGGCTCCCCAGCCACGTAACACTTGACATTACCTCATTCTTGCACACAGGCATGTGAGTCACAAACCCTGGCCTCCCTGAGGTATGTTTCTCAGGCCAGGAGAGTGAGGCAGAAGAGGCAGCAGCATGTAGGGGGGACTGAATGTTAATTCCTACTGATTGGCACATGCTGTCTGTTTTCCAAAGGTACTAGAAGACACTTCTCGTCCCTTCCAAGTATCCCTGCTAAGCCTTTCCTGGGAGTTCCTGGCCTCCTGCACTCCAGATGATCCACTTCTAGGCTGCATATCTCCCTCTTGATATGTTTTTCATTGTATTTCCACTATGGCCCAAATAGGCTGCATTCTTGACTTTCCTAAACACTAAAGACCAGAGGTGCAGACAGACTCCCTTGTTATGTGTTGTCACCTTGGCAGGCTTCAGGCCAACTCCCTTGACTCTTTCTTCCTTTTATTAGAGACTGCACATATCCAACTTTGGATTCACCAGAAAGCAATGGTAGAAATAGATGGGATTTAACTATTTTCTTGACTCTATACAGATTCACAGATCACACACATTCTGTCTTATACACCCCTATAAACAATAGTGAGAACAGACAATATTCCACTGTTTCTTTGTCTCCCTTTAAGCGTGAAGGGAGCCCCAGTTTTCATTTAGTCACCATTCCCAACAGAGCCTCTGCCCTTTATGCTATGTCAACAAATGCAAGGTTTCTGCCTATGACTGTTAGTGTCACTGTTGCTCTTCTCTTTCCTCCAGTGGCCAGACTATAACCATGCTTTTATTACCATGCTGGACCCTTCCTAGGTACTGTCACTTTCATGGGGTCCTCCCTAGTTGTGATAATTGTCACTTTTGGTGAAAAAGTCCTCAAGAGATTGTTGCCGAGTTTGTTTTGCTGCTACCCTCAAAGATACTCCAGATTCGGCTCTTCTCAATTCTTGTGAGTGACCATGAGTCTGTGGCCAAGTCAACCTATGGCTGATTTTTCCTTTACCTTCCACTCTTAAGACCCTACAAAAGTCCTGGGTCTACTCTCCCTCACTTTACAAAAGGGCTATTTTCCAGAAACGTTGGTGTTGTGGAATGGGCTCATTGTTCTACAACTTACTGTGCTCTTATACCGACCTCTTTGTCAGTCCACACCTATTCTCCAGCACTCCAGGCCACACGATTGTGTGTTTCCTACATATAGACAGAGTCTGCACTAACTAGGTGGGTAACTCACTAGGTTCTTGGGTCTTTGTAAGTTGTCTGATCACTATATATAAAAAATAAAAAGATTGGTGTCTCCCTGCAGGATAAGTAAAATGCTCTTTGGTTACTTCACTAAAAGTCACACATTGTTCTCTCCTTCATAGTCTCTTGAAACATTTTGCTTTTCCAGGATGCATTCTGATTTTTGTCTACTAGGGGAAAGCCCCTGTCCACAAATGAATGGGTGTTCAAGTCTCATCATGACCACAGATATTCAAGAACATGAGTGGTAGGTGAAGCACTTGGTCTATACCCTTGGGTCTACTGTCACTCTCCCTGGCCAATGTGTTCATGAGGAAATTCTTCTGGCTGCCTCACTACTTTCTGACTGCTAAGGGATAGGTGACTCTTCATAACCCACCCTCTACAAAGGGATCCATTCTTCCATCCATTTAGATGCCATGCCAGCTTATTGAAAACTCTGTCCTCTTAGCCTGTGAACACACACAATTTTTGCCTTGGAAACAAAATTGGTAGTGCCTTCCTCATGGATGAGTGTACATTCTTTTAACTTTCAAAGACTCCCAAAATTTCCAAGTACCCATCTCCCAAAATCTCTGCTGGATATGTGCATAAGAAAGAAGCAGGCCTGCTGACTCATATGAAGAGGTAAGTGACTTATGGGGATTAAAGTGGGAAATCCTTCAAAGAGTAGAAAACAAAAAATGCAACCACTAGATGTGAGAAATTTGCAGAGCCATGTGTTCCAGTCATGTCCCAAGGACTCCTGACAAAATCTTCTTGCTTATCTTCTCTGGATGGCGTTGTGTACTAGAGCTGACTTATATTGGCTCATAAGAAACTGTTTGCATCTCCTCCCAACTCTACTTTCTGCAATACCACATGATAGCTTAAAATTAGTCATGATGGAAATACTTCCACCACATAAATTGGCAAATGTTATAAATTGGGGCGTCTCCTTTTCTTTTCCCCAGGTTGTTAAAATATTTCCCTACACCCTGCTGAGTATAAATAAGTGATAGAGTTTAAATACGGGGAACTTCAGAAAGTGGGGAGTGGGGCATAAAAAGCTGTCAGAAAATATGATTATGACACAAAACTCCAAGCATTTCACAGAAATGATTTACCTGGCCTTTTTAAGATGAAGCATCTTGCCTCTTAACCACATTCTTTTACTGTGACAGAATCTGCTAGTGCTTCACCACAATTTTCCCTTTGTTCTTCAGAGTCGATCTATAACCTATGCTTTCTAGGCTCCTTAAAATTAGTGTGGGAAGTAATTTGTATTATGTCCAGATCTGGTTCACAAATCCTCCCTTCTGTTCTTCAATTAGTCTGTCCTGTTTTGTCCTTGCTTACTGGGATGGAAATGGTGATGGCTGTTTGAGCAACCATAGATGTTTCCAAGAAATTAACAGAATCTCATACAGGGCCTGTGAGCAAAAAATGATCTCATGGAGCATGAGATCTTGAAGTAAGAGAGGGGACAAGAAAAAATTACTTTTGCATGTAATCAGGGAGGGAGGCACAATCTGTTATGACTTCAAAGACTTGCTTCCTAAGTGACTGCATGGAGGAGAGCTACCTTCAGATCTAGAACACAGTCCTTGAGTATTACATGGGTAAAAAGTAAACATTTTTTACAGCTACAGCTATTTTCATTTTGTGATCTGTTTCTTACAGTAGTTTAGCCAACCGTAAGAAATAGAAAAGTTCACTTTTGTTCAATTTTGTACCAATAGATGTCCCATGCATGTTTCTTAGGCTTCTGGACTTGCTTCTGAGAACTCTGAAAACAAATGTCACCCTCCTGAGTCCCTGCTGAAAGGTTCTGTTACTGTAAAATTGTTTCACTGATGGTGATCACTAGTCTCTTGAGTCCTCGGCTAAGGTAGTTCTCCCTCTGCCATAGGCCCAGCATGTTCAGAAATTTGGCTGGGACATTATACATGGATGGTGCCTACCTTTCTCACCATCTTATTAGCAAATAGTCTAAAATTGGGCCACAAAACTCTTTTCTATTCTGGCTTGAATAAGGTCTTATATGAGACAATTGAGGAAATTTAAATATTTAGTGGGTATTTCAATGTGTGTTGAGGAAATTATGGATTTTGTTATGCAGGATGATGGTTTTAAGAAGGAAAATACCCCTAGTTTAAATATACATAGTAAAATATTTAGGGGAGAAATGGCATAATGTCTGCAATTTAAGATACTTTAACAAAAATTAGATTCACCAAGTATGGGAACATGTTTACAATTGTTACATATGAGCAATGGGTATGCAAGTGTTCATTATACTACTCACTTGTCAGTACATTTGAAAATTGTGATATTAAAAATGAAAGGAAAAATAAAGTCTGATTCCTTATAAAGAGCTCTCAAGTTGTGGGCTTCCATGCACAATCAAATTCAAGCACATCAGCTTGCCTCTGGTCATTTTGCTATTGTGCCTCATCCTGGCCATAATATGAGGCACAATGGTGTTGCAAAATAGGTGGGAAAATATAGTAATCTAAAGTCTCTCTTCCCTGGCTCCTACTGATGACTCTGACCCTTGTACTTCCTATACTCATCCAGACCTACATGGAATGTCCTAAGACCCAAACACTTACTCAACATGAGGGAAAAGATAGAAGATGAGTGTGCTCCCAATGGCATACAATGGGGAGCTCCAGAAAAACAGGAATTTAACTATAAAAAATTGTGTATCCTTACATGTTTAAACTTCAGTCACCTTCAATACACCTATCGAGATGCTTTCTCCATTTCTCAAAACAGTTTTTGAACTCGTCAATTTTTATGTCTTTTAGTGCTTCTGCTGTTTTTTGTTTCACCTCTTCTACCTTGGCAAAACGTTTCCTTTTGAGGTCCTTTTTCATCCAGGGAAACAACAAAAAAAGTAATTCTGGGCAAGATCAGTTGAATAGGGAGGATGGGGCATGGGGGTCATGTTGCTTTTGATCAAAAACTGCTAAACATTCAGCGCGGTGTGGCCAGCACACTTGCAAGTCATCAATGATGAAATGGGCAAACTCGAAAGAATCTCCCCCCAAAATTCACTGAAACCAAACGCAACCTCTCACAACAATGCTAGCTGGTACACTGATGTTGATGGTTTCCCAAAACACTTACCTAGCAGGCAAAGCCTGTACTATAGGGGGCCCACCCTTCAAAAAATAATTCTGGGTTTTTTAGGTCTCCCCATGTATACATACATATACATATATAATCAAAAGAAAAAACCACAAATAACTTAAAATTATGATGCACAGTACACTTTATTTTTTACTCCATATCTGTACAAAACGTGGTTTATAATCCACTAAAATTGATTTTAGAACTAACACCAACTGTTCTCAAACTTTTTGGTTTCAAAACTCCTTATAAGCTTAGAATTTTTTGAGGATACCAGAGATTTTGCTCATGTGGGTTATATCTATTGATATTCACTGAACTAGAAATAAAAAATGAGAATATTTTAAAATGCAAGAGTTCACAAACTCATATTCTATTGCCTTACTGACCAATGACATCATTCTGCATCCTCTAGTCTCTGGAAAACTCCACTGTACACTCGTGGGGAAACGAGTGTGCATCAGGCAAATTATATCATAGTATTACAATGAAAATGGTTTTGACCTCAAGAACCCCCTGAAAGGGTCTCAGGGACATCAGTGTGCCTGGACCACACTCTGAGAACCTCTGTACTAATAAGTTATGACCCAGAATTTCAAAAACACTAATCTAGAAAAAGCCCAAGCTGTTTATGGACAAACTGAACCAAGTAAATCCAATTAGTTAAATGTCGTTCCCTGTGTTTCCCTTTTGTTCTTCCTGAGTGAGAAGAGTATTATGGTTAATTCCACAACAATGATTTCACATAAAATAATTAGTCTAAGCCAATCCATACATGGAATTCCCCTAGCAACTGGTCCAGAGTCAGTCATATCTCCTATGTTGGCTCCATCAGACTGAAAAGAAGGATTTAAATTCCATGGTTAGGGGAGGTTTTCTCTCTCTGGGTGTGAACTATGGATGCTACTGGCAACATGATGTTTGCTTATGCTATTACAAACAGAGTGTTAAGACAAAAAGGAAAAGCCTAGGTGTCTGATGGCACTGAGTTAATTATACCATGCCTGCAGCCTCCTCTACCTCCAAAAGGGTATTGGAATTCTGTGAAAAAAACACATTTCTCAGTGTTAAGAGTTTCAGGTTCTTTGTACTAAAAGGCATGTGATACACTGAGGTTTTAGTGAAGCCCTGTGAAATATTCCATCCTGTTTTCCACTGGGTTACAGAGTATTTAAAAGGACAACTTGTGTGTGACTCTACCTAACACAGCCAGCAAATTGGTAGTCAGGATAATTAGTGAGAGATTTGCAAGATGAAGAAGTATCTCAGAGGACAGGAGCTAGGATTTAAAAGGTTGACTGCATTTTCCCTCTTTGCATTCTTTTTTTTCCATCTTTGTGGCCACAGAAGTCGTAGTTTATTAAGGCAGACTGTCAGTTCTTTGTAGCTTTCCACTCATATGCCGTACAAACACCTATTCTTTTAACTCTGCTCAGATGTTGCTTCTTTACACATCCATCATAGCCTCCGCACAATACATTGTTAGTACCTATCTACCCAACTAGACTGAGCTCCTGAGGGCAGGGATTGTTTTATTTATCTCTGTAGCCCTAGGACTCATCATTGACTGATAGAAAATAAGCTCATAATAAATGTTCATTGAAAGAATAAATGACTGATAATGAAACATGCTCTTGTAGTTCAGGAGTCAGCAAACAACAATTCATGGACCAAAGCTGGTCTGTGGCCTATTTTTGTATGGCTCATTAGCTAAGAAGGGCCTTCACATTTTTAAATGGTTGAAAATAGTCAAAAGAAGAATAATATTTTGTAATATGTAAAAATTATATGAAATTCAAATTTCAGTGTCCATAAATAAAGTTTTATTGGAACAAATCCTCACTCATTATCTTACATGTTGTCTGTGTCTGCTTTCACACTACAACAGCAGAGTTGAGTAGTTGTGATGGAAACCATATGGCTCACAAAAATTAAAATATTTACTGGCTCTTTACAGAAAAAAAATTGCCAAATCCAGTTGCGATATTTCCTCTTTTTATTTCTTTTGCTAGAGGTATGGGATTTTGTTTGTTTGTTTGTTTGTTTGACTTGGAGTCTCACTCTGTTGCCCAGACTGGAGTACAGTGGCCGCTCCCGGCCACCGCAGCCTCGACCTGCTGGGCTCCGGCGATCCTTCCACCTCAGCCTTCCAAGTAGCTGGAATTACAGGCATGCGCTACCACGCCCGGCTGATTTTTTGATTTATTGTAGAGATGAGGTCTCGCTGCCCAGGCAGGTCTCGAACCCGCAGGCTCAGGCAATCCACTCACCTCAGCCTCCCAAAGGCACGGGATTACAGGCTGAGCCACCAAGCCCGGCTAGAGGTATGGTTTTTAGTCTCATTGTTTTCATTCAATCTTTGTTATTCTTAGTCACACTGCCAAATAACACAAGCAAGGTAAAGATACATTTGACAATTATTTGGTAATGTATGATTAGTGAAGATATAAAGAATACAAAATGTAAATAGATGAAATGTTCACTATAAAATCTGAATAATGCAAGTTAATTTCACTGATGAAATAAATATTTTAATTATCTAGCATCCATATGGCATGGATGCACTATTGCTTAATTAAGCAAATATCTGATTTGACCTTATTAATATTTAGTATTTTTTAAACTGACAAAAGTCCAATACACTGCCTAATAGGTCAACTTCTCTTACTACAGGTTAGAAAATTTTATCCTAAATATTGCATTGATGTATTTTGTATTATTAGAAGTCAAGGCATTAATGTATCAGAATGTATTCTGTATCAGAAAATGATGTATTGATGTATCAGAAAATACTTTAGAACATGCCCAATCTTTCTGAACTTGGAAGCTAAACAGGGTCAGGCCTGGTTAGTATTTGTACGAGAGAAATACTTTATATGGGTTATACAAAATTATACTGATTTTTAAGTGATAATTGTGTAAAAGCAACATACTCATAATTAGTAATAATTATCTTGACATGGGGGAAGATGATGGGTGACTTTATCTTCCTTCTTATGCAGTCTGCATTTTTCTACATTTTGCATTTTTATAGTTACCAGAAGTTTGTAAACTTTTTCTATTATGTGTCCAATTTAAAATAAAATCCCCTTAATCCTTAAAAATTTGCTTTGCATTTACTTTTCTTCCTGCCTCCTCACAAAGCTATTTGATGTTCCAAAGACTAAACCTGTGGTTTAGTGGCTAGAAAATGAAAAACACAAGGAAAGACACAGGAGCTAAGAATAAAATTAGAGCCATAGCCAACTTTCCACACAAGAATGTCTGCTTACTGTTCTTGGGAGGAAAACACACAAAGGTCCTTGAAATTAGGGGGAAAATAATCACAAAGTGGAACAAATTAAATAAGACATTATTTGATTGCCCTATGGTGCACTCTGTCATGGGCTAATATGAGGGGATTTAGCAATTCCCAGATAAATTTTACATATATATATAAAGAGCCAACTAACATCTTCCACAAACTAATACTTCAAAGACAACCAGTAATGAATTTTGACCAAAAATATTAGATCTGGTCAAACTCTCATATATATATATTTAAAGTCCCTGAAGTAATACTAGAAAAGAAGAATTTCAGGTCATAATTTCACTTCTCAGGGAAAATATTGATTATCAGATGAATTTTCTATAATTATAGAAATAAGCAAAATAAATTCTTTCTTCATCTTTTATACCCTAGTAACCTTGACCAAGAAGGAAAATTGTAAACCTTTTGAGATTTAACAGATTATATAACTTCTCTTTCAAGTAGGCCAAGAAATTAAGAGGGTAAATATGAGAAATGCTTATAAAGCCAACTAATGAATGACAGTTTTTTTAATGAAGAAAAATAGTTAATTCACTGTGAAGGAAAATGTGCAATAATTTCCCAGCTGTTAAAATTATTTAATAATAGCACTTACAGTAAAGTGCAAAATTAATTGCTATTCTAAATAACATATGGCATGGATGCAGAAAAGGTAAGTTGTCAAACAGAACTAGGTATGCTTTGTTATCCCCTGTGGCAGACTGCTAGAAGATCACCAACCCTATTTCCTCTTTCTGTGCACACATCTATCTGATATTTTCCAGTTCCCTTTTTGTTTATATGTAGCTACAGGACTGATTGTTGGCCAGTAGAATGTGGGTAGAGGCGATGCATGCCTCTTTCAAGCCTGACCACTATAGCCCTAGCACCTGCAATCCTCCATTTTTCTTCTGTTGACTGAATGGAGAAGACTCTGAGGACCTAGCTGGGGAAGGCCACAAGATGGAAAGAACTTGTGCTCCTTGGAGAAGAGCCACCTGACTAGGAACTCCCACATTGGACTGTTTCAGGATCATCACTCTGTCCTACACATTCTTCCATTTTTAGACGGGTGTTGACTATGGGCGAATGGCTAAATGCACTCTGCCTATCAGCAGAGAACTGATACCACTGGACCAGTTGCTGTGACTTAAGAACAATCTTGCTCAAGGTTCTAATTGCTTAAGAACAATCTTGCTCAATTTTCAAATTCACACCAGGCTTCCCCCAACGTTCAAAATTACCACTAATGGAAAAATTATTTTCTTAATTATGTTTAACTCAATATAGAAGTAGTGACATCGGCACTGCTAATTGCCCACTGGTAAAGATATCTGATAACTCTCGAGTTGTTCTGGAATTGCCCTAAATTTTTGATTCAGGTTTAATCTAATAATTTGCAGATAAAGTGGGAAAGAAAACAATATGTTCCTAACATAATTCTCAAATAATCTTTTTTAAAAAATATTTCCTTTAGGATTCTAGGTCAAGACAAATCTCTAAGGTAATTTTCCACAAACCCTTCTCATTAGGAAAGATGAACTCACAAATGTAACTGCCTCTGTGGTTTAGACATGTCTGGCAGTTTGTCTATGGGAATGAAGAAGAGCCAACTAGCATCTCCCACAAACTAACACTTCAAAGACAAACAGCAATGAGTTTTGACTAAAAATGTTAGATCTGGCCAAACTCTTTTTTCTATGAATAAAAGTCAAAGATTCACTCAACCAAGCTGTTCAGTGCTCTAAGTTCTGATCACTTGAATCTTGCCATACCAAAACAAGATATTTAATAAAAGGAAGTCAAATCAGACAATAATGGGATGTCTCAGACCAAAATGACATTAAATGTTTTTTATTGAACAAAAAAAGATAAAACATGGAAGTTGGATTCATTGAGCAAAAGCAACTCTCCAGGTGAAGCTGCTATACTTTGTGCTAAATAACCTCATGAACTGAGAGTACACAGAATACATATAATATGTAAGTTATCTCAACAGCAAAGGAGAAGGAGTAGGTTACAGATTTTGAAGATAAAATTTGGTTAAGTGACATATTTAGTTGCTCAAAATCGCTAGCCCTTATCCACCTAAATTCAGTATGGTTCTACTTATGTGCATTCAGTATATGCATACTTGAATTCCCATTTTAATGGAAGCTGCTTCTTGAAAGAATGTTTTTTAAGTTCACATTTATTTAACGTGCCACTCAATTTTTTAAAAAATTTGTATCTGATATATGTATGTAGTGTATGTATTTATACACACTTGAAAAAACCTTGTTTATAAGTAGAGGGTTCATGCTGTTTTTTTAAAAATTAATATTGGTGTATTTTAGCTATTTCTCCTGTGTGTCTAAGAAACTTTATATGTTCTTAATGTACCCACACAGTCAGGTGGGTTGACAGATATGTCAAAAATACTTTATGAAAAGAGGGAGGTAGCTCATGCGAGTTGGTAATCTTTTGTGTACTGTTTCCTGTTCGAGCAGGCTGCCTCCCTTTGACATCTTACAGCCAAAGATGAAAGGAAAACTTTTTACTTTGAAGCCTAGTGAGCACAGTTGTACATTTACTATAATCAACCTTCAACTTGGTTTATTGGGCTTACTAATGTAAGATGACAAATACCTTACACCCAATACACAGCATCATTTAAGAAGTACTGAAGAAACATTTTATAGACAATACCTTTTTTCATATGTTAAACATCAGCTTCTATGGGATATATTTCCAGAATGGTTGTGATACCACTTTATACACATTCTAGGCCAAACAAACAGCACAAATAACATCAATGTTTTCTTTTTTCCCCAATATCTGTTTCAATTACTGGAGGCTATTCCTAACATATATACTACATAAGGGGGGGAAAAGAAGAGAATTTATGACACATTGCAAAGATAGAACTATAGCATTTTAGTTGTAGGGATGATCTTAAGGGGCAGAAAGAGGGGACTCTCTAGAAGGTGATGGTGTGGTTTCTTCAGGTGGAAAAACTGTGAGTGTGCAAGCTCGAATGCCACCAAGGGACTCTGGGAGGTCAAAAACCTTATGCCATTCATCTTTATCTGGATCATATTTCTGTACTATCTCTACCATACAACGATTATTCCAAGAATACCCCCCAACCACATAGATTTTATTTTCAAAGACTGCAACCCCAACATCACTCTGCCCTCTTAACATGGCAGCAATTGGGGTCCACTGGTCAAGGATAGGTGAATAGTATTCACAGCTTAGGACATCATCATAATCACTTGTTCCTCTGAAGTGATTGCCACCAATGACATAGAGCCTTTCTCCCACTGTACACATGCAGTGCAGACCTCTGACAGTGGTCATCGGTGCCTTCTGGATCCATTTGTCAGTATCAGGGTCAAAGCACATGAGCTCCTTTTGGAAAGTATCATGAGTAATTCCTCCTAAAGAATGAAAATAATAGGTGTGAGGTAAACAGATTACTATAAAAATGAAAAAGTAAGTAAAGGCTCTCTGTCATAGATAATAAACTTTTAGCCACATATTATGATATAGTAAAGTTTATCAATACTGTTCTTAGAAATGTCTGCCCTCTATAAATACTTTCTCTGAATTAAAAATAAAGAAAACAATATTTTCATCTTCTTAAAGAACAAAACAATGGCTTATATTATTGCAATGATTTTCTCAAGTGGAGACCCATAGTATTTAAGAAGGTTTACTGAATAAAAATATATTTTAGCCACTGATAGAGTGGAGTCTGAAGTAAATCCCAACTACAAAGCAACATTCATTCCTTACTGCCTTCTAGTGGGTACCCCTGGGTGCTGAGTACTAGGCTAGAACACTTTAATTTCAGGTGCCCGTTTCCTGAACTGCCATACAAAAATATCTACTCTAGTTATCTCATCAGGGTTGTGACTATGAAGTGACATATTTATAAAAATGCTTTGAAAAAGCTGAAAGTCTTGTGCAAGTGTGCAAGCTTATAAGAATATTTAGAATTGTTTATTTTGGGAGAGTTTTTGGTGGGTGAAGGGTGGGTAATATCATCTGCTATCAGATGAAAAACTAAAGAATTAAAATATTGGATATGTGGGGAATTTTATATGTGCAGCAGGTTTTTGCTGATCTACTGAGTCTTTATTATCTACAAAGTATACTCTCAAATCACATAAATTAGTCTGTACAACGAAAGTATCAGACTATATCTTCTGAAGACAAGGGAGGGAACTAAGCTAATCTTCAGTCAAATCATCCAAAACTCTACTATCAAGTGGCCTGATGGCAATCACTGTTTTCTTCTTCTTTATTGTATTTTTTCCTGTGCTTTATAGAATTCACAGAAACCAAAACAGTGTTCATTGGTTTGAAAATGAGCTACAATTTCTAACCTACTCTTGATCAGGAAGGTCATTTCTGCACTATATACTACTTATGCCAAAGCACCACTAAAACAATTCAGGTGTTATTTTTTTCCCCAGAAGACTTAGATCTCTCATTATAATGGTATAGTAGCTACACACATAAAATAGGTAGGTGGTGTAAATCATTGATTAGAGGAGGATATTATTTCTTGGCTGGCTGTTTCAATATAAGACATCCCATAGTTGCTCATAAAATTTAACACCAGAAACCTGCCAATCATACACTACAGGCCATTTGCTGATTCTTCTTGATTACAGATTTCATAAGGCAGTGTTCAGAGAATGAGACCACAAACACCATCTTAACACCTTTGTTCTCCAATAAAGTAACTGCTGGCCAGGAACTGGCAGGCCTTCAAAAGGGGAAAACCTGCCCTAGGTAGACTGTCAGGGTCAAGTGATAAGAACTTGCCTAACAGTTAAATGTCTACTACCAGAGGTGGTCATTACATTAAAGTAAGACTTCTTTCTAAATTCTACAGAGGGGTGATTTGAACACCAACAATTTGAGAATAAAAGTTGTTACTGGTACACCATGAACAAACTCTAGCCATTTCAGAGTGTCTAAATGGAAAATATATCTGCCTGTGCCTTAAATATAATCCGCAGATAATTTTTTATGCAATGATTTCATAGTAGGACTCCATTATAATGCTAAGAAAAAAAGAAACACATATTATGGGTTATACTAAAAGAGACAATTAACATTATTATATATCATTATGCATATTGGAAGCATGTTTTATGCACAGTAGAGCCTATACGCTATATGAGTAATATATTTCTTCACATAGTTTAGCTAAATTTTAAATAAAATGAATTAATTGTTGCTATCGAGACTATTAATGGTGCTTATTAGAATACAGTGCATGGGGACTAGAAAGCAAATTGGAGAATTTGAACACTTTCCAATTTCTTCTAAGTTATACATTTACAGCAGGATTCATTTGCTGCTACTCATATGAACTTACAGAATGCCCAAGGCATTCATATGCAAATGTATGCACAAAAATATTTTCTAAAATCAACATGAATTATATGTGTGTGTGTGTGTGTGTGTGTGTGTGTGTGTGTGTGTGTGTGTGTGTGTGTGTGTGTATGTATGAACGTATATAAAATGATTTTAGAGAACAGATCTCACTATGTTGCCTAGGCTGGTCTCAAACTCTTGGGCTTAAACAATCTTCTTGCCTCAACATAATGGTAGTAAAAATAATCTAGAAAAATGGATAATAAAAATTTAACTTACGTTAGCCAAAAAGAGATTATGGGTGCACACCACTCTGTCTGGCTAACACAAGTTACATTTTTATTATCCGTTTTTCTGGATTATTTTTACTACCATTATATGGAAATATAACCATATACTTAAAAGTGTATGCATTATACTGTGTTCACATGATAACTGTTTACCTGAAATATACATCACGCCTCCATACACAGTTCCAGCATGGCCATAGTGGGGCTCACTCATTTTGGCAACATAGGTCCATTCATTTGTTCTTGGATTGTAACATTCTACTGTAGCTGTTTTAAAAAGAAGATGATGATTTTTAATATCAATTTCAGCAATTAATTATTTTTTATTTTAAGTGGAATAATAATATCCAACTATTTGAAATATATCTAGTATAGATATGAGAGACCCTGGGGGGCTCTTATAGTAATTATTGAGACTATATTAATATGAACTATTAATACATGTTATTTTAGACTAGATATATGAATATAACACATTTCTGTCATTGCAGAAATTGCTAAAATTTATTTTCTTTTGGAATCTGGTTACATCTTTATAATTTCACATTTATCCAATTTTTTTGCTCTAAAAATGGAGGAAGAGAAGATGAAAAAAATCACAAAGAAGAAAAAAATCTCAATTCTGAGTCCCTATGTTGACATACCATATAGGAACATTAATATATAAGAAGCAAAATTTTAAATTGAAAATGAAAGTATACACACTGAAGCCTATTGCTTTACTTCACATACAGAGTACACAATGGACACTGATGTTAATTTATCTACACTTTATACTTTAAAGCCGGTAGCTTATATATACCATTACAGCCAGTACTACTCTTAACCTGAAGATGGTTGGCAGTTTAATATAAAGTTGACCTGACCAGGTATGATGACTCACACCTGTAATCCCAGCACTTTGGGAGGCCAAGGTGGAAGGGTTGTTTGGGCCCAGGAGTTCAAAACTAGCCTGGGAAACACAGCGAGACCCTGTCTCTACAAAAAAAAAAAAAAAAAATCAAAATCAAAATTAGCCAGGCATGGTGGTGCACACCTGTAGTCCCAGCTACTTGGGAGACTGAGGAAGAAGAATCGCCTGAGCCCAGGAGGTCAAGGCTGTAGTGAGCTGTGATTGTACCACTGCACTTTAGTCTGGACAACAGAGTGAGACCCCCCAACTCAAAATAAAATAAATAAAATACAATGTTAGAATATTTATTAAGGGTATTTCCTCTCAGTAATAAATTTATCATCTTTTTTTTTTTTTGAGTTGGAGTCTCACTCTGTCACCCAGGCTGGAGGGCAGTGGCCGCTCCCAGCCACCGCAGCCTTGACCTGCTGGGCTCCGGCGATCCTTCCACCTCAGCCTTCCAAGTAGCTGGAACTACAGGCTTGCGCTACCACGCCCGGCTAATTTTTTGATTTATTGTAGAAATGAGGTCTCACCAAGTTACCCAAGCGGGTCTCAAACCCGCAGGCTCAGGCAATCCACTCACCTCAGCCTCCCAAAGGCACGGGATTACAGGCTGAGCCACCAAGCCCGGCTAAATTTATCATCTTTAATATAAAGTATTTTAGATAAGTGACCTCAACTTGCTCAAATATTTTTCAAACAACCTGTTATAACTTAAAGGACAGAACAATGACAGTCAAGACAGATGAAAGATGTAATTCTTTTTTAAAAAGAAGAAAGGCTATTATGAGAATTCTAGTCAAAATCACAAATTATAGATTGACTTGAAAAGTTAACAATATTTATTGCAGACATTGACAACTGCTAATCCAATTTCTTGCCTCTCCCAATCTTACTTTTTTTCTTACTAACAGAACAACAACACTGCTCAGGGAAGCATCGCACCAAGCTAAAACTGAAATTCAATTTTGCAGGTTCCCTTGAAGTTTTGACCAATCATATAATATATTGCTAGGCAGTGATGTGTAAGCAGAAATCTACTGAGTGATAAAGTCACTGAACTATGGCTTAGTTACTTGCAACCCAGTGCAATCCAAGTTAAACTGGCACATGCACCAATATTGTTTTTGACTATTTCCAGTCACTGGATATCTTTTCAAATGTTTATTTCCATTTGCCTTTGGCATGAATTTTACATAACTGCCAAGCAAAATTCTACTGAATGTATATTATTATCTCAATCTCTCTCTACACTTAACAGAGAACATAGTGTATTGATTGGTACTTGGCATTAACAAAGTAATTAATGAGAGGATTTTATGATAAAATAATCTAATCATACATCCTATCAGAAAGGGGATTTTAAAAGACTTCCAGGGATCATCTTCTCCAGTTCTTTGAAACCAAAGACAGAATTCACTATAAAGTTTTATACTTTTCTTAATGCAGGACTCTGCCTTAAACTTTGAAATTTCTAGATTGTAACTGCTTTTACTTATGTCTAATTCCAACTGTTCTGATGTGATTCCATTTATTTCCTCTTATTTCTTTTATATTGGAGTTAAAAGTTGAACAGATATTTACTTTTTATCATTATTAATATTTTCCTATGTAGAAAGATAATGCTGTTCCTCTGTGCCAAGTTAATTGCAATTTTTTCCCTAAAAGGAGTTACAAGAATCCATCTATACTTTCTCATACAGTAGTGCCTCAGTGCAGGATGGCTATTAACCACCAATAACACAATAACTATATAAGGGCTTATCATTCCTAAAATTTTCTTTTTCCAGCTAAATAATCCATCTCCTCCAGCATTTTCAGTCCTTTAATCTTTGTCAAACTTTAAACTTTATCCACGCAGAATTGCTGTTGCTATCAGTAAAATCGATAATATTTAGTTTTAAAATAGAATGCATTTAATTAAAAAGTAGATACATTTACTCTTATTTCTATTTTCCATATTTATAAGACAGTCAGGTATAGGTTAGTGCCAACAGCTCTAATGGGAGAAGGGAGAAACAGATGATGAAAAGTAAAGACTTGGCACCAGAAAGTGGTGATTCCATCAAAATCTATGAGAGTTGGGAATGGTATGGAGGCAACTGGAGAAATCTAGAACAGGAGCCAGCAAACCTCAGCCCATGAGCCAAATTCAGTCTACTGCCTATTTTTTTATGGTCCACCAGATAAAAATATGAATGATTTTATATTTTTTTAAGTTATAAAAGAATCAAAAGACTATTTTGTAACAAATGAGAATCATTTAAAATTCAAATTTTAATGTTCATAAATAAAGCTCTATTGGAGCACAGCCTCACCTATTTGCTTATGAATAGTCTACAGTTGCCTTTGCACTACAACAGCCGACATGATTAGTTGTGACAGAGATTGAATGACCCACAAAACTGGCCCTTTACAGAAGTTTGCTGACCCTTAATCTAGAAAATTAACCTTAGTAATCTGGTGGTCTAGTGTCTGAGAAGTTAGACAATTCCCTATTTAAGAATTACACTTAAGATGGTATTTCACATGTATCAAGAATTCTTATTTTCTTAGATGTTTCCATGGGAATTCAGAATCACTCCAAAAAGGAGATGTGGATCATACTTGTTCTTTGGGATTAGAAAATAGATTAAGCCTGAAGGAAACCATCTGAACATTGATGGCTCCCCTGGAGGGGGTGTGGACTCTAGAAATATAGACTTCTGATTAGTGATCAAGAACACCCCAAACCCATTAAAATATATGGAAGCAGATTTTAGTAATTTTATTGTACATTTATTTTTTTTAAGTCCAAAGTGCTTTCTATAAGTTATTTCATTATTTGAAAATTTGACTTATTAATATTTAACTGAAGTAAAAGATATCTGAGCTGTCATATTCTTCTTCAATGTAGAAAACCTCAATGGAAGATCAATTTCTTATATGACACAATTTTGAAAGATGCCAGAAATAACTGACTCCTTTTTCACTTAAGTGACAGCTACTCTGGCTTCCCCTAGTTTCCCACTGTAACCAGTGACAAAAGAAAACAGAGTTTTCAAGGAATTATATTTCAGCAATAAGCTAGGAGGATATGTACATGTATGTGTGCATACACATACACACACACACATACACACACACACACACACACACACACCCAGAGATGGTCTTTTTTTCGATGTACTATGTATTTAGCTTTTCCTTAGGTCCATACATTCCACGAAAGCATTTTAAAAGGTCAAATGAATTAAAATGATCTAAAATGTCTTGCAAATGCTGCCACTGTGTTCTTTTTATAATTATATATAGGCAATGGTTGTTGTTTATATGAAGAATATCTGATGTGCTGGTTCTAATGAATCTGTTAAATTGTTACATAAATTTCCCATCAATACTACCACCTCCCTCTATTTATATAAGCATATAAAATGTCAACATAATCAGTTACAATGGGAATGTTAATTTATTATATAACAGATGTTAGAGTGTGTGTGGAAGGAGGAGATTCCATTTTAAAAAAACTTATGGGGCAAGAGAAAATTTAAAATCTCAGCTTCGTTCTCACTCATAAGTGGACCTTGAACATTTATCACAATACAGTAAGAAAGGGATTGGCAGCCGGGCTCGGTGGCTCAGCCTGTAGTCCTGCACCTTTGGGAGACTGAGGTGAGTGGATTGCCTGAGCCTGTGGGTTCGAGACCCGCCTGGGCAGCGAGACCTCATCTCTACAATAAATCAAAAAGTCAGCCGGGCGTGGTAGTGCGTGCCTGTAATTCCGGCTACTCGGAAGGCTGAGGCGGACGGATCGCTGGAGCCCAGCAGGCGAGGCTGCAGTGGCCGACAGCGGCCACTGCACTCCAGTCTGGGCAACCGAGTGAGACTCCAACTCAAAAAAAAAAAAAAAAAAAAGAAAGGGATTGGCAGTAGTGGGAAACTGCCAGGGGAGGCGGGGGTGGGATTGGCAGTTGAGGGAAACTGCTAGGGGAGGGAGGGGCACATCTCATCAACAAGGGTACCTGCATAATCAACAATCGTATACCTAACCATGAATTGTACCCCACATCTTTAAAATTAAAAAATTAAAAATTAAAAAATTTAAAAAATATAATAAAATATCTGCTTCTAGCTGGAACATTCAGAAATATAAGCAAGAGTTTCTTTAAAACCAAAATCTGCTATTCTGCAAAAACGATGGCCCCAAGAAAACTGGAAAGGCCAGTTGCCACAAATTCATTTCTTATTTATATAAAGGGAAACACTATTAATGGATAGAATTCAGAAAATCTTATTTATATTGTTCTTTGATAGGGGTAATCAGGGCAAGCTATAGCAAGTTTATGTGACAAGACAAGACTATCTACTTCTTGCTCCCGTTTGAGTATAACATAGAAGAAGCTCAAAGGCAGAGGGATGGATCAGAACAAAATGAAGCCTCTTGTTTCATGTTTTTTTTGTAACAACTCTCTTTGGTCTAAAGGTTCTCTGGAATCAAGACTCTCAATTTGAGGGCACTTCATAAGTCAATCACACAATTTTTAAAATTTCCAATCTGTTTTAACTTAAAGTATTTAGTACAAAATTTACTTGGCGTATGATGTTAGCCATGGGCTTTAAAGTGTGCTTGATGTATATGCTGATTTTAAGGGAATCATTTCCTACAAAAGTTTAGTTACTTACAGAATATCATTTCAAATGGAGTGAAATATCAAATAAATGGACTATTATTAGAATTAGTGTAGTTTCTTGGTATGGAGGGTTTGTGTCTATAGCATAATCAGATGTGCATTTTTTGAAGAATGCAATTTATGAAATGAGAAAAATGGGTCATATTTATCATCAAGAGGGAGACTATTTTTTTTAAAGTCATTATCTTAGGTTAACTTTTAGGGATATCATTTTAAAAACCTAAATATAATCAAATGGTTAATATGAGTTTGGGAATAGCTCACAAAAAACATGATTCCCTTATTTCTTTTCACTTTCAAAATGAAACACAGAAGACTTTATAATCAGAAATGGAGGGGGAGTTCTGAAGGTCAAGAGCAAAGGAAGCCTGTGTATGAGTCACTTGTCCGATGAGGTAGCCCATTTTTTGTTCCCAGATGGGTATAACAAACATAGAAGGAACTCAAAGAGTGGGAATGGGTCAGAAAGACTCTAGTTTCTTTTTTTATGAAGCGACTCCCCATGGCCTATTATAAACTCGCAGAAGAATAAATCTTCTAATTAATATTAGGAGCAATATATTGAAAACTTAGTAACTGCAATATCAACAGGGGTGATAACATCAACAAGAAAACATTGATTTGGAACAATGCAGCTATTTCCTTCGAGAAAAGAGACCACTGACTGCCACTGTTGATGGTCTATTATTTGTGAATCCAAAGATTATCTTACACAAGTGGCTTTTCCAAGAAACAACCAAGTCACTACTTGTACCTTCTGGATTGTACCAGACATCATAAACTTAAAATAATATAATAATATGAAAAATCATTAGTGTGTAGATTGATCAAGGAGATCTGAATGATAATTCTACATGAAGGGCATTTATGCTTCAAGTGCTTCTAAAAATCTGATTATTAAAATATACTGGGAAACGTATGTAGTTTATGGTCATTATAGAAAGTCTGGTCTTAGAAAAAGTGTCACTGTAAAAACAAAGGAATAAAAAACTGGGAGTAAAGATTAGTAACATTAAGACCATGTCACTAACAAAAAAGAGCTTTAAAAACAAGAAAGTATAAGAGCTGAGAGCAATTCTTTTCTCTGACAAATAGCTTAAGCTCAAATATATTCAACTACCTTTTATTCCTTAGAATATTTTTTGAAAGATTCTGAGAATTACTCTGAGGTTATCCAGAACTAATGCAAATATTTTGAACTTCCCCAGCATTATGAAGCCTGGAATATTGGTCAATAACAAGGACTCTATTTAAAATAAAGAATAAGAGAAAAGGAGTGAAAAAAAATGCCAGACACCAATGCTAATGACAGATCTATCAATCACAGCATAAAATGTGGTCTTCCTGCCATTTTGGGGGGAAAAGTACACTGTCCCAATTTTATCTGAAATAAAATTAAACATTTTAGCAGTAATTTATATAGCCAAAGTATTTCTATGTTAAAGAGTACTTGTGACAAATCTTAGATTAAGAAGACAAAAATGTGACCATCAAATAAAACCAGATCAGTTTACAGTGAAGAAAACTGTCTAGTATTTCACCAAAAGAAAAGTATTTCTAAAACTAATAGTCACAGATCATAATTCACAGTAAATAAACTTTGGATAATTTTGAACTCTGTATATTTAATCTATAAAGAAAATGATCTATGTGGCCTCTGATAAGTAGCCAATTACATAAAAAAAGAAACAACAAAAGTCTTCCATAATGAAGGATTTTAACCTGCTTAGTAAACTATCAGCTTAGTAAACTATGTGAGCTTTTACAACGGAAATGATAAAACATGCAAACTTCTGTTCAATATTCATTTAGAATTTAAATTAGGTGAATATACTTTTTAGGTGAACCTTCAAGATGAAAACAACATGTATTGCACAAATAAAATACTCCACAACATACTGATATATTTGGAAGATATAATTTGTGCCCCAGCCAACAATATCTGCCCAGATACGGCATATAGATGGTCTCTAATATCTTCTAAGAAAGAAAATAGTCTTAAAAATAAACCTTAGCTACATTATTTTGTGTTTAATTTTACAGAACTGCTTATTTTGTGATTTAACAAGAATTTCTGGGTTTAAAAAACTTGTCTCTATGCTTAGTATAAATGCACACACTTACGCAGTTCACCTGCTGCATTTCGTCCACCGACAGCATACAGATATCCTTTGAGGGCACTTAGGTGGAAGAAGGTGCGCTTTTCATTTAAAGATGCAACTTGCATCCATTTATTGTATCGAGGATCAAATCTGAAGACTGTATCGACTGCTGTTTTCCCTTTTGTGTCATAATTACTCTGTCCACCAACGACATAGAGGAAATTTCCAATGACGGCAATGCCATGCTGGTACCTTGGGGCATCCATAGGGGCTAATGATTTCCACTCATGGGCCTTCTCATCATACATGCGCAATTCCTTACTAACAACCAGCTGCTGCCTCAGCACTCCTCCTAGTGTAACCAAATGAGTGGTGTCAGATCGAATGGCAGTCCTGTCTGACTGCATAACTGGCTGCATATATGGCATCATTTGGTAATTGCTGGCTTCCAAAAGCAAATTCACACAAGTGTTGTCAGTTCTCATGAAATCCACTGTTTGCACGTAATTAATGAGCTCCTGTGGTGTCATCAGTGGAAATCGTATGTTCTTCATTAATTTTGCTGCAAAGTCCATTCGAGGCTCTTCCAGGCGGAGCCAACGACAGGTTGCCTTAAAGAGCTCAAGTTCAGTGCAGTGCTTAAGGCTATTACTGGAAAGCACAAAGGCAAGACGCTCAAAGGGGAGTTTCAAGAACTCCCCAGTGCTCAGCAAGGCAGGAAAATTCTTCAAGACGAAACTGTTAACGTATTTATCCACTTCTGTCAGGTTGTAGGTGTTGGCAATCCGCCCAACTTCGACACAATTGTCTAGAGTGACCTATTAAGCCAATTTTAAAAAATTAAAATACAACTACTTTCATGACACATCTTGATAACACAAATACCTGTTCTAGAATAAGAGTAAATTATATTTTTAATGTCCATATAGATGCAAATAAAAATTCTTATCTAAGCGTATCAATGATCTAAAGAGAATTTGGAAACCACTTTTACATAATCCAGTAGAAGGATGACAAAAAGAAAAAGATTAAAGTCAGTTTAGAAGTTACTCTAAGACAGTGTTATAACTTGACTATGGCCCAAATCATTACTTTTCCCTCCTAAAAAAAAGTATTCCATCCTCACCTCCCCCATACTAGTAAAATTCTTGCCAGAAGGAAATTTGGGGGGAAAGAGAAGATTATTTTATTATGGTTCATGTCAATCCATTTCTCAGTCATAATTCTTAAAAGTACCACACAGCTAGCAGACCCAGAAATAGAAAAGCTCTAATATTGGGCCCCTAGATTTCCCTTTCATGTAAACAGGCATCACTCATTACTATCATTCATTTTGTTCCCTCAAAAGTTATTACTCATAATAAAAATAATTTAATACAACAACTATTCCTAGGGTAAAGTTATTATCCACATTATTTAACTGGAAATAGAAGCAAGGAAATGGTATTTTTGAGGGCAAGAGGGGAGTATCTAAATCAAATCACTCATGTAGATGAGTTTTGCGTATCTATGACGACTGCTTCCATCGTGGCAACATAGTTTTCCCTCAGCCACTCTCTCACCCTCAGCATATTAAATTTCTGTCTGGAGTTCAAATGAGTCCAGAACCATTTCCCCAGCACACAGTAAAATATACCACAAAGTAGAAAGCAGGCAAAGAAGAGAAGCAATAGAAAGGCCTTTCCTCAGTAGAACGTCCTTTCAATGCTCTAATAACTGACTAGTCAAAGAAAAAATCAGAAAAAAATCACATCAGCAAAGATAACATAAGGAATAAACTACAAAAATAAGCCTACCATACAAAGGTTGGTATATGAGCCCACAAATAGAGACAGTCATAGGCAAAAGACCCAAATATTGCTTTTTTTCTTAAATTTTGTGTGTTTGCAATGTCACACAAACTTCATAAACGCCTTGTTAACCTCACATCTGTATTATTAACAGATTGGCAGATGGTAAAAAAAAAAAAATAATTGGCTAATCCTTTTACTGTCATTCCTTTTAGACACTCAAATGAAGCTAAAAACATTACTTCTCTGCCTAAAATGGCCCAGTTATAATATAATACTACTGAAATCGCTAAAGTTAATACACAAGCTATTTCCTTTTTTTCTTTTCTTTTCTTTTTTTTTTTTTTTTCTGAGTTGGAGTCTCACTCTGTCACCCAGACTGGAGTGCAGTGGTCGCTCCCGGTCACTGCAGCCTCGACCTGCTGGGCTCCGGTGATCCTTCCGCCTCAGACTTCCAAGTAGCTGGAACTACAGGTGCGCGCTACCACGTTCGGCTAATTTTTGATTTGTTACAGAGATGAGGTCTCACCAAGTTGCCCAGGCGGGTCTCGAACCCGCGGGCTCAGGCAATCCACTCACCTCAGCCTCCCAAAGCACGGGATTACAGGCTGAGCCACCGAGCCCGGCTCACAAGCTATTTTCATAGATCTATTACTAAAAATGAATTTGCACTCTTTTCAAGTAACTGATTTGCTTTACAAAAATCATCAAAAATATTTAATTTCTTATTTTACTTAGTAGCTATGTATTTAGAAATACCTAAAACATAACTAACATAAAAGAACTGAAACAAATTAACAAATCTGGAGCCTCTAGAAATGTACAGCAAAAAACTGTATCAATACCTTGGATTTCTAATATGGCTAATAAAAAGTCTATTTTAATCTAATTTTATGAGTGGTGGGTTGGTGTCTCATAAAATTTGAAGTTGTATAAATGGAGTTGCAGTTGATACCTAATTATCAAAATCATCCTGGGTGGAAGGAAATTCTGTCTAGAGTAATGAATGCACTTTCCAAAACAAGTAAGAAATATCCTTTCCCCAGAGTGAAGGTAATTTGCACTTTGGAAGATATGGCTAAGCATAAGATGATGACAACAAAAATATAATTCTCAAGTATGCAAATTCTCACTATTATTGACATAATTACTCATAAAATAACAAAGAATGAGTATTTTTTATTTTATTTCATTTTATTTATTTTCCCGCATAGAACTGAAGCTTGAGAAAGAATGGGTACTTTAAGTGAGCAAAATGATACCACCAGGTGTTAGTTAACAGACTTATAGCTAAGTTTACAGCATGTAAAACAGAGCAAGATTAAAGCCAAACTGTAGAATTCAGAAGTATTTAATGCCTTCTCTTTTTCCTCTTCAACTTTATCCATTGAGAAAACAATTACTAAATAACAGGAGAATGAAACCTACTTTTTTATTTCAAGGCATTTGGAAAATACCTTCTATATAACAGTACACTCATTTATACAGACGCACAAGATAGAAAAAGATTTTGACAGACCTAGTCAATACAGATACCTGCCTGCTCTTTTCTTAATAATCACCAGAGAATGGTATTTCTCTGAACTGTTGTCTTCCTGATGAAGAACTAAGTCCTTTCAATAGCTCAAATACAACTGTGAGTATACAACAAAGGTTAAATACTACAAATATTAACAATACAAAAATTAAAGGTACAATTATAGGTGCAATTAAAAATAGAATACCTGTTGAATATAGAAAATTACTCGAACCTTATTAATTTTAAAATGAGACACAGATAAGAAAACTATGTAACAGGAAATTACTTCTTATCAAGTACATGTAATCGAAGCTTTAAAATGAACCATAGGACATAAGGATGAAAGAAGCAAAGCCTACAATGATAGTTAACAATATAAGCAGACCAAAACTGATGAAATAATAGTAAACAATTTTCAGAGAAATACAGGATTATTCTATGATGGTTCATTCCAATCCACTTCTCAGTCATGAATCTTTAAAAGATGCCTCAGCAAACGCAGTGCTTAGAAAGCAGTACTTCATATGTGTTTATATCTCTATAAACACATATGAAGAAAACAGTAAGATCACAAGTTAACAGTTCAACAGGTCACCTAAGGGAGCTGGAAAAACAAGACCACCAAAACCCTAACTTCAGTAGAAGAATCCAGATCACCAAAATAAAAGCCCAAATACAGGACATAGAGGACAAAAACATCATAGAAAAAAATCAAAACAAAAAGCTGCTTCTTTGAAAGGATAAACAAGATTGATGGACCCTTAGCAATTCTGGCCGAGAAAAAATCCAAATAATCACAATCAGAAATGTAAAAGATCAAGTCACAACTGACCTGAAGAAATATAAAAGATTATCAGAGACTACTATGCACACTTGTACGGAAAAAAAACTCCAAAACCTAAGTGAAATGGAGGACTTTCTGACAGCACACAACCTCCCAAGGTTGAAACAAGAAGAAATTGAGATCCTAACTAGATCAATAACAACTCAGGAAATTGACTTTGTCAAAAGAAAACCACCCACAAAAAAAGCCCTGAACCAGATAGTTTTCCATCAGAATTCTACAAAACATACAAGGAGGAGCTGATACCAATCCTATTGAAAGTTTTCCAGGCAATCAAGAAAGACGGCACTCTCCCCAAATCATTTTATGAAGCTGACATCACATTGATACCCGAACCAGGTAAAGATCCAAGAGAAAATGAAAACTACAGGCCTATATCCTTGATGAACATAGATGCAATAATTCTCAACAAGGTTCTAGCAAACTGGATCCAACAACACATCTTAAAAATCATCTACCATGACCAAGTAGCCTTCATCTCCAGGATGCAGTGCTGGTTCAACATCTGAAAGACTGTAAATGTAATTAAATACATCAACAGATGTAAAAATAAGAATCATATGATTACATCATTAGATGCAGAAAAAGCTTTTGATAAAGCCAAGCATCCCTTCTTGATTAAAAAAACTAGGCATAGATGGAACATACCTCAAAATAGTAAGAGCTATCTATGATAAACCCACAGTCAACATACTGCTAAACAGACAGAAATTGGAAGCCTTTCCCCTGAAAACTGGAACAAGACAAGGCTGCCCACTTTCACTTCTCCAGTTCAACATTATATTGGAAGTCCTAGCTGGAACAACTAGACAAGAGAAGGAAATCGAGGGTACCCAAATAGGAAACGAGGAAGTTAAGTTATCCCTCTTCACAGATGACATGATCCTATACCTTGAAAACCCAAGAGAATCTATCAAAAACCTCCTTGCACAGATAAAGGACTTTGGCAATCTCAGAGTATAAAATAAATGTGCAAAAGATAGTCGCATTGTTATACACCAACAATAAACAGACAGAAACCCAAATAAAAAGCACAATCCCATTCACAATAGCCACAAAAAAGAGAAAGAAATACCTTAGCATCTTCCTAACAAAAGAAGCGAAAGGTCTTTACAATGAAAACTACAAACCACTGCTCAAAGAAATTCAAGAAGACACATACAAATGGAAAAATATTCCATGCTCATGGATTGGAAGAATTAACATAGATGTCCGTTCTACCAAAGACAATCTACAGATTTAAAGTAATACCTATTAAATTACCAAAGTCATTCTTCCCAGACCTGGAAATGACAATACAGAAATTCATATGGAAACATAAAAGACCACAAATAGCCTAAATGATCCTTAGCAAAAGAAACAAAGTGGGAGGTATCACACTTCCAGACTTCAAACTCTACTATACTACAATAATCAAAACAGCCTGGTATTGGTACAAGAACACGCATATAGACCAATGGAACAGGATAGAGATTCTGGAAGCCAAACCTCAATTCCTCAACCAATTCATCTTCGATAAAGTCTCCACCAACAACCAATGGGGAGAGGAGAACCTATTCAGTAAACAGTGCTGGGAAAACTGGTTGACCACATGCAGAAGATTCAAACAAGATCATTACCTATCACCATACACAAAAATCAACTCTAAATTGATCAAAGACCTAAATGCAAAACTGCAAACTATAAGAATCCAAGACGAAAATGTGGGAAATGCCCTTACAGAAATTGGAATAGGCAACCAAGTCCTGATCAACTTTCCAAAAGTGAATGCCATAAAAGATAAGTTAGACAAGTGGGACTTCATCAAACTGAAAATCTTCTGCAAAGCAAAAGAAACCATCAAGAGAGTGGGAAGGCAGCCCACCTAATGGTAAAAAGTATTTGTCAACTGTATATCTGACAAAGGCCTAACATACATGATCTACAAGGAACTCAAATGTGCTGAAAGGAAAAAAAAACCAAACAACCCTATTTAAAAATGGGCAAAAGATATGAATAGACACTTCTCAGAAAAAGACATACAAGCAGCCAACAGATACATGAAAAAATGCTCAGCCTCACTAATCATCAAAGAAATGCAAATTAAAACCACACTGAGATACCACTTAACTCCAGTCAGAATGGCCATCATCAATAACTCAAAAACAAAAAAACAAAAAACAAACAAACAAACAAAAAACATGCTGGAGAGAATGTGGGGAAAAGGGAACACTTTTACGCTGTTTGAGGAAACGTAAACTAGTACAACCTCTGTTGTGGCGATTTCTAAAAAATCTGAAAATCAACCTTCCATATGACTCAGCAATTCCCCTTCTGGAAATATACCCAGAGGAATTCAAGTCACTCTATAATAAAGACACCTGCACACGCATGTTTATTGCAGCATTATTCACAATAGCAAAAACATGGAGCCAAACGTGCTGACTATCGAAAGTGAACTAGATAAAGAAAATATGGTACATTGACATTTACATGATGGAATATTATGCAGCCGAAAGAAGAACAAAATCATGAACTTTGCAGCAACCTGGGTGGAATTAGAATCTATAATACTCAGTGACTTATCATAGAAACAAAGATCTGAGTACCACATGTACTCACTCATAAGTGGACCTTGAACATTTATCATAAAACCGTAAAAAGGAATTGGCAGTAGTGGGACACTGCTAGGGGAGGGGGGCACATAGCATCAATAAGAGTACCCACACTTTACCTATATGATGACCACATATGTACCTAACCCTCATTTGTACCCCACGTTTTAAAAATGAAATATTTTTTTGTAAAGTGCCTCAGCTAGTAGGTCTCCAAACACTTAGCTTAGATGGTATTTAAAAATGGAGGCTGGGTGCAGTGGCTTTCACCTGTAATCCCAGTACTTTGGGAGGCCAAGGAGGAACGATCACTTAAGCTCAGAGGTTTGTGACCAGTCTGGGCAACACAGTGAGACCTAGTCTCTACAAAAAAAAAAAAAAAAAAAAAAAAAGCTAAGCATGGTGGTATGTGCCTGGAGTTCCAGCTACTCAGGAGGCTGGGGTGGGAGGATTGCCTGAGTCTAAGAGGTCAAGGATGTGGTGAGCCATGATCATGCCACTGTACTCCAGGCTGAATGACAGAATGAGATGAGATGTCAACTCCAAAAAAAAAAAAATACATGCAGTAGCATAATATATAATGTAAACTATGCATATAAGAGAATACATTATACTTTGACAATATAAAATATGAAGTTTAAAGCTTATTTTAAACATTTCTAAGTAGAAAGAACTCTAATTTCTTCTGAATTCATCTTATTTCATCTGAAAACTTGGCCAAAATTCCAAAGAAGGTATACTTAAAAAACAGAGTTATAACAGAAATTAATCCAAATAATTATATTGGCATTTAAAATAATAGAGCAGCAAAAAATTCTTCAACAATGTATGGAAACCTATACATTTGTTTTTTAAATAAGCAAATGCTCATTTAAGTTTCCTTGATACAAATTATGCTACATAACCAAACAATCCTTATATTCATTCTAAAGACAGTTCCAACACCATAATTTTGTAAGAGGCATTCTTGTTAACATACTGGTACTCACTGCTGCTGTACTGTTCACATTATACTCAATATACTCAAATACTGTCATTAACATAATTTGATATTTTAATGGCAGATTTCCTCAGAACTCTAGAATTTTTTTTGTTAAACGTTGTTTTATACAAAGAAATTCCCATTTGGAAATTTTTTAAAAATCAAGTATCTGCTTTTGGATTCTCAAGTGTAAAAACTAAAAAATCTGGCAAAATTTGGGAAACTCTTCAGCCATTCGATGTACCCAATTCTCCTTGTTGCTATCTAGTTTATAAAAATGACAGCCTGCCATCTAGTATAGCCAATGAAGAGAATGAAATCATGTCCACCGGAAAAATAACTGGGAAGAAATCCAACTAGCTACTTTGTAGGGGCCAGAGGATGTACAGGTACCTTCTCTCAAGCCTCATTCTGCATATGAAAACATCAGAGGAAGCCAGGTACAGTGGCTCAAGCCTGTAATCCCAGCACTTTGGGAGGCCAAGGAGGCCCACGGATTTGAGACCATCCTGGGCAACTTGGCGAGACCTCATCTCTAAAATAAATCAAAAAATTAGCCAGGTGTGGTGGCACATGCCTGTAGTTCCAGCTATTGGAAGGCTAAGGCAGAAGGATCGCCTGAGCCCAGCAGATGGAGGCTGCAATGGCCGTGAACGTGCCACTGTACTGCAACCTGGGCGATGGAGTGAGACTCCAACTTAAGAAAAGAAAAGAAAACAAAACAAAACAAAACATCAGAGGACACACAAAGGGGATATTTTGGTAAAAACAAAGGGATGGTTGGAAAACAAACACCTCTCTCAGTCTCTGTCTTCTCTGCAGCTTCTAAATGCCATTTAAGGAGAATGCAGAAGGTGACTTCAGCTTGAAAAATCAAATTCTCTATTCTTTTTTTTTTTTTAAGATGCAAAGTCTCGCTCTGTCCAACCCAGGCAGGAGCTCAGTGGCCTGATCATAGCTCACTGCAGCCTCGAGCTATGGGCCCAAGCCACTCTCTTGCCTCAGTTTCCTGAGTAGCTAGGATTACAGATACATGTTGCCACACTCAGCTGATTTATGTTTTGTAAAGACAGGGTCTCACTATTTTGCCCAGGCTGTTCTTAAACTTCTGGCCTCAAGCGATCCTCCCACCTCAGCCTCCCAAGGTGATTACAGGTGTGAGCCACCACACCCAGCCCTCCTTTGCTCTTTGAATGCACTTCCTTTATTGGTTGTAATATCAGTTCTTACAAAGGTCTTTATGGGGCTGAAGTAGTTTGAGCCTAAGCTCATACTCTTCTTCCCATAAAGAGTCCCAGATGGCAAGAATGGGTGGTCAAGGGTATGGACAGGATGATATTTAGAATATTTAACAACCAGAACAGCATGGATAACAAATAATCAGAACAGATGACCGACCATAAGCAACCGATATGGCCATCTAGGTACAACTCACTCAATACCAACCCTGGCAATATGAAAGTCAAGACTGATTCTGTGGGGAAGGAAACAGTTTTGCTTCATCGCCAACTCTAATTATATATACAATTTTTTCTCTAACTTGCATTAAATATCCCCAAAGGTGGGAAAAAAATTCTTAAAGGACATCTGTTATTCCTTATGGATAAGTTCAATTTCGATTAAGTGAAGAATGTGAAATATATGTAACTATTCAGGAAATCCACGCATCAAGAAGAATGTCCCCAAAGCAAAAGCCACATCTTTATAATAAAAAAAATTAAAGAAAAAGAAATTGTTTTTTCCAATGACTTCTGATTCTTTCTGTTTTTATCTTGAGAGTCATGTTTTTTCTTTTCCTCTGCCTATTGCCTCTCTCACACACATGAACCTCCTTTATTTTCTGTCTTCAACTCTTCATTACCTCCAGTCACCTCAATAAAATTTCTCTCCACTTCCCTGTGAACTCCCCACCCCATTACTGATAACAAATGTGCAAGTGAAACCAATAATAATACCTGCATCAAGGAGGGAAAACACAACTTTAAAACACTTATTTTAAAGAAAGAGTACTACCAAGTCTAAAGGCCATCTTCATTTTCTGATTTAAATGGTTTTATATACAAATAAAATGTTTCTTTTTAACATTTATTTTGTTTATTCTATATATTTATTTAAATTGTGATATTTCCACTTCAATTACAAGTGCCCCATTTCGGCAGCCTAATGTTAAACTGAGTATGTTTTGTGGACTAGCCTTGTCATCCTCCATAACAAGAATTTTGTGGGGCAAATGCTACATGCTAAAAATTTCAAGCTGCAAATGAAATATAAACAAAAATTTAACTGCAATGTGATTGTGAACTGCAGAATAGTTACACAGTATTTAACATGCCGTAGTTATGCAATGTCCTAAGGATAAGACCTAGCATAATTTTTATAGGTATGACTAAACAAAGACAATTTCCATTATTATCAATATAGTATATAAAAGTGTTTTTAGTTTTACAGAAATTTTTACCTACTCTGCTTTATCTCTATCCTTCACTGTCATCATTTTCGACTCATTTCATTGTCCTATTTTCCATAACTACCACAAAAATAAAACAGCAAGAACAAAAATGTCAAATCCCATAAACTATAATGCTAAATTATCACCCCAAGAGAAAAGCATTACTGCAAAGGATGGCAAAGTTAGGAGGGGGTGGTTCTTGTTCTACTAAGACTGATGCTCTGTTTTTGAAAGCTGGTGTCTATTCCACCAAAGGCAAGTGTGGCTTTACTATCATATTTTAAGTTATCATGAAAAAATAAAATATAAATGCTTTTGGATTATTTACTGACTTGCATTTTAAGTACCACTTCTCTATATCACACAAATGATTAAGAATAGGATAGAATAGTATTAGAAGGGAATTTTTTCTTTCTAAAAGTTCAAACCCAAGCAGTGTTTTGGTTACATGAGCCATAATCTCACTAGCCTATTTCCTCTAAAACATTTAATTTCAGCACACAGTTCTTAAAACATAAAACATTACACTTAAAAATTATCTATAATAACTCAGCTTGTGGGAGAACTGAAAAAAACCCTCCTTTGAAAAATATTTACAGTATCTTGAAACTTGTAGTTCTTACAAGCAGAAAAGGCACCAGGGCTACTGTTTTTCTTGTTTCACTTGATTACTGAGAAGGAAAGGGGAAATACATAAAGCAAGGTGGTACACAGGTTTAACTAAGAAACAGAATGCATGAAAGGAGGATGAAGGAAAACTTAGATTCTATGTATTCCTCAAACTAATAATCTACCAAATGTTCTTTTCCTTCTGCTAATGATTATTTCCAAATAAATCATTGGCACTTTCCCTAGTTTGGCTCAGGATGACCATGTGTTGCTAAGATCAATGTAAAGCAATGTGAAGAGTCTATAAATGTGAGTTGTGTTATTACTAAATTAAATACTACACTTGAGACATTTTAAAAACTATATTCAAGTATCACATGTTCTCACTAATAAGCAGACCCTGAATAATTATCATAATACTACAAGAAAGGGATTGACAGTAGTGGGAAACTGCAGGGGTTGAGGGGCACACTTCATCAATAAGGGTACCTGATCTCAAACCAGGTGAAGTGGGGACAAATGTGAGGCCCAAACTTTACCTGTACAATGACCATTTGTATACCTAACACTGAATTGTACCCCACATTTTTAAAATGAAAATTTAAAAAATTACATTCAATACAATTCATTTTTCCTTGAAATGAAGTTGTTATATGATGTCAGTGACACAACTAAAGGAAAGATACTAACAGCTCCTAAGGGAATGGGTCTTGTATGATTAAATTAAAATAAAATCTAACACCCAAATTCAGTAATGGAGGCAAGCAGTAACATGAGAAATTAACAAATCACTTTGACTCCTTGTGCAATAAGGAAGACAATACAAATCAACAATATAATACCATGCTCCCATAAAACTTTAAAATTAGCAATTAGTTTTAAAATTTACAAATAATTGTGAGACAGTAGTCTGAGTACTCTAAAATGAAAAGAAATATACAAAAACATACTTTCAACAGTCTAGTTAAATCATGTATTGGCTGACTTTATAGATAAGGAATACCTTATTAATAAAATAATTAAGGGTCAGGCACAGTGGCTTATGCCTGTAACCCTAGCATCTTGCGAGGCCAAGGTAGAAGGATGACTTGAGTTCAGGAGTTTGAGACCAGACTCATCTCTAAAAACAAAAAAAATAGCTAGGCGTGGTGGCACACACCTGTAGTCCCAGCTACTCGGGAGGCTGAGGTGGAAGGATCACCTGAACCTGGGAGGTCAGGGCTGCAGTGAGCTGCGATTGTGCTACTGCACTCCAGCGTGGGGGACAAAGTTAGACCCTGACTCAAAATAAAATAAATAATGATTAAAGACATGTTCTCTTGAAACAATGTTTTGAAAAGGGTTCCATGTTCAAAACACTTAAGTTTTTAGAGGCCTAAGAGCAATTATTTACCAATACTAAAATTGTTATGAGTTAAACCCAATTATAGAAAAATATTATATCCATCAACATAATAAGGTAGAAAATATACTAAAAATTACTGTTGCCAGAGCTCTCTTTTTTTTTTTTTTTGAGTTGGAGTTTCACTCTGTCACCCAGACTGGAGTGCAGTGGCCGCTCCTGGCCACTGCAGCCTCAACCTGCTGGGCTCCAGCAATCCTTCCACCTCAGCCTTCCAGTAGCTGGAACTACAGGCGTGCGTTACCATGCCCGGCTAATTTTTTTGATTTATTGTAGAGATGAGGTCTCGCCAAGTTGCCCAGGCGGGTCTTGAACCCGTGGGCTCAAGCAATCCACTCACTTCAGCCTCCCAAAGCACAGGATTACAGGCTGAGCCACCGAGGTCAGCTGCCAGAATTCTTAATCAGAAAAGCAAGCTCTATGAGTTCTGGAAATCCTGGCAATATTTCTGTCCAACCTAGACATTTCGTTTCCCCAAAGTAAAACTTAAGGGTCTCAACTAAAATAAAACCCTGTCTTCAGGAACTGGGTGACTACTAAGTACCTCACTGATTGGTAGTTATTATCTGTCATCTCTTATCTATTCAAAAAGGCTAAACAGCTTTCAGTGAGTGATATGTTTCTGTGGAATCAAAATATACCCTTACAGGTTTGCACAGAAGTGTCAGTTCTTCTTAAGATCTAGCTCTCATCTTAAAGGAAGAAAAAATACAAAACCTAGTTTAAACACTTATAGAAGCTCAGATTACTTTTTCATTGAATTCCATTTAAAAAGCCTGCTTGTATAAAATCATTAAGGTGACTAAAGACAGATTATGGCATACAATATTATCAAATAGGTCAAGGTATATATCTTTATCAAACACTAGTAGTATCTGCTGTCATTTGATAATACAGAAGGCTTTTATTAAATGAGTTCATTTCGTTAAAGTGCACCTGTTTTAATCTCATCTTGCTTGCAAATCACATACTATAAGACACCACTTTCTAATGGCAAGATTTTCACGTCTTCACAACAGATTTTATGAGTCCTACTCTAAATAGGCTACATCAGAGTATACCACAGGAAAAATCAGATTTGAAAATAACTTACCCCAGATATGAGAAACACTTTACAGAAGTCCAATACCGGAAGAATCTGTAGAAAGCTGGCAGCTTCCAGCGTGTCTTGAAGGTTGTCCATATTAAGAGAAAGCTTTGCAGTATAAATGAAATCAATAATTTTCCTTAGACCAACTTTGCTCACGCCATGAAGCTTAATGCACATTAAATCTTGTTCTTTCATTCCACCTTAAATAAAAAGACATTCAATTAAATGAAGGTGGATAATTAAGGTCAAATTCACTTCTGCTGCTAATTAGATATAATAAAATCAAGGCAGAGTCTTATTCTGTGTAAGCATTTATATCAGAGCCAGTCTGCTGCATATTTTACAGTTAAAAGAGAGTACTTAAAAAGGATTATCTCTATACTAATAGAGGTCATATATGATGCAACGCTTCCAAAATGTTCTCCTGTCACTTCCTATATTTTTGATGGATTAAAGATTGTATTAGCAAGACACTGAGTTTCTGATGGACCATTCAGATACGAGTTTGAAAAAAGAAAAGCTATGACATAAAGATGGACAGTATGAAAAAAAGTGCATCAATTCCCCCATGTAAAAAACAGCATCCCCCACAACCATATGTACTATTGTATACCTATTTTGAAACTGTTTCCTCTTGTAAAGATACCGACCAGAAGAACTGAATTTCATGTTAGAAATAAAGATTTAAACAAAAATTTGTCCTATTGCTTTAATGTGGTTGCAGAGTTAAAAAGGCAGACTACCTGTGAACATAGCCTTGAAGTAATCACTAGCAGATGCCATCATGACTCTATGCACAGGGAAGGCATCATCTGTGTCACCTGGCATCAGGGTTACATCACAAAGCAATCCTTCAAGTCGAAGCTGGTCAAAGCCCTACAATAAGAACATGAGTTGAGCCACTAATCAAAGTAAAGTGATATTACATATCTTTGTGCTAAAAATTTGTTTACATATTAATGCGGTGCAATGTATTTGGAATATAAAGGCAACAGAATAATTACTCAGGAGAAGAAAAAATAACTGAACAGCTTTCTTGATATGTGACTATGTATATTTTATTCCACTGTAGAAGCAAGAAAAATTAAGGTTAATTTAGATTAAGAAGAAGGAAAAAGTATATACTTTATTCACACAATCATCAGCTTTTACCTTATTTTGGGAAAAAAAATTACCTTGCACACTTTTGTTTTCCCATCTGCAGAATGAAAGTACTAGACTGTGCAATATTCTTTTCCATGAAAACAATTTAATAGTCCCTTGAAAGTGCTTTACTGAAACATCTTGTTTGGGTTTTTTTGTGTGTGTGTGTTTTTGAGGAAAAAAAGGTAGAAAGCATCTGCATTAAGTACAAGATAGGAGTTCTTTCTACCAATTGGACTGTTTCAGCTCTTTGAGAATCAGGAATAGTACTTTAGATATTCCTACGTTAGTACACTGCTGTTGCTTGAACAATTGTCTTTCAAGTTTCAAGTCTGGGACTCAATTATCATTGGTAAAAGGAGTTCAGGGAGCCTCAACATGAAACATAATTGCCCCCAAATGCCTGAAGGTTTAGTGGAGAATTAACAGGCTAGCACCTACATTTCAGAGGAGGGACAGGGCTCTGGTGAGAATGCATATTGATTAGTTCTTTCACTATATTAATATTGATAGTTGTTCCTTTGGTCTACTCTCAGAATGAGAAATACTTTTAAGATTATAACAAGTTAAATCTATACTGTATACATATTTCATAACATCATATTTTACATGATAAATATATATAATGCCAACAAATTACACAGATCTGTCAACTAAAAATAATAATTAAAAAAAAGATTGGCCAGCACAGTGGCTCACACCAGTAATCCTAGCACTTTGCGAGGCCAAGGTGGGAGGATCACATGAGTCCAGGAGTTCAAAACCAGCCTGGGCAACATAGTGAGAACTCGTCTGTACAAAAAAAATTTTTTTTAACTAGCTGGACATGGTGGTGCACGCCTGTAGTCCTAGCTACTAAAGAGGCTGAGATGGAAGGATCACTTGAGGCCAGGAGATCAAGACTGTAGTGAGCTGGGATCACAGCACCACATTCCAGCCCAGGTGACAGAGTGAGACACTATCTTAAAAATAATAATAGTAAAGATTATAACAGGCTGGTAAAATGCACCAAAAAGGGGACAATATACAATTTAATAATGAGGCAAGAAAAATGAAGATATTGGCAAGATTGAGTCTGTAGTTTCAAAAACAGAAATATCTCACTATAAAAAATCAGGAAGATAGATATATTGTTTTCTAATAATATAATGTAATATAATATGAACCAATAGCATGGATTATTCTATCCCCTTTATATTTTAATGACCTCAAATAAAACTTTAAAGCTATGTTTCACAGATTTAAGAAGCAAAAGGCAAAACATACTAAGAAATCAGTTTTTAAAATATTGATTCTACACATATGTATAAACCTCATTCTAAGCTCTCATCATAATTTTAAAATTTCTTTTTAAAGAAAATGCTTGAATTACAGAACTGGAACTTCAAAGAGATGATCTGATCAGGCCATTTTCTCTCTAGGGGGAGAGATGAATATTTTTATTCCAAAAATATTCATACATATACCATAGAACAAAATTATATATCCTATTTTTCTTTCTCCAGTGATGATTTACATATGTTTTTGTTCACAAATTTCAAAAATGTCCCTTTTCTTTTGTAAACATGAGCATTATACACCTATTCCACTATTTTCATTTTCCATTGCTAATTCATCTGCTGTCAGAAAAATAAGTAAAAGAATAATATAAATCTTATAAAAAGAGATGTCAATTTTAGGAGAATATTCTCATGCTGAAGGGAAGAAGTGGCTCTTTTCAAATTCACAGAGGAAGACAACACAGGTTAATTTGTGTAGGCTCTTAGAATTACCCATTTCTTTAATATGGTATTAGCTTTATCATAAATTAAAGCTATAAAATGATATCTTACATTAATTTTAGATCTAAAAATAAACTGAGAAAATAAATAGCTATAATGGAGGAAAACATAGGAAAAGCAGTCTTATAGGCACCAATCTTAAAATGAGAAAATGTCAATTAGGAGCCAACACAACCAGAGTAGGGAGGCATTCTCAATCTTTATAGGTTTGAGTAAATATAGCCAATGATCAGGAAATGATTTGTTTTTACCTACATAAGTATTCTACAATTAGTATACACAGCCACCAGCTGAAGCATGATACTCTAGTTATAGCCTCCTTGTCCTAACAGTGATGCTTCCAACTGGCAGTTACCATTTTTCTCCTATTTTTGTTTTGCTTTTCTTTTCATCAGGTGAGTGGGGAAGGGCAGGCAGGCAAGAAGACATTCCACATAATTCTGCTATTTCTATCAAGAATAAAATTTGTACTTTATTATTTATTCCAAATTATCTTTTAGCCTTTGCTACTCATACATATTTTTATATTTATAACTAGTGGATACTTAATATTTATAGACATTATTTTTTAAAGGTAATATAGTTTAGAGAGAGATTAGAAGAAATACGAATACAAATTGAGGTTAAAAAATCTGGGTTCAAGTTTAAATATTTATCACTTACTGGCTATGTGAACTTCGGTAGGCCTCTTAACCTCCCTGAGCTTCAGTGTCCTTATCTATATAATGGAGATAACAATTCTTGCCTTTTCTACCTAATAGCAGTTTTCCAAGTATCAATGAGGCAAACATATATGATAGTGATTTATAAACTGCCAAATTCATTTATTTCACAAACAATAAGAGTAGTAAAAGATACTGAGTGCTTTCTCTGTGCCAGGTACTGGACTAAGCTCTTTATATGTATTATCTCTTTTTCAATTTAATTTTTAAATCATAATTGACACATAGTAATTGTACATATTTATGGAATACTATGTGAAGTTTCAATGCATAGATACGTAGTATAATGATCCAAGTGGATTAATTGTCATGTCCATCAATTTAAACATTTATTATTTCTTTGTAATGACAACATTCAAAATCTTCTAGCTTTCTTGAAATATACATTGTATTATTATTTACTGTAGTCTCTCTACTATGTAATAGAACACCAAAGTTTATTCTTCCTGTCTAACTATAACTTTGTACTCATTGGCCAACCTTTCCTGGATATTATTTCCTTGTCAGATGCATAGTTTGCAAATATGTTCTCCCATTCTGTAGGTTGTCTCTTCACTTGGAAATGTAAAAGACTCTGAATAACCAAAGCAATCTTGAGTAAAAAGAACAATGCTGGAGGCATCATACTACTTGGCTTCAAATTATACTACAAAGCTACAGTACACAGAACTGTCTGGTACTAGCATAAATACAGACATATAGACCAATGGGACAGTATAGAGAATCCAGAAAAAAAATCAACGTACTTATAGCCAACTGTTTTTTGATAAGGGTGCCAAGAAGACATGATACAGAATGGACAGTCTCTTCAACAAATAGTGCTGGAAAACTGGATATCAACATGAGGAAGAATGAAACTAGACCACTATTTTTCACCATCACAAAAATCTATACTAAATGGATTAAATCCTTAAAGTAAATCACAAAACTATTAGATGAAGACATAGGAGAACTGCTTCATGAAATTGGACTATGCAAGGATTTTTAAATAAGACCTCAAAGCACCGATAACAAAAGCAGTGTGAGTACATCAAACTAAAAAGTTTCTTTACAGTAAATGTATTATCTATTTTAATGATAATGATGATGCTAATAATACAAAAAACGAACATTCATTAGGCATCACCATGTGCCCCAGAAAAATAAAGCACAAGCATACAGAAACCATAACCTAGATCCCAGATATTGATAGGCAATATTAATAAGTACTAAAATGTCCAACTAGAAGAAGCTACCAATTCTGTTTGAGTCAAGAAAGGTTTTACAGAAGAGCTACCATTAAGATAGTCTTTATAAATAAAGAGGGGTTTACCAGAAAGAAAAGTAAAGTAAGGGCATTCCAGAGAGAGGTGATGGGTAAAAAAACACTGACATTTGAATGAACAATATATGTTTAGAGAATAGTGAAAAATCTTCCAGGCATTTGTCTTGATCCTCTGTCCTATTAACTCTGCTAAGGTAATGCAGAAGCAAAGATTATATGGTTGAATGGATCAAAGGGTTGGAGATTGGCAGGGCAGTTATGGCAGACAATAGGGGACCAAAAACTGAAGATGCTCAGAGAAAATACTTGCATTTTCAGATCATGTATCAGATAAGGGATTTGCATCTAGAATATATAAGAACTCTTACTACTACTGAATGATAAAAAGATAAATAACCCAACTAAAAATGGGTAAAAGATTTGAATAAGACATTTCTTCAAAGATGCCACACAAATGGCCATAAGCACAAATGAAAAAATGTTCAACATTATTAGCAATCAAAGCAAATCAAAATCACAGGATACAGTTTCACACATACCAAGATGGCTATAATCAAACAGATAATAAGTGCTAGCAAGAATATGGAGAAATTAGAACTCTAATACACTGCCAGTGTAAATATAAAATGGTACAGCTACTTTGGAATATACTTTGGCAGTTCTTCAAAAGATTAAACATGGAATTACCATAGGACCTAGTAACTCCACTTTTAGGTATATACGAAAGCAAAATAAAAACATGTCCACATAGACACTTATACATGAATATTCACAGCAGCATTATTCATAATAACCAAAATGTGGAAGAAACCCAGATATCTATCAATGATTGAACAGATAAACAAAATGTGGTTGAATATTATTTGGCCACAGAAAGGAAGGAAGCATGTTGCATGTCGCAACATAGAGAAAACTTGAACACATTATGACAAGTAAATTTTTAAAAAAGAAAGAAAAGAAAAAAACTAATCATAAAATACCGCATATGTTATGATTCAACTTATTTGAAATGCTCATAATAGCTAGATCTATAGAGACAGAGAGTAGATAAATGAATGCCTAAAGGAAACAGCTGGGAGCAAATGGGGAGTGTCTGCTAACAGATAAGGACTTTTTTTGGATGTGATAATAATGTTCTACAATTGATCGTGGTGATAGTTGCACAACCTTGTCAATATACTAAAAACCATTGAGCTGTACACTTTAAGTGAGTGAATTATATGGTATGTGAGTTATATCTCAATGGAACTGCTATTTTTAAAACTGAAGGTACTAGGAAGGGCACGATTCAATGAATGACCATAGAACAAGCTAGTAAGAGAAAGATGCTAACAACCTGAAAAGATAGGGAGAAGTCAAAGGATGGAAGGTTTCCATGAGAAATAACCACAGAAATAAGAAGTAGTAGTCAAGGAATGAGGGAAATAGAATAATCCTTGATTTTACCAATTACTTTAAGCTAACCCTGGTTAATCTTCCTTATTTGAGTAAAAGTAATTTGCACTGCTAACTTCATCATAGATTCTTCTGGAATTTGTTCAAGGTTCTAGGAATCCAAGCCTATTAGGTATCAAATGTCTTTCTAGGCACTTTCTTTGAAAGCCTACTTTGCTGAAGCCTATTTAACAGAGATGACTAATCTGCTAGAGTTGTTCAAGCCAACCATATGGACATTTTATTTAATGTACCCGTCACTTCTAAGCAGCTCCATTTCCTCTCTGTTTAGCTCAAGTAGAAGGAAAATAAATGGATATTTTTAAATGCATCTTACTTTTTCATAAATTACGGCATTTAATCTTTACATCTCTTACCCAGATTACAAATAAGGAAGCTGGCCCAGAGAAGATAAGTGACTCTCCCAAAGTCACATAACTAGCTGGTAAGTGGCACAACTAGAATTCCAGGTTTGGCTGAAACCCATGACCTTCTCACTATAGGCAGGCACTGGGTAATCCTGCAGGGTGAGACTTCTTACAACCGTTTCTCCCTATGGAGCAGTTCCCTTGACAGCTACATTCAATAGCTTTTGAAGCTAGAGTTAGTGTTATTGCTAAATTTAAAACAATGATAACATTTATACATTAAACACTTCCCTAGCTTGTTCCCTTGACAACCACACACCTAAGATTAGATACAAAATGGTTCCCTGTTAGTGCTTGGCCTTAAAAAAATCTCAGTTTGTGAGAAAATAATTTTAATAGACTTTTAAACTTAGCATATAAGGTTTACAATAGCAATATAGAGTGATAGCTCTACGTCACCACAGAAAATAATATAATAACATTAAAAAAATCTGTCAAAGAAAAATTATCTTCAAGCAATACAAACTTTCAGGTTACTTTTACATTACTGTTTTTTACCACCAGCCTGGACCAATGAGCTAGGGTGTGACAGAGCTAAGGGTTCTAAGACCCACCTTACTTGTTTTGTCAACCATTACCTTTTTTAAATTGTATGGGTTATACAGAAAAATATTTTCATGGTAAATAAAAATTAAACACAGTATAGGATTACATAGACCAAAAGGGGACATCATTCACCAGCCCCCTTAATGTTTTCAGATCCTTTGCTATGCATTCACATTCATTGATTGCGGTGATAGTTGTGCAACCCTGCGGATATACTAAAAAACATTGAACTGTACACTTTAAATGAGTGAATTATATGGTATGTGAATTATATCTCAATAAAACTGCTATTTTTAAAACTGAAGGTGCTAGGAAGGGTATGATTCAATGAATGACCATAGAACAGGGTAGTATGAGAAAGATGTTAACAACTTGAAAAGATAGGGAGAAGTCAAAGGATGGAAGGTTTTCATGAGAAATAGCCATAGAAATAAGTAGTAGTAGTCAAGGAAAGAGGGAAATAGAATAATTCTTTATTTTACCAATTACTACTTAAGCTAGCCCTGGTTATTCTTAACCTATATCCTATATATACATAGGATGTAATTTTTCTACAAATAGAAGATATAATACATATTGCTGTTACATTTATTAAGATACAATTAGTATACCATTCAATTCACTCATTTGAAGTGTACAAATCACGTTTTTAACATGTTCACAAATACATGCAGCTATTTTCACAGTCAACTTTAGAATATTCTTATCATTTCAAAAACAAACACTGCACCCTTTAGATATCACTCCCAATTTTCCCAACTGTATGCAACCACTAGTCTACTTTGTGTCTCTACAGATTTCTTTATGCTGCATATTTCATACAAATGCAACCATATAAATTATAAACTTTTGTCACTAGCCTCTTTTATTTGGCATAATGTTTTCAAGGTTCATCCATATGATAGCATGTATCAACACTTCATTTTTAAATATAGCTGAATTGCATTCCACTGTACAGACATACTAAATTTTAGCTTACTTTTTTTCATTTAGTATCTTATATTATTTTCATTCAGTACATACAGATCTATCTGCACATTATTGCATAGGTTTGATGCAACACAATTCACATGACCATTTACCTACTGCTAGATATTTAAGCCTTTTCCAATGTTTTCTCATTCTAACAATAATTTATAATCTACAGGAAATATATATGGAGAAAGGAAAAGGTCATATCTCTCGGTTGAAGAAGGTCCCTACCTCTAGAACAGTGGGTCTAAAAGTATGTTCCCTGATCTGCAGCATCACCTGGGAACTTGTTAGAAATACAAATTCCTGGGCCCTACCTACAGAGTTTTTGATTCAGAAACTCTGGATTGGAACCTAGTGCTCAGTGTTTTAACAAGCCCTCTTTGTGATTCTAACATAAACTAAAATTTGAGAACCACTGCTCTAAAACTCTCTCACAGTACTAATTAGCTATTATTATTTGATGTAAAGTACATTTTTAAAAGTAATAAGACCAAATAATTGGGTTTAACACAAGAATAAGAGCATACATAGGACAGAAGCATAGTAGGTGTTTCTGTTTTGTTTTTTCCTATTGTGGTAGGTGTTTCTTTCTGGATATGTTTTCTTATTTTTTAAATTTTTCTCTAGAGAGAGTAATTTAATAAATACTTCTTCCTTCTCATGTTTTTTTTTGTCTGCCTGACCCCTTATTCTCTCCTCCCATATCCTTGAAAAAAACAACACATCCAGCGATCGTCACCTCAACTCCCCCATCTACTATTGCCAAGATGAATTGAGACACCAAATAAATGCTTTAGAACCATGACAAAAATGACAGGTTGTAAGTGAGGAACTAGAAAATTTAGTGTAGGGACCTTGTGGTGTTTACTTTGATTGCTATGGAATGAAAAGTCAATGTTGCTAGATATGGCATTATGAAAGAAAGTCAGATGTATAAGACATCCTGTATACAAACCAAACCAAAAAATGAACTCTAAGAATTTACTTTACATCAGGAAGATATGCGTTCCTGCACCAATATTTATCTTCTGGTTAGTTTTTGTCTTATTTTTTAACTAATAAACTTTATTTTTTAAGAGCAGTTTTTAGGTTCACAGCAAAATTGAGCAAAAAATACAGAGTTCCCATATACCTCCTGTCCTTACATACCCACAACCTCCCCCACTATTGATATCTGCACCAAAACTCCATGGAGGATTTTATAAGATATATAAATACTACCAAAGAGACAGCTTAAATTACCTGTAATACCACAGAACTGTGGGTATTGCTGGTAAAGATGCGTGTAGTTCCTGCCTTGGAAGACTGCAAATGGGATGAGAGGCCCATTTCGCTGCTTCCAAGGGACAATTTCATGTGTTGATCTTCCTCTTCCACGAGAGATCTGAAATTTTTTTTAATAAAAAAGAAAGACAAATTAAAACTTGTGTAATTCACAGTAATGAGATTATTTAGAAAAGTTTTTTTTTTAAGTCAGTCACTATTGTCAATCAACGGACTATGGAAATAGTACATTTTAGGCTCATACCACTGCATTTTAGGCTCATACCACTGTCTATCATAGACGATTTATATATTTGTAAAGTGCTTTTTAAGGTCAGAAAACATAGACAGAAACTGAGATATCAACTTAAAAGGTGGTTCCAAACTATAGTCACAGGAACTTTAAAGGGCATAGTAATTGTTTGGGGTATTTTACTGTCTGGGTAGCAACACCATCAAATTGTGTTATTCACAGAATTAATTTGGAACATCTCATTTTAGAAAGATTAAAAATAACAGCTAGTATTTATTGAATAGTCACTGTGTATCAGGTACTTGCCAAGAGTTGTACACACATAAACTCATTTAGTCCTTAAAACAATCCAGTGCAATAAGTACCATTATTATCTCCTTTTTATTAAGGGTAGGGCTAATGAGCCAAAGAAGGGTTAAAATTTACTTACCTATGGTCACAACTTTATTAAGTAGTTGGTCCAGGGCTGGAACCTAGGTTTAATGTGTTTCTGATCCAAAGCCCCCATTAATAAAAGTCAAAGATTAACTGTGATATATGAATACATTACTTCCTCTTCTGTTATTAGTACGAGTTCTAATCAACTCCAACTGAACAAAATTTTACGTGAAATAATTTCTTTTTCTAGCAGTATATCTCACTTGTCAGTTTGGGTATTTTCATCTTTTCAAAGAAATGAATATTAAAGAAATAGATGCAAGCTATTCCCATATGTGTTACAGCAAGAATTTATTTTCAGGAGCCATAAGAAAACAATGAGGAGACTAGAGTTAGCAGATCACTTATCTGCAAAAAGAATACGACAATATATTTGACAGTTTGAAAACTTCAGGTTATACTAGAAATGGGCCATTATGAAACAACCTTTCACTATTCCTTAGAAGAGATCCTATGGTTCTCTATAGGTATATACTTCTAAAACCATTTCTGGATCACCTGCCTAAGAGCAGGGCGTCATGGCTTTGAAGTGGTCCATGTATTCATGATGTAGCTTGCTACAATGGACATTAGGAAGAGGGAATGATAATGGATTCTCAAGTGCCAGAATTCTTCATTTCTCCTATTTATCTCTAATTTCCTAAATTTTGAATTATTTGCTTTTCTAACTGAGCTATCTAATATCATAAAAACTTCACCTTTTTTGCTGTCATACCTATAACCAAAGTTGATCAGTTTTAATAAGAGAAGGGCTATACCATACTTTTAATAAAGATTCTGCTTTTTATATTCTGACACCAACCAAATTATTTTAAATCCTGTAATAATTAGGAAAAATCTGGCCTTAAGGGTGACATCAATTCTTCTTAATGATATTAGAACCCATAGTATAACCAAAAATGAATTAATAATATATAATCATCTTTTATTCAACTCTCATGGATATTTAATAAAGAAGAGAATAATTTAAATAAGATTTTAACATGCATAAAAGAAAATGGATATAGGTTTCCACCCCAGTTTCAGAACTATCTTTAAAAAGAATTGTTCCAAATATAATACATATAGCATGTACATACTTTTAAACAACTGTTGTGGATAGACATTTAAAATTACAGAATCAATTTGGAAAGTCAGAAATAGATTGATGGTGATTGGTATCCCTAACCAGAAGATTTATATTCATCCAGAATTATATTAATAGGATATTCAAGCAGACTGTTTTATTAGTTTCTGTATCCCTGCACAGAGCCTGGCACGAGAGGCTTAATATATGTCCTCTGGGTGAATACAGAATCTCATTTCTGTGGATCATTTTAAAGACATTTCTTTATCACACAGTGCTTAAATGATCATCAATTATCATTTTTATAAAACTGCAGATGTAAAAGGAACAGGAGTAAAGCTGAAACCACATTGCCACCATGACATATCTTGGAAATTGCATTCTTGAATAAACTACAGATAACAACTTGTTTACTTGTCATTTGTCTCCTTGATCTTAAAAATTGAAAAGCAGAATGTGAAAATGCAGCCCTTTCTTGGCACTATAATATGGCTGCCTTTCTAATTAATTACCTCAAAGCTGAAGAAGACTTCATTAAAGTCATCTTCTTCATGACTTTTTATCAGTATCTTTTGACTTTTTAACATTCAAAACACTCTCTACCATTTATGCACTGGTAACAGTACCTGCCATGTCAATCTTCTGAGCAGATTTAATATTCCTTTTTGTCTTTTTCCATTAAACTTATCGATTAGACATGAAGAGCATTGTTCTTCAACATTGCAAAGAGGTTTTTGCAAACCCCAGGCCACAATTATATCAAAGTATGCTTAAAGGAAAGATTGAGTAATTGCAAGATGAATTACTATGATGAAGTCATCTTAGCTAAATGGCTGAGAAGTGATTTTGGGGGGGTGTTGTTGTTGTTGTTGCTGCTGTGGTCGTTGTTTTGAGTTGGGAACTCACTCAGCTGCCCAGACTAGAGTACTGTGGCACGACCATGGCTCATTGCAGCCTCGGCCTCCTGGGCTCAGGTGATCCTTCCACCTCAGCCTCCCAGATATATAGGCATGCACCACAATGCCCGGCCTACTGTTTTGATCTTTTGTAGAGACGAAGTTTCGCTGTGTTGCCCAGGCCGGTCTGGAACTCCTGGGCTCAAGCAATCCTCCCACCTTAGTCTCCCAAAGCGCTGGAATTACAGGCATGAGCTACCATGCCCAGTAATTCTAAGAACAAATAGCAGGTTTTCAAAAATCTAACTTTTCTCAAGTGATACAGTTAAAAACAATATACATACCAGTTTTTCTCAATGAGGAAAGGGGAAGAGAGAGATGTCTTGACACTCCCCCAGGTTGAGAAACCCTGACATAGAGGAATTGATTTTCTCATGAAAATTTTTCTCAAGTAATTTCATGTTTTAAATGATTTCTCAGTCCTAGGGTTGACTTCATGAGGCAATGCTAGCAGTATGAAGCACAGTAGGATTATTAATTACCACTAACCATTCCAAGGCTACCTAACAGAATACCTCTTCTCTCCTCAGGCCCATCAATTGGAAAAATCAAGTGTCTAACAGTAGATAAGTAGATAATCGCTTTGAAGTGTATAAGACAATTAGGCAACAAAGTGTTTGCTCTATATACGCTCATAGAAGAATAATTTCTTAATTCTGCTTAAAGCAGCTGTTATTTGGATTCACTTTTACATGCTAAGTTAGAATCTGGCAAATTCTGTCTAAATAGTTCCATTTCATCAACACTATAACATCATTCATGGGAAAGACTATATTCATCAATCTTCTTTCTAAAACTTAAATCTCTCTTTTCTCCTACAACATTATATTCTGCATCTTGCTGCCACACCACCCCCGCCTACTCCGTCACCACTGGACACATCTTATTTTTGAAACAATGACCAACCATGGAACACAAAAGCAATCTTTCACAAAATGTGCATGAATAAGTTAACTGTGCCTGCTCAAAGAAAACAATTACTTTTTTGATGAGCATTAGGTTAGAGATAGAGGCATTGTCTGATCATTTTACTGAAAGCATTGCAAACATGGTCAAACTGAACACACACAGACTGTGGCATTTCTTTGCAATGCTGTTTAATGACAAAGAGGAAAAATAGTATAAGCCATTGTCATGTGTTAACAAAGTGCTGCCAACATTGTAATCGTGTCTCAAAACTTTCACATTTTAAAAATTATCTCTAAGGGAAACATGTAAATGATATGAGCTCATAATTCACAAAGCTTGAAGTACAAATGGTTAACACATAAACAAATGTTCAACCTCATCAGTATTTCAGAATATGCGAATTAAAACAAAGACTCTATATTTAAACCTAGAAAATTATCAAAGTGTAGAGTAGAAGAGACACTCTCAAAATTGCTAGTGCAAACATGCATTAAACCCCTAGTGTCTGCATAGTACTGTATATCCAAATGGATTTCTTAAAGGAAAATTTAAAACTCACTAAATGGACAAATCTTATATATATATATATATATATACAGAGAGAGAGAGAGAGAGAGAGAGAGAGGAGAGAGAGAGAGAGAGAGAGCGAGAGAGAGAGCGCAAACATCGTGACAATGAAGGATTGTGTACTATGCCTATGTCCTGGAAATTGAAATGCATTTTATATTTTAACAACACAATAGCTCAGTTTTTGAAACACAAAAGTACTGGTTTCAGGGGGATTTATTTAGGTATGGAGATTGTGGAGTGCTGGAAGGTTATTTGTAGTTTCTGAGCCAAATGATACAATTAAGAAATGCTCCTTCCTTCCCCATATGGCATACCAACAAACACATTTGCTACAGTATATTCTAAGAATACATGGGTCTCTATAGAACTTCTACCAAATTAAACCTCTACAGAACTATTCATAAAAGAAAACATATCTGAACCAGATAGGCAGAGCACTCTTGCCTTCATATCTCAATTTCTTAATTTCTATCATTCCAAATACCAGTTCATGTTATACAGAAAGCCAGGTGAGGCCAGATTTCATTGTCAAGGAAAAGAGAAGATTTTAGTGCTTCTTCATTAGCATGAAAACACAATGAAACACTTGACTTTTCCTTGGTAGAGAAGTTATGTGTGCCAACTCATGCACTGGCACATTAACATCTAACTCACACCAAATTAAAAGCAGCACATTGATACTGCTATGAATAAAAGATTGTTCTCTATACTTTCCTGTATTTTTTGTAATTTCTGAGAGGAAAAAAGAAGAAATTAATTAGAAAAAAATCTAGAAAGATAAATGTATATGGACAACACCTTTATCTTTTCTCTATTTAGTTCCTGATTCATTTCATAGCACTCTCTTTTGCTTGTCACCATTTCAAAACAAAAAGGATAAATCCAATAATATATACTGTAACCAAATTTCACTGCAACAAAGGTGTCAAGTTAGTTATCAAAGGTATAATACAAATATTTCAAGTTCCCACATTAATAATATTACCTTAACTAAAGTTGGTGCCAGTGGGTTGGTATATAACAAAACCATAACAACACCAATAACAAAACAAAGTAAAAACAAGAAAGCCATGAATGGCTTAACAATACAACAAAACAGGTTGGTTAATCAAGGCACTAACTCATGTTTTACACCACCCATCCCCCAGGAAAATATAATACATATTTCTCACACTCACAATTTAAAAAGAAAGTCAAGAAAAAGGTTTTCTTCAAAGAAGTACTCTCCCTCCATTTGTTTTTCTGCCCTGAAACAGAGAAGTGTCTGCTAGCAGCAGCATTTGCTAAATGAAACATTTCTTGTGATAAAGTTGCATGGCAGGTGGAGGAGAAATTTCACCACCTGTTCTCATACTCATTTGAATTTGAGTGCTAAATCTGTCAAGGTATTTCCTTCCACCCTTGATAAATACATTAAAAACGTAAGATAGCAGAAGTCATTTCCCTTTGGTTTTCAGATAGATTCAAAGTATGAATACTGCATGGAATTCTAAAGATATTAATAGATTTTCTATTTTTCTCTTTCTCCATACTTCCCACACAAAAACTGAATGATATCATACATGTTTGAGTGTACAGACATGCATGCACGTGTGCAACTCAACTTCCATTATGAAAAATGAGGAAAAATGTTTTGAAAACATCAGAAACAAAATTTCCAACTCATGAAGTAAATTAATGCATGTAAAATAAGCTGGCATTTTTATCGAAAGAATGGGGAAAAACTTAAAATTTCAAAAGTTTAAAGATCTGCCCCCCAGCTAAAATGTAATTTACAGCATTATTACCCAAGGACACTATAATTATCATAGAAACTTCTCTTAATAGGGCACAAATAAATTGTTCTTTAAGAAATTGTAGAGAATCTCCTTAATGAGGTGTTTGCCTGAAAGGAATTAAGAAAGATAAACCTTGGTTAGTTATTTGCAGCTTCTTTAATGACATAAATGTAAGTACATTATTGTCTACTTGAAATCATTTCACTAATAGAAATCTTTAGTTACAGATGATAGCTATAAAATAGCTGCTATCTGTCCAAGGCTTTCTTTTCTGCTGCAGCAATACCAGAGTTCACAAAAAAAAAAAAAATCAAAGCGGCAGAGTTATACTGTAAAATTATTTTCCAAAGTAAAGAAGTTATTGCACAAGCTTCTTATATGCATATGTCTGTCACATTTAAAATAGAATCATATTAATAAATAGCTGATGTCTGTTTTAACATAGGAATAAGATCATTTACCCAGCACCTGCTGTGTACTAGGCATTGTGCCAAGCACATTCTAGTATCCTACTTAATCCTCGTAAGGATCCCATTTTAAAGACAGGGAACTGAAGCTCCAAGAGTTTAAGACCTCACCAGGAGTCTGGTAACTATGATTTGAACTCATGTCTGAATTCAGAGCCCACATTGTTCACATTTATATCGAGCCTAAAAAATTAAAAATTACACAGAGTAGAAGCTATAAAGCAACTCACATTTCAGTGCTTAATTTTTTTTTTTTTTTTTTTTTGAGTTGGAGTCTCACTCTGTCGCCCAGACTGGAGTACAGTGGCCGCTCCTGGCCACCGCAGCCTCGACCTGCTGGGCTCCGGTGATCCTTCCGCCTCAGCCTTCCGAGTAGCCGCAATTACAGGCATGCGCTACCACGCCCGGCTGATTTTTTTTTTTTTGATTTATTGTAGAGATGAGGTCTCGCCAGCCCAGGCGGGTCGCGAACCCGCCGGCTCAGGCAATCCACTCACCTCAGCCTCCCAAAGGCGTGGGATTACAGGCTGAGCCACCAAGCCCAGCTTCAGTGCTTAATTTATAAACACAAGGAGGATATCAGAAAGATACATTCTGTTATAGACAAGTAATTCTCTGGTTTAATTAACTCAACCTAAAAATGTCCTGCTTTTACCACTCTATTTGCATAAAAACAATACTAGTGCTAAAAATCTTTCATGGCATTCTCCCAACACACACAGGGTAGGGAGGTAGAAAATCCCAGAGTATAACTCATATCAAATGTAGAGAGAATTTTACATTACTGATATTAACATTTAAAAGATCAGATTCTGAACTCGAATGCCAACCGTCACAATCACAGATATAGCACTATGACACAGATGAAGGAACTGGGCTAGACAAATGGAATGACAAATGATACTCCATTAGATAACTATAACAGGATGAAAGTTAATTATCCAAATCGAAAAGTATTTGCACTGAATATCTCAATCCTGTCCTTGAAAAACTTTAAAATTAATGTCTGCTCCTTTTACCTACCATATTTTAAGACTTTATTCTCCCTTTATCTGTTAAAATCCATATACCAGTTAAACTGCATCATGTCTTGTATATCTTGACCAATTTATTTAATCTAGGAAGCTTGGTTTATATAGTATTTCTCATTCTTTACATTTCTTATAATATTTGGTGAGAACAAGATAAGTAGATTGATGGATGAGTAGATAGGTAGGTAGGTAGGTGGATGGATGGATGGATGGATGGATGGATGGATGGATGGGTGGATGTAGATAGGGTATGTAATAATCCATTTTATTTCCTGAAGTAGAAATACAAGAAATGCTTTTGTATTTCTAACAAAATAAATTTTAAAACATTTAGAAAATGAATGAATTTCTAAATGTTGACTCCATAGCTACTATACAAAAAGTGAATTCAAAACTCCCTTTCTCTTAAGAAGCCACATAAGGTAAGAGAGTGCACATGTGGGAATGGCAGTAGGGAGGTGGCAATGCATATAAGTGAGGGGGGGAACCACATGTGCTCCCATCAATGTCAATAGTCCCCTTCTCATCGCACAGGAAATAGTTACAATCCTCCAGCCAAGTATAAGCCCTCTGGAAGGATGCTTCACCCTACAGCTAGCACCAGGCCTGTCCATTGAGAAGTCTCTATACCTGCAGCAATAAGTTTGCCTTCTTCTTCAATCCTAAAATAAACAAACTGGAACAGGCACTCCAACCCTGTCCATGCCCAGAACAACTTTCTCTGAGGGAGCTTTGCTTTCAGAGGATTTGTTAACTGAGGTATCATTTTACTCCCATTATCTGTAGCTTACCAACTTTGAAATGTGACTATTGTGCTATTGTACATTTAAATCAAAAAGCAATGATGAAAGAATTGAGTTTCACCTGCCTAAAAAATTCAGTTTATTAAATACTTAAATATTCAAGTTACCCAATTTTAGAGTTTATGGTAAAAGCAGATTTCACAAACTCAAAACCTATTAGGAATCATTGAGACAAACCCTATTTGGGAACAGAAGAATCATTAATAAGGGTGGTAAAAATACTATCCTTTTCTGAATTTCCCAATTATAATCAACTTCACAAAGTCAATAATTTGAAACCAGGTCTTAAGGAAATGTTTCTTTTGAAAGGAAACATGAAAAAAACAAAGAGTGAAACCCACAATGCAGTATTTTTCCCCCTCAAATAATATTTTATTCAATGTCATTTCATTATAATTTTTTAAAATTTTTTTAGAGTTGTGGGATACAAGTGAGGATATGCTGCATAAGTAGGCTGCATGCAGGTGAAGTTTGGGCTTATGGCAGGCCCTCACTCCTTCTGATAGTAGACCAGATACCCATTGTATTGTCCCGTGCCCTCCTCCCTTCTCCCTCCTTCCCTCCCCTAGCAATTCCCAGCGACTGCCAATCCCTCCCTTGTGCTAATGTGACTAGCGTTCATGGTTTTGAGAAATAATTGGCAACCCTAAGAGTCCCACTAACTATGCATTCAAGGCCTGTAAGAAATACAGTCAATCTCACACTTGATCTTGCAATGAACTAGAGGAATCTCTAATTATTTCAATGAATATAGAAAAACTTTCAGTTATCAAATCAATCATAGGTTTTTAATATGGTAGCCAGAATTTTTAAGACAGGGAAGGATAATAAAAAACAAAAGCAGAAGACAGGCTCTCAAGTTAACAGGTCTGAGACTCATTCTTTGGACAGTTCTCTCAAGCTCGTCTCAGATATGCAGTTCACTGAAAGCAAAGACTCTAATTTAAATATCATTTTTCATACTAAGATTATTTTCCCAGCTGGGCATGGTGGTTCATGCCTGTAATCCCAGCACTTTGGAAGGCCAAGGCAAGAGAATTGCCTGAGCTCAGGAGTTTGAGATCAGTCTGGGCAACTTGGTGAGACCTTGTCTCTATGACAAATCAAAAAATTACCCAGGCATGGTGGTATGCACCTGTAGTCCCAGCTACTTGGGAGGCTGAGACAGAAGGATCACCTAAGACCAGCAGGTCGAGGCTGCAGTACCATGATCATGCCACTGCACTCCAGCCTGGCCTTAAGCTCTCAGGTTGTTAGGAGATGCCTAAAGGTTTTACCGTCACTTATAACCCACTTACCTATCTGTAAATTCAATTCTCATACTCCAAGAGTATTAATGCAGTCTTGAATCCTAGATTTTTTCCTCTCCTAAAACACCATCAGGATCCACCATTTTACTACACCTCAAGAAAAATGTTTTAACTAGGTTTGCTACAATACTCAGTTTCACATCACAAAACAATTTCATGATCTAGCCACAGACAACTCTGCCAATGCGAATAACAAAAATTGCTCTACCAAACACTTGTATAAGTGTCCACGGTGCAGTAGCTCCAAGGAAGGAGCCATTTGGGCAAAGTGTGTACCATGAATGTATTTGATTACCTACATTATCTTAAAATTCTTAATAAAATTTGAAATGTTTTCCTGGAAGGCAGACTGGTGATAAGGGGGTGAAAATTATAAATCATTGGGGAATTTGCCTCTTTGGGAGTAAGGTGTTTCTTTTTAGGAACTCCGTGGTAGAACTGACATGGAGAGACCATATCATTATGATAAAATGACACAGGCATCAAGCATTAAAATTTCCCAGTCATTTAACTGGAAATTATTAAATAGAAGATAACTGGAGCATTTGTAGATTGTGTGTAAATGTGTTTTGCAGAAGCAATTCATGAATTATAAAGTAGTAATAAAGTATTACCTTAATCTGTTTGAAATAAATAGAGAGAAGCATTTCTTTCCTTCCTTCCATACAGTCCTTGAAGCCAGTATTTGACACCCCAAATTAAAAATTTTGACTTGCAGAGTGCAGGTGAGAATGAAACACAAGGAGGAAGAATCGCCAACTAGGTGAGAAGAGCAGAGAGTTCATCCAGCTAGTTGGAAAATGCTATTCTAAATGCTACTACCTTCCCTCACTCTAGTCCCGTGAACTACTTGTTAAAGCAATAGTCATTTTTAAATCTTCAAAATCCAGTCATTTCATAGGTCAAAGATACTCTGAATGGAAATGAATTTGACTACACATTTCTTAACAAGCATTTCTGGAAGCTTGGTCAGTCAAAAGAAATTCCAGGAATCTCCAATATATCCTGATGTCATACATTCAAAAGAGTCAAAGAATTAAAAAAAGGAGAGTCATAGACAAAATATTTTGAATTCTAAAAGACAATTGCTACCACCAAAATATTTTGATCATCTTTGAGCTCTGTTTCTACCCCATCTCTCATATTCAGTGAACTGTTAAGTACTACTGAATCTCTCTCTAGAGTGCGTTTATCCTCCAGCCCCTCTCCAGTCTCACTGCCTCTACCATAGTTCTTGTCTCTATTACCTCCTACCTGGACTTGGTTATAATTATAAATTTATTTTATTTATTGATTTTTTTAGCTAGTATCTCACTCTGTCACCCAGGCTAAAGTGTAGTGATACCATCATCCATCATAGCTCACTGTAACTTCATAATCCTGAGCTCAAGTATTCCTCCCTCCTCAGCCTTCTGAGTTGCAGGAACTGCAGGTGTATGCCACCATGCCTATCAAAATGTTTCTGTAGAGGCAGTGTCTTACTATGTTGTCCAGGCTGCTGTTAAATTCCTGGTCTCAAGCGATCCTCCCACCTCAGCCTCCCGAAGTGCTGGGTTATAGGTGTGAACCACTGCACCCAGTCTATATATTTTATGTACATTATGGTATAGCTTTTATACATATTGTGGTTGTATTTATAGCTCTGAAAATCACTCCCTTGCTCAAAGGTATTCAATGACCCACTGCTTGCTGAATAAAACCCAAATCTTACACTCTTGAAGTCAAGCGTTCTTGGCCTAGCTCTCCTTTACTAATTGCACACTCCAGTAAATTATTCATAATAAATACATATTTAATGATCATAGAATGAAGAAAAATCCCAATTCATTTACAAACTATCAATTGTTTTGCTTTATAATATATTGCTTTACATATTCACAGCTATGCTTTTTTGTCTACTGTTAACCAAGTAATGTGTAAAAGTCATTTTAAACATTTTTAATAGAAGGAAATTTCATTTAAATCTGTTATCTGAGCCGGGTTCAGTGGCTCAGCCTGTAATCCCGCGCCTTTGGGAGGCTGAGGTGAGTGGATTGCCTGAGCCCGCGGGTTCGAGACCCGTCTGGGCAGCAAGACCTCATCTCTACAATAAATCAAAACAATCAGCCGGGCGTGGTAGTGCATGCCTGTAATTCCGGCTACTTGGAAGGCTGAGGTGGAAGGATCGCCGGAGCCCAGCAGGTCGAGGTTGCGGTGGCCGGGAGCGGCCACTGCACTCCAGTCTGGGCGACAGAGTGAGACTCCAACTCAAAAAAAAAAAAAATCTGATATCTGCTAAATCCTTGTAATTAAGTAGAAGTTTTTCTAAGTATAAAAACTTCACGCCAGGTTCTGTGGTCCATGCCTATAATTTCAGCACTTTGGGAGGCAGAAGCAAGAGGATTGCCTTAGTCCAGAGGTTTGAGACCAGCCTGGGCAGTTGGTGAGATCGTGTCTCCACTACAAATCAAAAAAATTAGCCAGGCATGGTGGTGCACACCTGTGGTTCCAGCTACTTAGAAGGTTGAAGCAGAAGGATTGCCTGAGACCAGCAGGTCAAGGCTGCAGTGGCCGTAGGCGTGCCACTGCACTCTAGCCTGGGTGATAGAGTGAGACTCTGATTTCAAAAACAGAAAAAAAAAAAACTTCAGAACATAAGTAAATGATTTTGTGAGTACAAATTTTAAATGTATTTCTCCTAAACCCTAGTCAACCTTCCTTTTCTCCTAGTCAGCCATTCTTTTTATCAAACTATGCAAACAAAACACACAAAACATTTAAGTGCAAGCATATTAGCTTCAAAACATAAATTTGTCTCAAGTAGTTTTTCCCATTATGATAAAGGGCATGGAAAAATAAGTCAAATAACTCAACTTTAAGAGCAGTTGTCATCTTAGAACAGACAATAATCTTATATTCTTTATCAAATTACAATTTGATGAACCATTATAAAATATTTTGGTCACTGGTAAACTGATTCTAGTAAAAGTACTTTCATCCTGTGCCAGCATCATGGTATTTATCAGCAACAATGAACAGACTCTGAATCTTGGATTCGTTGTTTTCGTAGGAAAAATCATCTTAAGTTAATCTCTCACAAGACTGTGATATATGGTAGTCCTCCCTTATATGTTCCAAGAACCCCCATGGATGCTTAAAACTGTGGATAGATATCTGACAAAGGCCTAACATCAAGGATCTACAAGGAACTCAAATGTGCCAAAAAGAAAAAAGCAAACAGACCCATTACAAAGTGGGCAAAAGATATGAATAGACACTTCTCAAAAGAAGACATACAAGCAGCCAACAGATACATGAAAAAAATGCTCAGCCTCACTAGTCATCAAAGAAATGCAAATTAAAACCACACTGAGATACCATCTAACTCCAGTCAGGATGCCCATCATCAAAAACTCAAAAAACAACAGATGCTGGAGAGGATGTGGGGAAAGGGAACACTTCTACACTGTTGGTGGGATTGTAAACTAGTACAATCTCTGTGGAAAACAGTATGGCGATTCCTAAAAGATCTAAAAATCAACCTTCTACACAACCCAGCAATTCCCCTACTGGGAATATAACCGGAGGAACTCAAATCACTCTATGAAAAAGATACCTGCACACTCATGTTTATTGCAGTATTATTCACAATAGCAAAAACATGGAACCAACCGTGCTGTCCATCAAACGAGGACTAGGTAAAAAAAAAAAAAAAAAGTGGTGCACATACATGGTGGAATATTATGCAACCATAAAGGACAAAATTTTGAAGTTCTCAGCAACTTGGATAGACTTAGAGTCTATAATACTGAGTGATTGATCACAGAAACAAAAAACTGAGTACCACGAGTTCTCACTCATAAACGGACCTTGAACAATTATCATAATACTATAAGAAAGGAATTGGCAGTGGTGAGAAACTGCCAGTGGGCGGGGGGGTTGGATTTGGCAGTAGTGGAAAACTGCTAGGGGAAGAGGGGGACACACCTCATCAACCAGGGTACCTGCATAATGAAACATTTGTATACCTAAGGCTGAATTGTACCCCACATCTTCAAAATAAATTTTTTTTTTTTTTTTTTTTTTTTGAGTTGGAGTCTCACTCTGTCGCCCAGACTGGAGTGCAGTGGCCGCTCACGGCCACCGCAACCTCGTCCTGCTGGGCTCCGGCGATCCTTCCGCCTCAGCCTTCCGAGTAGCCAGAATTACAGGCATGCGCTACCATGCCCGGCTGATTTTTTGATTTATTGCAGAGATGAGGTCTCGCTGCCCAGGCGGGTCTCGAACCCGCGGGCTCAGGCAATCCACTCACCTCAGCCTCCCAAAGGCGCAGGATTACAGGCTGAGCCACCAAGCCCGGCTAAAATAAAATTTTTTTAAATAAAAAATTTAAAAATTAAAAAAAAACTATGACTAGTACTGAACCCTATATATACTATGTTTTTTTCTATACATTCATTCCTATGGTAAAGTTTAATTTATGAATTAGGTACAGTAAGAGACTCACAACAATAACTAATAATAATGAGAACAATTATAACAATATATACTGTAACAAAAGTTATGTGAATGCAATCTTTCTCTGTGTCTCTTGATACTGTACTGTACTGTACTCACCTATTTTCAGATTGCAGTTGACCATGGATACCTGAAACCTAAGAAAGTGAAACCATGGATAAGAGGGTACTACCATATTAGAGTACTGCATATATCAAATGGAGAAATTCAATACTCTCAGATGAAATGATTTACACAAAGCTACAGACCTAAAAACTACTTTTTCTAAATTTATTCAGACATTCAACATTTACCAAACATTTGCTATGTACCAGACACTGCACTAGGTGATGGGAAAACAAAGAGCAGTCATAGTCAAAGAAACAATTACTTTCCAAATGATTAAATTATATAAAAATAATATTAAATGTTCTTCATTATCTACTAAAATGTCATGTTGAATAATCTATATAAACCACAGTAACAAAACAATTGGAAACTTTGTTCACTAGTCCATAAGCGTATCAGTTCATATTTAGCATATAAATACCAAATAAAAAAATAAATAATATCAACTTTCCTTTCTGTTATGTTAAAGAGTACTGTTCCAGATCAGGCTACCTGCAAGTCTGGATCAGAAATAAATATTTAACAATATCTACTATCTGACATTAAACAATATCTACTATTCAAAAGCATAACCCAACATACAGAAATGATAAATGCTTGAGGTGATAAATACCCCAATTTCCCTAATTTAATCACTGCACATTGTATGCCTGTAACAACATATCACATGTACTCACTAACATATGCAACGAATTTTTGCTCATAATTAAAAATTACATATATATGAAGACAGAGAAAGCGATGGTAATTTTAATTATATGAAATCCAAAACATATGGTGATACAATGGTGCATCATATCATTTGTAAAAAGACACTCTAGGCTAAGTGTGGCAGTTCATGTCTGTAATCCCAGTGCTTTGGTAGGCTGAGGTGGGAGGATTACTTGAAGCCAGAAGTTCAAGACCAGCCTGGGCAATAGAGTGAGACCTCCATCTCTATCAAAAATAATAATAATAATTAGTCAGGTATGATGTTGGCACCTACCTATAGTACCAGCTACTCAGGAGGCTGAGGTAGGATGATCACTTGAGCCCAGGAATTTGAGGCTGCAGTGAGATGTGATTGCACCACTCCACTCCAGCTTGGGTGACAGAGCACAACACTATCTTAAAAGAAGACATTCTAATTGCATCTATCTATATATTTCAGTAACATTTTAATGAAAAATATGCTAATGGACCAGGTCTCCCATCTACTAAAGATCAAAATTTTGGTTCTAGTCCCACAAACTTCTGTTTAACTGTGAATTATTCAGAAATTATTGCACACACACACACACACCTTCTGTAAGAAAGTTCTCATAACGAATGAAAAAAATCACTTCGATTTAGTGATGCTAAGAGATTACTGATTAATATATTCACAATGTAGACCATTCATATACTTTTCAAAATTCTATGTCAAATATTTTGTAGGCCCATCCAAACTAAAGCCAGATCAAACTAACAATTAATTAAGAACATGTTTCACGATCAGACAAGAGAAAAGCTCTGATGTAATCACATCTAATGAAGTCTAGTTCTGGTTTTGTAGTAAGCTGGTCTTTAACATCAATTTGTAATGCGGTTGATAAAATGGGATTTAAAAAGGAAAAAGACTGGGTTAAATCATCAAATACAAATGTACACAGATGGAGGAAAAGTGATCAGTCATTAATAACACATTCTTTTTCAAGGTAAGTGTCATGACCAAAAGAGTGATTTCTAAGGTTCCTTCCGGTTTATGGAATCAAAGAACCCTGAAGAAGCTAAACCATGCTCTTTTTAAGATGTCAAGGTCTTATCTCATTGATCAGTGAAAAATCTCTATCTTTTTGAAACCAGAAAAACAGAATGTAAAAATAGAAGATATCACAGGGAAACTTGTAAATAGTAAGCAAATATTATTTAGAACTTTTAGAAACACCTGCAGTGAGAGACTTGAATGTGGGAAACAAGAAGAGAAAGTGATTCCAGGCAGAGGGATGGCATAAGCACCAGTTTCACCCAGTCACCCACATACACTCTACTGAGATTGTCACTCCAATTCATCATTCTCATAATGTTTGATTCTCAAAATTTTAGTGCTCTAAAATACAATATTTTCAATATAAACTTTTTAACTTTAAAATACTATCAAGTCCCTGTACCTGCCATAATGAGAAGCAAACCGTATCTAAAGAGTTAGTAACTGAATGAGATCAGAACTTTCAAGCACTCTCCTCTAAGTTTAGAAATGCCACTTTTCAGGCCATCATAACTTGCTGGAGAATCAAATTTAGTGCTCAATAACTGAGTAACATTGACAGTCCTCACCTGCTATTATATAACTGCTCCTATTTCACTCAATAAATGTTAATTAACAGCACAAATTTCACAAATTAAGATCAAGGGCATAAGTAAGGCAAAAACCACATAATCAGATGCCACTGCTACATAATTCCATAACAAGTTTTGAAGTTTTTTTTAAACATTCCCAATAACCTGAGTTTTGTTTTTTTTTTTTTTTGAGCTGGAGTCTCACTCGGTCGCCCAAACTGGAGTGCAGTAGCTGCTCCCGGCCACCGCAGCCTCGACCTGCTGGGCTCCGGTGATCCTTCCGCCTCAGCCTTCCAAGTAGCCGGAATTACAGGCATGCGCTACCACACCCGGCTGATTTTTTTATTTTATTGTAGAGATGAGGTCTCGCTGCCCTGGCGGGTCTCGAACCCGCGGGCTCAGGCAATCCACTCACCTCAGCCTCCCAAAGGCGCGGGATTACAGGCTGAGCCACCGAGCCCGGCAACAACCTGAGTTTTTTAACTTTCCAGAGACATGAGGGCATTCTGGTTGTTAACTATTATTTTCTGGTAGCCTTTATGTTTTAATTGATTTTGAATAGTCCTTTGAATCAACTGAAAATATTTTGAGAAGGTGGAAAGAAAGGCAGAATCTTTTGAAATTTTTTCTTCAACTCTTCAATGCAATGAAATGCAATCAACATCAACAAACTAGTGTTATGCTCACGCTTTAGTACTTTTTAAACAGCTCTGATAATGGAGTCATTTTGAACACTTCTGCTTGTTATATCAAACTTTATTGAGAAAACAAATTCCATGATTTTATTTAAAAGGTAACACTACTGCTTATTAGCTTTTAATAAGAGGCTTAGACTATATAAATCATCTCAAAACAGCCTGCATTTTAAAAACGCAAACAAATATTTTAAATGACTAGCATCTTAGAGCTTATTTATATTTGCATTTTATGTGATTGTATATACTTGCAAAGTTGATGTATTCAATACAGTTGTGCCTAATAGATAAAATGTGAAGCACAATAAAAGTTCTAATGATGAAAACTTGTTTTCATGATACTTTCAACACAACCCTTGATTATAACGCTGTTACTAGATAATTCTACTTTTTAATACGATTTCTAGGAAAGTATTGTTGCAATGGTTGAGAACTGCCTAAGTGATGTTTAAACTATTAAAATGTTCAAGAACAGGCCGAGCTCAGTGGTTCAGCCTGTAATCCCAGCACTTTGGGAGGCCAAGGTGAGTGGACTGCCTGAGCCCATGGGTTCGAGATCCGCCCGGGCAACTTGGTGAGACCACATCTCTACAATAAATCAAAAAATTAGCCGGGCATGGTAGCACGCGCCTATAGTTCCAGCTACTTGGAAGGGTGAGGTGGAAGGATCGCCGGAGCCCAGCAGGTCGAGGCTGCGGTGGCCGGGAGCCTGCCACTGCACTCCAGTCTGGGCGACAGAGTGAGACTACAACTCAAAAAACAAAATTTTTCAAGAACAAATTTATTAGCCCAGAGATCAATAGCTATAGCTTAGCTATAAGAATGTAAAATTTGTAGAATCACCTGAGTCAATTGGTTTCAAGCCTAACATAACTGTGTTCAACTAGAGTGTCATAGACAGAATAAAAGCCTCCTAAAGTTGTCCACATCCTAATCCCAGGAAGTTATGGATATGTTGTTCCACGGCAAATGGGGACTTTGCAAATGTGATTAAGGTTAAGAACCTTGATATGGGGAGATTGTTTTGTTTTACTCAGGTGGTTCAATCTAATAACAGGAGTCCTTGAAAGTGGAAGAGGAAGGTAGAAGAGTGGGTCAGAGGGCAATGGGAAAAGGATTCAACCTGCTGTTGGTGGCTTTGAAGACAAAGGAAAGGAGCTAAAAGCCCAGGAATCCAGGCAGCTTCTAGAAGCCGAGATTGTACCTTAGCTTACAGCCAACAGTATGATGAGGACCTCAGTCATACAGTAACAGAAAACTGATTTTTGTCAATGATGGGAATGCACAGAAAACAGATTCTTCCCTAGATCCTCAAACCCGCTGAAACCTTGATTTTAGCTTAGTGAGACCAGTACTAAACTTCTGACCTAAAAAATTGTAAGATGATAAGTTTGTGACATTTTAGGCCATTAGTTTGCTGTAATTTCCTATAGTAGTAACAGAAAGTTAATACATGGAGGTTTTCAGGTTTTTTATTTGTATTGAGTGCTCACACACAACTAAGCTATGGGACAATAATGTCCACAAAGTACAAAAAACCCCAACTGGGGTACAACCCTTGGAAAGTGCTAAAAAGAACACACTGACTGCCGCACTGTCCATGGGAGCTAATTACTGTGGGAAGAAATGTGGGTGATCAATGAAGGTAGACTAGTGCTAAAAGAAACTATGAAAACTTCAGGAGGCAATAAAGTTATTCCCAATATCATATCAGCAAGTATAATAATTTCCTCAATATTTTCCTACAACTTCACTACCTGACAGTAAGCAAGTAAAGTTCTCTAACCTCTTCCTGTACCACCGCCCAGTCCAAAAAGCTTTTCCCATCTATCGTACTTCGTTTTTATCCTAAGCCTAGTGTGATATTACCTAATTAATAGATGGCATAAAAGTAGCAAAAGTCTATAAAAATGAAAAGACACTGGAGAAGTTATGAGCTTTGAAATCAGGTGGATCTGAGTTTGAATTCTGGTTCAATCTCTTACTTGATGTGTAACATTGAGCAAGTTAATTAACCTCTTTAAAACTCTGTGTCCTTATTTGTAAGATAGGGAGAATACATACACTTACAGAGTTTTTGAAAGGCACCACGCAAAGTAGCACATCTATAGTAGCAGAAAATAAATTGTATTATATTCAACTATGCTAAACCAGGACATTTTAAAACTTGGGAATAAACTTGTCTCATATCAAGTTTACAGTATCTGACATACATGTTAGATTAAAATTTTAAGCTCCTGCAGTTCTAAAAGTTGTTTTTAATTCCATTTTTCTCTTATTGAAGATAAGTTATTTCATTTCTCTAATGAACCATACTTTAAGAAGTACTCTTCAACAATATGGGTATGTTATTTTCTTAGCATACCATAAATGTGAAAAAAATTGGGTAAAAACAACAAATACCCTTATCATAGTAAGTAATGCCAGTATAAATATTTCAGTATAATTGAAAATACAATATAATTCTATTTTCAATTAAGATTTTATCTAATAGTCTGGGATCAAATTATTGCTAATCGGAAGCTAATATGCATACCCTTGTGGGCTATAGAGCACCTAAACAATGAGTTATTTCCTGTTTAACTTAAAGGGTGGTATTCCATTCTTCTTGTTTAAAAGGACACTATCGAATTTAAACACAAATCACTTCAATTTCCATCCTATACAATATGCACTTTAAAATCTGGTACCTATCTCTGATTCATATCTCCTCATTTAATCCAGACACATTTTTCTTCCATTTTCATTGCTTTTAAATCATACTGAAAGTATGGTAAACAAGAATATTATTTAACCTGTTTGTCTAGGTTCAGAATTTTCACAGCAGTAAGATAAATTAATCAATTTAATTGTTATGAATAAAAATAGCATGGGAGATAAAGAACAATCATTTTGAACAACTGCAAGGACTATACTTCTAATACTCAGCAGTTATGCCTGGCACATAATAGACAGCTGAGTAACTGCCGAATGTTATACAGTTAATATGCAAAATGGTTGAAAAAGAACTGAGCACAAAATGGATTACTCAGTAACTTCTTTATGTATTTTCCAAGAATTTCATGTTTATACAACCTCTATCTCACAATCTTAAGGAAATAAAGCAACACACCATGGCTGCCATTTCAACTTAAAATATTATCTACACTGCTTATAATTCTTAAGTTTAGCCAAGTAATAAAGTTATTAACACAAATACTTGCCTGTCTCTTAGTTCTTTCTCATTCCTACCTCTTCCTCAAGTTTGGCCCTACTTAGGTCTCAACTAAGTGTTCTAAATTTCAAGTAGAATGTGTGAAATTATTAGTAACTCCTGACTCCCCATGATGGTATGGAGATTGAAATTCTGCCTCCCTTCCCGCTGAAGAAAGTAGTGAATCTTTTTCTGGGGGGGAGGGTTATTTAGAAGCAACATTCAGTCAAGTACAAAAAAATGAATCTAGATAAATTATTGACAAACAGCTTTGAAATATCTGAAAGTGACAGAAACACTAGCCCTCTGTCTTGTGTCTTGTGTGCAATATTTTTCAGTTACATTAAATGGTTTCAAGAGGTCTTTTTAAAAACATACATAATAGGGTTTAAGATAAAATTTTAACCTCACTTGTACATGCTAGACTTTTTCAGACTAAGAAATCTGTAGTAACTAACAGAATAAATGCTGACATGAGGAGGAAGCAGTTCAGTGACAAACTTCTGAAAAGGAAGTTTGCAAACTTTAAATTCATTAGGGGCCAGTGTGATTCCTACAATTAAAAGGTAATATAATCCCATGTTCTTTAAGACAAACATCTGTTTAAAAGAAGAAAAGTATCTTCTAGTTGGTCCCCATACAGAGCAACACATTCGGATGTTGTGTCTCATATAAAGATTAACATGGAAAAACCATCCAGGTGAGGACAACCAGGAATGTGAAGGATCTAGAAACCATGTCACATGAAAGATTTCCAAGCTTGCATGTAATAGAGAAAATACATGTTTTTCTATATAGCTCCATAAGGTCACACTGGGATCAAAGGGATAAAAGATACAATTGATTTAGCAGTGAAAGGCTGTTCATCAATGAAGGGTGCTGCCTTGGTGAGGTAGTAAGCTCTTTGTCATTGACAGTGTTCTAGGAGGACATGGAGTGCCACCTTCCAGAATTGTCACAGAAGCGATTCCTGCATTTAAGGGGATTAAGACTCTCTAAATGACCTCTAAGTTCACTTCTATCTCTATGATTTTCCATTAACAAATGATAGGCTAGTCCTTCCACAAGCTCAAACACAGATTCCCAGAGAAAATGCCACAAAAGTTGCAGACCAACACAAAATTGCTGCTAGGAGTTATTTGTGTTATTTCTCCACATAGTTTGTTAGAATGTGCATATGTAGTAAAAACAATTAAGCAGACACAAACAACCAAAAGTTTACGCATATGATAAATGTGAAAGCAACTAACTAAACATTCTTTTCTATTTGAGATTATCAATTTAAGAAGCATTTTGCTAGTTAAGAAATATTTCTCAAACCATAAAGTTTTGTTTTCTTCACTAAGTTAGAAGAAAGACAATCTTAGGGGATAGAAAACATGTCAATTTAGAAAATGCATATTTTTTATTATGTCTATCCTTTGAATCACCCAAAAACAAGGACCATTTATGCAGTACGTGCATTCTTTTCTCAGGAATTCCAGTTACTGAACTTTATTGAATGAACGATAGAAAGCAACTGCTATAAAATGCTGTGCTATTGGCATTTACTATAAAATATATTTTACATATGAAACAAAACAGTGATAAACAGGAAACTAGCTGAATGTAAGTGCAGGAGCTAAAGGAGAGCAAGTCTACTTTGCCATCACTCATTGTCTTTTATCTTGAGAAAGGAAAAATTCGAAGGAAAACATCTTGCTGTCTGTCTTGCTAGAATTCACTGTTACCCTCCACTAATCAATTCTTACCTAATTGTCCTCCTCCTTCTTGTCATACTATTATTGTGAAAATTTCTGCTTGGGAAAAAAAAGATAAAAGGGTCACTAGAGCTAATTCTGTTCTATTTCAGTGTGTCCTTAGCATCTAACAAGGCATTAACCCTATAACATTAGCCTGAAGGAACCAGTTGCTGTTTTAAGACAATGAATATCTAAATACCAGAAAACCACTTAGGTGTGATTGCCCTTTCAGCTTTATTAATATAGGCAAAATGACAGGGTAATTTATATGGTTTGCACCTGTGAGGAGCAGAGTCGTTACTAATGCAGTTCACAATGACCAGAAGATCCTCCCTTAGGCTAAGTGTGAACTTCCACCTACCGTTGAATAGAGTGCAAAGCAAACACATGTCACTGAGCACTTGATTTCTATCAAGACAATCCCTTCAGAAATCCACATGGATGACAGACTACCCTGCAAGTGCTCAATGTGAAGTTGAAGGAAGACTGTATCTATCCGAAGTATTTGGTCATCAATCCATCCAGAGTCTAAAGTATTATTTTCCTAATTGTTCATATTTAAGATATTCCACTTTTTTTGTATCACATTATAGCACAATTTTTAAAATGCATTTTGCTGTATAAGACGCTATTTTCCTTTAATATTGCCATAAATACTATAGTATTTATCATCAAGAAGTCTTAAAAATGTTGGGAAGTTTCAACTGTCACTCAAGTTCTAAACAAGGAGAAAGAAAATAAACTTAGACTTTAAACCCACATGGAAAAAAAATAAAATAGCCTTTCTTTTCAATGTTTGCAGTAAGTAAAATGTTCTTTATTGTAGCTTTCACTAGCATAGCAGCACTGCCCTATCTGCAGCATCAGTGGAAAAGCTACAACGAAGCAGCACCTACCCTGGGTTTAGAAAGAGACCGAAAGAGACTTTAGCTTTTTTCCATACTTGCTAAATTACTACAACGCATTTTTTTCTATAACCAAGAATATTTACATTGAGACTTCAGTCTTTGGAAAAGTACCCAGGTCTTCAATGAAAACCATGTAATGTGTCTTTGACAAAGCACAGTAAATAAAGATAAAACATTACAAGCCAATATTGATGCTACACAAGCATACATACAAAAAGATCTTATATCAATTGTGAAGGATTCTATGTTCTAAATATTACTTTAAATGCTTATGTGATATATTACAGATAAATTTCTAATATATCACAATTAATTAAGAAGTCAGAATTTAACTATTCCATTTCAATGCAGAGTTCAGACCCAAAAGAAACACATAACAAATTAAATTATGTTTGCCAACCAAACAATTGTGAGAATAAATATAAAGTTATTTGACCCATAATCTAACCTAGTCTTTATAATTTTTGAGAGTAAAATCATGCTATACTTTGTATCATTTTGTGTATAGATGTGTTGTGGAATATAAAGAACTACTGATGAGAAAAACATGCTAAACTTGATGTTTCTATGTCTGGTCAATTGAGGCAATAAACTGTGATCTAAAACAGTCAAAAACTAAACTATTTAAAAATCTGATTTAAATTTCCCGAGCTAGTTTTCCTACTTTTAACATATCTTCTCTCTGTGTATATTTACTTAATATTTAAGTATTAAAATGTTTATAAAGAAAAGCAAGTTAAAGTCAATTTAATAACGTATAGTGTCACAATGTATAACCTACCACTAGTTCCTCAAATGTATTTTTTCATACTGCCTATGTGTACTGCCAACAACCAACAGTCAACATGCAAGGTCTGTGATATTTTGTAGGTTCTACCTTCTAAATCAATTCACTCATATTATCAGGTCAAAGAGGTAAGTATTTAAAAGGAAGAAAGTGATTCATTAAAAATATTGTATTCAGTTGTATCTGAGCTTGTGGCTAGTGTGTATTAATAAAATATGGGCATTATTTTAACCATCTCTAAAAATTGACAAATCAGCTGCAATAGGTGTTGCAATTTGGATCTTTAGGAGAGTAAAATGCAGTGAGAGTAATAGAAATACTAATAACCATTATTAATTGTAACCTACTGATCTTAGTGGGGGGTTTTTGTTTTGCTTTTACAATAAAATTGCTTTTGGGAAATCTTTGGTCATTTCTCACCAGCTAAGATTCATAAAGTCAGCAAGCACATTCTATTTTCTCAAATTATTTGAAAGAGCTCCATTAACTTGTCACCTCCATTAACTTGTCACCTCCATTAATTTGCACTTTTGACAAACAGCTTTTGAAAAACAAATATAGCTGACTTTTTTTACAAATATAATCTATTTTTTTTACTTCCTAAGAAAAATAGTTTGACACCCAAAAAGACAAAATAACCTAGAGTATAAGAAGAAAAGAACATAAAAATAATTTGAAAATAAAAGAATGACAGGATTTAACTCTGAAATATCCTCATTTTTCAGCACTTTCCAGGGAATCTCTTCTTTTGGACTGAACATAATCACACTTCCTCAGCAGCTGAAAGCCTTTCAAAGAACCTGATAGATATCACTGTGCATCTGAACCTCACATAAAACAAAAACTAAGTTGAAAAATGGCAACTCACCAGAGTTCTAAACACAAATAAACCTAAAGCAGAAGGGATTTTCCACATCTTTGCTACTGAAAAATATTTTAAAGAGAACACTGACAGTTAAGGTGTTCTTCTTACTCAAAAGCTATTCTTGTACTAATATCTTTTTTTTAAAGGTCCAGTTTTCTTCCATAGAAAAAATCATGAACACACAAAAGAACTTTTTATTATATCTCTTGGATTTTGTTTTTAAAGCAACACTGCGAATTTTTTAAAAAAGATTTTCAAAAATTCTGGAAAGACTTCCCAATGCATTTCTGTATATATTTACTTAAAATACATTTCTAAAAAAAGACATTTGTAGAATATTCTTTCAGCCTCCTATATATCAATAACAGCTTATAGAGGTATAATTTGCACAGATTCAAATTCACACTTCAGAACTTGAACAATAAAACTAAGAAACATGTAACAACAAACATTAATATTCATACACAACTAAGGTATAAAGGTCTTGATTAAAATGCTCATTTTAGGATCAATGTTAATGCTGAATGTTTCAAATTCATCAAAAATAGTATATTAGGCATATCCATATTTAACATACCACCATCAATCATAAGAATTTATGCCACTAAACAAAATAAGTCATCTTAAGTATTTTAGATACAGAATTTTTTTTAAAAAATTTAACCCATGTTTATGATTAAAGTTGATCCTTATGCAATTCCTTAACTATACCCTTGCACTTTTATGTTAGCAATTGGATTATCACAAAATACTTTAAATGAACAAAAACATAAACTCTAGAAAAACAAAACAATGATAAAAATTTGGGCATGCCAACATCTTTAAATAAGTTTGAGGTTTTTATTCTTGTAGGTTTTTGGATGTTCCTGTTTAGGGGATTCCCCCCCATTTTGCAACAAGGTAGATTCATGAATGAAATCCCACTTTAACATCCTATTTTCTCTCACTTACATGTATGCTGGAGAAAGTGGAGTTGACCTGGATGTTTTAAGCACAGGAACTGGGAATTTCCAGATAGCAGGAGAGCTCGTTTTCCATTTCAATGGCATGTTGTCACCACGGTACTACAATAACAGTAAACAGCGTTTCCATAACAGACTACCAACTAGGACTTCCATTCCACACTGTACTGACACAGCAGTGGCTGCCGCGGAGAACAAGCAAAAGATCTTGCCAGTGCCCCTAAACCGATGCTTCCAATCTGTAAAATAGGACTGCAAGGTACCTCCTTTAAATCCTCCTGTCCCCTAAAGCAATATGATGATTCTATCGTTCCAACTCCACAATAGTGCCACCTCGTTAGAAAAGCGTTGACTGCAGTATAGTTTTTTTTAAGACTGCACTGTGCATACCATACAATGCAGCTTTATTTAATAAAAGCGGCTAGGGTTCTTTTTTTTTTTAAGCTTGCAATACCGTTGTTCTACTTTAACAGGGATACTGCAGCACTGTACTATATTCTGCACCTATTAACCTGATTTCTGACCAATAGTAGCAAGAAAAAAAATAGATGGGTTTCATATGAAAATGAAACAACATACCTACTCAGAATACACTTGTCATCCTCTGAACATTCTTCTTTTGAGCTGCAACAATACAAATGGGATATAAACCTCAGCATAGCCTTAGGCCACAGCTAACAGAGATCAGTGACTAAAATCAGCAGCCTGCTTTCCTCCTGTGCAAGCTCTGGTCACACAATACAAGAATGCCATTATGGGGAAAGCCCATTTAAAAAATGCCAGTCCCTCTGTTTTCCAGTTACGAGAAGGCAAAATGTAAGAACAAATATAAACTGCTGCAGAACTCTACAATGCTCTTCTAGTAGCTTCTGATTCAAGTTGCTCTCTTTTCCCTATTCTTATTTCCAAGGCAGGATGAGCAAAATCTCATACATTCAAAACATGCTGTGGTAACACGAATATCACTCTGTCTTCTGCAGCAGAGAAGTACAGAGTAGCATGCTCTTAATAGCAGTCCTCAGAGGGACGCTATCAACAACCTAATTCAATGCTGCCCTCCCCTTCTTCTCTCTCCCTTTCCCCTCTCCTTCACCCCCTTTACTCCTCCCCCCTCCCTCCCTCCCTTCTGCAAAACAGCTCACAAATTGCCTAGAGGAAAAACCAATGCTGCTGGCCGAGCAGGTGTCCAGCAGGGACTACTCCAAAGCTCAGCAGTGGATCCGGTAACCTCTAGGGATTAGCGATTGTCAATGAGGTTCAAAAATTGAAGCTGCTGTCAAAGGCAGCTTGAGGTATTTCATGAAAGCAATGGCAAATAAAGGGTTCATCCATACTGTTTTAAAATATTGCCAGAAAATAATGTTGTAAATGCCTCAAAAATGACTGGGTGTTTTCAGCTTTTTGAAGGCACCAAAACAAACTCACACATTTTCTACACAATTCTAAAAAGTGAAAACAGGTTAAACTAGCATTATGATGAATTATTTATTTACAGGCTAAAGAATTTTACTTCTGATGTAAGCAAGTCTCCATCACTAAATACTACCTTCACAACACCCCTCTACATCTACCTAAAAACAGAATTATCCATTTCCATCAATGCAAGCTTAGTAAAGGCAGACCACCATTGACACGAAAGCTGCTACCTTTAAAAAAAAATTACTGTAGTGACAAAGAGCTCATATTTACTTTCAAGCCTGTATCCAAACAATAAACTCGTGCCTCCAACATAAATAGTTGGCTTTCATATACTCTTTCCAAATTATTTCTAGTTTTTATCGATTGAAATTTAGTCCCTTAAGAGGCTTTTAGATCTGTATTTAAAAAGCATAGATGAATGATTCTATAGTAAGAAACTATTTTTTAAATTCCAAAACACCTAATTTAATATATCAGAAATGCAGCATGAAGTCAGCCAAGATAATCACAAGTACTTTCCTATAAGATACTGATCAATATCAAGGTAAAAAGACAAACATATATTTTTCTGTGAAACACAAAACATATATATATGAAGTATGTACATACACACATACATACATGTATAAAGCTTATTTTGAAACATTGACCAGTAATGTGTGCACTTTGTAAATATTAAAATAATGTCAACCATCATTATCTCACATAAAATTTTTATTCAACCCAGCATACAAAAACAATCCCCAAAACCCTGTCAAGCAATTTAAAGGGTTAAATTATATTTCCAATTACTTTTAGCGCATGCACGCACACACACACACACACACACACGCACGCACACACACACACAACTCTCATAGAATCTTCAAAAGTATTGGATAAATGAGTATTTATCAATACTCTAGTGGCCAAAATATATTTTGAAGTTTAAAAAAACTGCCACTAATACAAATAAACCATAGTCAATATTTTACATTAGAATACCTTGCATAATAATCTGTAATAGTTATGAAGCAAAAAAGCCCTGTTAGAATCAGCAGCAGCAAATCGTTTGAAACCCAAAGAAGGAAAAGCGTATGCATACATACACAGACATGCACACAGTGTTTCAAAAGTTCAAAACCTGAAGCATTTGCAAACATTTAAAAATTCAAAACATAAATAGCTATATATTATATTATGAAATAAGGAGGCGATGTTTTGGAAGGGAGAGTCAACCGTTTTACAGCTTATGAAATTTTTTACAAAGGCAGTAATTGCAAATCTGACTTCACCTTCTGAGAACAAAGGTTCCAAAACCTGTGTAAAAACATGGAAGTGAAGTGTTCCCAGCAGTTTATCTGTAAAGACTTCTCAAAATTTGTAAGTGGAAAACAGCCAAGGTTAAGGTAAAGTTTTCCAAATTTCCAAGAAAGTAATCCCCACAAACAGGGGAAGACCTCTTTATTGTAAAAGTTTATTTTATTATTCTTCTGTGAAAAACATACACAAAGTTTTGTCTAATTTTATTAGATTCCAAAGAAACAAACCAATACCATGAATCTTCTGTGTCAATTTTTAGCCTAAATTTCTCATAAACTTAAAGTTTAATGCTAGCTTTTTGTGGTGCTCCAATGATTTTAATATTTGTTGAGAAAGAAAAGAAAAGAAGACTGCTTCCTTCCACCCATTTTCAGCACTCTTAAAAATCCAAAAACCCAAAAGCATTACATCTGATGGTGAGCACTTATTTATATTCAGTTCTTACTTTTTCCTGAATACATTACTAAATCATCTGTCATTATATCTCATGAGCAAACAACTATTATGCCCAAGTCTTTAAAACTAATTCATTTAAGTAGAAATACAGCCAATGAACAATACTTCACACTATTAATTTGCTTAACAACACGATTCCTCATACATCATTTAGAAATAAACTTTAGCCAGATAAAAGCACCCCAATTACAAATTAGTAGAATCCAAATTAATCAGATTTTACAACCCTAGTATAGACCCCAGTAGTAACTATGGAGTATAAATATAATTACTATTACATTCCAGAACTAAAAATGTTTTCACCTACAGAACGGAAGAAAAAAATGACTAAACATATATTTTAAATATAGTTTTATGCAGGCTCAGTGTCCCACTACTGTCATATTTAGACTGGTAAATGTTAAAAAAAAAAACTTGGTTACATTATAGGAAACACTGCATTAAATTACTTCTGTATTCAGTCAATTTCTATTATGGACAACTGTATAAAACAGGATAGAAAGATAATGTACGTAAAAGCTCTTCAAAATATTTTATGAACATTAATCACTTAAAATACCTGTGATATGTATGTTTCAGAGATGTAATAAACAAAGAACAATAATGGGTCTTGGTCAAGACCACAAAAAGAGTCAGGCTTGGCCAAAACTTACAGCATAGAATTCCCTGGCTGTCGACATAGAAGGAGAAGATGTTTTAGTAATAGAATTTTTAGAACTCAGAAATCATTTTGCTCAGTACCCTCACTGTAGCCTCACTATGGCCATATTGAAAAAACTGAAAGCCAGAGAATTTAACTTGTCCAATGTCACATTACTAGCCAGCAGCAAAATGGGAGCTAGAAACCACATTTCAATCTCCTAATCCAGGACCCTCTCTAGAGTCCCTACTGCTCTTCTCAATGAGACCATTCCACAAGATGCATGCTTCGATTTGAAGCAAACCACATTCTCTAAATGTCTCGATGTATTCTAAAGAAACAAGTACTACAAAGAGATATCTACTCCAATTACATGTTCAGTAAAAAACAGAAGTGGAGAGAAACACAAAATAAGCAAGACTGTGCATAAAGAATCCTTTCCAAGATATATCTCTCTTTCTTTTTCTTTCTCTTTCTTTCTTTTTCTTCCTTCCTTCCTCCCTTCCTCCTTCCTCCCTCCCTTCCTTCCTTCCTCCCTTCCTTCTTCCCTTCCCTTCCTTCCTTCCTTCCTCCCTTCCTTCTTCCCTTCCCTTCCCTTCCCTTCTTTTTTTAAGAGAGAGAAATAGGGTATGGTTCTGTCGCTCAAGATGGAGTTCAGTGGTGTGGTCACAGATCGTATCTCACTGTAGTCTTGACCTTCTGGGCTCAAGTGTTTCTCTGGCTCCAGCCTCCAGAATAGCTAGGACTACAGGCATGCACCACTGCACTCAGCTAATTTTTAAAAATCTTTTGTAGAGATGGGTTCTTGCTTTGTTGTCCAGGCAGATCTCAAACTCCTGGCCTCAAGTGATCCTCCCACCTAGGAACTTTCCAAAATCTAAATTCCAGAAGGAGTTTAAAGAATCTTCAGGGAGAAAAAGATAAATACAACTTAAGCCAGTCATGGTATAGGAGAAAAGTGAAATATACAGCCACTAGTTTGATTTCTTTCTCAATGCAAATGTCCCTAAATAACTTTATAGTAAAATTTAATTCACTGACCAACTGCTACAGTTGGTAGCACCTATACTACCTTGCTGTATGAACTAATATGTCATGTATCTAAACTTCTCCATTTTTTCCTGAAGCACAGTAGGCACTAACCTACCTTTTTCTTGTAAGCTTTGGCTAATACTGTGGTAGGTATAGCTAAAGACTAATAGCCTTAGTCACAGTTTGTGTGAGCAAGCACTGTATAATCTTTTCAGTCCTGAAATGTCTCTTCAGAGTAATCTAAAATATCAATGTTATTCTCATTGCTCAGACAAGACTACAGATCATGCCAAAATGTGTGCTTTGTTTATGTTCTACCAATCAGTAAAAGTACTTGGATGACAACCAAGTAGGACTGTTAAACACTTTAAAGCACACAAAAAATTCTGGACAGCAGAGAAAAATTCTCAATACATTAAAGGCTTTTTCTTACTGAAAATAAAACTGTTCACATGCATGGCTATATACACTGCATGCATGCATGTTTGTGTGTATCCTTTATATACATTATGACTATATATACTTGTGTCCGAGTGTGTCTCCTTTGTTTTAGGAAATTAAGTATCAAATTTATTAAAAATGTTTTACTAAATAATCAGATATGTATCCTTGCCATGATCAAAATGGAAAATCCCAAATGTTTCACAATAACAACCACACTGGAAAGTTTTGCACTGGAAATTTCCTTAACAGAACTGTGTGGATCCTAATCACTCCACAAAGGATCTACAAAGACATCCACTATTGTAGCTATGACTATGCTTTGAATTGATGTAGTGCTACGAGTCAAAAGGCATTAAATAACACAAACGAGTTAAACTCATCAAACAATATAAACAATTTTTGTGCAGGCACATACTCATGTACATGCATAGAGAATTCCTTGTGCCACGATGGTATAAGTAATGTGAAGGGCAGTGCTCTTCTCTCTGTAACGTTTCCATAGGATAAGCTGGGTACTAAGTTAGGCAGGGAGAGAACAGAAATATGACAAGCTGGTATGCTGAAAAGACACAAACACTAGGTAGGAGGACCAAAGGAGAAGACAGTAGGGACAAGAAAGATCATGAATGGCTAGATGGGGAAAGGAAAGTCAGAATGGTTGTAATTGCTGATATTTATATAACAACTTTTATAGGTGGGGGTCAGATGAAAGAAGATATAGGGCCAAGGCAGGAGTTGGAGTGGGTGGGCAAAAATACAGAGAGAATGAGTAGAGAACAAAGATCCAGTTGTTGGGGGATCCAGTGATCCGCAGGTTCTGACTACCCTTACTCTCACTAAAGCTGAAAGAAAGAGAAACACTAAATGAGAAATTCAAGCTTTTGCCCTTCCTTCTTCCTTTTGTATGCTGGCAGTAACTATATTCTTTATGGCTTTTCTTTTTTTCTACCTTTGAGTGCTTCAAAGTGTTCCCATCTGTTTAAAAAAAAATGCTTTACAGCCGGGCTCACTGGCTCAGCCTGTAATCCCATGCTTTGGGAGGCTGAGGTGAGTGGATTGCCTGAGCCCGCGGGTTTGAGACTCGCCTGGGCAACTTGGCGAGACCTCATCTCTACAATAAATCAAAAATTAACTGGGCGTGGTAGCCCGCACCTGTAGTTCCAGCTACTTGGAAGGCTGAGGCGGAAGGATCGCCAGAGCCCAGCAGGTCGAGGATGCGGTGGCCAGGAGCATGCCACTGCACTCTCAGTCTGGGCGACAGAGTGAGACTCCAACTCAAAAAAAAAAAAAAAATGCTTTACACTCCAAACCAAAGTGTTTGTGTATGTTGGGGGAGGGGGTGGTTAAAATATATACCTTTTACATACCTGATTTTGTATTACCATTTTTTAATTGTTTGCAAAAAGCAATAGAGGGAGATAGTTTATTGTTATCAAATAGGAGTAATGTATCTAATGTTCCAAAAAGAGGCCATGGTTTTCCCACACCCTGTGCTCCAGCCATATTACTTTCTCTGCTCAAGATGTCTTACCGAAATTCCTACTTATCCTTCCAGAAGGAATCCCGGAATCTTTGTATCTTCCTAATTGAGTGCCATTCCTGGCACATTGGAAAGCACTCTATAAGTATTTGTTGAATAAATTGAAAGGGAAGCAGAGGAGTGATTACATCAGAATTATATATTGAAGCCAGAGTATATCCTGGAAGATTTTTTAAAGATTGCTGTTAAATATGCTATTGCTAAAAGCTGAATTTAGGTATGGGAAATATTTGCCTGTTAATTTGATAATTTAGGCTATAAAGTCTTTAATATGAAAAAAATAAATATGGACACATTATCTTATGAAAAATAGGTACATGTTGAGGGAAAATATCCAAAATATATACAGGTACACTATTGGGGGAGAGAAGGCCTGTTAGAAGCCCAAAACTCACCTGCACGCAATTTACTTATGTAGCAAATCATCACATGTACCCCACAGCTCTAAAATAAAATTTTTTTTAAATTGCTCTAGTAAAAATATCTCTGCTCTCACCTCAAATAATAATTTAAATCTGCTTAGTCATCTCTCAGCAACTTAAGTATCTCTTCAAATTACTTTGGCTAAATAAAATAGCCAAGCCATTGTTAGCATTTCTGATGTGTTGTACATTAAACCTGTATAAACTTATCAAAATAAAAAGTCATTTAAAATGTACAGTGCAATTGAATAGTTAAGTGTTTGGCTCTAGTAAATAAAGAAATACATTAATGTAAAGTTTTTTAAATAGTTTCACTACTTTGTTTCAATATTGGTAGCATCAAATATAGAAACAAGACTGCCAAACATGAAGACAATGTAAGCAATACTGCAAGCTTTACAGCTGTAAATCCTGCACTGTTTTGGTAAGAGTAAGCACATTCTAATAATGTTTATGTATGATGGTTGAAAACTTCAATAATAAGCACATTACACGCCAAATCTCAAAAAGCATGCCAGTTTAATTCATGTAGTTGCTACATTCTACATCATTTCAGAAATATCTATACTTTTATAAAAGTCTGAGTTTTGGAAAGATCTTTAGAATAGTGTATTTTCTTTAAATTTAAATTAATGAAATAGTGTTACTACTTTGAAAAATGTATACTTATATCCAAGGAGTTATCATAACATTCACATGTGTACCATAAATGTTATTACCAAAAATAAGGTTAGAAGATTACTTGGTTGTCCAATCTCTTCCTCTCTCTGAGTATTTGCAAATCTTGGTTACAAATACTTACAGAGTAATCACAATAATGTTTTGCTAACCAGTGGCACTTTCATGGAAAGTTAATCTTAATGAATCATTAAGACTATTTAAATTTTCAATGAAAAAAGCCCCTTATATTCATTTGCTTTATTTTTTTTTTACCACTTGTCAGACCTAGCCATCAAAACTTTAAATGCCCTATACATGTCTGTAGAAACTATAACTGCCTAAAAGGAAAAGGCTTTAACCAATAATGAATGAGAAAATCTTATACTTCAAAAAAGACTCAATTTCAAACTTGAACCTTGTGACCCATTGCCATAACATGAAACCCATCAGTCTTATTAAAGGTATACTTTATAGTCATGTTGTTTACCTCCTATGGTAGTACCCAAGAGATTTTTTCCTTTGTTTCATGTTCTATTACTAATTAAAATCAGTGCAATTTTGAATAAAAACAGAATTCATCTTCTAGGTTGAGCCTAGGTTTAAACCGGAGGTAGTTTAAATTTGGTTTTCCTGGCTGCCTTTCTGTCTGTCTACTTCGACTAATAAGTTCGTATCTTCAAAATCAAATATACGTTTTAAATAATCAGCTATTTCACTGAATTCTGAAGTTACATAACACTTGAGCAAAACCATTTTCCCTTTAGCTAGTATATATTTATTCATTCATTCCTTATTTAACTTGATCTAAGTCAGGGACACTGTTGAGAATTTTTATGAGTCTTTCACTACAGAGTCTGGCCATTTTGTTTACATTTCTATGATACCGTTCAGACAACAAAAATATTTATGTTTAGCAGTTTTCAGAAATACCAGTCTTTCACATTCAGATTTGTAAAGCACAGAACATCATAACATGTATTCCAAAAAGATCAAAGAGGCAGCAAGACAGGGCTTAAACTGATACTCTAAACAGGAAAAAAGCATGAGCAAATTTATTAATTAGAACCGTGTTTTCACATTTGCCAACCAAAATGCATTTGTTTCAACTGAGACCTCCTTAGTATACTGGCCATTACTGACAGTGTAAGATAGACTCCTTAAACTTCCCAAACACCATAATCAACTCACTATGCCTAGCTCAAAACCCCTAGAGAGGAGATGCATGCTGAGTTAGTTCAATCATCAATAAGTACTGTGAACTTATGCCTTTGCTACATGTTATAAATATACAAAAGAATGGATATCCCCTGGCCCCAAGACCCTTACAATCTAATTGGGCAGGGTGGATATTCACAGAGGAAAGACAAGTGAGCATAAATACATTGCTACAGTAAAGCCTTAACTATCCAGAACCCTGGAAGGATGAATTTTCTAGACAGGTTTTTTTTTTTTTAAGTAAAAGCAACTGGAATTAAAATATCAAAATTTACTTTTCACCTCTTGGTAGAAATCTTTCTGACTCTCATGTCTAAAATGGATATAAGCCTTTTTACAATAACCCAGTCACCATAATGCACAGTAGTTATTGTGTTATATGCTTCAGATGTAGATACAGCAGTGTGTGCAAATAATACCTGTCATTCCTCAACCTTGCCTGCCCCTCACTCCTTACTGACCTGGTTAAAATGCTTTGACATGGAACGCAGATGTTGCTGAGAGAAAAGTGGCTCTTTTCTTTACACTGCAATACACATACCAAGAGAAAAGTTCTATACCTTTAAGCTAGATGCTCTCAAACATTAGTGTGCATAAGAATCACCTGAGTGTTTAAAATACAGAAGTTTGGAAGTGGGGCCCAATACTCTGTATTTTCAACAAGTACTCCAGCTGATTAACACACCAGGTCTACTAAACTACAAAAGAAACACTGCTTTACAGTCAAGTTGCCAACCCCTGCTCAAGATACCTCAGCTAAAGTAAGATTCTGTTTTCTCTCTCAGTCCCTGGCCTTCCCTAGCAAATCAGCAGTGGCTGCTCACCACCAGTTGTCATAACGAACAGTCCAGCCATTATCTTGCCGTCCCATACTCCATATCCTTCCAGGTCTGGGAGAGTCTGAAAGCAAGGTCACCAGTTGGCAGACAGATAGGCACAGAGGTAGGCACACAGACAGATGCAAAGTGAGAGACTGTGAGGTACAGCAATTAGAAAACAAGTTATACTGATTAACAAGTTAAAAACTTGTTTCAAACTTTTTCCATGAGGAAGAACACAGAAGACAGAGCGAGACACCTATAGTTCAGCTGCAGCTCTGTCCCTAATTAGCTTTTTATGACCTCCAGTGTTATCTTCCCTCATCTGTAAAAGAGGGAAAATGCTTCTTCCCTTGCCCGTCTCACAGCAGTGTCATGAAAACCAAATGAACTTATATTTGTGAAAGTACACTGGAAAATATAAGGCACAGCACAACAATGTGTGGTAGTTTAACCCCATAATTTATATATTTTTTCTTAATAAACACGATACCCTAAACATTATTGAAATTTTACTTGATAAATTTAATGTGTTTAGTACCTCAGGGTCTTTTATGAAAACAAATTCTTATTTTTGAAAAGGTAGAGGAAAATGCAGACCCTTGGACATACCCTGAAGTTGATTTTTTGAATATATCCTTGAAATCGGCTTGTTTTAAAGACAATTGCCTCCGTCTCCTGAAAGTGGAGTGCAAAAAAAAAAAAAAATTTGGTTAATTGCAGCTTTAGGATTTATTGTAGTTAGTTCAAATTTTTCAAAGCATACCCTGAAAATATTTCAGCTGTAAATTAATACACCATTTTTATAAATCCTGAACAGTTAAGACCACATAGAACAATTTAAAACTATGTCAATTAACTTTTTAAAAAATCTTAACTAGAAAACCCTAAGATTCTATTTGTTTTTAGGAGCTCTCTTAATGTTTCAGAAAGTCTGGAATAAAGATTGATATTAAGTACAACATATATTGGCAGCGTATCTAAAAGACTAAACTAGCCAAATTTGGACACAAGGAAACACTTTTCCAGTAAATATACACTTGGCCCTTGGAATGGTTTGTCATTTTCTAGCATTTTAAGCCTAAAGGTCAATTCTTTGCTGATATATTGCTTTGCCATAAAAACCTGAAAGCAAATGACACACATTACAAGCTTTCAGAGAACAGATGGCTAATGTTCTTCTAGGTTCATTTACTACCATTTTGTTATTGTCATACTGCTTGTAATTAATAAAAACATAGAAATAGATGTACTGTCTTCTAACCAGAAGATTTGGTTTTTGTGATGTTCTGTCATGTACTTAGCTCTGTGGGGCTAATACAAAAAGCAACGAAGGACATATTTCTGGTACTGCCTCAGGAATGCAGTTTTAAAAATAGAGACTACTACAGAAGCACTGCAGTATATGCTGTTGACAGTCACTCCCTTAAAAAATTAAAAGTATGCTGGCAGATGTTTGACAAGCTCTAACACAAAATTTAATTTATTTCCATTTATTTAATTTAAGCAGTTATTAGCATATAGAAAGTAAACGTTAACCTTAGCTCACGTTTTCTTCATAATAAATTTGTCTTGGCTTTTTCTGGGTCATCTCACAAGCACTATTGCATTATTAAAGCCATAACTAAATCAAAGTCATAGTCTAATAGTATCTTTAAAAAGACCTTATCCAAAATGTGATCCTAAATCTAATGACTTCCTATGAAAAGAGTTAGGTAGCAACTATTTTATTTTTTTGGAATTATAAATTAAAACCAGCATCTCCTTAATGACAATACTATTTTAAAGTATACTTTTCAAATGCTATACACATAAAAATTGTTGTTGAATGATAAAAAGCTATAACAGGTTAACTCATATTGTTATGTCTTAGAGTTAAGCCTCACCAAGCAAATAACAATTATTTTTTGCTTTAAAATACATGAAAATTTCTTTAAATGCAGCTTATTTTATATTCCTATTAATATTATTCCTTTCCTTTGTGTATTTGAGAAGAATCTGGTATGCCACCTTCTGGTAACTGAGTGAAATTATGTATTCCTATATAAGTCACTATTCTTTATTTTAACTTTTTAAATACATATATATTTACTAACCTGCCTTACATTTAAGTTATATAAATAAATCTATATCACAGTCTGAAGTAAAATAAAAACCTCCGTAGAAATTTCGTACAAAATCAAGCTTTGTACATGCTTTCTATGATTTTTGCATGGTTACCAATATGTCTCCTGAATTCTACAATACATATAAAATTGATTTTTGTATACCGCTTCACAGCCACATATGAAAATAACAGGTTAACTATTTTAATGCACAAGTAACAGCAGCAAATAAAGAAAAAGAAAGGTCTCTTACCAATAAGCCCATTTTTCTCTTAAGGTTTGAACTCTCATCATTTGTCATGTTCTTGTGGATCCCTCTCTCATCAAATTCTCTGGAGTTTTAAAGTTAAGAGCTGTGATGCACAGCTAGGCTCTGCTACATAGTAGCGCACCCCAGTGCATCTGCCTGGTATAACACTTCGGTTGAAGCTACCAGAAGCAGAAACAGGCTTTACAAATTCAAAGACCTAGGTACTGCATACTCTCCCTTGACAGAAAATTGTAGTCAGTGTGGTTGCACCATTTATATTTCATGTCTAAACTCCTGATAAGATATGAAAATGAGAAGCACATGTATCATGAACTTAGTTCCAGTAAACTGAACAGGAACAAAGTGTTCACATTTGGAGCAGAGGTGGAATGAGGCAAATATTAACACCCAGAAGTCTGATTTAGAAAACAAGATGTTTACCTGAAATTAATCTTATTTTTTCAGGGGTCACTGTCCTGTTTTTGTCATATTATCTTAAATCTTTATCATCCTTAACTCTTCCCTCTTTCTTGCCCATAGTAGCCAAACATTAAGTCCTATGTTTTGTTTTTTCTGTATCAATTTTATACTAACCTACCCCCTACTGTTTTTAAACAAGTGAACTACTTCAATATATATATAAAACACCAATCTCCCTGCATCTTCCATCTTCCATCGATCAATCCCATTGTATCTAGATCATTCTTTTAAAATAAAACTACACTTGATGTAAATTAAGTGATGAATAAATATTTTGTTCAGCAAGTGTATACTTGCTGAATTAGCTACATGCAGGTACTGTGCTGAGTGATATGGATGATAAGGTGAACCAAACAAAATCCCTTGCTCTCAGGAAGCTCCTAGTTGAGTGAGGGAAGCAAACATGAATTCTGACAACACAAAATATGGTGTAGAGGCTTTAGTAATATATGCCTAGTAGTAGTATATGCCTAGGATTCTACAACAACAGAAGAATAACAAAAAATCAGCTGCAACTGAGGCTGAAGAATGAGGCATTCATCAGATGGACCCCAGGAGAAATAGCCTGTGCAAAGATACAAACATTTGAGAGAGTACATCTTGGGGAAATCAGCAAACCCTCTACTGAAAAGAGGGCACAAAGTGTTGAGCAGAGTCGATTTTAAGGCATATAGAAACCACGTCACAGAAGACCATGCACGCCAGAGAAGAGGTTTTGATTTTATCTTCTGGGCTATGAGAAACCATTTGTTGAATGAGTGGATCAATCAAAGAATCAATCACATAACCAGCACTGTGAACTCAGTACACACAGGCCAACCTACTCTTTCAGTTTAACTACAGTATCTCACAATACCAACTTCTGGTTCTCAATCTCACAAGCTTGCTTTATTCTTTCTCACCCTTGCTTCAGGGGTCTTTCTTGCACAAAAATCTCTTCCTCATTCCACTTTTCTAAACTCAACACCTTCTCCCAGATCCAACTCAAATTCTATATGTTTTTGGGATGTCTTCTATGGTAATTTGAGTCTACGATTTTTAAAAATATTTCCTCATTAACAGGGACCAGAAATCATGCATACTTCCTAATGTTTGCACACAAAAATTTTTTTTCAGCCTTTGCCCATAAAGTGAAACAGGATAATGAGGAGATGACACTAAGGCAAAGGTCAGAGCCTGAGGGTAAGTGGGCCCAAGAAAGCCTACCTTTCCACACTTCACAGTACATAATAATTTACATAGTAAATTCTTTCACCACTCTCATGCCTGAAAAGGAAAGGATATGAATGAGCTATGAAGAGAGCTAGACTTGTATTAGGCAGCAACTCTGCATTACTATGCAACATTGTTGATCATGTACATCATAGCCCTTGTTCGAAAATTTCAGAGACCTGATGACAAAGAGATACCAATAGAATAGTTGAGAATGATGGAGCTGTGACCTTTGGAAAAAAATAGAGCTGTAAGTGGGAAGAAACTGTGATTGTGTTTTACTGCTTGGAACAAACTAAGGAAATTCACCAGAAGGTCCATATAATAAACAAAAGGAATTTGTGAAGATGACAAAAAGAGATGAGAGAGTAAGGGTAGGTGACTGGATCTAGAAGGTTTACAATTTCCAAGAAAGGGCCTTTAAGGGAAGAAATCTAAGTGTGAGAAAGGGTGTTTTTAAAAGGGTTGATAGTGCTAGCTGGGAGATTAAGACAAAAAGTTGTATCAGAAAAAAAGATCCTTGGATATAAATATTTCGTGTTTTTCCTCTGTGGAACCACAACCCCTTATGCTCAGTGTCAAATACTCAGTAAATAATCAAACTTTCATTGGTTTTGGCACTTAGCATTCAGTTTTGTCTCATCCTTTTTATGTATGCACAATCTCTTAAATTTATGCAATGATGCAAAAAAACCACGGTGCTTTCTTTTATGTAGACAATAAAAAAATCTTTTCATCTTAGTCAATTGTTTTATGTTAAAGTGGTTAAGAGGATTCTGCCAATAATTTCAAAAAGTAATTAATACTTAAAAATATTCTCTCAATGACTTAAAACTTTCCCAGATAAAAATTGTTTATGCCTTCCTTCTTTTTTGTTGAGTGAAAAACACTGGCCAGTTGCCTCTCCATTGACTTGTAAGGAAAAAAAATCAAATACCAAAAAAACTGGAGAATGTGAGTTGGGAAATGTGCCACATTTTCCAAGTAATCATCAAAAAAGGGCAGTAATTGAGGGGGAGAACATAAAATGATGTAATCAACTGGGTCTTCAGAAGGATATTTTTAAACTATGTATTGATGATACTACAGATTTTAAAACAAAGAAAAAATAAGACAGACCATTTTCTCATTTAGTTTTAAAAAGACCAATTTCCAGAGTATTTCATTTGGGCCTGGCAGAAAAAAGTAACAACCATTTTATATTATATTTTGACCAGAATAGATATTTTACCAAAATTCACATAACTAGTTCATCTAGAAGTTGTAAAAGCAGAAAGGGAGGACGGGTAACTACCTCCTAGAAGTCCAGAATTAAGTGTCATATAATATTAGTGATTGTGATGACAGGATCCGTATGAGTCTAATATAAATAATTCAGTTACATTCCATTTAAAATACTGTCATGTTATCTCATCCACAGAAGTACCCTTTCCCTTTCTTCTGATATATGTAAGATGGCTGAGAGCAGGACGAGTTAAATGGTTTATAAAGTTTTCTGTCCTGCTGAAATAGCCATGATGATAGATTTCGAGAACCACTGGTCTAAAGAAGGGTTGTCCAGGAGTATTTATATTGGGAGCAATTGCTCATATTCCTATAGTCAGGTGATTTATCAGATTCCAGTAGTATTACCACTTAATCTAATGGGGGAAAGGGAGGTCAAAGGAAAGAAAATGAATGGAAATGCCATTTGCTGCTACTAATAACTGCTGCTTTCACTGTCACTGGATTAGGAAAAATGGCAAAGGAAGCAGAAGACCAAAGTCTCATAACCTCCTAATCCTAATTGAATGAATCAGAAACCTCTTATCATTTTTTAAATGGATCAAAACTCAGGTCATACCACTATACACTACCACAAAGGATAGAGGGTAACTCATAAGTAATTCAAACTATTTACTAGCTATCATTTATTTCAAATTAACCATGAAATATACAACTTATATTTTTACTAATCTACATCTTAAATTAATTACTATTTAGCAGTTACAGTGAGAATCTGAAAAAGACTAAGATATACATGCTAGAACATTGGGAAGTTTAAAAGTTTTTTCATGTTAGTTTGGAAACATAGAAATAAGCTAAATGACATTTCAAAGACGTTAAGGGCAGATATGTAGGGTTAATGAGGAAGTAAAAATTACTTTCCAACCTAATTTTCTTATCTAGATACTCCATAAAGTATTTTACTTATTTTAAATGTCAGTTTAAACTCAGCCAGTAGAATTTCAAGCAAAAGAGTTTATTATACCTCTTAATTTTTAAGAGTCTCATTTTCATTTTCAACCTGACCCTGAAGTAGGCAATGCAGGCACTGATATTCCCATTTTACTAGTGAAGAAACAGTTGTTAAATGACTTGGCTCAAGTGACACAGCTGCTGAGAGAACTGGAAAACAATAATCCAAGACCTCAACACCTAATTCAGTGTTTATTAGTCACCTCTGTACTGTATCAATTTTATATTAAAATTTATTTTAGGGGAAAAACTACAAATATGACTGCTACACATCACTCAAAATAAAATCACACACTGAAGTAAATGGCTAGAGGAAGAGAGAAATACAGAATAGCTCATGGAAGCTGTAGGATAGCTATATGGCAAAAGTTAAAGAAACGATCAACTTATACCTGTGCCAGAAATACTTTCCCAATGCACTCTTTCATCCATCAATTAGCAATTTCTTGGCACAGAACTCAAATATACCATACTCTTTCATGTCTCAGTGGTTTCACATATGATTCCACTTGGAATTTCTTGCCTTTCTTGTCTCCCAAGCAAACTTCTAGTAATACTAGAAGAGTTCAAGCAAACCTCCTTCAGTGAAACTTTCCCTCATATACCTTAGCAGAGGCAGGTAATGGCTTTTCAATTCTCCTGTGGTACTTTGAGCATTGTGGCTCCTGTCACTTTGAATTATAACTGCTTCTATGTCTCCATAGACTATAAACTCCTGAAAACTGAGGTTGGGTCTTCCTTATGTTTTTATCATAACTAACTCAGTGCCTGTCACAAAGTAACCAAATTATAGGAGGCAATTTTGATTAAATCAATTCAGCAAAGTTAGGTTCTTTCCTCCACGCCTAACAATACTTTTCTGATGACAATTAAACAGAAAATCATTAAAGAGAACTGTATTCTTCCAAAATTAAGATTTGAATAATAAAAAATCAATAAACATTACAATTGCAAACAGTAGACCTAAATGGCTCCTTTTCATATTTGCACGATAGATCATATGTGAACCTGGCAGAGTATCCAGCATAGTAGGTATATGACAAATTTATGATGAATGGGAGGGAGTGAAGAGATCACTAAGTAACTGCTGAACTAAACTTAGTAAGGGGAACATTAAGTTACCATAAGGAAGCGAAATTTCAGTAGTTAGTTTTTTTAAAGTCAAGATAGTGTTGGTAAAACCAAGAAATGTATTCCATTGGTTTGTAACCACCTAGACCAGTGAATATTGAACAATGAAACTGTATCTCCTAAAACCAGTCATTTCTACAGATGGGTAAGTGAAAAGGATGGAAGCAAATTATTTGAACTGATAGATCCTATTAAATTATTATCACAACCAGTGATGATGAAAGAGCAAACCACAATATCCAATTTTGACAATCACTGCTCCACTAAATGCAGCAAAAAATAAAATGGCAAATCCAACCAAGCAAGCCACTGCACATCACCAATACCCAGCAACGCAAATGGTTTGGTGAGTAGTAAAGTATACGAATGAAATACAGAGGGCCCAATGTTACCAATCTCCTTTAACTTTCAAAATACAGAAAAACATACATATCTGATTAAAGGCCTATGAATCCTAAAGAAAATTGTAATTTAGGCTTAAGGAAGTGTCTCAAATACCTTTCTCACCCCACTTCCTGGCATCCCCTTTATGCAGACTAGCAGGGCAGAAATATCAAGAATATTAACATAGTGAACACTATAAAGACTAAAAGACAATGGGTTCGCCAAAGGGAAGAGCCTATTTTCAACATGGTTTAACAAGCATAAGTTAGGAAGTAGGTGGAGGCTCCTGCAGCTGTAGGGGCTAACTGATGCAGATCATTAACCATTATTTCCAGTGTGTTTAGGGATACAGGTGGAAGGACTGAAGAGTTTTCATTTAAAAGAAAGAAATGTGGTTTCTAAAAAGGGAGTTATGTTTTTCTAACATTGGACTTGAATTTTGGACATAGAAATACAGTGTATAAGCCTTATGGGCAAGTTGGGAATACAAAAGTCAGAATAGCCTATAGGAGCCTTGATCTTAAAGAAGACTAGCTCAGAAGCCACAGAGAACAATCACATGACCAGAGAAACAGACACTAACAGTTAAAAATAGAAGTCCTAGGACAATAAAATAAAGGTAGCCAAAATAGGATTTGATATATAGCAATCACAAGCCAAGAGTAAACTTGATACCCCAACATTTCTATTCACAATTTAGAATTTGTTATACCTTCTTTATTGTGTTCATCATCTCAAACTTTTATTCAGTAACCCTCCATGACTACTTATTTCTGTGAATATACTTGTAAACACCACTTTAAAGGTCCTCTTAACCCCCAGTCCCACTTTATCTATTCAATTATCTTTCCCATAAAGGTGGTCCCAGATTTGCACACAACTGAAAAACACAGTATCACCATACCCAGAGCTGCTACAGAAGTTATTAGAGAAAATTAACAATTTGGGGGAAGAAAGTGAAGAAGAAAGGGAAATTAGGTAAAGCTCTTAGCCAAGGCTTGCCCTATCCCAAAATATCTTCTCCTGCAGTAGAACCATCTCCAACCCTCACCCCCCCATTGTTTGCTTTGTACAACTGCCAGAAATTCCAGCAATTACAGGTTCATTTGAGCTAACAAGAAGGCTATTAAAATTATAATAAGTACAGCTGCCAGGATGAGGAGGCTATCTGTTATTCACACATTGGCGTGAATGAGTTTAGTCAAGTCTCTTCAAATAGCAAAGATTTGTTGCCCTGAGGAAATGGGGTGGAATGGAGGTGGGAAAGAAGATGTTTAGAACCCTAGCAACTTTGGGTGGGGTGCTATCTCAAGTAAGTTAGCAGCACTGGGGAATTGGGAGATAGAGAAACTATCTCTTAAAGACAGAGAGAGAAAATGAGATGTTAAAAAGCTCACAGAAAGGGTCATAGGAGCACAGCAAAGCACAATGTTTTCTGTTACTCTTGTTTTCTAGTCCAGAATCTACCATGCCTTTCCTGACCCTCTGCTCCCAGGCCATGGAGCACTATCCCTGGGATAGATCACTGCTTAAGTTAAATACAATATTTTGCGCTGGGCTAGAAACCTCACCATCATGTATATGATGTGCCATATCCAAACAAATGATTTGTAATTAAACCTTTAGAACACACCCATTTTATAGGTTAGAAACTGTTTTTCTCAAAATATACCTCCTCCCACCACACACACACACACACACACACACACACACACACACACACACACACACACACACACCTAGACTGGTCTTTGTTTTGCAAATGCTGGATTTTTTTTTCTGTCATCATCCATTCACTTCATAAAACATTCCTCTTGCAGAAATAGATTGTCGCTGCCCCACTGTTCACTCAAGTTCTACCTATTCTATTTTTTTTTTTTTTTGAGTTGGAGTCTCACTCTGTTGCCCAGACTGGAGTGCAGTGGCCGCTCCCGGCCACCGCAGCCTCGACCTGCTGGGCTCCGGCGATCCTTCCGCTTCAGCCTTCCGAGTAGCCGGAATTACAGGCGCGCGCTACCACGCCTGGCTGATTTTTTTTTTATTTTATTTTATTGTAGAGATGAGGTCTCGCCTGCCCAGGCGGGTCTCGAACTCGCGGGCTCAGGCAATCCACTCATCTCAGCCTCCCAAAGGCACGGGATTACAGGCTGAGCCACCGAGCCCAGCTTACCTATTCTTAAGTTTCAATCAAGCTCTACTTTTTTGAAGCCTAATTTGATTACTCCAACATTCACAAAATGTCCTTTTTTCTAAACTCTTTTCTAAACTCTTGCAGCACTTACCACACAATGTTCTTCATAGTTATTTAACCGTATGTATGCTCACCTTAGCTTCCCAAATAAAGACTGCAAGCTAACTCTCTACAGGCAGAGGCCATTCATTCATCTACCCAAGCAGTTAATAAGCATCTACTTTGTACCAGGGACCACATTTAAGGTGAGGGTTCAAAGCTGAATAAACCCAGTCCCCTACCTTTAAGGTGCTCACAGCACAGTGAACATCAAGTAGAGTCACAGTACTATGTGAGATGTGCTATAAATATGTTATGCTCCAGTGTGATGAGAGCACATGGAGAGCCCTACATGGACTAGCACAGGGGATCAGGGGTTTCACAGAGATGACACCTGAGCTGAGTATGTCAGAATAAGCAGTAGTGTGTCAGGAAGTCAAGTGAGAGAAAGGAGAAGGTTAGAAGGGAGAGTGAGGGCACAAGACGAGTGAAGACACAATTGCAACTGTGACAACATGAAGCCTTAAACCAAGGCAGTTGTTGCGGGGCACATTCAAAAAGACTGTTAGGAGATAAAATGGGCAGGATTTATGATGATAATGGCTAACATTTGTTTGATCACTTACCACATGTCAAGAAGTGTTGTGTTTACACTCTTAATCATTTAACTTATTTAATCCTTACTACAACCTCATAATGCAGGTACTATTAATATTATCATTTTACAGAAGAGAAAACTAAGACATAGAAAAATCAAGTTTGGCCTTGAATTTCCATGATGAGAAAAAAATTAAGTGACATGACTAAGGTTACACAATGTGTCAATATTGGCACTAGAATCTGAACCCAGGCAGTCTAGCTCCAATGTTTACATTCTTAAGTCCTCTATACTTAACATTGTTAGGAAGAGGAGAAGCCCAGAAAGACTGTCAGGTTACTGAGAGAAAAAAAGGTAGAAGCAGAAAGAACCACAGTATACAGAACTTGAATACACTGTCTTTCGCATTCATTACTTCCTTCTACTCCCTGTTCTTAATTTCAAAAGTAAATTCCACTCTGAAGTGGTGTCCCACCAACCCCCTCACTGCACAACCTTCCGCCAACCAATAATGCCAAAATTGAGTTGGGGTTTTCTTTGTATTTGTACTTAGACTTTGGTTCATTTATTTCCTATTTTTTTTTATCGGAGTCTCACTCTGTCACCCAGGCTGGAGTGCAGTGGCACACTCATGGTCACCACAGTCTCAACCTGCTGGGCTCAAGTGATCCTTCCGCATCAGCCTTCCAAGTAGCCGGAACTACAGGTATGTGCCATCATCCCAACTAATTTTTCTATTTATTGTAGAGACACGGTCTCGACAAATTGCTGGTCTCGAACACCTGGGCTCAGACAATCCTCTCACCTCTGCTTCCCAAAGTGCTGGGATTATAGGCATGAGCCACCACGCCCACCTTATTCTAGCATTTTCTTAAATGGTACTGATAACCAAACAGGTACCTGGTCTTGACCTCAGTTTGTCTGTCCTCTGTTTTGCCACCGGGCACATTCAGCCTCTTCCTCAAATTATTTATAAATATGGCTTATCACCTTTATTAGGTTGAATGTCCTTCCCAAGGCAAAAATTACATATTGTTCAACTTTGATGAACAGAAACTAGTACCCAATATGTATTCAGTGAGAATTAATTGGCTAAGCCGGGCTTGGTGGCTCAGCCTGTAATCCTGCGCCTGGGAATCTGAGGTGAGTGGACTGCCTGAGCCCGAGGGTTCGAGACCCGCCTGGGCAACTTGGTGAGACCTCATCTCTACAATAAATCATCAAAAAAAAAAATTAGCTGGGCATGGTAGCACGCACCTGTAACTCCAGCTACTTGGAAGGCTGAGGCGGAAGTATTGCCGGAGCCCAGCAGGTCGAGGCTGTGGTGGCCGGGAGTGGCTACTGCACTCCAGTCTGGGCAACAGAGTGAGACTCCAACTCAAAAAAAACAAAAAAACAAAAACAAAAAAAAAGAATTAATTGGCTGGAATGTAGAATTCAATGTTTCTTGAAGTTGCCATTTTTTCATTCATTTGTGAATTGCCTTCATTTGTCATCTCAGTGCCACCTTTCTTGTTTATTTACTTTTTCTTTGAATCAAGCGTTTTAAACAACCATTTATCTTTAAAGGAAAATTTAGACTACTACAAATTGAAAACGAGTATAATTTACCATAAAGTGAAGGCAACTGTAAAAATAGATGCCTAACTCCTATAATAAGAAATGCTTGTGTACAACCTAACGTCATCCTATTCCCCACACAGTGTCTCACACATCACACTATGGGGTAGGTATTTTTTCCCATCACTGAGGTGAAACCTACATAACATAAAATTAACAATTTTAAAGCGAACAATTCAGTGGCATCTAATGCATTCAGAATGTTGTATAACCACCCCCCCATCTTGTTGCAAAATGTTTTCATCACCTCAAAATAAAATACATACCCATTAAGCAGTTGCTTCTAATTCTCTCCTACCAACCCCTGACTCTTGGCATCTGCATCCTGTCAGCATGGATTTTTCTATTTCAGTATCTCACAAAAATGGTATCATATAATATGTGATCCTTTGTACTGAGTAATTTCACTGAACAAAATGTTTTGGAGGCTTATCCACAATGTATAGTGTATCAGTACTTCTAATATACTACATGGATGAATATAGCATTATATGTACATACCACAGTTTGTCCACCCATTGATCAATTAATGAAGACTTGAGCCCTTTCCACCTTCCAGCTTTTATTAACAGTGCTACCCTGAACATGAGTGTGCAGTTATTTTAGTACTAGTTTTCAACTCCTGGGAGCATATACCTAGGAGTTTCTGAATTTCTGGGTCATATGGTAACTCTATGTTTAACTTATTGAGAAACCTCTCAGGTAGGTTTTGTACAGCATTTTTTGTGTTTCAAAACAGCACCTGAGATTGAAAGATTTCACACCAGATAATATAGCTCTAAACATCTGACATGCAAGAAAAGAGGTTCATTCTTATCATGCTTATAAAAATACAAACTTCAAATAATTTTTTATCAAATTTGCGTGATAGCTGTTTTCTTTTCAGTTGGTCTTTCTATAACAGTAACAGGTGATTCAGACAATTACTAAATTTGTCTTCAAATCTATCTAAAAATACATGACTGAATTCATCAAAATCAGCCCCTAATATTAACATTTCTCTCAAAGTCTGCACTTTTCCATTTTAAAAATTTCGTTCTTATCCACTGATCCATGTTGACTTAAACAACAAAACAAAATAAAAGGAGCACAGGACTGATTTCAATTCACAAATATGTATACTACAAATACATTGTATATTTAAATATTACCATTGTCTGGGAGTAGAACTTTGTTGTATCCATGAAAAGAATGCAGCAATACATTCTCAGGCATGCCTGAGCACTGCACCAGTAATTCACTTGGTCTGAATGAGGTGTTGTTACCTGCTCAGTCTTGAATTCTGCAATAATATCTATGAAATGACAAGTGTGATACACTAGGCTTTTTTTCTAATCAACATTAAAACAAATAAGAAATATATTCAAATTGTATTAGTCTATCTGCTTTCAGTAATATGCATACCATCAGTAACACGCACACCATACTTCAGAAAATATTGATTTAATAGGAATAATTTTTTAAAGTTGTACCTGCTATGCTCACATACTATATTTGCCAATGAAACAGGAAGTTCCTATCTCATCTGAAAAAAAGACAAAGTATAGACTTATTGCAAAAAAATTCAAAACTGAAGAAGTATTCCTAATAAATCTGAAGATTCATCCCTCCTGACTTCCTAAGAGAAAGGTTAAGTGTCTTTGGTGGGCATCTCATAGAATCCAAGCTGTAAAAACAAGTGCTTTAGGAAGGACTCATGGTCACTTGCACTTCGCAACATCTTCCACTGGGAGATGCACTCATCCTGTAATTTGACAGTATACTTTGCATTCTAAGAGTAACCATCTCTAATTTAAACAGCATGCTACATTTCTTCCTATATTCAACCAAGTACGTCATCCCCTAGAATGTTTTAAACCCACTGACACACTCTCTAATGGCAAACAAAAGAGACTGACTCTCAGTGATTTTTTAAAAAGTCATTTCCCTTTTTCATTATAGAGATTATCATAAAATCTATTTCCTATTGTTCTGAGGTGAAAGCATTTTACTGCTTTTTCAAATGCAGGTATCCGTGAATAAATATGAAAATAGAACATACCCGAAAAGCTGCATAAAAAACAGAATTTTTCTCTCTGAAGATTGTACTGCCACTGAGTTTTTATACATAACTAGAGGCGGGTTGCAATTAAAACAAAACAAAACAAATGAACAAAAATATGACCTCAAGTGAAATATTTGAAAACCAGTCCAAGATATAATAAAATAATCTAAGAATAAATGTAAAGATTAAATATGGGGGAAAGTATGTAAAGTACCTAGCACAAGGGCCATTTGAATCACAGTCATTTAACAAATGGCAGCTTGGATCCTTCAAGATTGGGTGGCTCTCTCATTGGAACTAATCCATGAATTCTAAGTTCACAATTAAATTCTAACTGTCAGGGGCCCTTATTTGTTCTCCTATTTTAGCATCCAGTACATTCGGTCTCATCTAATAATTCTATGTATTTATTTATCTGTTTTATTAGGTTGTAAGCTCCCTGAAGACACCTCAAAGCATGTAAAATAAAATGTAATTTAAAAATTAAAAACATGAGAGAGAAAATTACTTAATAAACAGTAATCATCTTACTTTTGTATGGTACCCTAGTAATTACAAAGTACTTTCATGTTCTTGATTTCATTAATTCATAATCTTTTTTAATTTTTTTATTTTAAAGATGTGGAGTATAATTCAAGGTTAGATATAAAAATGTTCATTATGCAGTTATGCTTGTTGATGGGGATGTGCCCAACCCTACCCTGGCAGTTTCCCACTACTGCCAATCCCACCCCCAACCCCCTGCTCCTGGCAGAATTTATAATCTTTTATATCTCTGCCTCATCAAGAAGGAAATTGAGACCCAGGGAGGTCAAAGGCAAACCCAGGGAGGTCAAAGGCAAAACTTAATTAGAAACTTAAGTTGATAAAGGCAAATAGGGAAAGAGGGGGAGAAGAGTAAGAAATTAAAGTGAAGATGGGAGACGTGGAGATAGAGATAGAAAAGCAAATACACAGGCACACAGAGACCCCATGGGAAGAATAGCTCAACTTTATTGGCTTTTGAGACATTTCCCTAAAGGATATTTGAAATGTGTTGTCTTAATTTTTTGAACTACAGCTACAGTGATATCATCTCTTATGAATCACCTTGCAGGGCTGGACACGGTGGCTCATGACAGTAAATCCAGCACTTTGGGAGGCCAAGGTGGGAGGATTGTTTGAGCCCAGGAGTTCAAGACCAGCCTGGGCAACATAGGAAGACCTCATCTCTACAAAAAATACAAAAATTAGCTGGGTGTAGTGGGCATGCCTATAGTCCCAGCTACTCAGAAGGCTGAGGAAGGTGGATCCCTTCAGCCCAGGAGTTCAAGGTTTCAGGGAGCCATGATTGTGCCAGTACACTCCAGTCTGGGTGATGGATTGAGAACCCTGGCTCATAATATATACATATATGAATCACCCTGCGAGTGATACATGGTGGTTCATAGAGACCTTTAGCTGGCAGACTCTGTCTGGGTCTAATCAGGAGATAGAAACCACACAGTAATTTGAACTAGGAGAGTTGGATATAAAGAATTATTAAAAGTAATAGAAGAGTGGAATAACAGGGAATAGACGTGATAAGAAATCGGCTAGTGATAAGCAAAGATAATTCTCAAAAATACAAGAATCACAGATATTAGCAGCAACCACTACTCCTAGGGCCAAGAAAGAGCACCCAAGGAAGTACCTTCTACCCAGGACTGAAATTCAGACCTTATTGGAGAGGGCATAGCCATAGTTCAATAAAAGGCAAAAAAAAAAGTTGCTGTAGTGCTCAACCTCTGGGATTTGCCAGACACCCACCCCCAATATGCACCTTTTGGAGAGTCTCCTACCACTCTGTAGCACTCTGCTACAAAACCTTCTCGAGGCAGGAGGATCGAGAGGAGAGGCTACTGACCACTGGGTGAAGAAGCTGAGTGAGCACTGGTGAAGATACTCAAAGAACAGCCCACTGAGTGAGCACATAGAAACCTAGAAACAAAATCCTTCCTTTCTGGCATGGCTTTCTAGCACCCTCTACTGACAAAACATCAGCACCAGGTGGTAAAGGAAAAACGATTTAAAAGGTTCGGGTCCATTTTCAAAAAGCAGTCAAAACAATAAAATAAAATAAAAAATAAAGGTGAATCTGAAGCTGAGGGGCAATAAATCAATAACTAGGACATAAGTTAATACATAAATACTATTTTTAAGCAAGAGTCAACTTTTAACTCACTAGATCAAATCTTTGTTTTGTCAAGTCTACTTTCTGGACAAACTGCCCAGGATAAGAATTAGATAGCTGCATTGCTTCGATTATATTACTTTATACTACACAAATTATTCCTCAATTTATAATTTTATTGGTAAAGTGTTCTTCATGTCAAAGTACTTTCACAGCTCCTAACTCATTTTACACTTGTGAGGTGGGAGCTGTTAAACCCATTTGATGGATAGGAACATCAACTATAAATGCCAACGATTAAGCGGTTAACCAGAGTTCATGTAGGTATTTGACATTACCATTCCCCCACACAGACCAACCTCCAGGGTTTTAAGTTTACTAATCTATTTGGCCAAACAAATGTAACCAAGAGGACCTTTCAGACTCTAACCCATCCCTATCAAGGAATCTTAACCAATCACTGAGAAAAGTGGATGATGGGTTTAGGTTGTAGCCCTCTCTCCTAGCCCAACCTCCTAAAATCACTACAAGATAAACTTAATTTCAACTTACCTTGATTAAAAGTATATTTGTGGAATCTTACAACATCCAAAGATTATAACTAACAATAATGCGTTTCCTTGCAAACAAAATAGAAAGGAAAATGATTGTTGGCTAGGGATAAGTATAGACGTAAAGTTATACTCACTTCAATAGCTTTTTAAAAATAGCTTTCAAAGGAGTGTTTCCCATGCTTTTGGATTTTTTGGACCATGGAAATTCCAAAATGGGGTACTACATGGGATGACCATCTTTATTTTGCAAAGTAAGAACATTTTAAAAGACAAACCCTTATCCACAATTTCAAAAGCCAAACATCTGAAGATCAATTTTTCTTGCCTGTAACTCATTTGGCAGCAAAATCTGAACTGATCTGAACTCAACTGGCAGTCAAGCCTGACCTGAACTGACATGAGGCTATTCACAGGCTTCTTTTCTCACTTAGTGTAAATATTCTTACATTTCACTGCATAAACATTACTGTAACAGATTATGGGGTGTCACCTCAAACCTTGCTGGGGCTGTTATGTAATAGATAATATATAGACTTCATTACCTTTCTAAACTCCAAAAAGAGCATAAATTCTGAAACATGTCTTGTCTTAAGGGTTTCAGATAAGGATAGCGATTCCCTGATCACCATCATTTTATTAAATTAAGCACAAGAGGACATCTTAACAACCAAAAAGTATTAAAGGACAATTTAAGGATAAAGAAAATTCCTTTATAATCAACAACGCTAGCTTTCTGGGGGGAAATCACTAAATTATTTTTCACATTTCACTGCAGAACTATGACAATATTTGTAATAAACCAGCTTCCATGTACTAACTAGCACATGAAAACCACTGCCACTAGAAAACATTCTACTCAAATGGCTCCAAACTCAAAAGATGACCTTTGGAATTCTTTTTGTCATTCTATGACTCCTGCAGCCCATTGATAGGTGATATTTAAGCAGCAAAAGAGCCAGTGGTCACATGAAATCCATCCAACAACAGAAGTTTTATTTTTTTTCTCCTTTCACTGCCTTTAGTGGAAAAATCAGGTTTCCACAACGCTGGCTCAAATCTAACTGAAAAGATTATTTGATTTTTTTTAAAGAACTAATACAACTGAATGAATATGAATGTACAAGAATAAATCCTGATTATTTGAACTCTGGGCAAGTTGGAAGAAAAAAATCAATAAACCCCCTTGTTGCATAAAAATCTTATGGCTTTTTTCAAATTTCTTATTTCTGAACACTGCCTATTCTCTGAACAGTTTGACATATTAACAAATTTAACTGCCTAGACATGTCAAATTCTATCCTAGCAGTTACTAATGAATCAAGTGCCCTACAGTTTAAGAGACATAATTTAATCTCTCCTATAAGGGCCACCACCTGCATTACAAACAAGATAGTAAATTATTCAGTTTGACAACATTTAATTAGCCTCTCTCTACTTAGCTTAAGTTCCTGGGTTAGATACAGGAAATAGATGGCCAGATGGAAAGATGTCATTTTCCTCCAGGAGAATTTATCAAAAAATAATTATTACACAGCATACTAAATGTTATGATAGCTGTGCAATAAAATACTATGGGATGGGATATCATGTAATTCTGTTGAAGGCAGGGTTCACAGTGCTAAGATTCAGCAAGAACAAAGGCATAGAGGAGGGTCTAAATAAACTTCAGAGATCTTAATTATAGAAAAGATTGTTGTGTCTCCCTCACATGTATTGCAAAATATAAATAATTCTAAACTGTGAATAAGGTGTCCAAGAAAGATCTAATTTCTTTAATGATGACAAATCTGATGCTCATGAAATACCAAATACTCCTTTTTTCCGCATTGTTTGGTACCTATGCCTGGCTGGTACTCTAAATTTGTGTTTGATCTACCTTCTGGGTAGTCACTACCCACACTACTACAAAAATATGAAAGAATGTGGCATAGTTGAGGAAGGGCAAATAATGTGGTACAGTAACAGCACAGGATACAAAAATGAGAAGTGGCAGAAAGTGGGGCTAGAAAAGCAATTTCGTATCCTGATGTGAAGAGCTTTCTACACCATGCTAAGGAAACTAGACTTTTTGAACTCACGTTCCTAACCCTAAATAACCAGGAACAGGTTACCATGCAACAGGTTTTAAAATTACTTCTATTCAAAAATGATTATTACAAGAAAGCAGTAGTGATTCTATAAATTATACCATAATTATCTGAAAACTGTCTTATTTATAGCTGTCTCATTTTAAACACCTTATTAGGTAAAAATCAAACCAGCAATAATTTAAAATAGAAGCAAATATTAATGTGAATAAAAGCACTCAAATTGACAAACAAAAATCTCATAAATTATCATTTTCAAGGTGTGCATGTTGACTGCAGGAAAGCACTATTTATAGGAATCCCAACAATAGAAAATAAACATCCAACACAAAGGTATTAATTCTTTTTAAATTTTTTTTTACTTTATTTTACTATAAAGACATAAGGTACAAATCAGGATTAGGTATACGAGTGGTTACAAACAGGCGAAGTTTGGGCCTCCATCTGGAGCTAGCAATCCTTACAAATCATGGTTTTAAGTGAAAAGGTAACAAGTCAAAAGTATAGAAAAATGTTCTTTCCCTTCCCCTTCTTGAATAGTTCAATCCAAAATTCGTTAGTGTGGTCAAGCAAAGTTGGCATGCCCTGGGAAGTGGGCATGGTAAAGACTTTCTGTAGAGACTTGAGAGGATGAAGAAGGTATTACTGCAGGAAGACGAAATCAATGGCAGCCTGGCACGATGAATTGAAATGGGAGGGTATTCATGCAGGGAGGTGTCAGCTATAGCCAGGATTGTTGGAAGCCAGAGTGGGGCAGACAAGAGTGTGTCAACAGAGCATTGACTACCCATGGAGGGATTAGTCAAATAAAGGGAGACATGTTTCTTAATATTAGCAATTGAGGGGTGAAATCTAGGAAAGGGAGAAAGCCAGAATAAACCTATGGAATTGGATTAAAATTTAAGGGCTAGGCAAGGTGCCTCACGCCTGTAATCCCAGCATTTTGGGAGACTGAGGCAAGGATTGCTTAAGCCCAGGAGTTCAAGACCAACCTGGGCAACTTAGCAAGACTTCGTCTCTTAAAAAAAAAAAAAATTAGCCAGGCACAGTAATATGCATCTGTAGTCCCAGGTACTCAGGAGGCTGAGGCAGAAGGATGGCCAGAGTCCAGGAGGTTGAGTCTGCAGTGAGCCATGCTTATGCCACTGCACTCCAGCCTGGGTGACAAAGTGAGACTCTCATTCAAAAAAAATTAAGGTATTGCTAGAAACTCATAGTTTTCAATATATACAGATATAGAAGCGTGCGTGTGTGTGTGTGTGTGTGTGTGTGTGTGTGTGTACATACAAATATTTCCTAGCTCTGTCCATCAGAGGATCTGGGAGCAGCAATACCCAAATAGCAATGAACTCATAGCACACAGATTTTGGTTCAAAATACTATTATTCCACTGAAGAGAACCAGGATGGTTGATTCCAGAGCTAAGACCGAGAAAGTACAAGATGAACTAAAATGTAAAGAAGCACTCACAAAATACAAGATGAACTCAGAATATAAGGAAGAATGATGGAGATATTTCAAAAGGATACAGAAATCAACTTCAAGAGGTTACTACTGTCCAAACATGGGACCATTTGGCATCAAAATAAATAATGGATTATAACTCTGAATAAAATAGGAAATTATGACTCCATGCTGATGCAATAAATGAAATATTAGAATTTAGAGTCTATCATACTCCGTGATCTATTACAGAAATAAAGAACTTAGTACCACATGTAACTTAGTACCACATGTTCTTAGTCATAAACAGAACCTGAACATTTACCATAATACTATAAGAAAAGGACTGGCAGTAGCTGGAAACTGCCAGGGAAGGGATGGGCACATAACATCAATAAGGGTACCTGATCTCAAACCAGGTGAAGTGGAGACCAAAGGGAGGCCCAAACTTTACTTGTATGATGACCACTTGTATACCTAGTCCTGAATTATACCCCACATCTTATGAAAAATTAGCCATGAAAGTTTGATGAGGAATAAGTATAAAGTCTCAAAGTATTCCCAACCTCTTCAGAAATACCATTTATGAGAAAGAAGAAGAAAAGGTAACTTTTCAGTAAAGAGGCCTGATAATAGACACTATCTTAATCAAGTTATCAAGTTGTATGGGACAGATCAACCTCAGGTGCAATGAGAAGAATACAGTATCATTTCTGTGCAGTTCTTGCGGAAGTAGCAAAACCTGAATATAACCATGAGGAACCATTAAGACTAATGCCAACTGAGGGATATTCAACAAAATAACCGGACTTTAGTCTTCAAAAGTGTCAAAGAAAGACAGAGGAAGTGTTCCAATGGAAGAACACTAAAGATGCATTATAATTAAATGCAACACATGATTCTGAAGTGGAACTTTTTTCTATAAAAGGTGTTCAGCATCTGCCAATCCCACCCTTGTGCTCATGTGACCAGTGATCACAGCCCACTTATGAGTGAGAACATGTGGTATATTTGTGTCTGTGATAGTTCACTTAGTATGATGTTCTGCAGCTGCATCCACGTTGCTGCGAAGGCCATGATTCTGTTCTTCGTTATGGTTGTGTGATATTCTATCATGTATATGTACCACATTTCCTTTACCCAGTCCACTCTTGATGGGCATCTGGGTTGGTTCTACGTTCTTGCTATTGTGAATAGTGCTGCAATAAACATACATGTGCCGACATCTTTTTGGTAGAACGATTTATGTTACTCTGGATATATTCCCAAAAGGATTGCTGGATCATATGGAAGCTCAATTTTCAGTTCTTTGAGAAATCGCCACACTGCTTTCCACAAAGGTTGAATTAGCTTACATTTCCACCAACAAAGACAACCCCCAGAATGGAAAAAAAATATTTGAAAGTTATGCATGTGGCAAAGGTATAACATACAGGATCTAAAAGAAACTCAAACGAATTGACAGGGGGGAAAAAAACCATTAAAAAGTGGGTGAAGGACATAAACAGACACTTCTCAAAAGAAGACATTGAATCAGCCAACAGACAAATGAAAAATTCTCAGCCTCATTAATCATCAGAGAAATGCAAATCAAAACTCAATAAAGATACAACCTAACACCAGTAAGGATGAGTATCATTAAAAAGTCAAATAACAACAGGTGCTGACACAACTGTGGAGAAAAGGGAACACATATACTGTTGGTGAATTTTTTTTTACTTGAAAAAGAGCCATTGTCTTAAAACCTTCCAAAGGAAAACTCACCGTAGAGGTGGCATAGATATGGGGTGTGGTAGGCAGAATTATGGTCCCCCAAAGATGTTCCTGTCCTAATTCCTGGGACCTGTAAGTATGTTACCAATCATAGCAAGAGAGAATGCAGGTGTGATTCAGTTAAGGATGTAAAATGGGGAGATTATGGTGGATGATTCTGGTGGGCTCAATGTACACACGAGGGTTCTTAAAATTGGAAGAGAAAGACAGCAGAGATCTAAGTGATGAGATGTGAGAAAGACTTGACCCACTATTGCTGGCAATGAAGATGGAGGAAGAGGGACACCAGCAAAGACATACAGGTGGCCTCTAGATACTGGGAAAGACAGGAAATGGAATCTATCCTAGAGTCCCAGAAAGGAATGCAGTCCTCCCTACTCCTTAATTTTAGCACAATGACATCCAGAACTACAAGATAATAAATTAATGTTGTTTTAAGGCACTCAGTCTTAGTAATTTTATATAGTAGCAAAAGGAAACTAGTATAAGGGGCTATAGATAGCTGGAAATAAATCGTGTAATGATTTTAGGGAAAACAAAACAGTTGAAGCAGGAGCAGTGACCTGGAACTGAATTAACAATATTGTTAACAGCAAGAGCTGGCCTGGATGTAGGTGTGTCATTAAGTATATGTTAAAGGCCTAGTAATACACTAGAATTGCACTTATAGCAAAGTGTTGCACTTATAGCAAAGTTTAGAACAGACTGAGTTGAGTTTCCATTCTATTTTTATCTACCTCCCTACCCCCCAGTGATTATTAGGTCAATACTTATTTTCTATCCAACCCACAAAAAAGAAACTACTGGAACTATTTTGCTAAGAGGAAATGTATTTTACATATGAAAATAATGGTAAAGGCTATACCAACTTAACTGTCAATTTTAAATTTATCACCTGCACTATATAATATTGAAAATCTAACAGAATACATTTTACCATAAATGGTTCTTTTTTGTGTCAAATATGTGAAATGCTGGTTTCTGAGGTAAAAATAACTCTTAACTGTGTCAAAAAGAAACCCTGGGTCCCCATGTCTTGGCTCTTTCCCCTGCTATGTGAACTTGGAAAAGTTCTCTCACCTTTGCATATCAGATTCCCTGTCTTTTTACATTTAAGAGGGTTGGGCATTATCTCTACAATCTTTTTCTATCTCTAAAAAATGTAGTCTGTTATTTGTGGAGCCACAACTATTCTTAGAAAAACAAATAGCCTTAACTCTGCTTTCAACTCCTTTCAAAAAATCAACTTGAATTTATTCAGGACCCACCTTCCAGGGAGAACAAAGTAATTCAAGCATATCATCTCATTAATTTTCAAGACAGGAGAAAAAAACGAGTTCTGTTCTGGAAGAAAAAAAAGGAAAAAGAGAAAAGAAAAAAAAAACAGTGGTGGATTAAATAAATTGCCACTGTTACGTTGGCAGAGCCAAGACCAGAAAACAGGGATTTTAAAACTCCAAACTCAGTATTGTGTTCTGCCTTTTCAACAGAAGGGTCAATCAGGTAAACAAACTATCCTTCAGGTGAAATGGGTAGGAGTATGGGATCAAAAGCTAATATTTATGTATTTACCCCTTCATGTCCATATTCAAAGGATGAATGTAACATGGAGGGCAGGCATTGGGGCCTGGAGATCAAATAGTTACACCTCCCTAGAGACCTTATTATCTTAGTGCTGCCTCAGAGAACCTAGAGAGAAATCTGTGCTCTAGGTGGCCTCCCACTGATTCAAACAGTCACCCATGCTTGAGAAGTCAAAAGTGGGAGCCAAGCCAAGCCTGAGAACCTGCCAACTCTGGGCAATGGCTGATCTCGGACAAGTTCAGATAACGTTACATATTAGTATTTTCAATAATGTGCCTGGGCAAAATAAATGACACTGTCTATATCTAGGCACAGTTCTTACTGTCAAATACAGCATTAAACTTAATTTGAATTCACTCTGCTGCCTCTGTTATTTGTTTTCCCTAAAAGAGATTACTAAGATTACTAGAGGATTTTATTCTATCTATCTGTAGCTCATATCTATGTTGCTATGCTGTGCTGTGCTGAGACAAGAAAACAAAACATCTTCACCTTCAGGATCATTCATTTCATAACACACTATGAATACAGAGATCTTTGGGAAGGGAGGAGGACACATTTCCCTTCCCTCAATGGCAGATTAAAGGCTCTTAGACCAGAACCATGGTAGAGGTATCTGGTGGATCACAAAGCTTTAAATTGCCATAGCTAAGCCCCAAAGGCAGGGACAGAAACTATAATCCAATGAAAGAATAGATCTTCCCCACAAAAGAAAAGGAATTATTCATTTTCTTTTCATTTTAATCTGAAGCAAAACAATGGCAGACAGAAAAATCAAGGGTTAAGGAGAGGGAGGGGGGCAAAATATCACACAGCACTGATAAACAGAAAGACAAAAATAAAAATAAAAAACTGTGTCCTCTGGCTATATATTATATAAAGCATTCACATTAATTAAAGGCTCTGAATTATTTCATGGAGCCATATTCCTTGTCATATGTAACCCAAAATAAAACATGACACAACTTTTGTTCAGAAGCCTTTGAAATTTTTATACAAACTTTTTAATATTCACCTAGCAACTGCATTTGCTGGAAAGATGAAAAGGGGGAAAAAATGAAAGACTGTAAAAGAAAGGAAGTGAAAATTTTTTAAAAGGAAAAATTGCTTTATAAACTTCCAGGCTCCCAACTCCTTTATAGCACTTAACCTATCAGTACAAATGTATGCACATCTAAAATTGGCAAAACTGACTTGGCCTTAGGATAAACACCATGGGTGGCTATTATCATGACTCTTGCCAATATTACTCATGTACTACTATTACTGAGACATGGATCTCTACTACAAATACCACAGAAATAAAATTCATTTCTATGGGAGCCATAAGAAAGGGACACAATTCTTCTTGGAAGAGGCAGGGGAGTGCATTCCTTTTCGTTCACTTCCTGCCCTTTCTAAAAAAAAATGTTATGGGAAGTATTTATAAACTATCTACCATGAATTAGTTTCAGGGAATGGGACTCAGGACAGTTGACACAGGGCAATCAAGACCCTCTTCCTGAGGGAGTTTGAAATCCAGGGGAGGAAAAGGACCAGCATATGGTTAAATGCACAGTCTCTAGAGCCAGACTTCCTGCATTTGAACCTTTGATTAATGCTTATCAACTGTGCGACCTTGGACAATTTACTTAATCTCCCTCTGCCTCGATATTATTGTTTATAAAATGGGAATAATGATCAGTGCCTACTTCATAGGGTTATTATGAGAATAAGATAAATTAATACACATAAAGGATAAAGCATTTACTTGGAACAAAATACACATAAAGCATTTACTTGGAACAAAGTAAATGCTATGCTAGTGTTAGCTACTATAATGACTCTTGCCAATATAACTAGTATGGCTGTTGGGACTTCCATCACCACAGGAATAAAAGTCAATGCTATGGGAGCCATTAGAAAGGGATACCCAAGCCGGGCTTGGTGGCTCAGCCTGTAATCCTGCGCCTTTGGGAGGCTGAGGTGAGTGGATTGCCTGAGCCCGCGGGTTCGAGACCCACCTGGGCAGCGAGACCTCATCTCTACAATTAATCAAAAAATTAGCCGGGCATGGTAGCGCGGGCCTGTAATTCCGGCTACTCGGAAGGCTGAGGCGGAAGGATCGCCGGAGCCCAGCAGGTCGAGGCTGCGGTGGCCGGGAGCGGCCACTGCACTCCAGTCTGGGCGACAGAGTGAGACTCCAACTCAAAAAAAAAAAAAAAAGAAGGGACACCTAATTCTGCTTGGAAGAGGCAGGGTGGTATACGTCAGTGAAAGTCTCAAATAGGAGGGTGTATGTCAGTGAAAATCTCACATAGAAGTTAATACCTGTATTGGGTCTTGAAGGATAAACAGGAGTTGGTTAGGCCAAGAATGTGAGAGAAAACATTCCAGAAGGAAGGATAGCAATAGCAGGAATGTTTCACCTTTCAATGTTGGGAAAGGCTGCAACACGTGCTCCAGGCAGAAGAACAACCTGGGGAGTTAGAGAGGAGCCCTGTGAGAGGCCTTGCCAAACTGGGAGTCACTGAAGAAATCTAAACAAGAAAACAATATGAACATATTTACATTTCAGAAAAAAACATATGGCTGCTAGGAAAGGGATGAACTGTCAGGGAAGGAGCAGAGGAATAAGACTAGAAGCAAAAACCCAGATTAGATGTATTTTATAATGGTCTAGGTGTCAAATTATGTGAGCCTGCACTAAGGAAGTGGAAATAAGAATAAAGCACCAGGGGGGAGTGAATTAGAGAAATAATTAGAAAGGAGGACTAGGGCATGGTGGCTGACTGAATGTAAAGGATGAAAAAGAGTCCAGGATGATGGCTAAGTTTCTGAGTCAGGTAACTGAGTGAATGGTGATGTCATTAAGTGAGACGAAGACTACACATGAGGAGGCAGGCACATGGGTCTGAACATGTCATATTTACAATATTGGGGAATCTTTGTATTGAATAAAAACTTGTATTAATTAGTTTAAAAATATTAACTTTGCTATCAAAGTAGTAGAATTATACTTTTCTATAATTTTTCCAAATACTTCACAATGAGTACAAATTATGCAATTGGATGAGGAAAACATACATAAATACATGAATGTTTAATTTCAAATAACAAATAGCTAGTAACCTCTGACCCTGCCTCCACCAACTTACCACTAAATATCTTGCAGACAGAGTCAGGAAAACCAGCACTAGAATTCAAACTGAGACCTGGCAAAGGAGCTACTTTTTGAAGCAGCCAGAGTTCTACTTTCTTCTACTGGATACTCCTTTCCATTAATATCTCTCTGTGCTTATAGCAAGTCAGAAACTGCAGCTCCTGGAATAAGTCTGTGTGCAAGATTCTGAAAACGTGGCATTTTAACTTACTGCAGCTGTGACAACTGGCCATAAACTTAGTGGCTTTAAAAAACACCAACTGAGCCGGGTTCAGTGGCTCAGCCTGTAATCCCGCGCCCTGGGAGGCTGAGGTGAGTGGATTGCCTGAGCCCGCGGGTTCGAGACCCGCCTGGGCAACTTGACGAGACCTCATCTCTACCATAAATAAAAAATCAGCCAGGCGTGGTAGCGCGCACCTGTAATTCCAGCTACTCGGAAGGCTGAGGCGGAAGGATGCCGGAGCCCAGCAGGTCGAGGCTGCGGTGGCCGGGAGCGGTCACTGCACTCCAGTCTGGGCAACAGAGTGAGACTCCAACTCGGGAAAAAAAAAAAACACCAACTGATGATCATAGAGCTCTGCAAGTATCTTTAAAAAAAAAAAACCAAATAGCAGGAAAAAAGAAAAAAGCAGAAGTCAAAAATCAAGTGTTGGCAAAGCTTCAGGGGAGAATGATTTCTCTCACCTTTTCCAGACTCTAGAAGCCACCTGCATTCTTGGTTTGTGGCAACTTCCTACATCTGCAAAGAGCATCACTCCAGCCTCTGGATCCATTGTCACATCTCCTCTAACTCTCACCTGTATTCCTCTTAAAAGGACCCTTGTGATTTCATTTGGCTCACCTGAATGATCCAGGATAATCTCCTCATCTCAAAGTCCTTAACTTAATCATATCTGCAAAGTCCTTTTCACCATGTATAGTGTCATAGTCACAGGTTGAGGGGTTACAATATGGACATCCTTGGAAGGGGATTACTATTCTATCACAGGTAGTATTTGTTGGATTTCTTCACTAGAAAGGTACTAGTTTTTCCATTCCACATGCTTTTCTCTGAAAGTGAATCATTAAATTAATACCCAAGTGGGGAGGAAGATAAAGTTCCACCTCTTGTAGAAGACACACACACACACACACACACACTCACACACATTCACAAATAAAATGTGAAATTCTTTTGTAAGGAAGAATTGTCTCTTCTCCCTCATTTATTTATTTATTCAAACATTTGTTCCTATCAATATCAACACAGGCCAGGCGCCGTGGCTCATGCCTATAATCCCAGCACTTTGGGAGGACGAGGTGAGAGGATTGCCCGAGCCCAGGGGTTCGAGACCAGCCTGAGCAACTTGGTGAGACCTCATCTCTGCAATAAATAATTTTTAAAAATTAACCGGGCACGGTGGCATGCACCTGTAGTTTCAGCTACTCAGAAGGCTAAGGTGGAAGGATCGCCAGAGCCCAGCAGGTCAAGGCTGCAGTGACCATGAGTGTGCCACTGCACTCTGGTCTGGACTACAGAGTGATACGCCAACTAAAAAAAAAATCAACATATGAATAAAAGTCAGAGAAAGGGGTGGAATTAGTGCCCAAGAGCACAGAGAGGGGGCAATGGTTAATTTAATTATTCATTCATTTAGTAAATATTTATTGAGCAAATAATATGTGTAAGAAATAGTCGTAGGTGCTAAAATTAAAGCAGTAAAGAACTCAAACAAGATGCCTGGCCTTTTTGAGCTTTTATCCTAGGGAAAGAAGATAGATTACAGATAATCAAAGAAGGAAAATATCTAATAGTAGAAGTGATGTATCTTATGCAGAGAACTAAACTAGAATGGTGTGACAGTAAATGGTGTGACAGAGAACTAAACTAGAATGGTGTGACCACTTCACAGCATGTAAACTGTTTAGCATAACATATAAGACCCTTCTCAACGTGGTTCCTACCTACCTCTTCTAACTCATCTCCAGCCCTTTCTTACTTTGCACCTTATCGCTACAAGTAATAATCATCTGATTTTGATTATAACTCTGTGAATACAGCCTACTATTTCACCTTCATGAACAATGGTGCAGGGTAAGATTAACATTGGACATGTTTCCAAAATTAAAAAAAGTTATGGAATAGTTTAAAAGTGAACAGGCAACGTGGCCAGATTTGAATTCTGAAAAGAAAATTCTAATTAGAGTCTAGAGAAGAATGAATTGACCAGTCAATTACCACAGGAGTCCAGGCAAAACATGATAGGTGGTAGGTAACTTGGACTAAGGCGGTTGTAGTGGAGTGGAGATAGAGAGAAGTAGAGGAAATATAATTTCACATAGGAAGCTTCCCTAAACCCCTCCCCCAAGACCAAGTAGGTATATATGAGGCGGGACCCCAAAAAATCCAGAATTATCTTTTAGAGGGTGGGCCCCTTGTAATACAGGCTTCCCCCTGCTAGGTAAGTGTTCTAGGAACCCATCGGCATCAGTGTACCAGTAGGCATTATACACCCTATACCTCCTTTTCAACAACACTTGAGAAAAATGATTACTTGTGTGTATTCCCCACCAAGCAGGCAACTATGTATTATTATTCACTGCTAAATCCCTAGCACCTTGCATAGTAAGTGGTGTGTAATATTTGTTAAAAGGATAAAAATACAATTTTACAGTGTTTGGCACTCTTTCTCCTGTGTTGCAAATACCAGACAATATTTTGCACAATGTTTTATCTAGGAGAGGGTACTTTTAGAAGACTGAAGCACTGTCAGAGCATTACCCATCATTGCAGAGGTACTTATTAGATCTAGGAATGCAATCAGAAAACACCACCACGACAACAAACAGGTGACTCTCATCACAATATGCCCTTTAAGACATTATCAAAAATGTGTGCATGAGGATGTTGTTCAGAGTAAGATGCTGTTTGCAACAAAGCAAGCCACATATGGCTGACTTCTCTCTGTACCTCATAAAGCGCTAAAATAAAACTTCATATAGGGTAAAATACATGATGTATGGTAGATTACAACACTAAAAACATTCATAGCAATTTTCTTCGTGATATATATTTGTTTATTATCTGCCTGCACCCCCACACCACAAGATATAAGGCCAATGAGAAAAAGTAATATATTTCATCATATTTTTGCACATGAAAATGTTTAGCACTTACAAATTATATAATAAATATTTGTTGAATTATAAATAGAACAAATTATTAGATTAGTCCACTAATTTATTTAGTAAATCAATAAGCAATTACTACATGCCAGACATTGCATTAATAATGGCAATCTATTTCTTTCATATATTCGTTACCTTATTGAAGAATCATTATATCAAATTTTTAAATATGCTATCAAAATTGTGTTAAATCGACAGAATAATTTGGGAAGAATTTACCCTTTCCCAACATTTACTCTTTTACTCAAGGACCATGCATGGTATGTCTCTCTATTTTTTAATGTCTTCTTTCTTATCTCTGAATAGAATTTTAAAATTCTCTTCATATAGGTCCTAGACATTTTTGTTGGGGTTATCACTAATTATTTATGTTTTGTGGCTGTTATAAATGAATTATTTTCCATTATATCTTCTAAATGGCTATTTCTGATAGCCATTTAAAAGATACTGGTTTTTTAATTTGTTATTTACACTCAACTATTTTTTATACATTTTATTAATTCTAGCAACCAAATAGCTGTTTTTAGGCTCAACTTTTATAGATATATCAGCCTATTCATTCTATTTATTTCTATTTTTTATTGTAAATATTTAAGGTGTACAACATGATGTTTTGGTATACATAGACCCAATGAAGTGATTACTACAGTCAAACAAATGAACACATCCATCACCATTCATAGTTGCATTTTTGTGTGGTGAGAGCACCTAAAATCTACTACCTTAGAAAATGTTCATTATACAATATAATATTATTAACTATTGTCCTCACATTGTACATTACATTTCTACATTTATTCACTTTACTTAGCTGAATATTTTCACACTTTGATCTACTTTCCCTTTTTTTCCCCATCCTTCACCCCTGGTAACCACCGTTCTACACTGTGTTTCTGTTTATTTGACTTTTTTTGTTTTCAGATTCCACATAAGTGAAATCATATGGTATTTTTCTTTCTGTATCTGCTTTATTTCACTTAGCATAATAGTCCCCAAGATTCATTCATGTGGTTGCAAATGGAATTATCTCCTTTATAAAGACCTTATTGTGTGTGCAAGTGTGTTACAGTTTCTTTTTTTTTTAGCAACATGTAGTTTTTAATTTTAAAGATGTGGGGTACAATTCAGGGTTAAGTATACAAATGTTCATTATGCAGGTACCCTTGTTGAGGTGTGCCCCACTTCCCAGCAGTTTCCCACTACTGCCAATTCCACCTCCATCCCGCTACTGCCAATCCTTTTCTTAAGTATTACAATAATTGTTCAAGGTCTGCTTATGACGCTTATGAGTGAGAACACGTGATACTCAGTTCTTTGTTTCTGTGATAGATCACTCAGTATTATAGCCTCTAAGTTCATCCAAGTTGCTGTGAAGTTCATAATTTTGTCCTTCTTTGTGGTTGCATAATATCCCAACATGTATATGTACCATATTTATTTTTTCTATCATTCTTTCGATGGGCAGCATGGTTGGTTCCATGTTTTTGCTATTGTGAACAATGCTGCAATAAACATGCATGTGCAGGTATTTTTTCATAGAGTGATTTGAGTTCCTCCAGGTATATTCCCAGTAGGGGGATTGCAGAGTCGTATGGAAGGTCATTTTTAGATCTTTTAGGAATCACCGAATGTTACAATTTCTTTATCCAGTTGTCCATTGAAGATTGTTTCCATATTTTGACTATTGTGAATAATGATACAATGAACATAAGAGGACAGATATCTCAATGAGGTGCTCCATATTTAGTTTTCTGAGGAACCACCATACTGTTTACCACAATGGCTGTGCCACTTTACATTTCCACCAACAATGTGTAAGGGTTTCCTTCTCTACATTCTATCTTATGGTTTGTCTTTTTGACAATGGCCCTCCTAACAGAGGTAGGGTGTTATCTCATTGTGGTTTTGATTTGCATTTCCCTGATGATTAGTGATGTTGAGCACCTTTGGCATATTTATGTCTTCTTTAGAAAAAAATGTCTTTTCAGGTCCTTTGTACATTTTTTGATTGTGTTATTGGGATTTTGGAGGATTTTTGCTATTGAGTTATGTGAGTTCCTTATGTATTCTAGATATTAACCCCTTATCAGATAAATGGTTTCAAATATTTTCTTACAATCCATAGGCTGCCTTTTCATTCTGATGATTGTTTTCTTTGCTATGTAGAAGACTTTTATGTAGTCTCAACTTGTTTATTTTTGCTTTTGGTGTGATACTCAAAAATCATTGCCAAGGCCAATATCAAGGAGCTTCTCTCTTATGCTTTCCTTTAGGTGTTTTATGCTTTGGGGTACTACACTTAGGCCTTTAATTCATTTTGAGTTTATTTTTGTGTACAATGTAAGATAAGAGCCCAGCTTCATTCTTGTTTCTCAAAAGCCAGTGGGGGGTGGGAAGACAGGGTCCAGTTTAATAATTTTGCAAGTGTATATCCAGTTTCCCAACACCATTTATCTTCTAAAAATTTTTAACTTTGTCTCTTTCGTTCCATTAATTATGGCTCTTTAATAATGTTTGCCAGAATATATATATATATATATTCTGTGTGTGTGTGTGTGTGTGTGTGTGTGTGTGTGTGTGTGTGTGTGTGTGGTGTGTGGTTGTGGGCATCCTTGTTTTGTTGCTGCTTTTACCATTAAGTATGATGCTAAATTCTGGCTTCAGAGTATTTTTCTTGTTATAATTGGAAATTTCTACCTCTAACTTTTTTAAAGTTCTTTTTTATACTTCTTGTTTGCTTGCTTTGTTTTTTGTGTCAGGATCTCACTTTGTCACCCGGGCTGGAGTACAGTGGCATGATCATGGCTCACCACAGCCTCAACCTCCTGGGCTCAGGCAATCCTTCCATCTCAGGCTCTCTAATAGCCGGGACTACAGGCACGTGCCACCACGCCCGGCTAATTTGTTTAATGTTTTTGTAGAGACCAGGTCTCGCTATGTTGCCTAGGCTGATCAAAAGCTCCTTGCTCAAGCAATCTTCCCACCTTGGCCTCCCAAAGTGCTAGGATTACAGACATTTACAGGCATGAGCCACAATGTCTGGTCTCTTTTTTTTTTTTTTTAAGTGACAGTGTCTCACTATGTTGCCCAGGTTGGTCTTAAACTACTGGGCTCAAGGGATCCTCCTGCCTCAGCCTGCCAAAATGCTTGGATTACAGGTGTGAGCCACTGTGCCCAGCCTCTTTTTATTCTTAAAGTGGGCATTTAATTTTTCAAATACTTTAGACACTTATTTTAACTTTTTTCCTTAGCTCTATTGATAGGATGCATTATATCAATAACTTTCATGATATTAAAACATTCCCAAGCTGGGATAAAATTTTCTTAATCACAAAGGGTTAGTTCCTTTCATATGTTTCTGAATGTGTTTCGTTTTATTTTATTTAGAATTTGAAATTGATCCATAATTTGTGTGTGTACAAGCAACATTTTTCAGGTTGAGAAATCAGAATTACACAGCTTCCGGTCATTTTCTATGCTCTGGACCAGTTTATTTAGAATCAGAATTATTTGCTTCTTTCAAATAGGGTCTTATTTATAGTAAGAATAGCTATAAGAGAAAGAAATCAATAGTTACTGTGTTATAAAGTAGGCATCAGAAGAATAGTTGCCTCTGGGATGCCAAGTTTAGTTCAAGTTATTCGGTCACTTGCCATTTACAAAGTTATTACTTTAGAATTAAAAGTACAGAAACATTTCTTTTCATAAGACCAAACACAGTGGCTCATACCAGTAATCCTAGCACTTGAGAGGCCATGGCAGGAGGATCACTTGAAGCCAGGAGTTCAAGACCAGCCTTGGCAACATAGCGAGACCTCCTGTCTGCCAAAAATTAAAAATTAGCCAGGTGGAGTAGTGCACACCTGTATTATCAGCTACTCAGGATGCTGAAGCAGGAGGTCACCTGAGCCTAGGAGATCGAGGTTACAGTGAGCTGTGATTCTGCCACTACACTCCAGCCTGGGCAACAGAGTGAGAGTCTGACTCAAAAACAAAATCAAAATAAAAAACAAAAACAAAAACACAGAAACTTATATTTTTGTAAAGAGGCCATATTAATTATTTAGATTCTATGTGAAATCTAGGCCATAAGTTCACTTCTTTGGTTTCTGATCAAGAATGCACTTATAATGTGAGGGCTAAAATTGTAAAACTTTTTAAAGAAAGTCTAAAATCTGAGAGAAAAAAAATTTTTTTAATCTAACAAAAAGAATCTGAGAGGGCAAAGATTAATTGGGCAAAATACAAAGAGCACTAAGCATAAAAGAAGAAAAATGATTAATTGAGTTCAATTTTTAGAAAACTACTGCTTATCAAAAGACACAAATAAGAAAATGAAAAGGGCAAGTCACAGATTGGAAGAAAATATTCACAGTATAATATCTAAATATCCAAAGTAAATTAAAAATTCCTAAAAATCAAAATAAAATAACACCCAATATTTTAAATGGGCAAAAAACTTAACACTTGCTTATAAAATAAATCCAAATGGCTAATAAGCATATGAAAACTTACTCATATCACTATACATGAAGAAAATACAAAATAAAAACCATAATGAAGAAACTCTAAACATCCAGAAAATGGCTAAAATTAAAGAAACTAACAATACCAAGATTATTAGCAGAGGTTTTCACTTATTATTGGTGGGAGTATAAAATGGTATAACTACTTTAGAAAAGTGTTTGGTAGTTTCTACTAATGTTAAACATTAGCAGAGTACTCTCTATCCCAGCAGTTCCATTCCTGGTATACTGTATAGCCAAACAAAATAACTTTTATTAAAGAATGTCAATAACAGTTTATCATAATAGCCAAATACTGGATGCAACTTAAACGATGATCAAAAGAAAAATGTATAAATCTATTGTAGCATATCTAAACAATAGAATATTATACAGCAATAAAAAAGGTGGAATTAGGTTGAATATGGTGGCTTACACCTTTAATCCCAGAATTTGGGGAAGCCAAAGCAGAAAGATTGCTTGAGATCAGGAGGTCAAGCGAGATCTCCTGGGAAACATAGTAGGACCTTGACACTACAAATAAAAATTAAACAAATAGCCAGGCGTGGTGGCTCACACCTGTAATCCCAGCACTTTGGGAGGCCAAGGTGGGAGAATTTCTTGAGGTCAGGAGTTTGAGACCCGCCTGGGTAACATAGCCAGACCTCATCTCACAAAAATGTTTTTTTAAAAAATAGCCAAGTGTGATGGTGTGCGCCTATAGTCCCAGTTACCCAGGAAGCTGAGGTGGAAGGAACCCTTGAGCCGAGGAGATCAAGGCTGTAGAGAGCTGTGATCATGCCACTGCACTCCAGCCTGGGAAACAGAGACTATAACTCAAAAATAAATAAATAAACATTATCCAGGTGTGGTAGTGTGCACCTGTAGTTCCAACTTCTTGGAAGGCTGAAGCTGGAGGATCACTTGAGCCCAGGAGTTCAAGGCTACAGTAAGCCAAAACTGCACCACTACACTCCAGGCAGAGTGAGACCCTGTCTCTGTGTACATTCCAACAGACAGGCACCCATCAAATGATATTTCTTTAATGGTATTATTGTGTAAAATTCCTTCTATGATGTCTGCCAAGAAACAGTGATTTTATATATGTTCCCTTCCTACCTCAACCTTTCCTATCTATTCTTTTTCTATTACAACTCACCTGTATTTTAAAATACCTCAGAATTCAAAAAATACATTTTGAAAATGTAGTATCACAATTTTATTTTTACATTTCAATAATATGAGGGATCTTCAAAAAGCTCATAGAAAATACGTATTTTGAAAAAACTATGCACAAATTTCAAAAAATGTTTGCATCAAAATAAACTCATAGTAACTTGTGACAACATATCTGAGCAGGATTTAGTTTGAGGCACTAAGAAGAATAAGATATCAGTTTGAAAAGCAACATGAATTCTTCTAAAACTGAAGCAAGAACTAACATCAACTTAGGTAAAATAATGGTGAAATCATTGATGCTTTAAATAACTTTATATGGATAATTCCTGAAGAGAAATCAGCAGTTTACAAATGGATAATTTGCTTTAAGATGGGATGAGATGGTGTCAAAGATGAAGCCCGGGCTGGGTGCAGTGACTCATGCCTCTAATATGAATGCTTTGAGAGACCAAGAAAAGGAAGATCACTTGAAGCCAGAGCAACATAGCAAGTCCCAGTCTCTACAGAATTTTTTTTAAATTAGCCAGGCATGGTGGCAGTGGCCTGTGTATCCCCAGCTACTCAGGAGGCTGAGGTGGGAGGATCACTTAAAGCCCAAGAGTTCAAGGTTACAGTGAGCTATGATCACACAGCTGCACTCCAGCCTGGGTGATGGAATGAGACCCTCTATCTAAAAGGGAAAAAAAAGGAAAAGAAAAAGATGAAATCCACAGCACCACACCATCCACATCAATCTGCAAAACAAAAAAATTCATCTTGTTATTGCTCTAACTGAAAAAGAAAACAATTAACAGCAGAAACAATAGCCAATACCATAGACACTGCAATTGGTTCAGCTTACACAATTTTGACTGAAAAATTAAAGTTGAGCAAACTTTCCACTCAATAGATGCCAAAACCAATGTGCCCAGATCAGCTGCAAACAAAAGCAGAGATTTCAATGGAAATTTTAATCAAGCAAAATCAAAATCCTAAAGCAATTTTTTCAAAGAATTATAATAGGAGTGAAACACAACTTTACCAGGACAATCTTGAAGACAAAGCACAATCAAACCAATGGTTACCAAGAGGTAGAAGTGGTCCAGTCAAAGCAAAAGTGGACCAGGCAAGAGCAAAGATCATGGCAACAGTTTTATGGGGATATTCAAGATATTTTACTTGTTGACTATAACATCTGCTTATTATGAGAGTGTTTTGAGAAAGTTAGCTGAAGTTGTAGCAGAAAGGTGACTGGGAAAGCTTCACCAGACAGTCCTTCTCCACCATGGCAATGCTCCTGCTCATTCCTTTCATCAAACAAGGGCAATATTGCAAAAGTTTCAATGAGAAATCATTAGACATGCACTTTACTGTCCTAATTTGGCTTCTTCTTACTTCTTTTTGTTTCCTAATCTTTAAAAAATAACCTTTAAAGAATACCCATTTTTCTTCAATTCATGTAAAAGAGACTTCATTGACATGATTAAATTCCCAGAACACTCAATTCTTTAATAGAATCATTACTGACAAAAGTGTCTTAAAGTTGATGGAGCTTAGGTTGTAAAATGAAGTTCACATTTTTTGTGTTTATCTTTTCATTCCATTTTTCCATGAACTTTTTGAAGTTCCTTCATACTAGCACTTACATGCTGCTTACAATTTGCCAAGCTCACTCGCTCATGATCTCTCTCGCCACATACACACACACACACACACACACACACACACACACACACACACACACACTGCACACTTACTTAATCCTCACAACAATCTTGAAATGTAGGCACTATTATTAACCCCATTTCATAGATGAGGAAGTTGAATTACAGAATGATTAAGAAACTTGCCAAAGACTACACCACTAGTAAGCATTGGAGCCAGGATGCAGACAACTCCAAGAGACTATACTAAATGCTTCAACCAAACTGTACAATCAAGATATTAGAAATAAGAGAGACTGTCACATCTGCAAAACAAGGTTATGCATTTTCAAACCATGAATTAAAAATCCTAAGTTGTCAGAAGAAGCTTTAAATGTCTCATAGTAACTCCTGAAAAGGTTTTAATGCAATCACAGGGCAATCCTATTTTTTAAAAAAATTTGTTGCTGAGACATCTATTCTTAAGCTATGGATACCTATATTTATTCACAGATATGCTTTGAGAACAAAATATTCAATTAAATACTTCCACTGACTCTATTCCAGGTGTTCACAATTTATACCAAGTATGTTTTCTAAATATATTCTCTATTTTTTCATTAGCTTAGGACACATTGTCACTAACAGCCTCTTCATTTCATTTCTTTGTCACTTAATCATTCTCTAATCTATTCATTCAGTAAATACTTCTTGTTTTATGCCAAGTATTCAACAAATATTTATTGAGTACTGTACCTACTATGTTCAATACATAAATAGGTAGGAGAGACATTATGTAACTTATAAAGTAAATCGTTCACATAAATATACCGGTTACGAAGTATCGCAGCAACCAATTCCCCTCTATGCAGATGATCCATCACCTCTAAAAGTTGGATAATGACCTGTTCAGGAGGAAAAGAAGCCAACATTTACTATGTAGATCAATACAAGAATTTTCAAACTGTGCCATTTTTATATTTTTACACATTTCATAATTAAAGGCAAAATGTATGCCCATGTACCTAATATTCATATTATATCTTATGAAAATTAAGAAGCTGAATCTTTTTTAAAACTGAAAGTCAAAATATCTACAGAATTCAATAGTGAATCATTAAAGACTAGTGACTAAAATTCCATGTGAAATCATTAGGTAACAATTATCCATGGAAAACCAACCAAGTAAGTAGTGCCCTCCCCATCTGCAGTTTGATTTCCTATGGTTCAAAAATATTAAATAGAAAATTCCAAAAATAATTTACACTTTTTTTTAATTGCACACCATTCTGAGTATCATGATGAAAGTTCACACTATTCTGCTTTATCTCACGTGGGATGTTAATCATCCTTTTGTTCAGTATATCCATGCTGCATATACTACACACCTGTTAGTCACTCATTAGCTATCTCAGTTGTCAAATATATGTGTGTGTGTGTGTGTGTGTGTGTGTGTGTGTGTGTGTGTATTTTTCTTTTTTTGAGATTTGGTGCTACTTGTGATTACAGGCATCCACTGGGGATCTTGGAAGATATCACCTGCAGATGAGGAGGACTACTTATACAGAAAGTTGAATTAAACTGATATCAGAAGACCTGAGGAGTCTGTGGGTAGTTGGATAAGACAAGAAAAGCTACAAGGAAAGAGTTGAGGGAAACACTTGCCAAGTTGATACAGAAACAGTACTGATTCCCACGTTACCACGGGGACTTGGGGCCTGAGAAGTCAAAAAGCAGGGACCACAATTTTAGAAGTGGTTTTACAAAATACAGGCTAGAAAGGCATAATATTCTGAAATTCTAAAGACATAATGGGGATTGGAATGTTACTTTCTTAACCTATACTGAATTTTTATTTTGATGGTGGTTTTGTGAGCGAAGAGCAGATGAGTTTTGATAAAGTGAACTACATCTAATATATTTCTTTTTAGTAATGTCAATGTATTGTATTGGAGAGGTAGAATATGTTTTATATGTCTATTTAAAATATATTGGGAAGCAAAACATATATTTTACTTAAATGTTTCTTATTAATAAAATCATTTTATTACATTGGGATAAAATGTATTATATGCTGTTTAGTTTGTTCATAAAATTATGTGAAGACAAAATAATTAAGCAAGATAATGGGGGGGATTCTTCATTGTCCCTAACCCTCTTTAGCCCCTGAACTTCAAGAAAAGAAGTAGAAGGGGGAAAGTACTCTACTTCTTGGGTCATCATAACTCTAAAAAGGAAACAAATCAAATGACAATATAGCATCTATGTTTATTTGCGCAATCACATTTTCCTGCTTATAATTCTATTATTATAAGTAAAGAAATTGAGTAGGCTAAACAAGATTAAAATTTTCGAAGTATCTCACAATCAACTGACTTTTGATTTACCTTTTCTAAAATATATTCAAGTGCTGAGAGAACTTTGAGGTGTTGAAAATTTTAATTATGTTTAGGCCACACAGTTTTTTAGAAGATGTTGAAAATGGAAAAACAATTATATTTAGATTACTACTAGGAATCTGGTAATACGAAACAAAATAATTCATGCCCTGTTTTACTAACTGCGTCTAGGTTGAAACACATAGGTCCCAAAATTAGGTATGAAAATGGTGTCTTAATCCTTGCCATGGTTTGAATGTGTTATCCAAAAAGCATGTGCTGAAAACTTGATCCACAATGCAGTAAAGTTGGGAGGAGGGGTCTAAGGGAAGGTGTTTGGTCATGGGGGCAACATACTCATGAAGAATTAATGCCAGTATGACGGGGATGGGTTCCTTATAAAAGGACGAGTTCAAGACAGGCTCAGCCTCCTCTCGTGCTTCACCTCCCTGCCTTTTTTTTTTTTAATCCTTCTACTTTCTGCCATGGGATGACACAACAAGAAGGCCATCACCAGATGCCAGCTCCTTGGTCTTGAACTTCCTACCCTCTAGAACTATGAGAAATAAATTTCAGTTTTTTATAAATTATCCAGTCTCAGGTATTCCAGTGTAGCAGCATAAAACAGACTAACACAATCCCCTTTTTTCAACCAACCCCCTTCTGTGCCTAGATTTTTAGGTGCTTCCATTCTCCAAAAAAATAAACCCTCTGGTCTCCTAAGAAGCAGGGAATAGGAAAGAGGACATGGGACTCAAGCCACTTACAAAGATTTTCAACAAATGACTCATGATTCCAATCTCATGACAAATTCCTGCCTTCCATAGACCAGGTGCCTTCAAGTCTTGAGATATTAGGAGCTCTATGTGATGATTTCATCAGTTTCTCTCAAGTTAATGTAGCAGGAGATAATGAAGTTGTAACTTCCTTTGCTCTAAGTAAATATTAGTTTCAACCTTACACCTGTCAATGCCTCCACTCCTGTTCTCTTCATCTTATTTAATTTTTCCATTTCCTTGCTCTTGTTTTAATAGGGTTAGGAAGGGAGAGGAAGTAAACACATATGGTCAAATTTATGTGGGATTTAATTCTTCTCCAGCAGAAGAATTCAGATCACCAAGATAAAATCACAATTGCAAAATACAGAAGACAAAAATGCCATAGAAAGGATCAGCAAGACAAAAACCTGGTTCTTTGAAAGGATAAATAAGATTGACAACTCCTGGTCAGATTGATTTAAAATAGAGAGAAAGTCCAAATAACACAATTAGAAATGAAGTCACAACTAACCCTGAAGAAATTCAAGAGTATGAGAGACTACTATAAACACCTGTATGCAAATAAACTAGAAAACCCAAAGGAAATGGAAGAGTTTCTGACATCACACAACCTCCTAAGGTTGAAACAAGAAGAAATTGAAACTCTAAACAGACCAATAACAATCCAGGAAATCGACTCAGTCATAAGAAATCTTCCCGCAAAAAAAAAAAAAAAAAGGCCCCGGACCAGATGGCTTCCCAGCTGAATTATACAAGACATACAAGAGGGAGCTGACACCAATCTTATTAAAAGTATTTCAGGCAATCAGTAACAATGGAATTCTCCCCAACTCATTTTATGAAGCTAACATTATACTGATACCCAAACCTGACAAAGTCCCAATAAGGAAAGAGAATTACAGACCAATCTCTCCTTGATTAACATAGACGCAAAAATGCTCACCAAGATTCTATCAAATCGGATCCAACAACACATCTCAAAGATCATCTATCATGACCAAGTGGAACTCATTCCTGGGATGCAGGGCTGGTTCATCATGCTCAAGATCATAAACGCAATTCAGCACATTCACAGATGTAAAACCAAGAACCACATGATTATCTCATTAGATGCAGAAAAAGCCTTCTACAAAATCCAGCATCCCCTCTTGATAAAAACCCTTGAGCACCTAGGCATGGAAGGAACATTCCTCAAAACAGTAAAAGCCCTGTGATAAATCCACAGCCAACATTTTGGTCAATGAGCAGAAATTGGAAGCATTCTCCTGAGAACTGAACAGAAACAAGACAAGGATGACCACTCTCACCTCGCCTGTTCAACATAGTGTTGGAGGTACTAGCCAGAGAAATCAGGCAAAAGAAGGAAATCAGGGGTATCCAAATAGGCAAAGAGAAAGTTAAGCTAGCCCTCTTTGTGGACAATATGATTCTCTACTTTGAAAATCCTAGGGAGTCTATCAAAAGTCACCTCGCACGGATGAACGACTGATAAACATGCAAAAGACAAGTGCATTTCTATACACCAGCAACAAACAGAAGGGGAACTAAATAAAAAGTACAATCTCATTCACAATAGCCACCAAAAAAAGAAAAAGAAAAGAAAGAAATATCTTGGCATACATCTAACCAGAGAAGTGAAAGACCTTTACAACAAGAACTAGAAAAGATGCTCAAAGAAATCAAGGATGACACAAATGGAAAAACAATCCATGATCATGGAATGGAAGAATAAATATTATCAAGGTGTCCACCCTCCCCAGGGCAATTCACAGATTCTATGCAATACCCATCAAATTACCACCATCATTTTTCTGAGACCTGAAAACAACAATACAGAAATTTATATGGAAACAAAAACAGCACGAATAGCCAAAACAATCCTCAGCAAAAGAAACAAAGCGGGAAGTATCACACTTCCAGACTTCAAACTTTATTACAGGGCTACAGTAACCAAAACAGCCTGGTATTGGTACAGGAATAGGCACAAAGACCAATGGAACAGGATAGAGACACTGGAAGCAAAATCATGGACTCTCAAAATCAAGGACTCTCATGGACTTGACAAAGCCACCAATAACAAGCATTGGGGAAAGGAGGTGATATTTAGCAAATGGTGCTGGGAAAACTGGCTGACCACATGCAGAAGAATGAAACTGGACCCCTACCTATCATCATATACAAAAATCAATTCAAAATGGATCAAAAACCTAAACATAAAACCTCAAACTATAAGAATCCTAGAAGAAAACATAGGAACCACTCTTATGTACACTGAAGTAGGCAACAAATTATTGGCCAAGCTCCCAAAAGTGAATGCCATAAAAGCTAAGATAGACAAGAGGAACACTTCTCAAGAGAAGACACACTAGCAGCCAACAGACATATGAAAAATTGCTCAGCCTTTATAATCATCAGAGAAATATAACTCAAAACTACAATGAGATACCACCCAAATCCAGTAATGATGGCTATCATTAATAGGTCAAAAAACAACAGATACTGGTGTGGAGAAAAGGGGATGCTTTTACACTGCTGGTGGGAGTGAGAGCTAGTTCAACCACTGTGGAAAGCAGTGTGATGATTCCTCAAAAAACTAAAAATTGACCGTCCATATGATCCAGGATTCCCTCTCCTGGGAATTTACCAGGAGGAACAATAAATCGTTCTAAAAAAAAAAAAAGATACCTGCGAACACGTTAATTGCTGCACTATTCACTATAGCAAAAACATGGAACCAATCCTACTGCTTATCAAAAATGGACTGGATAAAGAAAACGTGGTACATATACACGATGGAGTATTATGCAGCCATAAACAAAAACAAAATCATGAACTTCACAGCAAATTGGATGGAGATGGATACTAATACTAAGTGAACTATCACAGAAACAAAGAACTGAATACCTCATGTTCTCACTCATAACCGTGCCCTGAGCACTAGTCACATTAGCACAAGGGAGGAATCGGCAGTCACTGGACACTGCTAAAGGAGGGAGGTAGGGAGGAGGGCAGGGGGCATGTGACAACACAAAGGGTCCACTACTGGGGGAGTGAGGGACAGTTAGAAGCCCAAATTTCATCCACATGCAGCCTACTTATGTAGTTAATCCTCACTTGTACCCCACATTTCTATAATCAAATTGTTAAAAATAAAAATTTATGTGGGGTTTAAGTAAAAATTTTACCAGAGAATTAAATATTTATATTACTTGAAAATTAACACAGGCTGCAATATGGGGGTGGATCAGAGATAGCCATCTGTAGACCAGTTAGGAAACTCCTTCCATAGTCAAGACGTAAGATAAAAGTCAAAACAAGGGCTATGGGAATAGCCAGAGAGAACTAGGACTTATTGACTAAGAGATCACTGATAGATATGACAGGGATAAGGAGACATCAAAGATAGCATCACAAAATATTTAAATAACTGGAATGAGGTTAATTATATCAAGTGATGTAGCATATAGAGAAGGACAAAATATTGAAAAAAGAATTGCTTAATGTAAACATATTTATGCGCCATAGGACACATGATACAGTATCTAATAGAAAATTTTTCAATTTCTATTGAAATTGATATATCCAGATTTCGATTGGAACTACAAATGACAATTTAGAAATGTTTAGCCAATTAACTGACGGGGGAAGTGATGAGATTGGGAAATATTATCTAAGAGTATATTTGCCATGAGAAGAAGAAAAGAAGTGAAAATGAAAAAGAGGAAGACAAGCTAGTAAGGAAAAGAGACAGAACTGTAGGAGAATTGAGAGATAAAAGCTAAAGAAAAAGAATGATTCAAGAACATTCCACAGTTTCAAAACCAAGTAAGATATAGTCACTTGATTTGACAACTATAAAATAAATACTGACCTTTTAAAAATTTTATTTTATATTAAAGTTGTGGGGTACAAGTCAGGATTGCATACATAAGTGGTTTAGGAACAGGTGAGGTTTGGGCCTCCCACTGGACCTCAACAAGAGCAGTTTCAATATTGGTGGGGAAAACCACACTGCAGTCGTTTGAAAATAAAACAAGAATAAATAAATTCTTTCAAAACCTTGTGAGAAAATCAAATACATTGAGGAATTGCTCTGGGGTAAAGACAGTCTTTCAAGCAAGTAAGGGAAAGGAGGGTAATATTTTTTTGACTTGGAGTCTCACTCTTTTGCCCAGGCTGGAGTACAGTGTCATAATCATGGCTCACTACAGCCACGACCTGATGGGCTTACCCAATCCTTTCACCTCAGCCTCCTGAGTAGCTGGCACTACAGGCATGCACCAAGACACTCAGCTAATTTTTTTGTTTGTTTGTTTGTTTGTAGAGACGAGGCATTGCTATGTTGCTTAGGCTTGCCTGAAACCCCAGGGCTCAAGCAATCCTCCCACCCTGGCCTCTCAAAGTGCTGGGATTACAGGTATGAGCCACCATGCCCAGGGAGAAAGGGGGATGATTGAATAAGAGATTTGGGGACAACTAGGTAGCCATTTGGTTGTGTTTATTAAAAAAAAAAAACAGGTTGTAAACTATTTCATGTTGTACCCTAAAATAAATTCCAGAAGGATACAAAGTCTAAAGGTAAAAAATGAAGCTGAAAGAGTAGCAGAAGAAAACATAAATGAAGTTATAATCATGCAATGGAGAAGGCAAGAGGCACCCAAAAATCAGAAGTCATAAAAGATCATTAAATCTGATTGTAGAAAAAAATTAAAACTCTGTGTTTCAAATATACCAAACTCCAAAAGCAATTGATAAACTAGAAAAAAAATATTCACAATACACATGACAGGCAACGAAGGACTAATGATTTTAACTTACACAAAAGTAATAAAAACAATAAAACACAATGGTCAAGTTAGCAAATAATACAAACAGGAAGCACAGAAAAAATATAAATCATTAAGAAATACATAAATGCTACTTAAATTAAGGCATTGTCTTTAACCAATGAAATTCACACACAAGTGTGTACATGTGTGTGCGGGCGCGCGCGCACACACACACACACACACACACACACACACACACCATAAAGTCTGTTTATATCCTTTATGAGAAGAAATATGAGATTGGGGGATGTTTACTTTTCACTCTACACTTTTACGTTCAATTTATTTTGAAATTTAAAAAATAAGGATTTGGTAGGAGTAAGGAATGGCCATGAGATAGGAGAGAAACCAGGGAAGTGTGGTAACCTAGAAGACAAAATAAAGTATCTTCTAAATAAAGAAGTAATCAGGTGTATCAGATGTTGCTGAGAAATTGAGTAAGTGGTAACATGGAGGCCACTGGAGACCTTGTTGAGAGTGGGTTGTATGGAATGATGGAGACCAGAGGTGATTAGTATGGGTTTAAGAATTACAAGTGAGAGAAGAAGCAAGTACACACAACTCTCACAAGCTTATTGAAAGTTATTTTCTTTAATAAAGAGTAGAGAAAGACTGGGCATGGTAGCTCATGCCTATAATACCAATGTTTTGGGAGACTGAAAAAAGAAGATCACTTGAAGCCAGGAGTTCAAGACCAGCCTGGGCAACATAGCGAACCCATTCTAGAAAAACAAAAATGAGTAGAAAAATGGATGAGATTGAAGGTGGAAGTAGTTAATGTTTGATTTTACGTTTTTTTCATAGTGAAAGCTACTAGAGCAGGTAAATCTGAATAGCATGATGTCAAACAAAAATGTAAACTGAAGGAGTTCAACAGCATGTATAAAAATATTAAAGGCACGTTAGATAATACTCTCTGTGTGTGTCTATATATACACATGTACGTGTACACATTATATGTGTATATTTATATACACAGATGTAGGAAAGGCATGGGGATGTGAAATACCAAAATTGGGATAGTAGTTCCATCAGGAGAGGAAGGGAGGAGAATACAATTGTGGAAGGATACACTAGGATCTTCAACTGCATTTTTTGTTAAGGATCTGAAACAAAACTAGAAAATTTTTAAGGTTTTACATAGCTAAGTGGCTGCTACATAGACTTTTTTACATTGTACTTCTCTGCATGTTTGAAATATATTGTACTCCTCTGTATGTTTGAAATATTTTATTAAAAAGAAAATATGGCTGGGCTTGGTGGCTCAGCCTATAACCCAGCACTTTGGGAGGCTAAGGCGAGTGGATTACCTGAGCCCATGGGTTCGAGGCTAGCCTGGGCAACTTAGCAAGACCTCGTCTCTACAATAAATCAAAAATTAGCCAGGTGTGGTAGCACATACCTGTAGTTCTGGCTACTTGGAAGGCTGAGGTGGAAAGATCGCTGGAGCCCAGCAGGTCGACGCTGGGGTGTCAGTGAGTGTGCCACTGCACTCCAGCCTGGGTGACAGAGTGAGAGTCCAACTCAAAAAAAAAAAAAAAATTAGAAGATATTATCTTTGCCCTAAAGTCAGGACTATGTAGGTGAGTAGACAGGAGATGACATAAAAGGGGGACCCTTTTATTTATTTAAAAGCTGTGTATTTATTCTTATATGTTTAAACTTCAGTCACCCTCAAAGTACTCTCCATATGATGCAATACACCTTTCGAGACGCTTTTTTCACTGCTCAAAACAGTTTTTGAACTTGTCGATTTTGATGCCTTGTAGTGCTTCTGCTATTGTTTCCTCCTCCACATCGGCAAAATGTTTCCCTTTGAGAACTTTTTTAATCCAGGAAAACAAATAAACAAACAAAAAAAGTCACTCAGGATGAGATCTGGTGAGTAAGAAGGGTGAGGCACCAGGGTTATGTCATGTTTTGGTCAAAAACAGCTGAACATTCAGTGGGGTGTGGACGGGTGCATTGTCATGGTGGATGAACCAATCACCCGTTTGCCACAACTCTGAATTATCCAAAAGATAATTCCGGTTTTGGGGGCGTTCCCCCTCGTAGAAATGCCAACATATTAAAACAAAGAGAGTTTTCAAAGAAAAAAAAAGGACAAAAATATAACCAGACAAGCACTGTAATTAAAAAGCCATACTTCTCCATAGCCATGATACCCTCATGAATAAAAGGGAAACTAATCATTTCTCAGAACACATACCTAACAAAGATCTAATTGTGGTTTTTTCCCTTAAAATATTCTACTTCGCTTACCAGAAATAAAACTGACAAGACTGTTTCTGATAGTTGAGATATCTTGCATATGTTCAAGCAATTTTACTCATAAGCATTTAAGTAATTCACAAATCTAATATTTCTCAAGCACCTATCATAGTTGGATAACATTTCAAATAGAGATTCCAGTTCATGACCTAGCGTTTAATTAAAACTCACAGTATTACTCGCTCTTACTCTGTCCAAAAATAATCAGATTTGAAATATCCCTAGCCAATTTCACACTACATAAGATAAGCTTTGCTTATGAACTAAGCTAATATTATATAGATTTTAGGAGTTTCTCTAACAGCCTGTCTTCAAATAAAATTTGATAAGTACTCTGGTAAGAAAAGAAAGCTGACAGAAAGGATTAGTGAAAAATGCTAAACACTACAAAATCAAAAAACTGCAAAATCTAGAAAAACTGCACATAATTGCACTCCTCTAAATTAAGTTATATATAGCAGCATCACGAAAAAATCAAAATCATCCTGCAATTGCAAAATGTAAAATTTAAGAAACAGAATTGTATTCTTTGGGAAATAGTATGTCAGACAAAAGTTGATTTTTTAAATGTCCCAGAGTGTTAGATCATAGACTCATTCAGCGTACACTACCCTCCCACTTGTGGTAATGAAGAGTTACCTTAAAACACATGAACACTAACTGCTGCGCTGGGTGGCAATTTTTCGCTAGAGTAGATCTAAGAGTGGATAGGTCTAAGTGGTGTTCTCCCATATACACATCCCTAACAAAGTATGACACTATAAACAGTAACAGTTATGCTATACCAAAGGTTGCAGCTAAAGCCTATTTCAGAAAGTACCTTTTATGTAAGTGATCATCAGGCTGCCTGGTTCCCCCTGACCAGCATTTTATGCTCCAACTAGGGGGTCTAGAGAGGCATGATTATAGCTACTTTTAGGTCTAATCTCCTACCAAAAAAAAAAGACTGAACTCACATGTTCCTTGAGTTTCTTCCCTTCACTGGTCAAGTGCCAGGGTGGCTGACACATTCTTCAGAACAATTTCCATTTTCTTCCTATAGTCACTGAGGCAATCTACCCATGTTACCACCATGTGGTTACTACCATCATGCATTCTGTTGGCTATAGGTATAAACCATATAACATGCAGTTCCACTGCTTTTTGCAGTAATATCATTCTTTCCTTCTTGACAAGATTCTTCGGTAGTCTTTTCTCATGTTGTCACCCATAACAGGCTTTTGGAAATGCCTTTAGAGAATATCATCGACTCATGGCATCAATCGTCTCATCACTGCAATTGACCTTTATATCAACATTTAAAGTATCCTTGTATTAATGCAATTCTATCTGATTTTTGAATAGTTACTACCCTCTTATTTCAAGGGTCAAAACTTCATCTAATGAACATTTATTAAGTATAAAATTCCAGTTTTTTTTATTTCTTGCCATTTCATAATGTTAGAACTCTTATCTATAGGAGTGACATTATACCTTCTCACTTTGAATCAGACCTCCCTCTGCCAACCACTAAAATCCTCACCCTAATCATATACTTAATATATGTCTATTTATCTATTTATCTTTCTCATACTAAGATTAAGCTTTTCCTTATTCACCGAATCAAACAATTAAGACACTAAAGAACAGTTCACGTCTCACCATTCCCTTCTTCATCTTACTCTTGGAAGCTAACAGTTTGTCTCGGTCTGTTCGATGTTCATTTTCCATAATCCATTGAGCCCTGTTACACACACAACTTGCAAGGAAAAAAGATATGAGAAATAAAAATATGGGTAAGGAAGAATACAGCTATTACTTATGTTAGCAGTTCCCAATTTTGACATAAACAAGAATTCCCTGAAGACATGGTAAGCACAGATTGCTGAAAAGAGTTTCTCATTCAGATGGTGTGGATTGAATCCATAGAATTTGCATTTCTAACAAGTTTCCAAGGAATGTTGCCACTGCAGAATCATGAATGACAGTCTAAGAACTAGTTTATAGATAACACAATTGTTTTAATAGAAAGTGCAAAAGAATCAACTAAAATAACATAATGAGAAGCCCACTATGAGACTGTCAGTTCATAAAAACAAAGATTTTCTATATCCCACAAATATCATATTTTAACAGTAGTGGGATAATATCACCTACCTGAGAGCAACAAATTTTATAAAATACTTAGATATAAGCCTAAAATGTGTGAAAGACATATAAAAAAATAAAATTTTACTGAAGTACATAAAAGAATAAATGGCCTGAATAAGTAGGCACACATACAGGCACACAAATCGTATCCAGAGACAAACTCAAAATCATAAAGATGCAAATTTTCCTCAAAAGTGATATATAAATTCAATGCAATTTCAATCAAATTCCTAAAAGGGTCAGAATTTTTCATGGGGAAGGTAGACACTTTGTATGTTAAATCTATAGTTAACTTGGAGAACTGAACACATAAAAATTGTTCAACACGTTTAAGAAAGAAAAATAAGGAGGGGAAACTTTTTTCAGCTGATAGCAAAATGTAATATAAAGGTACAGTAACTATAACAGTGTGGTACTAACATAGGAACAGACAAAGAGATGAACAGAACAGAATCTAAAATTGATCCAAATACATATGGTTATTAACTATTTTCATAAAATGTGGCAGCTGAAATCCGTAGAAAAAAATAGGAACTTCTCAAAAAACAGTTTAGGAGAAACTGGCTATGGTGGACGGAAGGCTAACATCCTATCTGCACCATACATATACATTCCAGATAGATAAGTTATCTGAGTACAAACAGGGAAAATTGTAGTAGCAAATAAAGAACATAGTTTTAATGAGGCACAAATAAAATATTTCTAAAGGCTTACACAAAACTCAGAGGCCATAAATATATTTTTTTTTCTTTTTGGATTGGAATCTCACTCTGCCGGCCAGGCTGGAGTGCAGTGGCAGGATCACGGCTCACTGCAGCCTCAACCTCCTGGGCTCAGATAATCCTGCCTCAGTCTCTCAAGAAGTTGGGACTACAGACAGATACCACCAAGCCCAGCATATTTGTTTATTTATTTATCTATCTATTTATCTATCTATTTATTTATTTATGTAGAAAAGGTCTTGCTATGTTACCTGGGCTAGTATCAAAATCCTGGGCTCAAGCATTCCTCTTGCCTCTGCCTCCCAAAGTGCTAGTATTACAGGTGTGAGCCACCATGCCCAGCCAGAGACCATAACAAAAACAGTTTTAAAGCTTACTAGCTAAAAAAAGTTACAATTCCATATGGCACAAAGAACCATACACATACTTAGACTGTGGAAGTGAAGCAAAGACACCTGCAGCACAGGCAAAGGTTTGTAATACATAAAGTATCCTCAAACAAATCAAAGAATGGCAACCAAAAGTATGAGCATAAGAAAAAGATGCCCAACCTCAATTGTGTGTGTATGTGAGAGAGAGAGAGAGAGAATTAAAAAAAAAAAAAAACTAAGAGGAAAGCTACACAGCCTTTTTTTTTTTTTTTTTTTTTTGAGTCGGAGTCTTACTCCATAGCCCAGGCTGGAGAGCAGTGGCACGCTCACGGCCACCGCAGCCTCGACCTGCTGGGCTCAGGCAATCCTTCCACCTCAACCTTCCAAGTGGCTAGAACTACAGGCAAGCACCACCATGCCCGGCTAATTTTTTGATTAATTGTAGAGATGAGGCCTCATCAAGTTGCCCAGGCTGGTCTCAAACCTGTGGGCTCAGGCAATCCTCTCACCTCAGCCTCCAAAAGTGCTGGGATTATAGGCATGAGTCACCACACCTGGCCCACAGCCATATTAAAGATCCATTAATTGCACATCTTAGTGTTTTTTAATAAACTTTTCATATTTTAAAAAAACAACTCTTAGGTTCCACTTAGCATGCAGAATCCTATTTCTCCCACAAAAAAAATTACAAATGAGAAAAATAATGAAGGTGAAAAAATAAAATGGCTTACAAAAGATTTTAAGCTGAAATCTACAGAGAAATTGAGGGAAGATAAACAAAAATTCTTGAGCATTTTATAGAGGAAATTAAGTGGGCTCATGTATTAAAACTTCCAATTTGGGGTGGGTTTAAACAAGCAGGTGCAGGCTGATTTTTTTCCTCATCTCCATGCTAACAGGCCATAATTCAATTTGTCCTCTATGTTCCAAAGGGTAAAATTCTTAAGTGGTTTTATATTACAGTAATCACCTTACCAGAAAGCTGTTTATCCAAGCAAAATGAGATTCACAAGCTATCTTGAAACAAAAAAGTCTCTCTCTCTAATATAATGAAATATTATTAAATTCCAAGTAACTCTTGAAATCCAGATGCAATGCAGCATTTTTATAACACAATAGTTTTTTAGTACAGTAAAAGTATAAATTGATCATTTTGTTTTCTTTGCACAGGAGGCCTTTAAGCTGAAAAACTCTAGCTTTTCAGCAAATCTATAGTTGATATCTGAAGTTCATGCTCTAAACACTAAGCAACACTTAAACAACAGAAAAGACATAAAAACATTTCCTCACCAATGATAAACTTAGTATGGCGTTTCTTCAAAAAGATAAAATATTAGTCATTTACTAAAAAAATAGGCCAATATGAGTTAAGAAGAACCCTCTTTAAGGTCCATTGAAATTTATATACCACAATCAATCTTACAATATTGTGAGTACTAGGCTGGGCTGGAAGCAATGCCTCATGTCTGTAATCCCAGTACTTTGGGAGACTGAGCCAGTAGGATTGCCTGAGCCCAGGAGTTTGAGATCAGCCTGAGCAACCTAGTGAGACTTCGCCTCCACAAAAAATTTTTTAAAATTATCTGGGCATGGTGGTGCATGCCTATAGTCCCAGATCCTCGGGAGGCTGAGGTGGAAGGATCACCTGAGCCCAGGACTGAGGCTGCGGTGAACTGTGATTGTGCACTGCACTTCAGCCTGGGTGACAGAGTGAGACCCCAACTCAAAATTTTTTTTCAGTTATAAATAAATAAATAAAAATAGTGTGAGTACTGTATTTAATTACAAACTGCCTCCTTAAGAGTTTATCATATTCTTCAATATTACATTAAAAAGACAAATATTTTTCTTTTAGGCCAGGCTCAGTAGCTCAGCCTGTGATCCCAGCACTTTGGGAGGCAAAGGCAAGTGCACCTCCTGAGCCCACGGGTTCGAGACCTGCCCGGGCAACTTGGCAAGACCTCGTCTCTACAATAAATCAAAAATTAGCCAGGCATGGTAGCACAGGCCTGTAGTTGCGGCTACTTAGAAGGCTGAGGCGGAAGAATTGCCTGCACCCAACAGGTCGAGGCTGCGGTGGCAGGGAGCATGCCACTGCACTCCAGTCTGGGCAACAGAGACTCCAACTCAAAAAAATTTTTTTTTCTTTTAAGAAGATACAATACCAGGTCAGGCACAGTGGCTCACTCCTGTAATCTCAGCACTTGTGAAGCTGGAGGCAAGAGGATTGCCTGAGCCCAGGAGTTCGAGATCAACCTGGGCAACTTGGCGAGACTTCATCTTTACAATAAATCAAAAAAATAGCTGGGCATAGTGGCACATGCCTGGAGTTTCAGCTAACTGGAAAGTTTAGTCAGAAGGATTGCCTGAGCACAACAGATCAAGGCTGCGGTAGCCATGAACATGCCTCTACACTCCAGCCTGGGTAACAGAGTGAGACTCTAACTAAAAAAAAAATTAAATTAATAAAAAAAAGATAAAATACCATCTAACATCCCATTCAGTCATAATCCATGTGTCAATTAAATGTAAAACAACAATTAAAACCTGTTCTGATCACTAATCACGTAGTCATTTCACTAGAGTTTTGTTTTAACTCTTTTTAATAAGAGACTTAAAAATTAAAAAGCTGTGGCAGATCACCAATCACAACTCCTTAGAAAGCAGCATTCCAGATAAAACTCTTTCCAACAAAATATCCACGTTACTTATTAGGTCACTCTCCTTTTACTGTGCAAGGGATTCAAGGAAAGACAGCATGAAGATCTGGATAAAGACAATAGTTTTTCTGGATTTATAACAAATAATTTTAGCGAATTCAACAAAATAACAGAAGGCATGAAGGGAAGTGTAGGTAGCTCTATCTTTTCTATAATCTTTCAAAGTCACAGTAGAAGCCATCTTATGAAATACATTCAGATCAGTTCAATAATAGATTTTTTTAAGTTATAAAAATGTTAAAGTAGGAAAACTATAAGATTTAATTTATCACTTTATCTAGAACTAAGGCTTTGACTTTGCACAAGTGCCTACTAATTGAATCTTAACATCTCATTTCATAAATTAACCTCACTTTCATGGTGAATGCATGGACTGTCATTTACAGATTTTTTTAAAAAACCCTTAAAGACACTTGAAAATCTAAATTCAGATTCTTTAGGTCTTTTTACAATTTCGCCAAAATCTTTTACTTCTGTAGGGCCAGGACTGGTGTGAAGTAAGGCCCACACCTCAACACAAAAATGTAAGGGGTTGTTAAAAAAACTCAGTAATAAATATCAATAATAATTTAACATAATATTTGAGAAAAATTCACAACCAATATTATACATAATGATGAGAGAGTGGATGCTCGGCCTTTAAGATCTGGAACAAGACAAGAATGTCCACTTCTATTCAACATTGTGCTAGAAGCTCTAGCCAGGGCATTTTGTCAAGAAAAAAAAAAGCATCTAGATTAGAAGAGAGAAAGTAAAATTATCTTTATTTTCACTTAATTTTTATAGCAGATGACATAAACTTGAATATAGAAAATCCCACAGAAATGACTAGATTATTAGAACTAAAAACAAGTTCAGCAAGTTGCAGGATACAAGATCAATTTACAAAAATCAATTATACTTCAAACACTTGCAATAAACAATCTGAAAAATGTAATTTTAAAACAATTCCATTAATATAAATATCAAATACTTAGGAATAAATTTAACAGAAAAAGTGTAAAATATATTCTTAAAACTATAAAACATTGCTGAAAAATTGAATAAGATCTAAATAGAAAAACATACCATGTTCATGGATTGAAAGACTTGATATTGTTAAGATGGTAATACTTTCCAAAATGACCTGAATATTTAACACAATCCTTATCAGACTCTCAACTAACTTGTTTGTAGAAACTGACCAGCTAATTATAAAAGTCATATCCAAGTACTCAAAACCACAATGTAGCTAGTGGATACTGTACTGGACAACAGAGTCTTAGCTGTCCTGGGTAAAAAATTATCTTTTTATCTTTTCAGTTACTTAGTTAACAACTATATACCTATTTAATAACATTTATATTAAATTCTGTTTTATCAAGTAGCTCACATGATTTCTTTCTCTTGATTAGACCCTAGCTGATATATTTATCCAGGTAGTTTCATTATCAAGGTAGTATAGTGATAGACCTTAGAAACCTAATGACATGGGTTTAGCTGCCACTTACTAGCTATAGAAGCAAATTACTCTATCTCACTAATTATCAGAATGTTACTGAGTAAAAACCGGGGAGTCCACACCTACTTCCTAGAATTTGTTGTTAAAATATATGAGAACAATTGACACATATAGCTGCTCAATATATATTATTTCCTTTTATTCATTTCTTCTTTATTATCCTCCAGACACCCAGATCTATCCATCTCAACAACAGCCTCCCAAAGTCATTCTTTCTCTGTTTCCCTGTCAAAACCATACTGTGCTTTGTCCCTTTTCCTTAGGACTTTTTTTCAGCAAAGGCTTATCTTAAAAAGTAATCACAAAACAAAGCTGGAGGGATCACACGTCCCTATTTCAAAACATACTAAAAGCAGTGATCATCAAAACTGTGGTGTTGGCACGAGGACAGACATATAAATCAAAAGAACAGAATTGAGAGTTGAGATATAAAGCCATGCATCTATTGTCAGCTGGTTTTCCACAAGTGTTCCAAGAGTATTCAATAAGGAAAGTCTCTTCAACATATGGTGCTGGCACACATGCAAAAGAATGAGGTTGAACCTTTACTTCACACCATATACAAAAGTTAAATGAATGAAAAACCTAAATGTTAGAGCGAAAACTCTTATATTAAAACATTATTTTTTCTCACTCATAAGTGGACCTTGAACACCTACCATATTATCGTAGGAAAGGGATTGAATGCAGCGGGAAATTGCGGGGGGGGGGGTGAGGGGGGTGAGGGGTGGGGAATGGGTAGCTGGGAATGACAGAAGTCAATATCCACCTGGGAAAGGAAGGGCACACCCCATCAATAAGGGTACCTGCACAATGAACATTTGTATACCTAACCCTGAATTGAACCCCACAATTTCTTTTTCTTTTTTTTTTTTGAGTTGAAGTCTCACTCTGTCCTCCAGACTGGAGTGCAGTGGCACGCTCCCAGCCACCACGGCCTCGACCTGCTGGGCTCCGGCAATCCACCTGCTCAGCCTTCCAAGTAGCTGGAACTACAGGCGCGCGCTACCATACCCAGCTAATTTTTTTAAAATGTATTTATTGTAGAGATAAGGTCTCGCCAAGTTCCCCAGGTGGGTCTCGAACCCGCGGGCTCAGGCAATCCACTCACAGCCTCCCAAAGTGCGGGATTACAGGCTGAGCCACCGAGCCTGGCTCACAATTTCAAAATTAAAATTAAAAGAGAAAAAAAAACATAAATTTTTATGACCCCGCATTTGGCAAAAGATTCTTAGATATGGGCACCAAAAGCACGAGGAACAAAATAAAATATAGATAATGTCAACTTTATCAAATCTTAAAACTTGTGTATCAATGGACATTATCAAAAATGTGAAAAGACAACCTGCAGAATGGGAGAAAATATTTGCAAATCAAATACATGACAAGGGATTATATTGAAAGATCTATATCAACAACAACAATTTTAAAATAGAAAGCTTCCTTTCAGACTGAATCACCATCTACCAGCAATTTGCCAAAGTGATAAACACAAACGGAAAAAGGAGAGGCACTGATACATGTTCTCTAGGTCTTTTAGAAAACATGAACTTGTCCAATTTCAAAACAGCCAGAAGTGATAAAGCACGGAATCTAATTCAGGTCTCACTCTATAACCTCTTCATTATACAGTGGTACCACCTTAGCCCTATAAATTCTGACTTTAACCCACTATTCCTCATACTAATATCAATAATTGCATCTTAAATCAACAATCTATTAGTAGCTTTGATTTGTCTTCTCAATATGAAACTACAGAGCATATTTCCAGAAACCTCTTCACCTATTTCCCTGCTTCACTTGTATTTATCATCTATACCACACTAATCAATTAAATTATACCACACTAATTTAATGCTCTGTCTTTGTCAATTTCCATCTTTCTATAATCCTCTTTCATTTCATTCTACGACTCTTCTCAAAGAGTTCCTAAACATCACATGCTTCAACACTTTTGTTTGTTTTTTAAGTCAGGGTCTCACTCTATTGTCCAGATACAACTGCAGTAGCACGATCATGGCTCACCATAGCCTCGACCTGCTGGGCTCAAGTGATCCTTCCACCTCAGACTCCCAAGGAGTCAACTACAGGTGAATGCCACCACACCCGGCTAATTTTTATTTTTTTATTTTTTTATTTTCTTTGTAGAGACCAGTCTCTATTTTCTATGTTGCCCAGACCGGTCTCAAATTGCTCAAGCAATCCTCCCAATCCAATCCTCCCGCCTTGGCCTCCCAAAGTGGTGGGATTACAGGCATGAGCCACCACACTCGGCCAGGTCTCTACTCTTAAATTTATGGTTAGTCCCTTGATCTCTCAAAGCAGTTTTAATCCTTTGCTGTCCTGATGAGATATTATCTTTCCTGAGTCAATAACTATAGTTCAGTTACTCAAGGTACCCAAATGAACACTGGTCATGAAATTATCGCCCGAAATATTTGTTGACTTTTCTCCTTCTTTTAAAGGGTAAATTAAAGCACCATTTTTTTCAGTACAGCAGAAATAATTTTACTCTCCAATAACATTCAATTACAAATATCACTAAAATAATACACTGATAAAGTACCTGAATTTCTGAATATTAAGCCAAGCAATCCCTATTAACACATAAAATAAAAATGTACATGTTATAATATAATGTCTAGAATGAACCAATTTTGCACTAAATTAATCTATTCAAACTACAGTAAAGAAGTAAAAAAGAGCCAGGATCAGTGGCTCAGCCTGTAATCCCGCACTTTGGGGGGCTAAGGTGAGTGAATTGCCTGAGCCCGCGGGTTCGAGACCCGCCTGGGCAGGCAGGACCTCATCTCTACAATAAATCAAAAAATTAGCTGGGCGTGGTAGCGTGTGCCTGTAGTTCCAGCTACTTGGAAGGCTGAGGCGGAAGGATCGCCGGAGCCCAGCAGGTCGAGGCTACGGTGACCGGGAGCGGCCACTGCACTCCAGTCTGGGTGACAGAGTGAGACTCCAACTCAAAAAAGAAGAATTAAAAAGAGGCCTTAGAGACAAAATAGATGTCACAAAGCTCAAACACAAATGCATATCCATGTTAGTAACTGGCACACATTCCTTAGTGCTTTATGTGCAATTCTAAATAAGCTTGGCACACTTTTTTGAGCATGCAACAAATCAGAAGGGGCAAGAAAAAAGCTAAAGGAAGGCATATTGAGGCATGATATAGCAAGAAGAAAATCACAGAAGGCACTTCAAGGAACTTAAGAAGAACACGTCAATCCAGGATCACATATTATAGAAGTAAATAGTTCTACAAGTCTCAACAGATTATGTGGCAACTCTAAGGCATCTTTAAATTACTTTACAATAAGAGCTGCAAAGACAGCTATGAGTCAGCAGGAAAAAGTCTACCAAAGTATTGAAAATGAAAAATACATTGATGTTAGGGGAGTAAACTATATTATTTAAACTCTAGAATAGTTCATTTCATAAGCATTGAAGAAACCTGATTTTTTTAACTTCTATGAGCAGCATCTTCATTTTCTTCTCATGTTATTTTCACTAAAAATATGGCAAATTCCCTAAAGTTATGTCAACTATATTAGCCCTATTATTAATGTGTAAAGGAGTACAGAGTCAATTACAACATGTATTTTAAGTGATTTGGAGGCTTATAGCAAGAAAAATTCATTCTATAGCACCATAGAAATATATTTTTAAAGAAGAAAATATATTTCAGAGATACAGTTTATTGTCTAAACCTTCATTACCAGTGATACAAATAATATAGCAAGGAGTACATACATTAAAATATAATTTCTTTTCTAAACATCAGGTCAAACATACACACCATGCTGCCTCCAGGTAAGGTGTGCTTCAGGCTCTTGATCAACAGTAGAACAGTCACACTGTAAAAAAAATAATTTTAAAAAACCCTTCTTCCAAGAGAATATGAACCTTAAATGTAAATGAAATTTGTGGAGATAGGAAAAATATAAGCATGTGCTTATAGCTAGGACTAGCCAATGAGTCAGTGAGTGCTATCCCCTGGGGAGCATTTTGGAAATGTGTTGGAGTGTTTTTACTACTCACAATCACTAGCGAACACTAGCATTTAGTGGGTAGAGACAAGTCATGGAATACATGGAACAGTCCCACACAACAAAGAATGGTCCCATATCCCAGAAAAGAGAAACGTCCTGCCAGGCTAACCATAACACAGTTGTACATTAGCAACACTGCTGTGCATACCAAAACAGGTAGCTTTTACAGGAAGTTAAGAGAAAAGCCAAATAATTTAGGGCAAAGTCTTTATGGAGACAGAAATTTGAATCCAATAAAGACATTGTCTCAAAACTAAATAATGTATTCATTCTATGCACTATAGCATTTTCAACTATATATTTGTTGAAAAAGGTTTAGTACAATAGTGCAGTTACTGCAAAAGCAATGAAACTTCTGCAAATACATCAGAGAATATTTAAGTCTACTTTTTTTTTGAGTCAGAGTCTCACTGTCACCTAGGCTGGAGTGCAGTGGCATGCTCACAGCCACTGGAGCCTCGTCCTGCTGGGCTCAGGCGATCCTTCCACCTCAGCCTTCTAAGTAGCTGGAACCACAGGTGAGCGTCACCATGCCTGGCTAATCTTTTTTTTTATTTATTTATTGTAGAGACAAGGTCTCACCAAGTTACCTAGCCTGGTTTTGAATCCCTGGGCTCAGGCAATCTTCTCACTTCCTCCTCCCAAAGTGCTGAGATTATAGGCATGAGCCACTGCACCTGGCAAGTCTACTTTTAATAGATTGTAAAATGTTATTAAAGTAGTAGAGACACGTGAAAGACATGAATCTAAATAAAACTACTTAAATATTTCAAATTATTGAGATTCTATAGTTTTTTTGGTAACACTAAGAAACATGTGCTGTAAAAACTATATTGAAGGTATTTGTTTGGCACCACCTGTTGTTTTTCAATCTTCTCTAACTAAAGACACCTACTGCACAAATTCTCTGTAGTTTCTTATTTTATTGTTTCTCTTTCTAATCCATCCTGTATTTCTCATCACCTAGAGAAGAATATGGTCTTCAAGGTCTTTGGAAGTACTAGGAACCTAAAATATGCCTCAAAGTAGTAGTATTTCAAAATAGGCAATATGTTTTCTGTGACACCTCATTAGTGCCCTGTCCTATATCACAAAAGAGGGAATTATTTTATCAACACATTTATAAAGATGGCCCAGGCCATTTGTGAGAACATATACTTCCTCATTTTCTTCATTTTGAGAGTCTAATTTGTTGTGGCATGTTTTCTTGACTTCAAGTATTTTCTTCTTTTTCTTATATACAAATAAGTGTGGTCTGTGATTACTTATTTTAACATCTTAATTTTATGGTCCACATGCACCACTGATTTTTCATTTTCTGTGGTTTCTTATACAGAATTACCTTCTTACTTTTCATAAACCTGAACTTACTCTTTAGAGGTAGGTACAGACCATGTATCACATGTTCTCACTTATAAGAAGACCTTGAACAACTATCATAATACTATAAGAAAGGGATTGACACTAGTGGAAAACTGCCAGAGGAGAGGGGGGCACACCTCATCAACAAGGGTGCCTGCATAATGAACATTTGTACACCTAACCCTGAACTATACCCTACATCTTTAAAAAAAAAAAAAAAATTTAAAAAGAAGTAGGAACAAATATTTACTATTTCATTATATTGTCTAGTACAGTTGGGCCCTCTCAGTTACATCCTAAAACAAATGCTGTTTTATTATAATTATATTCATTTATCCTTTATATTATAATAATAGTATTATATTTTGGTTATATGCATAAGTAGGTTATATCATCTATGAATTCTATTTCCAGTTAACTAAATAAACTGCTATAAAATGTTTAAAAGAAGGAGGTGGAGGTCTGATAGGGTTGAAAGCTACATATGGTGACTTACCTGAATCAGAACACAAAAACTATCCCTGAATCGGGTCAAAAAGGAAAGGAAAATGTTCTTTTTCCACTGGTCCTCTGACTAAACAGCAAACAGAACTAAGAAACTGTAGCCTAGAAGTAAGAAGTAAAGAAGTTTTTCTTTAAAAAAAAATGGAGAAGTGGTTTATAAGAAACCCAATAATTAACTATGAATATGCAAAACCAATTCCTGGTAATGCTTTTAGACTTAACCTAACAGCAGCCATAGCATCAGGGTTGTTTAAGGGTTGATCTAAATAGAAGATGTGAAGGGAGACTAGTTAGAATTTTAGTCCTGAAAGACTGCCAACAAGGTGGGTTTGACTAATAAATTTACTCATTTAAAAAAGTCTATGACCCATATAACAATGCTCACCACTACAGTAAAAACTTGGTTGTACATCACCTAACCTGTGCATGTGCTGAACTTTCATGAAAGGACGTCAAGAAGTCAGAGAGAATTAAAGGGCAAGGGATTTCAATGCTGAGGGTTTAGCTTCAGAAGAAGAAAATTCTATCACTAATAAGCTCCCATACCCACTCCAGGCTTACTGATGAGAAAAACATTAGAGGTACTGAAAAAAAAAAAAAAAACTATAGAGGACATTGATTCAACCCATTAACTCTAAGTGGGCTTCATTTTCCCTAAGCCTGGGCCAATATCTGGGCCAGTAACTCAGGGTTACTTTTAATTAGCTACATTTAGAACAGAAATGCTGAGGGCATTTTGGTCAAAATTCTTTACGTTTGATGTTTAAAGTATGTCATGCTATATTAGTTTGTCCCTAAAAAGATAGCTTGTAAAGGAACAGCCAAACTATTAAAGAACTAAAATAGCATGATTTTGGTTCCTCCTTTTATGCCCTGAAGCAACGTGAACTCTGGAACATCAAGCTCATCCAGATCCCCAGTTCCTCTATTTTAAAAAGGTCATTGTGAATTCTTAATAAAGCATTAGGCTACATTTAATTTATATCAATTTAATGTTAAGTCATGAGCCATTTGATCAGATTACTTACAAAGAGAGCCCAGTCCTATCTTTTGCTAAAGTCTTAATGCATATTCTTTACCATCCAGAGACAAAAATTACTTATTTTAAGAATTACATCCTAGTAGCAGTTGTAAACTTTTTTCAGACTAAGTCTGAGGTTACAATAAGCCAAATGGTTGTTCATTTTAATTTTATTGGCCAAGGCAATTTAGGCTGATAAATTGGAAGGTAAACCACCATTAACTCACCGGTAAAAATCACAAACATTTGAACGATAGTTTTGCTTTGCCTCTACATCCTCAATATCAGACATCTTAAGTTTATTTTATGTAACTATTACATAAAGCACTTATGTTATAAATATTTGTCTTTAAGACAATTTCTAAAGCATAATTTTTTCTTATTTTTCATATTAAAAATGTGTTTTTTAAAAAACAACACATTTCATGGGGATAAATGTTGAAAGCTTAAAGTATTACCTCATACTGTTTAGACAATCTCTACTTTCCTCTTCCTGCTTGTTCAAACTAAAAAAGAAAGGTCAGCTTTCCTTTTTCTCCCCAGTTCCCAATTTAGCATGCATTAAGATTTAGAATATAAGGTTTAAAAACATTTCAAACTGAAGAAGCTACTGCTATTTTTAAATATTGATTTATCACTGTAATGGCCTCTGAAAAATCTAGGTGCTTAAGTGACTAACATGAGATAACTGATATGACTCTCTTTTTTGCTCCAGATGTAGAGAAATGATAATAACATGTTTGACACTGACACTGAAACAAGAAAATTAGTTGGAGAGCTTCTGTATAGTCCTCCTCTAACCTCCCCTAGAAAGGCTTGATCAGTGCATTTTCATACTCCCAAACAGTAGAGTAAGGGGAGAAGAGATTCTCAAGCCATATAGACTTGAGTTTAAATCCTAGCCTAACCACATATCTGCTAGTTTTGTTTTTTGGGGTTTTTTTTTTCCCCATGGGTTTTAATTTCTTCATTGGTTCTGGGATAATAATGTCTACTTCTCAAAGTATGCTTGTAATGACTAAGTGGAATAACAGATGTTCAATATCTGACTAAGCAGAAACACAATAAATGTCTCCTATCTTCCCTTCTCTATCTGAAGGTAACTTTGAATTTTAATATATATAAATAAAAACTCTTCAGAGCTGAATCTGTAATGCGTATCTAATATTTTAAATATTTCTTTTGAGCCAGGCATGATGGCTCACACCCGTAATCCTAGCACTTTGGGAGGCTGAGGCAGGAGGACTGCTTGAGCCCAGGAATTCGAGACCAGCCTAGACAACATAGCGAGATCTCATCTCTACCAAAAAAAAAAAAAAATGTAAAAAGAAAATACAGTTTAAATTAAATATTACTTTTCTTTAACCTACAATTCCCTCAATTATTGGATCTACAAGACATTCAGTATGTGAATGATTGACACCCTTGAATATAAAGAGGACTCTGTGGTCAATATATTTGACTAATTTTTTTTTTTTTTGAGTTGGAATCTCACTCTATCGCCCAGACTGGAGTGCAGTGGCCGCTCCCGGCCACCGCAGCCTCGACCTGCTGGGCTCCGGCGATCCTTCCGCCTCAGCCTTCCAAGTAGCCGGAATTACAGGCAAGCGCTACCACGCCCGGCTGATTTTTTGATTTATTGTAGAGATGAGGTCTCGCTGCCCAGGCGGGTCTCCAACCCGCGGGCTCAGGCAATCCACTCACCTCAGCCTCCCAAAGGCGCGGGATTACAGGCTGAGCCACCAAGCCCAGCTTGACTAAATTTTTATGTGTTATATAAGTTTATCTTTTAAAGGAAAGAAAAAAAGAATAGTCAGTCTTTGATGACTTTTCTAGCTTTTAACTCCCTAATTCATTTTTATATTTTTTTCCTTTTTTAATACCAATGAACTCTTTATAAATTTCTATATTCTAAAAACTAAATTAATTAAAACTCATTTAAAAAACTAAATGTGAGTTGAACATGGTGATTCACATTTTGGGAGGCTGAGGAAGGAGAATCACTTGAGCCCATGAGTTCAAGGCTGCAGTGAGCTATGACTGCACCACTGTACTCTAGCCTGGACAACAGAGTGAGACTTCATTAAAAAAAAAAAAAGTAAACGTGACTAGTAACAGTAGCTCAAACCTGTAATCCCAGTACTTTGAGAAACTGAGGCAGGAGGAACACTTGAGCCCAAGAGTTCAAAGTTACAGTGAGTTATGATTGTACCACTGCACTCCAGCCTGGGACACAGAGCAAGAAAAAAAAAAAAGTTATAGTTATGAAGGATCTCCTGACCCCAGCAGACTGAGGCTGCATGATCATGTCATGGTTCTCTAGCCCGGGCAAGAGTGACACTCCAACTCAAAAACAAAAACAAAAACAAAACAAAACAAAAAGTAAATGTATACCACTCAGTGCTTTCTGAACTTAGAGTGACCAAACATCCTTCTCTGAAAACTGCATACCATCTACCCACAAGGTGAACGTGGATTGTTTTTTTCTTATCCCACCACTCTTGGGCCAAGCTGATTGGACCAGGAATGGAACTTGCCCTAAGTTAAACTAATTTTACAGCCTATCCTGGGAATTTGAGCAGAGCAATTCTAATCTGGCTAGAAGTAAACTCAAGGTCATGTGCACAAAGAGAAGTCTGCAGAAAACGAGAGGGATAAAGGACTCGCATAAATCAAACATGGCCAATGTAGCCCAGAACACAAATGAGACAAGAAGCAAGAATAGCAGCCAAGGTTACTAAGTCTTTCTAGCTCCCTGCCCTTGGTCTCTCTGGGCAAGGTTAGTGCAAGCTCAAGTGTGTTTCTGTTATGTAGAAGAAAAAAAAAACACTTGACTAAGATGGGAATAGGTAAGGAAACACAAAAACCAAAGGATTATAGCTACTCCAGGGCTAGACATAACCATTTTAACAAATACTAAAATAACTTAGGGAAGAGAGAAAATTCTGCCATATTACAATAAGTTATTTCTATTACTCCATTTGCTGTTTTCTGACAATATAGCTGGTAGTATATTATCTAAAAATTCATAAAGTCATAGCAAAAACTAAATTGTGTTTAGAGAAAAATGAAGAAGGATTCTTACTTAGCAAAAAGAAAAGGGAAACAACAAGTAATATTTATTTGATAGTGGAGGTGGTGGTGATTGTGAGTTCTAATTGAGTAAGATAGTTAAAACAGTATGCTTTTGTTTTTGTTTTTAAAGATCTAGACCCATTCATGGGACATGAAATTTGTTTATTGAGCCAGGACAATCATTTAATTTTAATAAAACAGAATCACAGAGAAAAGGTAGTAAGGATAAATATTTGGCATTTCTTTCATGAAACTACTCTTTCCAGGTACATACACTTTTGAGTAACTAAGTCATAAAGTCAACTATATTTCTAACTGCTGGCCAGAATCAAAGGAGCGTAAGTGTCACTGACAAATCCATACTTTCAAAATACCAATCAGAGGGAATAGCTCCTAGTAGTATATTTCTATATCATATTTATTCTATGAGTTAAACAAATGAAAGTAGTCCTAGCAAACAGATCTTTAAATTAACTCAAAATGAATCGCAGACCTAAATGTAAAATACAAAAATATAAAACTTCTGGAAGAAAAGATAGAGGAAAATCTTCAAGATCTTAAGTTAGGCAAAGATCTTGCAGCTATGCCATGAAAACCATGATCAATTAAAGAAAAACTTGATAAATTGATCTTTATCAAAACTAAAATCTTCTGTTCTGAGATAGACTATCAAGAGAATGAAAAAGACAAATCACAGACTATGAAAAAATATTTGCAAACCACATATCTGATGAAAGATTTGCATCTAGAATCTATAAAGAATAATTACAACTCAACAAAAAAAGGACAATCCAGTTTTTTTAATGAGCAGAAATCTGAATACTTACTTTAAGATATATGGAATGACCAATACACACATGAAAAGATGCTCAAAATCATTAGTCATTAGGTAATGCATATGAAGACAATGAGATGATTCTTTCTCCATTCTTCCCATTGGTATATACTTAGATTATTTCCAAGTGTTTCTTATTATAAGTACTGTCATGCATCACTTAACAATGGGGATAGGTTCTGAGAGAAATGCATCATTAGATGATTTCCTAATTGTGTGAACATCATAGAGTGTACTACACAAACCTAGAGAATATAGCCTACTATACACCTAGGCTACATAGCATATATAGCCAGCCTATCACTCCTAGCTTGCAAACTTGTATAGCATGTAACTGTACTGAATACTGTGGGCATTTGTAACAAGAATGGTCAGTATTTGTGTATCTAAACCCAGAAAGGGTATGGTAAAAATACAGTATAGAATATTTTAAAATGGTACATCTATATAGGGTACTTACCATAAATGGAGCTTGCCAGACTGGAAGAGTCACTCTGGGTGAGTCAGTGAGTGAGTGGTGAACGAATGTGAAGGCCTAGAGGATTACTGTATACTACTGTAGACTTCATAAACAGTGTTTACTCAGGTTACACTAAACATAAAAACAGGGCCGGGCATGATGGCTCATGCTTGTAACCCCAGCACTTTGGGAGGTTAAGGCAGGAGGACTTCTTGAGCCCAGGAGTTTGAGACCAGCCTAGGAAACACTGCAAGACCTCATCTCTGCAAAAATAAATTAAAGTTTAAAAATTAGCCCGGTGTGATGGCACATGCCGGTAGTCCCAGCAACTTGGAAGGCTGAGGGGGAAGGACCACTTGAGCCCAGGAGGTCAAGGTTGCTATGAGTTGCACTACAGCCTGGGTGAAATCCTGACGCCAAAAAAAAAAAAAAAAAAAAGAAAAACAAATTATAAGAACATATTTTTCTCTCTTCAATAATTAACCTTAGTTTACTGTAACTTTTTTATTGTATACACTTTTAAATTTTTTTAACTTTCTGACTCCTTTATAATAAAACTTAGTTTAAAATACAAACTTATTGTACAGCTGTGTAACAATATTTTCTTTCTTTATATTCTTATTATATGTCTTTTTCTACTTCTAAAATCTTTATTTTTGCTTTATAATAATAATACTTTATAATAAAAGTTTAAAATACAAACTTATTGTACAGCTGTGTAACAACATTTTCTTTCTTTATATCCTTATTATATAAGTCTTTTTCTACTTTTAAAATCTTTATTTTTTCCTCTTTGAACTTTTAAAAAAATAAAAACAAAAACACAACTACACACATTAGCCTAGGTCTACAAAGGGTCAGGATCACCAATATCACTGTCTTCCACCTTCACATCTTGTCCCACAGGAAGGTCTTCAGGGGCAATAAGATGCAAGGAGCTGTCATCACTTATAATAAAAATGCCTTCTTCTGGAATACTCCTGAAGGACCTGTCTGAAACTGTTCTACAGTTAACTTCTTTAATATATAAGTAGAATATACTCTAAAATCATGATAGAATGTATAGTATAGTAAATACATAAACCAGCAACACAGTTACTTATTATCATTTCCAAGTATTATTTACTGAACATAATTGTATGTGCTACACTTTTATACCACTGGCAGTGCAGTAGGGCTGTTTAAACCAGCATCACCACAAACACATGAGTAATGCATTACACTAAGATGTTAAGACAGCTACAATATCACCAGGTGACAAGAATTTGTCAGCTCAATTATAATCCTATGGGACCACTGTATAGGAGGTCCATCATTGTTTGAAACATTGTTAGGCAGCACACAACTGTAAAGCTGCAAAAAACATTCCTATTTACACATCTTTGCATATACATGCACAAATTTCTATTGGATCCAGTCTTCAGAACAGAACTGCTGGAAAAGCACAAAACGGAAAGAGCAGGATGGCCAACTAGAAGCCCCTAGCTTTTGTCCCAACCACAAAGACAGCAAAAACAACAAATAAGCAAGTGTATTTTAATGAAAATAACTAAAGGAGAGCATCAAAGTACAGTAAAGGAATAACAGAAACCTTGGTGAGCATAGAAACTCAGGATAGCCACCTAGAGAATGGAAGGAAATACTAGGACTCCATCACCCTATCCCACACATCAAAAAAATTGGAAACCAGGAGGAATTTCTCCCTATGGTGAAAAAGTAGGCAAGAGGATCCCAGCAATCCCACCAACACTTTGGATACCTACAGTCCTCACTGCTGGGGTCCACTGCAGTCCTCACAGGCACTAAGCCCAGCTGAGAGAGGCCTAGGGGCCACATAGCTGTGCTCCCCCAAGACCAACACTGTTCTCAACCCCCAGTGGCCCATATGGCTACTGTGTTATTCCAACTTAGAACTAAAACTAATGCTCGAGTGTATCACAGCACCTCTTCTTCCCTGAGGTTAAACTGCCCTCCACCCACTCCCACCAGGCGGCCCAACATCCCCAAGCCCAACTATGCACAACTGTTCCACCCTCCCCTGTGGGGCCAAGCAGCAGTGGAACTGCTCCACCTACCCCCTCCCCTACATTTCTCACAGGTGGAGGTGAGGCCATGCAGACCCTCTTGAGGAAATGATGCTTTGGCAGGACAGCTCCATCTACTTCTCTCAGCCACACCTGAACCCTGCCCCAAAGGGTCTGAGCTGAGACTGCACACTGCCACTGAGCAAACGGCGCTTTGGCGGAACCCCCTGCATCCCAGAGAATACAGGTGTCTGGGCCACTGAAAAGAGTCAGTCAGTCTCTCTCTCTCTCTCTCTCTCTCTCTCTCTCTCTCTCTCTCTCTCTCACACACACACACACACACACACACACACACACACACACACACACACACACACAACCTGCTTGAACAGAAGCTAAAAATCATCCACTTGGGAACTGGTGCCTTGGCCGAGCTTAGCAGCTGCACATCCCTTCAGGAGGTATTTCAAAAGATTCTTCAGAGCCGGGCTCGGTGGCTCAGCCTGTTATCCTGCACCTTTGGGAGGCTGAGGTGAGTGGATTGCCTGAGCCCACGGGTTGGAGACCCGCCTGGGCAGCGAAACCTCATCTCTACAATAAATAAAAAAATCAGCCGGGCATGGTAGCGCTTGCCTGTAATTCCGGCTACCTAGAAGGCTGAGGCGGAAGGATCACCAGAGCCCAGCAAGTCGAGGCTGCGGTGGCCGGGAGCGGCCACTGCACTCCAGTCTGGGTGACAGAGACTCCAACTCAAAAAAAAAAAAAAAAAAGATTCTTCAGGAGGTATTCCAGAAGTCATTGTTATTATTAAAAATGACAGTTTCATGTGGTGGCAATGCTCTGAAGACCTTCCAGTGGGACAAAATGTGGTGGTGGAAGACAGTGATATTGATGATACTGATGCCATGTAGGCCTAGGCTAATGTGTGCACTTTTGTCTTAATCTTTTTAAACTTTAAAAAGAAAAAAAGAAAAACTTTAGAGTAGAAAAAAGCTTATACACTAAAAGCCCAAATTTCGCCTCTATGCAATATATCTTCCAATCCATGAAAAAGAAGAAAAAAGCTTATAGGTTAAAGATATAATGAACAAATATTTTTGTACAGCTGGATAATACGTTTGTGTTTTAAGCTAAGTGCTATTACAAAAGAGTCAAAAAGTTTTAAAAAATTAAGTTTATAAATCAAAAACGTTACAGTAAGATAAGGTTAATTTATTGAAAAATATATTTAATAAATATAGTGTAACCTAAGTGTATAGCATTTATAAAACCTATAGTAGTGTACAGTAAAGTCTTTACCCTTACCACTAACTCACTGACACCCAGAGCAACTTCTGGTCCTGCAAGCTCCATTCATGATAAGTGCTCTACTAGTTTTTATCTTTTATACCATACTTTACTGCACCTTTTCTATGTTTGGATATGATATTAGATACGCAAATACTGATCATTGTATAATTACCTACAGTATTCAGTATGTAACATGCTATACAAGTGTATATAGCCTGTGAGAAATAGGATCTACCATATAGCCTAGGTGTATAGTAGGCTGTACTTTCTAGGCTTGTGTAAATACACTCTATGATATTCACACAATGATGAAACTCCCTAAGGACTCATTTCTCAGAACGTGTATCTGTTGTTAAGCAATGCTTGACTACTTAAGTATTTAAGGTTATACATATTCCTCTAAGTTTTGCTTTAGCTGCACTTCACAAGTTTTACTGTGGAGTGTTTGCTTAGTTTTAAATATTTTATAGTTTACATTATGATTTCTCTGACCCCATGTGTTGTTTGAAGTGTTTTTCAATATCCAAACATGGGTATTTTCAGTTATTTCTATTTTTAGCAAAACTGCACAGTGATCAACGAATATACTCTAATTTTCAATTATTTTAATATTTGTTAAGACTTGCTTTAGGGCCCAGTATGTAATTTTCATAAATGTTCTGTGTGTGCTTGTGAAAAGGCATTTTCTGCACTTGCTGAAATAATGTTCTATATACACCCAATAGAGTAAGTTTCATAACTGTGCTCAAATTATGTATAACCTTACTAGACTATTTTTGTTTGTTATCTCAGTCACTGAGAGAGATGGTTTTAAATCTCCCATTCTAATTGGTGGACTTTTCATTTTATTATTGCTCAGTAAGTTTTGCTTTACATATTTTGAAGCTATGTAATAGATGCATCAAAGTTTAGTGTTTTTTTTTGTTTGTTTTTTTTTTCTCTTCCTGGTGAATTGAAGTGATGTGGTCAAAGGGAGAAAGAAATCCCTGCCCCCTCTACTTCTCCCTTTACCCCCAATAACAACCCCTCTATTCATTCTTGGTTGTGAATATGAAAGCAGATTGGCTAGAAGTTTAACCCTCTGTTGAGGGTTAAGGCAACATTATTTGTGATCCTGTTTACCTCAAATATAGCATATAACAATTAGAAAGTCATGGAAGAATTAAGGCACAATTCTGAAAGTCAAGAGAAGAGGTGTTTGAAAAAGAATGGTTAAAGCTGTCTAACAATGTAAACTTGATTACTCAAACCGTATATTCAGCTTCCCTATATAATTTTTACTCACTTCTACCAGTCATGACTACCCATTTATCTTCCTTACTGATAGTTTTCATGTTTGCCTGCCTCTATTCCACCCTCTTGTATTTGTCAAGGAGGTCACTCTAAATCAAATCATACTGTTTCAAAGCTGGAAAAGACCTAAAGGGATTTTTTTCAGCTGCCCCTTCCTATCCTCAACAAATGTTATACAGACGAGGAAACTGAGGTCCTCACAGGTAATCAACTTTTTCATAGTTATATCTTTTACCAGAGTAGAGATTAGAAACAGTCTCCCCTTTCTGACTTCCTGGTCCTACTTTTTCCGTCTTTTTCCATTTAAGTTTATTATAGTCCTAGCTATCTACTGACTTACTACAATGTTCTACCTATATAAGCTGTTACAAAACTGTTTGTTTATTCTTAGAAGTTTCCTTGGTGCAAAGGGACACTATGACCTCAGCTGAAATGTGGGTCTACCTTAGGGTTTGTTTGTGAAGTAAAATCCTCAACCATAAATCTATCAGCCCTTGTAGGTTAAGAAAAAACTGGTTCTCAAAGGGTCCAGAATCTCTTTGAATGCATATTTATGAGTCTGACCTGACAGCAGACATTCATATGTATTTCACGTGGTATAATAAAATTTGTTGGTCTCATTCTGCTGTAAGGGTTCCACCTACATTTTTTCATAGTAAATAGCTTTTTCTTCACTTATCATGCAAACTGTTTAAACATTTTCCATAGATGTTCCAACTCCTTTGGATTTTGCCAGTGCTTTGTGTATGAGCTGGTTAGGGCCAAATGGACTTATATTATGGTAAGTATCACATGCTCTCCAAACAGGTCATCGAATTTATGATCACGGCAAACATTTTCCACTGGTGATTGTGTAAGAGTGTACTGTCAAACTGTAAACTCCAAGGCCAGGCATAGTGGCTCATGCCTGTAATCCCAGCACTTTGGGAGGTTGAGGCAAGAGGATTGCTTGAGCCCAGGAGTTTGAGACCAGCCTAAGCAAGATAGTGAGACTTTATCTCAATAAAAAAATCCAAAATTAGCCAGGTGTAGTGGTATGTTCCTGTAGTCCCAGCTACTTGGGAGACTGAGGCAGAAGGATAGCCTAAGCCTGCAGCAAGCTGTGAGAGTGCCACGGCACTCCAGTCTAGGTAACAGAGTGAGACCCCAGCGCCAAAAATTGTAAACTCCATTTAAAATATCTGTGCATAATTACTATCTACATTTGAAGACTAGTAAAGTCAATTTTGATTCAACCTACTCCAACCCTTTCAGCATAAAAATTTGGTAAGACATTCACGGGTTTCTGAGGCTGGTTCTTTCTTTCCTTTCTGTTGTTCTCCTGCCCTACCATGTACACATTTAATTATCCCTTAAGCATCCCCTTTCTTTCTGTGAGAGTCACTACATGTATTGAGACTTACTGATAGAATGCACTACAGATATGAAGAGCATGAGGGAAAACAATGCATTGAGAAGCACTGGTTCAGCCATTTTGGATTGGAAAACTGTTTAGATAGCCTATGAGGCTTTTTGACTCGTACCTCTGATCTTGCTTTCTTTTCAAGGTCAATACACTCTAGTTAATATTTTTGTGTCCTTAAAGCTTCTGACGGGTGATGAAGGTTGACTTCAGTCTTTACTAGACAACATGTATAAGTTAAGGAAGAGAGTATTCTAGGCTGAGGGAGCCACATAAGTGAGAGTCAACAGACTAGATCAGGGAACTCAGCTTGCATGCTGTGAGTGAAGTGTGATGAGAAATAACAAGTGACCAGGTCCTCACTCTCAGATTTATATACAACTTCAAAAAGTTTTGATTTTATATTGATGACACTGGGAAGCCACTGAAATATTAAGCAGAATAGTGATTTCAGAATAGCACCACCGCAATATTTTCCAGAAAGCAGTTTGTAGCACGAATTGAAGGGAGGCAAGTTCTGAGCTCAGGGGATCCGTTAGAAGACGGATAGTGCAATCCGTGCTAAAAATGGTCTAAACTGGGGTGTAACAGAGAAAAGACAGAGGGTGTAGGGATGGATTTGGAAGTCAGTTGAACCTCGAAAATCCAAGAGAATCTGTCAAAAACCTGCTTGCACTGATAAAGGACTTTGGCAAAGTCTCAGGGTATAAAATAAATGTGCAAAATACAGTTGCATTCTTATACACCAACAACAAGCAGGCAGAGAACCAAATAAAAAGCACCATCCCATTCACAATAGCCACAAAAAAAATGAAATACCTTGGCATCTCCCTAACCAGAGAAGTGAAATACCTTTATAATGAGAACTACAAAATGCTGTTCAAAGAAATTCAAGAAGATACAAACTAATGGAAAAATATTCCATGCTCATGGATAGGAAGAATCAACATTGTTAAGATGTCCATTCCACCAAAGACAATCTACAGATTAAAATACCCATTAAATTACCACCATCATTCTTCTCAGACCTGGAAATGACAATACAGAAATTCATATGGAAACATAAACAACCACGAATAGTGAAAACAATCCTTAGCAAAAGAAACAAAGCAGGAGGTATCACACTTCCAGACTTCAAACTTTTTTTTTTTTTTTTTTGGTAACTGATATACCAGATGTTATTGAGAAATTTCTACACTTATTAGTCTTGATGGCCAAAATCCTTTTCACATTTGTTAGTCCCTATGCTATAGTGTACATTCTGTGAATGTAGTCTTTTATATTCCCCCATTGCATGACATTCCTTATCTCTAATCCTCAATTTACTTTTTTTTTTATTGTAAAGATGTGGGGTACAAGTCAGGATTAGGTACATAAGTAATCTACGACCAGGTGAAGTTTGATCCTCCAATTGGTCCTCACTTTCCCTGGTTTAGGATCAGGTACTCTTAGTGATGCTATATGCCCCCTCGCTCCCCTGACAGTGTCCTGTTACTGTGAATTCTTGTCGGGCAGTATTGTGACAAATGTTCAGGACCCACTGATGAGTGAGAACATGTGGTATTAATTTATTGGTTTTGTGATAGATCACTTAGTATGATAGACTCTAAATCCATCCAAGTTGATGCAAAGTCCACCATTTTGTCCTTCTCTCTGACTGTGTAATACTCCATTGTGTATATGTACCACACTTTATTTATCCAGTCTTCTTTCGATGGGCAGCATGGTTGGTTCCATGTTTTTGTTGTTGTAAATAGTGCTGCAATAAACACGCATGTGCAAGTATCTTTTTTTGTAGAATGGTCTGAGTTCCTATAGGGGGATTTCTGGGTTGTATGGAAGGTCAACTTCTAGTTCTTTTAAAAATCACCACATTGTTTTCCATAGAGGTGGAATTAGTTTGCATTCACAACAACTGTGTAGAAGCATTCCCCTTTCTCTGCATCCTCACCAGCATCAGTTATTTTTTGATTTATTAATGATCGCCAACCTTACTGGAGTTAGGTGGTATCAATGTATTTTTGATTTGCGTCTTTCTGGTAATTGGTGAGGCTGAACATTTTTTCATATATATGTTGGCTGCTCATATGTCTTCTTTGGAGAAGCTTCGTTCGTCAGACTTCAAACTTTACTATAAGGCTACAATAACGAAAACAACCTGTTCTTGGTACAAGAACAGGCATATGGACCAGCAGAACAGGATAAAGATTCCAGAAGCAAAGCCTCAATTTCTCAGCCAACTCATCTTTGACAAAGCCTCCAACAACAACCACTGTGGAGAGGAGAACCTATTCAGTAAATGGGGCTGGAAAAACTGGCTGATCACATGCAGAAGATTGAAACAGGACCCCTATTACCATACACAAAAATTAACTCTAAATCAAACACCTAAATGTAAAACCTCAAACTATAAGAATCTTAGAAAATGCAGGAGACACCCTTATGGAAATTGGAACTGGCAACCAATTCCTGATCAGAACCCCAAGTGCCCAAACCATAAGAGATAAGATAGACAAATGGGACCTCATCAAACTGACAAGCTTCTGAAAAGCAAAAGAAACCATCAAGAGAGCAGTGAGATAGCCCACAGATTGGAAAAAATATTTGCCAACTGTATATCTGACAACATCTAGGAACTACAAGGAACTCAAATATGCCAAAAGGAGAAAAACAAACAGCCCCATTAAAAAGTGGGCAAAAGACATGAATAGACACTTCTCAAAAGAAGATACACAGGTGGGTCAGGTGCGGTGGCTCACGCCTATAATCCCAGCACTTTGGGACGTCAAAGTGAGAGGATTGCCTAAGCCCACGGGTTCGAGACTAGCCTGGGAAATATGGCAAGACCTCATCTCTATAATAAATCAAAAAATAAGCTGGGCATGGTAGTGCATGCCTGTAGTTCCAGCTACTTGAAAGGCTGAGGCAGAAGGATCAACTAAGCCCAGTAGGTCAAGGCTGCAGTGGCCATGAGCATGCCACTGCACTCCAGCCTGGGCAACAGAGTGAGACTCTGACTCAAAAAAAAGGAAAGTGCAGACACATGAAAAAGTGTTCAGCCTCACTAATCATCAGATATGCAAATCAAAACCATATTGAGATACCACCTAACTCCAGTAAGAATGGTCATCATTAATAAAATAAATAACAACAGATGCTGGCAGGGATGCAGAGAAAAAGGAACACTTCTACACTGCTGGTGGAAATGCAAATTTGTACAACCTCTCTGGAAGACAATGTGGCGATTTCTGAAAGAACTAGAAATTGACCTTCCATATGACCCAGCAATCCCCCTATTGTGAATATACCCAGAGGAACTTAAGTCACTCTATAAAAAAGATACCTGCACACATATGTTTGTTGCAGCTCTATTCACAATAGTAAAAATATGGAACTGATGGTGCTGCCCATCAAAGCTGGACTGGATGTTTTTAAATGTGGTACATATACACAATGAAATATTATGCAGCCATAAAGAAGGACAAACATATGGACTTCACAGCAACGTGGATGGATTTGGAGTCTATCATACTCAGTGATCTATCACAGCAACAAAGAACAGAGTACCATATATTCTCACTCAAAAGCAGACCTTGAACAATTATCATAATACTATAAGAAAGGGATTGGCAGTAGTGGGAAACTGCCACGGGATGGGGTGGGATTGGCAGTTGAAGGAAACTACCAGGGGAGGGATGGGCACACCTCATCAACAAGGGTACTTGCACAATGAACATTTGTATACCTAACCCTGAATTGTACCCTACATCTTCAAAATAAAGAAAAAAAGAAAGTCAATCGAAGGCTTCATAACTTGAATGAATGAAGGATTGAAAAGTGGGGAGGAATAAAGGATAAGACTCAAGTTTCTGGCTTGCACGACTTGAATGACTTGCCATACTCAGTGCCACACAATACAATATACACTCACAGCACAAAAGGAAAGAAAAAAGGAAAAAGAAAACCATGTAGAATAGGATGAGGAGTTAAATTCTGGACAGGTAAAAATCAAGGGACAGTGTGCCATCCAACTTATTTAGTAGACAGAAGAGGTTTAGAAGAGACTTAAAAAATAAATTTTGTTATGTGCTTTTTATCACAATAAAAAATAACTTTAAAACAAACATTTAAACTTTTATTTTAGAAATCATCAGCAATCAGGTGGTAATTGAAGCCAAGGAAGGGGATGTGTGAAATTGCTCTCCCAAGGAGGGTATATAAAGTGAGCAGTTAAGAAATACGAGGTAGAGTTAAAGAAATCATCAGCATTGTAGATAAAGGTATATAGTGCAAGAGGAGATCTACAAGAGTAGTATGAAGAGAACCAGGCAACTAGGAGTCAGTGGATATAGGAAGCTGAAGAAGAGATGCTTAAACGAGAGAGTGGTCATCAGCATCATGCACCAGAGATACCAGGAACAAATGGACTGAACATGCTCAATGGCTTGGATTTAGCTACTAGATCTTATTTGTGACCTTTGTTGGTAACAGAAGTTCTTGTTACGTATTATTTTCTAATCATGCTTTTATCAGCCCTCCTCACTAAAGACATGTTTGCATTGGTCACAGTACCTAACACTAATAATAGGCATGCAATTAATAATTGTTTTGTTTTGTTTTTTGAGTTGGAGTCTCACTTTGTCGCCTAGGCTGGAGTGCAGTGGCACACTCACGGCCACTGTAGCCTCAACCTACTGGGTTCAGGCAATCCTTCCACCTCAGCCTTCCAAGTAGCTGGAGCTACAGGTACGCACTCCCAGCTATTTTTTTTTATTATTTATTCTAGAGACAAGGTTTCGCCAAGTTGCCCAGGATGGTCTCGAACCCCTGAGCTCAGGCAACCCTCTTGTCTCTGCCTCCCAAAGTGCTGGGATTATAGGCTTAAACCACTGTGATCAGTCAATAATTGGTAAATTAATAAATTTCAGTATGATCTTCCTTACTACCAGGAGAAATCCTAACTGAAGGCTGGGTGTGCTTGGCCAAAAGTATATTATTTGGTGGCTTAAATAATAGTCTGCTATATTTTACTTCTGTGTCACAGGATATTTATGGAAAAAATTTTTAATGCATTAAAATAGTTAAGACAATTTCTAATTGATGTTTATTTGCTCATCAGGAATTTCAGCATTCGTGATTATTAATATTTATACTTTATTTTGCAACATTTTTTTCTCTTCTATTTCTTCTTCCTTGATAAGGTTAAACTATGATTTCAAAGGTCACCAATACCTTATTTAGAAAGAACAGCTTAAGAAGAGAATGTTATATGTTCTAGGAGTAAGCTTTACTTTGGAATTAACTCTTCTGAGAGATATATTTAAATGTGATTGCAATTTAACATAATTCACAGACTGCAAAATAAATTAGTATACATAATTAAGATTGGTCTTTAACTTTAAAATAATTTTTAAAGGTTTTTATAATAGAGCATTTGATTTGGCTATATCTTTCTCCCTAGGGCTTCTGGAACATTATCATTCCGTTAGAACTTAGCAGGAGTCTGTATAGCTTGCCTAGATAAAACTTCTTTTTGAAGTAAGTTGCATCAGGGAGAAGAACTGGGAAAAAGAGACTTGTAGAATAGTTTATAGAGAAAAGGGGGTGTAATGGTTAATTTTATATGTCAACTTGACTATCTGTAGCCAGGAGCAGGTGGTTCACGCTTGTAATCCCAGCACTTTGAGAGTCAGAGGCAGGAGGCTCACTTGAGGCCAGGAGTTCAAGACCAGTCTGGGCAATATAGCAAGACCATGTCTCTACAAAACATAAAATAATTAGTTGGGCATGGTGGAGGGTACCTGTAGTCCTAGCTACTACTCAGGAGGCTGAGGCAGGAGAATTTCTTGAGGTCAAGAGTTCGAGGTTATGGGGAGCTATGATTGCACCACTACACTCCAGCCTGGGTGACAGAGATCCTGTCTCTAAATAAATAAATAAATAAATAAATAAATAAATAAATAAATAAATAAAACAACTTGGCTATTTGGTCAAACATTATTCTAGATGTTTCTGTGATGAGATTAACATTAGAGTGGTAGACTTAGAGTATCCTCCCTAATGTGAATCTCATCCAATCATTTAAAAATCTCAACAGAAAAAGACTGCTAACACCCTCCTCCCCCAAAAAAGACTGCCTTTGGCTGGAGCTACAATATCAACTCTTCCCTGGTTCTCTAGCCTGCTGGCTTCCACAATTTCCTAAAATCGATTACTCTCATTTGTTTTCTCTCTAGATAGATAGATAGATAGATAGATAGATAGATAGATAGATACATACATACATACATACATACATACATAGATACATAGATATAGTTATAGATATTCTCCTATTAGTTCTGTTTCTCTGAACAACCCTAACTAATACAAGAAGAAATATACTTGTGCTTTATTACTGTATTTTGCTTTCCATCCACCTGTGTGTTTCCTCTTGATTTGGTGCTTCCTGGAATGTGTGGCACACTTAATTAAGCCTGCACTTCAGTGAAAGTGCTGAGACTTTACTGTGTATACAGTAGGGCACACTGCTAGCTGCTGTGCTGAGTCTCAGATGAACTAGGCTAGGCACCTGGCCTTAAGGAGTTTACAACTAGAGGTGATCAGACATCTACACAAGATAATACTGGTGATCAATTCTGTAAGAGAAAGTTACATTACATACTAGTATTTTATGGGGAGCATAACCAGGGCGCTATCCTCACAGTTAAAGCTATCTCACCCCATAAAGGAGACAGCCTATCGTTTTCTCTCAGCAACCTCAGATATAAATGACTACAAATGTGCGCAAACATGCATATACATGTACTCTCAGTTTTCTTCCACCAAAGTTGCTTCTGTTTGGGTACACCACAGCCTTAACATCGAACGTGGCCTGTTCTACTAGCTGAGACTGACTTTTACCTCTGGGTTAAATGTCACTCAGGGAGAAAATGAAGCTTGGGGTTTGACAATCCCTACTTCACAACCACACTCACGGTTTGTCTCACAGTGGCCATGGGAGCTTGCAGCTTCATGGGAAATCTTATTCTTTACTAGTGAGGCATTCTTTTGTAATAACTCAAGATGAGATGACATATATAAAAGTGTCTTACAAACTCTAAAGTACTGTGTTACAGATGCAAACATTATTATACCTTTTTTTCAGAAACAGTGGATACTATGTGAGTGTCATTTTTAGGTTTTGGGCAAGGGTCTTGCTCTAGCTTTTTGCAATTGAATATTTGTTTAACAACTTTTGAATTAAAAAGTTATTTTCATTTTTCTAATTGGCCATTTTTGAACCCCAAAGAAATTAATTGGTAGAGGTGGCATATAAATGGAATCATAAAGTATTTAGCTTTTATGAGTCTGGCTCCTTTTACTTAATTAGCATAATGCCTTTGAGATTCATCCAAATCGTTGTGTGTATCAGTAGTTTCTTCTCCTAATTGTTGAGTGGTATCTTTTGGTGTAGATATACCACTGCTTGTTTAGCCATTCACCAGCTGAAAAACACTTGGGTGCTTATAACACTTGGGTATTCACTTTTGGGTGATCCATAAATAAGGCTGCCATAAACATTTGTAGACAAGATTTTTGTAATGAACATAACTTTTTGTGTGTCTTGGGTAAACACCTTGGAGTGACATTGCTGGATCCTATGTTAAGCATATATGCAACTTTGTAAGAAACTGCCAAACTATTTTCCAGGGTGGCTGTCCCATTTTGTACCTCCGCCAGCAATATATGAGAGTTTCAGTTGCTCAGAATCCTTGCCAGCACCTTGGTATTGTCAGGTTTCATTGTTTTTTGTTTTTTTTTTTTTAATTTTGTCCATTCTAGTGGGTGTGTGATGGTATCTGATGTTTCATTGTAGGTAAATTATACCATAATAAAGTTGACCATCTAAAGATAAAAAATCCAGCAATAAATTAGGAGAAAATAGCCGTAACATACAAAAGTGACCAACATGAAAATTCGAAGGAGAAAAGAAAGTCATAAAATTTAAAAAGAAAAGTACAAACAGGGCAAATGATTTGAAATGGTAAATTCACAGAAAAAGAAATGTGAATACTCAAAAAACATAAGAAAAGACTTGGACTCTCTAGCTTAATATCAGGACATATCATGAGGCTTAAAAAATATATATCAGAGCCGGGCTCGGTGGCTCAGCCTGTAATCCCGCGCCTTTGGGAGGCTGAGGTGAGTGGATTGCCTGAGCCCATGGGTTCGAGACCCACCTGGGCAGCGAGACCTCATCTCTACAATAAGTCAAAAAATCAGCCGGGCGTGGCAGCGCATGCCTGTAATTCCGGCTACTCGGAAGGCTGAGGCGGAAGGATCGCCGGAGCCCCGCAGGTCGAGGCTGTGGTGGCCGGGAGCGGCCACTGCACTCCAGTCTGGGTGACAGAGTGAGACTTCAACTCAAAAAAAAAAAGAAATATATCAGATATGTCAAGGGGGCAGGCAGATAGTTAAATTCACACTTCATGAGGGTGTCAATTAATATGGCTTTTTAAAACAATTTAGAAGTATCTATACAAAATACAAATATCCCTTGTTCCACAAATTTTTAATTTTTCTAGTTAATACATAATAATTGTACACATTTATTGGATATATGTGATATTTTGATTCAGGCATAAAATGTGTAGTGATCAAATCCGGGTAACTGGGATGGATATTCATCACCTCAAAAATGTATCATTCATTTGTGTCGGAAATATTCAAAATCCTCTCTTCTAGTTATTTTGAAATGTACAGTAACTATAGCCACCTTACTGTGCTATCAAGCACTAGAACTTATTCTATGTAGCTGTATACTTGTACCCATTAACCAACCTCTTTGTCCCCTCTCCTCCCTTTCTTTTTTTTTTCCTCCTCCTCCCCTTCTTAGCCTCAAGTAACCATCATTCTACTCTACCTACATGAAATCAACAACTGTTTTAGCTCCCACATACTAGTAAGAATATGTAATATTTGTCTTTCTGTGCCTGACTTATTTCACTTAACATAATGTCCTCCAGGCTCATCCATATTGCTGCAAATGATATGATTTCATTCTTTTTATGGCTGAATAGTATTCCACTGTGTATATATACCACATTTTCTGTATCCATTCATATATAATGGACATTTAGATTGGTTCCATATCTTAGCTATGTTAATTAATACTGCAATGAACACGAAAGAGCAGATATCTCTTTGATATATTGATTTCCTTTCTTTTGGATATACACCCAGGAGTGAGATTGTTGGATTATATTGTTAGATTCACATCCTTGCCAGTAGTTTTTAATTTTTATCTTTTTGATAATAGCCATTCTAATGGGAGTGAGACGATATCACACTTTGGTTTTAATTTGCATTTCTCTGATGATTAGTGATGTTGAGCATTTTTTCATATATCTGTTGTTCATTTTGTATGTCTTACTTTAAGAAATGTCTTTCAGGCCTTTTTACCCAGTTTTTAGTTGACTTATTTGGTTTTTGCTATGGAATTGAGTTCCTTACATATTCTGGATATTAATTCCTTGTCCAATGCGTAGTTTGTGAATACTTTCTCTCATTCTGCAGTTAGTTTCTTCACTTTGCTGATATTTCCTTGGCTGTACAGAAGCATTTTTAGTTTGATGTAATTCTGTTTGTCTACTTTTGTTTTTGTTGCCTGAGCTTTTAAAGTTTTCTCAAAAATTCCTTTCCCAGACTAACGTAATGAAGCTTTCTCCCTACATTTTCTTCTAGTAGTTTCATAGTTTTAAAACTTAGATTTGAGTCTTTCATCCATTTTTATTTTATTTTTTATATGGTGAAAGATAGAGGTCTAATTTCATTTTTCTGCATAGGGATATCCACTTTTCCCAGTACCACTTATTGAAGACATTGTCTTTTTTCCACTGGAAATTTTTTTTTTTTTTTTTGAATTGGAGTCTCACTCTGTCGCCCAGACTGGAGTGCAGTGGCACACTCACGGCCACCGCAGCCTCGACCTGCTGGGTTCAGGTGATCCTTCCGCCTCAGCCTTCCTAGTAGTTGGAACCACAGGCATGTGCCACCATGCTCAGCTGATTCTTTGATTTATTGTGGAGATGAAATCTCGCCAAGTTGCTCAGGATGGTATTGGGTAATCCTCTCGCCTTCACCTTCCAAAGTGCTAGGATTACAGGCATGAGCCATTGTGCCCAACTTCCACTGAATATTCCTAATGCCTTGTTGAAAATCAGTTGGCTGCAAATATGTGGATTTATTTCTGGGTTCTCTATGTGTCTGTTTTATGCCAGTACTATAATGTTCTGGTTACTATAACTGTGTAATATATTTTGAAGTCAGGTAGTGTGATGCCTTTAGCTTTATACCTTTTGCTCAAAAACACTGGCTTATGGGGTCTTTTGTGGTCCATACAAATTTTAGAATTGCTTTTTCTATTTCTGTGAAAAATATCATTGTTATTTTAATAAAGACTGCATTGAATCTGTAGATCACTTTGGGTAGTCAAAATGGACAACAGTATGAAGGTTCTTCAAAAACCTAAATATAGAACTACCATATGACACAGTAATCACACTTCTGAGTATGTGTACAAAAAAGTTGAAATCATTATGTCAAAAAAATATCTGCACTTCTATGTTTATTGCAGTGCTAGTCACAATAGCAAAAATATGGACTCAACCTTAATGTCCATCAATGGATGATGACTTTTTTTTTTTTTTTCCTTTTGTCGGGTCTCACTTTGTCGCCTAGTCTGGAGTGCAGAGGTACAATCACAGCTCACTGTAGCCTCAACTTCCTGGGCTCAGGTGATCTTTCCGCCTCAGTCTCCCGAGTAGCTGGGAATATGCGTGCATGCTATCACACCCAGTTTGTTTTTTTCTGTAGAGATCAGGTCTTGCTATGTTGTCCACTGGTCTCAAACTCCTGGACTCAAGCAATCCTCCCACCTTGGCCTCACAAGTGCGAGGATTTCAGGCATGAGCCAGCACACTGGCAGGATGAATGACTGTTTTAATGTGGTATATATACACAATAGAATAAATATATATGAAAATAAATATATATGAAAAATAGAATTTAAAAAATGAAATCATGTCATTGGCAACAGCATGGATGAATATAAAGGGAATTATAATAAGTAAAATGAGCCAAGCCCTAAAGAACAAATATCATATGATCCCACTCATGTGGAATTTAAAAATTGAGTTCTTAGAATCAGATTGAAGAATAGAGGTTTCCAGAGACTAGGTAGAATAGGTGGGTGGAAAGATGAGGAGAAATTGGTCAACAGTACAAAGTTACAATTAGATAGGAGGATTAAATCCTGGTGCTCCATTGCATAGTAGGGTGACTATAATTAACAATAATGCATTTTAATTAGAACAGAGGCTAATTAGAAAAGAGGCTTTTGAATATTCTTTCTACAAAAAAATGGAATGTGTTTGAGGTAATGGATATGCTAATTACTCTGATTTGCTCATTATACAATGTATACATATATCAGAACACCACACTGCACTCCATAATATGAACAATTATTATGTGTCAATTAAAAACCAAATAAAAAATTTTAAAGGCTAAAAATGGATGCACTATGCATACAGTTTAATAATCTAGGAAAAGAACAATGTAATAAAAGAAAGTACAAATATAGAAATAACAAAGAACAAAAATAAATGAAATAAAAAACAAAAAGAATAAAAGATCAAAAAATCAAAAGTTATGTTGTCGAGGATTTTTTTCTAGCCTAATAATAGTGACAAACTTCTGTAAAGACAGATCTAGAATAAGAGTTAGCATGAATATATTCCGAACAAAAAAATGAACATTACAGATGCTAGAGATTTAAAAAATTATAGAAAAGGTTGTGGAAAAACAGGTACTTGGAAAAATAAATTGATGAAACCTCTTTGAGGGGCAATGAGGATATATTTATCAATACACATACCTTTTGCTGCAGCAATTCCACCTCTAGACTATTATCACATAAATAAACACAAAATTGTGCTAGGCTGTTTGCAATAGCAATTGCAAAGTCTGCACCTAACCTTAATGTCCCTAGATAGGAGACCATTTAGATAAACTGTAGAACATCCAAATAACAGAGTACTGTGAAGTTATTAAAAATAAGGTAATAGGCTGGGTATGGTGGCTCACATCTGTAACTCCAGCACATTGGAAGGCCAAGGTAGGAGGATAGCTTGAATGCAGGAGTTCAGGATAAGCCTGGGCAACATAGAGAGACCTTATCCCTATAAAATATGAAAAAATTAGCCAGGTGTGGTAGCACACACCTGTAGTGCCAGATATTCAGGAGACTGAGGTGGAAGGATTGCCTGAACCCAGGAATTTGAGGCTGCAGTGAGCTGTGATAATGCCACTGCACTCCAGCTGGTACAGGTGATAGTGAGACTCTGACTCGAAACAAAATAAAATAAAGTAAAATAAAACAAAACAGAATAGAATAAAAATAATGTAACGGGTCACATAAAAACTTATACACAAATTCTCATAGGAACTTTATTCATAATAGGCAAAAAGTAGAAATAACCTAAATGTCCACTGACTGATAGTGTGAAATACAGTATATTCATATATTATAAAAGCATTAATCCATAGAAGAAATAAAGTACTAGTATATAGTATAACTTAGATGACCTTTGAAAACTTCTTGCTAACGGAAAAAAGTCAGACACATTAGGTCACTTATTATATGATTCCATTTATATAATGTCTGGAATAAGCAAATCCATAGAGACAGGAAGCAAAATCATGATTGCCAGAGACTGAAAGGCTAGAAGATAGGAGTATCTGCTAATGGGTATAAGATTTCTTTGATGAAAATGTTCTAGAATTATATAGTTAAAATAGTTGTACATCTTTGTGCACATACTAAAAAACCAATGAACTGTATATTTGAAAAAGTTGAATTTTATGAATGTGAATTATATCTCAATTTTTAAAAATTACATGAGAAATAAAATAAGGTAGGTATTTATATTCAAATATGAAAAGATTTATTATATTTTCTTTTTAAAAAGAGGCATACATCAGTGTGTAATTTAATCCCATTTGTGTTTAAAAGAGGATATACACACATGCTTATATTTGCATTAAAAAAATCTGTAAGCAGGGCCAGGCTCATACCTATAATCCCAGTACTTTGGAAGGCCGAGGTAAGAGGATTGCCTGAGCCCACGGGTTCAAGACCAGCCTGGGCAACTTGGCGAGATCTCATCTCTACAAAAAAAGAAAGAAAAAAAATTAACCAGGCATGGTGGTACATGTCTGTAGTTACAGCTACTTGGAAGGCTGAGGGGAAAGGATGGCCTGAGCCCAGCAGCTCGAGGCTGCGGTGGCTGTGAGCATGCCACTGCAGTCCAGCATGGTGACAGAGTGAGACTCTAACTCAAAAAAAAAATCTGTAAGCAGAGCAAACAAAAAATTATAATAATGGCTGCCTCCAGAGAAAATACATTTTTCATGGATCCTTTTTTTTAATAAAAAAATAAAAAGTGCCCAAAATATCTGCATTAAAAAGAAATACTTAATAATACTGTATTGACCACAATTAGAAAGTGAAAGACAATGCATTCATATCCTGTTACAATTTGGAGAAATTCCCAAAAAATCTGGCCTTCTGCTTAAATTCTTCCAGTCTATGAGGTATGGTATTAAAATGTGTTAGTTCTAAATGCATCTGTGATGAAATGCAAATTTGGTGAAATTATAATATAAAACATAATCTTAACATAACGAGGATGTTAGTCCACAATGACAGACTTTTTTTTTTTTTTTTGAGTTGGAGTCTCACTCTGTCGCCCAGACTGGGGTGCAGTGGCCGCTCCCGGCCACCGCAGTTTTGACCTGCTGGGCTCCAGCAATCCTTCCACCTCAGCCTTCCGAGTAGCCAGAATTACAGGCGCGCGCTACCATGCCCGGCTGATTTTTTGATTTATTGTAGAGATGAGGTCTCGCTGCCAAGGCATGTCTCGAACCCACGGGCTCAGGCAATCCACTCACCTCAGACTCCCAAAGGCATGGGATTACATGACGACTTTTTTTAACCATTAGACTTGATACAAAACTAGTCTAAGAATTGGGAAATAAAAAATTTATCTTGTGCAAAATGAGGGAAATGAAATATTTAAACTATACCTGCATCTTCAAAATTTAGGCAGGATAATGAAATAATTAATTCATAAAATCTCAAAGTTCAAAGGGAACATTACAAGTCACATGGGATCCTACCGCCTGCACAATACTTAATTTCCCTCTAAACTATCATTCCTGCCAAGAGGTCAACTAATCTTCCCTTGAACACCTCTAGTAATGGGAACTCCCTATACTCTGAGATGGCCCATTCCATATTTCAATAGCTTTATTAGAAAATCTCCTTATACTTAAGTGACAGCTAACTCATTGAAACTTCTACTCACTGAATCTAGTCTTAAAATTATACGTGCATAACTTGTGTGAATACTTTATTCATTTAATATCTATTTACATAAACTTATTTTAGTAAACTATGAAATACTCTAAACCAGGCATCATAACCCACATTTTTTATCCTAGGAGTATAGTATTTCAAAATAAAAAATAATAAATTTGGAGATCTTTTTATCTAAAAGAGTCTGAAAATAACAAAATTTCTTTATGTGTGCATAGCATAAAATTATACCTTTTTAATTGCTTAAATAATTAAATTTTACAGAACTTTATCTGAACCACTTTTATGGGAAAGGTCACTTTCTATCAAGTATTCAAATTACTTTTGCCCTTCCCATCTCCTCCAGCAGAATCTTTGGGAACAGTTTCCAGGTCTGAGTCTCCCCTCACTGTACCAGCTAATGGAAAACACGATGGCCCCAAGATCTGAGAATCTGAGAGTCCCAGTTCCTTCTAAGCAGCTTGTCACCTTTTCCAGTTCCCTCAGCATCTCTGAGTTTTAGTTTTCCTCATCAATAAACTCAGGGTCAATACATAGGGTGTATTCAGCTCTGAATATTTTAGGCTTCTAGGTTAAATTTTATTTATGTAACCATCAATGAATTTGTTTTCTCCTTTATCAGTGGACCTCAAGTGCGAGGGCAAGGGAAAGCTTTGCCATTGATATTATTTTGATGCCTTCTCTCTAACTCCTTTTAGAGCAATATAACAAGAAAGGATAAAGTAAATTTACAGTAAGATACAAAAGTATTTAGGAAAGTTACTCTTAAAGAAAACAGTCTTTTACTCAATTCAATCTATATTTACTGTTCCACAACACATAAAACAATAACCTGTGCCAATATTTTATGTCCCTAAAGGATTTTAATGAGAGTTGTGTGATGGTTAGTTTGCTGGTGCTGCAATAATGTATCCATTAATCATTACTTAAGTATTATATATAATTACATTACTGAATTCAGCCTGATTTCAATTTTTTTCCATGCAATCTATGTCATCTACATATCCCTCTACTTTTATTGCTCTTATATTAAACAGGTTTTTAAATGTGTAAATTTAAAAGATATAACAGTGTCTTATCTATGCAGCACATGTTTCTTAGATTTAGCACTTTGTTTTACAAACTAAGGAACTGTTTCCTACGTAAAGGTAACTTTATATAATATTATTGTCAAAGCAGCAAGATGGCACAAAAAGTCACTCCAAAGCATCTCCTGAGTTAGGACAAGGATTAGTTTCCAGTTTCAAGCTTAAAGATAGAACTAAATCATAATAACTAAAAAAAATTCAGCAAGGTCAACAATAGTCAAACTTCTTCTGGAAAGAGGAAGTAGATGCATGTTTTCCCTATTCATTTTCCAAGTACAGTTAACAACCATGGACACTGTATATAAAACAAATACAAAATGGTTCTGAGAGATGGCTGGAAGAGGCAGATGGGTTAGGGACCTCAGGACCCAAGAAATAACACAGTGGTGATTTTCCTTGTATTCTTTTTGCTTCATATATGCCTGACATAAAGTTGAAGAAGCTGGGAATTTAGAAATGAGAATAAGCACAGACAAAGAAGAAGAAGAGGAAGAGGCAGAGGAAGAAGAGGAGGATGAAGAACACAAAGAAGAAGAAGAAGAAGAAGGAGAAGGAGAAGGAGAAGGAGAAGGAGAAGAAGAAGAAGAAGAAGAAAGGGGCAGAATATCAGGACAGAAAACTTTTAGACAATAACTATTCTATTTCTGCTAAATATCACAGAAACAAAATAATGTGGCTGCACCCTCATCCACATCATCAAAGACTTGGTGGGAAGCCTAGACTTCCACCTTTACAAAGCTATAATAAAACACCACCCCTATTGGACGGTATCAGAGGAGGTCTAGTAGAGAGCCAGGACTTTTACCACTGCTCAGTGGAAACAAGGCCATTCCCCCTCATGTTGCCAGTGCAGGCCACGTGAGAAGCAGTAACAAGGCAATATGAACCCTCTCAGGCAGGGAAGTATCACTGGAGACCTACTGGGGAGCCAGGACTCCCACTCTCATCCACCAGTAAGGAAGAACCACTCCCTGTGGTATCAAGGGAGGTCAACTGGGAAACCTGGATGTCTAGGCTCAACTGGCAGTAATGAGGTAGTGTCCTCCATCCTCTGAAAGAGAAGTATCAGAGGAAGCCAGCTAAAACAGAAAGTTTCAATAAGATCCAAACTCTGATGGCAGAATGACCAAAATGTCCAGGTTTCCATCAAAAAAATAACTTGTCATACCAAGAATCAGGAAATTTCAGCTGTATGAAAAAAGGATCAATAGATGTCAACATCAAGATGACAGAAGATATTAGAATTATCTAAAAAAGATTTTTAACAATGAGCAACTATGAACACACTTGAAATAAAGCATTTCAGCAAAGAAAGAGAAAGTCTTGGTAAAGAAATAGAAGATATAAAGAAGAATCCAATGATTTTTAAAACTAAAAATTACAATAATTTTTATAAAATATTCATTCAACAGATAGGCTTAATAGCAGAATGGAAGGGACAGAGGAGAAAATCAGTGTACTGAAAGATAAAACAATACTAATTACCTGAACAATAGAGAGAAAATAGGCTGAAAAATATGAACAGAGCATTACAGACCAGGGACTATAACAAAAGATCGAATATTCATGTCATCAGAGCCCCAGAAGGAGAGAGAAAAAGGGTAGGACTGAAAAAGTACTCAACAAGATTTTTTTTTAAAACCTACAGAATCAAGAAGCTGTGCAAACCCCAAAGATACTTCTTCTTATATAAATGTTTTGAAATAAAATAGCTGAAAATATAATAAAGCTTAAATTCTGGGAGCGTGATGCCTCCCACTTTGCTGTTGTTGTTTTTGCTGAGGATTGTTTTGGCTATTCGTGATCATTTATGTTTCCATATGAATTCCTGTGTTGCCATTTCCAGATCTGAGAAGAATGCTGCTGGTATTTTAATGGGTATCACGTTAAATCTGTAAATTGCCCTGAGTAGGATTGACGTCTTAACAATGATGATTCTTTCAATCCATTAACATGGAATATTTTTTCATTTGTTTGTGTCATCTTAATTTCTTTGAGCAATGTTTTGCAGTTTTCGTTGTAAAGGTATTTGACTTCTCTGGCTAGGAAGATGACGAGGTATTTCATTTTTTTGTAGCTACTGTGAATGGGATTATACCTTTTATTTGGGTTTCTGTTTGTTTATTGTTGGTATATAGGAATGTGATGGACTTTTGCACGTTTATTTTTTACCCTGAGAATTTGTCAAAATCTTTTATCAGTGCAAGGAGGTTTTGACAGATTCTCTTGGGTTTTCACCATATAGAATCTGCAAAGAGGTATAACTTAACTTCCTCTTTTCCTATTTGGATATCTCTGATTTCCTTCTCTAACCATCATCAATAACTCCAAAAAAACCAGATGCCAAAGAAGATACGGCAAAAGGGAATACTACTACACTGTTGGCGGGAGTGTAAACTAGTATAGCCTCTGTAGAAAACAGTGGAGCGATTCCTAAAAGATCTAAAATTCAACCTCCCATACTATCCCACAATCCCCCTACTGGGAATATACCCAGAGGAGCTCAAATCACTCTATGAAAAAGATACCTGCTCATGCATGTTTACTGCACCATTATTCACAATAGCAAAAACATGGAACCAACTGTGCTGCCCATCAAAAGAGGACTATATATCTGACAAAGGCCTAACATTTAGGATCTACAATGAATTCAAATGCACTGAAAGGAAAAAAACAAACAGCCCCTTTAAAAAGTGGGCAAAAGACATGAATAGACACTTCTCAAAAGAAGATATATAGGCAGCCAACAGACACATGAAAAAGTGCTCAGCCTCACTCATCTTCAGAGAAATGCAAATCAAAACCACAATGAGATACCACCTAACCCCAGTAAGAATGGCCATCACAAGCCGGGCTCGGTGGCTCAGCCTGTAATCCTGCGCCTTTGGGAGGCTGAGGTGAGTGGATTGCCTGAGCCCGCGGGTTCGAGACCCGTCTGGGCAGCGAGACCTCATCTCTACAATAAAATCAAAAAATCAGCCAGGCATGGTAGCGCATGCCTTTAATTCCGGCTACTTGGAAGGCTGAGGCGGAAGGATCGCCGGAGCCCAGCAGGTCGAGGCTGCGGTGGCCGGGAGCGGCCACTGCACTCCAGTCTGGGTAACAGAGTGAGACTCCAACTCAAAAAAAAAAAAAGAATGGCCATCATTAATAAAACAAACTACAACAGATGCTGGCGAGGATGCGGAGAAAAAGGGGGTACACTTCTACACTGCTGGTGGGAATGCAGACTGATACAACCTCTTTGGAAGACAGTGTGGCGATTTTTGAAAGAACCGGAAATTGACCTTCCATATGATCCAGCAACTCCCCTATTGGGACGATACGCAGAGGAACTCAAATCATTCTATATAAAAGATACCTGCACACGTATGTTTGTTGCAGCTGTATTCACAATAGCAACAACATGGAACCAACCGTGTTGCCATTGAAGCTGGACTAGATTTAAAAAATGTGGTACAAATACACAATGGGATATTATGCAGCCATAAAGAAGGACAAATATATGGACTTTGCAGCAACTTGGATGGATTTGGAGTTGATCACGCTCAGTGATTTATCACAGAAACAAAGAACTGAGTTCCATATGTTCTCACCCATAGGCTGACCTTGAACAATTATAATGTTATAAGAAAGCGATTGGCAGTAGTGGAAAACTGTCAGGGGAGGGGGGGTGGAACTGGCAGTTGGGGGAAACTGCTGGGGGAGGGGTGGGCATACCTCATCAACAAGGGTACCTGCATGATCAATGTTTATATACCTAACCCTGAATTGTACCCCACATCTTTATAATAAATAAAAATAAAGAAAGAAAGAAGACTGGATAAAAAAATGTGGTAGATATACACAATGGAATATTATGCAGCCATAAAGAAAGACAAAATTATGAACTTCATAGCAACTTGGATGGACTTAAAGGCTATAATACTAAGTGATCTATCACAGAAACAAAGAACTAAGTATCACATGTTCTCATTCATAAGCAGACCTTGAACAACTATTGTAATACTATAAGAAAGGGTCTGGCAGTAGAGGGAAACTTCCAGGGGAGGGGGGCACACCTCATCAACAAGGGTACCTGCATAATGAACATTTGTATAGCTAACCCTGAACTGTACCCCATATCTTTAAAATAAAAAATTTAAAAGTTAAATTTTTTTTAAATAGCTGTAAATATATATTTGAAATTAACAGTCAAAGTGCTTTTGATAACCAAATAACACTATTTGTATAAAATAATAATAGGTAACATTAATTAAATCTTACCATATTCTGGGTATCAGGTGAAACAATCACATACATTATTTTATCTAATTCCTGTAAAATCTCTTGTTTCTCCATTTGAGATGAGGAAACCATAACTTAGTAAAATGAAGTTAACCTAAACAGCAAGTGGCAGAGTCAGATTTTAGGTCAGGCTAAGAGTCCCACTCTCTTTATTTTTTTCTATTTTTATGAAATATTTATTTAAATAGCCAAACCATAGTCTTTGCAAATGTCCATACAATCATACCCCCCTTCCATTCTGTCCTCTTTTTTTGAGTCAATTATGCCTTACTGGGTTTTCTCTCCAATCTTCTAGTGGCCCTCAAGTCTGGAAGCCTCTATACTGGTATTTATTTATTTAACGAGAGCTCTTTACCCTAGTAAATCATCACACAGCCTGCTCCTATCATTCTCTTTTTTAATATACTACTAACAATAATTTTAACACAGTTTTTTAATATATTTTATTTTAAAGATGTGTAGTATGATTCAAGATTAGGTATAAAAGTGGACATTGTACAGGTAAAGAAAGGTTGGGCCTCCCATTAATCCCCATTTTGCCTAGTTTGAGAGCAGGTGCCCTTATTGATGTTGTGTCTCTCCATCCCCTGGCAGTATCCAACTACTGCCAATTCCTTTCTTATAATATTATGGTAAATGTTCAGGATCTGCTTATGAGTAAGAACATATGGTACTATGTTCTTTGTTTCTGTGATAGATCACTGAGTATGATAGACTCTTAATTCATTCAAGTTGCTGCTAAGTCCATATGTTTGTCCTTCTTTATAGCTGCGTAATATTCCCTTGTGTATATGTACCATTTTTTTGTTATCCAGTTCAGCTTTGATGGGTAGCACAATTGGTTCCATGATTTTGCTATTGTGAATAGTGCTGCAATAAACATGTGTGTACAGATATCTTTTTTGAAGAATGATTTGAGTTCCTCTGGGTATATTCCCAGTAGGGGGATTGCTGAGTCACATGGAAGGTCAATTTCTAGTTCTTTTAGAAATCATCATACTGTTTTCCACAGAGGTTGAACTAGTTTGCATTCCCACCAGCAGTGTAGAAGCGTTCCCCCCTTTTCTCCACATCCTCGCCAGTATCTGTTGTGGTTTGTTTTATTAATGATGGCCATTCTTACTGGGATTAAGTGGTATCTCAATGTGGTTTTGATTTGCATTTCTCTAATGATTACTGAGGCTGAGCACTTTTTCATGTGTCTGTTGGCTGCCCGTATATCTTCTTTGGAAAAGTGTCTATTCGTGTCTTTGGCCCACTTTTTAATGGGGCAACTGTATATCTGACAAAGGCCTAACATCCAGGATCTACAAAGAACTCAAACATGCCAAAAAAGAAAGAGTCCCCACTCTTAACCACAACTACACTATATGTTCACAATGGTTAATTATCATTTCATGTAATGGACAGACAGGATATGTGCTGATGTATAGTGAATAATTCCTATTACATCCCATATGGAAGAACTATTTTTAAATATTTCAATTAGGATTTTAATCAGACTGGGAACTAGAACAAATGTTACATAATAGGTTATAGCTAGCAAATCATCAGAACTGACTTTATGTCTTACTGGCACATTCAATAGCATGACTTTCCTGAAATATTATGACAATAAGTCTTATAGTGTTACATGATGCCAAAAACTGCTTATTACAGATTTTCATGTGGTTTCTTTTTTGATTTTCATGTTATTACAGGCATAAAATGTATAATGGACTAAATATGTACCACATTTTTTAACAGAATAGGCAAAGCAATCACAGAAAAATTACATTTTCTTATTTGTTAAATGTTTTTAATTTTCAAAAGCCTACTTAAAGTTAACTTTAAATTATGCTGAAGAACAGAAATGTTATAGAATAAGTGTTTATGCATTTAATTGTACACCATCTGAAGCAAATACTTTTGGAGGAGGTTTCCTAAAAGAATGTTTTACAAATATTCTAGAATCAAATTAACACAACCCAAATAAATCTTCACCAAATTAAAAATTTCCCTCTAATTCTTAAGAAAAAAATAAATAACACAAACTGTACTCATCTAGTCGCTAAAAAACAAGTATTCATATGTATGTGAAACTGTAAACTTCGAAACTTTCAAAAGCCTAGGGTCTCTTCCAAGCCCACACATGTATTGACCTTAAAAAATAGACGTGGCCAAGTGTGTTGGCTCACACCTATAATCACAGCACTTTGGGAAGCTGAGGTGGGAAGATTGCTTGAGGCCAAGAGTTCAAGACCAGCCTAGGCAACATCATGAGACCTGGTCTCTATAACAAATCAAAAATATTAACTGGGCATGGTGGTGTGTGCCTATAGTCCTAGCTGCTCAAGAGGCTGAGTTAAGAGGACCATCTGAGCCCAGGAGTTCAAAGCTGTAGTGAACCATAATTGCACCACTGCACTACACCTTGGGTGACAGAATGAGACCCTGCCTCAAAAAAAAGAAAAAAAGAGCCAGTTAGATGCCCAAACTTCACCTGTATGCAGCCTACTTATGTACTCCACCCTAACTTGTACCCCACATCTCTATAATAAAATAAAATAATAAAAAAGAAATATACTCATCCTTGACTATACAGATGAGCTATACTTCTTATATAACAAATCTTGCTCTACTTGCATATTTTTTGTGTATCTAAACAAAGTCAGAATTTCCTCACAGACAAATGCAGTAAAGGTTCTCGGTTGGGTGTGGCTCAAACCTGTAACCCAGTACTTTGGCAAGCAGAGGTGGAAGGATCACTTAAGGCCAGGAGTTCGAGGCCAGCCTGGGCAACATAGTGAGACCCCCCCATCTCAATCAATCAATCAATCAATAGTCAGGCATGGTGGCACACACCTATAGTCCTAACTACTCAGTAGGCTGAGGGTGGAGGATCTCTTAAGTCCAGGGCCACTGCACTCTAACCTGAGAAACAGAACAAGACCCTATCTCTTAAAAAACAAAAAAAGTTTCTCCTCTCATACTTTTCATTTTTAGATGAAGTTTAAGGTACTACAGAGCTCTGCTTATTGTTCTTTTCATTTCTTAAAAAAAAAAACATTTTTGAACAAAATGGCTTCCAAAGGCATTGTGATAGTTCATACTACTTCATGTTAATTTGCCTGGTGTCTGAAAGACTGGCAAAATAGCACAAGCTAATGCTGCAGCTGCTACCATGTTCTCAGTTACTTCTGGAATTTTTACACTTGATTGGCGTAACGTGAGAGTTTATACAATTATCTACAGTATGTCATGACTAATACATGCACATTATTAACATTACAAACTTGCTGCTTGGGCTTACTTTTTCTATTAAGAAAAACACTGACATGTTAATTAACATGGGAAATGGTGGCATATCATGCTTTCACCATTAAGCAAAAATGAGAACCCATTAAGTTTGTATTCTTAATTGGCATATTAGACAATAAGCCAGTTTCATGTCCCATTCATCCTTCAACTTAGTCCACCTACCAGTCAGATAAAACATACAATAATTGTTTGCATTCATTATTCACCTACTTTAAAAACTGCCAATGATTTTCCCCAGTAGCCTGTGACTCAAGTCCCTGTTTTCTGGATCCATTTTTCTGCTTTCTCTCTTACTACTAAATACCAGTCAACTGAAGAGATCCTCAAATCTCCTGTACATCCTTATCTTTTCAACCCCATTTACATATTCCCTGTATTTTGAATGTCCTCTCATATCAAAATCCTACCCAGTCACCAAGGCTCACTTCAAAGCCAAACTCCTTGTTCAAACCAATCTTGACTATTTCAACCTTATCTACTTCTTTTGCACTTTTTTCTCAGCCTATGTTTATATATATCATCTGTCCAATGATGTTGTAAACTCCTTGAAGGTAGAGACCATTGAGCAAGTAATTAAACTTCTCTCTTTCCATTAGTTTTGTATCTTTTTAAAATTAGAAGTGTTGGATTGAATGATCCCTAGGGCTCCTCTTACCTCTTACACATCTATTTCTTGCACCTCCTATAACTTGTATATTATAGGCATCCGATATTTATTTCAAGTTGTCTCATTTTACCAGCACCTATTATACAATTACCCAGTCCTGGCTACTGGAAAATACTACAAGTATTCCAATTTCCAGATGGCAAATAGGAAGAGCAGCCAGCTTAATCAAGAAGCCATAATTAGTAAACTCAATATTCACTCACTCATTTTCTCATTAACAAACATTAACTAAACTGAACTCTGGGCCAGGTACCATGCCAGACAACACAGACAACTGCTATGAGCCCCTCCCTCAAGGAATGCACAATCCAAGAGGAGAGAGAGAGAGGGAAAACACTGCTTATAAAGACTGCTAAAGAAAGGCACAAACAATACTATAGAAATATTTGAAAGAAACATCAAGCAGGGCTGTGAAGTAGAGGGAAAATTTTTCCAGAACTGAACCCTGAAGGACAAGAAGTAGTCAGCATTTTAGGAAGAGCAGCAAACTCAAATGTGTGAGGATAAGAAAAATGCTTTCCCAAACTGCATGGATCACACCCTTAATGATATCGCTTGACGCTGTTGTCAGAAAGAATGATAAACTCAGGGGGCCAGAACTGATCCTGTATGATTGATTTGCCTTATAGATAATATTTTTTAATAAAATAGAAGCTTGCTTACCAAAAAAAATATGTGTAAGGTAATATTCTGATACAGAATATACTATTTAATTCTTTGACCAATGCCATTGGTATGGTGGAATATTCCAAGGAACTTGTAATCATTCAAATATTGTTCTTTCAAAATCTTAAAAAATGAAATTTACCACCAGATTTGTTTAACAGCTATTAATATGTATGCAAAGATCTCACACCAACTCTATTAAAGAAGAACTAAATTTATTGAACAACAACAAAAAAGAAAGTATGGCCAGTTTGGGGATCGTCCAATAGTCCCAGTAAGGCTGCAACTTAGAATGCAACATTGGAAGGAGTGAGAGAGGAGCTAGAGGAACAAGCAGGAGTCAAGTAATGATGGGCTTGTATGTCCTGCCAACAAGTTTGAATTTTTACCCTGAAGCTAATGGGTAGCCAATGTTATGGAGATAATATCTCCAGATAAGTCACGAAATTGACCAAAGATTCAAGGTCTACATTAGAGACAATGCATAGCACAGAGTGTTAGTTATCCCTCAAGATCTGCTCTTCCCTTCTCTGATAGTAAGAAAATTTTTTCTAGGCACATGGCCATACAGTGAAGGTCCACATTTTCTAGCCTTCCTTGTTGCTATGTGTCACCACAGGATCAAGTTCTGGCCAGTGAGATATATGTGAAAACGATATGTGGAAATGCTAAATTACACACTTAAAAAGAAGGAATGTGTTTTTTCTGCCCCTTTTTCCTATTCCTTTGGTTGAAATTTTCTTAGAGAAGAACAGAGAGAGTGAATAGAATATTATGACCACCTCGTATTAACAGAATGAAGATAGGTTCTTGTCTTGTTCACCACTACATCCCCAGTACCTGGGTCAGAGAAGGTACTCACTAATTTTTTGAATTAATTTGTATAAAATAGTTCATTTTCTCTCTCTAGAGAAATAAGGTGCTGCTCTATGTAGTAAGGCTAATTAAAGCTAGTAAGTCTCCTTTATCTGCAGATAAAGCAGACCCATCTATAAAACAAGTAGATGAATCTAATCCACACGCAGAATCATTCGAAACCACCTTAGAATCTAAACCATTTCAGGCACTAACTTACAGCATAACATCTAACTATTGTGAAATAATAGTTTATGAGTACACCATAATGGGTTCATTTTTTAAAAAATCAATAAATTACATTTCAAGTCATAAAAAACTTAACATTCACATTACTCAAAATCTTCATTCCTAAACAGTGTGATACTTTCTCATTCAGAATGACCCTCTTATGTCAGACCAATTTGGTTTGCCTTAAATGAGCAAATTTCTAACCCTTTTTCACATAGCCCAATAGCACAATGGCTTAATAAACAAAATCTACCATGAAAAAGGCAGCATCGTTACACAGACACCAAAACGTATAAATCAATCATGCTTTTTTATCTAACTCTACAGCACCTGACTCCCTGCCTCCAGGTGATGTCAACTATTAACCTTACTTAGTAATAAAGATGTGCTTCCACCCAATTAATATAAAGGTATGCTTAGTTTTCTTCTTCTAGTGATAGCATTATCATGCTGTCTGATTCTATCCTACCCACTGGCTGTGAGATCACCACACCTTTGCTGTACATGGCAAAGCACAGTAACTATCTAAGCAAATAAATAATATACTTAAAATTCACAGAAAATCATTTTGAGCTGATTATCAATTCACTTTAAGTTCAACTAAAATGACTTTGGCCCCTAAGTAGAAACTCAACCCAAGTGCATAATGAGCATTAGAAATACTGAGGAAGTATAAAATTACATGTCAAAATCATACTGAATGAAAAAGTAGGTAAAATCATAATTAGTATGAGATGAATCTAAGATTAGCTCATTTTAAAAGACACCTATGTTCTTTAAGACATCTAATTATACTTAAGACATCTAATTGGTTTTTAATAATAAAAAGTAACTAGTAATTCTCTAGCCTGAAAGATATGCATAACACTAACTATAACTTATTACTTTAATGAAGACATGGGAACACCCTGCCTCTCTTACCACACACACAGATGCTTAGCATGGTAACTCTCACTAGACAGAAACAGTCCTTGACTATAGCATTAACTGTATCTTGTTTGTGAAACCTGAGTAGCTGAAAAGCCAGTGGCTGAAAAAAATTTAATTCCAATTATTTCATAATATCTGTACATAATATCATGAAATACACTTTATAAGATAATTTGCATAACACCACCATAATACTATGCCCCAATCAAAAGAGGTGGGAATTTGCCTTTATCTCAACTATCTATCCGCTAGTAACCTATGTCAGGCATAATCTTTAGAAATATTAAAAAATACTAGTGTGCACACAAAATTTATCGCGTATGTCTGGCTCTGGTCCATTATAAATTATGCAGAGACAAGGAAGTAGCCACTCACGCTAGTGGTTTTAGCAGCTGGCTATTTGTTTTCTGAGTCAGGGTCTCACTCTGTTGCCCAGGCTGGAGTACAGGGGCATGATCACTAACCTCAGCCTCCAACTCCTGGGCTCAAGCAATCCTTCAACATCAGCCTCCCAAGCCACCATGCCCAGCTAATTTTTTGATTTTTTGTAGAGATGAGGTCTCATTATGTTGCTTAGGCTGGTCTCGAACTACTGGGCTCAAGCAATCCTTCCGCCTCAGCCTCCCTAATTGTTGGGATTACAGGCATGAGCCACCACGCCCAGCTAGCAGTTTTGTTTTCCAGCTCTCATCCCCTTCCACCCTCCCACTCCAATGTCTATTATTCCACTCTGTATGTCCATATGCAGCTTTACCTTTAAACACAAGTCTGGCTTTGATATTTAATACTAATATCGATACCTCATGACAGATACATAATAAGCAAATTTATATGATCAATTTAGATTAAGAATTAATCAGAAAAGTACAAATCCTTTGAAAGACTAGTCACTGGTCCACATGAAATTAAAAGGAGGAGGCTGTGAGCAGTGGCTCAGCCTGTAATCCCAGCACTTTGGGAGGCCTAAGCGAGAGGACTGCCTGAGCCTGGAGGTTGAAATCAGCCTGGGCAACCTGGTGAGACTTCGTCTCTCCAATAAGTCACAAAAACTAGCTGAGCATAGTGGCGTGCATCTGTAGTTCCAGCTACTTGAAAGGCTGAGGCGGAAAGATCGCCTGAGCCCAGCAGGTCGAGGCTGCAGTGGTGGTGAGTGTGCCACCGCACTCCAGCCTGGGCAACAAAGAGTGAGACTCCAACTCAAAAAAAAAAGAAAAGAAAGAAATTAGGAGGAGGAAGTCTATAGCAACATGGAGCTATACTGCAAAAAAAAAAAACAGCCTAAGATCTGAATTCTACTGAGCAGAAACCTTGAACGTTTTGATAGGGAAGCAGTAGTACCGATAGGCATGCTAGTTCCATCCTCTTGGTGGCCACATTTTTCCAAACATATGTTTCTGTTCTTGAGGTGATGAAAATGCTTTAAAATTTATCGTGGTGATGGTTGCCCAATTCTGTGACTATGCTAAAAACCACTGAGTTGTACACTTTAAGTGGGTGAATTGTATGGTGTGTGAATTATATCTCAATAAAGCTGTTAGTTTTTTGTTGTTGTTTTCGCTTTTGATTTTGTTGTTGCTGTTGTTGTTTGTTTGTTTTTTAAGAGTTGAGATCTCACTGTTACCCAGGCTGGAGTACAGTGGCATGATCACAGCTCACTACAGCCTTGACATCCTGGGCTCAAGCAATCCTCCCACCTCAGCCTTCCAAGTAGCTGAGGCCAGAGGCACGTGCTACCAAGCCCAGCAATTTTTAATTTCAATTTTTGTTAAGATAGGGTCTCCCTATGTTGCCAGGGTAGCCTCAGAGTGCTGACCTCAACTGATCTTCCTGTCTCAGTCTCCTAAAATGTTGGGATTACAGGCGTGAGCCATTGCACCCAGCCCAAATAATTTTTTAAACACAGGTTAGTGAAGTCAAATACTGTACACAAAGACAGAGCTCTGATTGGCTGTCAATAAAGGGATTTTCAATTTGATTGGCCCTCTAAGTTTTGTTTTCTAAATCAAAATAAATACACACTCACACATACAGTCACATACTTGCGCACATACATACACAAAGCTTTGGGCATTAAAATATTCAGAAATACTTTCCTTGCTTTTCAATAAAAACTCCTAAAACAGTACCTTCTTCAAAATATCTTGCCAACTTTAACATCTTCCTCTGATTGTTCCTCTGAAATTCTCTAGAATCTGTTTTTTATCATAACTTTTTAAAACTATCTTATATCATGCACTCCTGCCAGAGACAGAATGAAAAGAAGTATTGTGGAAAGCACAGACTGCACAGATTTTCCTTCCAGCTCTTCCACTTATTAGATGTGTAGTCTTGAACAAGTTATCCAGTTTCTCCAAGCCTCGGTTTCTTGATCTGTAAGATGGTCCCTACCTCATAGCATTGTTATGTGGTTTAAATGTGTCAATGCACAGAGAGCACTTGGAATGGTGCCAGATACATGAATCATGCTATATTAATTTATTTACTAGTGATTGGTATTTATATTAGTATTGGATGATATCAAGTTGCCTCATGTACTCTGTTGCCTCTGAGTAAATTATAAGCCATTTCAAGGCAGTGGATACGTTGTCTACCTCCTAGTAGAGTGTTTTACATATAGTTGCTCAACTAGTGCTTGTTCATAATTGTTTTGGTCTTGGGTTTTTGTTTTTGGTTATTTTTCTTTTTTTGGCTTCGGTTTTGGTATGTTTTGTTTTTGAGATGGGATCGCACTCTGTTACCCAGACTGGAGTGCAGTGGTGCAATCATAGTTCACTATAGTCTCAAACTCCTAGGCTCAAGCAATCCTATCTCAGCCTCCTAAGTAGTAGGGACTACAGGTGCACACCACCATGCTCGGCTAATCTTTTTTAACTTTTTTCTTTTGGAAGAGACAGGGTTTCACTATGTTGCCCTGGTTGATCTTGAACTCTTGTTGTCAAGCAATCCCCCCGTGTTGGCCTCCTAAAACGCTGGGATTACAGGTGTAAGAAACTGCGCCTAGCCCAAAACTCTTTAAATGGATAATGCACTTATATGATACCAAAAGCACTTTGAAAATTCTTTAATTAATCCAAAACTAATCTTGATAAATGCCAAATTGTACAAAAAGTTGTAGCAGTATAGAATGATGACTGCCATTTCCACTACTGACATTCTGGTTTAATCCCATCAATTGAAAGACCAGAGATAATAAAGGATCCTTTGGGATAAAAAAAACTTTTAATATCATTAGTGAAAAACACTGGATTAGAAACCAAGGGCCTGGGTGGGCGTGGTGGCTCATGTCTATAATCCCAGCACTTTGGGAGGCCAAGGTGAGAGGATTGCCTGAATTCACGGGTTCGAGACCAGCCTGGGCAACTTGGCGAGACCTCATCTCTACAATAAATCAAAAAATTAGCCAGGCACGGTGGCGTGTGCCTGTAGTTCCAGCTACTTGGAAGGCTGAGGTGGAAGGATCACCTGAGCCCAGCAGGTCAAGGATGCAGTGGCCGTGAGTGTGTCACTGCACTCCAGCCTGGGTGACAGAGTAAGACTCCAACTCAAAAAAAAAAAAAAAAGAAAGAAAGAAAGAAAGAAAGAAAGAGACCAAGGGTCTAGCTCTACCTCACAGAATGTGACCCTTCTGCCAGTTACTTAAACTCATATTCAACAGGAGTAGATAGAATAGGGACAGTTAGCCATGCTTCAAAAGAAAGATGCTCCGGGCTCGGTGGTTTAGCCTGTAATCCCACGCTTTGGGAGACTGAGGTAAGTGAATGGCCTGAGCCCGTGGGTTCGAGACCCACCTGGGCAACTTGGTGAGACTTCATCTCTACAATAAATCAAAAAAAAGAAAGATGCTAGGTTGAGTGCAATGGCTCACATCTATAATCTCAGCACCTTGGGAGGCCAAGGTGGGAGGATCTCCTGAGTCCAGGAGTTCGAAACCAGGCTAGACAACATAGTGAGACCTTGTCTCTTCGAGTAAAATAAAAAATAACCAGATGGACTGGGTGTGGTGGCTCTCACCTGTAATCCCAGCCCTTTGGGAGACAGAGGCAAGAGGATTACAGGCAACATGGCAAGACCTCATCTCTACAATAAATCAAAAAATTAGCCAGGCGTGATGGTGGGCACCTATGTCTCCAGCTACTTGGAAGAATGAGATGGAAGGACTGCCTGAGCTCAGCAGGTCGAGGATGCAGTGGCCATGATTGTGCCGCTGCACTTCAGTCTAGGCAACAGAGTAAGACTCTGCCTCAAAAAAAAACAAAAAAAAACAAATTAGCCAGACATGGTGATGTGCACCTGTAGTCCCAGCTACTCAGGAGGCTGAGATGGAAGGAGCACTCGAGTCCAGGAGGTCAAGGCTGCAGTGATCACACCACTACACTCCAGCCTGGGCTACAGAGTAGGACCCTATCTCAAATAAATAAATAAATAATAAGTAAATAAAATGAAAGATGCTCTATAAATAAAAGGCATTATCTTTAACATTTGAGCTAATGATCTAATGGTAGAGTAAGTCTAATTTTTCTAAAATACTTTTGTACATCGTGTTTTCATCTTCAAATGACACTGACCATGATCACTATCTATGAATGCAGATTTCATTGCTAATAAGGAATTTATTTCATCAATATAGTTAGCTAAGTTTAAGCATTTGGATGTACACTGTATTAATAATCATCACAAAAACCTGCGAATATACAGTATATGACCAACATGGTCTTTTTCCTTCTGTGCACCCGTGGAATTCAATGACCAGGTTGGTTTCCCAAGGATCATCTGCCTCACCATCTGTCTGACATTGGAACCAAAGGGCATCAAGTAGAAGAACAGGAATAGTACGTTCGTGTACTTTCAACTCAAAAGGTTAGACTATCCCTCCAACACCTGAAGCTGCTCTCAATAACCCATTTAGGTTTATCCATTCATTTATCAAAATTGCTACAGAACTTGTAACTTCTCTTAAGATATTATTTGATTTGCTGCTAGAGTGACTATGATAAAAGCTTAAGATAACCATAACAACTCAAAATCTATTAAAAAGCATTATTCAAACCGAATTATACCTCCTCCCAATGGCTTAACTATTACAAGTGCTTCAATAGTTTCTGCTTTAGGGACTTGAAATCTAGACCAATTAGAGATAAATCAGGAGAATTTGTGACCTCTGTGATTATAAGAAGACCAAAAATTTTCATGTTAAAAAGACAACGTTGTTTAGAGTATTCATTTTCCTGCATCTCTCTTTCCCTTCAAAATGGGTATTAACCAGCATAAGCAACATAGCAAGACCTCGTCTCTCCAACAAAATTTAAAAATTTAGCTGGGTGTGGTGGCACATGCTTGTAATCCCAGTTACTTAGGAGGCTGAGGTGGGAGGATTGCCTGAGCCCAGGAGGTCAACACTACAGTGAGCCGTGATTGTGTCATTGCATTTCAGCCTAGGTGACAAAGTGTGACCCCGACTCAGAAAAAAAATGGATATTAAAATTCTGAACCCAGCCAGGTTTGGTGGCTCAGCCTGTAATCCTGCGCTTTGGGAGGCTGAGGTGAGTGAATTGCCTGAGCCCGCGGGTTCGAGACCTGCCCGGGCAACTTGGGGAGACCTCATCTCTACAATGAAATCAAAAAAATTAGCCAGGCATGGTAGCGCGGGCCTGTAGTTCCAGCTACTTGGAAGGCTGAGGCAGAAGGATCGCCGGAGCCCAGCAGGTCGAGGCTGCGGTGGCCGGGAGTGTGCCACTGCACTCTGGTCTAGGTGACGGAGTGAGACTCCAACTCAAAAAAAAAAAATTTGAACCCTACTAAACTAAATAGTATCATACTTAAATATACTGGGTTAACTGAATTTAAAAATGACATTTTCCCTGCGTTCAATGTGATGCCATATTTGAATAGTAAGCTAAGCATTGACTATATATATATAGTCTGCCAGAAAACTAGTGTTACTTCTAAACAGTCTACTCACTACTTAAGAGATACACATTCAAAAAACAGCATTCAACCTGGTATTAAGACAGTATAAATAAAGAAGACACACAGTTTTCCCTCACATTTATGCTTCATATGTGATTGGCAAAGCTCCTATAGTATGCTCCAAGTTTTCAACTATTTCAGCCACAAATCCATGAAAAGAATCAATAGTAAGAATGGTTATATCTAGTATGAGGCTGGAACTGTGCTTTGTACTTTATATGCATTATTTTATTTACTCTTTAAAGCAACCAGATGAGGTAGTCACAGAAAAGATAACACTCAGAGAGGTGAAGCAAGTTGCCCAAAAAGAAGCAGTCAAGATTGAACTCAAACCTGTGATTCTAGGGCCCAAGATCTTAGCCATTAAACTCTCTTAAGAAATAATAACAAATATCAAAGAGTGGAACAAAAAACTTTGTCGAAATGAAGTGGTTTTTGGAAATATATGGCCATTTCTGGTCAGGTGTGGTGGCTCATGCTTGTAATCTCAGCACTTCAGGAGGTTGAAGTGGGAGGATTGCTTGAGACCAGGAGTTCAAGACCAGCCCGGGTATCTTAGCAAGACCCCCATCTCTATTAAAAGTAATAATGAAATAAATTATACAAAAAAGAAAAAAAGTAGAACCAAGAAGCAAAACTCTATAAACTACATGCAAAGCTCATCCCCTTTTGCTGAGTAGACTGCAAAAACACTTCATACATAGACTATAAAGACCATGCTTTAATCTCCATCCTCTATACCCATGTCTTTATACACTTTGCGCATTAACACAGCAATACAATGTCAGGCCCTGCGAACTGTGTCTGGCACAGGACAACAACAATGAAACTCAGACTGCAATAATGAAAATTAGTTGAAAATTTAGTGTTTGACTTACCCCCATTTGCTTTTACCCCCTTTCTTCACTTGCGTTTTTCTTCATCTTTCTCATCTGGAGAAAATTAAACCATCACTTTGAAACAGGCATTCTTCCAGTGTACTGCTGGACTATTTTCAAAACCATCTCAATTTGTAGAAACCTTTTATCCACCTCAAGACACATAATCCTTGACAACTTTCTTATAGTATTAGCTATTTCAGTGACCAGCAATTAACAAAGCTATTTGTATACTGAATGTGTTGTAAATGAAAGCAATTTTACAGTTAGCAAAGTGAACTTTAACTCAGTGGGACAGGCAAGTATGCACAGAACAGGACAAAGCTTTGACCCCATCAACTGTACTGCCTTGAATTGATGGTCTTTGGGTTGTAATAACCTCTATGCTCAAGATATCAGTCTTTTTGGCGGGTCCTTCACTGTCACTCTTAGCCATTACCCACCTACATTAAAAACTGGCTTTCGCTGGGCACATTAGCTCATGCCTGTAATCCCAGCACTTTGGGAGTCCAATGCAGAAGGATTGCTGAGCCCAAGAGTTTGACACCAGCCCGGGAAACAAAGTGAGACCTCATCTTTACAAAGAATTAGGAAATTAGCCAGGTGTGGTGGCATGTGCCCATAATCCCAGCTACCTAGGAGGCTGAGGTGGGAGGATCGCCTGACCCCAGAAGGTGAAGGCTGTGGTGTCACTGCACTCCAGCCTGAGTGGCAGAGTAAAACTCCAACTCAAAAATAACAACAACAACAGCAACAACAAATGAATCTCCGTTAGAACTCAACACATTTTAAGATTTAGACATTAAACCAAGGGTAACTAGCATGTACCCTTCATGTTGGGCAACAGAGAAAAACATTAATGACCACTACCTTTTCTACAGGACAGCATGGGAATTTAAGGCTATTCGACCAACACAGCATTACTTCAATGCTTTCCAAAAAGTCACCCCAGAGTTACCAGGGTCGCCCTTACAAGCATAGACTTTCTCTAAGATACTGGATTTGACCTCAAATTTTCTGTGAATATTATATTGTAAGACTCACTATATCTGAGTTTGCTTAAATAGTTTTGAATATTTTAAATTAGCTACTAGTTAATGTTCTCCAAAATCTTTGTATAGATACTTCAAGAAAATGCAAGCTGCTTTATTTTGTGGCTCCTGGTGCATACTACTATGTCATCAACCTGCTCTCACTCAGTACATGTGTTCCAGTTTGAGGGACTCAAAGTAGTGGAAAGAGCACTGGACAGAGATTCTATTTGTTTAGCCTAGTGTAATGCCTGGAATATAATAGGCACTTAATAAATATTTGTTGAATAAATTGGCAGAATGGTTTGAAGAACTAGTTTTCAATTGCAAGAACATTCCAGAAAAATTCTTTTAGACATATAATTACTGGAAACCACAAAAAAGTAAAACATCAAAGAAAATATACCAATTGTATATTAGTAAGGGAAACTGATAGATTATTTTAGTTTAGTAAGAAACAAAAGACTGCCAAGATGTTTTATAAGAATAATATTGTGGGGCAAAGGAAGGTGTTAGGAAAATTAAAACCCAGTTCATATAGTGAACGCTAAGAAGAATTTCCCATTGATTCCTGGATTTTCCTTTATAGGTTTTTAATATTAAGGCCTGGCATGGTGGCTCACGCCTATAATCCCAGCACTTTGGGAGGCCAAGGAGGAAGGATTGCTACAGTCCAGGGGTTCGAGATCAATCTGGGCAACATAGTGAGACCTCATTTCTACAAAACATCAAAAAGAAATTAGTTGGGCATGGTGGTGTGTACCTTTAATCCCAGCTACTTGGGAGGCTAAGGCAGAAGGATCACCTGAGCCCAGGGGTTCGAGACTGTGGTGACAGCCTGGTGACAAAGTGAGATCCTGACTAAAGAAAATATTAATGATGTCAAGTTTACAGAGGAAAATTAAGAATTGCAATGTACACTCGTTTTCCCATATAACCATGTATGGTGCTGGAGTTGCTGAAGGTCAAGAACCATGTCTCATTTGTTTTGTACCTTTTCCTGCTTTTAATACAGATTTCTATATACATTAGGTATTCAATAAATGTTTAGCAACTGCAAAGAGTGTCTAATCATATTAACTGAGTTCTTAACTAAATCTCCTTCCCCACAAAAAAAAGACTCTCTTGTCCTAAAGAAGCATAGTTTGGTTTAAATAACAAAATTAAAATTAAATAACAAATAAAATTAAAATTAAAAATAACGAATCTTACAGTTTTCCTTTTTCTGTAGAGATGGGGGTCTTGCTATGTTGCCCAGGCTGGTCTTGAACTCCTGGGCTCAAGCAATCCTCCCACCTTGTCTCCCAAAGTACTGGAATTATAGGCATGAGCCACCACACCCAGGCAGAAATAACTGTAAGGTATACAATCTCTCATCTGAAAACTTTGGTGCCAGTCATGTTTCTGAGTTTGTAATAGCCCATTAAGGTCTATGGCATTACCCATAAACATATTGCTAATTCTACAGCAAAAGCAAATTAAAATGAACATTAAGTAGAATAAAGACGATCAAAATACCTTCATGTTAATTCAAGTCAGGTTTTTGCCACCATTTGAGTTTCGGCAACTAACTTATCAAATGACATACATTTTTGTCAGTTTTCAGAGCTTTTGAAATTTGAAAACTGTAAACAAATTGTGGGCCTAACTAACACATGTAATTCTCACAAGTACCCTAAGAGGCAGGTTCTATTATCCCCATTTTACAGGTGAGATGACTGAGGTACAGAGAAGTTCACTAATTCGCCCAGTGACCAACAGCTATTAAGTCTCCTAGCCAGAATTTGAACCCAGGAAACCTAGCTCCAGGCTTGAGATCTTAACAAATATACTCTACAGCCTCTCTCGGAAACCACTTCACAACAACAGGCATATGGACCAGTGGAACAGCATAGAGATTCCGGAAGCAAAACCTCAATTTCTCCACCAACTCATCTTCGACAAAGCCTCCAACAACAACCACTGGGGAGAGGAGAACCTATTCAATAAATGGTGCTGGGAAAACTGGCTGAACACATGCAGAAGATTGAAACAGGACCCCTATCTACCACCATACACAAAAATCAACTCTAAATGGATCAAAGACCTAAACATAAATAAAACCTCAAACTATAAGGATGTTAGAAAACACAGGAGACACCCTTACAGAAATCGGAGTAGGCAACCAATTCCTGATCAAAACCCCAGATGTCCATGCCATAAGGGATAAGATAGACAAGTGGGATCTCATTAAACTGATATGCTTCTGCAAAGCACAAGAAACCAACAAGAGAGTGGGGAGACAGCCTACAGAATGGGAAAAAATATTTGCCAACTGTATATCCGACAAAGATCTAACATCCAGGATCTACAGGGAACTCAAATGTGCCGAAAGGAAAAAAAAAAAAAACAATCCCATTAAAAAAGTGGGCAAAAGACACGAATAGACACTTCTCTAAAGAAGATATATCCACAGCCAACAGACACATGAAAAAGCACTCAGCCTCACTAATCATCAGAGAAATGCAAATCAAAACCACACTGAGATACCACCTAACCCCAATAAGAATGGCCATCATTAATAAAACAAACAACAGATGCTGGCAAGAATGCAGAGAAAAGGGAATGCATTTCCCACTGCTGGTGGGAATGCAAACTAGTTTAACCTCTATGGAAAACAGTGTGGCAGTTTCTAAAAGAACCAAAAATTGGCCTTCCATATGACCCAGCAAGCCCCATACTGGGAATATACCCAGAGGAACTCAAATCATTCTACAAATAGATACCTGCATGCACGTGTCTATTGCAGCATTATTCACAATAGCAAAAACAAGGAAACAACTGTGCTACCCATCGACACTGGACTGGATTTTAAACAGATGGTACAGCCAGGCTCGGTGGCTCAACCTGTAATCCCAACACTTTGGGAGGCCAAAGAGAATGGATTACCTGAGTCCACAGGTTCGAGACCAGTCTGGGCAACTTGGCAAGTCCTCGAATATAATATAATATAATATAATATAATATAATATAATATAATATAATATAATATAATATAATATAATATAATATAATAGCCAGGTGTGGTAGCACACGCCTGTAGTTCTGGCTACTTGGAAGGCTGAAGCAGAAGGATCACCGGAGCCCAGCAGGTTAACACTGGGGTGGCCATGAGTGTGTCACTGCACTCCAGCCTGGGCAACGGAGCGAGACTCCAACTCAAAAAAAAAAAAAAAATGTGGTACATACACATGATGGAATATTACACAGTCATAAAGAAGGACAAACTTATGGACTTCGCAGCAACTTGAATGGATTTAAAGTCTATCATACTCAGTGAGCTATCACAGAAACAAAGAACTGAGTACCACATGTTCTCACTCATAAGCAGACTCTGAACATTTACCATAATGCTATAAGAAAGATATTGGTAGTAGTGGGATACTGCCAGGGTGAGTGAGGGACACATAACATCAAAAAGGGTACCAGATCTCAAACCAGGTAAAGTGGGGACCAAAGGTAGGCCTAAACTTTACCTGTACGATGTCCACTTGTATACCTAATCCTGAATTGTACCTCACATCTTTAAAATAAAATATAAAAATTAAGAAAGAAACTGCTTCAGAACACCAAACACCTGAAAGTAAAACAGTATTAAATGATCTAGATATCCAAAAAAAAAAAAATAGGAGAAACATCACAAGGCAGCATCATTTATTATTCAATAACTATTTATAGAGTGCATACCATGTGCCAGGTGCTCAGAATACAATGATGAGCAAACCAGAAGTCTAGGTCGCCTTCATGGAGCCAGTGGCCAGTGAGGAGATGATCAGATATCACTTAAACATAATTATGATACAACAGGACAAGTCTGTAACTACAGTTCACCTTCAGAGAAGGAGGAGATCAAGTTCAGTGGGGAATGATGTAATAGGACCTGAGATTTGATCTACTATTAGAATTTGACATGACAGAAAAGAAAGACATGGCATCCATCCGACAAGCACCTATTGTGCACCTACTCCATGCTGGGAATAATGTTAACACACAAGTTCCAAACTGGGGGAAATCAGTTTAAGCCAACAGAGATTTGTGTAAGAGAATAATAAGGACATGTGGGACTGTAGGTCGGGGTCAAATCCTGGCAGATCCTTGCTCAAGTGCTCAGTCAAGGACTGGGAACTGACCCTGCAGGTGCCGCTGCTGGTCATTTCCCCACAATATTGGAACTCACTCCTTTGGAATGTCAATAATCATCTGCATTCTTATTTGGGACCAACTAGACCTCAAAGCCAATTGCTTTCATGCAAAGGCTTAGGGCAATACAATTCATTTAAGCCTCAAGAAACAGGGTAGCCCTAATCTCTCAAGTAATAGAAAGTATAACAATTAGAAAATGTTGAGAGGAAACAGCTAAGGGGAAATGCTAAACCCCTCTAAAATGCAAAAGGCCATTTCTAAAACCTAAGTTATTCCTTTATACACAAATGAAGCTTCTAACCTTCAGAAGGAAACATATTTCTAAGAGAAAACAAAGCATCATTCCTTGAAAAGCAAATTATTAAGCTGAACATTATTCTAATTTTTAATAAAGTTGATGACAACTTATCTTGCAGCACAAGTGACAATATGACAGTGCAAAGTAAACTGCTTTTTAACATACTCATCTCAGTGTTCCCATTCCCCACTCTCTTACCTAAATAGAGTAGAAAAACTGAATTACACATTTATTTAATACATTTATCAAAGGTTTTTATCCTCAGGTATAAATGTAAATGACTGAGTAGGTAGATATTCTATTTATCCTCTGAAAAACGTTTGTTAATTTTCACTGCCTACGTTGTTGTTTTTTCAGCCAATGACTTTCCACAGAAAAGACTTCAATGGCTTTGCTTTGTTCTGAGAATCAAACTCAAATTCTTCTCAGGACCTCCAAGTCCTCTTTATTTATTATTGGACTCCCTCTAGGCTCTCTAACATTTTCTTTACCCACTACCCCTCCCCCTCCAGCTCATTAGGATCCAGCTATACTGGGTTTCTTTCTGTTCTTCAAAACCCCAAGTCTGCTTTTCTCCCTCAAGGCTTTGACTTACTCTTCTCTTTACAAGAATGTTCTCTGCAAGCCAGGTGTGGTGGCTCATGCCTGTAATCCCAGCACTTTGGGAGGCTGAGGCAGGATTTTTTGAGGCCAGGAGCTCAAGACCAGCCTGGGCAACATAACAAGGACTTCTCTCTACAAAAAAATAAAATTACGGTGGTGTAGACCTGTAGTCCCAATTACTTGAGAGGCTAAGGCAAAAGGATCACCTGAGCCCAGAAGGTCAAGGCTGCAGTAAGACATGATGGTGCCACTGCACTTCAGCCTGGGTGACAGAGTGAGGCCCCAACTCAAAAAAAGAAAAAGAGAAAAGAATACTCTCTGTTTTCTGGGAAATGTTCTCCCAGATCTTGACAAGGAGGCCTTTCCTGACCTTGCTAAAGTAGGCCCTTTCCAGTTATTTGTATCACACCCTCCTACTTATTTTCTTCATTGTTCTTACTATAATCTGTAAGGATCTTCTCCATTTGTTTACTTGTTTATTGTCTATATTCTCTGGTAGGATATTCGTGATACTGCACAAGAGCAAGGATCATGCCTTACAAGGTTTATTACTGTAATAATAATAAACACAGGGCCTCGGTACACAGAAGGTACCCAACAGATTTTGTAAAAGGAATTACTAAATGAATGAATAATACTTTAAAACCTGATTATTATGAATATCAGTAACTTGAGAAAGCCATTTTTCTAAGTTCAAGATGTGTTCTCTATCCATTTCTCCATAGTCTTTCCACATTTTCTAACATCTGATTTCTAACAAATTATTGTATCATTTCACAGCAATAAAAATACATCAGTTTCAATCAATGGATTAAAGAAAAAACTACTATGAAGAGCTTTTAGTTTGTCAAACATCAATAAAAATCAAACCACTTGAATATTGATCAGTCTCATTTCACTACTGTAAGTCAAATTACATGAAGAAACAATTTTTTTTGTTGTTGTTGTTGTTGAGATGATGAGGTCTCCTTATGTTGCTCAGGCTGGTCTCGAACTGCTGGGCTCAAGCGATTCTCTGCCTCGGCCTCCCAAAGTGTTGGGATTCCAGGTGTGAGCATTTTTATATAATTTAAATCGTAAAGAAAATGAGAAAGAAGATAATCCAATAGCAAACTGCAGTTATGTTTAGTAGCAGCGGAAACATCCAGTCTGATAACCTCTAGGTGTACCAGGTGGGTGATGAAATACATATTAAGTCATATTTAAGATCCAGAGCCAAATACTTATGGTTAACTCACATCTACCTTTATCTTTTTTTCCTGGCAAACATAAATAGTATTACAATAAAATCTTAGCTTAGACTTACTGTCAATAATAATCACAAACAGAAATATGTAAAAAATGATATTAACACTTTTCTTTTAAACAGCTGCAAGTCTATAGGTCTTTTGAGAATCAGTTGCCAAGAAAATTACAGATTTAGAAAGGCGGACCCATTAAGATAAGTACCCTTTCCCTACTACATTCTACTTTTTAATAAAACTAAACTCGGAAATTTACCAAATGAGTGGGGAAACTACAACTTATCTGGAAGTTATTGATAATCAATAGCATTTACTGTTCTTGTGAAAACTACTTTCTTCAGAACATCAGCTACACCCTGTACAGTCACACTACACTTTTTAAAGTGCATTCATTAACAGACATTTCTCAGAAGACATACAAGCAGCCAAGAGATACATGGAAAAATGCTTAGTCTCACTAGTCATCAAAGAAATGCAAGTTAAAACCACACTGAGATACCACCTAACCCCAGTCAGGATGGCAATCATCAATAACTCAAAAACAACAGATGCTGGAGAGGATGTGGGGAAAAGGGAATGCTTCTACACTGTTAGTGGTAGTGTAAACTAGTACAATCTCTGTGGAAAACAGTGTAATGATTTCTAAAAAATCTGAAAATCGGCCTTTCATACAACCCAGCAGCCCCCCTTCTGGGAATATACCCAAGGTACTCAAATAACTCTATAAAAAAGATACCTGCACACACATATTTATGCAGCCTTATTCACAACAGCAAAAACATGGAACAACCGTGCTGCCCATTGAAAGTGGACTGGATAAAGAAAATGTGGTACATTTACATGATGGAATATTATGCAGCCATAAAGAAGGACAAAATTATGAACTCTGCAGCAACCTGGATGGATTTAGAGTCCATAATACTTAGTGACCTATCACAGAAACAAAGAACTGTGTACCACACGTACTCACTCATAAGTGGACCCTGAACATTTATCATAATACTATAAGAAAGGGATTGGCAGTAGTGGGATACTGCCAGGGGAAGGGGGACACATAACATCAATAAGGATACCCACACTTTACCTGTACGATGACCGCATATGTACCCAACCCTGAATTGTACCTCACATTTTAAAAATCAAATAAACAAATAAAATTAAAGCACATTTATTAAAAATGACAGATTAAAAACATTGAGCAAGTGAGGCTCTTATCTATCTTAAAAATGTCTAATTTGATGTTGCAGCAACACCTACTCTTATTATCTCACTGCCATAAGAAGTGCTACCAGGACAGTGAAATCCAGTCATTATCTTCATTCACAACTTGGTTTCTTCTGAGATTGCTGCCACTTAGAACACACTGTGTCTGTGGCAACACCTGGTCACACATCAAGGTAACAATTCTATCTAAGTATAAGGCTATTAATAAGCTCTTACAGTTAAGGGAGCTAAGATTTTTAGAAGTAAAGTGACGTCACAACTGCTGGATTATTTCGTTTTTCTCGGTTTTCAAATTTAAGCACTAGATACAGCCTATTGTCAAAAACACAGCTGCATACGTCAGCATGTGTTTGTTCACTGGTATTTGTCTTCACTTTCCACTTCTCCATTCAGTTTTCTTCACACACTACTCGCAGCATGGAAGTGAGCAAATGAACCTCTGTATGGAGCTAACACCACAAGTGAAGGGGGAGAGAGTGATATTGCTAAGAGCAATCTTTTTTTTTTTTCTAACTACGTGGTTTTTAAATGCTGCTTTTGGAGGATTTATTCACATGAGATCTACTGTAAGAAATTGTGGCAGCCGAGCTCGGTGGCTCAGCCTGTAATCCCTTGCTTGGGGAGGCTGAGGTGAGTGGATTGCCTGAGGCCGCGGGTTCGAGACCCACCTGGGCAACTTGGCGAGACCTCATCTCTACAATAAATCAAAAATTAGCCGGGCGTGGTAGCGCGTGCCTGTAGTTCCAGCTACTCGGAAGGCTGAGGCGGAAGGATCGCCGGAGCCCAGCAGGTCGAGGCTGTGGTGGCCGGGAGCGGCCACTTCACTCCAGTCTGGGTGACAGAGTGAGACTCCGACTCAAAAAAAAAAAAAAAGAAATTGTGGCTTCTTAAAAAAAGGCAGATGCCCTCCAGAGGCAAATTTAAATCCCATTCATTGTACTCAGTAACCAGTCTATGCTAGCTTCAGCGACTTCATCCCAAAGCCCTAAAGTCCTCTGACAACATTAAAACAATGAGCACTCTAGTTACAGATGGAGCCAGGCATCACAAGTCCCACCAATCCTGTCTTTCAGGCCTACTCAGCAGCTGGGGAAGAATCCGATTTGAGACCATGTACGAAGATTGCATACAAACATTGTACATACATTAACTGGCTATGATTCTTGGGCTAAGTTACTGAAACCCAGAAAGAAACTTTAAAGTTCCCTGGTTGATATTTACCAAGGATATTTAGTAAAAGAATGATCCCATCCCTTTCAGTAAACTGTGAGCTAAACTGTAAGCCTTCCTCCAAGAAAATCAGTCAACTGTGATTAAACCAAAAAAAGCCAAGACATTCAGAGTTGAAGACTTTCAGAGCGAAGTTGAAAGCTTCGAGTAAGAAGAGTGTGTTCCAGACTAAGGAGTCAGCAGAGGAGCCTCCCAAGTTAGAAGATTCTGAGGGTGGGATGAATTGAGAGGTAAAAAGCAAAAACTGTTAAAGGGTAAGAGACAGTGGGGCCAAGGCGGGTAGGGGGACTCCAGACCGTCAGGACAGCGACAGCGAAGCCCAGAGGAGAACTTGGAAAAATGACAAAGGAGCTGAGGAAAACTGGGTTCTGGGGTCCCAGAAGAACCCAGGCGTCCGGCAGAGCCAGAGGATCCGGAGATGATGAGAAGGTGTAAGGATGTGGGCGCGCACCAGCACGCGGGAGAAAAAGAGGGGGAGCCGGCAAAGCGAAGCTGACTCCTGCGCCGCTGCCCCTGGTGTAGATCGCAACTCCTGGCCGCGCACGGCCGCTCCGCGCGGAGTCCCCGAGGCGAGGAAGCGGCTGATGGAGCCCCTGTGACTTCAGTACCCTGCCTCACCTTGCTCGCCGCGTCCCGGCGTCCCGCCGCTGGTCCGCCGGCTGCTTCGCTCCGAGAGCCGAAGAAGGAGTCGCGCGGCACAGCCGGGGCTCCCTCCTCTGCGAGGCACCGGCACCTCCGCACCCTCTCCTCGCCCTGGCTACTTCACCCCGTCCTCGCGCAGGCGGAGAGCAGGGTCCCCAACCCGAATGCCGCTCCAGTTCTTTTCAAAAGTCCCCGTTCCAGGCTTCCCGGGAATAGGAGCTGAGGTGCTGCGGCCGCAGCGGCAGAGCCTCCGCCTGACCTCACCAGGGTGCGGGGCGGGGGGGAGAGGGGCTGTCGAGGGAGGGGGGCGGGAGCCCAGTTGGGGGCGGGAGGGGGCAGTGGCGGGAGGGAGCGCGCGGGCGGGGGAAACATGGCGGCGGGGGTGGCCCCGGCGGCGCCTGCGCGGGAGGCGGGGGGGGGGAGCTGGGGCTAGGACAGTGTGTGGGGTCCGAGCTGAAGTCCCGGCGACAGCCAATGCGTGGCAAGGTCGGGCCCTGAAGCGGCGTGACCACTAAGTGGCCCTCACGCCTCTGAAACTGGGACGCTCGGGTGTGAGCCCACATGGTTTCTAGTACCCAGGAGGCAGAAAAAGTGAAAACTGTCAAGTATCCAGGGACAACAGTGCGGCCGACTGGAGTTAGACACTACAAGGAGGTCCACCCACGCATCTTGCCAGCCGTGGCCTCGGCCTCCTCATAGTCCTCGCGGGGCCCCAGCAAACGGTGTGCTCTGGAAGTGAAGCCACCTCACCTCAGTGGGGCCCACGCCTCAAAATCAGCCTGACCCAGACTCACACAAATGTTTATCACTCTTCTAGTGCGATGGGCGCTTCAGCTCTCCTCCTCTCTACTGCAGAACAAGAGAATTCGTTAGAGGATTCTGAATAACTACAAATGTAGTTTAACATTTTACTGAGTGTCTACTATGGAACAAGCTGAACCATCAACTCATCTAACTCTCGCAGGTACTCCATGAGGTACACGCTATTATCCCCATTTCACAAGTGATAAAACCGAGACATGTAGGTTAAACAAGTTGCCGGAGGTTACACAATTTGTAAGTGACAGAGCAGGACTCAGGATCCTAAGTGGTGTGAATCTGGCACCCAGGCTCTTAACCACTATGCAAATTGTTTCTAAACTCTGGTAGGACTGCTCTTCTAAGTCAGTTTTGATTCTCTTCTCTCCGGGTTCTGTCAGCCTAGCCCCCAACAAAAACCCCAGTCAAGCCTGTTTTTCCCCTTGCCTGACTTCCACTCATTCTTTGCCTTTTTGACGGTTACAGCCTGAGGCCACCTCCTTACACCTCTTCCTTTGCTGTTTCTACTTATAATTCCAGACTCCTACTTGGGAAAATAAAGGGAGTTTGCTCTTAGCAACCAGTTTAATCACTCTTGAGTTCTTTTTCTTTTCTTTTTCTTTTTCTTTTTTTTTTTTTTTTTTTTAGGAAGTGATAGGGTGAGTGTGGAGACTGTAGATCTTTATGTTTCTAGTATTTCTCCCTCTGGGATCTGCAATCTCAACATTGCTGACTTGATATTTCAACTTAACATACACTGAAATTCTAGTAGTAGGTTTTAGGCAAATTTGAGAATAATCAGCTACTCAAAAACTTGCTAGAACTGCAGATAACACCGCATTGATGGGCTTTATCAAATACCCAAGGGACTCCAAGTACACAGGAAATTTACATTATTATATTTTACCTGTAAGTGTATTCAGCCTAGTTCACCTTTGTTAACAGAAATGCATTAATTGACTTCTCCACTGTGCTTATACAATCATTATTGTCAGTCAAGTGTAGTGGCTCACACCCATAATCTTACTTTGGGAGGCCAAGACAGGAGGATTACTTGAGCCCAGAAGTTCCAGACCAGTCTGGGCAACATAGACCTCATCTCTACAAAAAAAGCCACAAAAATTAGCTGGGCGTGGTAGTGCACGCCTGTAGCCCCAGCTTCTCAGGAGGCTGAGGCAAGAGGATCGCCTGAGCCCAGGAGGTTGAGACTGTGGTGAGCCATGATCGTACCACGGCACTCCAGCCTGGGTGACAGAGTGAGACCCTGACTCAAAAAAGTAAAAATAAAACAGCAATAATTATTAACTACTGTACACACTATATATGCTTATTAGGTGGAAAGCACCTGTTAGAGAAGTTTACAATCTCAGCTGGGCACAGTGGAGCTTCAACACCAGGGATGGTGGAACATG